>CM062922.1:120657987-122009862 GCA_031878705.1 Tapirus indicus | reverse complement strand
CAGATTTGCTGAATCTGAATCTCCTTTATATAATTCTTAAATGTATGTTTCAGAGATAGCACATAAAAGAAATACTTAAAACTTGAGTTAATGTGAAGGACCAAACAAACCTATGCATTCAAAATGGTAACCTCCAGAAATCAACTTAAAGGAGGTGAAAAAGTTAAAATAGGTCTAAACTCACAAAGATAAGTTTGTATAACAGAAGTGGTAATTATATTAACAAACTTTGTGAAAGTGGAAAAGAAGGGACACAAATGGCAGCAAGTCTAGAAATCAGGGGGGAAAAGCTGATATTCAAGTTGGGAGGAGAAGTAGAGAGACAAGCTGTTTAAACTACAGAAAACCATAAAGTTTCAAGAATGGGAGATACGAGGGATCTGTAAGATGTGAATAAAAGCAGACAGAGAAAAAAAAGAGAAGATTGGGCCAGTCTCAGTGGCCTAGTGGTTAAGTTTGAGATGCTCCACTTTGGCAGCCCAGGTTTGGTTCCTGGGCATGGACCTACACCACTCGTCTTATCAGTGGCCACGCTGTAATGGCAGCCCACATACAAAACAGAGGAAGATTGGGAACAGATGTTAGCTCAGGGCGAATCTTCCTCAGCATAAACAGGAAGCTTGGCAACAGATGTTAGCTCAGGGCAAATCTTCCTTGGCCAAGAAAAAAGAAACATTGGTTGCAAGTTCATATAAGAAACCAATAGACACATTCCTTTACCACTCTCTATAAAATATCTTCCCAGTCACTTTATATCCTCCTTATCCTGCTTTATTTTCTTCCTAATGCCTACTATCCTGATATGTTATATATTTGTTTAATATCTTTTCTAATCTACTAGAACGTAATATCCACGTCAATAGGATCTTTCTTTTATTGTTATTGTTTTCTTACTGCCATAAACCCAGAATATTGAATGAGGACTAGGACAAAGTAATTAGCTGAATGTATAAAGGAAAAGACCCACAGGTCTCATGTCAATCTTAGGTGATGAACCTCCCTCAACCAGACAGAAGACAGAGTCTCTCTTCAAAGAATAAAATCACGTCTACTCTCTGATAACCAAAGAGTTAAACCAAAGAGAATCTGGTCCCAGGAACATGAGACAGAATTGAGCATGGAGGCATAACAGTAAAAATAGGAAAATTAAGAAAAGCCTACCCATTGATCTATGAAATCTGTAGCCCCTTCCTCAACTTGACTGTGAGAATTTGGCCAGTTTGGAAACTCTCTCACATGAGGAAACTGGAATAAACCTCTCTGGTGAGAATTGACCAGTTAAGAGAAAATAATGGCCCATATTATTTTAATCCTATAGTGAATTCCACCAATGTGCAAATCCTGACTACCCAATCATAGCCACCTTTTGGCTTTGTATTTCTCCTTATATGAGTCTATTTGAAGAAGACTCTTAACATGAAATCTAGAGATCAAAACTACAAATGTAAAAAAAAGTGTAAGAAAAAGTAAATGCAGGGACAAGAAAACTTAAGAACCATATATATATAATTATTATCCTGAACAAAATGAAAGAATGTATGGTAAACTAGAAATAAAAACATAACAAAATAGAGAGAAGAATTCTTGTAAAATAAAACACAATTGCAGAAATGAAAAAAAGAAGCAAATAATAGGAGAATGGAAAAGTTAAAATTTAGGAAATCTGGCAGAAAGTGGAACGTACATACCCAAAAATGTTAGAAAACAGAAGAAAAAATAGAAACATTTAGAGATCCAGAAAGAGCAATGCCTGAAAAACAAGAGTTCCAGAAAAAGAAAAGAGAGATAATGGAGAGAAGAAAATTACAAATTATAAGATTAATTTAACAATATTTCCCCCAAATGAAAAACATAAAATTTCTGATTGATACAATGCCCAGCACAATGTATATAAAAGGCCCTATACCATAGCAAAACACTGAATGTTCTGTTTGCTCTAGAGAGAATGAAAAAGTCAAAGGCAAAGGATAAGAAATCAGAATGTCTTTGGGCTCTTCCAGGGCAATATTGGAAACTAGAATAAAATGGAACAATGCCATAAAAATTCTGAGAGAAAGTAGTTTCCAATTTAGAATTCCAAATTGTGGAGAAAACAGATTTTATAAAATTAGTCCAGAAAAAAGTCAGTAAATAAACAAATAAATAAAAGCAACAACAGCAAGACCTGGAGAGATCAGAATCCAGAGTTACTATGAAGTGTCATTTAAAATGTCCAGTTTTCAACAAAAATTATGAGACATGCAAAGAAACAGGAAGGGGTAACCTATACACAAGTAAAAAAAGTCAATAGAAACTGCCTTTCAGGGGTCCAGATGTTGGGCTTAATCGATATAGACTTCAAAGAAGCTATTATACATATGTGCAAACAATTAAAGAAAAGCATGTTTAAAGAATATGAAAAGAAGTATGAAGACAATGACTCATCAAACAGAGACTGTCAATAGAGATAGAAATTATAAAAAAGAACCAAATGAAACTTCTGGAATTGAAAAGTACAATAACTAAAATGAAAAATTTACTAGAAAGTCTCAACAGTAGATCTAAGTTGACAGAAGAAAGGATCAGTAAACTTGAAGATAGATCAGTAGAGATGATCCAATCTGAAAAGAGAGGAAGGGAATAAAGAAAAGTGAACAAAATCTCAGACATGTGGAGAACCATCCAGCACAGCGACATATGCTTATACTAGAAGAAGGCAGAAAGAAATCCAAAGAAATAGTGGCTGAATATATTCCAATTTTGGTGAAAAAAATTAAAGTACACACTTAGGAAGGTGAATAAATTCCATGTAAGATAAACATAGGGATAAACATTTAGACATTTGGAAGTCAAACTATTGAAAGGCAAAGGCAAAGAGAAAATCTTGAAGGCAACAAGAGAATGATTCATCACATAAACAGAACCATAATAAGATTAACAGCTAACTGCTAATTAGAAACAATGCAGGCCAAAGGCAGTGGTATAACATATTCAAAGAGCTAAATGAAAAAACAGCCAACCAAAAATTCGATATCCAATAAAAATATCTTTCAAAAATGAAATTCAGCAAGATGGTGGACTAGGAAGCTTTATGCCCTTGTTCTCCCACAGAGAGACCAAGTTAACAACAATAATGCACCAGACACCCTTGAGAGAATTCTAGATACAGTTGAGAAGCTAAAGTGCACAGATCAACATAAAACCAAGAAGAGATTCCAGGAGCAGCATACTGTGTGCCTGGCTATGCCCCTCCTCCATTTGACCTAGTGCAGCATGACTGGGAGGAAACCTCCCATACTGGTGATTCTCACTTGGGACTGAAACAAAAGAGTAGACTGTGCATCCAATGTTTTGGTTAATCTGAGGGCTGCCTCAGGGACTGATATCTTTCTTGACTGACTTAGAGATCTGATGGTACTGGTGGCCTTGTTTGAAAGCCAGTGAAAACAAATATGATCATCATGGTGTGTTAGAGCTGTGGTTCCACAGCAGATGACAGGGAGAGGAAGAGATTATGAGCTTCTGAGAAGGAGCAGGGACAAGTTGCTTAGAATATTTGAGGAAATTAAAAGCACACCCGCAAGCTCAGAGAAGACACATTCTCAAAAAAGGTTTGAGGCCCTAGGATCTCTAGCTGGGCTTATTGGTAAGGTTTTCCCTCACACAAACCCAGTCCAGAAACATCAGGAGAGGTGACTGTTTTTTCAAATGCCCAAGTCTCAACAAAAAACACAAGGTATACAAAAAACAGGAAAACATGGCCCAAAGGAACAAAATAAAGCTCCAGAAACCAAACCTAAAGAAACACAAGTCCATGAATTGCCTGACAAGTTTAAAATAACTGTCATAAAGATGTTTAATGAGATAAAGAGAACATAGGTAGACAACTAAACAAAATCAGGAAAATGATGCATGAACAAAATGAGAATGTTAGACATAGAAACTAAAAAAACACAGAAATTCAACAACTGAACAATACAGAAACTAGACTGAAAAAAGTTATTAGAGGGGACTAACAGCAGACTGGTCAGGAAGAAGAAAGAGTCAGTGAAGGGATGACAGGTCATCTGAAATCACCAAATTGGGAGGAAAGTAAAAATGAATGAAGAAATATAGAGAGCCTATGGGAATTATCAGACTAACAAGTGGACCAATATATGCATATGGAAGTCCCAGAAGGAGAAGAGAGAGCTTATTTATAGAAATATTGTCCAAAACCATCTCAAATATGAGAAAAGAAATAAACAAAAAAATTGAAAAAGCTCAAAGAACTTCAACCAGGATAATCCAAAGAGACCCAAATTGAGATACGTTATAAATCTGCAAAATCTAGGCTGCTGAGGCAGAGCATGTGAATTTGACCACTATGCCACTGGGCCGGCCCCAACAACACACTCTTAAGTAAGCAATGGATCAAAGATGTCACAAGGTAAATTAGAAAATACCTTGAGGCAGGTGAAAATAAAAACACAATATACCAAAACTTATGAGATAAAGAGAAAACAGTGCTAAGAGGGAAGTTTATAGCTATAAACATGTAATTTAAAAAAGGACAATTCTCAAATTAACAATGTAACTTTACACCACAAGTAAGTAGAAGAAAAGGAAAAAGTTAAATCTAAAATTAGTAGAAGGAAGGAAAAAATAAAGATTAGAACAGAGATTAAAGAAATAAAGAATACAAAACCAATAGAAAAAAAATCAATGAAACTATGTTGGTTTTGTGAAAGGATCAACAAAACTGACAAGGCATTAGCCACATTAACTAAGAAGTAAAGAGAGAACTTTCAAGTAACTAAAATGAGGAATGCAAGTAGAAACGTCAGTACTGATACCACAGAAATAAAAAGGATTATAAGAGACTATATGAGCAACTGCAGACCAATAAGTTGGATAACTTGGAAGAAACAGACAAATTCCTATAAACACAAAATCTACCAAGACTGAGTCATGCAAAAATAAAAATCTAAGACCAATGACTAATAAGAAGATTGAATCAGTAATCAAACACCTCCCAACAAAGAAAAATCAGGACCAGAAGACTTTAACAGAGAATTCTACCAAACATTTTTAGAAAATTAACATCAATTCTCCTGAAACTCTTCCAAAAAAATGAGGAGGGAACACTTCTAAACTCATTCTATTAGGCAACATTACCCTCGTAGCAAAGCCAGACAAAGACCCCACAAGAAAAGAAAACAACAGGCTAACATTCCTGATGAACATAGACTAAAAAATCCTCAACAAAATAGCAAATTGACTTCAACAGCACATTAAAAACATTATATACTATGATCAAATTGGATGTATTCCTGAAATGCAAGAATGATTAAATATACAAAAAAATCAAACTAATATACCACATTAACTAGTAAAGAGCCCAAAACATATGATTACACAATAGATGCAGAAAAAGCATTTGACAAGATTCATAATCCTTTCATGACAAAATACTCAGCAAATTTGAAATAGAAGGAAACTACTTCAACATAATAAAGACCATATATGAAAACCCTACAACTAACATCATACTCAATGATGAAAGACTGAAAGCTTTTCCTTTAAGATCATGAACAAGACAAGGATGCCTGCTCTTGCCACTTATATTCAAAATAGTATTGAAAGTCCTAGCTAGAGAAATTAGGCAAGAAAAAGAAATAAGAAGCATCAAGATTGGAAAGGAAGAAGTAAAATTATCTCTGTTCACAGATGACATGACCTTAGACGTAGAAAACTCTAAAGATTTTACCAAAAAACCTGTTAGAATTAATAAACATTTTCAGCAAAGTTGCAGTATAAAAAAACATGCAAAAATTAGTTGCATTGCTACACATTAACAAAAACTCTTCTAAAAAAAGAGTAGAAAACAATCCTATTTGCAATAGCATCAAAAATAAAACATTTAAGAATAAACATAACAAAGACACACACTGAAAACTACAAAACATTGCTGAAAGAAATTAAAGAAGACACAAATAAATGCAAAGAAATTTAATCTTCATGGATTGAAATTTTAATATTGTTAACAATCCACAGATTCAATACAGTATCTATCCAAATCCCAATGGTATTTTTTGTAGAAGTGGAAAAAATCATCTGAAAATTCATATGGAATCTAAGTGACTCCAGAAAGACAAAACACTGTTGAAAAGAACAAAATTGGAGGATTCACATGTTCTAATTTCAAAACATATTACAAAGCCACAGTGATTAAAACAGTGTAATATTGACATAAAGACAAACCTTTAGAAGAATAAAATAGAATAGAGAGTCTGGAAACACACCCTTGTAAAAATGGTCAAGTGATCTTTAACAAGGATGCCAAGACCACTTATTGGAGAAAGGATAGTCTGTTCAAGAAATAGTGTTGGAAAACTGGATGAGGACATGCAAAAGAATGAAGTTGGACTCTTATCTTACACCATACGCCAAAACTCACTAAAAATATATTAAAGACATAACCATAAGACCCTGAACTATACAAATCAGAAGAAAATATTTAGAAAAATCTTCATGACATTGGATTTGGCAATTATTTCTTGGCTATGACAAAAAAAATAAAAGCATAGGCAATAAGTCAAAAATAAACAAATGAGACTACATCAAACTAAAAAGCTTCTGCACAGCAAAGGAAACAATTAACAGAGTGAAAAGACTACTTATGGAATGGGAGAAAATATTTGCAAATCATTTATTGATAAGGTGTTAATAATCAGAGTATATCAAGAACTACAACTTAATGACCAAAAATCAAATAACCCAACTAAAAAATGGGCAAAGAAGTTGAATAGACATTTTTCCAAAGATGATATGCAAATGGCCAAGTATATAATGGATGATCTACATCACTAATATTCAGAGAAATGCAAATCGAAACCACAGTTAGACATCATCTCACACCTGTTGGAATGGCTATTATCAAGTGTTGGTGAGGATATTGAGAAATGGGAATCCCTGTGCACTGTTGGTAGGAATAGAAATTTGTGCAGCCACTATGGAAAACAGGGTGAAAGTTTCTCAAAAAACTAAAAATAGAACCACCATATGATCAGCAATTCCACTTCTGGGAAATGAAATCACTATCACAAATAGATATCTGCACACTCATATTTATTGCAGCATTGTTTACAATAGCTAAGACATGGAAACAACTTCACTGTCAGTCAATGGAGGAATGGATGAGAAAAATGTGGTATAGGTAAAAGTGACATCAGCAAGATGGCCAAATAATATGTCCGTTGTCACACTTCCCTTCAACAACAGTAATTTGGAATCCATCCCCAGATGAAAGTGCTTCTGTGGAAGCTTTGAGATCCAGGTAGGAGATTGTTAAGCCTTGCACAGTCCAAGACTGAGGAGAACCATTTTTAAATGGCAGGCTTGCACTAATATGTCAGACTTGCTGACTATGGTCCTAGCTATAGATCTGGAAATAGCTCCATACCCCTGAAAACTCAGCTACAGCCTCATTCGGACTTGGTTCTCTCACCAGCACCATATACTGAGGGACCTAGGAGAAGTCACACATATCTGTGTGTTGGTTAATAGGCATACATACCTTGGTCATGGCTGTAGACCATGAAGTGGCCTGTGAACTAGCTCCACCTTCTCTCAACTGCCATCTGGGAGCCCCTGGAGGTGACATTATCAAGATGGTGACATAGATCTTTCCCATTTTCAGTCCCTCTCACAAAAAGACCAACTAGCAACTATCCATAGGCAAGACACCATTTTGAAAATCCCAGAACTCAGGGTGAGACTGAAGAACCCCCCTGGACTACAGGGGCTTAGAAAGATCACATTAGAAGAGTAAGAGGAGTGGTTTCACTCTGACCACATTACCCTTCCCCTAGGTTGGCACAGGGCCACAGCAAGAGCCCCCCCCCCAGGCCAACACTTTCTCCAGTGGGCAAAGAGAGGCCCAGGTGGACATTTAGCTCCCCCAGTGTTGCAGAACCATACACTAGACCCACTCAGGTCTTGACTTATGAGGAAACTGAAATATAATAACATACACCTGAAATTTACACAAGGTTATAAGCCAATATGATCTCAATAAAATAATTTTAAAAAAGAAAGAGGTAAGAAATACCAGTACATTTTACTCTTGATAGTCCTTCCCCCAAGCTGACACAGCTCAGCATGATTGGGAGAAAAGGCTCATCTTGTGGCTTCTGCTCAGGAGGGCAAGAGAAGAGTGGAATGTATGTCTAATGTTCTCACTTTTCAGGGACTGCCTGAGGGACACATTTTCATTAGCCTTCCTCAAAGCATTGACAGAGACCTGGCATACTTTGAATGTCTGTGGGCTGCTGAGAACAAAGGGGAGCTTTGTGGCTTATTGCAGCACCAGAGAACCTGCAGTACCACAGAGACACCAGAGGGAGCAGGAGATTATGAGCTCCAGAAAAAGAAACCACAAACTTTTCAAATAGGGAAATTTCACAGATAGGTTCAGAGAAGAAAAAAATCCCCAGAAAAAAATTTGAGAGGCCTCCAGAATCTCTAGCTGGGCTTATGGTAAATACTTCCCCTGTACAAAGCCAGTCCATAAAGACTGAGAGAGATGGCTGTTTTTAAAAATGCTCAAACGCCAGCAAAAAACACAAGGCATAGAAATAAACAGAAAAACCTTGCCCAATCAAAGGAACAAAATAAATCTCCAGAAACTAACCATAGAGATATAGAAATCTGTAAATTACCTGAAAAAGAATTCAAAGTGATCATCTCAAGAAGCTCAATGAGCTAAAAGAGAACTCAGGTAGACAACTATAGAAAATCAGAAAAATTAGATATGAACAAAAATATCAGCAAGGGGATAGGATTAAAATGAAAAAGAAATTCTGGAGCTGAACGATACAATAACTGAATTGAAAACTTCACTAAACAGGTTCAGCATCAGACTTGATGAATCAGAAGAAAGAATCAGAGAACTTGAAGACAGGTCATTTGAAATTATCTAGTCAGAATAACAAAAAAAAAAAAAAAAAAGAAAGAAAGAAAAGAAAAGAGAAGAAAGCCTAAGGGATATATGGGACACCATCAAGCTGATCAGTATACACATTATGGAGTCCAAGAAGGGGAAGAAAGAAAGAGAGGGGAAGAGAAATTATATGAAGAAATAATGGCTAAAACCTCCCCAAATTTGGAGAAGAAAATGAACATCCAAATTCAGGAAGCTAAACAGATTCCAACTAGGAGGAACTCAAAGAATTCCAAAACAAGACACAGTATAATCAACTGTCAAAAGTTAAAGACAAAAAGAAAATATTGAAAGTGGAAGAGTAAGTTGACTCATCACATACAATGGAGCTTCCATATGATTATCAGCAGATTTACAAGCAGAAATCTTACAGGCCAGAATGGAGTGGGATAATATGTTCAAAAGGCTGAGAGAGAAACTGCCAAGTATAATACTATATCTGGCAAAACCCTCCTTTAAAATGAGGAGAATAACAAAGACTTTTCCAGATTGAAGTTAAATTGTAATCAGTTTAAAACAGATTGCTATAACTATAAAATGTTTTATGTCATCCCCATAGTACCAAAAAAGAAAATACCTCTAGGACATACACAAAAGGAAATGAGAAAACAATCGAAGCATGTCACTACAAGAAAATTCAGTGATACACAAAGGAGGGGAGCAAAGGAGGAAAAGGGGGATAAAATGGCTATAAGACATACAGAAAACAATTATCCAAATGACAATAGTGTTTCCATATCAGTAATTACTTTAAAAGTAAATGGATTAAACTCCCCAGTCAAAACACATAGAGTGGCTGAATGGATTTAAAAAAATAAGATTCAAATGTATGCTGCCTACAGAGACTCATTTTAGAACTAAGGACACACATAAGCTGAAAGTGAAAGGATGGAAAAAGATATTCCATGCAAATAGTAACCAAAAGTGATTGGGAGTGACTATACTTATATCAGACTATAAAATAGACTTTAAGTCAAAAACTGTCGTGAAGACAAAGAAGGACATTTATAATTATAAAATGGTCAATTAACCAGGAAGGTATAAAAATTACAAATATATGTGCACCTAACATCAGGGTATCTAAATATAAGAAGCAAATATTGACTGAACTGAAGGGAGAAATAGTAACACAACAATAGTAGATTTAGGCTATTGAATAACCTACATTCAATAATAAATAGAGCAATAAAACAGAGGGCCAGTAAGAAAACAGCAAATTTACACAACACTTTAGACCAAATGGACCTAACAGACATATAGAGAACACCCCATCCAACAGAATCAGAATACATATTTTTCTTAAGTGTGCACAGAACATTCTCCAGGATAGATCACATGTGAACCCACAAAAAAGTCTCAAAAATTTTAAGAAGGTTGAAATTATACCAAGTATGTTTTCCAACTACAGTGGAATGAAATTAGAAATCAACAGCAACGGGAAAACTGTAAAAGTTATAAATATGTGGAAATTAACAACACACTCTTGAACAACAATAAGCCAAAGAAATCACAAGAGAAATTAGAAAATACTTTGAAACAAATGAAAACAACATGACATACCAAAACTTATGGAATACAGCAGAAGCAGTGCTGGGAGAAAAGTTTATAGCAGTAAATGTCTACACCAAAAAAGAAAGATTTCAAATCAGCAACCTAGCTTTACATCTTAAGAAGTAGAAAAAGAAAAACAAACTAAATCCAAAGTTAGAAGAAAGGAAATAACAAAGATTAGAGCAGAAATAAATGGAATAGAGATTTAAAAAAACAATTAAAAATCAATGAAAGAGAGTTGGTTTTTTGAAAAGATGAATAAAGTGACAAACCTTTGGCTAGACTACAGAAGCTGGGTTTTTTTCATCTTCCGGCTCTATATTATCTGGGAAGAGGGGCTATGGTGACCAATCACCATATCTGTTCTCACTGGCTCCAGGAGGCTAGATTTTTATAA
Organism: Tapirus indicus; assembly: GCA_031878705.1. Lineage (NCBI taxonomy): Eukaryota > Metazoa > Chordata > Mammalia > Perissodactyla > Tapiridae > Tapirus > Tapirus indicus. Next base: position 121,998,952 of record CM062922.1, on the reverse strand, counting down.
GTACTATCAACACTCTGAGGCAGGCTAAAAAGAAGGCAGTCCTCTGGGAAACCACTAGAAAAGTTGGGGCATTGGACATGTGGTACACCTCTTCCCTTCCACTAGGAGAAGCTGGGAGTAAACGAGTTCATCCTGATTATATGGTGCTATGCTGGAGGTAGGGATTGTGGCCAGAGGGTGTCTTGATTTTCCTATTGGCTTCAATGTGGCTTCTTTTGAGCCTGCCTGGAGTACAGGAGCCTGTTAACTAGTTTCTAGACTTCTCATAAAGGAAGCTTGTTCTTGAATTGTTGAATCAATGTGTTTGTGGGGAAGGAGAGTCCAGGGCTTCTTATTCTGCCATCTTTCTGATATCACTCCCATCAAGACTTATTTAAAAAGCTACAGGAATTAAGAAAGTGTGATGTTGCTGCAAATATAGTTAAAGAGACTAATGGATCAGAGTAGAAATCCTAGTACCAGACTCATGGATGTATAGACCCCTGACTTCTGACTGAAGTCTTTGCATCCAAGGATAGCCTTTCCAATAAAAAGTACTGTAACTGAAATCTGATCTCCACTTCATACTACACAGAGAACTCAACTGAACCTTTCATATACTACTGGTGGGAGTATAGTTTGGCCTAAATCCTGTAAAATAATTCTTGGAAGAATCTATGAAGCAAATCCTAGAACGCATCAAATCTACTCCTAAATATACAACCAACCAAAATGCATACATGCACGTGTTCACCAGGAGTCATGTAATATTATGTAAATGTCCACCAACAACAGGATACATATTGTATTCTTTTGTGACTAGTTTCTTTTGCTCAACTTGGTTTGTAAGATTTATTCATATTCTCAATATTATAGAGTATTCCATTATTATTATTCCATTCCATTCCACTCATTCCAGTGATTATACAACCTATTCATTCTTTCTAAAGAAAGGAATTCCTAAAGTATATGTTCCAATTAGATATCTGAAGCTCTTGCATAAACCAGGCCTAAGTCACTATTAAAGATCTACAGCTATTAAAGAGCTGTCTGAACATAATTTAAAAGACACTAACATCTGACCTAAACAAACAAAAAAATTTAGAAATCTAACTTCTGTCCACAAAAAAAAGTGTTGTTCATTCACTCACTCACCTGGGCAGCTCTGAATAAGAATTTTCCACTGTATTATTCTTGGCTTTTCTTTCTCCAACTTGAAAATCGTGTCTTACTTGGTGCCTTGATAACTATAACATGAAATGATAGAGACTTGGGGACATTTGTATGGCTTCTGGGATGTCTGAAGAATGAACAAGGTAAAGTTTACAAAACTGACAGTTTACACCTCAGGAAAACAGAAGTCACCTCTTTGCCTAAAATGAATTAAGAATATTAGCTCCTAGAATTTAGAGTCAAATGCTTTATTTACTTCAGAAGTTCTGTAGTTCCTAAGAACTGAAAAATAAAAGATAGAAGAAAACAAAGATGGTGGTTTGAACCCAGTATATGAGCAGTTGCTACATCCTCTCCTGGCTCAGCACAGAGAACAGGCAAAATTCCCCAGATTCTAGCTTCTGTCTGGGAGGAGAAAGAGATAGACCATGAATCCAACATTCCAATTTTTCTGGGGATTGAGTGAGGGAGTGGCTTCTGTGTCACTTTCCTTGGAGTGCTGAAGAGACCCAACATATTTTAGATGCCCAGAGGCTGCAAACAACAAAAATAGCATCTTGGACTAACATGAGGGTTTGTGATACTGTAGAATCTCTGACTGGGTTAAACAGTGAAGTTCTCCTATATGAGGTCAGTCCAGGAAAACTGGGAGGGGTGGCTTTTTTTTATTGCACAGATAACAACCCAAAGAGTCAAGGAAAATGAAAAATACAGGAATATATGCCCTAGCCATAGAAACAAGACAAGTCTCCAGAAACTGACCCTAATTAAATGAAAATATGTGATTTACCTGACAAGGAAACCAAAATACCCATCACAAAGATGCTCAGTGAGGTCAGGAGAACAATGCATGAACAAAGTAAGCATTTCAACAGAGAGAAAATAATAAAAACGTGTGAAACAGAAATCCTGGAGCTGAAGAATATAATAACTGAACTGAAAATTTCACTACTGGGGTTTGATAGCAAAGTAGATCAAGCAGAAAAAAAGGATCAGCAGACTCAAAGATAAGTCATTGGATACTATCCAGTTAGAGGAGCAAAAGGGAAAAAAATGAAAAAGACTAAAGAAAGCTTAAGGGACTTATGGGACATCATCAAGTGACAAATATACTCATCAGAGTAGTCCCAGAAGGAGAAGAGAGATAGAAAGAAAGGACCAGAAAGCTTATTTAAAGAAATAGCCAAAACATCCCAAATCTAGGGAAGGAAATGGACATCCATATCCAGGAAGCACAACAGATCCCAAACAAATGGACCCAAAGAAATCAACATTGAGACACATTATAACCAAGTTGTCAAATGTCAATGACAAAGAGAAAATTTTGAAAACAGCAAGAGAAATCCATTTGTCATGTACAAGGAAACCCCAATAAGATTATCAGCACATTTCTCAGCATAAACTTTGCAGGCCAGAAAGGAGTGGGATAATATATTTAAACATCTAAAAGAAAAAAACTGCCAAATGAGTATACTATACCTGGCAAAACTGTCCTTCAAATATGAAGGAAAAGACTTTCCAAGACAAACAAATGAAGAAAAAATTCATCACTACTACACACTACCATACAAGGATACTAGAGAGAGTTTCTTCAAGTTGAGACAAGAGGACACTAAATGGCAATGTGAAAGCATGCTAAAATATAAAATTCACTGGAAGTGGTAAATATATAGACAAAAACTGAATACTGTAATACTATAATGTTTGGTGTGTATATCAGTTTTAATTTTAGCATATGTTAAAAGACAAAATTATTAAAATATAAATGATGTAATATGATGTAAATTGTTACATCAATAACATCACCTGTGTGAATGAGAAGTTAAAGTGTAGAGTTTTTGCATGTTGATTCAAGTTGTCAGTGTAAAATAGACTACTATAACTATAAAATGTTTTATGTAAGCCCCATGATAATCGTGGAAAAATTACCTATAGAAGATGCACAAAAGAAAATGATAATCAAAGCATATCACTACAAAAATATCAATAAAACAGAGAGGAAGACAGAAAAAGAGGGAGGAAAGACAAAAAAAAATCACAATAGGGGCCAGTCCAGTGGCATAGCAGTTAAATTCATGCATTCCACTTTGGTGGGACAGGGTTCACAGGTTCAGATCCTGGGCACGGACCTACTCACTGCTCATCAAGCCATGCTGAGGTGGCATCCCACATAGAAGAACTAGAGAGACCTACAACTAGGAAATACAATTATGTACTGGGGCTTTGAGGAGAAAAAAAAAGAAAAAGAGGAAGATTAGCAGCAGATGTTAGCTCAGGGCCAATCTTAAAAACAATTACAAGAAAAAGAAAATGACAAAAAAAGCAAGAATAAATCCTTCCCTTTGAATAATTACTTGAAATGGAAATAGATTAAACGCCTCAATCAGAAGACAGAGTGGCTGAATGGATTAACAAAACAAGATCCAACTATATGCTGTCTAAGAGGGACTCACATTAGATTTAAGGACACATATAGGCTGAAAGTGAAGGGATGGAAAAGATATTCCAGGCAAATAGTAACAAAAAAGAAGAAGGGTGGCTATACGTATATCAGACAAAATAGACCTTGAGTCAAAAACTGCCATGACAGTAAAAGAAGAACATTATATAGTGATAAAAGGTTCAATTTAACAGGAAGATATAACAATTATAAATATATGTACACCTAACATTAGAGATTACAATATATGAAGCAAACATTCACAGAACTGAAGGGAAAAATAGACAGCAATACAATAATAGTACTAGACTTCAATACTCCACTTTCAATAATGGATAGAACAACCAGACAGATAATGAGAAAGGAAACCGTGGACTTGAACAACATCTAGATAAAATGACATAACATACATATATAGAACATTACACCCAATAGAAGAAAATATATACTCTTTTCAAATGCACATGGAACATTCTCCAGAACACATCACATGTATGTCACAAAACAAGTATTAACAAATTTAGGAAGACTGAAATAACACCAACTATATTTTCCAACCACTAAGGAAGGAAACTAGAAATTAATAGCAGAAGGGAAACTGGAAAATCCACAAATATGTGTAAATTAGACATTCCTGAAAATGGGTCAGTAAAGGAAATCAAGTGGAAAATTAGGAAATATCTTGAGAGAAAGAAAAATGAAAACACAACATACCAAAACCTATGAGATGAACAAAAGCAGTGCTAAGAGAGAAGTTTACAGTGATAAAAGCCTAAATTGGAAAAGATGATCTCAAAACAACAATCTAACTTTACATCTCAGGGAACTAGAAGAAGAACTAAGCTCATAGCTAGCAGAAGTGAGAAACATAAAAAATTAGAGAAGTAAGTGAAATAGAGAAGAGAAAAAATAATAGAAAAAATCAGCAAAAATAAGTTGGTTTTTTGAAAGATAAACAAAATTGACAAATCTTTACCTAGACTAAGATGAAGAGTGAGAAGTCTCAAATAAATATAATCAGAAACAAAAGAGGAGACATTACAACTGATCCCACAGAAAAAAGGAAAATAAGAGACTACTGTGAACACACATGCCAGCAAATTGGATAACCTAGAAGAAATGGATAAATTCCTATAAACATAGAAACTACCAACTGAATCGTGAAGAAATAGAAAGTCGAAACAGACCAACGTATTTATTGGTAAGGATAATGAATCAATAATCAAATTCCCCCTAAGAAAGAAAACCCCAGGACCCTACTAGAAAAGAAAACTACAAGCCAATATCCCTGATGAACATAGATGCCTCGATTCTCTACAAAATACTAGCAACACTAACTTTAACAACACATTAAAAGGATCTTGCACCATGATCAAGTAGATTTTTCCTTGGAATGTAAGGATGGTTCAACATATGCAAATCAATTTTTTTATGGATAGAGAAATTTTATTCACTATATTTCCCCCAGTTTCATTGTGAAATCATTGACATACATCGCTGTTTAAGCTTAAGGCATACACATGGTGGTTTGATTTACATGTATTGTGAAATGATTACCACAATAGTTTTCACTAACATTCATTTTCTTGTATAGATACAATAAAAAGAATGAAAGGAAAAAATTTTCTCCTTGTAATTAGAACTCAAGATTTACTCTCAATGACTTTTCTATATATCGTACAGCAGTGTTAGCTTTAGTCATCATGTTAAGCATTACATCCCTAGTACTTATTTATGTCTAACTGGAATTTGTACCACCTTTTTATCATCTTCCTCCAATGGCCCTCCCTCCAACCTCCACCTCTGGGAACCACAAGTCTGATCTTTTTCTACAAGTTTGTTTGTTTGGTTTTTCAGATTTCACATGTAAGTGAGATCATGTACTGTTTGTCTTTGCTTGCTTATTTCACTTAGCATAATTCCTTCAAGCTCCATCTATGTTGTCGCAAATGGTAGGATTTCCTCATTTTTTGTGGCTGAATAATATTCCATTGTGTATACAAACCACAACTTCTTTATCCATTCATCCATTGAAGAAGACTTAGGTTATTTCTATGTTTTGGCTATTGTAAATAACGCTGCCATGAACCAGGGATGCAGATATCTTTTTGTTTTCATTACCTTTGGATATATTCCCAGAAGTGGAATTGTTGGATCATACTGTAGTTCTATTTTTAATTTTTTGAGATTCCTCACTACTATTTTCCATAGTTGCTGTACAGATTTACAATTTCACCAACAGTGCAAAGCGTTCCCTTTTCTCCACACCCATGCCAGCATTTGTTATCTGTTGTGTTTTTGATGCTGGATATTCTAACAGGCATGAGGTAATATCTCATTGTGATTTTAATTTGCATTTCCTTAATGACTAGTGATGTTGAGCATTTTTTCATGTACCTGTTGGCCTTTTGTATATCTTTTTTGGAGAAATGTCTGTTCAAGTCCTTTGTCCAATTTTTAATGTCTTTTTGCTATTGAGTTGTATGAGTTCTTTATATGTTTTGGATATTAACCCCTTATCAGAAATATATGGTTTGCAATTAGTTTTACCCATTCTGTAGGTTGTCTTTTCACTGTGTTGATGGTTTCTTTTTCTGTGCATAAGCTTTTTAGTTTGATGTAGTCCCATTCATTTACTTTTGATTTTGTTGCTTGTGTTTTTGGTGTCATATCCAAAAAGTCATTACCAAGATTCATGTCAGGGGGCTTTGTTCCTATGTTTGCTTCTAGAGTTTCATGTTTTCAAACCTTACATTTAAGCCTTTCATCCATTTTGACTCAATTTTTGGGAGTGGTGTAAGATATGGGTCCAGTTTCATTCTTTTACGTGTGAATATCCAATTATTCCAGCACCATTTATTGAAGGGACTGTCATTCCTCCATTGAGTATTCTTGACTCCCTTGTGAAATATTGATTGCACAAAGATGCTTGGGTTTATTTCTGGGCTTTCAATTCTGTTCCATTGGTCTGTTTGTCTGTTCTTTATCCCAGTCCATACTGTTTTGATGATTATAGCTTTATATTATAGCTTGAAATCAGAAAGCATGATACCTCCTGCTTTGTTCTTCTTTCTCAGGATTGTTTGGCTATTCAGGGTCTTTTGTGGTTTCATGTAAATTTTAGGAGTGTTTCTTTTACTGCTGTAAAAATGCCACTGGAACCTTGATAAGGATTGCATGGAACCTATAGATGGCTTTTGGTAGTATTGACATTTTAACAATATTAACTTTTCTAATGCATGAACATGAGATCTTTCCATTTGTTTGTGTCTTTGATTTCTTTCATCAATATCTTGTAGTTTTCAGTGTAGAGCTCTTTCGCTACCTTAGCTCAATTTATTCTGAAGTACTTTGTTGTTTTTAATGCTATTATAAATGGGATTGATTTCTTTATTTCTTTTTCAGTTACTTCATCATTAGTGTGTAAAAATGCTACTGATTTTTGTATGTTATTCACCAGTGAAGTCATTTGGTCCTGAGCTTTTATTCGTTGGGAGATTTTTGATTATTGATTCAATCTCCTTACTGGTAATGGTTTATTTCGATTTTCTATTTCTTCTTGATTCAATCTTGGTAAGTTGTATGTTTCTAAGAATTTTTCCATTTCTTCTAGGTTGTCCAGTTTGTTGCTGTATAGTTGCTCATAGTAGTTCTTAGTAGCCTCTTATGATCCTTTGAATTTCTGTATTATCCGTTTTAACATCTTCTTTTTTTATTTATAATTTTGTAGAATTGGTTCTTCCTCTTTTTTCCTTGGTTAGTCTAGCTTTATCAATTAGTCTAGTTTATCAATTTTGTTTATCTTTTCACAGAACCAACTCTTAGTTTGGTTAATCTTTTCTATTGTATTTCTGTTCTCTATTTCATTTATTTCTGTTCTAATCTTTATTATTTCCTTTCTTCTGCTAACTTTGAGCCCAGTTTGTTCTTCTTTTTCTAGTTCCTGAAGGCACAGGGTTAGGTAGTTTATTTGGTGTTTTTCTTGTTTCTTAATGTAGGCATTTATTACCACGAACCTCCCTCTTAGAACTGCTTTTGCTGCATCCCATAAGTTCTGGTAATGTTGTGTTTCCATTTTTATTTCTCTCAAGAGACTTTTTTATTTTTTCTTTGATTTCTTCTTTTATCCATTGGTTGTTCATGGGAAAGTTGTTTAATTTCTCTGTATTTGTGAATTTTCCAGTTTTCCTCTTGTTATTGATTTTTAGTTTCATCCCATTGTGGTCAGAGAAGATACTTGGTATGATTTCAATCTTCTTCAATTTGTTAAGAGTTGTTTTATGCTCTAATATATGGTCTATCCTTGGAAAGGTTTTATGTGCAGTTGATAAGAATGCACATTCTACTGTTGTTGGATAGAATGTTCTGAATATGCCTTTTAGGTCCATTTGGTCTAAATAGAGGTGTTCAAATGTACTGTTTCCTTATGGATTGCCTGTCTGGATAATCTATCCATTATTGAGAATAGAATATTAAAGTTCCCAACTATTTCTGTTTATTCTCCTTGTAGCTCTGTTCTTGCTTTACATATTTAGGTACTCCAATGTTGGGTGCATAGTATTTACAATTGTTATATATTATTGATGCATTGACCGTGTTATCATTATATAATGATATTCTTTGTCTCTTTTTCCCATTTTTACTCTAGGTCTATTTTGTTTGATATAAGTATAGCCAGTCCTGCTTTTATTTTGGTTACCATTTGCTTGAAGTGTCTTTTTCCATCCCTTCATACTCAGTCTATGTGTGTCTTTAAGCCTTAAATGAGTCCCTTGTAGGCAGCATATTGTTGGATATTGTTTTTTTTAATCCATACAACCATTCTATGTCTTTTGATTGGAGAATTTAATCCATTACATCTAAAGTAATCATTGATAGGTAAGGATTTACTATTGCCACATTGTTAATTATTTTCTAGATCCATTGTTCCCTGTTTCTTATCTTGCTGTCTGTTTTTGTGTTTTCATGTCTTTTGGTATCAGTGTGCTTTGACTTCTTTATTGTGTTCTTTTGTATGATTGCTGCAAGGTTTTCCCTTGTGGTTACCAAGAGCCTTACATATAATATCTTAAACTTACAAAATCCTATTTTAAACTGATAACAACTTAACTTCAATAGAATTTGTTTACTTTTCACTTTTACTTCTACCCCTCACATTTTAGGTTATTATTGTTACCATTTACATGTTTTTTATATTGTGTAGCTAACAACAGAATATGGTATTTAGGGTCTTTTTCTACACTTTTTTTTAACTTTTAAACCAGAGATGTAAGTTGTGAACCATGATTACCATATTGCAGAATCTAACTGTGACAGTATATTTACTATTACCAGTGTGATGTATGCTATCTTTTTGAATTTTTAACATGTTAATTAGTATTTTTTATTTTCAGTCAAAAAGTCCCTTTACATTTCTTGTAAGGCATGTCTAGTGGTAATGAACTCCTTCAGTTTTTGTTTATTTGGGAAAGTCTTTATTCCTCATTTATTTCTGAAGAACAGCTTTACCAAGTATAGAATTCTTGGTTGATAATTATTCTCCTTTAATATTTTGATAATGTCATCCCATTCTCCCCTGGACTAAAAAGTTTCCACTGAGAAATTCACCAGTAGTCTTATGGGGTTTTCCTGGTATGTAACGTCTCTCTTTTCTCTTGCTACTCTTAAAATTTTTCCTTTGTCTTTTTGACTGTTGACAATTTAATTATGTATCTTCATGTAGCCCTATTTGGATTCAACCTATTTGGGATCTTCTGGGTCTCATGGATCTGGATGTCCGTTTATCTCCCAAAGTTTGGGAAGTTTTCAACCATTATTGCTTTAAATATACTTTGTGTCCCTTTCTCTATCTCTTCTTCTTCTAGAATTACCATAATTCAAATATTGTTTCTTTTCATTCTGTCCCATAATTCCCAGGTGTAGGAATTATTATACTTTTTTCTTTTTGCTCCTCTGATTGGATAATTTCCAATGTCCTGTCCTCCAGATTGCTGATTCTTTCTTTGACATGGTGGAGTTTACTTTTGAAACTCTCTATTGAATTATTCATTTCAGTTACTGTATTTTTCTACTCTAGGATTGCTTTTTTTTTCTTGATGGTTGGTATTTCCTTATGTTGGGGAGGGGGAAATCCCCTCTATCTTTCTTGAGTTCTCATGTCTGGACTAACAATAAAATTGACACAAAACCAGATTAGGAGGAGAAAATCAATTTAATACATGTACACAGGTGATCATAAAAAATGATGCTCAGACAGTGAACAAAGCAGGCAGTTTGCCCATCTTTTAACACAAAAAACCAATAAATTTGTGAGGATTTGACAGGACAAAAAACTTACTTTGGGCTCTTAATTAGTAAGGAGTTTAAGCAGAGTTTAGAGTTGGAGGAGTCAGTTAGTAAAAAAGCAACAAAGTTTGTTTATACAGGCTTCTTGGCCCTGAATTCCCTAGCTCTGGTGATAAAGATCTTTCACATGGGATATTTATTTTCCTGCTTTTGAGGGGGGGTGGGCAGAGAGAGGATAATCAGTGTGTCCTTTTGCACTGGCTGTTTTCTCCAGTAACTTTAATTCAAAATAATCAATATGCTATTGTGGGATATTTTAGGGTGGCCTGCCCTGAGCCCCAAATTTCTTCCTCTGAAACTTTCCTGGACATTTCACGTATTAAAACTTGAGCTGGTAGATTGTTCTACTATCTCATTGCATTAATCTTTTAGTCTTGAAAATCAGTCAGTTCAGTTAAACAGTTTTGCCTCATTTCAGGAGGCAGTGATGTAGGTGGGCCTCTAAAGTTAGGTTTATGGTGCAAGCAATCAGGTATTTATAAGAGGCATTTATATGGAAAGAGAGAAAAACAAAGTTAGTAGTGGAAGCAAATTATAAACCAGTTTCTGAGCTTAGAGGGCAGCCAGATAAGATTTCAGATGATAGTTCCGAAGCATCTTTTGCAGTTAGAAATGTCTCAGATGATGTTATTGGGTGTTCAGGTAAACTTTCTGAGTGGCTTACACAACAACAGGCAGAAAAATTATTTAATAATGATCTATTGTGGTGATATCTCTTAAGTTTATATCTAGTTTTCCAGCTTCAGTTTGAAAAGCTTCAGGGAAAAGGGCAGCTTTAATTCTCAATGATTCCAAGTTAAAAATGGGAGAAAAATTGGAAATTTTAATTTGGAGGGTTCTAGCTAGATATTGGAGGAAACTAGAAGAATTTATGATTCAGTCCAGTTTCTAGGCAAAGAACAAAACCTCAAGGAAAATTAACAGCACTAGAATCTAATATCCACAGTGTGTATTACAGTTTCTACTGAAACATAATTTTTCTCTCTAAAATCACCCTCATTTTTACCAAAGATAATCAAATTAAGACTAATTGGTTTGGAAAATAAGTCTAGTTTTAATAAACTTGGTTTAGTTGTTTACATAAGTACAGCCAGAATAGTGATTGATCATTTAGGCTCTTTTAAATTTGTTTTGCTGAATTTTTTCATAAGGCATCTCCAGATTGAACTTTTAATAGACTCTCAAGGCTAAGAGACCAAGTCAAACACTTGTCATCAGACTCCACCTACAGTACCCATAGATTTGGGTGAATTCCTCTCCTCTTGAGGTTCCCAACATATCTTGTGGTTTCTTCACTTGCCAGGAAGTGACCTTATGTACTTACCTGGTTTGGCTGTTAGGAACCCTGTAAGTAAGCTACAAGGCTGCTTTTCCAACTAGCTTTATTGGCTTCATAGAGTCAATCTTAGTTCCTTAAAGCTGTTTGGTCATATCTTGGGAAGAGATATGCATGTCTCAAACATGACATACCAGTCAAACCCTTGGTAGTATAATCGATACTTACAATTGCTCCCTGTTACAAGAATACTAGATTCTTATTGAACTTATGCAAATAAATATATTGTCATGAAAATAAAAATACTCACTGGGAGTTTCTCAATTTTGGAGTGATCAGGTAGTGATAAAAAGTAAACATTTCATTTTTGTTCACAAAGGTATATCTTACCAAATTTTTGATAGCTTAAAAAAGGTATTTCTTTAAATCTGGAAAAGAACCAGCAATATTTTCAACACAAAGTCATAAAATTATAATCACCCTCATTAGTTTATTCAGTCCCATGTTATTAATTCTTTTTCTGCTTGAATCCAGTTTTTCCATTACTTCTCTCAACCTTGCCTGATAATTGAGGGTAATTGGGACAGTGATAATTCCAAGAACCTTGCAAGGTTTTCATTAAGGCTTGTATGATTTGCCCAGTGAAGTGAGGGCCTCAATCACTGGAGGTTGTGGAAGGTATATCTCAAGTGGGAAACACATTTTCTAACCGTTTCTTTGCCACTGTGATGGCATCAGCTTGGCAGGAAGAGAAGGCTTCAATCAATCTGGAAAACTACATACAATAACAAGAAAATATTGATAACCTGTACTAATTGGCAGTTAAATTCCAGCTGGAGGTGCTCAAAGGACCCAGAGGGAGGAGTTCTGAGGTCTCTGGAGACAAAATAGTTTTTTCTATGGTGGTGAAGGAATTCAAAAACAAAAAAATGGGGCTTACTATGGAGCCAAGAACAACCAAGTAGTCATCTTGGGTTTCCCATAGCCCTTACTGTTTCTTTAATTTACAGCCACTCTTTACATATCTAAATATATTTGGTTCAGGAGCAGACTGTTACAAGGACATGAGGATGGCAAAAGTCTGACAATGAGGGGTCTTTTTTTTTTTTTTTTTTGCAGAAGCAGAATGAACTTCATCCATATGAGTCACAATTTCTATAGATTCTGTTGTTGTTGCCTTTGCATGAAAGACAGCAAGGGTATGTGCCTGATGCTTAAATTCAGTCCTTTTAGTGTATAGCCTAAATTTTGATAACAAATATTTTATAACTAGACATATCAGACTTCCAGGAATTTCATAGAATTTCTGAAACATTTATAACATATACAGACACAATGTAAAGAAGGTTTAATGTTACTTCATGTTTGACAATGCTTCCCATGTAGTTTAACATGTCAAATAATTAGTTTAACATCTCCCTTTTTATATGGAAAGAGAACAAATCCTTTGAAATGTTCCAGGAACATCAATCCTTTGAAATGCCCTCTGGAAAACTTTGAAGTTACTGGAGGTCAAAAGACTTCATTTAGAATTTGATTTTTGAAATTGTGTCAAAAATATAAAAAAGGTTTTAAAACCATGGTTAAATAGAGTCAGAGGTCACTGTGGAACATTACTCAGTTATTCATGTAACCAAAGTGACAATAAAATATTTTAAAGGCAAATACAGAAGGTTACACAGCTGTTAGCAAAACTTAGTTCTTACTTGAGAAAATTCAGTTTTCTTAGCAATCAAAGATCTAACAAAGCACAGAAATTTTGATAAAACATAAAATCTTTGCTTTATCTTCATAATCTCTTATCAGGAGCAGAACAATATTCCAAGAAAGTTTTGTTCTTTAAAGAAATGAAAGGAAAATTAAGTTCCAGTTTTATATAAAGACACTATTGATATTAAAGCTTATTTTTAAAACTCTAATAATAACAATTTAATTTTAGCTAACTTGACCACACGAGGTAAAATTTCTTCTCTCTTTTCTTTTTCCCCTGCTTTCTATTTAGTTTCTTCCCTTAACAGAGAGAGAAAACCAAATTTTAATTTTGTACCTGTTTACTTTTGATATTAAAACTCATTCACTCAATTAAGTTCATTATAATCTTAACCAGCCCTGCTTATGCATGAAATCTCTTTCCAAAAATTCCTTTTCCATAAACCCTATATGTCCATTTCAGCTTCTCCCTTGTTCTCTTTTCCATTTGGAAATAGCCAGATTTATTTTGGGACAAAATTATTTTTCTTTCCCTCAACAAAATCATCTTCATTCTTTATACACTTCTTACCAGAAACATACATCTTATTTTTCTTACATACAGAGATTTTTTCTTATTTTTAGTAGCTTTAATTACATACATGAATTAGAAATCTTAACTCTTAAAAAATAAAAACTCTTTTTTGTGAAAAACTAAGAAGTAAGCAATTGTGAACTGTATGTTACACTCATATTCTTTGGATTGTCAACTTTATGAATGTATTTTATAATTTTGAGAAATGTTTTTTCACAGTGAAATCTTTCAATATGCCACAGTACCTGTTTATTAACAGACCCAAATTTGTCTTTAATATCTCTGCAATAGGAAGTCAACAATAGATAAAGCTCTATTCAATAATTAATGTTTTACTATTTTATCATGTCTGGAAGTAAACTGGATATTCAATGAATTTCCCATCATTTAATTTAATTTAGCAAAAATCTAAAGTTTCAAGTTACTAACAAGATTTAGGGAATCTATTTTTAAGTACACATGCCATAAAATATAATTATTGCACCTAAAAATTCTTATTTCATTTACATTTATATAATTCATTTGTTCTTAACAATCATACTTAGATTATTCATAAAAATTCATGAGACATTAGTTAGTCATCATCTTACATTATTTTTTCCTTGCTGACAAATTTTGTGATAGAGATAACATGAGCTCTTTTGATGAATAACCAGGTAGAATCAAAGTTGCATGTCTGCATTATATCCAATGCTGGTAACTTTAAAGACATGCCTATTTTAATTAAACTGACAAACAAGCTTTTATTTACCAAAGATTATTTTACATCATTTACAAACATTTGAGTTAGTTTCTAATGCATTTAGAAATAATTTATATAAGCAATTAGTTTAAGCCAATTACATAGAGCTCTTTTAGAAATTAATTTTTCCAATACCATCTGGAGAAACAAAAATATATTTATAACATACATATATATGTCTATATATGTATATGTATATGTCTGTCTCTATATATAGAGAGACAGACACAAACAGAGATCTTATAGCTTTTATTTTAAAATTGCAACCATGAATCAGGTACAAAACTAACTAGTTTATAAATAATTGTGCCTCTAACAGATGGAACAAGTTAAAGTTACATGCTTAAAACCTTTTTTGTTAATATTTGTGGAGAAGACTTTTTAAGATTTCTATTTGTTCTTGGAAGTAATCTTAAGGAGGCTGTGGTCTGCTTTGGGGAAAGAGAGCCATTTTTGCAGTTTGTATTTTTTAAAAAGGCCTCTTGTCTTCTGTTTTTAGTTTAGTTTCAGGTTCTACTGATTAAGCTAGCCAGGCTTAGTCTCAGGCAATTGTGGGCAATTATCTCCTAGGCTGGCTGTGTCTTTTCTTGCTGGAGGGACTGGACACTCAGGGGAGACCTTTCTGCATGGTGCTGCACTGACCTGGGAGAGGGGCAATATGTTCAACGTGTAGTCACTAATTGTATCCTTCTAACCCAGTCTGGTCTCTAAGGTCTGTAAGGTGTAAGGGGCTGCTTCAGCCTCACTCCCATGCTCTTTGATTCTCTTAGTGGTGTCTTGTTCTTGAATAGATGTTAGCCGTTCTTGTGAGGGGGAGCCAAGTCAGGAATGATCATGATCTATGTCACTATCTTTGTAACATTAGATCAACGAAACAGAATAGAAAGCTCAGAAATAAACCCACGCATATATGCTCAATTAATTTATGACAACAGAGCCAAGAATATACAATGGGGAAAGGACAGTCTCTTCAATAAAAGATGTTGGGAAAACTGAACAGCCACATGCAAAATAATAAAACTGGACCACTATCTTACACCATACACAAAAATTAACTCAAAATGGATTAAAGTCTTGAATGTAAGACTTGAAACCATAAAACTCCTAGAAGAAAACATAGGCAGTAAGCTCTTTGACATTGGTCTTGACAATGATTTTTTGGATTTGACACCAAAAGCAAAGGCAACAAAAGCAAAAATAAACAGGTGGACTACATTAAACTAAAAGGCTTCTGCACAGCAAAGGAATCCATCAACAAAATGAAAAGGCAGCCTACTGAATGGGAAAAAATTCTTGCAAATTGTATATCTGATAAGGGGTTAAGATCCAAAATATGTGAAGAATTCATATAACTCAATTGCCAAAAGCAAACAATGTGATTTAAAAATGGGCAGAGGATGTGAATAGACATTTTTCCAAAGAAGACATACAGATGGCCAACAGGTACATGAAAAGAAGCTCAATCACTAATCATCAGGGAAATACAAGTCAAAACCACAATGAGATATCACCTCACACCTGTTAGAATGGCTATTATAAAAAAAACAAGAGATAACAAATGCTGGCGAGGATGTGGAGAAAAGGGAACCCTTGTTCACTGTTGGTGGGAATGTAAATTGGTATGTCCACTATGGAATATAGTATTAAGATTCCTCAAAAAAATTAAAAATAGAACTACCATATGACCCAGCAGTTCCACTTCTGAATACTCACCTGAAGAAAATGAAAACACTACCTCAAAAAGATGAATGGACCCCCATGGTGATTGCAGCATTATTTACAACAGCCAAGATATGAAAACCTAAGTGTCCACTGAAGAATGAATAGATTAAAAAAATGTGGTATATATGTATAATGGAATACTATTTGGCCATAAAAATAATAAAATCCTGCCATTTGTGGCAACATGGATGGACCTTGAAGGCATTATGCTAAGTGAATTATGACACACAGAGTAAAACAAATACTGCATGATCTCATATATATGTGGAATCTAAAAAAACCAAAAACCAAACTCATAGATATAGAGAACATATCAGTGGTTGCCAGCAGCAGGGGTTGGGGAATAGGTGAAATGGGCAAAGGGGGTCAAAAGCTGCAAACTTCCAGTTATAAAATAAATAAATCATGGGAATATAATGTACAGCATGGCAGCTATAGTTAATAATACCATATTGCATATTTGAAAGTTGCTAAAAGAGTAAATCTTAAAAGTTCTCATTACAAGAAAAAAATTCTATAACTATGTATGGTGATAGATGTTAATTACACTTACCGTGGTGATCATTTTGCAATATATACAAATATAAAATCATTATGTTGTACACCTGAAACTAGTATAATGTTGTTTGTAAATTATACCTCCAAAAAGGGGAAGACAAAAAACTCTTCATGAATTGGAAGAGTTAATATTGTTAAAATGTCAATACTACACAAAGCTATCTACAGATTCAATGCAATTCTCAACAAAATCCAAATAGCCCCTTTTACAGAAATTTTTAAAAATCCTAAAATTCTGCTATGGCTTGAATGTTTGTGTCACCCCAAAATTTATATGTTGAAATCTTAACCCCTAAGATGACATTATTAGGAGGTGAAGCTTTCCAAGGTGACTACATCATGAGAGCAGAGCCTTCATGAATGAGGTTAGTGACCTTGTAGAAAGAGGCCCTAGTAGTTCCCTTGCCCCATCCACCATGTGGGGACATAACAAGAAGTTGGCAGTCTGCAACCTGGAAGAGTGACTTCATCAGAACCCAACCATGCTGTCACCCTGATATTGAACCTCCAGCCTCCAAGACTGTGAGGAAGAAATTTCTGTTGTTTATAAACCACCCAGTCTGTGGTATTTTGTTATAGCAGCCTGAAGGAACTAAGATAAAGGAATCTGATTAGCCGATACAATCTTGAGAAAAAAGAACAAAACTGGAGGCATCACAATTCCTGATTTCAAAATATATTACAAAGCTCCAGTAATTAAAGCAGTATGGTACTAGCATAAAAACAGACATATAGATCAATAGAATACAATAGAGAGCCAAAAAATAAACCAAAAATATATAAGGAACTCATACAATATAATAGAAAAAAAAGAGAAATAACCATATTAAAAATGGGCAAGGAACTTGAATAGGCACTTCTCCAAAGAAGACATACAAATGGCCAACAGGCATATGAAAAGATGCTCAACGTCACTAATCATCAGGGAATTGCAAATCAAAGCCACACATCTCACATCTGTTAGGATGAGTATTGTCCAAAAAACAAAAGACAAGAAGCTGATTCAACCTCTGCCTCAGACTCTCTGAATCAAACTCTGGGCTTGCTATGACTTACAAAATACCAAATACATACATGTGGAGTTTATACCTTGCTGTGGTCTCACTAAAGTTTATGTTTTTGTGCAGGAGACCACCAACCAGACCACATTTTCCCCACTCAATTCTCTACAATCATACAGCTTGAGGTTTAGGAAGAGTTAACATCTATTGAGTACTTACTATCTGCCAAGCACTGTATTTTAAATATTTGAAATTATAACTCATTTAAATCCTCATCACCACCCTAAGTGATGGATGTTATTATTATTCCCATTTTACCAGAAGAAGAAATTGAAGCATTAGAGAGGTTTAATAACTTCCTAAATGCACAGGTTAGTAAGCAATAAACCCCAAAATGGGAGCCAATATTCCCACTGTTTCACAGTCCTTGGTGGTGGCTAGAGGGGAAACCCTCAACCAGGTTTGACCTTCTTCAAATGGGTGAAACATCAGACATTCCTTTAGTCCCAGCATTTATCACACCAACACTCTGTAAGCTGCCTGCCCCTATTCTGAGGCTTTTCCCTTTTCTCTTATTTATTTATTTATATCTGTATGTTCTCATAGATTCATATTTTGTTTGAGTAATTAAAATTTAAAAAGTGACTTGTTCTTAAAGGATTGGACTGACTACTTTGTGTTTCAGGAAAAGTAATCTGAAATAAAATGGTCCCTGACTCAGAATAGGAGCCACAATCCTCTACAAGCCTAAGAGGTCCACATGGTTTGACCCCTGGCCCAACCTCACCAATCTCATCTCCTGCCCTCTCCTCCTCTTTCTCTCCACTTCAGCCTCATGCCTTCATCCTCATCCTTAAACAGTTACCTCACAGCCTTTGTACCTATTGCTTCTGTTCTTTCAAATGCCCTTTAGTACTCACTGCTTGTTCTCTTGTTTTATTCTGGTCTCTGCTCAAATACCATCTCAGGTGAGAATCCCATCTTGGTCATCCTATTTAAAATTGTAGTAGGGCTCTTCCCCAACATTCTCTAACTCCTAACACTGGTTTTCTCCAAAGCACTCACTTTCACCCTACTTATCATCAATGTATTTGATTAGTGTTTATTTCTCCTTACAAGAATATGAGTTGTATGAGAAGGATAATTTTGTTTTATTTCCTGCTGTATCTCCAGGGTATAGAACAGTACCTGGAATATTGTAAATGCTCACTAAATACATATCATGTTAACATATGAACACTGTTTACCAACTCCTCCCCACCCCAACCTGACCATTCAGTGAAATCCCCTGGGCTCCTAAGCACTAAGCACCTAATATTAATGACTTTGACAAATTGCTACTGACTCACCAACACCTAATCCAATCACTGAAGCCCTCACAAACTCACTAATTTTCCTGAAGACCCTCCATCTCTGACCACCAGAGAAACCCTGAGGAAGCCTCACAAGTTCCATAACAGGGAATTAAACATATTTGTATAAAAGTAGAGTGACAGGGCTCTAAGAACAAGTATATGTACTTCAGGAATGCATACTTTAGTCAGGTAGTTGGAGCAAAAAACTAAGGGCAGTGGAAAGCTGATAGACCAATTTAAAAAGTCAAATGGCGGGGCCGCCCGGTGGCGCAGCGGTTTAGTCCGTGCTTGGCAGCCCGGGGTTCGCAGGTTTCGATCCCGGCGCCCGCCGATGCACTGCCTGTCAGCCATGCCGTGGTGGCATCCCATATAAAGTAGAGGAAGATGGGCACGATGTTAGCCCAGGGCCAGTCTTCCTCAGCAAAAAGAGGAGGATTGGAGGGATGTTAGCTCAGGGCTGGTCTTCCTCACACACACACACACAAAAAGTCAAATGGCAATAGTGAGAAGAAGAGGGATGGATATCTAGTAATAAAAAGTACTGTTCACAGAAGCAGGGTATGCTTTGGGTATGCTTAAAGAAAAACCTATCAGTGCCATGGTCATTTTCAAGGAAAGACTGAGCAGGTACCAAAATGAGATGGTCCAAAGCTCCAAACCACTCCTCCTTCCCAATTATGATGCATCAGTGTCAGGAACTGGAAGTTGGTCCTGAAATATACTGGAGAAAGGCACTGTAAGACCATGCCAAGAAAGGAGCTAGATAGGAACCTTAGGTCAAATAAAGAATAAAACAGGATTTCTTTGTTTTGTATGAAAATATTGAACTAAGGTATATGACTAAGAACTTCTTGCAATCTGCAGAATTCAAGGTTTTATCAGTTCACTAATACATACATTATATATGTATATAGTTGTTCAGTAACATAGTCTCACCCACTGTACTTAGTGGTTGGCATTGCTGCCTGGAAGAAAAAATATTGACAGGAAAAAGGCTCACTTTCCAGGCGTCCCTGTGAGCTGGCCAGGAACTGCTAGCCCTGTCTTTCCTATTCTGCAAAAAAGCTGAGGAGAGGGGACTGAGGAAGAAAGGGGACTGAGGTCATCACCCCATCTCAGTATTAGGGACCCCACACACACTCACTTCAGGCCTCAATCTCTAACCTCACTGACTCCCATTATAGATTTCCCCAAGGATGCTGACACCACTCCTTCAGGGTCCTCATCACTCTCAGATGCAGACCCACACATCACAGACCCTTTCAGCAGTGACCTATCTAGACTTCCCGTTCCACCCTCCACAGGCACCTCATCACCCTCATTTATAGTACCACCCATTATGGATTCATTTCGGTTCAAAACTCCGACTTGCAAAGAGCCCAGAAGAATCCCCATTACCATGTTTGCTGAGCCAGCAATAGCCTGTCAAAGCTGCTTCCCAAGAGTCAGGTTTCTGCCACCTGGAAGGGCCCATACAGAAGCCTTCGATGTCCCACAGAGGCCCTGACTCCTGCACAAACTCCTAGAAGTAGACCCTTGATTTGGAACCTGCTTTGGGGACTGATCTTTCTGTTAGAGTTGATGTCCCAACAGCCAAGATGGCGAGGCCCATAGACAACCTCGACCAGGAGGTCCATCTTTCCTACAGAGGAGAAGCTGGGTTTGTCCCAGGTGGAGAGTCAAGAGGTCCTACAGCAAGAATGAGCCAGGCATCTTTAGTCCAGCCTCAGGAAAACCCTAAGGTAGAGGGGGCTTCAGAGAAGAGCTTAGAGTACTGTCTTGATGCAAGGTTAGTAGTGGCCAAAATATCTCAGAGGACAAGATGGCAGCGCCCATGGAGCAGCCTTTTATTAAGAGGCTCCATCTTCCTTAGGGAAGATGACAGGGCTTGGTCAATGGTACAGCTGGCTCCTGAGAGCAACCACTAGGAAGTTGAGGCAGAGTCCTTTCCTGGAAGTAGATAGAATTTAGCATGCCTTTTTAAATTTGACTTTCAGATAAATGCTGAAAAGAATAATTTTGTAGTATAAGTGGGATATATCTGAAAAACTGGGCATCCTGTATTTTTTAAAAACTTTTTGAGATAATTGAAGATTCACATGCAGTTGCAAGAAATAATACAAAAAGAGGGGCCCACTGGGTGGTGTAGTGGTTAAGTTCTCTTGCTGGGCTTTGGCAGCCTGGGTTTGTGGGTTTGGATCCTGGTTGAGGACATACACACCGCTCATCAAGCCATGCTGTGGTGGTGTCCCACATACAAAATAGAGGAAGATTGGCACAGATGTTAGCTCAGCAACAATCTTCCTCAACAAAAAAGAGAAGGATTGGCAACAGATGTCAGCTCAAGGCCAATCTTCCTCACCAGAAAAATAAATAAATAATACAGAAAGAGTCCATATACTCTTCCTGTAGATTTCCCCAGTGATAACATCTTGCATGATTACAGTAAAATAACACAAATAGGAAACTGAAATTAATAGAGTCCACTGACTTTCTTGAGATTTCACCAGATTTACTTGCACTTGCGTGTGTGCATGTATGTATTTAGTTTTATGCAATTTTATGATGTGTAGATTGTGTGATTACCACCATAGTCAAGATCCAGAAAAGTTCCATCACTAGAATCTCTTGTGCTGTCCTTTTATAGCCACAGTCATTTCCCTCCTCCTCCATCTGAAAGTCTGGCAACCACTAATCTGGTCTCCATCTCTATAAATTTTTCATTTCAAGAACGTTATACAAATGGAAATATACAGTAGGTAAACTTTTGAGATTGGCTTTTTTCACTCACTATACTTGCCTCATCATCCATTCAAGTTGTTGCAGATACTTCCTTCCTTTTTCTTGCTAAGTAGTACTATGGTAGTCCCCCCTTTTTGTCTTCTGCAGTTTCAGTTACCTCTGATCAGATCAACCATGGTCCAAAAATATTAAGTGGAAAATTTCAAAAATAAACAATTCATAAGTTTTAAATTACCTGCCCATTCTGAGTAGTATGATGAAATCTTGTGCTCTCTCACTCCATCACACCCAAGACGTGAATTGTCCCTTTGTCCAGCATATCAATGCTGTATATGCTACCTGTCTGTTAGTTACTCAGTAACCCTCTTGGTTATCAGACTGACTGTGACAGTATCAGGTTCAGTATAGGGTTTGGTATATCCAAGATTTCAGGCACCCACTGGGGGTCTAGGAATGTATCCCTGTGGATAAGAGGAAACTACTGTAATTCCATCATATGGATGTATCACAATTTGTTTCCGGTTTTTGGCTGTTACAAGTAAACCTGCTGGGGATATTCATGTACAGATTTGAACATAAGTTTTCATTTCTCTGAGATAAATGCCAAGAGTGCAATTTCTGGGTCATATAGTAAGCACATGTTTACTGTTAGAAGAAGTTGCCATACTCTTTTCCAGAGTGGCTGTTACATCCCTACCAACAATGTATCAGTGAACCACTTTTTCTACATTCTCCCCAGTATTTGGTGTTATCACTATTTTTTAAAGGCACTCTGATAGGTGTGCAATGATATCTCATTGTGATTTTAATTTGCATTTCCCCGATGGCTAATGATGTTGAACACATTTTCATGTGTTTATTTGCCATCTGTATATCCTCTTTTGTGAAATGTCTATTCAAGTCTTTTGTCCAATTCCTGGCTGGATTGTTATTTTTTGCTGTTCAGTTTTAAAAGTTCCTTATGTATTCTGGATTAAAGTTTATTGTCAAATGTGTGGTTTGCAAATATTTTCCCCCAGTCTGTAGCTTGTCTTTTCATTCTTCATACAGGGTTTTTTACAGAGCAAACATTTTAAATTTTGATAATGTCCAATTTATCAATTTTTCCTTTTATGTATTGTGCTTTTGTTGTTAAGTCTAAGATTTTTTGCTAATCTTAGGTCCTGAAAATTTTATTCTATTTTTTCTAAAAGTTTTATAGTTTTACATTTTATATTTAAGTTTATGACTGTGTAATAAATAATTTGGCTGGCCTTTGTCCTGGTTCCTGGAAGATAACCTCTAAACCTTTGGAATTTCCTGAGTGATTGGAGTGTCTTTGATCCCTTTTTCTTTGGCCCCTGGGACCACACTTGCTATTTTATGCTAACAGGGTGACTCATGGTGGACCTCTACGTAGTTTAGTTAATGAGTAAACTCAAGATGGATACTGGTCACACCAGAAAGACCAATCATGTGATTAGAGGATTGGGGCTTTGAGCCACATGATATCAGCCTCTGGAGAGAAAAGGGAACTGGAGATGAAATTCAACTGTATGGTTGATGATTCAATCAATCATGCTCATAGAGTCATGCTTTGCTTAATGATAGAGATACATTCTGAGAAATGCATCATTAGGCAATTTCATCATTGTGCAAACAACAGAGAGTGTACTTACATAAACCTAGATGGTATAGCCTACTACACACCTAGGCTATATGGTACTAATCTTATGAAACCACTATCATATATGCGGTCTGTCACTGACCAAAACATCATTATGTGGAACGTGACTGTATAGAGAAACCTAATAAAAACTTTGGACACTGCAGCTCAGGTTAGGTGTCCTGACTGGCATGACAATGAATAAGGCATTCTGTGAGTTCATGATAGTGGTGCTGGCAGAGGCACTATAAGCAATGAAGACAAATCCATATCCAGATATTTATCTATTTCATTAAGGACAAATCTTTCCCTCCATGATGGAAAGGGGCTAATTTAATCAGTCTGCTACTAGGTGGCTGTCGGCCATATCACAACCATGCACAGCATGAGAAAAAAAGGCACCCCCCCCCAAAAAAAGCCAGAAATGAAAAGTTAAAGCATACATCTTTGATGACATTGTTATGTAATTGAAACAACCTTATCAACTGTTTAGTTCTAGACAAGTGGGTCAAATTTTTAGGTTTGAGAACCTTTACACAATTAGAGATGATTGTGAAGAATTAATTTTATCCAAATAGAAGTCTGGCCTTTGCCCTTAGCTACTGGGTAGTGATCTCTAGGCTCCTAGGATGTCTTCCTTGATAGGAATATCTTTACCTGGGGCTTTTGGCATTGGACAGTCTAACAATGTGATTTAAGGCAGGGTCTTTGGAACATGCCATATCAATTCCAACCTATGGAAGAACTAGAGACTAAAGTTATTAGCCCGTACCTCCGGAAGGGACTGAAGATTAAAGGCCAGCCATGCAGGCAGTATGTAATTGAGCCCTAGTGAAAACTCTGGACACCAAAAGCTCAGGCAACCTACACTGGTTGGCTATACTCTGTAAGTATTGTCACACCCAGCAGTCATGAGAAGAGCGATGCATCCCTGAGGATGCATTTGCACTTGGAACCCTCTCAGATCTCACCTTATGTGTCTCTTCTATTATTTGCCCATAATGAACATCACTGTGAGTAAAATAGTGAGTCATTCTAGTGAATTATCAAACCTGAGAGGGTCATGGGAAGCCCTGAGTTTGTAGCCAGGTGGTCAGAAGTGCGAGTGGCCTGAGGGCTCCTGAACTTATAGCTGGTGTCTGATATGAGAACAGTCTTGTGGAGGACTATACCCTGAACCTATGAAGTGTGGCCCAACACATTGCAGGGATCCATTCTGAGTAATTTTTGTATAAGGTGTGAGATTTAGGTTGAGGTTTACTTTTACACTTATTTATGTTCAATTGTGTCAAGACCATTTGTTGACAGGCTGGTCTAAACTGAACTGTGTCCTCAACCTGTCTCACCCAACTCCAGGCAGTACCTCAAAGAAATTCTTTATATGGGTTATATCTATGAATATTTACATTGTTAGATATTAAAATAGAAATTTTAAAAATATTTCATTTTAACACAATAATAATAAACTCATTACTTATTAATGTGAATATAATCTAGCTTTATGAACAATAACCACATTTTCTTAAAGGAAATTTAGTTAGAAGAATTATATTCTTAAAAATCTCTTAAATGTTTGGATTAACAAAAGAAAGCTGGTGAAAGAAATTGATGAAGACACAAATAAATAGACATTCTGTGTTCATAAATTGGAAGACTTAATATTGTTAAGATGTAAATACTACACAAAGTTATCTACAGATTTAACATAATCCCCATCAAAATCCCAATAAAATTTTTTCAGAAATAGAAAAATCTGTCCTAAAATTCATATGGAGTCACAAGGGATCCTGAAGAACAAAAAGAGTCTTGAAATTAAAAAAAAGAAAAATGTTGGTGGTCTCACATTTCTTGATATCAAAACTTACTACAAAGCTACAATAATCAAAACAGTGTGGTACTGGCATAAGGACAGACATATAGACCAATGAAATAGAATAGGAAGCCCAGAAATAAACCATCACATATACAATCAAATGATTTTCAACTAGGGTGCCAATAGCATTCAATGGAGAAAGAACAGACTTTTCAACAAACAATGTTGGTAGAACTGGATATTCACATGCAAAAGAATAAAGACTATTCTTTACACCATATACAAAATTACACCATAAACAAAAATTAAGTCAAAATGGGTTAAAGACCTAAAAGTGAGAGCCAAAATGATAAAACTCTTAGAAGAAAATAGGAGTAAAACTTCATGACATTATTCTTTTCAATAATTTCTAATATATGACATCAAAACCACAGGCAACAAAAGAAAAAGTAGATAAATTGAACTTCATCAATATTTAATGTTTTTGTACATCAAAAAACACTAGTAATAGAGTGAAGAGACAATCCAAAAAGTGGGAGAAAATATTTGCAAATCATATATGTGGTAAGGGGTTAATATTCAGAATATATAAAAACTTCTACAAGTCAGCAACAAATAGACAACCAGATTAAAAATGGGCAAAGGACTTGAATAGACATGTCTTCAAACAAGGTATACAAACGGCCAATAAACACATCAAAAGATGTTTAACATCACTAATCATTAGGGAAATGCAAATCAAAACCACAATGAAATACACCTTCACATCCACTAGGATGGCTACTATTAAAAAAAAAAAGAAAGTACAAGTGTTGACAATGATGTGGAGAAATTGGAATCCTTATGCATTACTGGTGGGAATGTAAAATGGTACAGCTGTTGTGGAAAACAGTTTGGCAGTTTCTCAAAAAATTAAACATAAAATTACAATGTTTCAGAGATTCCACTTCTCATTATACACCCAAAAGAATTGAAAGTAGGGCTCGAAGAGAAATTTGTATTTCCATGTTTATTGCAGCATTATTCACAATAGCAAAAAAGTGGAAGACACCCAGTGTCCATTAACAGATGAATGATAAGCAAAATGTAGTATATGCATAGTGTGGAATTCAGTCAACCTTAAAAAGGAAGGGAATTCTGACACATGCTACAACATGGATGAACCTTGAAGACATTATGCTGAGTAAAATAATTCAGTCACAAAAGGACAAATATTGTATGACTCCACTTATATAAGATACCTAGAGTAGTCAAATTCTGACATTAACAGAAAGTACAATGGTTGCCAGGGGCTGCAGGTATTGGGGGGATAGCCAGTTACTGTTTAGTGAGTATAGTGTGTCAGTTTGAGAAAATGAAAAGAGTTCCGGAGACAGATGGTGGTGATGGTCACACAACAATGTGAGTGTACTGAATGCTGCCGAACTTAAAATGGTAAATTTTTTGTTATGGATCTTTTAACACAATAAAAAAAGGTAAAAAGAAAAAAGACACCTGGATTCTCATATCTGCTTCTACATTCAATCTCTTGAAATATGTTGTTTTGGGTGATGTTTCTGAAGAAAATCTGGCTTCATATAGATATGTAGTTTGAAAAAGGAATCCTTTAATAGTCTTCTCACGTAATTGTAAATATCCTTTGATACACCACCAAAACTTGACAAGATTAGTTGCAATGTAGAACCTGAAATCACATTCATACACTTTTTGTTTTATTAAATTAAAATCTGTTGGTCTATCTCACTCTCCAAATGGATCTTGAACTCATGTATGACTTTGTAATGTCATGCACTGGTCATTTGGAAAATAACTGTTTACTGAGTTATCTCACCCAGTGCTTCTTAGCTGAGGGTGATTTAACACTCCAAGAAATATTTTGCAGTGTCTCGGAACAGGTTTGGTTGTCACACTTGGGGATTGCTGCTGACTGAGTAGAAGCCAGACATGCTGCTAAACATCTTACAATGAACAGAAAAGCCCTCCACAACAAAGAATTATGCAGCCCCAAATGTCAATAGTGCTTGCTGGGAAACCCTAGTTTATTTAATGCTGGCATATTTCATTATACAAAATCAAAAATTTATGTTTGTTAATATCCTCACCAATCTTTTTGGGAAAGTTTGTAAGTATTAGGAAGCTGTGAAGATCATGATGGTGGGTAGAAGTTCTCCAAAAACTATAAGCTCAAATTTTATCATTTACAGCATATATTTTCTGTCAAAATTGACTATAGTGGAGCCATTTTAAATGACATCAGAGCTGCCTTTCCAGAGAAACTGCCTTGCTTTCTTGAACCTTGAATTGGGTCAAACCTTTGAACTGGCCAAAATAGTAATTGTTTTACAAGCAGTTGTTCGAGAAGTCAGCAGAATGGACACTGATCACAAAGACTGAGGATTATTGTTTTTCTGAAAGTAGAATCAATAACCAATGTTTAGCCAAGATTAGCTCTCTGCCTCCAACTCCAATTAAAATTCTTTCTAATAAGTATTCTTACTAATACTGTAATAATAGTTCCTTCAAAAGCCCCTGACTTTTACTCCCTAGGGGGACATGATTTGTGTTTCTACCTGAATCTGTGCTCCTTCAATTGCAATTCTTGAGCCCCCAAATAAACTTTTTGCTTCTCTTGCAGTTTATGACTTTTATTTGTTGATGTTTCAGTTATTTTTCTTCGTGTCACAAAGCACACTTCATTCATTTTCAAGAAACTGTCTTAGAAATAACCAAGCCTGAAAAACTAGTCTTTGTCAGTTGTTTTTGCAAATGAAATTGGTGTTCCTTGAAAAAAGGAGTTACTATTTCTCACAAGGATGTAACTTATTTTTACTCGACAGCCATCACATTTGTATACAGTATAAACTCTTTATGGGTACTCACCTTCTTTTTCTTTTTGCTGCGAATGTGTGAAATGACTAACACAATCACTAATAATACAATTTGGTGTCACTGCCTTGATTAAAGCAGCAGCAGATTTACCCACCATTGCTTTTGAACCATCAGTGAAAATCTTAACACGGTGGAAAAAGCAAATTATCTTATTCTTATTAGAAAAAAAATTGACCTTATAGACTTCCTGAAAGAGTCTCAGGGACCCCCAGGGGCCCAAGGATCATGCTTTGAGAACTTCTACTCTAGATCTATGTGAAATAAGTAAGCCCCTATTTGGTTAAGGCACCACTAATTAGGTTTTTAAATATAAGATAACTTGTATCTGTAGTTTTCAAACCATCTTCTGCAGACTTGCCAGAAAGTCAGCAGTTACACAGAGATACTTTTTTAAAATGTAGATATTTTTCTCTTTTTTCCAGCTTTATTGAGATAAATTGACGAATAAAAGTTGTATATATTTAAGGGATATAATGTGATGTTTTGAAATACATATACATTGTGAAATGATTACCATAATCAAACTAATTAATATATCCATCACCTCACACAAATTACCATTTGTATGTGGGGGGTAAGAGCACTTAAGATCTACTCTTAGCAAATTTCAAGTATACAATACTGTATTATTAACTATAGTCATCATGCTGTACATTAGATCTCCAGAACTTTTTAATCTGCATAACTGAAAGTTGAGACTCTTGAATTTATAGTAACTTACTTCAAATTTTGACACAGCATAAGTATAAAAAGTTAAGAAGCAACCCTTTTTACATGGTTTAAATGTTTATTTTTGATTGTAATTAAAGGCTTGAAATCACTGCAATACCCACCATCAATGTTCTACTAAATAATATAGAACTTTCATATATACTAGACTAGAGTAAAC
Organism: Tapirus indicus; assembly: GCA_031878705.1. NCBI lineage: Eukaryota > Metazoa > Chordata > Mammalia > Perissodactyla > Tapiridae > Tapirus > Tapirus indicus. The sequence continues at coordinate 121,970,099 of CM062922.1, read as the reverse complement.
TCTACCATGGAACAGAACACTATCTGTATTAGAGAACACTACTTGCCATTAGGGAAAAAATGAGGTAAATCTGTATACTAAAGTGTAATAATCCTCCAGATATATCAAGTGAAGAGACCATGGTACAGAGCCATGCTTTGATTCTGTTTGCTTTTTCTCCTTGCTGTACCAATATACACTTCCTTTTAAAACGTGCCTCATATTATCACTATTTTTGTGCTGTACTCAAAAGTAGGGTAGCATGTCTTTATCAGGCAGTTCTGCTTAGAAGTCAGTACAGCATGCTCTCTGTACCTCTCCTCCCTTGTTCCAAACTGTTGCAAACACAGTGAATATTTGGTTCATAACTTGGGACAGTGGAAACAACACCAGCTTTGGAGTTAGCTCAGACCTGTGTCTGCTGCATAGCTGAAATCTTGGACAAGTAAGTTACTTAACTTTTCTGAATCCAAATTTTTTCATTTGGCATATGGCATTGAAAATATATGTATCTCATTATCTACTATGAAGACTAAAGGAGGTAAAACACATAAGCACTCAGCACAATGCTAGGTGCTTAATAAGTGTTTCGTAAATGACAACTATCATTAATTTAGTTCAGGATCTAAGGAACTTATTTAGACTTTATAAGCTCTGCTTTCCCAATTCTCTTTCTATAAGTACACTGTAACAGTCCAGCCTTCCCTGGTAAGCTACTCTGGAAAGGTAAGTAATTGTAAGTGTCTTCCTGGTTCTTTTGGCACTTGTTAAAGCAAAATTCCATATTTCCCTTTCCCATGCCCAGAGAGTCCTTTAAGGAAGAAGAATACTCTTTGAACTCTTGACTTCAAAATGAAGTTTACCTTTCTTTAGATGTTTTTTGTGTGTTTATGGTTGAATGCATTACTGTACATGATAAGTTGAATATGATATATTATGTATTGTTTAAAAGCCTCTCTACCGAAACAGCCACAGTTTAAAACAGGTCAATAGTATGTACTAAAAGACAAAACCTGAGACGATGTCTGTATTAGACTTTCTTACTGATTTAAATTATATTGTAGAAATATAGCCTTTTAAAGTAATTTTTAAAAAGTTTTGTTTCTTCATTTTCAGCTCTTTCAGTCTGGCATGGCAGAAAAACCAATGAGCATGCCCACACAAATACTTGATGATGAAGATATAGTTGAGTATATCTTTCAAATAGAACTCTCCATTCTGTACTTCAACAAGATGGTGTAGTTTCAAAATATTGACTCAGAAAACTGATATAGACCTAGACGATAAAGGCTTATGTTTGTTATGTTTGGACATGAATTAACTTTTATGTTCATTGAAGTTAAATATCAGTGATGGTTTAAATATTTGTTGCATATTTCTTGAGTCTACAAGGCCTTTTTAGTAGTGCAAAAGACTATTCCTATTTAGCACCAAGGAATAACAAATTAAAACTTCAGAACCTCCCATTAGGTGAGAAGAATAGCACTATTTTGATCCATATGTTTGTGGAACTTTATGTACTGTTAATAAATAACTTTTAAATGAAGTTATTTTAGGAAGTGGTTGGGTGACTGCTTCTTTATTACTTTACGGAATGGGAGGTTGAATTAAGTTCCATTTTAAGATGAGCCTCTGTACTGGGGAAAACATATAATAATTCACATAAAAATTTACACTAAAAGAGAGAGTAGAATGTATAAATGGGTGAAAACTGGGTTTTAGTACGCTTTTTGACCAAAATGTCAAATATACACATAAGTACTGAGCTATGTTAAATAGTGTTTATGTCTTAATAACTAATGGCTCTCTTCTTGGTGTTGTCTCTTCCTCTCATACAGAAACATACATGTTTTCTATATCTTAGTTTGAACCAAAAAAACTATCATATTTTTTCTCTTCTCCTTCTCCCTTTTACTCCTCTGGAGTGAGTGGCTTTTTCCACCTTTATCTTTCTGTCAGCCACACTTTAAAAATCACACTTGACCCATCTTTCATTTTCATTGCTTTTCTGAAAGTACTGTCAAAGTCACGTCTCAATGACTAAATCACTGGGTTATACCCATTCCATATTATCTTTGACTCCTCTTCTGCATTTAAATCATGGTGAATGCTCCTTTGTTTATGTAACATTAAAATCATAAAATTTTAGAATTAGAAGGAATCCCAAAAGGCCAGTTAGTCAAACTTTATATACAAATGCTTGCTGCAAACCATTTAGCACATAATCTTCCAACCTGCTTTTGAACCCTTCTATAATTGGCAACTTAGTTTATTGTCTGTTAAATACTAAAAACAATGTTCATGCATTATTAAAAGATAATTTCAAACAGTGGAAAAGAGAAAATACTCCTCTGAACCTAGTTTTATTTTTTATCAGCAATAACTAATCTTCAGACAACTTTTCATATCAGCACATACAGATCAACCTTATTCTTAATAGCTCTGTACTCTTGCTGTTATGAATGTACTTTTCTTTAATAACCAGTCCCCTCTTGGTAGCCATAAGGTAATTCCTGGGACTTTTTGTCTTTGTTTTTGTTTTTGCTATTCTATACAATGCTGCATTGAATACCCTCCTACATACATTTTCATGGACATGTTGGAATATTTTTCTAGAAATGGAATTGTTGAGTCAGAAAGTATATGAAATTTAAAATTTGATAGTAATTACCAAATCACTGTATAAAGATATTATGCCAGTTTATACTTCAACCATCAATATGTGAGAATGCCTGGTTTTTCATGTCTCTCCTATATTGGAATTCAGGCTTAAGTAGATCCATTTAATTTTTGGATAACTTTAATTATGAGAAAATCCTTCTCATATATTGTATGACATTAGCTCCTTGAAACTTGTCCTCCTTTCACCATTTTCTGGAGTGCCACAAAATAAATGTAATCCCTTTTCTGCATGACAGTCCTCATGTGTTTTCAAATCTGTTCCTCTAAAATGCCTTTTTTACTCACACTTCAAATATCCAGTTTTGTCACATAATTTTTTTTAATTGAGATATAACTGACATATAACATTGTATTAGTTTTAGGTGTCCAACATAATAATTTGATAAATGTATAGATTGCAAAATGATTACCAAAATAAGTTCAGCTAATATCTATCACCACGCAGAGTTACAGTTTTTTATTTTGTGATGAGAACTTTGAAGATCCACACTCTTCTCACATAATGTTTTAACTTAAGTTCTGTTATTAGCCTAGTCACTCTCCTTTGGGTTCTTCCCTTGATTTCTCCCTCTCTCTCCCTCTCTTTCTGTCATTCTCCCTTCCTCTTTTTTCCCTCCCTCTCTTGCCCCTTTTTTTCCGGGCTCTTTTATGAGCACTGCCACTGTACGGTAACTACACAAAATGTGGAATGATGTATAGTGTTCCAACGTCCTTCCTGAAGTTGAAGACAAATTTCCAAGAAAGGTTTGACCAGTAGAGATAAGTTCAGACTACCCATTCTTTACCTGTATACATTGATTACTATAGGTTTTTTCTCTGAAGTTGTTTTACAATATTAAATCCTTACACTTTACACATCAACTAAGTTTCTTGCTTCTTTTCCCTCTTTATGCTTTGATTAAGCTTAATTTGCCATTAAGCCATGGGTTGTAAATGCAATATATGATTAATTCATTTGGATTTTACCTAGTTTTCTCACCTGTCACAATATTTTTATAACTGATATTATATTGATTCTATTTTCTGTCTCCTTGTCTAGCAATCCATTATCTCCTTTTTAGACTAATCTTTTCACCTCCTGAGAGTGGGCATTTCCCACATCTCATTTCTTGGGCCTTTTGTTCTTCTTTATCTGCTTTCAAGACTCCACTGTGCTTAAATATATCCAGTTGCCTTCAGGGTATTTCTATACTTTCCTTAAAATTCTAAAAGTCAAACTTATCTTTCTCTCACACAAAAAAATACTAGCTTTCTCCTCTGATTTTATTACTGATCATAGTAGCTGGTTAGCTGTCAAGTTCTTTTGATTCTTTTTTTTCAGAACATCTCTCTCATCTCTGTTTTTTTCCATTCACACTAGTAATTTTATTACAGCTCACTTTTATTAGGGAAGTGGCTCCACAACTCATCTTCTGGCTCTGGTTTCCTCTCCAGGCCACTTTGCATATCAGTGCCTTATTCATCTTTTTGAAATGCTTCTTTCTTCTACTATTCCCCTGCTTAAAAGGTCCAGTCACTGCCCGTTACCATTTAGATAAAATCCATATTCCTTTGCCTCATATTCAAAACATTCTATTGTTGGGGTTCTTTTTATCTTTTCAATTTTCCTTACTTCAGTTTCCCAATTTAAATCTTTCCCTTTAGGTAGGGAAGTTCCTTACTGCACAAGGGCACATGGTCTGTAATTCTACTTCTAAGCCCATTTCCATATTTGCCTCTCATTCATGTTACTTACCTCCTCCATACAAATTTATCCTGTCTTCAAGAGCCAATCTACTATGTTTTTGAATTATCCTTAACTACTTCATACCCCAGTCATCTGTCCTTCCTCCAAATTCCTATATTAGTTATTGACTTTTCTGTAATTTTGGTACTTAGTATGATATTAACAAACATTTTAACTTTTTCTGCATGGCTTTTGTTCTCATTGAAATTATAGGCTCTTCGTAAATAAGACTCTTGACTTACAGCACATTAGAGTGTAAAAGAATTTTAAGCTCACCTGGTCAGATGTTCTCATTTTACAGAAGAGAAAACAGAGGCAGCAGTGATGGTCCCAAAGGCTCACAATAACTACTGACTTTTCTTATTCAGTTAACAGTCACCAGTGCCACTGGAAAACAGAGTTCAGTGAGTACAGGTTAAACATCAGGGCTTGTCAAAGCTTGTAGAGTCTTTTATAATCTATAGACTATAACATTACGTACATTATCCCATTTGCTAGATGTAGTCCATGTGTACTTGCTCTCATGAGGAATTAAAATCATCTATGATTAGCACTTCCTTTTCACGTAAATATATATAAAACAATTTTTTAAATAGTAGGTTAAATCTTATATTTTTATATACCTACTTTGTTTACTTTTTAATTTCCTTTAGAAAAGATACTTGACATTATTTCTGTGATTTTGAATTTGTTGAGGCTTGTTTTGCGGCCTAATATCTGATCTAGCCTAGAAAATGTTCTATGTGCACCTGAGAAGAATGTGTTCCACAGCTGTTGGATGGAATGTTCTGTATGTGCCTGTTAGGTCTATTTGGTCTATTGTGTTATTCAAATCTGCTGTTTCCTTATTGGTTCTCCATCTGTATGACCTCTCTGTTGTTGAGACTGGGTATTCAAGTCCCCAACTACTATTCTATTGCTATTTCTTTCTCCTTTTAATTCTGATAGTATTTTCTTTGTATATTTAGTTGCTCTGATGTTGAGTGCATATTTATAATTGATTCACCATCTTGATGGATTGTCCCCTTAATCATTATAGCTTATAGTCCATTTTGTCTGATATGAGTATAGCCACCCCTGCTTTCTTTTGGAAACAATTTGCCTGAAATATATCTTTTTATCCCTTCACACTCAGTCTGTTGTGTCCTTAAAGCTAAAGTTAGTCTCTTGTAAACAGCATATCATTTGATCTTCTTTTTATTCGTTCAGCCTTCTATGTCTTTCTACTGGAGAATTATTCCACTTAAAGGTGTTTTTAAAGCACCTTCATTGATAGATAAGGACTTACTATTGCCAATTTGTTAATTGTTTCTGACTGAGTTATAGCCCTTTATTCTTTGCCTTTTATCTTGCTCTCTTCCTTTGCGATTTGATGACTTTTGTGGTAGTATGCTTTCACTCTTTTAATATTTTCTTATGTACCATAGATTTTTTTTCTTTGTGGTTACCATAAGGTTTACATATATTATATTTATAACATCCAATTAATACTTACAATTTAACTTTTATAGCATACAGAAAGTTTATACCTTTATTTCTCCCCCTGCAAGTTTTAGGTTATTGATGTTAGAATTTATGTATTATTTTATTGTGCATCTGATAAAATATTACTGTAGTTATGGTTATTTTTAAATTTTTAAACTAGAGCTGTGAGTGAATTATCCACCACCATTACCATATTGGAGAATCTGACTTTGACTATATATTTATTATTGAGTTTTACTCCAACGTTCATATATTTTTAACAATGTTAATTAGCATCTTTTTCTTTCTGCTTGAAGAAGCCCTTTAGTATTTCTTATAAGACATGTCTAATGATAATGAACTCCCTCAGATTTTGTTTGTATGATTAAGTCTTTATTTATCTTTCATTTCTGAAAGACAACTTTGCTGGATATAGTATTCTTGGTTAATAGATTTTTTCTTTCAGTATTTTGAATATATCATCTTACTCTCTCCTAGCCTGTAAAATTTCTGTTGAGAGATCCACCTATAGTCTTGTGGGGGTTCCCTTGTATGTGACAAGTCACTTTTCTCTTGCTGCTTTCAAAGTTATTTCGTTGTGTTTGACTTTTGATGATTTAAATATAATATGTCTTGGTGCAGTCTTTTTTGGGATCAACCTATTTGTGTTACTTTGGGCTTCATAAATCTGCGATAAATCTGGATGTCCACTGTTTCCCAGTTTTGGATTTTCCCATTATTTATTTAAATAGACTTTTTGCCCATTTCTCTTTTTCTCTTCCTTCTGGGATTCTCATAATGCCATGTATTGTTATCACAGTAATATCCCATAAGTCTCATAGGCTTTCTTCAATCTTTTTCATACTTTTTTCTTTTTGTTCCTCTGACTGAAGAATTTCAAATGATTTATTCCTAGTTTATTGAGTCTTTCTTCTGATTGGTCAAGTCTTCTGTTATATCTCTCTATTGAATTTTTCAATACAGTCATTGTATTCATCAACTCCAGGATTTCTAATTTTCATGATTTTTATTTTTTTGTTGAATTTCTCATTTTGTTCATGCATTCATCTCCTAATTTTTTAAATCATCTCTCTGTATGTTCTTGTAGTTCTTTGAACTCCTTTAAGAGGATTCTTCTGAGTTTTTTGTCAGACAGTTTATAGCTCCTCATTTCTTTTCTTTTATTGAGGTAACATTGATCTATAACATTGTATAAATTTCAGGTGTACACCATTATATTTCATCTTCTGTATAAACTACATCATGTTCTCCACCAAGAGTCTAATTGCTACCTGTTACTGTACAAATGTACCCCTTTACTCCTTTTGCCCTCCTCCCATTCCCTTCCCCACTGGTAATCACCAATATGTTCTCTGTATCTATGAGTTTGTTTATCTTCCACATGTGAGTGAAATCATATGGTATTTGTCTTCCTCCACCTGACTTATTTCACTTAGCATACTACCCTCAAAGTCTATCCATGTTGTCACAGGTGGCAAGATTTCATCTTTTTTATGGCTGAGTAGTATTCCATTGTGTATATATACCATATCTTCTTTATCCATTCACCTGTTGATGGGCACTTAAGTTCTTTCCAAGTCTTGGCTATTGTGAATAATGCTGCAATAAACATAGGGGTGCACATATCTTTTCAAATTAGTGTTTTCAAGTCCTTTGGATAATACCCAGAAGTGGAATGGCTGGATTGTATAGTAACTCTATTTTTAAATTTTTGAGGAATTGCCACACTGTTTTTTATAGTGGGTGTACCTATTTATATTCCCACCAGCAGTGTACAATAGTTTTCTTTTCTTCACATCCTTTTCAACACTGGTTATTTCTTGTCTTTTTAACAATAGCCATTCCAACAGGTGAGAGGTAATATCTCATTGTGGTTTCAATTTGCATTTCCCTAATAATTAGTGATTTTGAACATCTTTTCATTTGCCTGCTGGCCATCTGTGTATCTTCTCTGGAAAAATGTCTATTCGCCTCCTCTGCCCATTTTTTAAATCAGATTGTTTGTTTTTTGCTGTTGAGTTTTATGAGTTCTTTACATATTTTGGATATCAAACCCTTATGAGATATATAATTTGCAAGTATTTTTTCCCATTCAGTAGGCTGCCTTTTCATTTTGTTGATGGTTTCCTTTGCCATACAGAAGACTTTTTGGTTTGAAGTAGTTCCATTTATTTTTTTCTTTTGTTTCCCTTGCCCAAGGAGACATATTCCAAGAGATACTGCTAAGACTGATGTCAAACAGCATACAGCCTATGTTATCTTTTAGGAGGTTTATGTTTTCAGGTTTTACATTGAAGTCTTTAATCCCTTTTGAGTTAACTTTTGTGTGTTGTGTAAGGTAGTGGCCTGTTTTTATTCTCTTGCATGTGACTGTCCAGCTTTCCCAACACCATTTATTTTAGAGACTTTCCTTTCCCCATTGTATGTACTTGGCTCTCTTGAAAATTAGCTGTCCATTGTTGTGTGGGTTTATTTCTGGGCTCTCAATTTGTTCCATTGACCTGTGTGTCTGTTTTTGTGCCAGTACCATGCTGTTTTGATTACTATAGCTTTGTACTATATTTTGAATTCAGAGAGTGTGATACCTCCAGCTTTGTTCTTTTTTCTCAGGATTGTTTGGCTCTTCGGGATCTTTTGTCGTTCCATATAAATTTTAGGATTCTTTGGTGTATTCTTGTGAAAAATGTCATTCAGATTTTGATAGAGATTGCAATGAATCTGTAGATTGCTTTAGATTATATAGACATTTCAACTATGTTAATTCTTCCTATCCAAGAGCACAAAATATCTTTGTTTCTTCATGTCTTTTTTTATTTCTTTCAACAATGTCTTATAGTTTTCAGTGTACAGGTCTTTCACCTCCTTGGTTAAGTTTATTCCTAGATATTTTATTCTTTTTGTTGTGATCATAAATGGAATTGTATTCTCGATTTCTTTTCTCTGCTAGTTCATTATTAGTGTATAGAAATGCAACTGACTTTTTGTATGTTGATTTTGTACTCTGCAACCCTACTGTATTTGTTAATTATTTCTAATAGTTTTTTAGGCTTCTTTAGGGTGTTCTATATATACAATCATGTCATCCACAAATAGTGACAGTTTTACTTCTTCCTTTTCAATTTGGATACATTTTACTTCTTTTTTTTTTTGCCTAATTGCTCTTGCTAGGACTTCCAGTACTATGTTGCATAAGAGTGGTAAGAGTGGGCATCCTTGTCTTATTCCTATTCTTAGGAGGATAGCTTTCAGTTTTTCACCATTGAGTTTGATGTTAGCTGTGGGTTTGTCACATATGGCTTTAATTATGCTTAAGTATTTTCCTTCTATATCCATTTTGTTGAGATTTTTTTTTATCATAAGTGGATGTTGAATCTTTCAAATGCTTTCTCTGCATTTAATGTGATGTTCATGTGATTTTTATTCTTCATTTTGTTAATGTGATGTATCACGTTGATTGATTTGTGGATGTTGAACCATACTTGCATCCCTGGAATAAATCACACTTGATTGTGGTGTACAGTCCTTTTAAAGCATTGTTGTATTCAATTTGCTAATATTTTGTTGAGGATTTTTGCATCTATGTTCGTCAGCGCTATTGTCCTGTAATTTCCTTTTTTTCTCATCCTTGTCTGATTTTGGTATCAGGATAATGTTGACATCGCAAAATGAGTTAGGAAGCCTCCATTCTTTTTCAATTTTTCACAAGAGTTTGAGAAAGATAGGTATTAGATCTTAGAATGTTTGGTAGAATTCACCAGAGAAGCCATCTGGTTCTGGACTTTTGTTTTCTGAAAGGTTTTGTTTACAGTTTTAATCTCCTTAGAAGTGACCAATCTGTTCAGATTCTCTATTTCTTCTTGGTTCAGTTTTGAAAGGTTGTATAGTTCTTGGAATTTATCCATTTCTTCCAGGTACCAAATTTGTTGGTGTATAGCTTTTCATAGTGTTCTCTTATAATCTTTTGTATTTCTGTGGTGTCCATTGTAATTTCTCCTTTTATTTCTGATCTTATTTATTTGAGCCTTCTTTCTTTTTTGTTAGTGAGTCTAGCTAAAGGTTTTTCAATTTTGTTTATTTTTTCAAAGAACAAGCTGTTAGTTTTATTGATGTTTTCTATTGATTTTTAGTCTCTATTTCATTTATTTCTCTCAGATTTTTGTTTCCTTCCTTCTACTGACTTTGAGCTTCCTTTGTTCCTCTTTTTCTAGTTCTTTTAGGTGTAATGTTAGATCATTTATTTGATATTTTTCTTGTTGTATTGCTATAAACTTCCTTCTTCTTACTGCTTTTGCTGTATCCCATCAATTTTGGTATGTTGTGTTTTCATTTTCATTTGTCTCCAGGTATTTTTTGATTTCTCCTTTGACTTCTTCATTGATCCAGTAGTTGTTCTGTAGCATGTTGTTTAGTCTCTAGACTTTTTCTTGTAGTTGATTTCTAGTTTCATACCATTGTGGTTGGAAATGTTGCTTGACGTGATTTCAATCTTCTTAAATTATTGAGATTTATTTTGTTTCCAAGAATATGATCTACCTTTGGCAATGTTCTGTGTACACTTGAGAAAACTGTGTATTCTGTTGCTTTTGGATGGAATGTTCTTTATATATCTGTTGAGTTCATTTGACCTAATGTTTCATTTAAAGCCAATATTTCCTTGCTGACTTTGTGTGAATGATCTATCCACTGATGCAAGTGGGATATTAAAGTCTTCTACTATTATTGTGTTGCTGTCAATTTCTTCCTTTTGGTCTGTTAATAATGCCTTTATATACTTTGATGCTCCTATGTTGGGTGCATATATATTAATAAATGTTGTGTCTTCTTGATTGATTGTCCCATTTATCATTATATAAAGTCTGTCTTTGTCTCTTGCTATGTTTTTGGCTTGAAGTCTATTTTGTCTGATATAAGTATGGCTAGACCCACTTTCTTTTGGTTGCCACTGCTTAGAGTATCATCTTCCATCCCTTCACTTTGAGCCTATGTTTGTCTTTAGAGCTGAGATGGATCTCCTGGAGACAGCATATTGTTGGGTCTTGTTTTTTTTAATTCATTCAGCCACTCTGTGTCTTTTGATTTGTGAATTAAATCCATTTACATTTAAGGTGATTATTGATATAGGAGAATTTATTACTGCCATTTTATCTTTTGTTTTCTGGTAGCTTTATATTTCCATTGTTTCTTTTTCCTTGTGTTTTTTTGTCTACAATTTCAGTTTGGTGGTTTTCTATGGTGCGCTTCTCAGTTTCCTCCTTTTTTATGTTTTGTGACTCTGTTCTGAATTTTTGTTTTGTGGTTACCATGTGTTTTGTATATAAGGTCTCATACATAAGATAGTCTTTTTTTTGCTGATAGCCTCTTATCTTCATTTCCCTATGCAGGTTCTGTCCTTTTCCTCTTTCCCTTTAATGTTTTTATTGTCACAAATTATAAATATCATAAATTATACCCCTTTTTGCATTGTGAGTTTGTTACCAAATTGAAGTGGTAATAATTATTATTAGCACTTTTTTCTTTTAACCTTTGTGTATAATTAAATGTGTACTATTCTATTCTGATATAGATTTGCAATTTTCTGATTCTATGTATTTATCACCTTGCTCAAAGATTTGTATACTTTGCCTTTTCATTTTAGGTGGGAGGGCTCCTTTAAACATTTCTTGTAGGGCAGGTCTCATGGGGGTGAACTTCCTCAGCTTTTGTTTATTTGGAAAAGCCTTTATTTCTCCTTCATATCTGAAAGATAACTTTGCTGTCTAGAGTATTCTTAGTGACAGTTTTTATCCTTTAATATTCTGAATATATCTCTCCACTTTCTCCTGGCTGGTATGGTTTCTGCTGAGAAATCTGCTGATAGCCTAATGTGGATTCCTTTGTAGGCTACTTTCTTTTTCTCCCTGGCTACTTTTAATATTCTTTCTTTGTCATTGATTTTTGACAGTTTTATTATCATGTGTCTTGGAGAAAGTCTTTTTGCATTGTGATAACTGGGTATTCTATTAGCTTCATGGATTTGTGTATCCTTGTTCCTTTCCCGGATTTGGGAAGTTCTCAACTATTATTTCTTTAAATAAGCTCTCCTCTCCCTTCTCTCTCTCTTCTTCTTCTGGGATAACCATTACCCTTATGTTTCCCTTTCTAATGGAGTCAGACAATTCTCATAGAATTTCTTCATTTTTTAAAGTCTTAGTTCTTTCTCCTCTTCTACCTGCATCATTTCTAGGTTTCTATTTCTGAGCTTGCTAATTCTCTCTTCTATATGATCTGCTCTATTTCCAATGCTTTATAATACATTCTTCATCTCATTTATTGAGTTCTTTAGCTCTAAAATTTCTGTTTGGTTCTTTTTTAGAGTTTCAATCTCTTTGGTAAATTATTCCTTCTGTTCATTGATTTTATTCCTGAGCTCATTGAACTGCCTTTCTGGGTTTTCTTGTAGCTTGTTGAGATTTTTTTATGACAGTTATTTTGAATTCTTTATCAGTTAGATCACAGTCTTCTGTGACTTTATGTTTGGTTTCTGGAGAATTGTTTTCTTTATGTAGTGCCTTGGTGCAATGGTTTTTTGTGGTACTTACTGAATTATTCTTCTGCAAGTGCATTTGTTGCAGCAAACATGTTTTTTATTTAGGTACAGCTTTGTTTTGATTCAAACTTTTCAACTGCTTGAAGATTAGAAGATTTTCTTTTGTTTTTCAGTAGTGGCCCTATAGCACTAGTTTTTGGTACCTCTTACATGAACTGCCTCTGGCTCTATTTGAGGATCTTCATGTTCCACCCTCTCCCATCTCTATTTCAGGCGTCACCTGTACTCTTTTCATTGCTGCCTATGGTTCTGAGGGTCCCTGATGTCTTGCTGTTGCTGATGTCACTGCAGTCATTGGCTTTGTCACTGGGGCCACAGGGATGGCTGGTGCCTCAGTGTTTGGGATCACCTGGGTAGGAAGCTCCACTGCCATGGAGAGGAGAGGGGGGAGTAGGGAGGAAGCATGGTATGTGGGGCACCATCTCAGCTGTTACTTGTTACCTTGTGGTCATAGGTGCCACTGCAATTGGGATGTCAGAGTTCTGTGTGCATGTCTGCTGCTGTTACTAATCTCTGAGCTAAGACCGGGGGGTCCAGGATCATGGGGCTCCACCTCCACTGCTGCTCCATTTCCCATGGTCACAGGTGCTGTCATGGCTGGCTGGCTGGAGTTGCACACATGCCTCTGCCACTGCCCACCAAGTCCTCTGGGGCTGGAGGTGGCTGGCTCATTCTCCATGGCAAGGATCCAGAATCCTGGGCTCTGCCTTTGCTGTTGCCCTGTTTAGCCTCTTCTATGTGCTCCAATTCACCCATCTTTGTATGTACCAATGTGTGAATCTTTCCAGCATCCTGGTGTGTTGTGCTATGTAGCCTTTATTGGGTTATGAATGTTTTACTCAGGTTGAAAGAGAAAGACAAAAGGATTCTCTCACACTGTTGTGATGATGACATCTTTCTTGAGAATATTTTTGAGCCTTACTTTATAGATTTCCATTTCTGTAGGTTCAGTTATTGGAGCTTTATTAATTTCCTCTAATGGTGTCATGCTTGCTTGATTCTTTGTGATCCTTGATTCCTTTCACTGGTATCTGCGCATTTGAGTAAGTGGTTTCCTCTTCAAGACTTTACAGGTTTGTTTTGGTGGGGAGTCTTTCACCATTCAGCTCAGCTTGCAGTTCTGCATTTTTCAGTTGGTAATGTCCTTGGGTAGGTGAGGCTTGCTATTGGAGTCTCCTTTTGGGTAAGGCCACTACCCATGCTCTGAGGTCAGGGGGCTATTGCTGTCTGAGAACAGTTGGGTAAGACTGCTTGATTGGTTCCCTGACCAAGCATGGCTGTAGAATGGGATTGGTGGTTTCCTGATCAGACTTCCTAGGCAGGCAGGACTGGTCACTGTACTCAACAGTTGGGCAGGTCTGTGAATTTGCTTCCATTCCTGGGTGGGCTGTACAACTAGCTACATGGTTGTTATGGCTCAATGTCTGGAGACTCAAATGAGGCAGAACTGTCCACTGAGCTCCCTGGACAAATGGGGCCACTAGCTTGGTCTGCAGATGGGCAGAGCTGTTGGCTGGGCTCTCTACTTGGATGCCACTGTAAGCAGGGCTGTAGGATGACCTATGCTATTACTGGGTGCTCTGGCTAGGCTCCCTGGTTGGGGGGAACTTTGGGCCATATTCAGCTGTAGATGGGGCTTCAAATTTGCTTCTGTGCAAGGTGAGTCTGTAGAACAGACTCTTCTGCTGCTGTGGCTCATTGACTGTGGACTCGAATCAGGCAGAACTGCCCATCCAGATCCTATGCTAGATTAGGCCAACTGGCTCAGCTCTGCAGATGGACAGAGCCATTGGCTGGGATCTCTACTCAGGCACTGTTGTGAGGGGGAATTCAGTCTTCCAAGATTTGAGTGCCGGTTGCTGTATGCAACCTTCTTCTCCATCTGAAACTGATCTCCAGTGGTCAAGCCCTGCAGATTTCCCCCATGATCTTGTGAGGTGAGACTAAAGTAGGATCACTAGGAAGCATTCCATAATGCTGTGGGAGCTGAATGTTTACTTTGGGCTCTCTTTTTCCCACTAGAGAAATCATAGGCCCAGTGGGATCCTCTCAGTGTGGCTCTGTGCTGGCCTCATGGAGGGGTGATGCAGTCAGTGTAGCTGTTTCTCTTACTCTTCTAATGTGGTTCTTCTCAATCTCTGTGGTCCAGGAGTATGCTTCTTTTTAACCCTGATGTTCTGGGGCTTTCACAATGGTGTCTTTTCTCTGGATAGCTGCTAGCTATCTTGGTCTTTTTGTGAGGGGGGCTGAAGTCAAGAATAACTTATGTCACCATCTTGATAACATCACTTCTGAAACCGACAGGACAAGATGGAAGGGCTGGGTGCTGAGCTCCTGCCCACCCCATTGCCAGAGGGAGCTGAGCATGAGGAGAGGAAGTAGAACCCTAGAGGAGGCCCCAATATCACCTGAGATTGAAGTGCAGGGGGACCTGTGGCAGGCAGCCCCAATGTGCTCACATGAGGCTCCCACAGTGAGTCCCACTTGGCCTTTGCATTCTCCATTTTCCCACAAGCCCCTTCCTGTGCATGCCCCATGGCCCCGCATGCCCTCCTGCATCAGAGCCCCAACCATCTCAAAATTCTTGACCATTATGTCAAAATATTTCTTCTTCTTTGTTCTCTCTTCTTTCTCTGGGAATCCAATAATGCTTATCTAAGCATTTTTGATTGCCATATAGCTCTTTGGATGTGGTGTTTTATCTTTTTTTCTGACCCTTTTTCTTTCTGGTGTTTCAGTTTTTCTAATTTCTATAGACTTAGAGTTTACTGAAGATCTCTTGACATAGTTGAATCTACTGATGAGCCCATCAAAATCATTCTTTATTGCTGTCACTATATTTCATTTCTAATATTTTCATTTGATTTTCTTATAGTTTTGATCTCTCTGCTGAAATTACTCATCTGATCTTGCACATTGCAGACATTTTCTATTAGAGCTTTTAACATGTTAATTGTAGTTGTTTTAAATTCCCTGTCAGATAATTGCAACATCCATGTCATATTTAAGTCTGGTATGACAATTGCTTTGTCTCTCAAAAAATTTCTTTTTTTTCCCCTTTAAGTCTTTCTCTTTACATCTTGTAATTTGGGGCTGAAAACTGAATGTTTTGTATAAGACCATAGATACTGAGATAAATAGATTTTATGCTTGAAAATTAACACATTTTTCCTCTTGTTAGGTCTTTAGTACAGAGATTTATATTTAATTGAGTTGGGCTGGGTTGAGATTTGAAATTGCTATGGTTATTCTAAGTACACCACATGCTTCAAATGCCTCTAGTAATACCTTGTGTTTATAGTGGGGATTGGCTTGCCAGAGAATGTTTTTCTGATGAGTGCTCCACCCTCAACCTTAAGTCTTCCTTTTTTGCTGTGCCTCAGAAAGAGTAGGCCTCTTGCAAATTGTTGTTACTTTACAGTAGTTAGCCTGGTGATGGGGGGAGGGGAGTGTAGGGAGGGGTGAGAATCTTTTTTTAACCTGATCGAGTGTCAATCTTAGGCAAGTACTCTCTCTCTGGGTCCAGGGGTGTGGCCTTCTATTGCCCTCTTCTGGTACAGTTCTGAATTTATCATGGATTTCTGTACCTCCTTTAGGGGTTGAGGCTGTTTTTGTCTTACTGTTCTAAGGGCAAGAGTTTGTTGCCCATTCCCCCCACAGGTTCAAGATTCTCTATAGAGGAGAAAGGAGAAAATGGTCTGAGTGGAGCTTCTTGCCCCTCCTGTATTGCTGCTATGCCTTCTTCCACTTCTGTACCTTGACAGAGATTTTTTCAGAGCTCTACCAATCTTTCACTGAATTTCTATTTGTGTTTGAGCAGAAATAGTGTGCAAGGTACAGATTTATTCTATATTTGTGGCTCCCAGAGGGTTTTACCCTTTGGCAAGACACCTGTAGCAATCGGACACTTGCCTTAGATGAACTCTTGTTGATGTCTATGTCTTGCCTAGGCTGGTCAATATTTACATCTTGTCTTTCTCTGTAGTCTCCTGTCTCTCCCTAGATTCTGGGACAGTTGGTTGACCTGTTACCTCAGCCCTAGAATGAGTTTAAGAAAAGTTGTGGATCTTGCTGTTAGTCCATTATTTTATCATTGTATGTAGTAGTGAAGCTTTTTTCCAGCTCTCTACATCTCTGAGCAGAAATTAGAAGGAGATATAATTGACTTTTCTATACTGACTTTGTATCTTGGAATCTTGATACATTCTCTTAATAGTTCTGGTAGATGCTCAGTAGATTCTTGCATAATTTCTACCTTTTTTCAATATAGGATAAAGATTTCTTTTGAATATTTATGCCTTTTTCCCCCTTATTGACTGGTAAGGACCTCTGGTGCAATGTTGTGTGGAAGTGGCAAGAGCTGACATCTCGGCCTTGTTTTCAATCTTGGGGGGAATATTCAGATGTTTACCATTAATTATAATGTTAGATTTAAGTTTTTTTGGTAATATCTTATTTATTAGGTTCAGGAAGTCCTCTTTTATTCTTAGTTTACTGATAGTTCCTTAAAAAGTCATGAATGGATATTGAATTGCTCAAATGTAATTTTTGTTCATCTCTTGAGTCAGTCATGTGGGTTTTTTTATTCTATTAATGTGGAGAAATGCATTTATTGATTTTTGAGTGTTGAACTAACCTTGCATTTCTAGAATAAATGCCAATTATTCAGGATCTATAATGATTTTTATATATTAGTAGATTCTATTTGGTAATATTTTTTAAAGATTTTCAGTTATTTTCATGGAACATATTGATGTAAAATTTTCTTTTTTTGCAATGTCTTTGTGAGGTGTTTATATTGATATTATTTCGACTCATAACATGAGTTGGAAAAAATTTCTTCCTCTTCTATTTTGTGAAGTTTGTGTGAATTTTTCATTAAATCCTTGACAGAATTCAATAGTGAAATCAGCTCGGCCTGGAGATTTCTTTGTGGGAAGGTTTTTGATTACAATTTTTCTTTAATAGATATGTGGCAATACAGATTTTCTATATCCCATTGTGTCTTTTTTATGATTTTTTCTAAAGAATTTATCCATTTTTAAATTTGTTGGCAAAAAAGGTGTTTATAGTATTCTATCATTATTATCTATTTAGCTTTATTGAGATATAATTAACAAATAAAAGTTATGTATACTTAAGTTGTACAACTATGTTTTGATATATGTATGTATTGTGAAATAAGTAGTACAAACAAGCTAATTAACATATCCATCACCTCACATAGTTACCACTTTGTGTGTATGTGGTGAGAACACTTAAGATGTGCACTCTTAGAAAATTTAAAGTATACAATGCAGTATTGTTAACTATATTCACTATGCTGTACATTAGATCTTCAGAACTTATTTATTTTGCTTACATGAGACTTTGTACCCTTTGACCAACATCTCTCCATTTCTCCCACCATCTAGCCCCTGTCAAATGAAATTCTACTCTCTGCTTCTATGTGTTTGACTATTACTTTAATATCTGTGTGGTCTGTAGTGCTAGTCCTTCTTTCATTTCTGATAGGGGCAATTTGTGTTTTATGTTTTTTGTTAGTCTAGCTAGGTATTTATCAGTTTTATCAATCTTTCAAAGCAGATAATTTTGGCTTATTTAACTTTCTCAAATATGTGTTTACTTTCTAATTCTTTGATTTCTGCTTTTATCTTAATTTATAGTTTTTATTTCTCTGCTGAGATTTTTTTCTTTTTATTCATAGCATGCATACTTTACTTTGTGTCCTTAAGCCCATTTATAATAGTTGCTTTGAAACACTTCCCAGTAATTCTTACAGGTAGGTCATTTTAGTGTTATTTTCCATTGAATGTCCTGAGACTCAGAACATTTTAGAATGTACCCTAGATATATGAATATTACACTGTGGCTTTAGGATTCTTTAATGTTCTTCCAGAGTGTTGATACTTCTGTTTTAGCAGGCAATGAACTTGTATGACCTCAGACTGAAAATATATCTCTTGTGTAGTAGCTCAAATCTCAGTTAAGTTCTTTTACATATAACTGAGCTGTTTATAATTGTTCTCATACATTCTGCTTCAGGGTTCAGCCAGAAACTGGAATAGAGTACATACACAGAATTTGAGACCCTTCTCTTTGCTTAGCTCCTTTCTGGGATTCTACCCTCATTCTCCAGTAGCTGTGATTCTCTTGAACCCTGTCCTTTGGTTCTTTATGCAAGAAAGGCTAGAGGATTTTTGTTAGAATGTTTGATGTCCTGTGTGGCACTGACTTTGGCCTTTACTCAGGCTAAAAGTTGTCAAAATGAAAACTCATCATGCCATCTCTTCTTCCAAGTGTTGGCTTCCTTCAGCACCTACCCACCTTTGTTTCTCTCAAATTTTTCAGATCATTGTGTATTTATTTTGTGCAGTTTCCAGTTGTTGTAAGTGAGAAATTTGGTTCCACTAGATGCTTAATTTGTGATGCTGGAAGTGGAACAGCCTCATTCAAAGAATTATTTTACTTCGGATGTTGTATTTTTTTCCATTCTATGAGTTCCATTTGTTTTTAGAATTTTCATACCTGTTCTGAAATTATCCATCACTTCATTTATTATGTACATCATTCTCATTAGATTCTTAAACATATTCATGATAGTTATTTTACAGTATTTGTCTGCCAATTCCAATATCCTCATTGTGTGGGTCTTTCTATTGATTACGTTCTTCCTTGGCTATAGGACACATTTTTTTTTCTGCTTCTTCATATCTATCTTCATATCTTTGATTATGCATTGAGCATTGTGGATGGTATATTGTAGAAAGTCTGGATTCTATTGTTATATTTCTTTGAAGAGTATTGAGTTTTATTTTAGCAGGCAGTTAGATTACTAGCAAATCATTTGGACTCTGTTGAGTCATGGTACCATGCTTTGTAAAGGTGGGTTTATTTTAGTTATTCTCTTTGACCTGGGAATAACCCTTTGACTTAGAACATAGTCCTTAATCCTATAACAAGGTCTTTTAAGAGTTTAAATAAAAAATCTAAAGTGTTCATGAAACTTGTCTAACTTGGGAGAAACTTGAACTCTAAACTTCGTCTCCTTAGGACTTCCCAGGACGACTGCCGAAATACCAGCTCAACACTTTCAGAACACCAACTGTTCTCTCAGTTGCTACTGAACTCTTTGTAATCATGCCTGCACATGCAGAGTTAGGCTCAGCCTAGTGTTCTAAAGTTTGCAGATTTGAATCTTTCCCCTATGTGACTTGTTCTTCTAGGATTTCTTTCTCAGTATTCTGGCATTATGGCAGCCGCAATCTCTGACAGACTTCCCAGTCCAAGATCATTATTCTCTCCTGGTGCTCTACTTCCCAAGCACCTCATTTACTGGGGAGTAGCTTCAAGAGGATATGTGAATAAATGTGGTTTCACCTATTATGCTAACCTTATTTCCAGGATTTGATTTCTTCCTGTATCTGCCTGCTTTCCTTTCCCTTCCAGTGCCTTCAAACAGTTGCTTCTAATTGTTTATGTGAGGAGAGAGAAAATGCTATAAGTAACTCTGATATCACCATAAGCTAGAAATAGACATACAATTCTGTATCATTTTTTACTTAATATTTTCAATTTATTAAAGCATTCTCCATAAATATCTTTAATGACTTAAGAATGCCCCAGTGTATGATTGAATATATCATAATTTATTTAGATATTCTCCTGTCTCAGGGAGTCAAACATTTGGGTACTAAATAGAGAGCTACAGTGAACACTTCTGCATAAAGCATTTGTAATATTTTCTAGTTGTTTGGGAGACATTTCCAGGGGTTAGATTAATATAGATTGTTAAGTCTTCTTTGAATTATTTTTCCACCTTTAAAAAATAATTAATTGGTCACTTTATGTATAATATTGGTGGATTTCTAGGTTGGTTTGTTAACAGTGGATTCCTTTGGCAATTTGATATAGCACAATTTCTCAGAGGGTATATGACAAATTTGAAGTCAAAGTTTTCAGTTACTTTTTTAAAAGTTTCAAATTAACTTTGGTTTCCTTACATATATTAACATATATTGGGTTTCCTAAATATATTAACACTTTGAAACAGAATGAATGTTAATTTTTTCCTTTTTTCTATAGAAAAATAATTTACTATTTTAGAGTAATACAGTAGACTTTCTTGTAGTGTTTTTTTAATTTCCTTTTTTTAAATTTAGAAACAGTCTCTCTGAGTGTGATTGGAGATAGATTCACTATTTATAAAAATGATAGCAAAATCTATGTGCCTGGACAAAGACATTTTCTCACAGATTTTCTTTACTTGCATCTTGTCTGAGATACGGTAATCAAATGATAATCAATTCAAATTTCTTTGACATATAATTATATTTTCAAATGATATAATTTCATATTCTAATTAAGATCTTTTTATTTGTTTTTTCTTTAAGCAAAAAGAAGATAATATTCGTTGCTTAACTATGCTTGGTCACTTTGGTTTTGAATGTTTGCCTCATCAGTTGGTGAACAGATCTATTCAACAAGGATTCTCTTTTAATATTCTCTGTGTGGGTAAGTGCCAAATGCCTCATCTGAATTATTTCTTAATTTTTCCAAATGCTTTCAACTTATCTTAAGCAGCATAACACTGGTGCTGTTAATTCAAGACCACGTATTTATATTTGTATTGGTTTTCATCTTCTTAGCCGTATTACTTATACTTTTTTTCTTTAACTATTTCAGTGCTCTTCCAAATCTGATATACCTTTGCATATATTTTTTTCTATATTATGTTAATGACTGAGGGAGTCAGGAGTCATGTATACTTCCAAGGACATCCCAGTCTTTGAAGTATTTGGGACCCGTTAAACAACTCTAGGGCTTCTCAGCCATCTTATATCCCTAGATGATGTATCTATGTTTATTACAGGGGAAACTGGAATTGGAAAATCAACGCTGATTGACACATTGTTTAATACTAATTTGAAAGACAAAAAATCCTCACATTTTTACACAAACGTTGGACTTAAAATTCAGACATATGAGCTTCAGGAAAGCAATGTTCAATTGAAATTAACTGTTGTGAAAACAGTGGGATATGGTGATCAAATAAACAAAGAAACCAGGTTAGTATTTTCTTATTTTAATTTAAAAGTTTTTTTTATTTCAAGGAATTTACCTTCTTTCTCCATGGACTAAATTGTAATATTCTTCTAAGGCAATTGAAATCTTTCCTCCCAGATTTTAATTCTTTCCTAATTAAGGAATGTTTTCTTCTTATTATGAAATTGATATTTTTATATCCAGTTGTCTGGTGTCCTTACAAGATTTTTGAATTAACCAATTATAGCAAAAATTTGTTGATGTAGTTTCTATTAGTTTTAGCCTATTTTCTTATTTCTTCTCTGATATTATGAGGACTTTTTTAAGTTCCTGTATCAGAATTAAACTGCCCATATAAGAGAGAAATAAATTGTGACATAGCAGTAGCTTTAGATTCTTACTCCTTTTTGAAATGGATGCATAGTCGTTATTACATGTTACACTTCTAGTTAGCTAAAGTTAGATTCAGAGTGAAAATATTTTCACATGTTGACTTTTTTGTGTGATTTATGTTAGTTAAATGCAGTGGTGTGCTACAGCTGGTTCATACAAGCTTGTGAGAACAGATTGTGCTTATCACTTCTCAATTCTACATTCAATGACATCATTTGAGTAGCTTGAAATCAGACAAGGTGGGAGTATTCACACCACAGAAATCAGCAAATTCTACAAATCAGTTTTTTTCCTTCCAGAGAACCACATTTTAAACATTTACCAGCACACCACTGGTTAGAGAAGACTTTTAAACAAATACTCAAGTTCTAACTTAAATATGAAAATGATTTGTGTGAAACTTCTGAAAAGAATAGACAGTAGAAAAGGGGTTGAAGCAAAGGTATATGATACATTACTTTAAATAGTTCTTAATATTTAGATAATAAATATTACCATACTACTAATTGACAAAAGTCAATACTTCTGAAAGTATATTTTTAAATATAAGATTAAGACTAGGGTCAATATACTTAATGTATTGTATGCATTTCATTGTATTGTGGAAGAAGATCGACAATAGGTGGTGCCTCCTGTATTAATTTCCTGAGTCTGCCACAACACGTTACCATAAACTGGGTGGCTTAAAACAACAGAAACATTCTCTCACAATTCTGGAGGCCAGAAGTCCAAAATCAAGGTGTTGGCAGGGCCACACTCCATCAGGAGTCTCTAGGGAAGAATACTTCTTTGCTTTTTTCAACTTCTATTGGCTGTTGGCATTCCCTCTGGCTATATCACTCCAATCTGTGCCTCCATCTTTATATGGCCTTCCCCTCTGCTCTCCATGGGTCTCCTTTAAGAACATTTATGGTTGGATTTAAAGTGTACCCAAATAATCCAATTGAACTCCTATTGAGTTTCTTAATTATATCTACAAAGTTTTTTTCAAATAAGATCACAT
The DNA here is from genome assembly GCA_031878705.1 of Tapirus indicus. Lineage (NCBI taxonomy): Eukaryota > Metazoa > Chordata > Mammalia > Perissodactyla > Tapiridae > Tapirus > Tapirus indicus. The sequence continues at coordinate 121,947,200 of CM062922.1, read as the reverse complement.
TTACTGGTTGCAGGGATTAGAACACAGACATATCCTTTTGGAGATCACCATTCAATGCACTACACCTCTTTTATATAATAGGATTGTTTCTTAAATATTTTTTTAAATTGATTTCTCTCATTTATTTACTTGTTGTATTACTTGCTTTCTATCAATTATCCAAGTCACAAATGAATATATTTCTGTAAACAATTTAAATAATCCAGATGAAATGAAAAGCCACTTAGCCAAACTTAAGCACTTTGCACCATCTCTTTTTGCAAAATAACCACTATTATGAGTTTAGTAAGTGTCCTCTCAGACCTTATCCTATGTAGTTATTGAATTCTTGTAGTAATTAAAATACTTTTAAAATAATACAGAGTAAATTTCTTTAACATATATCATGTACAATAGAAAAATGCATAAAACACTTGTGGACAAGTTAATAGACAATTCTGAAACAAATATCCTACATAAACACCTTCCTACTCAAGTTATGACATGCTCCTCATGGGCCTCGGGCATTTTCAGTTTTTGATCACAACCTCTAGTCAATCGCATGGGAGCAGAGAGTAAAATGTCAGTTGCCAGTGGCTGCAGGGAAAGAGAAATGAGGAGTTACTATTCAATGGGTATAAAGTTTCAGTTATGCAAGATGAATAAATTCTAGAGGTCTTCTGTTCAACATAGTGCCTATATTTAACAGCACTTTTTTGCACATTTAAAAATTTGTTATGAGGGTAGATCTCATGTTAAGTGTTCTTATCACAATTTTAAAAAAACTATAGGATGCTGAAAAAGTGTTGTTTAGAGGGAAACTTATAGCATGACATCCTCATATTAGAAAAAAAATCTAAATCAGTAATGTAAGTTCCCATGTTAAACTAGACAAAATAGAACAAATTAACCCCAAATAAGGAAAAAGAAAAGAAAGATTATAGTAGAGCAGAAATTGATGAAAATAGAAAAAGGCCAGAAAATCAATAAAACCCAAAGCTTGTTCTTTGAAAAAAAAAAATCAGTAAAGTTAAAAACCTCTAGACAGACTGAGCAAGCAAAAGAAATGAGAAGGCAAACCTCACCAATATCAAGAATAAAAGAGGAGACATTGTTGCTACTCTTCCAAATATTAAAATAAGAAGAGTATTACAAATAATTCAATGCCCTTAAATCCAACAATTTAGATATTAGCTATGGGCTTTTCATATATGACCTTTATTGTGTTGATATAAATTCTTTCTACACCTCGTTCTGAGAGTTTTTGTCATGAAAGGGTGTTGAATTTGTCAAATGCCTTTTCTGCATCTATTGAGATGCTCATATGATTTTATTCGTTAATCTGTTAATGTGGTGTACCACACTAATTGATTTGCTTATTTTGAATCATCTTTGTGTTCTGGGGATAAATCACACCTGGTTATGGTGTATGATTGTTTCGATGTACTGGAATTCAATTTGCTAGTATTTTGTTGAAGATTTTTGCATTTGTGTTCATCAGGGATACTGGCCTGTAGTTTTGCGTGTGTGTGTGTGTGAGGTGTCTGTCTCACTTTGTTTTCAGAGTAATTCTAGCTACTCAAAATGATTTTGGAAATGTTCCCTTTCCTTAAATTTTTTGTAAGAGTTTAAGAAGCATTGGTGTTAATTCCTTTCTAAGTGTTTGTTGAAATTCAACAATGAAGATATCGGGTCCTGGGCTTTTCTTTGTTGGAAAATTTTTGATTACTAATTAAATCTTCTTATTTATTATTGGTGTACTCAGATTTTCTAGTTTTCATGAGTCAGTGTTCATAGGTTGCATGTTTGTAGGGATTTCTTCCTTCCTTGTAGATTATCTAATTTGTTGGCGTATCGTGGTCCTTTTTATTTTTGTGGCATCAGTTTTAATTTTCTCTCCTTCATTTATAATTTTATTAATTGAATAATCTCTCTTTTTTCCTTCATCTAGCTAAGGGTTTGCCAATTTTGTTTATCTTTTCAAAACAAACAACTTAGTTTTATTGATATTTTCTACTGTTTTTTATTCTTGATTTCATTTATGTATGCTCTAATCTTAATTATTTCTTTCCTTCTCTAACTTTTGGTTTAGTTTGCTCTTCTGTTTGTAGTTCCTTAAGGTTTAAAGTTAGGATAGTAAATTGAGATATTTCTTGTTTTTAAATGTAGGCATTTATCACTATAAAATTCCCTCTAATTACTGCCTTTGCTCTTCCCAGAAGTTTTGGTATGTTGTAATTTTTTTGTTTGTGTCAAGATATTTTCTAATTTCTGTTTTGACTGTTTCTTTGACCCATTGTTTGTTCATGAGTGTGTTTTTAAATTTCTCTACATTTGTGAATTTTCTAATTTTCCTTCTGTTATTGGTTTCTAGTTTCATTTTATTGCAGTCACAAATGATACTTGGTATAATTTCAGTCTTAAATTTGTTAAGACTTGTTTGTGGGCTCACATATAATCTATCCTGGAGAATGTTACATGTGCTCTTGAGAAGAATGTGTGTTCTGCTGCCATTGGGTGCAATGTTCTGTATATATCTATTAGTTCTATTTGTTCTATTGTGTTGCTAGATTTTGCTGTTTCCTTATTGATTTTCTGTCTGGATGTTCTATCAACTGTTGAAAGTGGGTATTGAAGTCTCTTACTGTTATTGTGTTACTGTATGTTATTCTCTTTAGTTCTGTGAGTGTTTGCTTTTTATCTTTAGATACTTTAATGTTGGCTGCATATATATTTATATTTGTTATATCTTCCTGATGAGTTGATCCTTTCATCATTATAAAATACCCTTTTCTGTCTCTTTTGACAATTTTTGACTTAATTTCTATTTTGACTGATAGAACTATAGCCACCCTTACTTTCTTGTTGTAACCATTTTCAAGGAATATCTTTTCTCATCCTTTCACTTCCAACCTATTAGTGTCTTGATTCTAAAGTGGGTCTATTGTAGGCAGCATGTAGTTGGATTTTGGTTTTTTTAATCCATTTATCCACCTTATGTCTTTTGATTGGAGAGTTTAATCTCTTTAATTATTATATATAGTATATGCTATATAGTATGTAATACATATAAATAATTATTGATAGGGAATGACTTACTATTATTATTTTGTTAACTGTTTTCTGTCTATCTTGCTGTTTTGTTCCTCTTTTCCTCTCTATTTTTTAATTTCTTCGTATTTTTTTGACTTTTTGCAGTGATATATTTTGATTTCTTTCTTTTTTTCTTTTGTGTATTTTCTCTAGGCATTTTCTTTGTGATTACCATGAGGCTTACTTAAAACATCTTAGAGTTATAAAAGTCTATTTAAGCCTATAACAACTTAACTTCAATCACATGCGAAAACTTTACACTTTTACTTCTCCCCCTGTTTTACGTTTTTGATGTCAAACTTTACATATTTTTATGTTGTGTTTCCATTAACATATTTTTGTATTTATACTTATATGTAATACTTTTTTCTTTTAACTTTTATGCTAGAGGTAAAATTGATTTACATACCTTTATTACAGTATTCTCTATTTGTCTATATATTTATCTTTACCAGTGAGTTTCATATTCTCATGGGCTTTTGTGTTACCATTTAGTGTCCTTTGCTTTCAACTTGAAGAATTCCCTTTAGCATTTCTTTTAAGGCAGATCTAATGGTGATGAACTTCCTCAGTCTTTATTTACCTGGGAAAGTCTTTATTTTTCCTTCATTTCCTTCATATAGTTTTGTTGCATATAGTATTCTTTGTTGTCACGTTTTTTCTTTCATCACTTTGAATATATCATCCCACTCTCTTCTGGCCTACAAGTTTTATGCTGAGAAATCAGTTGATAGTCTGGCAGGAGCTCCCTTACATGTGATGAGTTGCTTTTCTGTTGCTCCTTTCAAAATTTACTCTTTGTCATTGACTTTGGACAATTTGGATATATTGTGTCTTTTTTTTTTTTTTTTTTGTGGGGAGGACCAGCCCTGAGCTAACATCTGTTGCCAATCTTCCCCTTTTTGCTGAGGAAGACTGGCCCTGGGCTAACATCGTGCCCATCTTCCTCTACTTTATATGGGACGCCGCCACGGCATGGCTGACAAGCAGTGCGTCGGCGGGCGCCCGGGATCCGAACTCGCGAACCCCGGGCTGCCAAGCGCGGACTAAACCGCTGCGTCACCAGGCGGCCCCTGGATATATTGTGTCTTGGTGTAGACTTCTTAGGCTTCCTCTTATTTTGAGGTCTTTCAAGTTTTGTGAATCTGCTAGTCCACTTCCCTCTCCAGATATAGGAAGTTTGCAGCCATTATTTTTTAAAATAAACTTACTGCCCATTTCCCTTTCTCTTCTTCTAGGACTCTCTTGATAAGTATATTGTTTTGCTTGATAGAGTCCTATAATCCCCCAAGGCTTTCTTCACTGTTTTTCATTCTTTTTTCTTTTTGCTCCTCTGACTGGATAATTTCAAATGACCTGTCTCTGTGTTTGCTAATTTTTCTTCTGCTTCATTAAGTAACTTGAATTCCTCTAGTGATTTTTTTAGTTCAGTTATTATATTTTTCACCTCCAGGATTTCTATTTGCTTCTTCTTTATCATTTCTACCTCTTTGTTCAAATTCTCATTTTGTTCACATATCATTTTCCTGATTTTGTTTAGTTGTCTGTGTTCTCTTATAACTCACTGTGTTTCTTTAAGATGATTATTTTGAATTCTTTGTTAAGCAATTCATAGGTCTCCCTTTCTTTAGGGTCAGTTAACGGAGATTTATTTTGTTCTTTTAGTCGTGTCGTGTTTTCCTGATTTTCCATGTTCCTTTTAGCTCTGCATTGGTGTCTACACATTTGAAGAAACAGCTCCCTCACCCAGTCTTCATGGACTTTTACTGTAAAAGAAATTCACCAGTCAGCCTGGCCAGAGATTCTACATCTTTGTTTCTAGTTGCCCCGGGTGTCCAGTCTTTTTTGGGGGGGGTGCTGGGGGAGGTCCTTAATCTTTTGCTTTCTCTGGTATATGACCATGTTTGTTCCATCAGTGATTCATGTGAGGTGAGAGAGGAAGTGGGCCTCTTGGGCAGTGTGCTGAAAGACAGAATGTTGACAGCATGCTTCACTCTTTCCTCTCCCATCTGGGGGAGAAGCCTCAGTCACACATATTTTCCCAATCTTGCAGAGTTGTGCTGCCTGAAACTTTCCCAGGCATCTGGACTATGCCAGTTTCTTCGGTGCTGTGAGGTGGGGCAGAAACCAGCCTTTTGGTGAACGCATTGACAGGCCAGGGATGTTGGAGCCATGCTCCATTTCTTCTTCTCTCCTGAGGGAGAGGCCTCAGTTCTGCACCTTCTTCAAGCCTCACAGAGCATTGCTAGCCAGAGCTGCCTGTACCCTTAGCCACCCCAGACATCTGGACAATGCCAATTCTATCAGCCATCTGTGTGAGATGAGAGAGAAGCCAACCCCTTGAAGGGTTGAAAGACTGGAGATGTTGAATATTTCCCTCCACCCCCAGGTAGAAATTGTAATGTCTCTCAGCACTGAGCTGTGATGGCTTGGGGGAGGGGCTGTCACAGGTAAAGTAAAATTGCTCTTCCTTCCTGTTTCTGTGTGGCTGATCTTTATCTTGTGTTTGTCTGGTGTACTGCAACTTCTTAACTGGATTCTAGACTTCTCATAAGTCTATTTTGTTACTTATATTTTTGTTAAATCTGTGTTTCTGTGGGGAAGGAGGGTTTGAACTTCCTACTTTGCCATCTTGCTGACATCACTCCCCCTATAGTGTATTCTTGGCACCCTTTTCAAACATCAGTTGACTGTATATGCATGGGTTTATTTCTGGGCAATCTATTCTGTATATTTAACACCAAGACTACTTCCATGCCAAGGAGGTGGTGGGGCAAGGGCAAATAAAAATGCCACAAAACTTTCCTATCATTTGAAGATGGTTTTTGTTTTTTGATTGGGCATTTACTTTATTTATCATGTCTCCTTCAATTTATAGCAGTTCTTTTTTTAAGCCTTCATGACCTTTAAATGTTTTAAGGGCACTGGCCAGTTATTATGTAGAATGCTTTTCAATTTGGGTTTTTCTGATATTTTTCTCATATTAGACTGAGTCTGTGCAATTTGGTAAGAATGCCACAGCGCTGATTGGCCTTTCTCAGTGTATCATAACAGTGAATACATGATGCAGACATGTCTTATTGCTAGGCTTGTTAACCTTGATTAAGATTAAGATAGTATCTACCAGGATTTCTCCACTGTAAAGTTATGATCTTTACCTTTGTAATGAATAAACATCTTGAGGAATGGTACTTTGAGATTATGCAAATATCCTATTTCTCCTAAAATTTTCACACACTCTTGTAAGCCTCCATTCTGGATTTTGCCTGTAGCAATTATTGTTTTTGTAAAAACTTGGTGGTGCTTTAATGTTGAATTTCTATTTCTCTTATTTCTTCTACATTTATTAATTGGAATTCTTCCCTAAGAAGGAGTGTTTTTCTCCCCCACTTATTTAATTATGGACTCATGAATATTTATTTTATTTTATGAGTTATAACACAATACTGTAGAAATTCATTTTAATGCTCAAGTTTTTCCAGTCTTGGCTATTGGGAGCTCTTTCAATTAGCTTTCAGTTAGTTCCTAGGCCCTTTTGATATGTCCCCCAACCTTTTTTCAGAACTTTTAATTTTCAGATAATTTCATATTTACAGGAGAGTTGTCAAAACTGTACAGATAGTTTTTGTACACACTTCACTCAGCTTCCCTTTATGTTTACATCTTGTACAAGCATATATATGTATCTCCATAGTTCATACTAATACTCCTAATTTCAATCCAAAGCCATTTTATACTAGCCTGTCCCTTCCTTGATTGTAATGTTTTTCTCCAACAGTGAGAAACCTAGATTTACATATCTACAATATGTTTAATTATTTATTTAACCCTAGTGTGCACATTAAGTAGTGTTAGGCTTGTTAGTCTATTCCCTGTGAGAAATAAATTACTGATTAGAATACAGAATTTATGTACAGTTCTTTTTGTTCTTAGCCTTATTGTAATCAGTGAAAATACCATTTTCCTATTTACTTTGGTAAGTTCTTTTCTTCCTCACCACTGTCATTATGGTAATGTAATTTATTTGAAATAGAGTTACTTCCATTTTTTATAATTTATATTTCATTTTACATTTCTCCCACAATCTTGTTGATATTTTTAAAGATTATACAGATTTCATTTTCCATTACTTTCATCAGAGTTAGATAATTTTAGGTATTTCCTTTTTCTAAATTTGAAAACAGCACACTTAAGCAGAGGTTGACACACACACACACAAACTCCCAAACCTGGTTCTTATTCTTGCTTCAAACAGGGGGTAGAAGATAATTTTTCTGAATCCTCTTTAGTTATGATTGTTAGATTTTCTGATATTCCCAACAGGAACTTTACTTGGGGGAATTTAGTTTAGTTTTAAAATAAAACACAAATCTTGTGGATATCTGTTTTATTTTCTAAGTGGTAACTAAATACACTTAATTTATAGGCCCTTAAGAAAAACCTTCCCTTGGCCTTCTTCCTTAAGTCTTATTTATTTGTTATTCTTAAATTTTATTTTTTTATTGAGACATATATTGTATGAGACATTGCGACATTGTATAAGGTTATGTATTGAGACATTGTATATGGTTAAGGTGTACAACATATTGATTTGATTATTATTATTTTTTTTTTTTTGTGAGGAAGACCAGCCCTGAGCTAACATCTGTTGCTAATCTTCCTCTTTTTGCTGAGGAAGACTGGCCCTGGGCTAACATCCGTGCCCATCTTCCTCCACTTTATATGGGACGCCTCCACGGCATGGCTGACAGGCAGTGCGTCGGCGGGCGCCCGGGATCCGAACCCGCGAACCCCGGGCTGCCAAGCGAGGACTAAACCGCTGCGCCACCGGGCCGGCCCCTGATTTGATTATTTTTATATTGCAATATGATTACCACCATCGCTTTAGCTAACATCTCTATGTCACATAATTACTACTTCTTTTTTGTGATGGAATTAAGATCTAGTCTCTTAGCAATTTTGAGGTATATAATACACTATTGTTGACTATAATCACTATGCTGTGCATTGTATCTGCCAAACGTATTCATCTTTTAACTACTAGTTTTTACCCTTTAACAACATCTCCCCAAATTCCCCACCCCCTAGCTCATGGTAACCATCACTCTATTCTCTATTTTTACAAGTTTGGCTTTATTTTTTTCCACATATCAGTGAGATTATATAGTATCTGTCTTTCACTGTCTGGCTTATCTCACTAAGCATAATGCCCTCAAGGTCTATACATGTTGTTGCAAAAGGCAGGACTTCCTTCTTTCTCAAGGTTGAATAATATTTTATTGTATATATATATATATATACACCACATCTTTATTCATTCATCCAATGATGGACACTTAGGTTGTTTCCATATCTTGGCTATTGTGAATAATGCTGCTATAAACATGGGAGTACAGATAATTTTTTGATATCTTGTTTTCATTTCTTTTGAATATATAACTAGAAGTGGGATTGCTGGATCATATGGTAGTTCTACTTTTAATTTTTTGAGGAATACTCCACACTGTTTTCCACAGTGGTCAAACCACTTTAGATTCCCACCAAGAATGCACATGAGTTCCCTTTTCTCCACAGCGTACCCAACACTTATCTCTTGTCTTCTTGACGATGGCCATTCTAACAGGTGTAAGGTAATATCTCATTGTGGTTTTGATTTGCATTTCCCTGATGATTAGTGATGTTGAGTATCTCTTCATGTACCTATTGTCCATTTGGATGTCTCTTTGGAAAAATATCTATTCAGTTCCACTGCCCATTATTTGGATTGTTTGATTTTTCTTATTGAATTGTATAAGTTCTTTATACATTTGGGACATTAACTTCTTATTTGATATATGGTTTGCAAATATTTGCTTCAATTTCATAGGTTGCCTTTTCATTTAGTTGATTTTTTCTTTTGCTGTGCAGAAGCTTTTTATTTGATGTAGTGTCACTTACTGATTTTTGGTTTTGTGCTTTTGCTTTTGGTGTCAATATCAAAAAGCTCATTGCCAAGACCAATGTCAAGAGCTTCTTCCCTACATTTTCTTCTAGGAGTTTTATAGTATCAAATCTTATGTTTAAGTCTTTAATCTATTTTGAGTTCATTTTTGTGAGTGGTGTAAAATAGGGTACCAATTTCATTTTTCTGCATGTGGTTATTCAGTTTTCCCAACACCATTTATTGAAGAGACTATCTTTTCCCCATTGAATGTTCTTGGATCTATTGTCAACTATTAGTTGATTGTATATGCAAGGGTTTATTTCTGGGCTTTCTATTCTGTTCCATGACCTGTGTGTCTATTTTTATGCCAGTACCATACTGTTTCGCTTACTGTAGTTTTGTTGTATAGTTTCAATTTAGGAAGTGTGATGCCTCTAGCTTTGTTCTTCTTCCTCAGGATTGCTTTGGCTATTTAGGGTCTAAAACCAAATTTTAGAATTGGTTTTTTGGTTTCTGTGAAAAAAAAATGTCATTGAAATTTTGAGAGCAATTGCACTGAGTCTCTAGATGGCTTTGGGTAGTACAGACTTTTTTTTTTTTTGGTGAGGAAGACAGGTCCTGAGCTAACATCTGTGCCAATCTTTCCTCTATTTTGTATGTGGGTCACCACCACAGCATGGCTTGATGAGTGGTGTAGGTCCACGCCTGGGATCTAAACCCATGAACCTGGGCTGCTGAAGTGGAACACGCCAAACATAACCACCATGCCACTGGGCCAGCCCAAGATTTTAACAGTATTAGTTCCAGTGATCCATGACATGAGATATCTTTCCACTTTTTTGTGACTTTAATTTTTTTCATCAAAGTCTTGTAGGTTTCATTGTACAGATCTTTCACTTTCTTGGTTAAATTTATTCCTAAGCATTTTATTCTTTTTGATTCTATTGTGAATGGGATAGTTTTCTCAACTTCATTCAGATTTTTGTTGTTAGTGTATATAAATGCTACTGATCTTTGTATATTGATTTATATCTTGTGATTTTACTGAATTCATTGATTAGTTCCAACAGCCTTTTGAGTCTAAGATTTTTATATACAATATCATATCATCTGAAAATAATATTTTAATTTTTCCTTTACAATTTTGATGGCTTTTAATTGTTTGTCTTGTCTGATTGCTCAAGCTAGGGCTTCCAGTACTATGTTGAATGAGTGTTGACAGTGGACACCCTTATCTTGCTCCTGATGTTAGAGGAAAAGCTTTTAACCTTTCACCATTGAGTATACTGTTAACTGTGAGTTTCTCACATGTGACTTTTACTATTTTGAGATGTGTCCCCTCTATGCACAATTTGTTGTGGGTTTTATCATGGAAGGATTTTGTATTTTGTCAAATGCTTTTTCTGCATCTATTGAGACAACCATATAATTTTTGTATTTCATTCTATTAACATGGTGTATCACATTTATTGATTTGTATGTGTTGAACCATCCTTAAATCCCAGCGATAAACCCACTTGGTCATGGTGTATGATCCTTTTAATTAATCATTGAGAAGATTTGCTGGTATTTTGTTGAGAAATTTTGCGTCTATATTCATCAGGAATATTGTTCTGTTTACTTTTTTTGCAGTGTCTTTCAATGGCTTTGGTATTAGGGTAATGTCTCAGAATGAGTTTGGGAGTGTTCCTTTCTCTTCAATTTTTTGAGAGTTTGTAAAGATTGTCATCAATTCTTTTTTAAATGTTTGGTAGAATTCACCAGTGAAGCCACCTGATTCTGGCCTTTTTTGTGTTGGGAAGTTTTTGATTACTGATTAAATCTCCATACTTGTTATTGTTGTGTTCAGATTTCCTATTTCCTCATGATTCAGTCTTGGTAGGTTGTATGTTTAAAGGAATTTATCCATTTCTTCCATGTTATCCAATTTGTTGGCATATTATTGTTCCTATAAGTTTCTTATGATCCTATATATTTCTGTAGTATCAGTTGCAATGTGTCCTCTTTCATTTCTGATTTTGTTTGAGTCTTCTCTTTTTTTCTTAGTCTTGCTAAAAGTTTGTCAAATTTTTTATCTTTTCCAAAAAACCAGCACTTAGTTCTGTTGATACTTTCTATTGTTTTTCTAGTATCTATTTTATTTATTTTCATTCTGATCATTGTTACCTCCTTCCTTTTACTAAATTTGGGCTTAGTTTTTTCTTTTCTTTCTGCTTCTTTGAACTGTAAAGTTAAGCATAAAGATCTCTAAAATATGATTTTTTATATAGTTTCAATCTCTTTTGTGAAGAATTCGCTCTGTTTGTTAATTTTATTCCTGATTTCATTGAACTGTCTTTCTGAGTTTTCTTGTAACTTGTGGAGTTTCTTTATGATAGCTATTTTGAATCTCTGTCATTTAGATTGTAAATTTCTGTGTCTTCAGGATTGATTTATTGGCACTTGTCATTTTCCTTCTGGTCTGGAGTGTTAATATACCTCTTCATGCTATTTGATAGGGTGGACTTGTGCCATTGCATAGTGGTAGTATCTGGTTGCAGTTTCCAATGTCACCACCAAGGGGGGTGGCAGGAGCTGTGTATTCTGAGCCTGCCACAATCCCTGGCAGCAGTGCCTGTCCTTTGGAAGCTGTGCTGACCAGGGCCCATCTACATTTGCCTGCTGGCCATTGCTGCTTTACACATGTAGGCATGCAGGTGCTCTGGTGGGGGTCACCTGCTTTGGCCTACTGGTGGAGCTGGTGCACCAGGTGGGAGGTGGTAGTGGCACTTTCTTTCACATATGCACTCTGCACTCACTGTCTGCCTTCCTGGGCTGCTCTGCTTGGTGAAGATGCCCCTGTGATTGCTTAGCCTCCTCAGTTTGGAGCATTCCCATGGGTTGGGAGGCAACTCTGAGAGCAAAGGTGTTCCTGCGGAGGGCTGCCATTTCCCTCTCTCCTTTCAGAGTTGGGCGCCAGCCACCATGTGATACTCTTACCTCCTTTCACTGCCCCCCAGGGGGTTTGGCACCTCTGCCTTCAAACATATGTCTGTGTGGATCTCTCACACATCTATTGTGTTGTGTGAATGGTCTCTGTTGGCTTATGAAAGTCTTTTTTGTTGTATCTTAGAGGGTAGAGACTAAGGGAAGAGCTCCCTCTGCCATGATGCTGACATCACTCTCCTCTGTTCTTTCTGCATGTGACACACACTTCCCCCTGGCCCTTTGAGGACACAGTGTGATTTGCAGTTCTTAGATGCCCAGTGGCAGCATCTGCTTTTGCACTTCTTGCTCTGGATGCAAATCTCCAGTATATGATTTTTCACTATAAGATTTCCTCTAAGAACTTTTTATGGCATCTCATAGGTTTTGGTTTTTTGTGTTTCCATTATCATTAATTTGATACATTTTGTTGTTTTCCTTTTGATTTCTTCTTTGACCCAGTGGTTTTTCAGGAGTGTGTTGTTTATTTACCACATGTTTGTAAATTTTCTACTTTATTCTTATTGTTGATTTCTAGTTTCATACCATTGTGACAGAAGAGATACTAGATATGATTTCAGTTTTTTAAAATTTGCTAAGACTTGTTTTGTGGCCTATCATATGATCTATCCTAGACAATATTTTGTGTGCACTTGAGAAGAATGCATATTCTGCTACTGTTGAATGTCTGTTAGGTCCAGTTAGTCTAATGTAGGGTTCAAGTTCAATGTTTCCTTGTTGATTTTCTCTCTGGATAATCTATCCATTGCTGAAAGTGGGGTATTGAAGTCACTTACTATTATGGTATTGTTGTTTGTTTCTCCCTTCAGATGTGTTACCATTTGGTTAATATATTTAGGTACTTCAATGGTGAATGTGCTTATATTTATGATTGTTATATTCTTTTGATGAATTGAACCCTTTATCATTATATAATGATCTTCTTTGTCTCTTGTTACTCATTTGGCTTAAAGTCTATTTTCTCTAACATAAATATAGTCACCTCTGCTTTATTTTCATTTCTACTTGAATGGCATATCTTTTTTCATTCCTTTACTTTAAGCCTATGTGTGTTCTTAATGCTGAATGAGTCTCTTGTAGGCAGCATATAGTTGGGTCTCTTTCTATCCATCCAGGCACTCTGTGTCTTTTGATTGGTCAGTTCAATCCATTTACATTTAAAGTAATTATTGATATGCAAGGACATACTGATGCCATCTTATTGTGTTCTGACTGTTTTATAGTTCCATTATTTATTTTTTCCTTTGTTTCTGTGTATCTTTGTAAATTGGTGATTTTCCAGGCTGGTATGTTCTGATTCCCCTTTCTTTACCTTTTGGAAATCTAGTTTATATTTTTGCTTTGTGGTTATCATGAGGCTTACATAAAACATCTTATAGATGAAAGAGTCCTTTATAGCTGATAGGTACTTCACTTCCATGGCATACAAAAGCTCCAATCTTTTACTCGCCCCTTTTGTATCTTTGATGTCACAATTTACCTCCTTTACATTGTGTATTTGTTAACAAATTATAGTACCTATAGTGATTTTTAATACTTTTGTCCTTAACCTTTATACTCTAGTTAAGTTGTTAACACACCATCACAGAATTAGATTTTTCTAAATCTTACTGTATATATACCTTTACCAGTGTGTTGTATATTTTTGTATGTTTTTATGTTCTAATTAGTGTCTTTTCATTTCTGCCTGAACTTCTTTTAGATTTTCTTGCAAGGCAGGTCTAGTGCTGATGAACTTCCTCAGCTTTTTTGTTTGTTTGTTTGGTAAAGTCTTTATTTCTCTTTCATATCTGAAGAATAATTTTGCCAAATGGCATATTCTTGGCTGGCAATTTTTATCTTTCAACACTTTGAATATGTCATTCCACTCTCTCCTGGCCTGTAGGGTTCCTGATGAGAAATCTACAGATAGCCTAATGGGGGTTCCATTGTGGGTCACTGTCTTTTTTTCTCTCTCTCTCTTTCTGCTTTTAGGATTCTCTCTTTGTCTTTGATTTTTCACAGTCACATTGTAGTGTATCTTCAAGAAGGTCTTTTGGCATTGAGATATATGGTGATCTATTAGGTTTGTGACCTTGGACCTCCAAGTCTTTCCTCAGGTTTGGGAAGTTCTCAACTATTATTTCTTTAAATAAACTCTCCACCCACTTCTACCTCTCTTCTCATTCTGGAACACCAATTATGCTATATTTGTATGTTTTATGGAGTTTCATAGATCACATAGACTTTCTTCACTCTTTTTTTCTTTGTTCTCCTCTGTTTGGGTTATTTCAAATTTTCTATTCTCTAGCTCACTGATTCTATCCTCCATTTGGTCTACTCTACTGTAGATGCTCTCTATTGCATTTTTTTCCATTTCATTAATTGAATTCTTCAGCTCCAGAATTTCTGTTTGTATCTTTTTAAGATTTCTATCTCCTTGTTAAATTTCTCATTTTGCTCATGTATTGTTTTCCTGATTTTGTTGAATTGTCTCTCTGTACTTTCTTATATCACATTGAGTTTCATTAAAACAGCTATTTTGAAATAGTTACCAGATAGACTACAAAATTCTGTCTTTGAATCAGTTATTGGAGGATTATTGTTATCTTTCAGTGATGACATATTTTCTTGATTCTTCATGTTCCTAGGAGTTTTCACACTTGAAGTAGCAGAAGCCTCCTAAAATCTTTACTGGTTGCATGTAGGTGAGATAAACTGTCATTGGTCCAGTTATATCTGGGAATTACTCTGACCTTGTATGGATACCCACCTCCACACTTCTTGCTCCCTCTTGTGGCAAAAATTTTTAAGCTTTTATGTCTTCTCTGTTCTTAAACTCATCTGGCTGGCTGCTGGAAACCTCTTTTTTTTCCAGAAATTGGTACTACAGCTCGAATTTTATAGAAAATGGTTTCTTCCTTGCTTATAGACCCTAGTCTTATTTTTCTGAGCACATTCTATTTACCAGATCTTGCTCTTGCCACCACACTGAGTACTGTGCACACAGAACTAGCTGCAGAGTTGGAGGAGATGAGGGTTTAGCACTCAGGGCATTGAGAGTGCTATGGGCCCAGTGGCGGGATCATCAGGTGAGGTTCTCCCAGAGGCTCATGGTAAGGCTTCCTGCTGAAATATGAGCCTAGTCAGCAGGAACCATGTCCTTTTTTTTTTTTTATTGATGTCTTAGTTTATAACACTGTGGGGTTTTAGTTGTACATTTTTGTTTGTCCGTCACCTTGTGGATGTAACCCTTCACCCCTTGTGCCCCCCCACCCCCCTTCCCCTTGGTAACCACCAATCAGTTCTCTCTGTCCGTGTGTTCACTTATATTCCATATATGAGTGAGTTCATGCAGTGTCTGTCCTTCTCTCTCTGGCTTATTTCACTTAACATAATACCCTCTAGGTCCATCCATGTTGTTGCAAATGGGACAATTGTGTCTTTTCTTATGGCTGAGTAGTATTCCATTGTATGTATATACCACATCTTCTTTAACCAATCATCAGTTGAGGGACACTTGGGTTGCTTCCACTTCTTGGCTATAGTGAATAATGCTTCAATGAACATAGGGGAGGAACCATGTCCTTTTAATGTTTTTTGATATTCTTATCTGCCTCCTGCCCAACCTCCTCCCTCCCCCAGTCATGAAGTTCCTGCATCAGTACTCTGGGTACTTCTGGAGAGAAATGTTTTTTTTCTAGAAGCATCCTGCACAACTGGGGTAGCTAGGCACTCGTTCATGGCTCTTCCTTTCCCCTGTGGGAGAGGTCACCACTTGTTATTTCAGCCCCATGCTGTGTTGCCTTGGTGTAGGTTAGACATTGGCAAAGTTTCTCTTACTCTCTCCAATGCATCCAAATTTGGTTTTATTTTTGCTCTGATGGAATGCTGGAATGTCCTGTCTGGATTGCTGAACTTCTACAAGTTTCTCTCCTCTGTGGGTGTATGCCCAAGTCAGCACTCTCCAGTTTTTCCCCAACTGCATACAAGAGGGGTTGGGGCAGTTTTGCTGGCTCCTGCTGGTTCCACAGCCTGTGCAGAGGTCTGCCTGCCTATTGCCGGGGGCACAGTTGGGCAAGACTATTCCTGGTCCCCTGGCATATTGTGCTCAGTCCCACAACTCCCACAGAGGTACTTTTATTTGTGGATGGATCTAATTTTTAGTTTTAAAAAGGGAGACAAGAAGGAAGGATATATTTACTGCCATGATACTAATGCCACTCTTTTTAAATTTTATGTGCAGTGAAACTCACTTTTTGTGGTGTGTATTTCTGTGGGCTTTTAAGAATGCATAGAGTTGTATGTCTACCACCTCAATTGTGGTATAGAACAGTTCTACCACATCCAAAAATTGTCCTGTGCTTTAGTCTCTCTATCCTTGTGCTGATACTACACTATATTAATTATTTTAGTTTTATAATAAGACCTGATATATGAAGAATATATCTCCTTGTTTTTCCTCAGTATGTCTTGAGCATTCTTGGTCCTTTGCACTTCTATATACATATATATACACATAAAATTTTTGGTTTCTGATTGGGATTGCATTGAGGTGATAGAGCATTTTGCCATTTCTATAAACAGTGTAAAGCGTGGGCCTTTGTATTGGTTTGTAATTGTTATCTTTGTAAGGGCATGTAATGCATATTTTTTTATCATTTTGGCAATGTATATACTCACATATTGTTATTAATATGTGTACTCATATATTAACTAAGTACACATATTAACTATTTATTAAATGATGAAAATGCAGACTTCAGATGTTATTAATCTCCTATGCTAAATGTTTAAATTACTTTTTTCAGCTACCAACCAATAGTTGACTACATAGATGCTCAATTTGAGGCCTATCTTCAAGAAGAATTGAAAATTAAACGTTCCTTCATTGACTACCATGATTCTCGTATCCATGTGTGCCTTTACTTCATTTCACCTACAGGACATTCTCTGAAGTCCCTTGATCTATTAACCATGAAGAACATTGACAGTAAGGTGTGTTTGGTAAATCCATCAACCTATCAAGATTTGGTATTTATTTTGAGATAATATGTATCTTGAAGGCATTTGCATACAATGACTTGTTATTTTGTATTATGTGCAGATATCATAATTTTTTCTGTTAATCTTTAGAGCGTTTGCATTAGCTTCCTAGGGATACCATTACAAAATACTACAGACTTAGTGGTTTAAACAACAGAAATTTATTTTCTCACAGTTATGGAGGCTAGAAGTCCAAGATCAAGGTGTCACCAAGTTTTGTTTCCTCTGAAACCTCTCTCCTTGGGTGGCAGATGGCCAGCTTCTCACTGTGTCCTCAAATGATCTTTCCACTGTGCACACATCTGATATTTCGTTGTGTCCAAGTTTCCCCTCCTTATAAGGACACCAGTCAGATTGGGTTAGGGCCTATCCTAATGGTCTTATTTTAACTTAATCACCTCTTTAAAGATTCTATCTCCAAATACAGTCACAGTCTGAGGTACTGGGTGTTAGGGCTTCAACATATGCATGGGGCATGGAGACGTATTTAGCCCATAAGAGCATTTGATAAATTTCAACCTTAGCTTGCTTTCCAGAGAAATTGAATTAGAAAATGCATCAGTTAGGAAAATGAGATGCAGGTTAAAAAATATTAAAATTAAAATTGGGGGGTTTTTTTGGTGATTAAATGATACTTTAGATCATGGTCATTTGGCCATATTTTGGAATTAAACTTACTCTATAGTACTATAAAATAATCCCATTGACATTTACCTGGTATCACTGATGGTGTGAAACTGAAGCTTTCATGATCCTGGCTACTGGTTCTATCAGAGAAAATTCAGAATACAATATACATATTTTCAGCAGAGGATTAACATACACATGAAGGAAAACTGTTAGGTCTTGAGATGGTTTCCTGCACTCAGCCCTAATAAAACATGCTGCTTCAACTTTATTCAGCACAAGAGAGGAAAATTTCTAAAATTGGATTCTATTTATCAAAGAAGGCCTGAATTTGTTATGTATTGTTCAAACTGAAAAGAAACTTTGTACTTAATCTCACATATTACCAAGTAGTTGAAAGTAGTTAGATTTCTAGTTAAAATTGAGCTGCCTTAATTTCTTGATTAGTAGTATATTCAATAGTCGGGGACACACAGTTTTATTTTTAATTTTATGGGCATCCATAATCATCAAGCCATTTCCAGATACAGAAAATTGCTATTTTTTTTCAAGGATCACTGCAATAAAGGTGTGGGCAAGGGAGTGTGTGTGTGTTGTCTTCTCTCCCAGTTTGCTCAGCTCTCCTTGCAATGAGTGATTTTTGTTCCTTAAATCTGATCACCTGAGGAATCATTGACAAGAAAAGTTTGCATTTCTTGTGTGTTAATGATTTAATATCACTGGAGGATATCTTTTCCTGCTTTCTCACCAATAAAACCCAAGACATTTATGTTAATCTTGAATCTACCTTAGCAGTAATCTGACTTTTACCATGGAAGCTATTATTTAAGATTTTAAAATTAGAACAAAATTTTGAACATCTATGTTTTACTATGGAATCCCTAGTTTTGCACAAGTATTTTAAAAAAATATTCTTTGAGGAATCTAAAGCAAAAGCAATATATCTAAAACTGACTTTTATTCATCCCTACTATATCACGGAATTTGATATCATGTAGCTATGATTTAATAAGATATCGTATTTTAACAGTAATAACACATATTTTAGAATTTTGCATATTGTTATTTTATACAAAGCTTAATTGTTAAGATGTAAATGCATGGAGACAGGAATGATCACATTGTAAAACTAGGAAGAAAAGTTTGCGAATAAAATTTCAACCTCAAATATGCAATAATTCCTTTTTACAAATTACAAATTACAAATGAACATATTTGTTAGCAAGATGCTATGTGCACATACATTCAACCTTTAGAGTATGGTAACAAAAATATATTATTTTTAGGTGGTCTTTGGAAAACACAAGCAAATCTATCTTCAAAGATGTCTAGGTAGAGCAAGGATTTGTGAAAATGGGACATTGATAAAGATGGATTTATAGAGAAGGTGATACAAATAAGTAATAGGAAGAAGGACAAAATTAATCTGTTCTACAATTTTGATGAGAAGTCGCTTCTGACTTTTTAGCACTCAATTTAATGAGAAATCAAATTGATAATGAAGTAAATGGACTACTTCATCCTACTACTTACATTTTAATAACTTCAGATTTGCTCGAAGTATAAGAAAGTTTGCTAAAAGAAAGAAAATTAAGACTTCAGAACTTAAATTCTGATAAAAGATTAATCTTCAAAAGTACTGATAATTTTGGGAAAAATTTTTATAAGGAAGGCATGACAGCCAGTGATTATCTAGCTGCAAAAATTTGTTGTCAGAGATTGTGAGGTTTTGATTGTAAAAATTCCAGGATTAATAAAAAAATACTCGAGATTTTCTTTGTTTCCTTTTTAATAGGTGAACATTATACCACTGATTGCCAAAGCAGATACAATTTCAAAAAATGACTTACAGAAATTTAAGTGTAAGATAACAAGGGAATTGATTAGTAATGGCATCCAGATATACCATTTCCCAACAGATGATGACACTACTGCTCAGGTGAACTCCTCAATGAATGTAAGCTTTGAACTATTGAATATCAATTCTATTCTACATGTGTGAATGAAAATATAATTTATAAGTAACAATATTAGTAATACATTGTCACTTGTACCTGACCAAAAAAAGTATAATAAGGTATTTTTTCCAAAAACCAGTGTGGAAAAATGTTTTATTTTCTTGATTTTGAAAAATGTTTGCTGAGAATCAATTCTTTTTTTAACAGCTTTATTAAGATATAGTTCACATACCATATGATTCACCCCTTAAAATTCAATAATTTTTGGTCTATTTACAGATGTGTGCACCCATCACCACAGTCAAGTTTAGAACCTTTTTATCATCTCAAAAAGAAAACCCATACCCTTTAGTTCTTCTCCCCAACTACCTGTTAGCCCTCCTCTCCACCAATCCTAGATGACCACTAATCAAATTTCTCTGTTCTGGATATATCATATGAATGGAATTATATAATATTTAGTCTTTTCTAATATCCAAATTATGGATATTAGTGTATCTTTCCAGAAGAAACATTTACTCAGATCCTTTGCCCGTTTTTAAATTGTCTTCTCTTTTTATTATTGAGTTGTAAGAGTTTCTATATTTTGGATACAAGTTCCTTATGAGAGATGTGATTTGCAAATATTTTCTCCCAATCTGCTCACTTTCTTTTTGGTGTCCTTTGAAACACAAATTTTTAAATTTTGGTGAGGTCCAATTTATCTATTTTTGTTGTTGTTGCTTGTGCTTTTGGTGTCATATCTAAGAATATTTTGCCAAATCCAAGGTAATAAAGACTTACTTATATGTTTTCTTCTAAGAGTTTTTTAAAAATAGTGATAAAATACACATAACATGAAATTTACCATCTTAAACATTTTAAAGTGCACAGTTGAGTGGCATTATACATTCACATTGTTGTGCTACTGTCACCACCATTCATCCACAGAACTCTTTTCATCTTGCAAAACTGAAACTCTGTATCTAATAGACAATAACTCCTCATTACCCCTCCCTTCAGCCCCTGGCAACCACCATTGTACTTTCTGTCTTATAAATTTGACTACTCAGGTTATTTCCTATAAATGGAATCATACAATATTTATTCTTTTATGCCTGTACAAATATTTCTTTGAGTTTCTTTTTTTTCTATTCCTTTGGGTATATGCCAAGAAGTATAATTACTGGATTGTATGGCAATTCTGTTTACTTTTTTGAGGAATTGCCATAACTGTTTTCCATATTGGCTGCACTATTTTACATTCCCACTAACAGCGTGCAAAGATTCCATTTTCTCCACATCCTCATCAATACTTGTTATTTTCTGGGTTTTTTTATATTAGCTTCTCTTAATGGACGTGAGGTGGTATCTCATTGTGGTTTTGATTTGCATTTCCCCAATGATTAGTGATGTTGAGCATCTTTTCACGTACATATTGGCCATTCGTATATTCTCTTCAGAGAAATGTCTATATGTCCATTTCATCTACATTGTCAAATTTGCTGGTGCACAGTGGTTTATAGTATTCCTTTATAATTTTTATTTCTGTAAGGTTGGTAGTAATGTCTCTTTCATTTCTGATTCTAGTAATTGAATCTCCTCTGTTTTTACCTTGGTTGATTTAGCTAAAGGTTTGTCAATTTTGTTTGTGTTTTCAAAGAACTAGCTTTTGGTTTCTTTGATTTGTTTTGTTCTCTATTTCATTAATACTCTCTTGAATCTTTATTATTTCCTTCCTTCTGCTTGCTTTGGCTTTAATTTGCTCTTCTTTTTTCAGTGTCTTAAGACGGATGGTTAGATTATTGATTTGAGAACTTTCTTGTTTCTTTATAGGCATTTATTTTTATACATTTCATTCTAAGCATTGTTTTAACTGCATCACTTAAATTTTGGTATGTCGTGTCTTCATTTTCATTTGTCTCAGAATATCTTCTGATTTCCCTTTCAACTTCAATTTTGACTCTGGTTATTTAAGACTGTGGTGGTTTAATTTCCACATGTTTGTGAGTTTCCCAAATTTTCCACTGCTATTGATTTATATTTTCATTCCACTGCAGTTGAAGGCCATACTTTGTGTATTTTTTATTCTTTTATATTTATTGAATTTAGTTTTATGGCTTATCATATGGCCCACCCTAGAGGATGTTTCATATGCACTTGAAAAGAATGTATATTCTTTTTTGAAGGTGAAAATTATTTTCCAGTTTATTTATGTTTGCACAGGCTACGTCCTTGTCCACAGGAACCACAAGGATTTATAAAAATTCTGGCATGCCTCACCCCACAACTGAATATTTAAAAAAATATCCTATGTATGACAATGTTCTTTCACCTCAAAGTCTTAAACCCAAGCAAGAATAAGAATGTATATTCTATTTTTGGGTGGAGTGTTATAAGTGTTGTTGTCTAGTTAGTTTATAGTGTTGTCCAAGTCTCTTTTCTTGTTGATCTCCTCTTTGTTGTATCAATTATTTTATAGGGGTTTTGAAATCTGCAAATATTATTGTAGAATTGTCTGCTTCTCCCTTCATTTCTTTTTTCCAGTTTTATTGAGAAATAATTAACATACATCACTGTTTGAGTTTAAGGTGTGCAGAATGATGGTTTGATTTAAACATATAGTGAGATAATTACCACAATAGGTTTAATTAACACCCATCATCTCATATAAATACAAGAAAAAGAAAAGAAAAAATCCTTGTGATGAGAACTCAGGATCTACTCTCTTAACAGCTTTCCTATGTATTATACAACAGTGTTAGCTGTAGTCATCATGTTATACATTATATTCCTTGTATTTACTTATCTTATAACTGGAAGTTTGACCCTTTGATCACCTTCTTCCAATCCCCTCTCCTCTCACCCACCACCTCTGATAACCACAAATATGACCTCTTTTTCTATGAATTTGGTGGGGTTTTTTTTAAATTAGATTTCACATATAAGTGAGATCATATAGTATTTGTCTTTGTCTGATTTATTTCACTTATCATAATGCCTTCAAGGTCCATGCATCTTGTTGTAAATGTTAGGATTTCCTAGGGTTTTTTTTATGGCCAAGTAATATTCCATTGTACATATGTATACCACAGCTTCTTTATCCATTCATCCATTGATGGAAACTTAGGTTGTTGCTGTGTCTTGGCTATTTTAAATACTGTCTCCCTTCATTTCTGCTTTTGCTTTATATATATTAGTGCTCAGCTATTAGATGCATATCATGTTTATAATGTTTATGGCTTTCTGATTGATTGCCCATGTTATTATAAGACGTTACTCATTATCTCTAATAGCATTTTTTGTTTTACAGTCTTTCTTGTCTGATATTGGTATAATCACTCTAGCTTTTTTGTAGTTGCTGTATCTTTGCATGATGTATCTTCTTCCATCCTTTCAATTTCAAACTATATGTATCTTTGAATCTGAAGTGTGTCTCCTGTAGACAATATACAGCAGGATCAAGCTTTTTATCCAGTTTGACAATCTCTGTCTTTTGATTAGATTGTTTAATCTATTCACATGTAATGTTGTTATTTATTTAGTTAGATTTATGTTTTCCATGTTACTTTTTGTTTTCTGTATGTCTCATGTATTTTTTTCATCTATTCTCCTTTTACTGCTGTTTTTCCATTAAATGAGTGTTTTATGAGTCTTTTAATTTAGTGAATGATTTTTTAATATATTCTGTGAGTTGATTTTTAATGATTTCTCAGAGTTTATCATATACATCAACTTCAGATTTCTAGTAGCTTAATTTCAGTGATACGTAAAAATTTATTCTTATATAGCTCTATTCTCTTTTCTTCCTTTTCATGATATTATTATTATACATAACATATTAATGTTAAAACCCCAAAATACGTTGTTATAATTATTACTCAACCATCTGTAGTCATTTTCTTAACTCTCCTGCCCACCTCCATTGTGTCATTTTGGAAAATATATTGCATACATGTTACTTTTCTATCTGTTACAGGCACAAAAATATATTATGTGCACCTTATTTTATGTGATTAGTTTTTTTAATCAGTTAAGAGAAGAAAAGAGAAATGCATACATGTGAACTGTCTTGTAATAATTACGTAATTACATTTACCGTTGTTCTTTGTTTTTTTTAATATGGATTCAAGTTACCTAAAGAAGTTATATATTCAGCTTGAAGAACTTTCTTTAGTATTTCTTGTAAAGCAGATCTGCTAGCAATAATTTCAGGTTTTTTTTTTTAATCTGGGAAAATATTTTACCTTCAATTTGAAAGATTGCTTTTCTGGCTAGAATTTTTGGTTAGCTTTTTTTTTCTTGAGCACTTTGAATATGTTATCCCACTGCTTTCTCTCCTCCATGTTTCTATTGAGATGTCAGATGTTAATCTTATTGGGGTTCCCTAGTAAGAATGAGTTGTTTTTCTCTTGTTGAGAGTCTGCATTTTTACTATGATGTGTCTGTTGGTGAATCTCTTTGCATTCATCTTACTTGGTCTTTATTGAGATTCTTGGATATGTAGGTTATTGTTTTTCAATAAATTTTGGAAGTTTTTAGCCTTTATTTCTTAGAGTATATTTTTTGGTTTCTTTCCTCTCCTCTCCTTCTGGTATTCCCATGACACACATATTGGTGCACTTAATAGTGCCTTATATTTCTCTGAGACTCTCTTCAATTTTCTTCATTTTTTTTTTCCTTTAACTTGCATAACCTCAAATTATCTATCATCATGCTCACTTATTCTCTCCTCTGCCAGCTCAAATCAGCTTTGGAGACACTCTACCAAAATTTTTATTTTCAGTTATTGTACTTTTCAAATTCAGATTTCCAGTTTGGTTCTTTTTTATGTCTTTATTAATATTTTCTGTTATATGCAACATTGTAATCATACTTTACTTTTTTATCCCTAGGTGTGTGGTATACACATATTCGTTATATTACTCATTCAACTTTTCCTTTCTTTTTTTGACATACAAAAAGCTGTAGGTATTGAGTGTTTACAACTAGAGGTGTTTGGAGATACATGCATATCTGTGAAACCATCACAAGTATTAATAATATAAACTTATCCAACATGTCCAAAAGTTTTTTTCCTGCTCCCTTTTCTTTTTTCCTTATGTGGTAAGAGCACTTAATATAAGCTCTGTTCACTAATTAAATTTTTAACTATACAATACAGTATTATTCATCATAAGCACTATGTTGTACAGTAGATATCCAGAACTATTTATTTTGCATAATTGAAACTTTGTACCTTTTGACCAACATCCCCCCATTTCACCCTCCCTCCAGCCTATGATAACCACCAACTCACTGCTTCTATGTGTATGATGATTTTAGATTCCACATATAAGTGCAATCATATAGTATTTATCTTTCTGTGTCTGGCTTATTTCACTTAGCATAATGTCCTCTGGGTCCACCTATGCTGTCACTATTGGCAGTATTTGTTCTTTTTTAAAGACTGAATAATATTACACTGTATGTATATACCATATTCTCTCTATCTATTCATCCATAGATGGTCATTTAGGTTGTTTCCATATCTTGGCTATTGTGAATAATGCTGCAATGAACACAGGAGTGCAGATATGTCTTTGAGTTCCAGAAATCAATTCTTTTGAATATCCAAAAGTGGGATTGGTGGATCAAATGGTAATTCTATTTTTAATTTTTTCAGGAAACTTCAGACTGTTTTCCATAGTGCCTGCACCAGTTTACATTCCAATCAACAGTGCACAAAAGTTTCCTTTTCTCCATAGACTTGCCATCAATTATTTTTCTTTGTTTTTTGATAATAGCCATCTTAACACATGGAGGTTGATATCTCATTATGGTTTTGATTTGCATTTCCCTGATGGTTAGTGATGTTGAGCACCTTTTCACGTATCTGTTGGCCATTTGTATGTAATCTCTGGAGAAATGCCTATTCAGATTCTTTGCCCATTTTAATTTCAGGTTGTTTGTTTTCTTGTTATTGAGTTGTGAGAATTTCTTATACATTTTGGATATTAACACTTTACCAAATATGTGATATACAAATATTTATTCCCAATATGTAGGCTGCCTTTTCAGTTTGTTGGTTGTTCCCTTTGCTATACAGAAGCTTTTTAGTTTGGTGTAATCCCAGTTGTCATTTTTGCTTTGGTTACCTGTGTCCTTGGTGTCATATTCAAGAAATAATCCCCCAGTCCAATGCCTAGCATCTTTTTCTCTTTGTTTTCTTCTAAGAATTTTTATTTCAGTTTTTACATTTGTCTTTAATGAATTTGAGCTGCTTTTTGTATATGATGTGCTATGAGTCCAAATTCATTGTTTTGTATGTGGATATCCAACTTACCCAACACCTTTTATTGAAGTATCTATCTTTTCCCATTGTGTCTTCTTGACACTCTGCTGAAGATTAGTTGACTGTATATATGTAGTTTTATTTCTGGGTTCTCTATTCTGTGCCATTGGTCTATATTTCTGTTTTTATGTCATACTGTTTTGATTACTTTAACTTTGTAATAGATTTTTAATTCAGGAAATGTGATAACTCTGACTTTGTTCTTTCTCAATATTGCTTTGGCTATTCAATGTCTTTTGTGATTTCTAATAAATTTTGGGATTTTTTTCTATTTCTGTGAAAAATGCCATTGGAATTTTGATAGGGATTGCATCAAATTGATAGAAAACTTTGGGAAGTAAAGACATTTTAATAATATTAATTATTCTAATCTATGAACATGGGATGTCCTTATATTTATTTGTGTCTTTTAAAATTTTTTTCCTCAGTGTTTTGTAGTTTCATTGTATGTCTTTTATTTTCTTGGTTATGTTTATTCCTAAGTATTTTATTATTTTTGGTGCAATTGTAAATAGGATTGCTTCCTTATTTACCTTTTCAGCTAGGTCATTGTGAGTGTATAGAAATGCAACTAATTTTGACATGTCAATTTTCTATCCCATGACTCTACTGTATTTGCTTATTCTAAAAGTTTTCTGTGGGGTCTTTAAGATTTTTCCATGTATAATATCATGTCATCTGTAAGCAGAGATAGTTTTATTTCTTCCTTTCTTATTTGGATAACTTTCTTCTCTTTCTCTTGCCTAATTCTGGTTAGGATTACCAGTATTTTGTGAAATAGGAGAGAAGAAAGTGGACATCTTTGCCTTGTTCTGGATGTTAGAGGGAAATATTTTAGCTTTTAACCATCAAGTATGATGTTAGTTGTAGGCTTTTCATAAATGAGTATTATTGATTTTAAGTAATTTTATTCTATATTTAATTTGTTGAGAGTTTTACATGAAAGGGTATTGAATTTTGTCAAATGCTTTTTCTGCATTTATTAAGATCATCATGTGGTTTTTATCTTTTATTCTGTTAATGTAGTGTATCACGTTGATTGATTTCTGTACATTGACATATCCTTGCATCCCAGGGATAAATACTAATTGGTCATGGTATATGATTCTTTTAACGTGCTGTTGTATTTGGTTGGCTAATATTTTGTTGAAGACTTTACATCTATGTTCATCAGGGTTATTGTCTTGTAATTTTCTTTTTTAGTATGTTCTTGTCTGGCTTTGGTATCGGGGTGATGCTGGCCTCATAGACTGAGTTTGGAATGGTTCCATATATTTTTTGGAAAAGTTTAGGAAGGATTGGTATTGGTTCTCATTTAAATGTTTGGTAGAATTTATCTGTGAAGCCATCTGGTACTGGGCTATTTTGTGTTGGAAATTTTATAAAATTACTTCTTCAATCTCCTTTTTTATTATTAGTCTGCTCAGGTTTTCTATTTCTTCTTGATTCAGTCTTGGTAGGTTGTATCTTTCTAGGAATTTCTCATTTTATTCTAGGTTATTCAATTTGTTGGAGTATAATTATTCATAATTGTTCCTTATGATGCCTTTGAGGTCTGTGTGATCTGTTGTAATATATTCTCTTAAATTTCTGATTTTCTTTACTTGAGTCTTCTCTGTTTTTTCTTAAAAACTTTAGCTAAGCTTTGTTGATTTTGATTATCTTTTCCAAAAAAACAACTCTAGGTTTATAAAATTGTTTTTCTATTCTCTATAATTTATTTCTGCTATAATCATTTCTATTTCCTTTCTTCTGCTAATTTTAGTTAGGGATTTTTTTCCCCCCTAGTTCCTGGAATTGTGAAGTTAGCTTGTTTATTTGAGATTTTTCTTCTTTTTTAATGTAGGAGTTTATTGCTATAAACTTCTGTTAGTACTGTTTTTGTTGCATCCATAAGTTTTGATATGTTATGTTTTTGTGTTCCTTGCCTCAAGATATATTTAATTTTGATTTCTTCTTTGACCAAATAGTTCTTTAAGAGTGTGTTGTTTAATTTCCATGTATGTGTAAATTTTTCTGTTTCTATTATTGATTTCTAGTTTCATTTCATTTAGATTAGAAAATATACTTGTAATGATTTCAATCTTCTTAAATTTGTTAAGATCTATTTTGTGACCTAGTATATGATTTATACTGGAGAATGTTCCATGTACACTTGAGAAGAATGGGTAGTATGATGCTGTTGGGTGGAATGTACTATATAAATCTTTTAGATCCATTTGGTCTATAGCGTTATCTGTTCAGTTCTACTGTTTTCTCATTGATTTTATGTCTGAGTGTTCTAGCCATTTTTGAAAGGAGGATATTGAAGATTCCTACTATTATTGCGTTTTTGTCTATTTCTCTCTTCAGGCCTGTAAATGGTTGCTTTTTTATATTTGGGTGCTTTGATGTTGGTGATAAATATATTTAAAATTGTTATATATTTGTGTTGATTTGACACTTATATCATGACCTTATTTGTGTCATGACATTTTTGACTTAACATCTATTTTGTCTGATAAAACTATAACCCCCTCTGCTTTCTTTGGTTACCATTTGCATGGAATAGCTCCCTCCACCTTACACTTCCTGTGTGTGTCCTTAAATCTAAATTTAGTTTCCTGTAGTCAACCTTTAGTTTGGTCTTATTTTTTTAATCTACTCAGCCTCTCTACATCTTTTGATTTGCGAGTTTAGTCATTTTACACTTAATTTATTAATAGGTAATAACATTCTTCTTACTCTTGCAACTTTTAAATTTTTTCTGTCTGTTTTGTAATTGTCTTGTTCCTTTCTTTTCTCTTGTCTTTATCTGTGGCTTGATCTGTGGTGTATTTTGATTATGTTTTGTTTATCTTTTATTTATCTACTGTGCTTTTTAAAGGTTATCATTACAATGGGGGATTACACTGAACATTTTGTATTTATAGTAATCTGTTTTATGCTGATAACAACTTAACTTCAATCGCACACAATAATTCTACACTTTACATCCCTCCATCTTATGTCATTGATGTCAGATTTTACTTCTTTCTATATTGTGTTTGCATTAACAAATTTCTGTGATTAAAGTTATTCTTACTACTTTTGTCTTTTAATTCATATACTAACGTTAAAAGTGATTTATCTGGGGGCCAGCCTGGTGGCATAGCAGTTCAGTTTTCACACTCCATTTCGGTGGCCCGGGGTTCACAGGTTCAGATCCTGGGCATGGACTGATGCACCGCTTGTTAAGCCATGCTGTGGTGGCATCCCATATAAAGTAGAGGAAAACGGGCACAGATGTTAGCCCAGGGCCAGTCTTCCTCAGCATAAAAGAGGATTGGCAATGGATATTAGGTCAGAGCTGGTCTTCCTCACTAAATAAATAAATAAATTGCATAGCAGCCTTAAAAAAAGTGATTTATGTGCCACTATTATAAAATTCTGTTTGTTTTTATATTAACCCTTAGTGGTGAGGTTTATACTTTCATGTGCTTCCAGGTTATTTAGCATCTTTCTGTTTCAACTTGAAGAACTCCAATAGCATTTTTAATAATGGAGATATAGTGATAAACTCTCTCAGCTTTTGTTTGTCTGAAAAAGTCTTTATCTCTCCTCCATTCTTAATGTACAGTTTTGCCAGGTAAAGTAATCTTGGTTGGAGGAGGTTTTTTTCAATACTTGAATATATCATCCCACTGTTCTGGCCTGCAAGTTTCTGCTGATAAATCTCTTGAGAGTCTTAAGAGGGATCCCTTTTATGTGACAAGTTGCTTTTCTCTTGTTGCTTTCAAAATTACTTCTTTCTGCTGTTGATCAGGGAGTACAAAGTTTTAATTATGCCAGATGGAAAAATTCTGGAGATGTATTGTACAGCAATTTGAATATAGTTAACAATACTGTATTTTACACTTAAAATTTGTTAAGAGGGTCAATCTTAAGTGTTATCACAAAAAAAAGAGAAATGATAACTATGATGTGTTGGATATGTTAATTAGCTTGATTATGGCAATTATTTCACAATGTATACACATATGCAAATATCATACTGTACATTTTAAATATATTCAATTTGTCTTTGTCAATTATACTCCAAAAAGATAGAAAAAAAATTTTTAATTAAAAAATACAGAGTAAAAAAAGACAAAATCATACCCCACCAAAACTGCCACACATTTTTTTCTTTGACAATTTAATTAAAATGTATCTTCTTGTAGAACTCTTTAGGTTCTATTTTTATGATTTTGGGCTTAGTGAATCTGAATGTCCATTTCTTGCCTAGATTTGGGAAGCTTTCAGCCATTGTTTCTTTAAATAAGTTTTCTACCTCTTTCTCTCTCTCTCTCTCTCTCTCCTGCTCCTGGGACTCCCATAATGTGTCTATTGATCACCTGATGATGTCAAATAATCCTGAAGGCTTTCTTCACTTTTTTGTTCTTTTTGCTTTTGTTCTTCTAGCTGAATGATTTCAAAATATCATGGAGTTCACTGATTCTTCTGCTTGATTAAGTCTGCTGTTAAAAATCTCTATTTTAATTTTCAGTTCAGTCATATTTCTCAGGTCCAGGATTTCTGTTTGTATGTTTTGAATGGTTTCTATTCTTTATTGAACTTTTCATTTTTTTCACATATTGTGTTCTTGATTTTGTTTAATTGTGTATCTGTGTTTTCTTGTGCCTCACTCAGCTTCTTTAAGAAAGTTATTTTAAATTCTTTGTCAAGCAAACGGATCCCTAGTTAACAGGGTTGACTACTGGAGCTTCATTACTTTCCATGCTGGTGTCACATTTGCCCTATTCTTTGAGATCTTTGTAGCCTTGTGTTGGTGTCTCTGCATTTGAAAGAACAATCACCACTTTCACTCTTCACAGACTGGTTTTGGCAGGTAAAGTCCTTCTCCTGCTGGGTCCCCCAACTGACATGACTCCTTCTGGGGCCACAGATGAACAGAGCTGGAGCTGAGTTATGAGGCCTCTTCCTTGTCCACAGTTGGGTTGTAGTCAGTAGGCCAGTTACTGGGGGTGTAGTGGGCATGACTTCTGCTGAGTCCTCCAGCAGACAGGACTGCCTATGGAACCATAATTGAGTGATATTGGAGCCAGGTCATAGTATTGCTTCAAGGTCCCAAGTCAGTTGTCCACAGGGCTATTCCCATAGGCATGAAGGACATGGCTCCTCCCAGGTCCCTGGACAGATGGAATTGCCTCTTGGACCATGGTTGAGAAGGGGTGGAGCTGGGTCATAGGTTGTTTCTTGGTTCATTTGGATCTTCAGTTGGTGGGCCTGTTACTAAGGTCACAGGTTGGCAGGTTTACTGCCTGTGGCAACACTGCAGGTGAACAAGGCTGGAGCTAATTTCACAGAGAGATATGGTTGCTTCCAAGTATGCATCCAGGCTTACAGTTCAGCAGACCTGCTGCTGGGATCCTGGCCTGTTTCCTCAAAGTATCTTTCTTCATTCTTGGCCTCCACCAGGGTGTGGCAAATACCACCTGCATCCTGAGGCTTCCACAAAGCAACTTCTTTCTGTGGATGACTGCCAAATCAATGTTTCTGTGGGGGATGTATATTTTTCTTTCACCGTCTTGCTGAAGTCACTCTCCTTTATTTCTTTTTTTTTTTAATTTTATTGAGGTCATATTGGTTTACAATATTGTGTCATTTCAGGTATACATTATTATATATCAGTTTCTGTATAGATTCCATCATGCTCACCACCAATAGTCTGGTTTTTATCCATCACCATACATATGTGCCCCTTTACCCCTTTTACACACACCCCCACACTCTTCCCCTCTGGTAACCACTAATCTGTTCTCCTTATCCATGTGTTTATCTTCCACATATGAGTGAAATCATACAATGTTGGTCTTTCTCTGGCTTATTTTGCTTAACATAATACCCTCAAGGTCCATCCATGTTGGTGCAAATGGGACGATTTGTCTTTTTTTATGGCTGAGTAGTACTCCTTGTATATATATAGCACATCTTCTTTATTCATTCATCAGTTGATGGCACCAGGATTGTTTCCACATCTTGGGTGTTGTGAATAATGCTGCAATGAACATAGGGGTGCATAAATCTCTTTATGTTGCTGATTTCATGTTCTTTGCATAAATACTCGGTATTGGGATAGGTGGATCATATGGTATTTCTATTTTTAACTTTTTAAGAAATCTCCATACTGTTTATTCATAGTGGTTGCATCAGTTTGCATTCCCACCAGTAGTATATGAGGGTTACCTTTTTTCTACATCCTCTCCAACATTTGTTATTATTTTTTGTCTTGTTGATTATGGCCATTCTGATGGGTGTAAGGTGATATCTCATTGTAGTTTTGATTTGCATTTCCCTAATAATTAGTGATGTTGACATTTTTTCATGTGCCTGTTGGCCATCTGTATATCTTTCTTCCTTTCCAATTTGTATTCCTTTTATTTTTTTTCTTGCCTAATTGCTCTGGCCGAACCTCCAGTACTATGTTGAACAAGAGTAGTGAGAGTGGCCAGCCTTGTCTTGTTCCTGTTCTCAGAAGAATAGCTTTCAGTTTTTCACCACTGAGTATGTTATTGGCTGTGGGTTTGTCATATGTGGCCTTTATTATGTTGAGATATTTTCCTCCTATACCCATTTTATTGAGAGTTTTTATCATAAATGGCTTTGGTGTTTTGTTGAATTCTTTCCCTGCATCTATTGAGATCATCATGTGATTTTTATTCCTCATTTTGCTAGTGTGGTGTCTCCCATTGATTGATTTGTGGATTTTGAACCATCCCTGTGTCCCTGGTATAAATCCCACTTGAACATGGTGTAAAATGGTCCTTTTGATGTATTGTTGTAGTCGATTTACTAATATTTTGTTCAGGATATTTGCATCTATGTTCGTCAGCAACATTCACCTGTAATTTTCCATCTTTATGTTGCCTTTGTCTGGTTTTATTATCAGGGTAATGTTGGTCTCATAGAATGAGTTAGGAAGAACTCTGTCTTCTTCAATTTTTTGGAATAGTTTGAGAAGGATAGGTATTAAATCTTCTTGGTAGAATATTTCGTAGAATTCTCCAGAGAAGCCTTCTGGTCCTGGAATTTTGGGAAATTTTTAATTACTGTTTAAATCATTTTGGTTGTGATTGGTCTATTCAGATTCTCTATTTCTTCTTGATTCAGTTTTGGGAGGTAGTATAAGTCTAAGAGTTTATCCATTTTTTTCTAGTTTACCCAATTTGTGGGCATATAGCTTTTCATATTCATATATATTATCCTATAATCCTTTGTATTTCTGTGGTATTTGTTATAATTTCTCCTCTTTCATTACTAATTTTATTTATTTGAGTCTTATCTTTTTTTTTCATAGTGAGTCTGGCAAAGGGTTGTCAATTTTGTTTGTCTTCTCAAAGAACCAGCTCTTAGTTTCATTGATCCTTTCTATTGTTTTTTTAGTCTCTATCTCATTTATTTCTGGTCTTATTTTTATTATTTCCCTTCTTCTGTTGATTTGAGGCTTTGTTTGTTCTTTTTCTAGTTCTGTTAGGTGTAGTTTAAGATTACTTATTTGAGATTTTTCTTGTTTCTTGAGGTAGGCCTGCAGTGCTATAAATTTCCCTCTTAGCACTGGTTTTGCTGCACCCCATGAGTTGGCATATAGTGTTTTCATTTTCATTTGTCTTCAGAAATTTTTAAATTTTTCCTTCTATTTCTTCATTGATCCAATGGTTGTTCAGTAGCATCTTGTTTAGTCTCCACATATTTGTGACTTTCCTAGCTTTTTTCTTGTAGTTGATTTCTAGTTTCATAGCATTGTGGTCAGAAAAGATGTTTGATATGATTTCAATCATCTTAAATTTATTGAGACTTGCCTTCTTTCCCATCATATGGTCTATCTTTGAGTATGTTCCATGTGCCTTTGAGAAGAATGTGTATCCTGCTGTTTTTGGATGGAATGTTCTATACATATCTATTAAGTCCATTCAGACTAGTGTTTCATTTAAGGCCACTGTTTCCTTGTTGACTTTCCATCTGATCATCTATCCATTGATGTAAGTGGGTTGTTGAGGTTCCCTACTATTATTGTGTTGCTGTCAATTTCTCCCTTTAGGTCTGTTAGTAGTTGTTTTATATACTTTGGTGCTCCTGTGTTAGGTGCATATATATTCATAAGTGTTATGTCCTCTTGGTGGAATGTCCCTTTCATCATTATGTACTGCCCCTCTTTGTCTCTCATTGTCTTTTTTATCTTGAAGTCTGTTTTGTCTGACATAAGTATGGCAACACCTGCTTTGTTTTGCTTGCCATTTGCTTGGAGTATTGCCTTCCATCCCTTCACACTGAGCCTATGTTTGTCTTTAGAGCTGAGATGTGTTTCCTGGAGGCAGCATATTGTTGAGTCTTGTTTTTTATTCCATCCAGCCACTCTGTGTTTTTTGATTGAAGAATTCAACCCTTTTACATTCAGAGAGATTATTGATATATAAGGGCTTAATACTTCCATTTTATCTCTTGTTTTCCAGTTGTTCTATATTTCCCTTGTTTCTTTTCCCTTTTGATTCTGTCTGCCATTTCTGTTTGGTGGTTTCCTGTGATGATTTTCTCAGTTTTCTCTTTATTTACGATTTGTGGCTCTGCTCTGATTTTTTGTTTGGTGGTTACCATGAGGCTTGTAGAAAAGATCTCATAGATGAGATAGCCCATTTTATGATAGCCTCTTATCTCCATTAGCCTAAACAAGTTTCATCTTTTTCCTCTTCCCCTTCTGAGTTATTGTTGTCACAAATTATTCTTTTTTGTGTCATAAGTTTGTGGCTAAATTGAAGTGTTTATAGTTATTTTTGATGCTTTCCTTCCCTTTATCTTTTATGTTATAATTAAGTTTGCTAACCTTTTCTGATAGAGAGTGGCAATTTTCTGATTGTGTCTGTCTATTTATCTCCTTTCTCAAAGCTTTGTAAACCTTTGCCTTTTTGTTTTTGGTATGAGGGCTTCCTTCATCATTTCTTATAAGGCAGGTCTAGTGGTGATGAACTCCCTCAGCTTTTGTTTATCTGGGAAAGCTTTTATTTCTCCATCATATGTGAAGGATAGTTTTGCTGGATAGGGTACTGTTGGCTGAAAGTTTTTGTCTTTCTGTATTTTGAATATATCATTCCGTTCTTTCCTAGCCTGTGAGGTTTCTGCTGAGAAATCTGCTGAACGCCTGATGGGGGTCTCTGTATGTTATTTTCTTCTGCCTTGCAGCCCTTAATATTTTTCTTTGTCGTTGACTTTTCCGGTTTTAATATTATATGCCTTGGAGAAGGTCTTTTTGCATTTATGTAATTAGGAATTCTATTGGCTTCATGTACTTGTAAGCTGAGTTCCTTTCCCAGGTTTGGGAAGTTCTCAGCTATTATTTCTTTGAATAAGCTCTCTGCTGCTTTCTCCCTCTGGAATACTTATAATCCTTATGTTACTTTTCCTAATTGAGTTGTATATTTATCAAAGAATTTCTTCATTTTTAAAAATCTTAGTTCTCTCTCCTCCTCCACCTGAAACATTTCTATATTTCTATCTTCTAAGTCATTAATTCTGTCTTCCATCAGGTCAGCTCTATTTTTTATGTTTTCTAGATTATTTTTATCACATTAATTGTGTTATTCATATCCAGAATTTCTGTGTAGTTTTTTTTTACAGGTGTTAGTCTTTTTGGTGAAGTATTCTTTCTGGTCATTAACTTTATTCCTGAGCTCATTGAACTATCCCTGAATTTTCTTGTAACTCATTGAGTTTCTTTATGACAACTAGTTTTAAGTCTCCATCGTTTAGATTGCAAACTTCTGTGACTTCAAGATTGGTTTCTAGAGACTTGTATTTCCTTCTATTCTGAAATGTTACTGTAGCTTTTCATGTTGTTTGATGAATTGATTCTCTGCCAGCACATTTGTAGTAGTACAGGTCACAGATTTCACCTTCCACCATTGGGGGAGGCAGGGGACATGTTTTCTTTCTTTCTTTTTTTTTTGGTGAGAAAGATTGGCCCTGAGATATACAATTAATACAATATAATACAATACAATATAATAAGATATACAATTTTAATCATATACATGATTATAAGATATATGATAATATATGTATATGTAATCATATATAATTATAATCATAATTATATTAATCCTATAATTTTATCCTTCATTTTGTTAATATTGTATATCACAATGAGTGATTTGCAAATACTCAACCATAGTTATACATAGTTAATTTGGAAGTACTCCTTCCTCTGCAATTTTTTGAAGAGTTTTACAAGGATTGGTATTAGTCTTTTAAATGTTTGGTCAAATTCACCAGTGAAATAATCTTGCCTTAGGCATTTCTCTGTTGGGAGGTTTTTGACTACTGATTCAATCTTCTTACTCATTTTTGGTGCTTTCAGATTTTCCATTTCTTCACGATTCAGTCTTGGTGGGTTGTATGCTTTTAGGTTTTTATACATTTCATTTAGGTTATTCAATTGGTGTATTAATGGTGATAGTAGTCTCTTATGGAGCATTACTATTTCTGGGGTATCAATTGTAATGTCTCCTCTTTCATTTATAATTTTATTTATTTGAGTCTTCTTTTTTTTAATCTAGGCAAAAGTTTGTTAATTTTCTTTACCATTTCAAAAACTATAGTTTAGTTTCCTTAATGTTTTTTTTTTTTTACAATCTCCATATCATTTATTTCTGCTAAGATCTTTGTTATTTCCTTCATTCTGCTACATTTAGGTTTAGTTTATTCTTCTATTTCTAGTTCTTAATGTGTTTCTAGTTTCTAGATGTGTAAACTTAGGTTGTATATTGAAATTTTTCTTTTTTCTTTTCTTTTTTTAATTGACATATAACATTGTATTTGTTTTATGTGTATCACATAATGATTTGATATATGTATATATTGCACGATGATTACCATAGTAACTTTATTTAACATCCATCACCACACATAGTTACATATTTTATTTCTTGTGATGAGAACTTTTAAGATCTACTTTCTTAGAAATACCAATATACAATACAGTACTGTTAAGTATAGTCACCATGCTGTATATTACACCTCCAGAACTTGTTTACCTTATAACTGGATGTTTGCACCTTTTGACCACCTTCACTCATCTTGTTAATCCCTTACCCTCAGCCTCTGCCTACCACCAATCTGGTCTCTTTCTATGAGCTTGATTTTTTTTTTTTTTTTTTTAGATTCCACATATAGTTGAGATCACACAGTAATTGTCTTTCCTTGTCTTACCTATTTCATTTAGCATAATGCCCTCAGGATCCATCCGTGGGATCCTGGATGGGATTTCTGTCTTTTATATGTCTGAATATTATCCAATTGCTTATAAATCCCACATTTTTGCTATCCATTCCTCTGTTGATGAACACTTAGGTTGTTTCCATGGCTTGGCTATTGTAAATAATGTAAATTTACAGTATTATAAATATTGTAAATAATGCTGCAATAAACATGGGGTGCTGCAATATAGTGATTTTGTTTTCTTCACACAAATACCCAGCAGTGGAATTACTATATCATATGGTAGTTCTATTTTTAATTTTTTGAGGAACAAACATAGTGTTTTCCAGGTGGCTGTACCAATTTATGTTTCCCCAATAATGTGCAAAGAATCCCTTTACTGTGCATTGCACCATCACTTGTTATCTCTTTGATAATTGCCTTTCTAACAGGTCTGAGGTGAAATCTCATTATACTTTTCATTTGAATTTCCCTTATGATTAGTGACGTTGAGCACATTTTTGTGTACCTTTGTCCTTTTGTATGTTTTCATTGGAAAAATATCTATTCATTTCCTCCGCCCATTTAAAAATAGGATTATTTGGGTTTTTGCTGTTGATTTTTAAATATATTTTTGACATTAACTTCTTATCAGAAATATGATTTGTGAATATTTTATTCCATTGTATAGGTTTTCTTTTCATTTTGTTGATAGTCCACTGTACAGAAGCTTTTTAGTTTGATGTAGCCCCATTTGTTGCCTTTTTTTTTTCTTTTGTTGCCTTTGTTTTTGGTGTTAAATCCAAAACACCTTGGCAGACTGATGCTGAGGAGCTTAATCCCTGTTTGTTGTTGTTTTTGAGGAATCTTATAGTTTTAGGTCTTATGCTCAAATATTTAATCCATTTTGAGTTGATTTTGTGGATGGTGTAAAATAGTGGTCCGGTTTAATTCTTCTGCATGTAGCTGTCTATTTTTCCCAACACCACTTATTGAAGACACTATCCTTTCTGCATTGTATATTCTTGGCTTCTTTGTGTTAAATTAATTGAACATACATGCATGGGTATATGTCTGGGCTCTATATTCTGTTCCATTGATCTCTGTGTCTCTTTTTATGCCAATTCCATACTGTTTGGATTACTATAGCTTTGTAATATAGTTTGAAAACAGAAATGTGATACCTCCAGCTTTGTTCTTCTTTCTCAAGATTGCTTGAGCTTTAGGGATCTTTTGAGGATCCATACAAGTTTTAGGATTTTTTGTTCTATTTCTGTAAAAAATGTTATTGGAAACTTGAAAGGGATTGTGTTGAACTGGTAGATTGCTTTGGTTAGTATGGACATTCTAGCCTTAAGACTTCCAATTCATAATCATGGAATATCTTTCCATTTGTTTGTGTGTTCTTCCATTTCTTTTTAGCAATGTCTTATAATTTTCAAGGTACTGATCTTTCACCACCTTGATGAAATTTATTCCTAGAATTTTAGCCTTTTTGTTGCAATTTTAAATGGGCTTGTCTTCTTAATTTCTCTTTCTGATAGCTTGTTATTAATGTATAGAAACACAACTAATTTTGTATATTTATTTTTTATCCTGCAACTTTGCTGAATTCATTTATTAGTTCTAATAGTGTTTTGGTGGAGTTTAGGGTTTTCTATACATAAGATCATGTCATCTGCAAAGAGAGACAATTTTACTTCTTCCTTTCCAATTTGTATGCCTTTTATTGTTTTTCTTGCCTAATTTCTCTGGCTGGGACTTCCAATACTGTGCTAATGGAAGTGGTGACAGTGGGCATCCTCAACTTGTTCCCGATCTTAGAGGAAAAGGTTTCAACTTTTCATCATTGTGTATGACGTTGACTGTGGGATTGTCATATATGGCCTTTATTATGTTGAGGTACATTTCATCCATACCCACTTTGTTGAAAGTCCTTATCATAAATGCACGTTGAATGTTGTTAAATGTTTTTCTGCATCTATTGGGATGATCATGAGATTTTTATCCTTCATTTTGTTAATGTAGTGTATCACATTGATTGATTTGTGAACGTTAAATCATCATTATATCCATGGAATAAATCCCACTTGATCATGGTGTTTAATCCTTTTAATGTATTACTGAATTTGGTTTGCTAATACTTTTTTGAGGATTTTTGCCTCTATGTTCATTAGAAATATTGGTCTGTAATGTTCTTTTATTATAGCGTCCTTAACTGGATTTCATATCAGGTAGTGCTGGCCTTCTAAAATGAGTTTGGGGGCTGGCCCAGTGGCCTAGTGGTTAAGTTCGCATGCTCTGCTTTGGCAGCCTGGGGTTCATGGGTTCAGATCCCAGGTACAGACTTACATACCACTCATCAAGCAGTGCTGTGGCAGCATCCTGCATACAAAATAGAGGAAGATTGGCACAGATGTTAGCTCAAGGACAATCTTCATCAAGCAAAAAGAGGAAGATTGGCAACAGATGTTAGCTTAGGGCCAGTCTTCCTCACCAAAAGATTAAAATAAATAAAATAAAATGAATTTGGAAGTATAATGTCCTATTCTATTTTTTGGAAGACTTTGAGATGGATTGGTATTAATTCCTCTATAAATGTGTAGAATTCACCTGGGAAGCCATATGATCTTGGACTTTTGTTTGTTGGCAGGTTCTTGATTACTGATTCAATCTCTTTTCAAGTAATTGGTCTGTTCAGATTTTCTATTTCTTCATTATTCACTCTTGGCAGATTGTATGTTTCTAGGAATTTGTCTCTTTCTTCTAGGTTGTCCAATTTATTGGAGCTTAATTGTTCATAGTAGTCATTTATGATACTTTGTATTTCTGTAGTATTTGTAACATCTTTTTATTTCTAATTTTAAGTTGAGTTGTCACCTTTTTTCTTGGTGAGTCTATTTAAAAGTTTGTCTATTTTCTTTATCTTTTCAAAAATCTAGCTCTTAGTTTCATTGATCTTTTCTATTGTTTTTTTTTCTCTATTTCATTTATTACTGCTCTGATCTTTGTTATTTTCTTCCTTCTGTTAACCTTGTGCTTCCTTTGTTATTTTTTTCTTGGGGTTAAATTTAAATTGTTTATGTGAAATCTCTCATTTCTTGATATAGGTGTTTATCACTATGAACTTTCCTTTTAGAACTGCTTATGCTGCCTTTCATAAGTTTTGGTATTTTGTGTTTTTATTTCCATTTGTGTCAAGATATTTTTTTTATTACTTTTTTGCCCATTGGTTGTTCAGTAGCATAATTTTTAATTTCCTACATATTTCTGAATTTTCCCATTTTCTTCTTGTAATTAATTTCTAATGTCATAACATTGTGGTTGGAAAATAACGATATAATTTCAATCTTCTTAAATTTATTAAGATGTTTTGTCATCCATATATAATCTATTCTGGAGAATGTTTCCTGTGCACTAGAGAACCATGTGTATTCTGCTTCTTTCAGATGAATGTACATAAATATGTATTGTGTCCATCTGGCCTAATATGTCATTTAAGTCCAATGTTTCTGTAGTGATGTTTTGTCTGGATGATACATCCATTGGTGAAAGTGGAATATTAAAGTCCCCAACTATTATTGTACCTATTTCTCCCCTTGGTTTCAGCTTACAGAGTTCTCTTTAACATTTCTTGTAAGGCTAGTCTGGTGATGATGAACTCCTTCAGGTTTTGCTTGTCTGGAAAATTCTATCTTTCATTCATTTCTGAAGGACAACTTTGCCTGGTGGAGTATTCATGGTTGGCAGTTTTATTTCTTTCACCCCTTTGAATATATTGTGTCACTCCCTTCTCAACTGTAAAGTTTCTGCAGAAAAATCTGGCGATAGTCTTATGGGGATCCACTGAATAAACAAGTTGTTTTTCTCTCACTGTTTTTAAAATTCTCTCATTGTCTTTAACTTTTGGAAATTTAATTTTAACATGTCTTGATGTGGATCTCTTTGGATTCCACTTGTTTGTAACTCTCTGGACTTCCTGGATCTGGGTGTTTGTTTCCTTCCTCAGGTTAGGGAAGTTTTCAGCCATTATTTCTTCAAAATCTTTCTGCCCCTTTCTCTCTTCTTCTCCCTCTGGGACCTTTATAATGCAACTATTGGTCAGTTTGATGTTGTTTCATAAGTTTCTTAAGCTATTTTCACTCTTTTTCCTTTTTGCTTGTTTGATTGGGTGAATTCCATTACCCTGTCTTTTAGTTCACTGAACCTTTTCTCCATTTGATCTAGTCTACTGTTGAACCCTCTATTGAATTTCTTATATTCTTCAGCTCTGTGATTTCTGTTTGGTACTTTCTTATACTTTGCATCTCTTTGTTGAAATTCTCAACTCTTCATGCATTTTTTTCTTTGAGCTCAGTAAGCATCATTATGACCATTATTTTGAAATCGTTATCAGGTAAATCACTTATTTCCATTTCACTAAAGTTTTTTTCTAGTTTTTCCATTTGGAACATATTCCTCTGATTCTTTATTTTTCTTTGTTCTCCATGTTGATTTCTGTGCATTAAATAAAACATCCACTACTCCCAGTCTTGTAGGGGTGGACTCGGGTAGGAGATTAATCATATGATTCAACCTTGCCCTAGCTCTTGGTTTTCTCTTAAATCTTTGTGATTGTCCAACTTGCTTTTTTGTCCTTAGTGGTTCTCATTGGTTGAGGGTGTGCTAAGACCTGTCATTGTTCCAAAGGAGAGTATCTTAGTCAGCACCTAGATGCAGGCTGATTGGAAAGTGGGATCTCAAGCAGCAGTTTTTAAAGTATGCAAATAAATCTTTTTCAGGGAAAGACTAGAAGATTAGCATTTCTTTCTATTTTCTCCACACTGAGCCCTGGGGGATAGCCAGTTTAAAAATGTTTCTTTTTTTCTACCATCTTGTTGAACCTGTTTACTCAAGTCCTCCTGGCCACCAGATCCAGGCTGTTAATGGATGTGTCCTGTGGGTGCCAGCCACAAAAGCTGGGGCACTACATGTGTGCACAAGCTCCTTTTATGGTGATACTGATGGCCTGTGGCATGGCATGTAGAAAGCATGGAGTTTCCTGGCCTCCCGAGCCTCTGGAGAGT
This sequence comes from Tapirus indicus, assembly GCA_031878705.1. Classification (NCBI taxonomy): domain Eukaryota; kingdom Metazoa; phylum Chordata; class Mammalia; order Perissodactyla; family Tapiridae; genus Tapirus; species Tapirus indicus. The sequence goes on along the minus strand of CM062922.1, from coordinate 121,905,023 downwards.
ATTGAATTCAGCCCCTGGATGTGTGTTAAATTAGAATCCTCACCTTCAGTCTGCTGCTTTTAAGATCTGCATATAGGCCTCTTTCCTAGAAAGACTGGGCATTTCAGTCTGCTGCCTCTGCACTGTGCCCTGGAGAACAGCTAGTTAAGAACTGTTTCTCTGTTTGTTAAAGTCCTGTGGAACCCTGAAATGTAATCCATTCTGGCTACCAGAACCAGACAATCAATGGGTGCATCCCCTGGGCATCAACCATAAAAGCCAGATGTGAGCTTTTTAGATGTGAGCACAAGCTCCTTTTTGAGAGATAATGGACTCCTCTAGTGAGGCAGAAAGAGAGCATGATGGTGGCACCTGCCAGCCTCCGAGGTCTCTGGAGAGTATTGCAATCAGCCCCTAGATGAATGTTAAGTTAGAAACCTCTTCTCAGGCCACAAATTTTAAGATAAGAAAACAGTCTTACTTCTTAGAATGATTTGTTTCAGTCTTCTGCATCTGTGCTGGACCCTTGGGAGATAGCTTATTAAGAACTGTTTGTTCGTTACAGTCCTATGGGAAATGCAAATGTATGCTCCACTGACCACCAGAGTCAGGTGATCAAGGTATGTGTCCCCTGTGCAGCATCCACAAAAGCCAGGATGCCAGACCTATGTATAAGCTTCTTACCGGGAAAGGCCAGTGACCTGAAGGAAGGTGGAGGGAGAACACAAAGATGGTACCCACCAGTCTCCCTCATCTCTGGGGACTATTGAAGTCAGACCATAGGTGTGTGCTAAATTAGAAGTCTGCCACTCAGGCTACAGCTTTTAAGATAAGCAAATAGGTATTCTTCATGGAAAGACTGGTTTCAGTCTACTGCCTCTGTGTTGGGCCCTGGGGGGATAGCCACAGTGAGTCCTCATGAGCTCCTTAAGAACTGTTTCTCATTTTTCTATAGTCTTGTGGGTCTCTTGAAAGCAAGCCCCATTGCCTTTTAGAGCTAGATTTTTTGAGGCCTGTCTCTCAGATGGATGTCTTAAAAGTTGATATGCCAGATGTGGGATCCAAATCCTTTACTCATCAGGGAGAATCTGGCAGTTGTGTTTCCTCCTGGTTTTGTGTTGCCACTCCGAGAGTGGGTTTTTGGTGAGATTGTGTCTCAGTCTCTCCTTCAGTGAGGGTTTTTTTCTCATTTACTTGATGTGCAAGAGTTGCTCAGCTGGTCTCTGGAATTCTTTCACAGGAAAGTCTTCCATATGTAGCTGTAGATTCTGTGAGTCTGTGAGAGGAAGTGAGTTCAGGAGTCTCCTATATCACCATCATTAATCAGAATGTCTTTTTTCTTAATGTAGACATTTATTGGTATATACTTCCCTCTTAGAACTACTTTCCTGCGTTGCATATATTTTGATGTTTCCATTTTTGTTTCCATATATTTTTTGATTTCCCTTCTTATTTATTCTTTGACCATTGGTTATTTAAGAGTATGTTCTTTAATTTCCACACATTTGTGAATATTTCAGTTTTCTTCCTGTTATTAATTTCTAGTTTTATACTATTGTGATTAGAAAAGATATTTGATATGACTTCAATCTTCTTAAAATTTTTAAGACTTGTTTTGTGACCTAACATATCAGCTGCCTGGAGAATGCCCCTTGATGCTTGAGAAGAGTTTGTAATCTGCTGCTGTTGGATGGAATGCTCTGTATATATTTCTTAGGTCCATTTTGTCTAAATTGTAGTTCATATCCACTGTTTCTTATTGATTTTCTGTGTGGATGATTTATTCATTGTTGAAAGTGTAGTATTGAAGTCCCCTATTTCTCCCTTCAGATCTATTAATATTTGTTTTATATATTTAGGTGCTGTGATGATTTACAATTGTAATACCCTCTTGATGAATTGACCCCTGTTGTAATTATATAATGACCTTCTTAGTCCTTATTGTATGTTTTGAATTAAAGTTTGTCTGATATAAGTATTCCCCCTTGCTGTCTTTTGGTTTCCATTTACATGGAAGATTTTTCTCACTTTGAGCCTATGTGTGTCTTTTAGGCTGAAGTGGGTAATTGTAGGCAGCATTTCAATGGGTCTTGTTTTTTATCCATTCAAACACTCTATATATTTTGGTTAGAGAATCTAATAATTTACATTTAAGTATTTTTTGCTAGGTAAGGGCTTCTGTTTCCATTTTGTTCATTTTTTGGGGGGGGGGGTTTGTGGATCTTTGTTTCTTTCTTCCTCTCTTTTTGTTTCTGTTTTGATTTGATGATTTTCTATAGCAATGTGCTTTGACTCCTTTTTCTCTATCCTTTTTGTATATCCTATGTTTTTTTGTAGTTGCCATGAGGTTTACATAAAACATCCTATTGTTATAGCACTCTATTTTAAGCTGATAACAACTTTTATATCATGCAAAACTCTACAGTTTTACTCCCCATGAACATTTTTTTGATATCACAGTTTACATCATTTTATATTGTGTATTCATTAACAAATTATTGCAGTTATAGTTATTTTTTATTTATGTCTTTTAACCTGTATACTAGAGTTTAAAGGGATTTATGCTTTACTATTACATTATTAGATTATCTGAATTTGACTTCTGTTTGCGTCTGAATTTAATACTTATATTTTCCAGTGAGATTTATACTTTATATGTTTTCATTTTATTAATTAAAATCCTTTTGTCTCAGCTTGAAGAACTCTCTTCAGCATTTTATGTAAGACAGGTCTAGTAGTGATAAACTCCTCTGCTCTTGTTTGTCTGGGAAAGTCCTTATCTCTCCTTTGTTTCTGAAGGATAGCTTTTCTGGTTAAAGTATTCTTCGTTGGCTTTTTTTCCTTCAGCACTTCGAATATATCATCCACTCTGTTCTGGCCAACAAGGTTTCTGCTGAGAAATTTGCTGATACCCTTATTGGGGTGTCCTTGGATGTGACAACTTGATTTCTCTTTCTGCTTTCAAAATTCTGTCTTTTTCTTTGATTTAGTGTTACTAAATGTATTACTATAAAGTGCCTTGGTGTAGACTCTCTTTGGATTCAATCTGTTTGGAGATGTTAAGTTCTATGTTCCTCGATGTCCAATTCTTTCCCTAGATTTGGGAAATTTTCAGCCTTTTTTTCTTTAATAAGATTTCTGCTCTTTTTTCTCTTTCTCTTCTTCTGTTGTGACTCCCATATTACATATATGAGTTTTCTTATGATATACTATATATCCCATATTCTTTCTTCATTGCTTTTCATTCTTTTTTTCTTTTTCTCCTCTGACAGGATAATTTCAAGTGACTTGTCTTCATGTTCAGTGATTCTTCTGCTTCATCAAATCTGCTATTGATGCTCTCTATTGCATTATTTTATTTAACTTATTTTATTCATCAGTTCCAATATTTCTGTTTATTTTTATGATTTTCATCTCTTTATTGAAATTCTCTTTTTGTTCATGTATTATTTCCTGATTTCATAGAGTTGTACATCTTTGTCCATTTGTAGCTTGCTGAACTCCATTAAGACAATTATTTGAATTCTTTGTCATACACTTTATAGATCTTCATTTCTTTGAGATTGGTTAGTGAAAAATTATTCTGTTCCTTTGGTGGTGTCATACATCCTTGGTTTTTCTTGTTCCTTAAAGTCCTGGGGTTGTTTTTCTTTTCATTTTAAGAAGTCACCTCCTCTAGTCTTTACTAACTGGCTTCTGGATATAAATACATTTGCCATTCATCTAAGCTAGGAATTCTGAGGCTCTCTCTCTTTTTTTTTTTTTTTTTTTTTGGACATTCCTGTCCCACATCTCTTGTTCCCTCTGGGGGGAATTCTTAAGGTTGTATACCTTCTCTTACTCCCACTAAGCCAGCCATGTTCTGAGGGCCTCTTGTTTATTTCCCTAGGGTGGTGCCCTGAAATCTCACATTTGTGTGCCTTCTCCCAATCCTGCTGAATTGAGTCAGCTTTCTGTGCATGCTCATGAGCCATCTGCAAAGTCTTGCACTTATTCTCTGCAGAGGCACTCCTGGTAACTGGCCTTGTGGATGAGTGAGTGAGGTACCTTGAGTGCTGGCATGGGCCAGTTGGTGGGGTCCACAGGCAAAGTATCCCAAGTGACTCAGAGGCCAGCCTCCTGATGGAATTCCACAAAGTGGCTAGGAGGACCCATGGCCTTTTGTTGAGTTCCATGCCCTTGACACTGTCATTCCTATTCTTTTCTTCTCACTCCCAGTTTCCCCCAATCACTCAGCCATGATACTCACCTCAGTGTTCTGAGGAGGGCCAGACAGACGTGGTCCTTTTGGATAGTACCCACATGCTGAGGAAGCTGGGTACTCACTCATTACACTCTCACTTTCCCCATGGCAGAAACCATGGGCCCCATGGGTCACTTGGCACTGACCTGCGCCACCACAGGCAAAAGACAATGTGAGTAAAGTAAAATTGTTCTTACCTTCTTCAAAATATTTATTCTCAGATATTTTGCTCCAATGCTGTGTTGGAACTTCTCCACTGGACACCTGGATCCCTACAAAGGCACTCTTGTGCCTGAGTGATTGTCAAAAATTTATGCTTCTGTGGGGAGATTATGGCAGAGAACTCTTATTTCACCATCTTGTTTATGTCACTCCAAATTGTGACTCCTTTAAGGAATAGTTTCTGAGTTGACTATTTGATATTTGTTCTAACCCCAGGAGAGTCCCTCCCAGCTATCTTATTGCTTAGTTCTCCTCTGCAAAGTAGCTGTCATACAGTTTAGCCTTTATTAAAATCTCACCTCACAAGTGCCTTTCAGCACAACCTTTTCTGTCCTTTAAAAAATTATTTAAAAGACTTTTTTTGAGTAGTTTAAGGTTTACAGAAAAATTGAGCAGAAATTACACAGAGTTCCCATATACCTTCTTAAGACACATCCCCCCAAGATTTTCCCTATTGTTAACATCATGCATTAGTGTGGTACATTTGTTACAATTGATGTGTCAATATTGATACATTATTAACTAAACTTCCTAACATACATTAGTATTCATTTTTATTGTACATTCCACAGATCTATGATCCAATCTGAGTTAATTTTTCTGAGATATGTAATGTCTGTTTGTAGATTCTTTTTTTGCATGTGAATGTCCAGTTCTTCCAGCACCATTTGTTGAAAAGACTATCTTTTCTCTATTGAATTCTCTATTGAAATTGCTTCTTTATCAAAAATCAGTTGACTATATTTGTGTGAGACTATTTCTGGGCTCTCTATTCTGTTCTATTATCTACTTGTCTATTCTTTTGCTATTACCACACTGTGTTGTATCTTTGCAGTAAGTCCTGAGGTCAAGTAGTATCAGTCCTCCAACTTTGTTCTTCTTCAATATTGTGTTGACAATTCTGGGTCCTTTGCCTTTCCAAATAAATTTTAGAGGTAGTTTGTCAATTTTCACAAAATAACTTGCTGGGATTTTGATTTAGATTGTGTTGAATCTATAGATTTTGTTGAGACAAATTGACATCTTGACAAAATTGTGTCTTCCTATCCATGTACATGGAATATCTCTCCATTTATTTTCTCTGATTTTTTTCTTCAGAGTTTTAAGTTTTCTTCATATAGATCTTATACATATTTTGTTAGGTTTATACTTAAGTACTTAATTTTTTTGGCATTAATGTAAGTGATTTTGTATTTTTAATTTCAAATTCCAATTGTTTATTGCTGATATATGAGAAAGCAATTGATTTTTGTATATTAACCTTGTATCCTGCAACTTTGTCATTATTGCTTATTAGTTCCAGAAATTTAAGTGGAAATGCGTCTAGTTTTTCACCATTAAGTGTGATAATAGCTGTAGCTTTTTTCAGATTTTCTTTATCAAGTTGAGAATGTTCCTTGCTATTCCTAGTTTGCTGAGAGTTTTTATCAGACATGCCTCTTGGAGTTTTTCAAATGCTGTCAAGGCATTTATTGATATGATTACATGTTTTTCTACATTAGTCTGTTGATGTAATGGATATGTTAACTGATTTTTTTTTTTTTTTGGCAAGGAAGACCAGCCCTGAGCTAACATCCACTGCCAATCCTCCTCTTTTTGCTGAGGAAGACTGGCCCCGGGCTAACATCCGTGCCCATCTTCCTCTACTTTATATGGGACGCGGCCATGGCAGGGCTGACAAGCTGTGCATCGGCGGGCGCCTGGGATCCAAACCTGCAAACACCGGGCTGCCAAGCGCAGACTTAACCACTGCACCACTGGGCGACCCCACGTTAACTGATTTTTAAATGTTGATCCAATCCAAGTGGAACAAATCCCAGTTGGTCATGCTGTTTTTTATACACTGTTGGATTCAATCTACTGATATTTTGTTTAGGATTTTTGCATCTCTTTTCATCAGGGATATTGGTCTGTAGTTTTCCTTTCTTTTAATGTCTTTGTTTCATTTTGGTATTAAGATAAAGCTGGCCTCATAGAATGAGGAAGTAGTCTCTTTGCCTCTAGTTACTGGAAAAGATTTTAGAAAATGGTGTCGTTTATTCCTTAAATGAATGGCAAAATTCACTAGTGAACATGTCTTGGTCTGGTGCTTCTCATTTTGTAAATTTATTAATCATTGACTCAATTTCTTTGAGAGATAAAGGCATATTCAGATTATTTCTTTATCTTTGTATCAGTTTGTACGAATTGATTCATTTCACCTAGGTTATCAAATAGGTGGGTATAGAATTATTCAATGTATTCCATTATTTTCATTTTGACGTACATGGGATCAGTAGTGATGGCCCCATTTTCATTTCTGATATTAGTAATTTGTCTTTCCTTTTTTTATCAGTTAACCTGGTAGACGTTTATATAGATAGATAGATAGATAGATAGATAGATAGATAGATAGATAGATAGATAGATAGATATTTTCAAGGAATCAGCTTTTGGTTTTGCTGATATTCTCCATTGATTTTCTGTTTCAGTTTCATTGACTTTTGCTCTAATTTTTATTTATTTTCTTCAGCTTACTTTGGATGCATTTTGCCCTTTTTTCTTCTTTTCTAGTAGAAGCTTAGATTATTAATTTATAACTTTCTTCTTTTCTAATGTATTCATTTAATACTATAAATTTCTCTGTAAGTGCTTGTTTCACTGCATTACACAAATTTTCTTAACATTTATTTTTATTTTCATTTAGTTCAAAATACTTTAAAATTTCTCTTGATCCATGGGTTATTTAAAAGTGCTTTATCTACAAATTTTGCAGCTATTTTTTGTTATTGATTTCTACTTTAATTCTACTATGATCTGAGAGCATATTTTGTATGATTTCTATTCTTTTAAGATTTTTTTTTTTAGTGTTGAGTACAATCTCATTGTTGTTCAACAGATTTCCATAACATTTTAATCTTGCACATCCATTACCAACAATTCTCCATTTACCTCTTGCCTCAGGGCCTGGCAACCACCATTCTGCTTTCTGTTTTTATGAATTTGACTATTCTAGGCATCTCATATAAGTAGAATCATATATTATTTGTCTTTTGTGACTGGATTATTTTACTTAGCATAATGTTCTCAAGGTCCAGCCATGTTGCAGCATTTGACAGAATTCTTTCCTTCTAAGGACTAAATGATATTCCATTGTATGTATACACCACATTTTGTTTATCCATTCATCGATGGACATTTGGCTATTCACAATAGCCACCTCTTGGCTATTGTGAATAATGCTGCAATTAACATGACTTGCAAATATCTCTCTAAGACCCTGCTTTCAATTCTTTCAGATATAGCCCCAGAAGGAGAATTCCTGGATCATATGATAATTCTATTTTTAATTTTTTGAGGAACAACTATGCTGTTTTTTTATAATGGTTGCATCATTTTACAATCTCACCAACAATGCACAATGGTTTCAATTTTCCACATTTTTGTCAACACTTGTTATAGTCTTTTTTTTTTTTTTTTTTTGTGAGGAAGACCAGCCCTGAGCTAATATCCGTTGCCAATCCTCCTCTTTTTGCTGAGGAAGACCGGCCCTGGGCCAACATCCGTACCCATCCTCCTCCACCCTACAAGGGACACCGCCACGGCATGGCTGACAAGCAGTGCGTTGGCGGGCGCCTGGGATCCGAACCGGCGAACCCCGCGCTGCCAAGCATGAACTAAACCGCTGCGCCACCTGGCGGACCCTATAGTCTTTTTTTTAATACTAGTCATCTAAATGGGTGTGAGAGGATATCTCATTGGGGTTTTGATTTTCACTTCTATAATGGTTAGTGATGTTGAATATATTTTCATATACTCATTGACCATTTGTATTCATCTTTGAAGAAATGTCTACTTAAGTTCTTTGCCCATTTTAGAATATGTTTATTAATTTTTGCTAAGTTGTAGGAATTATTTAGATAGTGTGGATATTAACTCCTTGTTTGATTTGGTTTGAAAATATTATCTCCTGTTACATACCTTGACTTTTTATTCTGTTGATTACGTACTGTGATGCACAGAGTTTTCAACTTTGATGTAGTCCCATTTGTCTTTTTGCTTTTGTTGCCTGTGCTTTTCATGTCTTATCCAAGAAATCATTGCCAAATCCATCTCCTATGTTTTCTTCTAGTAGTTTTATAGTTTGGGATCTTACATTTAGGTCTTTATTTGATTTGAGTTAATTTTCATATGATGAAAGATGAGGTCAACTTTATTCTTTTGCCTGTTGAAAATCATTTTTCCCAGGACCATATGTTGAAGAGATTGTCCTTTTCCAATGCAGTCATTGTGTCACTTTTATCAAAGATCTTTTGATCAAGTACATGGGGTTTAATGCTGGGCTCACTATTTGATTCCATTGATCTATATGTCTATCCTTATGCCAGTAGCAATCTGTTTTGATTACTGTAGCTTTGTAATATGTTTTGAATTCAGGAAGCATGAAACTTCAATCTTGTTCTTTTTTTCCAAGATTTTTTTTGGCTATTCAGGTCCATTGATATTTCATAAGAATTTTTGATTGACTTTTTATATTATGACAAAGCATGTCATTTGGCATTTATATAGGGATTGTACTGCATCTGTAGATCAGTTTGGACGTACAGACATCTTAATTATATTAAGTCTTCCAATCTATGAACGTATGATGCCTTTCCATTTGTTTGTTTACCTTTTAATTTCTTTCAGCAATATTTTGTTGTTTCCAGTGTATAAGTCTTTCACCTCTTTGGTTAAGTTCATTTCTAAGTATTCTATTCTTTTTGATGCTATTGTAAATGGAATTGTTTTCTTAATTTCCTTTCTGTATTGTTCATGTTAGTGTATAGAAATGCACTGATTTTTTTAAGTTTTGATTTTGTATTCTGCAACTTTATTGAATTAATTTATTAGTCTTATTCATTTGTTGTGGAATATTTAAGGTTTGCTACGTGTAAGACCATGTCACACCACATTAACAAAATGAAGGATAAAAATCATATGATCATCTCAATAGATGTAGAAAAAGCACTTGAAAAAGTTCAACATGTATTCATGATAAAAACTCTCAATAAAGTGAGTATGAAGGGAATGTACCTCAACATAATAAAGGACATGTATGACAATCTCAAAGCTAACATCATATTCAATGGTGAAAAACTGAAAGCTTTTCCTCTAAGGACCAAGAAAATGATGCCCATTCTTGCCACTTTTATTCAACATAGTATAGGAAGTTCTAGCCAGAACAATTATTCAAGGGAAAGAAATAAAAGGCATCAAACTCAGAAAGGAAGAAGTATAACTGTCACTGTTTGTAGATGACATGATATTATAAATAGAAAACCCTAAAAACTCCACCAAAATGCTGTTAGAACTAATAAATTCAGTAAAACTGCAGGATAAAAATAAATATACAAAAATCAGCTGTGCTTTTATACACTAATAATGAACTATCAGAAAGAGAAATTAAGAAAACAATCCCACTTGCAATTGTATCTAAAATAACAAAATACTTAGAAATAAATTTAACCAAATAGTCAAAAGACTGGTACACCAAAAACTGTAAGACATTGATAAAAGCAAGTGAAGAACACACAAATAAATGGAAAGATATTCTGTGCTCATGGATTGGAAGACTTACTATTGTTAAAACGTACATACTACCCAAAGCAATCTACATATTTAACGCTAACTCTATAAAAATTCCAATGCCAGAGGGGCCGGCCCGGTGGCGCAGCGGTTTAGTCCGCGCTTGGCAGCCCGGGGTTCGCTGGTTCGGATCCCGGGCGCCCGCCGACGCACTGCCTGTCAGCCACGCCGTGGCGGCGTCCCATATAAAGTGGAGGAAGATGGGCACGGATGTTAGCCCAGGGCCAGTCTTCCTCAGCAAAAACAAGAGGAGGATTAGCAACGGATGTTAGCTCAGGGCTGGTCTTCCTCACCAAAAAAAAAAAAAAAAAAAATTCCAATGCCAGCTTTCACAGTAATAGAACAAACAATCCTAAAATTCATATGGAACCACAAAGATTCTGAATAGCCAAAGCAATCTTGATAAAGAACAACAAAGTTGAAGGCATCATGCTTCTTAAGTTCAAACTTATTACAAAGTCATAGTAATCAAAACAATAAGGTATTGGCATAAAAAAGACATAGAGATCAATGGAACAGCATATAGAGCCCAGAAATAAATCCATGCATATATTCTCAATGAATTTAACACAAAGGAGCCAAGAATATGCAATGGGGAAAGGGCAGTCTCTTCAATAAATAGTGTTGGGAAAACTGGACAGCCACATGCAAAAGACTAAAAGACTAAAATTGGGCCGCTATCTTACACCATACACAAAAATTAACTCAAAATGGCTTACAGACTTGAACATAAGACCTGAAACCATAAAACTCCTGGAAGAAAACATAAGGAGTGAGTTCTTTGATATTGATCTTCATGATTTTTTGGATTGGACATCAAAAGCACAGATAAACAAGTGGGACTACATCAAACTACAAAGCTTCTGCACAGTAAAGGAAACCATCAACAAAGTGAAAAGGCAATCTACAGAATGGGAGAAAATATTTGCAAATTATATATCTGATAAATAGTTAATATCCAAAATATGTAAAGAACTCATACAACTCAATAGCAAAAATACAATCCAATTAAATCGTGGGAAAAGTACCTGAATAGACATTTTTCCAAAGACATACAGATGGCCAATAGGTAAATGAAAAGGTGCTCAACATCACCAGTCATCATGGAAATGCAGATCAAAACCACAATGAGATATCACCTCACACCTGTTAGAATGGCTATTATCAAAAAGACAAGAAATAACAAGTGTTAGTGAGGATGTGGTGAAAATGGAACCTTGCGCACTGTTGGTGGAAATGGAAATTCTTGTAGCCACTATGGAAAATGGTATGAAGCTTTCTCAAAAAATTTAAAAATAGAACTACCATATAGTCTAGCAATTGCACTTCTGTGTATTTACCAGAAGAAAATTAAAACACTAATTCTTTTGTGTGTGTGTGAGGAAGACCAGCCCTGAGCTAACATTTGTTGTCAATCCTCCTCTTTTTGCTGAATAAGATTGGCCCTGAGCTAACATCCGTGCCCATCTTCCTCTACTTTATATGGGATGCCACCACAGCATGGTTTGACAAGTGGTGCGTTGGTCTGTGCCCAGGATCCGAACCTGCGAACCCCAGGATGCTGAAGCGGAGTACACGAACTTAACCACTACGCCTGCAGCCAGGCCCCCTGACAACACTAATTCTTAAGGATATCTGTACCTACTTGCTCATTGCAGCTTTTTTTTACAATAGCCTAGACATGGAAACAACCTTAGTGTCCAACGATGGATGAATGGATTAAAAAAATGTGATATATATACACATAATGGAATATTATTCAGCCATAAAAAGAATACAATCTTGCCATTTGTGACAACATAGATGGACCTTGAGGGCATTATACTAAATGTAATAAGTCAGACCAGAGAAAGACAAATGACATATGATCTCACTTATATGTGGAATCCAAAAAACAAACAAACAAAAAAAACCCTGAACTCATAGATACAGAGAACAGATTGATGGTTGCCAGAGGTGAGGTGGGGGAGGGCAAAATAGGTGAAGGTGGTCAAAGGGTACAAACTTCTAGTTATAACATAAATAATTCCTAGGGATGTAATTTACAGCATGGTGACTATAGTTAATAATATTGTATTGTATATTTGAAAGTTGCTAAGAGAGAAGATCTTAAAAGATCTCATTACATGGAAAAAATTGAAACTACGTGTGGTGATGGATATTAACTAGACTTATTGTGATTATTTCACAATATATACAAACATTGAATCATTATGTTGTATACCTGAAACTAATAGAATGTTATGTGTGAATTATATCTCAATTAAAATATATTTAAAAGATCCTGTCATCTGAGAACAGAGGTAGCTTTACTTATTTATTTCTAATTCGTATGCTTTTTTCTTCTTTTTTTGTGGGAAAGACCAGCCCTGAGCTAACATCTGTTGCCAATCCTCCCCTTTTTGCTGAGGAAGAGTGGCCCTGGGCTAACATCCGTGCCCATCTTCCTCCACTTTATATGGGACGCCGCCACGGCATGGCTGACAGGCAGCGCGTCGGCGGGCGCCCGGGATCCGAACATCGCGAACCCTGGGCTGCCAAGCGCGAACTAAACCGCTGCGCCACCGGGCAGTCCCTTTTTTTTCTCCATTTTTTTGCCTAATTGCTCTGGCTAACACTTCCAGTACTATGTTGAATAGGAGAGATGAAAGTGGGCATCCTTGCCTGGATATGAGAGAAAACTTTCAGCTTTTCACTGTTAAGTTTGATGTTGTGTGTTTTTCATAAATGACCTTTGTTATGTTAAAGTAATTTACTTCTATTCCTGATTTGTTGAGGTTTTTTGTTATAAGAGAGTGTTGAATTTTGTCAAATGTTTTTATGCATGTGGTTTCTGTCCTTCATTCTTTCCATGTGGTGTGTTACATTAATTGATTTTCATGTGATGAACCCTTCTTGCATTCCAGGAATTAATCCTACTGGGTCATTGTGTATAATATTTTAATATACTATTGAATTCAGAGTGCTAGTATTTTGTTTATGATTTTTGCATTAACATTCGTCAGAGATTTTGGTCTGTAGCTTTCTTTTCTTTTAGTGACTTTGGCTTTGCAATTAAGTTAATGCTTGCCTCAGGCAGTGAGTTTGGAAGTGTTTCTTCCCCTTCAATGTTTTTGCAAGAGTTGCAGGAGAATTATAGACAGTGGTGTTAATTCTGTAAATGTGTGATAGAATTCTTTAGTAAAACCATCCGGTCCTGAGCTTTTCTTTCTGATAGATTTTGATTACTGATTCAATCTTCTTACTAATTTTAGGTCTGTTCACTTTTTCTATTTCTTCATAATCTTATTTTGGTAGATTATGTGTTTCTAGGAATTTACCCATTTCTTGTAGATTATCCACTTTATATTATAATCACTTCTTTTCTATGACATCAGTTGTAATGTCTCTCTTTTAATGAAAAGATTGTTTGTCTTCATTCTTTTTCTTTTTTTCTTAGTCTTGCTAAGGACTAGTCAATTTCATTGATCTTTTCAAAAACCAACTTTTGTTGATTTTTTCTATTTTCTATATCTCTGCTCTAATGTTTATTATTTCCTTCCTTGTGCTAGTTTTTGGGTTTTGTTTGTTCCTTTTCTAGTTTCTTGAGTTGGAAACTTCGGTTGTCGATTTGAGATCTTTTTTCTTTTTAATGTGTTTAATGCTATAAACTTCCCTCTTAGTAGTGCTTTGACTGTATCTCATAAGTTTTGGAATGTTGTGTTTTCCTTTTTGTTTGAGCATATTTTCTAATTTATTTTGTGTTTTTTTTTTCTTTCACCCATTGGTTGTTTAAGAGTGTTATTTAATTTCCACATATTTGTGGATTTTCTATTTTTCCTTCTGCTATTGATTTCTAGTGGATTTCATATTGTTCAGCTTTTTTCTTAGTGTTTGGATAGGAAGGATAACTTCCAAGCTCTTTGCACAGCAGAAAGAAAACCAGAGGTCTGCTCCACTGTTTTTCAGAGTGCCCTTAGTCTTCTTTTCCTCTACCCTCTATTGCAAATTAAGTTAGCTCTTCTGGGAAGAGATTAGATGCTCTCTGTCTTATGGCCTGCTTCTCCCTTCAGGAAAAATCCCTGAGGTAGGGCTTTGGAATTGGAGGTGGGGACATCAGCAAGTTTTTTTCTGAGTGTCAGCCCACTCTAATAACTGAGTGCCCAGTGGGAAGGGGCAGCAGCTTCAAGTTCTTTTGCTTGCACCACCAGGCATGGAGCAACTGCCTCACATGTGGGGGTGAGCATGATCAAGGCCCCAGTCTTCTCCATGTGCTGTACCCAAGTAGAGACCCTATTACACAAATGGGGCTTGAGTGGTAAAAGGGAGACTTTTCTCTCAATGCACCTGCCAGAGACTTAGTCTTGTTAACAGATAGGAAGCAAATGAGAAATGCTTTACTGTCTTTCTCTTGTTTTGGTATCAGGGCAATACTGAATGACTAAATTCTTTATAAATTTCTTTTCTTCTAATAAACTTCTTCATGCTAATAAATATCTAAAATATCAGATTATGCTTTGAAAGATAAACTCTGTAGTTAGATAGACTTAGATTTCAATCCTAGCTTCTCTACTTAAAACCATAAGATCCTGTACAATTCTTATCCTCTCTGAGACTGTTAATTTATCTACACTACGGGGTCTCTGATACCTCTTCTGAGGCTTCTTATGAGGTATAAATGCCAGAATCTTTGTGAAGTGCCTGACACGTAGGGTCTAGAATATAAGACAATTGATAAATATTAATTCCATTTCTTTCATTTCTCTTTTCTTATTTTTCACATCCCACTTATTTTAAGATATCAAAAACTAAATAGATTTCTGAATTGAAAAGCTGAGTAATGTAAAATTTTTATTTATTTTTCTGTGTTATAGTTTCTTTAGATCTTGTCTTAAAGATTTTGGCCTCTCCTATCTAATTGTACTTTTAGCAACTCATAGAGAATAATTTTTTCTCAAAACCAATTAATAGACTAAATACTGTTAATTATTAAATATTTCACATAATAATTTTTACCTCAGACATTTCCTGTATATTAGCCCTTCTATTCAGACAGAAAATCTATATAACTTCTGAAAAATAATGAATCTATCTTGCATATTTCTGCTTCTATATCCTGTTCAAAACTGTATCCTTACCTATGATTGCCCTTCCTACTTTGCTTATCATCTTCCCAAGTCTTCTTTGGGTTGCACTTCATTTTTCAGGCTGCCCTGACTTTCACCACCCAGAGTGAAATTTTAATTGTATTCAGAATTTATTGACACATGTAGTACTATTTATTAATATATTGTATATCCATTCACTAATTATTATAGCTATAATTATTCTCAATACTTTTGCATTTTAACTTTTATATTGGAGTTAAAAGTTATTTGCATATCATTTCTTTGACATTATCTTTGTGTTTTAGGGTAAAGCTAACATGAGAGAAATATATCCATTAAAAACCTTTTTTCTTTGTATTTCCCACAGCAGAATGCTTTGCTTTAGGCTCTACTCAGCAGTTTTTAATTGTGTTTTTTATTTATAGTTTTTAAACTATAAATGAAATTAGTTTTTAATTACGTGCATGGCCTGACACAAATGGTCGCAGAAATCAATTTATTGCAAAGTCATAAAATCTGAAGCAGGGTATATCCTTTGTTTGAATAAACTTATTATGATATTTTTGCTCTGTAATTTCCCTAACAGAAATAAGAGTAATAGAGTAAGCCATATTCGTATAAGGGAACATGATTAAAATTGTTCTTACTTTCTAGGGACACTTACCTTTTGCTGTAGTAGGGAGTATAGATGAAGTGAAAGTGGGAAAAAGGATGGTCAGAGGCCGTCAGTACCCTTGGGGAGTTTTACAAGGTAAATATGATGCAAGTGAGCAGGCTTGCTCTGGAATAATTATATATATATATATATATATATATATATATATATATACATATACACACACACACACACACATATATGTAGTCTCATAGTCTCAAAATATCATTTTAACTTGAGCCAATATTGGTAACTCTTACCAAACATTAAATTAACAGTTACTAATAAAAAGCACAGATTCTGTTTCACTTAAGTTACTGCTTACTTTGACTATAATTCATTCTCATAGGAATTTGCTGGATGGTGCTGTAGGCAAAAATCCACAGAGGTTGAGCAGAACCTCTTCATTTACCCCAATCTACCATGTGTATATTATCTCTCTATACTTAAACCATCACATTCAGAATGTTGGAAAGTGCTTTGAACAAAAGAAGTTTGAACAACATTGAAGCATAATGCTAGTGTTTACAACATGTTACATAAATCAACTACTACCTAATTTATAAAGCATTTTTAAATAGTCACTAGAAAAAGGGATGGTAAACTATTTTTAAAATAAATAAATATAATTTACCTTTGGATAAATTATACCTAGACACTTAAATTAGTTGTCTAGTATCATAATCAGTTGGAATATTATAGTAGGCAGTCATTTATTGTCTGGTTCATATACTTGTGATACTAATTATTGAGAATTGGATTATCTCTACCTGTACTAGTTTCTAAAAGTTGTTTTTTAATTGATATATTAGAAAATTTTAATTTATGAAACATACTTAAAAGCAACATATTTTAATGAATATTAAAATTTGGTTACAATATCTTACACAATACACAATATACTGTGCTCAGTTTTCTGGATATGACAAACACAGGAGAGAGCCATGTGAATTTATTGATTGATTTTGAATATTGACTATTTAAGTCTCATAAATATGGTGTATAAATAGAATTTGATAACTAAAGCATGCACCATTGTTAAGGCCTTTATGTTAGCAGGATTTACTTTAATGAAATTATTTACTTTAGTAAAATTATTACATTTTCTATTAGTACTCTGTGAAATACCTTGAGAGTGGTTTGTAAAATGCTAATTTTAAAATTATTTATTAATGAAATAATAATATATTATTAAATGCAGTTAATATAGCATTAAATATAAAATGAAATAATAATTATTTTAGAATAATTATTAATGAAAACCTACACCATATATTAATATAATATAACATGTTATTTTACTGTTTTGTATTTATTCTTTGGCTAATACATCTAAAGCCAATTTCCTGGTCTATAAATAAACTCTGCCTATAATTGGTATGCACCATATAACCATAGTTCTATGATTAAAAGAATTATAACTATTAACCAGAATTATGTCTTAGCTGTTATTTTAAATGTGTTTTTTATACATGCATTCATTCAAGAATACTTATTGAGTGCCAGGGATCTATAATGAGTGTTGTGGCTTTATTATTTTTTTGCCTAGTGGAAAATGAAAATCACTGTGACTTTGTTAAGCTCCGGGATATTCTTCTTACTACAAATATGGAAGACCTGAAAGAACAAACCCACACTTGGCACTATGAGCATTATAGGTGCTGCAAACTGCAGAAAATGGGCTTTACTGTTGTGGGCCCAGACAACCAGCCAGTTAGGTGAGTGGAGATCTTGCTAGAAAAAGGTAATGAGTGATTTAGAAATCCCCTACAACAATGAGATACAATAATTTGGGAATGAGAATAACTGTACTTTTCACATCCTGGGCCATCCTGAATTTTATGATTTTTAATCATCTTCAGACTTAGATGGAGAGAGTTGGTAGGAGCAACATAATGCAAGGGCTTATTTTTTATGCTGAAATATGTGTATATGCTGAAATGTGTATCCAAAAGAAAAACATTATTTTGTTTCTATCTTTGTATTTTATATGAAACAGAAGCTCAGGAAGAAGGTTGGCAAATATTAGCAAAGATTGACAAAAGATGGCAAAGGATATTGAGAAAGATGCCAAAAGATACTGAGGGTTGGATGGAGAAAAGAGAAAAAGCAGCAGTATAATGACATGGAAGTCAAGTGAAAATAGTTTTAGGGTCGGTGTATTTAGCTATATTGGAAAGGAATAGGATCTGTGCTACAAAAGTATGACAGTGTAGTTTAATCCAGTTATATCAGTTATGGTACTTTGAAGACAACCAAAATTGAACTAGCTATCTTAAATAAATCACGTTTTGAAAGATGCCTGGCTTTATTTTAATTACTTTGAGAACTGCACAATTTAGAGGTTTCCCTAAATTTTATTGTCAAAAGATACGACGACATGTGATATAATGAAAAGTGGTGTGGACAGGTAACCATTGATATAAGTGTTTCAAAATTCTAGTACTCTTTACATATACTTTCTAGATACTCGTATTTAATATTGTACCTCACTTTTTTACATCTAATGACATAGAAATTTCCATTTCTATGCATGAGAGAATATTGAAAAATGTCTTTATATGGGACATAACATACAATATATATTTTTACCTATTTATTTATATTAAAAATTTAAAATGACAGTAATAAAAATCACTTTTTAGTTTTCAAGAGATTTATGTAGCCAAAAGACAGGAGTTCTCTGATCAATGTCAGAGGGAAGAAGAAGAGTTGAAACAAAAGTTTATGCAGCGAGTAATGGAGAAAGAAACAACATTTAAAGAAGCTGAAAAAGAGGCAAGTACTGCTATTTTGATATAATTTGTATTCATTTTTAGATGTCTCATTGACCTGAGGATTTTAATCTCAAGAGTGTTCTTCAAAAAGTAGCTATTTACCATATAGGTTTTGAATACAACCTTTAAAAATGTCTGTAATTTTATTTTTTATAGAGAGTTTTCTTTTTAAATAACCCCTAAAATAATTTTTAAAACCTATTTACCTTTATTTTATTTATAATTTGAGTCTTTAAGCATAAAGTTTAATTTATAACAAATTTAAGCTATAGACTTCTGTAAAGAGTCATGGAATTTCTAACATTACTACTGCATTAGAAAATTTTCTTCACTCTTATAAATAAGCAGGTAAACATTGACTAGTGCGAGCCCTGATTAATTAGAGAACTTTTAGTTGGTGAATTATGTGGATGACTTTTTTGTTTCATTCCAATCCGTTTCCAAAAAATGGGAAAAGAGGCTACCAATATAGTTTTGATTATTTGTCACAATACATTTTTGACAAAGGAATATATTTGAAATCATAAATATCTTTCTCTCAAATGCATGCGGTTTCAACTTAAGAACATTTAGTTTTAGCAGGTAAGTTGGAACATAAACTTCCTTTTCCATAGGAAAAATATAGTGCCTAGGCGCTGTATACCAGATGTCTCAGTCAGGGACCATTGAACTATAAGTAATAGAGATTTCTTTCGCTTAGGTATAAAGGGAAGTATTTTGGAGGTATTCAAGGGTATCTTATGGCATCCAAGATCAGGAAGCATGGCTGGATCTCTTGAGGACTTCAACCCAAAGTAGGAAGTGACCAGAAACCAAATCAAACCAAATTTTCTATTTCTCCCCTACGTCATTCCCCTTAGTTACGATACTTATTTCTGTACTTCTGCTTTAATTTTGCTCTCTGGAGATCAGTTTTTCTCCCATTCCTCAATTATGTGTCCTCTCAGGAAGAACCAACGACAGCCTAAGGTTGCTTGTGCGAAGTTAGAAGTAGCAGAGTTTCTTAACAGGGTTAATAATGCCTGTAGAAAGAAGCAAATGAATTTCTGGTAGAAATAAAACAACCAGGATTCTAAAGGCTTCGATAGAGAACAACGTGACAGGGAAACAGGCCCACCTGGCTTGCTCAGAAAAGGAATTATTATTATATAACTTAACTATATAAAACATGATAAGTAAACAACTCTGGTTAATTGACAAGGAAAGTGGAGGTTCACAGAGGTTAAAGTAAACTTTCTAAGGACACCTAGCAGATGTAAAAATCCAAACTTACATGTTTAAAATTTTCAAATACTTAAAAACTGTTAAGTTTGTACATATCCCACACTATTAGAGAGTTTGGTCATCTTTTTATACTTTAATCTATCGCTTGTATTTTTTCAGAGAATTGCCTGTCTGTTTATAGTGTTTCTGTTAGTTTGTCTTTCTCTTATTTATTTATAATTCTTTTTATATTGTAGACAGTACTCTTGTTTTATAAATATTTGCAATATTTCTCTTAATCTGTCTCCTGTCCTTCAGCTTTATTTACAATTTCCTTTGTGCAATAGAAATTTTATACCTTGAAGTGGTCAAATGTACTGGTCTTGTCATTTATAACCTTTGCATTTTTTCTATTGCCTAAGAAGGCTTTACTTACCTGAAGGGTATAAGTGCATATTCTTACGTTTTCTTCTAATATTTTTATAGATTTATTTTTTACATTTGGGATTTAATTTTGCATTTTTTCTTACAGATTGGTAGACAATTATACAAATATCATTTGAGTGGTCCATCCTCTCTAATGGATTTGAAATGCTACTTATCATATTATAGCATTAAATTTCTATACGTGGTTTTTTTCTGGACCCTCTTTTCTGTTTCATCGACGTATATTTTTTATTCTCTTCTAGTATAACTGAGTTTTAATTATCACAGCTTTACAAGTTTTTTTTTTTTTTTGGTATCTGTTAAGGCAAGTCTCTCCTCTCATCCTCCAGTGTTGCCAAGTTTTCTTGGCTATTCTTGTATATTGTGTTTTTCAGATTTTAGATTTATTATTGAGCTCCTTAAAAGGTCCTGTTGGATTTTGATTGAGATTGCACTGACTTGATAGGCTAATTTCCAGAGAATAACATCTTTACCAATATTGTGACTTACCACAGCGATATTACATTCATCTCTATTTATTCAGGATATACTTTCATGTTCCTCAGAAAAATGATTTAGAATGCATATAGGTATTTATCGTATTTTGTTAAGCTTATTCTTAGCATCTTTAAAGTTATCCTTGCTATTACAAATGGAACAGGTTTTTCTTTTATATTGAAATTGATTATTGCAAGAGAGCAGGAAAGTTTATTTTTATTAGTCCTAACACTTTTCCATTATCTTGTCCCTTATTTATATAATCATAGTATTTACAAGTTAGTGCCACTTCTAAGTTTTTGTAACCAATATTTATATTTCATAAATTACATTAATAACATACTGTTAAATCCTCTTACTTATGAGAAAGTCTTAATTTAATCTTTTTTAAAAACAACATTATCGAGAGCTAATTGACATAACTGCACATATATAAAATATACAATTTAATAAATTAAAAAATTATCATATTTAGGGCAATTTTATGTTCCTAACAAAATTGAGAGGAAGGTACAGAGATTTCCCATATACTTCCTGCCCCTACACATGCATAGTCTATGCCTTTATCTACATGACATACTGGAATGGTACATTATTTTTTTTTTTTTTTTTACCAAGAATGAACCTACATGGACATATCATAATCACCCAAAGTGCACAGTTTACCTTAGGGTTCACTCTTGGTGTTGTACATTCTATTGGTTTGAACAAATGTATAGTGACATATATCCATTACTATATCATATTGAACATTTCACTGCCCTAAAAATTCTCTGTACTCTGCCTATTTATCCCTTCTTCCCAACCCCTGGCAACCATGGATCTTTTTATTATCTCCAAAGTTTTGCCTTTTCCAGAATTTCATAGTTGGAGTCATACAGTATGTAGCCTATTCAGATTGACTTCTTTCACTTAATAATACGTATTTCAGATTCCTCCATGTCTTTTCATGACTTGATAGTTCATTTCTTTTTAACAATGGGTAATATTCCATTCTCTGAATATACGACAGTTTATTTATCCATCCATCTACTGAAGAACACCTTGGTTGCTTCCAAGTTTTGGCAATGATGAATAAATCTGCTATAAACATCTGTGTGCAGATTTTTGTGTGGACGTAAGTTCCAACTCCTTGGAGTAATTACCAAGGAACACAATTGCTGGATCATATGGTAGGAGCATTTTTAGTTTTGTAAGAAAACACCAAATGTCTTTCAAAGTGTCTGTACTATATTGCATTCCCACCAGCAATGCATGAGAGTTCCTGTTGCTCCACATTTGTATTGTCAGTGTTCTGGATTTTGGCCACTCTAATAGATGTGGTGTAAGTAGTGGTGTCTCCTTGTTTTAATTTGCATTCCCCTGAGGACATATGATATGGAGCCGAGTTTTTTATACTTATTTGCCATCTGTATATCTTCTTTGGTGAGGTGTCTGTTAAGGTATCTGGTCCATTTTTCACTCAGGTTGGTGTTTTTTTCTTATTTCCAAATTTTAAGAGTTCTTTGTATATTTTGGATAACGTTCCAATGTCATTTGTAAATATTTTCTCCCAGTCTGTGACTCGTCTTCTAATTTTCTTGACATTTCCTTTTACAGAGCAGAAGTTTTTAATTTTAATAAAGCCCAGCTTATCAATTATTTCTTTCATGAATTCTGTCTTCAGTGTTATATCTAAAGACATCACCATAAAAAAGACATCACCATACCCAAGGTCATCTAGGTTTTCTCCCATGTTCTCTTCTAGGAATTTTATGGTTTTGTGTTTTACTTTTTAGTCTATGATCCATTTTAGTTAATTTTTGTGAAGCGTGTAACATCTATGTCTAGATTGATTTTTTTGCATGTGGATGTCCAGTTGTTCCAGCACCACTTATTGAAAAGACTATCTTTCCTCCATTGTATTGCCTTTGCTCCTTTACCAAAGAGCAATGGACAATATCTGCATCTATTTCTAGGCTCTCTATTTTTTGCTTCATTCATATACTTTTCTATTATTTCACCAATATCACACTGTGTTGATTACTGTAGCTTTGGTCAGATTACTATAGTCAATCTTAAAGTTGGATAGCATCAGTCCTCCAACTATTTCTCCTTCAATATTGTGTTGGCTCTTCTGAATCTTCTGTTTTGCCATATAAACTTTAGAATAAATTTTTTGATATCCATAAAATAACTTGCTGGGATTTTAATTGGGATGGCATTGAATCTCCAGATAAAGTTAGGAAGAACTGACATCTTGACAATGTTGAGTCTTCCTGTCCATGATCATGGAGTATCTCTTCCTTTGTTTAGTTCTTCTCTGATTTTTTTCCTTAGAGTTTTCCAGTTTTTCTCATAGGGATCTTGTATATATTTTGTTAGATTTCTACCTAAGCATTTCATTTTGGGGGGTGCTAATGTAGTTGGCATTATGTTTTTCATTTCAAATTCCGCTTGTTCATTGCTGGCATATAGGAAAACAATTAGCTTTTGTATATTAAACTTGTATTCTGCAAACTTGCTATAATCACTACTTCCAGTAGTTTTTTGTCAACTCTTTTGGATTGGATTTTCTGTATAGATGATCATGTTATCTGTGAACAAAGACAGTTTTATGTCTTCCTACTTAATCTGTATACCTTTTATTTCCTTCTCTTGCCTTGTTGAATTAGCAAGGACTTCTAATACAATATTGAAAAGGAGTGGTGAGAGGGGACATCCTTGCCTTGTACCTGATGTGGGAAAAATTCAAGCTTCTTACCAAAGTGGTTAATTTTGAAGTGTTTACATATTAAGATGAAGTTTAGCTTTCTCTGATTTCTACCCTCACCCTCCCATCTTTAAGTAAAACATTTTCTCATTGATTTTTGCCATCATTTATAGATACTACACTCTCACATCCCCAGCGTTTCCAATCATTCTTCTTGCCACTGCATCTAGATGCTCATTTGCTTCTCAGGGCAGAAAATATAATTCCAAGAGCTATCTAACTCCAGCAGAGGAAAAAATAATCTTTATTTACAACCCTGGATCTCACCATTTGCCGCACACTGAAATCACTTGGGGAGTTTTTAAAAGCACTGATGCCTGGGTTTCAGTGTTAGTCTGATGCAATTGATCTATGTGCAGCCTGTGCATTGGGAGATTTACAAGCCCACTGAATAATTCTAATGGATACCTAACATTGATAACCACTGGTATTAACACTGTGCTTGTATTCTTCACAGCCGTATAAGCCAGATGGTTAATATAGTGGCAGTGGAAGCCCCTTCAAAAAGTTAAACTGCAAATAATCCTGTCCTTCATAGTTTTATGCCATACAAACTATAGCTTTAAAAAACATACTCCTCTGATGCATACAAGCAATCTTTATGTTGTTGAATACATTCATGTCAAAGATCCAGGCCTATCTCTAATGGAATCTAAGGTGATATCATTTCCTTCATATGGCTAACTTGGTTTGTTTTAAGTCCCACAGACGAAATAAAACCCCACAACTAAATAAAATGTAACTGAATGAGGCCTTAAAGTTTTTTGTTTCTTTCTATAATCATGCTAATTTCACTTAACAAGGAAATTATCAGACTTTCTTTCAAAACGTCTTTATCAATTAAAGTCTCAACAAATGTTTCATAATCCACGCTATATTTTAATATATGTATTTTCGGTGAGCATGGATCTATCAAATTTTATTTGAAGAGGTTTGTGGGGAAATGTAGAGTGAGAAAATACACCTCATTAGGAAAAGTAAAGTGTTTTTAAAATTGGGTGTTGTTCATAGCAATAGGTTTTATTATATTCGGTTCAATGAAGACATATTTAAAATTAAAATCAAGAAAGAAATTTCATACCTCAATTTTTAATTTAAAAACAATTTTTTGATACTGTTATTTAAGATCAAGCTCTACTCTTATAATTAGGTTTGATAATCAGAAAATGTTCGATAATCGGAAAAAAAGACAAGCATGATCCTGGGGATGTGCCACCATAGTGTGCTTTGAGTCACAATTTCAGATTTGTTTCACAGCTACAGGACAAGTTTGAGCATCTTAAAAGAGTCCAACAAGAGGAGACAATGAAACTTGAGGAGGAGAGAAGACAATTGGAAGAAGAAATAATAGATTTTTATAAAATAAAGGCTGCCACTGAAACATTGCAGACTCAGGCGAGCACCAATATAAAGAAAGACAAAGATCGTAAGAAATAGTCCTCTCTCACCATTCTTTATGTTGTAGTGCCCTATCACTCTCAATCCTATCTTCCTGTGGGATTGTCTTCATAGAACTTAACTCTGATTGAAGTTTTACTAATTTTAAAAATTTGTTTGCTTATTGTATATTTTCCCCAACTAGAATGTGAGCTCCTTGAGAGCAGGTACCTTGCCCATCTTGTTGGATGCTGTATCTTCAGTGTTTAGAACAAAGACTAGTACAGAGTTGGAAATCAATAAATATTTACTGAAATGAAAAAAAGTCAAAAAATATGTAGTACAGTGTAAAAAGTTTTGGTTAGCTGTAGGAATTCTTCTGTCATAGCCCTGCCTGTGGCTCCAGTGGACAAGTATGATTTTTTTTCATATCTAAATAGGAATGGGAGATTTCTTGGGGAGGCATAGGTGTCAAATATTATGTTATGAAAAGCTAATTATTAGGCTCATTTTCCTTATCAAATTCTACTGATAATGATCCTGATAGTTTTTATTACAATAAAAGATTGAGTTTTTTATTAGAACTCCTATGCTTTGATGTTTGACCATGTAAAACTAATATTAGAATAAAAGCTTCAGAAGTTAGAGAGAGCCACAGAAAAATGGGAAACCATGAGTAACATCCGGATGATAATATTATGCCTATTTTGGGTATATGTTAAAACTAAAGTTACCAAAGCCTTAGAAAATAAGGTGGATTTTTTTGTCATTTCAAAAATTTCCTTCTGACAATATATGCTGAATTTTCTGATTTATAAGGTCAGTTCACCTATTTGTGTGAGTGACCTTCACCATGACTCACTCTATTAAAATGCTACATTTGAAGATCTTTATATGTTTAGTTCAACTATATGTGGCATAGTGCATGGAGTTTTTCTCATGCTCCTAAAAGAATAATGTTTTTTTCTGTTGTAATTTTATCACTGCATTCATTTCAAAGGCAGCATTTTTTCAGGATACCAGGATATTGTAATTTAGCCTCAAAATATTTGTGAAAATATAATCTCTGCTCATAATACCTTTACTTTTTGAAAATGTTTATTTGAAAAATATGGGGAAAGGGAGGTACATTCACAATAATTTTAATATATATTAGTAAATCACCATACAGATTTTATTATTTGGGGGGAGAAAGAAGTTTACTATATGAACTTTTGATGAAAACTCTACAGGGACCAGGATCTTTGATTTTTCACTTATGTATGCATTCCTGGGTCTAGAACAGTGCCAAGCACACACTGACAATTGTTCATTGAATAAATGAACACAATAATAGTAAATTAGCTAGATTACATGCGTGGATAGTTCAATTTAGATCACTGGCTTCAGAAGATAAACAATTAATGTAACATTACTGCTTTTAAACATGCTGGTGAATTATACTGCTAAGAAAATTTAATCTTCTCATTCTTACACCATAATCCTATGTTATTAAACTTGGAGTCATCAATGTTGTTACACATAAAAAACAATAACATTAATATTGTAAAAATTATCACTGTGGCATTTGAGAATGGAATTTTTAGGTAATAATGTGACAGTCCATAGTTTCTTTTAGAGATCAGAAGAATTCACCCTAAATAAACTATGTGTGGTTTTTCAAAATTTCTTTTGCAAAGGTATAGAACAAATTATGATATGGTAGCACAAGATATACATTTTCTCTTTACATAATTGTTTCATAAAATGGTGTTTGTTTCCCATATAGCTTTTAACTATAAAAATAAAATGATTTTTTCCCCTTCAGGTCCATTTTTATGTAAAACAGAGGTTCCAGATTTATGGAGCACAGAAAGTTTTAATAAGTCAGAGTTACCAAGGACTTATAAGTATATTTTGGTTTTCCTTGGTCTTTTTATTTGCTGGATTATTTATTTATTTGATATTAATGTAAATTATAGTTTTTAAAACTTCAGTTTCCACTTGATCATTGCTAGTAATTTTTGTACATTGATCTTGTATCCTGTAACATTTCCAAAACTTGTTAAATTCACTAATAAGTTGTAATAGCTCTTTTGTAGATTTATTTGGACTTCCTAGGTATGTGATCATATAATCTCTGAATCAAAACAGTTTACTTCTTTTCCAAACTTTATGTATTTTATTTTATTTCATTGCATTCTTTAATTGACTAGGATTTCTAGTACAATGTTGAGTAGAAGCAGTGAGAGGGGACATCATAACCTTGTTCTCAATTTTGGGAGGAAATAGGTACAGTTTTTTCTATCATTTTTTTCCAGTGTTACTGAGATATAATTGACATAGAACATCATGTAAGTTTAAGGTACACAATGTGTTGATATGAAAGATATATATATATATTGCAAAATGATTATCAACATAGCATTAGCTACCAAACCTTCTTCCTGTCACATAATTACCATTTGTTTTTTATGGTAAGAACATTTAGGACCTACTCTCCTAGCAACATTCAAGTATATAATATAGTATTATTACCTATAATCACCATGCTGCACATTAGATTGCTGTACAAAATTTGTTAATCTTATAACTACAAGTTTGTACCCTTTGACCAATATCTCCCCATTTCCTCCAACCCCTAGCCTTTGGTAACCACCACTCTATGTCTGTTTCTCTGAGTTTGGCTTTTTTAGATTCCACATGTAAGTGATGTCATACAGTATTTATTTTTCTCTGGCTGAGATATTTCAGTTAGCATAATGTCCTCAAGGTTCTCCAAATTGTTGCAAATGGCAGGATTTCTTCTTTCTCATGGTTGAATAGTATTTCATTGTGTTTATGTACCACACTTTTTTATCCATTCATCCATTGAAATACCCTGAGATTATGTTCATATCTTGGCCATTGTGAATAATGCTTCAATGAACGTGGGAATTCAGATATCTCTCTGAGATCCTGATTTCAATAAATTCCTTTGGATATATACCCAGAAGTGGAATTGCTAGATCAAGTGGTAGTTTCATTTTTAATTTTTTGTGGAACATCGATATTGTTTTCCATAGTGGCTGTACCAATTTCCATTCCCACCAACAGTACACAAGGGTTACTTTTTCTTCACATCTTCACCAACATTTGTTGTGTCTTTTCTTTTTCATGTTAGTCATTCTAACAGGTGTGAGGTGATACCTCATTGTAATTTTGATTTACATTTTTCTTGTGATTAGTGATATTGAGCACTTTTTGTGCTGTTCCTGTTGGCCACTTGTGTGTCTTCTTTGGAAAATTGTCTAAGTAGTTTCTCTGTCCATTTTTTAAATTGGATTGGTTGTTTTTTGCTGTTGAGGTGAATGAGTTCTTTATATTTTGGATATTAACCCCTTATCAGATATATGATTTGCATATATTTTCTCCCATTCAGTAAGTTTCCTTTCATTTTGTTGATGGTTTTCTTTGCTGTGCAGAAGCTTTTTAGTTTTATGTAGTCCCACCTGTTTATTTTTTGCTTTTGTTGCCTTTGCTTTTGGTGTCAAATCCAAAAATATTGTTGTCAAGACCAACGTCAAGGAGCTTACTGCCTTTGTTTTCTTCTAGACTTTTTATGGTTTCAGGTCTTACATTCAAGTCTTTAATCTAATTTGAGTTAATTTTGGGGCATGGTGTAAAATAGTGGTACAGTTTCATTCTTTTGCCTGTGGCTGCCCAGTTTTCCCAACACGGATTGTTGAAGAGACTGTCTTTTCTCCGTTGTATATTCTTGGCTCCTTTGTTGTAAATTAATTGATTATATATGTGTGGGTTTATTTCTGGGCTCTCCATTTTGTTCCATTGATCTATGTGTCTGTTTTTATGCAAATACCATATTTTTTGTGTGTGTGTGAGGAAGACTAGGCCTGAGCTAACATCTGTTGCCAATCCTCCTCTTTTTTGCTGAAGAAGACTGGCCCTGGGCTAACATCAGTGCCTATCTTCCTCTACTTTATATGGGATGCCGCCACAGCATGGCTGGACAAGCAGTGCATCTGTCTGCACCCAGGATCTGAACCTGCGAAACCCTGGGCCACCAAAGCAGAGCATGCAAACTTAACTGCTGCACCACCAGGCCAGCCCCATTATACCATACTTTTTTGATTACTATTGCTGTTTTTTTTTTCTCCCTTTAAGTCTGCTAATATTTGTTTTATATATTTAGGTGTTTCTATGTTGGGTGCATAAATATTTATAAATGTTATATTCTCTTTTGGATTGAGCCCTTCATCATTATGTAATGCCCTTTTATGTCTGTTAGTACAGTCTTTGTTTTAAAGTCTATTTGTCTAATATAAATATCACTACCCCAGTTTTCTATTGGTTTCCAAGTATAGAATATCTTTTTCCATTCCTTCACTTCCAGTCCATGTGTGTCTTATGTCTGGAGTGAGTCTCCTGTAGGCAGCATATAGATGGATTTTGTTTTTTTATCCATTCAACCTTTTTATGTCCTTTGATTAGAGAATTTAGTCCATTTACATTTAAAGTAACTATTTATAGGTATGTGCTTATTGCTGTTTTGTTAATTGTTTTCTGGCTGTTTTGTAGTTTCTCTGTTCCTTTTTCTCTTGCCCTTTTCCTTTGTGGTTTGATGATTTTTTTTTAGTGGTATGCTTAGATTCGTTTCTCATTATCTTTTGTGTATTTACTATAGATTTTTGCTTTGTGGTTACCATGAGGCTTACAAATAAAAACTTATATTTTAACAGTCTATTTTAAGTTGATAACAACTTAATTTTGAATGCATTCTAAAGCTCCATATTTTTACTCTCCCCCGCCACGTTTTATGTTTTTGGTGTCACATTTTACATCTTTATTTCTTGTGGAAACCTTAACTAATTATTGTAGTTATACTTATTTTTACTATTTTTCTCTTTTAACTTTTATACCAACTTTACAAGTAATTAATCCACTTCCTTTACTATATATTTACCTTTACCAGTGAGATTTATACTTTAATATGCTTTCTTGTTACGAATTAGCACCCTCTCTTTTCAGCTTAAAGTCCTCTTTTTAATATTTCTTGTAATGCATGTTTAACGGTGATGAATTCCTTTAGTTTTACTTGTCAGGAAAACTCTATCTCTCCTTCAATTCTGAATGATAACTTTGCCAGGTAGAGTATTCTTGGTTGGAACACTTTTCTTTCAGCACTTTGAATATATATCTCATCACTCCTTTCTGGTCTGCAAAGTTTCTGCTAAAAAATCTGCTGACTGATTTATGGATATTCCCTTGTACATAACAAGTTGGGTTTTTTTTTCTTTCTTTCTCCTTTTAAGATTGTCTCTTTGTCTTTAACTTTTGACATTTTAATTAAAATGTCTTGTTCTGGGTCTCTTAGGTTCATCTTATTTGGAACTCTCTGGACTTCCTGGATATATATGCCTGTTTCCTTCCCCAGGTTAGAGAATTTTTCAGCCATTATTTTTTCAAATAATTTTCCCGCCCCTTTCTCTCTCTCTTCTCTTTCTGGGACTCCTATAATGCAAATGTTAGTCTGCTTGATGTTGTCCCATGAGTCTTTTAAGCTATCTTTACTTTCTTAAAATTCTTTTTCCTTTTGCTGGTGTGATTGGGTGGGTTCTTCTGCCTTGTTTTCGAGTTCACTGATCTTTTCTTCAGCTTTTCTAGTCTGATACTGAACCCCTCTAGTGTATATTGTAGTTCAGTTATTGTATTCTTCAGCTCTGTGACTTTTTTTTTTTTGGTGCTTTTTAATATTTTGTTCATCCACTCTTCTCTTGAGTTCTTTGAGTATATTTATGACCATTACATTGAACTCTTTATCAGGTAAATGACTTCTATTTTATTAAGGTTCTTTTTCTGGGGTTTTGTCTTGTTCTTTTGTTTGGAACATATTATCTTGTTCCTTCACTTTGCTTGACTCTCTGTGTTGGTTTCTATGCATTACATGAAACAGCCACCTCACAGTCATGAAGGGTTGTAGGAGATATGTGTAGGAGATAAACCTTATAGTTTAACCAGGCCCTAGCTCTTTGTTGTTTTTCAAAATTTTGTGACTGTACAAGCAACATATGTTATTTTTAATAGCTCCCAGAAGTTGAGGGTGTGTCAAGACCAGTCATTGTCCCAAAGGAGAGGATCTCAGTCAGCACCTAGATTCAGGCTGATTGGAAGCCAGACCCTCAGGCAGCAGCTTTTAAAGAATGCAAATATATAGTCCTGTGTGACTGCAAGTGCAAGTCCCACTGACCACCAGAGCCAGGTGATCTGGTGTCCCCTGAGTTACAGTAGCTAAAATCAGGGCTCCAGTTGAGTATATAACTTCCTTTCTGGGAGATGTTAATGAACTATAGTAAGGCAGAAGAAGAGTGCAAAGATGTCATCCCTGGACCTCTGATCTCTGAGATCACCTCGTTAGCCCCTAGTTATGTTCCAAATCTGAAGCTTGTCCCTAAAACTAAAACTCCAGGAAAAGAAAGTATGCCTTTTTCAAAGAAAGGCTGGGGGTATGTTTCAGTATGCTATTTGTGCAGTGCTCTCAGGGTGGTATTCTGCCAAGAACTGTCCCTCCAGTTTTTACAGCCCAGTGGGACCCAGGAATTCAAGGCCTCCTGGCCTCCAGAGCCAGACAATCAAGGGGTGTCCCCTGGGTGGCAGCCACAAAAAACATTTCACCAAACATGAAAACCTGGTGTAGAAGCTCCCCTCTGAGAGATACTGGTACTCTAGAGTGCATCAGAGGGAGAGTTCTAAGATGGCACCCACTGGCAAGAGTGAGGCAAAGGGGAATGGCACCTGCTGAAAAAAAGGGGGAAAAGAAAAAGAAAATGAAAGAAAAAGAAGAGAAAGCAAAAGAGAAATAGAAGGAAAAAAAGATGGTTCCTGCCAGCTTTACCACCGCAGAGGGACAGCATGGAAGATGGCACCTGCCAACTGGAGCATAAAGAGGGCACCCTCCAGAAAAACCAAAAAAAAAAGATGGCACCTACTGTCTTTCACAAGGCAGTGGGAGAGCAGGAAGATGGTGCCTACCAGCCTCTGTCCTTGAAGAGTATTCAGGTAGGCTCCTGCCCCTGAGACCAATGCTTTAAAATTGGCAAATGAGTCTCTTTCACATAACATCTGACTTTCAAAGGGCTGCTTCTGCATTGAGCTCTGGGGTAGGTAAGTCTGCTCTTGAGCCATATCACAGTTTGCCACAGCCTGCAGGTCTTGCGAACATGAGCCCCATTAGTTTTCAAAGCTGGATGTTTTGGGGGCTTATCTCTCAGCTGCTGACCTTAAAAGTTTTAGTTTCCTGGGGCCAGCCCCAGGGCATAGTGGTTAAGTTTGGTGTGCTCCACTTTGGCAACCTGGGTTCCCAGGTTCGGATCCCAGGTGTGGACCTACACTAATCAGCCATGCTGAAGTGGTGATCCACATACAAAATAGAGGAAGATTGTCACAGATGTTAGCTCAGGGGTAATCTTCCTCAAGCAAAAAAAAAAAAAGAGGAAGATTGGCAGCAGATGCTAGCTCAGAGCAAATCTTCCTCACCAAAAAAGAAAAATGTTGTGGTTCCTGATATGGAGTATTAACCCTTTGCTCCTGGTTTTGAGTTTCCTCTCAGTTGTGGGTTACTGGGGGTGGAGTTTAAGGTGAGGTTGTGTCTCAGCCTTTCCTATCCACTTCAATGTGGTTTTTTTCTCAATTTTCTGATGTGTAAGGGTTACTTTGCTAGTTTTATTCCTTTTTTCAGAGGAAATTGTTCCATACACAGCTGTAGGTTCAGTGTATCCATGGGAGGAGATGAGATAAGGATACTTCTATGTCACCATTTTGAAACTGATTGTTTCTTTTACTGTGCATAAAAACTGTTTAGTTTGATGTAGTCCCACTTGTTGATTTTTGCTTTCTTTGCTTTTGATTTTGTTGTCATATCTGGAAAATCACTGCCAAGACCAATGTTAAGGAGCTGCTTCCCTATGTTTTCCTCTAGGAATTTTACAGTATTGGGTCTTTTGTTTACGTCTTTTATCCATTTTGAGTGAGTTTTCATGAGTGGAGCATGATAGGGGTCAAATTTTATCCTTCTGCACATGGTTACTCAGTTTTCCCAACACCATTTACAGTCATGTGCTGCTTAATGATGAAGGTATGTTCTGAGAAATGTCATTAGGCAATTTTGTCATTGTGCAAACATCATAGAGTACACTTACACAAACCTAGTTCGTATAGCCTACCACATACCTAGGCTATATGGTACCAATATTATGGAACCACCATCATATATACAGTCTGTTGATGACCAAAACATCATTATGTGGTGCATGACCATATGTCTGTTAAGTCCATTTATTTAAAGTATAGTTCAATTCCCAAGTTTCCTTGTTGATTTTCTGTCTGGATGAACTATCTATTGCTGACAGTGGGGTATTGAAGTCACCTACTGTTATTGTATTGTTGTCTATTTATCCATTTAGATCTGTTAGTATTTGCTTAATATATTTTGATACTCAGGTGTTGGGAGTATATATATTTACAATTGTTCTAGCTTTTTGGTGCACTGACCCCTTTATCATTATATAATGAGCTTCTTTGTCATTTGTTACCATTTCAGCTTGAAGTCTGTTTTGTTGATATAAGTATGACTACTCTTGCTTTCTTTTGGTTTCCACTTACTTGGAACATGATCTTCCATCCCTTCCCATTGAGTCTATGTGTGTCTTTAGAGATGAAATGAGTCTCCTGTGGGCAGAATATAGTTGGGGCTTGTTTTTTAATTCATCTAGCCACTCTATGCCTTTTGATTGATGAGTTCAATCCATTTACATTTAGGGTAATTATTGATATGTAAGGACTTACTACTGCCATCTTATCATTTGCCTTCTGGTTGTTTTGTATCTCCATTTGTTTTTCTTCTGTTTCTATCTACCTTTGTAAATTGGTGGTTTTCCATAGTGATTTGCTCCACCTCTATTTTGTTTAATGTTTTGTGTCTTTACTGTACATTTTTTCTTTGCAGTTATCATGAGGCTTACATAAAACACCTCATAGACAAAATAGTACTTTTTCTGCTGAGAGCAACTTACCTTCATTCACCTATAAATATTTCACCCTCTTACTCCTTCCCTTTTATATTTTTTATGTCTCAATTAACCTCTTTTTTATGCAGTGAATTTGTTAACAAATTGTAGTAGCTATAGTTATTTTTAATGCTCTTTTCCTTTAACCATTATGCTATAATTGTTTAACACGCTATTCAGAAATAGAGTTACAGTTTTCTAATTCTGACTTTCTATTTATTAGTTTTATCAGAATTTTGTGTATTTTCTATTTTTATGTGTCACTAATTAGCATCTATTTGTTTCAGTTTGAAGAATTCCTTGCAGCATTTCTTGCAAGACAGGTCAAGTGGTGATGACCTCACTCAGCTTTTGTTTGTCTTAGAAGTCTTTATTTCTCCTCTATATCTGTAGGGTAACTTTGCCATACAAAGTATTCTTAGCTGCCAATTTTAATCTTTCAGTGCTTTGAATACTCATTCCACTTCCTCCTGGCTTGGAGAGTTTCAGCTAGGAAATCTACCGATAGCCTACTGAGGGTTTCTTTGTTAGTTACTTTCTTTTTTGCCCGGCTCCAGATAAAATTCTTTCTTTATCATTGATTTTTGCCAGTTTCATTATAATGTGTCTTGGAAAAAGTCTTTTGGCACTGAGATAATAAAGTGTTTTATTACCTTCATGGAGTTGTGTAGACATCTAGCTCCTTCTGGTTTGGTGGATTTGGTTTGGTTTTTTTAGAGTAGTTTTAAGTTCATAGCAAAATTGAAGGGATAGTACAGAAATTGCTCATAAACCCACAGCCCCTACACGTGCATAGACTCCCCCATTTTCAAAATCTCCCACCGGAGTGGTAAATTTAATGATTAACACATCATAATCACCCCCAAGTCCATAGTTTACCATAAGGTTCACTCTTGGTGCTGTTCATTCGATGGGTTCAGACAAAGGTATGAGAGGTATCCATCATTAAGGTATCATACAGAGTATTTTCAAGGCCCTAAAAATCATCTGTGCTACATATATTCATCCCTCTTCCTGTTGATGCCAATTTTTGGCACCCACTCATGTTTTTACTGTCTCCATAGTTTTGCCATTTCCAGAATGTCAAAGAGTTGGAATCATGCAGTATGTAGTCTTTTAGGTAGGCTTCTTTCACTTAGTAATATGCATCTAAGATTCCTCCATGTCTTCATGGCTTGCTAGCTTATTTCTTTTTAGTGCTGAATAATACTCCATTGTCTGTATATAACACAGTTTACTTATCCATTCACCTACTGAATGACACTTTGGTTGCTTCCAAGTTTTGGCAACTATGAATAAAGCTTCTATATACACCAGTGTGCAGGTTTTTATATGGACATAAGTTGTCAACTCCTTTGGATAAATACTAAGGAGAGCAATTGCTGGATCATGTGGTGTAAGTTTTCACTTTTGTAAGAAACCACCAAGTTGTCTTCACAGTGGCTATACCACTTTGCATTCCCACCAGCAATGTATAAGATTCTCTTATGATCCACATCCTCACCAGCATTTGTTGTTGTCAGTATTTCAGATTTTGGCTATCCCAATAAGTGTGTGGTGGCATCTGCTAGTTGTTTTAATTTGCATTATTCTGATGGCATGTGATGTAGAGAATCTTTTCATATGCTTATTAGCCATCTATATAACTTCTTTAGTGAGGTGTCTGTTCAGATCTTTGATCCATTTTTTAATCAGGTTGTTTGTTTCCTTATCACTGAGTTTTAAGAGTTCTTTATATATTTTGGATATCAGTCCTGTATCAGATGTGTCTTTGCAAATATTTTCTCCTAGTCTGTGGCTTATCTTCTCTATCTCTTTTCATTGTCTTTCACAGAGCAGTTTTTAATTTTAATGAAGTCCAGCTTATCTACTTTTTCTCTCATGGATTGTGCCTTTTGAGTTGTATCTAGAAAGTTGTCACCTTACCCAAGCTCACATAGGATTTCTTCAATATTATCTTCCCATGGTTTTATACTTTTGCATTGTAAATTTAGATGTATGATCTATTTTGAGTTATTTTTGTGAAGGGTGTGAGATCGGTGTCCAGATTCATATTTTTCCAGGTGGATGTCCATTGTCCAGCACCATTTATTGAAGAGACAATCTTGGCTCCGGTGTATTTCCTTTGCTACTTTGTCATATATTGTTGACTATATTTATGGCGGTCTATTTCTGGGCTCTCTTTTCTATTCTATTGACCTACTTGTCTCTTTTTTCAACAATACCACACTGTCTTATTACTGTAGTTTTACAGTAAGTCTTGAAGTCGGGTAGTTTCAGTCCTCCAACTTTATTCCTCTCCTTCAATATTGTGTTGGTGATTCAAGGTGAATTGTACACTTTTAAAAGGTGAGTTTATGGTATAGGAATTATATCTAAATTAAAAAATTATTTAAATCACCTCCTCAGAGAAACCTCTCCAGACCACACTGTAGATGTTACTATTCCCTCCATTTCTCTCTGTAACTCCCCTGGCAGTGTCTATTGAGGACACATTGCCCCCTAGGGTAATTCTGCTCACTTACTTGCAACTCTATTGGTGATCAATTTCCCCATGTGGTAGGCTGAAAATAGCTGCCCCCAAAGATGTCCACATCCTAATCCCCAGAGCCTGTGAATGTGTTACCTTATATGGTAAAAGTCACTATGCCAATGGCATTAAGCTAAGGATCTTTAGATGGGAAATTACCAACCTCTGTGGGCATCTGGTACTTCCATGAGCCCACACTCCTGAGTGTAGACAAGGGCTACAAGAGAGAGGACACAGTGTCTCCTGTATAAATTAGGGTGCTTGCAGTTGTGTGATCCACATGACTGCAAAGTGTCTGTTGGCCTTGGTTCTCCATCAATGACCCATTGTGTTCCAAGACCCTGGAGTCCATTCCCTGAAGATCCTGTAGATCAAGGAGAGGTTTGGGGGCTTTGGTGGATAAGAACTTGGGATAAGGAAGAATATGCCAGAGCACTGTACACTGAGTCCAGGGTGCAGAGAAAGACCAATCCTTGTTAGGGTCCTTATTTGGAAGTAGAGGGGAGTCATTGTCCTAGGTGAGGCAAGAATATCTCATGAGTGAAGACAACACAAGTGAGTGAACAGAGAGAGGGAGGAAGGGAGACTTCTGAGGCCCCTCACACCATCCTTGGTGCCTATAGGTCCCACTGGGAACCTGAAGAGCCACTGCTTTGAGGACCCAAAATAGAGATGCCTGTCTGGTTTCCTGGTGGTCTAGCCAGGGCTGAAGTTCCAGAGCCGTATAACAGGGAGAAGCCTCCTGCGTTGGTGGTGCCCCCTGAGCTTTGCTGGAGCAACTGGAGAAAGGAGGAGTCATGCAGAAGTCATGCTGGTCATCCCCCTGCCTCAGACCCAACTAGCACCTCCTCTTACTAGCATTCATCTCCACAATCTGAGCTGCTCAAAAGCGGGAAGGAGGGATCAAAGATCCTCCCATTTATTCATTCAGAAGCTATGAACCAAGACCTCATCCTGGGCCAGGAGCTCTGTGGGCCCAAGGGCATTGGTCTCTGCCCACCAGGAGCTCAGTCTGGAGGCAGACGGACAAAAGCACACAATCAGAGACACGTGAAAGAGAAGGGCATGTGCTAGGGTGAAAATATAGAGTGTGCTGCAGGGAATGTTGGGGTCTCACGGGGTAGGAGGGTCTGAAAGGCCTCACTGAGGTGACATTTGCTGTGACCAGAATGACAGGAGGAGCCAGCTCTGCACTCACCTGTGATCAAAGTGCCAGGGAGAGGGCACGGCTGGCATGGAGACACACAGGCAGAAGTGAGTTTGGCCAGAGGAGGTTAGAAAGGCAGGCATTGTGGCAGTAGAGAGCCTGGAGGAGAGAGGAGGGAGGAGGGCAGGCCAGACCCAGGGCCTGGGAGATGGTGTGAAGTATCTTCTCCTCTCTGACAACATTGCTCCCAACCCTGAACCTTTAAACTGCACATATTTAATATCTCACCATCTCTGTGGACCAAGAATCCTGGCACAGCTGAATAGGAGCCACTGCCTCGTGGATCTTTCAGGTTGGGGCTGTGGCTTCGACCAGCGCTCAACTAGGGTGAGATGTGCTGTCAAGTTCACTCAGGTGGACACGGTCAGGATCAGCCTGACTGAGAGCTGAGCTCCCTTCTGTCTGTTGTTCAGGGCACTCCCTCAGTTCTCTCCTGTGTGGGCCTCTACATGGGGGAGCTCAGAATATCTGTGCACCGTCACCAGTTCCAGGAGTACTACAGAGTGAGAGTGAGAGAGAAACAAAGGAATAGAGAAAAGGAGGGGACACAGGAGGGTGAGTAAGAGGGAACAAGAGCCTCGGTAATGAAATCTGGGAAGGGACGTCCCATCACTTGCTGTGATCTGTGGTCAGAAGCCAGTCCCTAACCACCTGGTGGTTCCACAGGGATGTATATAACAGTCAGTGAGGTTCATTCCAGCCAGAGGCAAGCTGATCTTGACTTGAGTGTCCCAGAGGTGAAACACTTCCTACCTGGGCTCATCCTGGGTTGTGTTCGTATCCTCCTTCCTGGGAGTGTGCTCATCAGGGCCCAGGTGTGACCTCCCAGGTTTCCTGGGCTCCTGTCTCACCAGAGGGAGATGTACACTGAGGGAGACTGATGCCAGAACAAGTGGAGACCCACTCCACCCTCCCAGCTCATTCTCTTCCTTCCCCAGGAGGGGCAAGTCCTCAGCAGACTCTCCTCACTGCTCCCCATCTTCTCTGCTCTGAGAGCACCTTGGTTCACCATCTGAAGGAGACCTGGGGAGAAGTTTCCAGGCAGGAAGGCCTCTCTCCTTGGGAGCCCGAGAGTGGACAGAGACCTCCCACAGGGCTGGGCATTGCCCCCTCAGTCAGCTGGGACCTTCTGGGAAGCAGCGACCCCTGGGGATAGGGCCTGGGATGGTGGTGGGTTTCTAAACCTCCCTGCAACCCCCACCTGCCTGGTCTCTCCTGAGTGGACACAGGCCTGCACATGCACACAAACTTCTAGAACCCCGGGAATTTGTGGAAGCCTGTCAGGGCCCCTATGTCTGTCTCCTTGCCTGGTTCTCCTTCTCACATTTCTGCCTAGTGTGCTGCTCTGTTCTGGATCCACCTTGGGCAGCTGCAAAGTTGACCTTCCACGTCAGCTTGCCACCAAGATGGCTACTGTTTTCAGAAATGCTTAGGGGCTGGCGTTTTCCCACTTGTGCAGAAATCAAGTGGGAAATCTCTGACAGTGAAGCCACCCCCTTCAGACTTGCTTACCCTCTCATACAGGCGCCACACTGAGGGTGTGGGGAACCGGAACTGCCCTGGGCAAAAACACCACAGACTCTTCCTGTTAGACTTGTCCCTAAGTCCTCAACTTCTATGGGGACGCAAACTCTGCCAAGACTCCATACTGCCTATGACTTTAAGCAGGTCATCCAACGTTATGGGCTTGAGCTTACTCACCTACAAGATGGGGACAAAAGTTCAGCCTCATGGAGTCATCAGAGGAGACACAGTGTGTGAAGACGCAAACCGCTACAGAGAAAGATGCCAAGTGAAAATGCCAACCTTGCAAAAGAAACAGGAGCTCAGAAGGCTGAGGGAGGAATGCGGGCAGGCTGTCCAAACGACATAGAGAGTCACTGACTAGTGACCCCTGGCAGGGTTGGCCAGGTTTGACTGTTCAAGTCAAAGGAGCGACATTAGACAATGAAGGTGACGGGACAGAGGTTTTCAAGGAGAAAGATTCAAGTGTTGGAGGATCAAAGAGGCCTTAGGAAAATTGTGAGGCCCTGCAACATTTTTGCTGAAATGCTATTATTGATCAGAAAAATTGTGTCACAAATATCCAATCCACACTGGATTGATTCTTTGTTGGTTCTAGGAATCAGCCCATACTTGTGATTATAACCCACATTTTGTTAAATGTAGGATATATTTATTTTTCATACATTTTAATTATTTTATTTTTCCAGATGAAGTGCCAAGCATGGGTTTTCTCCATTATTTTCTTTTCATGACTGGCCTCTATTTTCAGAAGTCGATTCCTGGTGCTCATTGCCCCTGATAACCCCAGGGACCACCCTCTTCCACATCACAATGGACGCGAGCTCCACATGGGCAGGCACCGTGTCCAGTAGTGCTCACTGGTGAAATTATAGCACTGGGCACAGAGCAGGAATCAGAGGATATTGTCTGAATGATTTAATACACGAATAAGTGAATGGATGAATGAATGAATGAGTGAATGAGTGAGTGAATGAGTGAAGGAATGAGTGAATCAGTGGATGAGTGAGTGAGTGAAGGAATGAGTGACTGAAGAATTGAATGAGTGAAGGAATGACTGAATGGGTGAATTAATCAGTGAATGAAAACACAGAAGCCAGGATACAAACAGGAGGAGCCTTTATTTCTTCTCTGGACTCTGCCCACACTGTGGGCCCCGGGCAGGTCCCTGCCTCTGCTGGCTTCAGTTTCCCACCTGTCCCCTGAGAGACTGGTCTGGAACTGCATGATCCCAGCTCAGCCAGGATGCAGTCTGGGCTCTCCCCCAGGCGTGGGTGTGGCGGGGACGCCCTGGGGGGCGCACGGGTCTCCCTCCAACCGGCGGACACGGGTAGACCCCGCGCGGGGCTGCCGGGCTTTGGGTCCACGGCCAGCAGAGCACAGGCGGCCCACGGACAGCGCGTGCACGTGACACACCCCCACCTTCCCTACCCCCGCCCCGCCGCGCGCATGCGAAACGTCAACGGCTCCAGCTGGCTGGTCGCGAGGGTCCTGTCCTCGCCAACTGCTCTGTGACCCCCACGTCAGCTGGGGCGTTGGAAGAGTCCCTGGATCCTGCGTGCGGCCTGGTAGTGGACGCTGTGGGGTGGAAAACAGTGTGGGGGACTCGTTTCTCCCCAGAAATCCCAGCCCCGCATCTCCATACAGTCGGTGCCCAGAGGCAGTTTCAGAAGAGGTGCCCATACACGGAGAGACTGGCGTCTGAGCCCGAGAGATACCCTCCTTTGGCTCATCCTCTGGGCTGGACTCAGGGGAAGGTGCCCCCTTTGCTCTGTGTCCCGGTCCTTTGTCGCGGAGGTCTGCTTGTTCTCGTATGGAGGAACAAGCTGGAGACCTCCATCACCTCCGTGAAGGAGGCGGAACACTGACCCCAGTCAGCCTGCAGGTGAGGGAGCCCATCCCTGTCCCCAAAGGCAGCAACATCTCAGCACCACTGTGCCCGCCCGCTGTCTTCACAGGAGCACAGCTGTAGGGAAAGGTTGATGCCTCCTGGTGAGGGAGACAAGTGTTTTGGCTCATTTATGCCTCGTGTATGGTAAGTTGATGCATTTATTGTGGGTTGACTATAAGGACGAAGCGGTCAGGACTTGAGTCATTTTGTTCAAGTCTATGTGGGAAGCCCTGAAAATGGCAACTTGCCTAGAGTTTTCTCACGTCTGGTAGCTTATTTTGTTTCTGTGATGGGGAAAGAACTAAAACGATCCTATATTTTACCCTTTGGAAAAAAGAAAACAGCAAACCTTGCCTTTTCTGTAAAATGATATGAAAAGTTATTGATATCCTTCAAATTTTGTTTGAGGGTCACTTCATAGTAAAAAAGGCAGCTTTCTTTCAAAGTGTCATATTCTAATGACTGGTCCATTTCTGATACAGGAAGGAAAGTTTTTCATGGTTCCCCAATGAGAAAGGGCCCTGGACCAGATGTCACAGAAACTCCCGGCATGTCCTTGGACCAGTCAGTCTCCCTCTCTGGGCCTCAGTTACCTCATCTATAAAATGGGGCTAGGATGGTGGACCTAAGTGATTTCCAGAAATTCTTGCAGTTCTGACAGCTGATGACCTTAACTTACCAAATGTTCCTGAAGCCATGAAACAGGTGATGCAAATAGTTTTTTCCCCTTAAGAGTCATAAGCTAGTAAATACAAAAACCAGAGGAGACCTGCTCTAAAATAAATGATTCTAGTGAAACTCTTTCACACCTTGTGTGTCATGGAAAGTTCCCCTTTACGTGCTTACTGCGCAGGTCCTGCCCCCTATCACCAGAGTTCATCATTGACCTTGAGGGCTTTTCATTGGTCTTTCAGGAGGATTTGTGTTCAACCTCATGAGTCACTGAATATCGTACCCAATGAGTCACTCTCAATAATGCTCACTAATTCCAAGTCCTATTTTTTAACATCCTCCCCTGTTCTGGGCAAGTTTTCTAAGCAAATCTCAGTGTCTTGGTCTGATTGAATTGTGGTGGATATATCACCATATACACTCATGCTTTCTCCCCTTTGATGTATTTCTCACATGGAATAGCTGCTTTGAAAATCAAAAGATAACACTTCTACTCTATCCTCTGCCAGCTACCCTCTTGCCAAGAAGACACTTTAAGCTGCACATGCTTTACCTTGGGAAGATCAAGGCATAAATTCAAGGTAAAATTTAATTAGTGTGAAGGTTAGTGTTAGGGCTGCTTGCACCCATGCTGCTGGCTGGAGCAACTCTGCACCCCCTCTTCCTGTGACCAGCATCCCCCATGCTTCCCTTCCATGGTCGTCTGCCCCCATTTCACTGGGGGTGGGATTTTCGGGGCTGGGTTTTGTGGGGTTGTGACACCTACTTTGGGTTGGTTGGGGCTTGGGGTTATAGCAGGTGCCTAGTCCTGCTTATCCCGGAACAAAGACACATCTCAAAGTTGAAAGGAAACAAATTATCATCCTTTTTATTTTTTAAAACAGATTTTTTGTGATATTGCTCTCATGCCATGTAATCCACCCATTTAAACTGTACAGTTCAATGGTTTGTAGTCTATTCAGAGAGTTGGGCAAACATCACAATAGTAGAACATTTTCATCACCTCAGAGTGAAACCCTGGGCCCATTAGCAGTCATTCTCCATTCCCCCATCCCCATAGCCCTAGACAACCACTCATCTACTTTTTCTCTCTCTCTGTTTGTCTATTTTGGACCTTTCATATACACAGAATAATACGATATGTGTTCTTTTGTGAGGGCTCCTTTAATATGTCATGTTTTCAAGGTTCATCCTTGTTTGTAGCATATCAGTAATTTATTCTGTTTTATGCCAAATAATTTTCTATTGTATAGAGATACCATATTTTATTTATCCATTCATCAGTTGAAGGACATTTGAGTTGTTTCCATCTTATGGCTATTATGAATAATGATGCTATGATCATTCATGTACAAGCTTTCATGTTTTCATTTCTTTTGGGTACACACCTAGAGTGGAATTGCTGGGTCATATGAAAACTCTATGTCTAAAGTTTGAAGAATTGCCAGACTGTTATCCATTTTTTATTTCTGCCAGCAATGTATGAGCATTCCAATTTCCATCTATCCTTGCCAACACTTCTTAATATCTGTCTTTTTAATTACAACCATCCTAGTGGATCGGAAGTGATAGCTTATTGATTGTGGTTTTGATTGCATCTTCTTCCTGGATAATGATGTTGAGCATTTTTCATGTGTTTATTGACCACTTGTATATCTTCTTTGGAGAAATGTCTGCTCAGCTCCTTTCCAAATTTTTTAATTGGGTTATTAGTTTCTTTCTTATTGAGTTGTAAGCATTCAATATTTATCCTACATGCAAGTCTCTTATCATATATATGATTAACTGGTATTTTGCCCCATTCAGCAGGTTGTCTCCTCACTTTCTTGGTACTGTCTTTTGATACACACATATTTTTAATTTTGATGAAGTCCAATTTTTTTATTTTTATACTTGTGCTTGAGCCTTTCTAAGAAACCATTGCCTAACTCAAAGTCAAAAGTTTTATTCCCATAATTTTCTCTTAAGAGTTTTATAGTTTTGTCTCATGTTTAGCTGTTGGATCTATTTTAAGTTCATTTTTGTAAGTGCTGTGAGGAAGGAGTCCAACTTCTTTCTTTGCATGTGAATATCCAGTCATCTCACTACCATTTGTTGAAAACACTATTCTTCCCCTATTGAACTGTCTTGTCACTCATAAAAATCAATTGACTATAAATGT
Source organism: Tapirus indicus (assembly GCA_031878705.1). Taxonomy (NCBI): domain Eukaryota; kingdom Metazoa; phylum Chordata; class Mammalia; order Perissodactyla; family Tapiridae; genus Tapirus; species Tapirus indicus. The sequence continues at coordinate 121,861,171 of CM062922.1, read as the reverse complement.
GTAGGTTTGTTTCTGGACTCTCAATTCTATTCCATTGATCTGTATGTCTATTTTTATGACAGTACCACACTGTCTTCATTATTGTAGCTTTGTAGTAAGTTTTGAAATCAAGTGGTAAGTAATAATCAGTAATAAGTTTTGAAATTCAGTTTTGAATTCAGATTGTTTTGGCCCTTCTGGCTCCCTTGCATTTCCATATGAATTTTAGTATTGGCTTGTCAGTTTCTGCAAAAAAAAAAAGGCAGCTGGGATTTTGCTTGGAATTGCATTGAATCTGTAGTTCTGTTTGCGGAGTATTTCCATCTTAATAGTATAATGTCTTCTGATCCCCGAATATAGGATGTCTTTCCATTTATTTTAGTCTTCATTAATTGCTTTCAATAATGTTTTGTAGCTTTCATTGTGCAAGTCTTGTACTCCTTATGCTACATTTGTTCCTAATTATTTTATTGTTTTGGATCCTATTGTAAATTAACTTATTTTTCATTGTCAGATTTTTCATTGCTAGTATATAGAAATAAAATTTATTTTTCAATTGACATATAATGTTATATTAGTTTCAGGTGTATAGCATAATGATTCTATATGTGTATATATTGCCAAAGACTTATCATCACAATAAGTCTGGTTAACATCCATCACCTCACATAGTTATAAAATTCTTTTCTTGTGATAAGAACTTTTAAAATCTACTCTCTTAGCAACTTTCAAATATACAATATAGTATTGCTAACCATAGTCACCATGCTGTATGTTACATTCCCAGGACTTATGTATTTCATAACTGGAATGTACCTTTTGACCCGCTTTGTTCATTTGCCCAACCTCCACCCCCTGCCTCTGGCAACCATCAATCTGTTCTCTGTATCTATGACCTCAGGTTTTTCTAAATTTTACATTCTATATTTAAATGAGATCATATGGTCTTTGCCTTTCTCTGTCTGACTTATTTCACTTAGCATAATGCCCTCAAGGTCCATCTATGTTATCGCAAATGACAAGATTTCCTTCCCTTTATGGCTGAATAATGTTCCATTTTATATATATACTAAATCTTCTTTACCCATCCATCCATTATTGGACACTTATGTTGCTTCCATGTCTTTGCTATTATAAATAATGCTGCAATGAACAGGGGGGTGCAGGTATCTTTCTGGGTTAGTGTTTTCATTTCGTTTGTATAAATACTCAGAAGTGGAATTGATGGATCATATGGTAGTTCTATTTTTAATTTTTTGAGGAACCTCCATACTGCTTTCCATAATGGCTGTACCACTTTATAGTCCCAACTGATTTTTTTTTTTCGATTTTACCTGGACTGGATTTGGTTTTTTGTTTGTTTGGTTGGTTGGTTTTTTGGTTTTTTTATTTATTTTTTTATTGCAGTAACATTGGTTTATAGCATTGTATAAATTTCAGGTGTACATCATTATACTTCTATTTCTGCATAGAACAATTGATTTTTTTTCAAATTTATCTTGTATCCTGCAACCTTGCTAATCTTGTTTCTTAGTTCCAATAGCTTTTCCATGCATTCTCTGTGATTTTCTGTATACATGGTCGTGTCATTTGCAAGTAGAGATAGTTTTACTTCAACTCCTCCAACCTAGATGCCTTTTATTTCATTTTCTTGCCTGGTGACATGGCTAAAATGTCCAGTAAAATATAGAATAGAATTGGCAAGAGTGGCCATTGCAGAGCTTCCAGTATTTCTCCATTAAGTATGACATAGGTGACCTGTGGATTGTTCACAAATGCCCTTTACCAGGCTCAGGGAGTTCTCTTCTGTTTCTATTTTCTTGAGTTTCATGAAGGGGTGTTGGGTTTTGTCAAATGGTTTTTCTGCACATAGTGGGAATCAGCTTTTACAGCCACTTTTAAACCATGGAATCGTCTTCTTTTCCCTCTTCCTCTATCTTTCTCCCTCACACAAACACACAGAACCTTTCTGCAAGCAAATAGAATCCAGATATTAAATACTTGCTGACAGGTCATTGAATGAATAGTCTAGGCCTCTTGATCCCAGTTACCCTTGCCCTGGCTACTGTGTAACTGGGGGTGGCCCCCACTCCAACAAGTGATGGCAGAAATTCACATATTAATGATGATTTCCAAGGGTGGTGGCTCCCTCTGACATGCACATGCCATCATATTCTCTTCCCTTTACTGACTGTCGAGTGGAAATATTTAGCATTAAAGGAGAGAATTGTGCAGGAAAGAGCATATATCAAGTGTGTGTGCTAAAAAGTAACAGTAAATAGGAAAAACTTGACTTACCCAAGAAAGGAGTTAAAGGAAATATGACATATTCTATACAGACCTTCCTGGTATGGAAGTCCACATTCTGAAAATACTAGTTTTGGTTTATTTTCTGAGACCTCATATATTGCTTTTCTCTTCCAGGAGTCTGCGTGCTGACCATGTTGTCAGCCGCCTCACACAGGTGAGCTTTCTGTTCCACATTTTGGGCTGTTACAGGTAAGAGACCTTTGGGGTCATTTGTGTGTCTTCAGCCAGGAAAGTGTCAGTCAGGCTTTTCTCAGAATTCCTGGGCAGTGCCAGCAGAGCCTGACATGCAATACAAGGTCTGGATTGGACAGACACTTCGTCTTCAAACTGTCTATGGCACTGAGTTTCCAAGGACCTTAAATAACAGTGATTCTAAAGTGAAAATTGAAAGGACAAAGATATTAGCATTGTGTTCATCAGGATTCCCCAGAAAACAACCAATAGGATACATACGCCTGCACACACAAACACATACAGATGTGTGTATATGTATGTGTAGAGAGAGATTGATTTTAATATATTGGCTCATGTGATCATGTGGGCTGGCAAGTTCCAAATCTGTAGGCCAGACTTGTAGACTAGGAACTCAGGCAGGTGTCTAGATGCTGTAGTTTTGAGGCAATTTTCTTCTTCAGGAAACCTCAGGTTTTGCTCCTAAGGCCTTCAACTCATGAGGCCCACCCACACTGTTGACAGTAATCTCCTTTACTTAAAGCCAACTAAGTGTACATGTTAACCACATCTGCAAAATACCTTCACAGCAGGATGTGATCAAATATCCAGTTTGATTAAATAACTGCATACTATGGCCTGGTCAGGTTGACATGTAAGACTAACCACCACAGCCCGTGCTCCCTCAACTTGGCACCCAGTCACATCTCCTTTAGCTGTATTTAATCTCCAGATAAAGACAGGAAGGAAGTCTTCTTTCCAACATGGTACAGCTATCCTGGGTACAACTTAAAACACACAAATGCTCTCCCCAAGGAGGATGCAAAGTTCTTGGGTGGTGTTCACTCTCTTCCTTGATTTACAGTAATTTAAATACTACAATGTGCAGTTAACTATTATTGATACATCTTACTTTATATGTTATGCTATATGACAAGAAGATAAGGAAGAGAAGAAAAGAAATTTATTTGATATACACACACAGTATGCAATTTGGGGGTTCTTGGGTTGGGGCTTCTCCACAAGGCAGTGGAGTGTTTTCTGGTTTTGGAAAGGCACACAGAAAGGCAGTCATGTTGGTGAAATTTTGCCTTTTGCAGCACCAGTGCCAGCTTTAAAACAACCTCCAGAGTTAGTGCCAGCTCCACTGCCAGTGCCAGCTCCAGTGCCAGCTCGACCTCCGACTCCAAGCTAGCACCACCTTCAGTGCCAGACCTCGCACCAGTCTGTACCAAATCTGGAATGAGATGCATATCTGACACAAGCCCAACAGCTAGATGTAGTACCAGCCAAGAGCTACAACCAACTCCAGCAGCAGATCTTACAACAGTTCCAGAGCTGGCAGCTCCAGTGCCACTTCCAGATTTAGAGCCAGCTCTATCAACTGCAGAGCTAGAGCTAGTTCCAACATCAGCCCTAGAACTACACCAGCTCCAGAACTAGCTCTAGCACCAGTTCCAGGGCTGGAACCAGCTTCAACGCCAGCTGTATCACCAACTGCAGAGATAGAGGCAGCTCTGTCATCAACTTATTTGCCAGCTCCAGCACCAGCTCTAGCACCATCTCTGGAGTTGGAATCAGACCCAACACAAATTCCTGAGTAACAGATAATGACAGGAACTGAACTAAAGCCTGCTCCTGCGCCAGCTCTGGCAACACAGTAAACCTACATGCAACTCTAGAGTTAGAGCCATCTGTAGGGCTAGTGTCAGTGCCAGAACTACCTGTAGCACCAGCTCCCAAGCAAGCTGGAGAAAGCTCCAGTGCCAGCTCCAGAGCCAGAGCCAACTCCAGCAAAAGGTCAAATGCTACGGCCAGCTCCATCATCAGCCTTAGCACCAGCTCAAGAGCTTGAATGATCTCTGGAGCCAGCTCCAGACTCAGAGCCAATTTCAGCACCAGCTTCAGTACCCGATCCACTGCTAGAGCCAGTTCTGTTACCAGCTATAGAACTAGAGCCAGCACTGGCTCTATAGCCAGAGCCAGCTCCAACATCACCTCTACCAACAGCTCTAGTACCAGAGTTCAAGCCAACTCCACAGGTAGAGCCAACTCCAGCTCCAATACCTGCATCAACTCCTGAGATATAGTCAGCTCCAGCTTCAGCTCCAGTGCTAGTTCCAGGGTCAGGACTGGTGTTCTTCCATGAGCTGGAACTGGCTTGAACACTAGCTGTAGCACCAACTCCAGAGATAAAGGCAGCTCTATCCCCAACTCCTGTGCCAGCCCCAGCAATACTTCTAGTTCTCACTTAGAGTGAGAACCAGCTTGAAGCCAGTTTAAAGCCAGTGCCAGGTTCCAAGGAAGACCCAGCTCCAGCACCAGCTCTAGCATTGGCCCCAGAGTTACAGCCATTTCTGGTACCAGCCCCAGAGCTAGAGTCAGCACCAAGTTCAGAGCTAGAGCCTGCTCCAGCAAGAGCTCTAGTACCAGCTTCAGAGCTAGAGCCTCCACAAGTGCCAGCTCCTACACCAGCTCCAGTGCAAGAGCTTTCTTGGGTACTAGTAGCAGACTTAGAGCCAAAGCCAGCTGAAAAGAAAGAACTAGCTCCAGCAACAGCTCTAGCACCAACAGCAGAGCTAGATCATGCTGAGTTACCAGCTTTACCACCAATTTCCAAGATAGAGCCAGTTCTATCACCAACCCCCGCCAGAGCCTGTGCCCGCTCTAGTGCCAGAATCTGCCCAGACACCAATTCCAGAGGTGGAGTCAGTGCAAGAGCTACAAACATCTCCACCACCAGTTTTAGCGCCAGTTACAGAGCTAGAGGTAGGACTGGCTATACAACTAGAGCCACAAGAACCACATCTAGCACCATAACCAGAGTTAGAGTGAACTCTAAAGCCAGAACCAGTTCCAGCACCAGCTTAAAAGATAAAGCCAGCTCCCATGCCAGTTTCAGAACTAGAGCCAGTGCCAGCCCTACAGCCAGAGCCAGCTCCAGCACCAGTTCTCACAGCTAGATCCATCACTAACTCTAGCACAAGGTAAAGCCACTCCGGCACCCACTCAGGAATCAAAGCCAGCTTCAGTGTCAACTTCAGAACTAGAGCCAGTGCCAGCTCCAGAGCCAATGCCAACTACAGCAATAGCTTTATCACCAGCTCCAGTGCCAGAGTTAGAGCCAGCTCAAGAGCTATATCAAACTGCAGAATAAGGTCTAGACTATCTCTGGAGGTAGATCCAGCTCTAGCACTTTCCCCAGACCTAGAGCTAGTGCCAGCTATAGAGCTGGAGCCAACTCCACCGCCAGCTCTTACATCAGCTCCAGAGGTTAACCTAGCTCCAGCCTCAGCTCCAGTGCCAGTTCTAGGATCAGAGCCATCTTTTGAACATAAGCCAGCTCCAGCGCCAACTCTAGCACTGACTAGAGAACTAGCCCATGACATCACCATTATGGACAGGGCCAGGTATGGGGCTGAGGGGTAGGATATTTTCTGCCAGGCAGGTCATTCCCAGGTACCTTGATCACCTCTACTCCCAGCTCCTCCTCCTCCCTCCATCACTGAGGTCTCAGCCCCAGGGTCTCCACACACCCACTTTCCCCAACAAGGGTTAAAGTTGACAAAGAGACCTCCAATGTTGAAAACTGTGGCCAGTATCTTAAAAACTGTATATATTTTGACCCAGAAAATCCACTTTATGGATTCTGTCCTAAATAAATAGAGATTTATGGAGGCAGATGTTCCTTTCAGCATGCTTCAGAGAGTGAAAAATTGGAAATGGCCCATGTTCCAAGCAGGGGCTCTTCATAAATTCTGATACTGGGCCACAGAAAAATACAAAGGAGGAAGAGGATTGACTGGCAGTGCTAGTGTCCACCCCTGGGCAAATCAGGCTCTGGAAGAGCACACGCCCCAGAATCCTCCCTGCCCGACACCCACAGCTGAACACACACATATGCACACACTGTACAAGAATAACTGTGGGATAAACTCCTAGGATCAGCACTGCCAGCAAAGGCGTGCACCTGGGGAACTGTGATGAGTCCTGAACACTGTTCTCCAGAGAGGAGTGTCTGGTCACACTTCTCTCTAGGACTCTGCTGGGGCCTCTGCTTCTTCACATTATCACCAGGGCTGATCACCACCAGACTAGAAGCCTGCCATTTCGATGGTGATCAATGCCCTGTCCACAGTGTTTACATTTGTGTGTGTCCTCATCGGGGAGGTCGAGCATCTCTGACATATACTGCCCACATGTATTGTCTCTCGGAATTGCATGTGTTTGGTCCCTGTGCCTTTTTAAAACATTGACTTTCGAGAGTTTTCTGGACCACAGGGATGTGTAACCTTTCCCTGGCCTTGGGTTATGAGGAATGCTTTTCAGTTTGTGGTTTGTCTTTCCAGCTTTCTACATTTTTCTTCTTTTGTTTTGGCCACAGGAAGAGCCATGCATTTAATGCTGGCTTCTGGCTCTGGTGTCACACTTAGGACAGTGGTCTGTACCCCAAGATTTTGCACACAGTTACTACAAGGGCTTCACTTTATACATCTAATCTATAATACATCTGAGATTTTCCTATCAAATAACAAAAATGCTATTTCAAATAAAAACAGAAAAGAAAAATCTATCAGCCCCTCTGAAAACATGTGGGCAGACACAGAAAGCACCTATTACAGGATTCCATCAATAGGAAACATGTGGAATAGGTAAAAAAAAAAAAAAACAGATTAAAGATTGCCAGTGTCTGAGAAAGAGAGGAATGAGGATTGAGTGCTTTTGGAGATTGATTCCCTTTTGGAGAATGAAATAATCTGCAGCCAGACAGTGGTGACAATTTCACAGTGTTGTGAATTTACTTAATGCCCCTAAATTGTACAATTTAAAATGATGAGATAAATTTTTTAAATTTACTTAAAATGTATTCAACTTAAATACAATATAAAAATATACAAAATCAATAAAATAAACAAACAAAAACAGTGCAGGGGGAGCAGGTTGAAGGTGTGGTTAGGAAGCTGGTGATGAGGGAAGTTCCAAAGCAGGCTCTCCCTGCAGGGATGGTGTGTCCTGAGCCTGCTCCAAGTTTCCTGCAAAATCAGGTGCAGGTGGAGGTGATGGTTCTGGGTCTCCTGCAGGAGCTGGTGCAGGTGATCATTCTCACTGCAGAGATAGTGGGTCCTGAGCTGGATCCAGGTTGCTTGAAGGAGCAGGTGCCGGTACAGGTGATGACTCTTCCTCCTGGGGTGGCAGGTCCTGAGTTGGCTGTCTCTTTCAGGGACTCGTGCAGTTGATGGTTCTGTTTGCAGGCATTGTGGGTCCTAAGCTGGCTCCAAGTTTCCTGCAGAAGAAGGTGAAGGTGGTGGTGGTGGTTTGGGATCTCCTACAAGAGTAGGTGCAGGTGATCATTCTCCTTGCAGGTATTGTGGATCCTGAGCTGGCTCCAGGTCCCCTGCAGGAGCAGGTGCAGGTGCAGGTGACGATTCTTTCTCTAGAGATGGCATGTCCTGAGTTGGCTCTGTGTCTCCTTCTGGAACTGGTGAAGGTGATGATTCCTTGCAGGGATTGTGGGTCCCAAGCTGACTCCAAGTTTCCTGAAGAAGTAAGTGCAGGTGCAGGTGCAGGAGATGGTTCTGGATCTCCTGCAGGAGCTGGAGCAGGTGATGGTTCTCCCTTCAGGGATGGTGGGTCCTGAGTTGGCTCGAGGCTTTCTGCAGGAACAGGTGCAGGTTCAGGTAATGGCTCTCCCCACAGGGGTGTCAGGTCCTGAACTGGCTGTGTCTCCTTCTGGGACTCATGCAGGTGATGGTTCTCTTTGGGATTGTGGGTCCTGAGCTGCCTCGAGGTCTTCTGCAGAAGCAAGTGCAGGTGCAGATGATGTATCTCCCTCCAAGGGTGGTGGCAGGTTCTGCAATGGCTCCAGGTCTACTGCAGGAGACGATGCAGGTGCAGGGGATGATTCTTCCTCCTGTGGTGTGAAGTCCTGAACTGGCTCTGTGTCTCCTTCAGGGACTCGTGCAGTTGATGGTTCTCTTTGCAGGGATTGTGGGTCCCGGCCTAGATCCAGGTCTCCGGCAGTAGAAGGTGCAGAGGCAGGTGAAGAATCTCCCTCTGGGAATGGCAGGTCCTGAGCTGGCTCCAGGTCTCCTGCAGGAGCAGGTGCAGGTGCAGGTGATGAACCTCCATCCATGGGTGGCAGATTGTGAGCTGGCTACAGTTCCTGTGCAGGAGCAGGTGCAGATGCAAGTGACGATTTTTCCTCCAGGGGTGGCAGGTCCTGAGTTGGCTCTGTGTCTCCTTCAGAGACTCATGCAGGTAATGGTTCTGTTTGCAGGGATTGTGGGTCCTAAACTGTCTCCAAGTTTCCTGCAAAAGCAGGTACAGGTGGAGGTGATGGTTCCAGATCTCCTGCAGGAGTTGGTGCAGGTGATGGTTCTCCCTGCAGAGATAGTGGATCCTGAGTTGGCTCGAGGTTTTCTGCAGGAACAGGTGCAGTTGCCAGTAATGGCTCTCCCCACAGGGGTCTCAGGCCCTGAACTGGCTTTGTCTCCTTCTGGGACTCATGCAGGTGATGGTTCTCCTTGCAGCTCTTGTGGGTCCTGAGCTGGCTACAGGTCTCCTGCAGGAGCAGGTGCAGGTGCAGGTGCAGGTGATGAATCTCCCTCCAGGGGTGGCAGGTCTTGAACTGGCTCCAGGTCTCCGGCAGGAGCAGGTGCTGGTGCAGACGATGATTCTTCCTCCAGGGGTCTGAAGTCCTGAACTGGTTCTTTGTCTCTGTCAGGGTCTCCTACAGATAATGGTTCTCCTTGCGGGGATTGTGGGTCCTCAGCTGGTTCCAAGTTTCCTGCAGAAGCAGGTGCAGGTGGAGGAGATAGTTCTGCATCTCCTGCAGGAGCTGGTGCAGGAGATGGTTCTCCCTACAGGGATGGTGGTTCCTGAGCTGGCCCGAGGTTTCCTGCAGGAACAGGTGCAGGTGCAGGTAATGGCTCTCCTGACAGGGGTATCATGTCCTGAGCTGGCTCCAGGTACTGTGCAGGAGCAGGTGCAGGTGGAATTGATGATTCTTCCTTCAGGGGTGGCAAGTCCTGAACTGGCTCTCTGTCTCCTCCAGGGGCTTATGCAGGTGATGGGTCTCCTTGCAGGGATTGTGGGTTCTGAGCTGTCTCCAGGTCTCCTGCAGAAGCAGGTCAGGTGGAATTGATGATTCTTCTTCCAGGGCTGGCAGGTCCTGAGTTGGCTCTGTGTCTCCTTCAGAGACTCGTGCAGGTAATGTTCTACTTGCAGGTATTGTGGGTCCTAAGCTGGCTCCGAGTTCCTGCAGAAGCTAGTAGAGGTGGGAGTTATGGTTTTGGATCTCCTGCAGGAGTTGGTACAGGTCATGGTTCTCCCTGAAGAGATGGTGGGTCCCAAGCTGGCTCCAAGTTTCTGCAGAAGCAGGTACAGGTGGAGGTGATGTTTCTGGTGATCTCCTGCAGGAGTTGGTGCAGGTGATGGTTCTCCCTGCAGAGATGGTGGATCCTAAGCTGGCTCGAGGTTTCCTGCAGGAGCAGGTGCAGGTGCAGGTAATTGCTGTCCCCACAGGCCCTGATTGGCTGTGTCTCCTTCAGGGACTCATGCAGGTGATGGTTCTCCTTGCAGCTCTTGTGGGTCCTGAGCTGGCTCCAGGCCTCCTTCCATAGCCAGTTCATGTACAGGGCATGAATCTACCTCCTCTGGTGGCAGGTCTTGAGCTGGCTCCAGATCCCCAGCAGGAGCAGGTGCTGGTGCAGGTGATGATTCTTCCTCCAGGGATGGTGGGTCCTGAACTAGCTCTGTGTCTCCTTCAGTAACTCATGCAGGTGATGGTTCTTGCAGGCACTGTGGGTCCAGGGTTGGCTCCAGATCCCCAGCAGGAGCAGGTGCAGGTGCAGGTGATGAATCCTCCTCCAGGATGACAGGTCCTGAGGTGGCTCCAGGTCTCCTTCAGTAGCCCGTGCAGGTGCCGGTCATGAATCTCCCTCCTGTGCTGGCTAGTTCTGATCTGGCTCCAGGTCCCCTGCAGGAGCAGGTACAGGTGCAGGTGATGAATCTCCCTCCAGGGGTCTGAAGTCCTGAACTGGTTCTTTGTCTCTGTCAGGGTCTCATGCAGGTAATGGTTCTCCTTGCGGGGATTGTGGGTCCTCAGCTGGCTCCAAGTTTCCTGCAAAAGCAGTAGGAGGAGATGGTTCTGGATCTCCTGCAGGAGCTGGTGCAGGTGATGGTTCTCCCTGCAGGGATGGTGGTTCCTGAGCTGGCCCTAGGTTTCCTGCAGGAACAGTTGCTGGTGCAGGTAATGGCTCTCCCGACAGGGGTGTTGGGTCCTGAGCTGGTTCCAGGTCCCCTGCAGGAGCAGGTGTAGTTGCAGGTGATGATTCTTCCTCCAGGGGTGGCAAGTCCTGAACTGGCTCTGTGTCTCCTCCAGGGGCTTATGCAGGTGATGGGTCTCCTTGCAGGGATTCTGGGTTCTGAGCTGTCTCCAGGTCCCCTGAAGGAACAGGTACAGGTGCAGGTGATGAATCTCCCTCCAGGGGTGGCAGGTGCTGAGCTGACTACAGGTGTCCTTCAGAAGCAGGTGCAGGTGGAAAAGTTGATTCTTCCTCCAGTGGTGGCTGGTCCTGAGTCGGCCTTGTGTCTCCTTCAGAGACTCATGCAGGTAATGTTTCTGCTTGCAGGGATTGTGGGTCCTAAGCTGGGTCCAAGTTTCCTGCATAAGCAGGGCCAGGTGGAGGTGATAGTTCTGGATCTCCTCCAGAAGTTGGTGCAGGTGATGATTCTCCCTGAAGAGATGGTGGGTCCTGAGCTGGTTCAAGGTTTCCTGCAGGAACAGGTGCAGTTAATAGCTCTCCCCACAGAGGTGTCAAGCCCCAAATGGCTTTGTCTCCTTCTGGGACTCATGCAGATGATGGTTCTCCTTGCAGCTCTTGTGGGTCCTGAGCTGGCTACAGGTCTCCTGCAGGTGCAGGTGCAGGTGCAGGTGATGAATCCTCCTCCAGGATGACAGGTCCTGAGCTGGCTCCAGGTCTCCTTCAGTAGCCCATGCAGGTGCCAGTCATGAATCTCCCTCCTGTGGTGGCTAGTTCTGATCTGGCTCCAGGTCCCCTGAAGGAGCAGGTACAGGTGCAGGTGATGATTCTTCCTCCAGGGGTCCGAAGTCCTGAACTGGTTCTTTGTCTCTGTCAGGGTCTCATACAGATAATGGTTCTCCTTGACGGGATTGTGGGTCCTGAGCTGGCTCCAAGTTTCCTGCAGAAACAGTTGCAGGTGTAGGAGAGGTTCTAGATCTCCTGCAGAAGCTGGTGCAGGTGATGGTTCTCCCTGCAGGGATGGTGGTTCCTGAGCTAGCCTGAGGTTTCCTGCAGGAACAGTTGCAGGTTCAGGTAATGGCTCTCCCGACAGAGGTGCCAGGTCCTGAGTTGACTCCAGGACTCCTTTGGGAGTTGCTTCTGATGCTGGTTTTCTCAGAAGATGTTTTGATGCAGTGGTGTGGTGCACCTGCCCCTCACTTTGAGAGATGGAGTGGATGTCCCCATCAACCAGTTCCTTGCTGATCTCCTGGGTGGAGCTCTGCAAAGACAGTGACCAGCAGCCAGCCCAGTAGCATCAGATCCCTGCCTGGCTGTCATCGCTGCTTCTTCCGTCCACTCTACCTAATTCTCCCAGATCCGGCACAGACCTGTGTCTGCACAGAATTCTACCCCGGATGAAAGAGATACACCTCAAGTTCTTGGGGTAAACTTTGGCAGAAGGGCCATGCCCAAGTACCCCATGTCTCACACAACCAGACTTGACCTGGGCTGTGAACATGACTGGCCCACCAGGCTTCTATCCCCTCATCAGCCTGCTCCTGCTTGTGGGGGGCTTACCCATGTGACTCCCACTTCTGCACACAGAGTGGTGGCCTGGCCTAGACTGGCTTGCCTTGTACCTCCCTGTGTTACCTTTGTGTCCCTCTGGGCAAATGGCCAGAGGCATCTGGGGTAAGACCTGAACTGTCACCTACATTGTGGGAAAAGGCTTTCACTTGAGTTTTCCTGAGGCTACAGCCTCGGGACATGGGATGCAACAAGAAAACATGCTGCTCATTCAAGCATCTCTAGCCAAGTGAGCTGGGTTGGGGACTGTCTCTAGGATGTGGGTGCACAGTTACCAGGGTTCCAAGTTCTGTTTGGCTCTGTGAGGTCACTGCCTGGGCTCCCCTTACCTATGCTTTTTCCTAACACAAGACCTCCTCAAGGGCCCCCTGGGCTGCTGACTGCTCACACTCCACCCCCACACCATGTCTGTATACAGTTACACCAACACAGCCCACCCCACAGCCCCAGGGGATGTCTGAGGGCAGCCAGGGCCCCAGCTTTGAGGACACAGTACAGGGTTCAGATGCGGCTCCTCCTTCTTACTAGTGATGTCACCCTGGACAAGCCATGTGCCTCTCAGGGCCTCCCCAGTCTCCCCATCTGCACAGTGGGGTCATTCTAGCATCTGTTTCCTTTGGATGCCATCATGTGTGATATAAGAAATTTTATATTTTCAAGTGTATGGGGAAACCATTCTGGTTTGAACCTGATTTGGCCTGAATTTTATTTAATCCAAAGAAGCCTGACTTGACCACTTGTTGAATATACACTGTACATCTGCTTTTATCATTATTCTAAAGCAAAGAATGTACTCTTTGAAAATTAAAAAAAAAATCATGCTTCCCTTCCTTTGATACCAGTACTCTTTAAAGATAAGACTGAATGCCTCCTTTCCCACAGCCAAGGCTATGTTGACTTGCTGTGTACATGCTGATCTGTAACAAAATATCTCCTTGAATCCTTAATCCTTGAAAGAATGTGCACCTGTCATGCTTGATGTATGTCTCTTTGTTTGGAAATGGCATATAACTGTGCGGAAAACCACTCTTCTTTAGAGTGCTTTCTTCCCTCACAAAGGCTGCACTCCCAGGCGATAGTCTTCAGTGTGGCTCTAATTAAAACTCTCTACTGTAGAATGATTATTGATTATTTGCATTGACTTTTCTTGGTGACAACAAAGGTACCCCAGAGAAACCCACCTGAGACCCCCCTGGAGCCTCCTTTGAACCATCTTTTGGTACCAGCGCAGGCCCATTGTGCTCCCCTCCCCCCCAATTTCACTGCACCCTTCAGGTGCTTTGGTGAGTTCTCCTGAAATCTGGACCTCCTTATTTAAGATGACAGTCAAGACTTTTATTCGAGCTGTTTTGGGTCTTTAGGCTTCAATGTTTTAAGGGTATTCCAGTACTTTTCCTAGGTAAAAGGAATCTTGGGGGAATATTTCCTAGGTAAGAGGAACCTGGAGGAAAAATTTCCTAGGTAAGGGGAACCTAGGGGGAAATTTGTTGTGAACTGTGTTGGCTGGCCTCTTTAATTTGGCTTTCAGTTGAAAAAAGATACATGTTTATAAAGTCTGACGAACTTTTTGACAGGAAAAGGAGCGACTGAATTTGTTCAGCTCTGAAGAAAAGGGACACTTGCTCCTTCCAGTTACAAGGTGTTCTCAGGCGACAGAGAACCTAGTGGAAGTATCTGAGGACAATCCTTGCAATGTGCAGTGGTTCAATAGAGGACTCAATCACAGTCATTCATTTTAAATAATGAGTGGCTCATCTGGGGGTGCACACGTAAGGATTGGTCATGCTGTGCTCTGTGCCCTCCGGGTAGTTTTAGACTCCCTGTGGAAAAAACTAAGACACATAAGAGAGTGTTCACAGCCTTTTCAGAAGTGACACTCACAAGCAGCACACTCTTGACCCACTACACTGTCCTTAGGAATTGTTCAGACTTTATATTAAAATGAAACTAAAAGAAAATGGGGAACCATGCTTCTAAAGCTAACAAGCTCCCAGACAGGCAGCCACTGACTGGAACTCTGGCTGGCTTTATGTGCAATACATATGAAGCTTTTGCTAACTACTTAAAGCAAAAAGGAGATAGCCATAAATGGCTGGATCTTTGGATCAAGATAACCTGGGATAATTTAAAATTACAGTGGCCACTTTGGGGCTCCTATGAGTTTCCTAAACTTGTCTTTTGTAAACTGGATTTGAGAACTGGGGAGCAGACAGATTAAATGCAATCTTTAATCTCTAAAGAATCAAGCAGGTTACCTTCCAGCACATCTGCTCAAAAACTAAATGTTCCAGAAGCTGTAAATATTTACAAAAAACAGCAAAATCTTGCTAATTTTGTTTTGTGTCCTGAGAGCTTGGCTTGGTAACCATCAGGTTGGGTGCCCTAAAATATGGTCAGAGAGAAATTGGGCTGCACCCCTTTTGTGATCAGATATGGTCAGACGTAAATGTGGATTGAACTTCATTTGCAGCTAGGGTCCTACCAAAATGCCACCAGCCTCAGAGGTGTTAACATTGGCCTTTAGAAGGAATGCTCCAATTAGATAAGATCACTTAAGAAGGGCACTTAAAAGCAAAGGCTTAAACATTCCAAAATAGCCTTATTGGAAGTTTTGTTGCAAAAAGCTAATGAAATATCAAGTTATAAGAGGTACCTCAAAGAAAAGTCTATGAGGTTATGGCTTTACAGAGACCCCCATAATCTACCTTCAAAGGAGGCTGCAGGATGAGCCCCTCCCAGTGTCAATGAGACCCTGAAAGATTTTCTGGGAAACTGCTGTTGTCCCCTTAAACAGTCAAGAGGAAAAAAAACTGAAAAATTGAAGGAGTTTTTTAATAGTGCTAGAAACATGGCTTGGATCCAACTATTCTTGTATAAATTAATGGGGTTTGCATTATACCTGATTCATAGCAAAAATTTAACAACTATTTAAGGTCTCTGCTCATGTCTATGTATCTATGTATGTCTATATATATATGTTGTATATACATGTGATATTTTTCTACCTCTGGATGGGATAATTTCTAAAAGAGTTCTATTTAATTGGCTTAAAGTAAGCCCTTATATAAATTATTTCTAAATGTAAGAGAAACTAACCCAAATGTTTTTCAAGTTAACATGATATGAAATAATCTTTGGTAAATGAAAGCTTATTTAAGTTTGTTGGCTTGATTAAAATAAGCATGTTTTCAGATTTATTAGCATTGGATATGATGCAGATATGTTATCTCTCTTATAAAACTTGTCGGCAAAAATAGTAACTTAGAATGATTTTGTCTAATATCTCATGAAGTTTTTGTAGGCAATTTAAACATAATTATTGGAAACAGGTAAACTAAGTAGATGTAAAAGGTAAAGGTTTTGGGGTGAACTTTTTAACAATAATTATGTGTTATGGTATATGTACTTAAAAGTAATTTTAAAACTCTTTTGATAACTTAAAACCTTAGAGTTTTGCTAAATTAATTTAAATGATAGAAATTTATTGAGTGTCTAGTTCATTTCCACATAATATAAAATATTAAAATTAATTGCTAAACAGAGATTTATCTACCTCTGGCTTATTTCAGAGAAACTAGGGACATACTTGGGTTTATTAATAACATGTTTTGTGCCATCCTGAAGGTATAAGGAGGTGTAAGGAATGGGGATATTTTTGTTTGTTTGTTAAGAAAGTTAAATTTGTTCTAAAGTACTAGGAAGGAGGGAAGACATGGGAAAAATTCTGAATGTAAAAAAAATGTTATAGAGGGGCCGCCCGGTGGCGCAGCGGTTTAGTCCGTGCTTGGCAGCCCAGGGTTTGCGGGGTCGGATCCCGGGCGCCTGCCGACGCACTGCCTGTCAGCCATGCCGTGGCGGCGTCCCATATAAAGTAGAGGAAGATGGGCACGGATGTTACCCCAGGGCCAGTCTTCCTCAGCAAAAAGAGGAGGATTGGCAGTGGATGTTAGCTCAGGGCTGGTCTTCCTCACACACACACAAAAAAATGTTATAGAAGGTTTGTGGAATAAGAGCCCTGAGGAAAGAGTTTTGTGCATGGTCAAGGTGGCTAAGATTGAAATGGATTTAACTAAGTAAATGAGTTTTAATATCAAAAGTAAGTTGGTGCAAAACTTAGAATATGGTTCTCTTTCTATTAAAAGGATAATTTTCTTGGACTTTTAGTCTGCTCTTGATAAAGAGATTATAAAAGATTTTCTCCACCTTTGAGTAAGTCTACCTAAAAGGCAACGATTCTATGTTTTGTCAAAATAATTTCCTATTTTCAAAAAACTGAGATCTCTATTAAAAGAGCTAAGGTTTTTTAGCTTTTCAACTCTCTGTGTTTGCTTTTAACATTGTCTGTTGTCACTTTGGTTAAATGGATAACTAAACATTATTTCACAGTGACCTATGATCCTATTTGACCAAGTGTTTTAAAACCTTTTGATATTTTTGACAAAATTCTCTCCAAATTTAAATCCAAAATAAGGTGTTTCTTTTGACCTAAATGTAACTTTGGGAATGTCCAGCAGGCCCCTGGGACTTCTCAAAGAATTTGTTCTCTCTTCCTATAAAAAGGGAAATCCTAAACTAGTTAGGTTTGTTTGGTGTGTTAAATTGCATGGGAAGCGTTGTCAAATAAGTGATGATAAACTTTCTTCAGTTATATTGTGTGGGTAAATGTTATTAATATAAGTATTCTAAAAATTATATAAAATTCCTAAAAATCTGATATGTCCTGGTATAATTCTAGTCATTATCTTAAAATGTTTGTTATAAGAATAGCCAAATTTCCTTGTCAATTGCATTATCATGTCAAGTCTTTTGTCATCTATAGATAGTTATTGTTTTACTATAATGCTTTTACAAATATGTTTCATCTTCAGAGAGATTCACAGCAAAGCCTCTGACACTTACTCTAGAAACAGGTTTCTGATAAACTTTCATATCATAAAACTGAACTGGACTTAAAGAAATCTTTTTTCTTATTGTATCAACAGTTTGTTAGAATATACCTTTGTGAACAAAGATGATAATCCCAGGAAACCACTCCTAAGGGGCCCTTTCAGGTATGGCAGTTGGTCTTTGTTCAAATGCCACCATCTCAAGGATATAAATATACCTTGGTAATGATTTGTATGTTTTTACATTGAGTTGAAGACTTTCCTTGCAGAAGAGCAATGGCTCTGACAGTAGGTAAATTGATATTGGAGAGGATAATTCCTGTGAGGTGTCCCTTCTGAATTACATAGTGACCAGGGGACTCATTTTACCAGACAAATAATTAAATCTATTTGTGACATTTGGCCAATAATGCAACATTTTCACTGTGCTTATCATCCCCAGTCCTCAGGACTGGTGGAGAGAACTAATAGCAAATTCAAAACTCAACTGGCAAAATTTTCATACACTTTTGATCTCTTATGGCCAAAATCTCTTCCACTGGTACTTCTCATTCTTAGGTCTATGGCTTTTGGTAAACATTGGCTGTCTCCTTTTGAAATAATAACAGGATGACCTATGTTATTGGATGAAGGAATGTATGAACCAACTTTACTCAAGGGGGATATATTACACTATTGTCAGGGTCTTATTAAGGCACGTAAAGAAAATGAAACATTAGTAACTAGTTCCTTTCACAGTAAACTCTCAGAATGTGAAGACCTCAAGAATCATGAACTACAACCTGGGGACTTTATTGGAAGATATCAAATAAAGGATTCTTTGCAACACTGTTTGATAGGAGCTTATCAGGTATTAATGACTAATCCATGCACCACAAAATTAAAAGAAGTAAACTCATGGATTCACATTTCTCATTTTAAAAAGGCCCCTGCACCTGAGTGGACCTTAACTCCTGTTTCTGACACCCAGCTCTGACTGATTAAAACAAACACCACCAAACCAGGTTGAGAAGATGACATCTGATGTAGACTGTGAATCCCAAGAGCCTAGACTAAGCCTATATATCCACTTCTATGGCTATTTTAATATTACAATTGTCATATTGTTCAAATGTAATTTAAGATTTTTCTGATACTGTGTGTGTGTTTATCCAATCCATGTTTGAATGGGCAACTGATAACAACATATTTTTACAGTGGGCCCATTCCTTTGCTGCACACAACAACCAGTCTATATTCTCCCCTCCAAGGCACAGACTGGAAAGCTTTAAAACAATTTATTATGATGGAAAGATCTACTTCAAGTGTTCACAGGATGCCTGACATTACTAATTTTGACCCTGATACCTGGCCAATAGCCCATGCTATTAATGATGCAGGGCATTATGACTTTTTTTCTGTTGCTCAAACCACTCAATTATCTCAACAATTTGCAATTAAAGCAAAGAAACTGGATACTACAATGAGAACCATGGAAGATTTCACACAAATCTGGGATGGGTTTATTTGGCTCACTCCTAGCTATGGAACTTCAGACATACCAGCAACTTCGTGCTTGGAACAAAAATCATTCCAGACAAAGTCAACCTAACTGCATTCAAAACATGGGGTGTATACTCCCTGAATCATGCCAAAATATCATTATACTTAAAGAAAGTGACTGGTTTGGAATGGACTAGTCTCAACCACCAGGCATTTACTGAGTGGCTCCTAATGGAGCCCAGTGGTTATGTGGAACAAACCTTTGGCCCTGGCTTCCACCTGGGTGGTTAAGGTGTTGTACCCCATGGTTTCCTTGGATGCAAGTAATGGTTTGCCCCAAGTTGACAACCATTGCCGATATCCCTCTCCTTAAAGCCAGGTGGACTCATGCCGTTCTTCACTGGTAGGATTGTCTATCTGCTATATTTGTCCCTTCCATAGGATTAGAAGATATCATATTGCATATAGAAGCCCTGACTAGGTTTACCCAATAAGCCCTTAATGAGAGTCAAGCTGAAATATCATTATTACATACTGAAATGTCTTTCAGTATGAAGGCTGATGAGGAAGGCTGTCCTTCAGAATAGAATGGCCCTAGGTATTATAACTGCATCACAAGGTAGTATGTGTGCAATTTTTCAAACTAAATGTTGTGTTTTTATACCTGATGAATCTTCCAATGTGTCATCTTTGCTAAGTCACATGAAAAAGCAAGTAAAAGCAATCCTACACATAGCTTGAAAGATTTATTTAGTTGGCTTCCTACAGGTATTAACACGTTTCTGTCATCCTGATTATAGTTCCTGGTTCTGTTACTCCTTGGAATCCTTGTATTGACCATATTTAAACTAATCACTGTTTTCTTTACTCAGTGTTGTAAAACAAGCATTCAGGCTATAGTGATGATTGCTCAACAACCTGAGATGATTGACCAATCTTACAACTCCAAACTCTTTTTCCAGACAAGAACTATGCTTAAGACTCATTTCCTGACCACCTTCTTATTGCTCAAATATGGCCACTTCAAATATTATTGATTGGTTTCTTATTGTTACTCTATCTGTTCTATAAATGTTATAAATAGTGTGATCACAAAAGGTCACACAAAAGCACACATACAAGGTTTGTGCTACAATTTGACTTAACTGAAAATATGTGTAACCTATAAAAATGCATCCCCTGCCAGTGTGTACGTGTCAATTATATTCGGTTATTTCCCCCCAACATGGATAACAGCAAATTAAAATGAAGCCCAGCTCCAAGGAACATGATGGACCCAGGGCAGGAAGAAACCACCCTGGCATAGATGGACAATGCTTTGATCACCAATGCTTTCTATCAAAAGATTATTGATCAAAAGGGGAAAATGAGGGTCCAGGCTGGTAATGTAGTTCACATGCTCTGCTTCAGTGGCTCGGGGTTCTTGGGTTCGGATCTCGGGAACTGGACCTGCATGCTGCTCATCAAGCCATGCTGTGGTGGCATCCCACATGCAAAAATGGAAGAAAATGGGCACAGATGTTATCTCAGGGCTAATCTTCCTCACCAGAAATAAAAGGGGGGGTGATATAAGAAATTTTATATTTTCAAGTGTATGGGGAAAACATTCTGGTTTGAACCTGATTCGTCCTGAATTTTATTTAAACCAAAGAAGCCTGACGTATGGCTTGTCAAACATACCTTGTACATCCTCTTTAATCCTTACCCTAAAGTAAAGAATGTACTCTTTGAAGATTAAAAAAAAAATCATTCCCCCCCTTCCTTTGATGCCAGCACTCTTTAAAGATGAGATTGAATTCCTCCTTTCCCACAGCCAAGGCTGTGTTGACTCACTGAGTACATGCTGATGTGTAACAAAACATTTCCTTGAATCCTTGAAAGAATATACCCCTGTCTTGCTTGGTGTGTGTCTCTTTGTTCGGAAATGGCATATAACTGTGCTGAAAACCACTCTTTTTTGGAGCCTTTTCTTTCCTTATGAAGGCTGCTCTCCTGAGCTACAGTCCTCAGTTTAGCTCAAATAAAATTCTTATAGAATGATTATTGATTATTTGTGTCAACAGGAGTATGGACCTCTAAATAGTGCCTGTAAAACCCACAGGTTGCTATCACATGTAGCTCATGCATAGACTCAGCAATGGATGGATCACAGAAAGGGCTGGGCATAGTCAACTCGGACAGACATGAGTCTGCTCTGGATTCTGGGGAAAGTCACTTCCCCTCCTGCCTTTTTCCCAGTCCCTCCCAGGGAGGGTTGAAATGAAAATGATATTCAGACATCATCTCCCTCTGACATACAACATTCCAGGTCCTCCTATTATGTCTGGACTCAGGTCCAAGTGCCTCATCTTTGCCTGCATGGCAGGCAGCACCCACAATTGCTCCCAACATACCCACCTCCTGGCCACACATCTTATGTAATCTCCTCTCCTCAAAAGGAATGGAATTTATGACTAGGTTCTAACCATAGAATAGGGCAAAGTGATTGGATGTCACTTCCAAAATTAATGAAAAGTCTGTGACTTCTGCTTGGTTCCCTCTCTTCTATGTTCATTCTCTGTCTTTCTGTGCCTCTCTCTGTATTTTTCTCTGTCTCTCTGTCTCCCTCTGTCTGTATCTCTGTCCCTTTTTGTCACTCTGTCTCTCCTCTCTCTCTCTCTCTCTCTCTCTCTCTCTCTCTCTCTCTCTCTCTCTCTCTCTCTCTCTCTCTGTCTCTCTGTTTCTGTCTCTCCATCTCTCCCTCTGTATCTCCAATCCATTGTTTTGGAGAAGCAAGATCAGATATTATGAGCTGCTCTATAATGCCCCAGTGCAAAGAATTGACAGAGAGTACACAGACAGAAAAGACCTGAGACCTCCCAGCATTGAAACTGAATCCTGCCAATATCCCGGGAATAATCTCACAGACAGACCCTGCCCAGTCGAGCCTCAGTTTAGACTACAGCCCCAGCCTTCTGAGAGACCTTGAGGTAGAGGTTCCCAGCTGAGCTGAGCCTGGATCCTGGTACGGAAACTGAGATGCTCAATGTTTGTTTTTGTAAACGCTCGGTTAGGGTAATGCTGTCACGCAGCATAGATAACTAGTATGTCCTTCCAGACTGGGATCTGGCCCTGCCCTCCTCCCACTCTCCCTCCTCTCCTCCCTAGCTGTCTCCAGACACACTGGCCCCTTTCTCACATCCTCTCTGGCCAAATTCTCTTCTGCCTCTGAGTCTCTGCATTTTTGAGCTTCCCCCTGGCACACTGCTTGCAGACGTGAGAAGGGGTAGCACCTCTTGTCCCACTGATCACAGGAAAAACGTTACCATGGATGCCTCTTAGACACCACTGAGGGGCTCCTGGCCCTCCCTTCAGCACCCTGCTTCATTTCTCTATAGCACTTGCTCTTCTCTTTCGCATGGATTTGCTTTTGTGCTTTTGTCACTTCTCCCTCCAGGCTGTGAGCTCCTGGAGGGCAGTAACCATGTGGGTGCCTTCAGCACTGCCCCCAGACCTAAAATAGCCTCTGCTCAGGGTGAGTGCTGGGGCATAGTACCTGAAAGAATAATGAGAGGATCTCAGAACCCCCTCCCACCTCTGAGCAGCTCACATTGTGGACACGGATGCCAATAATAAATGGTACCTGTTGGAGCAGAGCCTGGGGGAAGCCCAGAATGACCCCTAGGTGTCCCTTCCCTCCTCCAGTTGCTTCATTGAGTACAAGGAGGCACAGCTCACCCCTGTGGTCCCCTGGCACTGCAACCCCAGGCAGGAAAGCAAAAAACAAAACACACACCTTTGTGGTCCTCAAGGCAGTGGTTCTGCCAGGGCCCAGAGCGCAAAGGAGCAGGACCTGCAGGATCCAGGAGTGACATGAGGGACCTTGGAAGCCCCTCTTGCTCCCCTCTTTCCCTCCACTGGCCCTGGTGTTTCCAGTTCACTCACAAGGCCTCCTCACCCCAGCCAGGGTAATGACTCCACTCCACTTCCAAATGAGAACCCCGAGGCTCCAACAATGATGGTCTTGTCCCTGGTCCCTGGAGGAGTGGCCCACTTCTCTGCCACATCCAGCACTACCCAGGTCCTCAGCCCTCCAAACCCTCAGGTTGCCCTCTGCTCAGATAAACCTTGATGGGAGTAGAACACATTTTCCAAAGACTTGAAGCAGAGTGCATCGTAGATGGAGAACTAACATCAAGAGTTAATGGCCCTGAATTGTACAACTTAAACTGATGAAAATATTAAATTTTATTGAATCTAAGGTTTTTTTTGTTCTTTTTTTGTTTTTTTGTGAGGAAGACCAGCCCTGAGCTAACATCCGTTGCCAATCCTCCTCTTTTTGCTGAGGAAGACTGGCCCTGGGCTAACATCCATGCCCATCTTCCTCCACTTTATATGGGATGCCGCCACGGCGTGGCTGACAGGCAGTGCGTCGGCGGGCGACCGGGATCCGAACCCGCGAACCCCGGGCTGCTAAGCGCGGACTTAACCGCTGCGCCACCGGGCGGGCCCTAAGTTTTAACACATTAAATATAAAAAATCATAAAACATATAAAAGAGAAAACAATTATTGCCCTCACAGGCAGGGTGAAGGACAGCTCTGAGATGGAGCTGGCACTGACCGAAGCTTAGTTGCTGGTTGCTGATGGTGGTGCTGGAGTTGGTCTAACACTGCAGCCACTTCTGTGGCTGATGCTGGGGACCCTGCCAGCTCTGGCTGCGGAACTGGCCCAGGAGCTGTACCTGATCTGGGAGCTGCAGCTGGGTCTGTCTCAGATGAAAGTGCTGGACCTGCTTCTAGAATTGGCTCCAGTTCTGACAATGACTCTAACTCTGCGTTGTTGCCCCGTTTGGTGCAGGAACTAGTGACGAAAATGGCTCTTGCTCCAGAACTTGTCTAAGTGTTTGTGCTGAGGGGGCTCTAGTTCTGCAGGTGGCCCCAGCTGAGCTCTACAGCTGGTGTCAGAGCTGTCACTAGGACACAGTTTGTGCAAGATCTGGTACTTTAGGTGGCTCTAAGAGCTTTGTAGGTTGAGGTAACTCTAGCTCTACTGCCGGTGACCGAGCCTGCTCTAGCTGCACAGGTGGTAAACAGTGTGTCCTGACCTTTTGATGGGGTCAGTGACATTGCCAACCAATCGTGGGCTGTCCATCAGATGATGGTGGCACTACAGCAAATAGTCAAATGTTACAATACATCTAAGTTACAGTTACGTATTTATTTTAAATATGCTTAAAGGAGAATGGAATAATAGAAACCATTTACTCTTTGCTCAAATTTAACATAGCATGCCTTATTTACTTCATTTTTTAAGAAATATTGCAGTCACAATTGAAAGCACCATTCTCATTCTTCTCTCTTTCCTTCCCAGAGGTAACTACTGTCTTGAAGTTAATATATATGTTCTATAAGCATTTTCTTTTGCAAAAAGATACGTGTCTCAAATTTGGCGACTTTTTTTCTAAAAGTAGCTATCAAAGATAGGCTTCTTAGCTGATGTTGTTAAAAAATCTGTCTTTTCAAGGTAAAGATAACAAATCAACAATTAGTTGAGAAAGTACCTGCTTTTTTGATATCATTTTTTAAAGTGATGTTTGAAAATATCTCCATTATGTTACAACTGATTCCCCTGATTCAAAGAGTTATGTTCTATAAAGTCTTAGCAGACACTGAATGAGAAAGACTGAACCAGTACTCCCAGGGGAAGTACAAGGTTAGGTTTATGCAGCCTCTGGTCATGACATGTTTGTGAACCCATCAGTACATAACCTCGTTTTATATGTGTGTCTCTTTAAAGAGTACAGATTGTTGATTCATTAGTCGAACTCACAGCCAACAGCACTATCTATAACTCATGCCTGAAGGAAGCTCATCTAACACAAGTATTTTCTACGTGAGGCACATCACAGCCGTCTTGTGCTTAGGAACACTAAACAACACTTCAGCACTACATTTGAGGGCCACTTTAAAGAGCAAAATCACCAACAAAAAGCACAAAAATGTGAAAAATGTAGCATTAAATAGACCAGGAAAAGGACACGTTGACAGCATGAGAGCTGAAACAAGAGTGTCACCTTGTCCTACCTCAGCTGGGAACGTGTGCCTCAGGCAACTCAAATTTTTGCTAATCTACACATGTCCAGGAATTACTGGGGAAAATACAGTGAGTACTGGTTTTGGATTTAGCTATAAATTTTAGGTGCCAGCCACATGGCGTAGTGGTTAAGTTTGGTACTCGCTGCTTCAGCAGCAGGTTCATGGGTTCAGATCCTGGGCATGGACCTACACCACTCGTCAGCCATGCTGTGGTGGTGTCCCACATACAAAATAGAGCAAGATTGGCACAGATGTTAGCTCTGGGCTAATCTTCCCCAAGCAAAAACAAAAAAGAGGATTAGCAATAGATGTTAGCTCAGGGTAAATCTTCCCCAGCAAGAAATAAATAAATAAATTTTAGTGAGTAGGTGCATTCACAAATATTAAATTAGTGAATAATGAGGATTGTTTTTGGCAACATTTTGGCAAGAAACATTTTGTTGCCAAAAACAATGAGTGTATTAAATTCACATGGAAACAGTGTTCTAATCTGTTTTAAAATCTTCTACATGAAGAGTTTCAGTGTTTTGAACCATTTGTTAAAAATGAAAAATACATATTTTCTGATTGGTTTAAAAGAACAACTGATTGACATCAAGAAGAGTTGTGTATCTGCACTATTTCTAATTTCTCTCATTCTCTCTTGAACCCATTCCAATGAATCTCCACCACACCACTAAAACTTTTTCCCAAGGTCGCAAGTGACCACTACATTGCTAAATCCTATAGTTTTTTAGTCCATAAATTACTTGATCTATCAGCATTTGACAAAACCAATCACTATATCTGAAATAAAATCTGTTAATAGCCAATAAATTATTTGGGGACAATGATAAAATATTTGGGGATGTTTGAGAAAATATCAACAAATATACAATCTGGTCTCATGCCATTTGTAAAAATCAACTCCAAATCTAAATATGGCAAATAAAAGTATTAGATGAAGTGTTTCACAAATATTATAGAACATCTTTGTATCTTGGATAGTAGACAATCTTCCTAAACAAGACATAGAGAGCAAAAGCTCTAATGGATGAGATTAATAAAAATGACTACATCAAAATACAATTTTGTAAGACACAAGGCACCATAACTCAAGTAAAAAGACAGTAGAAAATATTTCAACACATAGCCAAGGGTTTCTATGCATGATGTATCAAGAACATCTATAAATTAATCAGAGACAAATCACCCATTAGAAATGTACCCAAGGGGGCCAGCCCGGTGGCACAGCGGTTTAGTCCGCGCTTGGCAGCCCGGGGTTCGCCAGTTCGGATCCTGGGCGCCCGCTGACACACTGCTTGTCAGCCATGCTGTGGCATCCCATATAAAGTAGAGGAAGATGGGCAGGATGTTAGCCCAGGGCCAGTCTTCCTCAGCAAAAAAAGGAAGATTGGCAATGGATGTTAGCTCAGGGCTGGTCTTCCTCACAAAAAAAAGAAAAAGAAATGTGGCCAAGGATATGAAGAACCAAGCAATTCTCAGTGGAGGAAATACGAAATGCTAGTAAACATAAAGTTTTCAACTTTCCCAGAGATAACAGAAATACAAAATAAATCAACAAAGAGATAAGCTTTAGGTATGAGATTAACAAACATTTAAAAAGTTTGTATCAGGTGTTGGGTATACAGAAAAATCAATCCACTCATATACTATTGAAGCACAACTTTTTGAGAACAAATTGAAAATATATATTAAATTTTTTTAATGAGCTTTTTCTATGACCCAGTAGTTCTGTTTATCAGTATCTACCCAGGAAATACCCTCACACGGGTGCAAGTGAAACGTGTACAAGAATATTGATTGTAATATTGTAATAGCAAAAAAATGCAAACAACCCAAATGTCCACCAAAAGAAGAATGGTTTAAGAAGGTACAGTTTATTCATACTAACGTGCAAGAGTGAAAAAGAATGGGGTAGGTCCAACCAAATTGTTATAAAAGTATCTCCAGTATAGTTTTGAGTGAAAGGAGGATTCAGAAGGAGGTACGTGTTATACCCGTTTCTTTAAACACCCACAACAAAAGGAAAAGAATATTTTTTCTAGAGTAACAGATACATGTGGGACTGTGGTTAAAAGAGCCTTTAGCTTTATCCATATATAACTTCTAATTAAATTTTACAAAGGTACTGCATCATATACTAATTGTATAATTAAAAGTTAATAATAATAATAATTGAAATAAGTGACTAATTAAGTTCATTCTTTCCCAGATTAGAGAATTTCAGCTACCCCAAAGTAACTGAAAAATTAGAGTGTCTACAGGAAAATGTCATTATAGGTGGGGGGAAAACTGAGCTTGGCTAACATTAGCAGATATTTTCATACTTTGGGGTAGCTGATATTTTGCTGTAGGACCATCTTGGCCATGCAAACCTTTGAAAAAAATGCAAGTATTTGCCAGTATACAGCCAGTATACAAAACCAACCAGGTTCTGATAATAAAAGTCCGGTTGTCACTATCAATCCAGCTCTTCTTTGGCCAAAACCAGCTTTTACACTGTTTTATCCTATTTCCCCATAAACAAGAGCCACAAAATTGATGGGCAAGCATCGCCACCTGGTGTCTGTTGTTCACATTGCAGAGCTCTTCACTGTACCGTTTTGTCCCCCAAATCTCAAACCAATGGTTCTGTCTTTTGGATGTCCCTTAGAAGTTAAGTGTTTTAGAAATTCCAGAGACCCACATGGGGTTATCAAGTTTTTAATTCTGACAAGTAAAGTTATTTAGAAGCCTACTATCTACCATCATTGCCAGTTTGTAAAAGAACAGATATTTAAAACCAAAAAATCAAAGAGGCCATAAACTCAGACAAAAGGACAATCCTGCCTATGAAAGAACAGTTGAAAATTGTATACACATTTCATAAATACGTAAATATACCATAACTCTATTAGTGGTTGTAAAGGGTAATGATGCTGTTAAATGGATCAACTTGATTGGGCCACAGGATGCCCAGACAGCTGGTTAAGCATTATTTCTGAGTGTGTCTGTGAAGGTGTTTCTGGAAGAGATTAGCAATGGAATTGGTGGAGGGAGTAAAGCAGATTGCCCTCCCTAATGTGTGTGGGCCTCATCTAGCATGCTGCAGGCCCAAAGAGAAGAAAAAGGCAAAGGAAAGTTGAATTCTCTCTCTCTCTCTCTCTCAGTGTTAGAGCTGGGACATCAGCCTTCTGCCCTTGAACTGGACTTACACCATTGTTTTTCCTGATTCTCAGGCCTTTGGACTCAGGCTGGAACTGCACCACTGGCTTCCCTGAGTCTCCAGCTTGCAGATGGAAGATCATGGGACTACTACATCTCCTATCAGTTCTCTTTCTCTGGAGAACCCTGACTAATACAATAATATTTACATAATTCTCCATTATCAATCTATGTCTCAGCTTTATCAACAAAAGCAGAGCTGGAGACAAAGTCCTCTAGACGGATACTTAATTTGGGAGGTACTGGGAGTGAGAGAGCAGGGAGAGGTCATGAGTAATACTGTTCTTCAGAGGCAGCATGCCTTTCATCCTCTTTACCGTTGGGATTGAAAAGAAGCCATTCACCAGATCATTATCCTATAGGAAGTTCCAGAAACTGTTGATCTGTTCCAGTAAAACCGGTTGGGCAATGTACTTGTCTAAGTTTATAGTAGTTTATTACCATTATCTGCTATAATCCACCTGGTTTTTTTCAGGAGCCAAACAAGTTAACTTAATGGGGTTATAATGGGAACCAGCACCCCTGAATCCTTTCCATCTTTGGAGATGGTGCTCAGGTCTACAGTTCCATCTGGGATGCAGTATGTCTTCTGATTTAGTACTGGCTGGGTCAAGACTGGGTGAGGGAACCAATGTAAGTTTCTAAGTATGTTTACTCCATTGTGTTCTTGGGAACCAGGGAAATTTCCACAGGGTGGCTCCATGGACACATTTGGCCCCCTGTGAGACATACTTGTACCTGGCTCCCTAAGCCTCCACTCTAACTGGGGGCCTTGTTCGTGTTTCAGGTCCTATGGTGTCACTGTCAACTCAGACCCTGTATCCAGCTCTTATAAGATCTGGATATCCTCATTTCTCCAGTGTATAGTAACTCTGGTAAATAATCACAGGTTCTTTTGGAAAATGATAAGGAGACTTATTGACTGTACTTGTGGTGACTATGCAGAGTCTTCCTCAAGTGGACACAGCCTCCCCTGTTATTGCTGACTCTTATCTGAGAATGAGGTCAGATCCTAAAACTGGGTGAAGGATTGATTTTCCATTGTACTAACCAATGTCAGCCTTCTGCTCACCAGATATTTTTCAGGTTATCCAAGTCAAGGAAGCACCCTAGCTGTCTGCTTTTATATCTCATCCTTCAGAATACCACAGTCAGATACCCAATGCCCAAGATCACTGCTGTCAAGACACTGCAGTTGCCATTCTGCCCTTGCTTCTTGTTCTACCATGTCCATCCACCTTCCTTCTAACAGTGAAGTCCAGCCACCTGGCTCTGCTCTTCGGGAGCCCCACCATCCTCTTTGGGCGTCTAGTTTCAGAGAAGCATCTGCTAACATCACCTCAGCCTAGTCACCCAGAGCTTCTGAAAGATGCTAGAGCTTCCTCACCAGAGCAACTCTTTTTGCCTTAGTGGACGAAGAGTCCTCTGGACTCTCCCAGGGTGGGTGGGGTCTCTGGTCGCATGTATTAAATCCATTCTAACATTCCTACCTCCCTGAGACTTCTGACTCTTTTCTCTGCCAGGGAGTTCCAGCATCTCCACCTGATTTATTGTATAGTATGTTCATATGTAAACTTCATGGAGCCATCCCAGCAGCACATTAGAATTTGTCCTTGGCAGGATGATAAATTCTGAAGGAGATGCCCCTTTGTCAACAAACTCTCTCCATCCACTCTTTTATTTTGTCTTTGTTGGTCCAACACCCTAAAGACACATATATACCCACACATATTCCCCTAGTTCCCTCTGGCTCATGTGAGCCAGGTACTACAATTTTATCAGTAAGTAATCTGTTTCCTCTTACAATAGAGACTGTTTTTCCTTGCTCAGGCTCTACTGAGACATAACCTGAAATATTGGTCTAGAGGCAATGAGGCAAGATGGGTTGCATCTTGAGGAAGATAAGCATCATCTTGTGAGGCATCCACTCAGGTAAAGTCTTAGCATGGTATCTGGGCAAGGGGAGGCTGCTCCCCTATATCAGGGGGAGGGGGCCACTTCAGCTGGCCTGGAAATTATAGGGGGGAGTCTATTTTAATATTCTCAGGTGCTTGGTCCCAATGCCCAATCCAAATCTCAAGTTCCCATCCCTTCACTATCAGTTCCTGACTTCAGCATAGGAGACCTGCCAAGGCTGTACATCCAGCCTCTGCTGTAACTCTGTCACCCTCACGATGAGATCCCAGACATATGGCTCCTTCATGGCTGCAGGAGATGAAAGTCTTTTTAGACAGCATGATGGAGACCTGTTTGTTTTCACAGCATGCCCTGAGTGAATAGCTGGCTGACCTGAACCTGTCATTTTCTTTCTTCAAGGCTTCCTACACAGTTAATAATGCCAGCCATCTCCACAAACCTTACAATTACTATTAACCCCATACTGATGGGGTTGTGATAGATAAACAGCTTAACCCAATGCTTCAAGTCTACCTGTACCTCATCTCTCCACCAAGAGTAAGACTCTTAGTAATCATGATGCTACAACATTGGGATTGTCACCAACCCATTTGTGGTGCCAACTGATTTAGCTTCTGTTCTCCCCCAAACAGAGCCTTAGACAAAGACTTGTGCCCTGGTGGTTACTTGGGAGGTGTAAACTTAAAAGCATTTTCACCTGTTATTTTGCCCTCAAAATGAGTTTGTTCAGGAATAACCAAAAGAATCGTAATTTGGGATGTGCATGCTATGACAAACCACAGGCAAATCCAGAAAACAAGTAAAGGGAGCTGCTTATATAGATGAAAGGGGGGAGTAGGGAGGTGCTGTTCTAAATGAAAGTTCACTGGGGGAAAGTAACCATTCAGGGTGGCAATGGCTTCTCATTGGCTGAGCTGCAGCATTTTTCATTGGCTGGGCTGTTGCTGGATGGGGAGAGAAATCTTCCTCCGGTAGTAAAGTAATTATACTTCTGGTGGAAGTTGCAAGAGTTCTGTCTTTTCCTGTTTGATGTAATTGACAATTGTGATAGGGCATGAGAGCTCCCCCTAGAGGCCTTCCCAACTCCAATTTAGTTAAAGTTTCAAATTTCCTTGGAGGTGATCCTAGGGAAGAGGAGTGACGGAGTGACAAGAGTCAGGCAGGAAAAGCTGCCATAAGGGGCACTAGTGAGGTTGCCACTTTTGTCAATGGGGTCCTGATTCTGCCAGGACATCTGAGTAGTGGACAGAGGGCCTCCCCAAATGGACCACAGTGGTAGCATTTATCCATCAGCTCCTAACTCCATTGGTTAAAGGCTGCCTCTAGGATGTTAATTCCTCCTCACTTCCAAGTTACATGTGTGTATGGACCCCATGAGCTCCTTTTTGTGTCTGATGCGTCTGTGGAGATTTCTGGTAGAAATTTTAAAATGCCCAGCATGCACATGGGACAAGAAGCTTGAAGGAATTCAAAGCCTGCATGGAACTGTTCATCTCTCATATCAGAGATTTCAGAGATAAGGGTGAGAAGAATGAGGACACTGGATGCACCTACTCTGCTACACATCTATAGATTTACAAATTTAGGTAAAACCCCAAATTTTAGAGAGATCAAAAGGCCAAAAGTAATCTATTGCCCTTCTTTCTCCATCTTTCCAACCTTGTCTCCTACCTCTCTTCACCTCCTCACTCAGCTCCAACCACCATGCCCTCCTTGTGCGTGCGTGTGTGTGTGTGATATCAAATGTGAAGTGAGTTTGCTCACCCATCATACAGCAAGCCAATCTCTGACACCAGGTGTAGTGGAAGAAAGTAGGAATTTTATTGCAAAGTGCTGAGCAAGGAGAATGGGCGGCTAATGCTGTAATCCCGAACTCCCCAAAAATCTACAAGCAAGGTTTTTTATTTGAGGTTTTAAGTAGGGGAGGGGGAGCATGTGGCCTTGGGGGCTGAATTCTAAGAGTCCTCCACACAGGCATGACTGTCTGTTCTATGTGTGGCATGCAGTGGATTTTTAGTCTTTGAAGTCTACAGTTTACAATCAGTCATTTTATCTTCTCGATGTTCCTGCAAGATGCTTAGTCAGGCAGGGGGCTGTCAGCAAGTTCCTCTCTTATCTGCAGTCCTCCTGCTGTTCTGCAAGGCAAGCTCAGAAACTTTGATTTTTTTTGTTTCCCATATTAACCTTGTGGGTACAAGGCACAGTTTTACCCTAATCCAGGGAAATTTTAACTCCTTCATCCTCAGTTTCAATCCCCCCTCTCTTTTGATCATTCCTCAATCTTGAGGAATGGGGACAAAGACCACTCTAGCTGCTTCCTCCTGTGAAAGGACAAAGTTCAAGGTCATAGGAATGAAATTTTCTACCTTTATTTTAAAAATATTCTTGGATACCAGGTGGGGGAGAGTGAGGTATGTTCTGCATAACTAATATTTTAGTACTCTGATCAATGGCTTTGGAACAACACTTAAGTCCACATTTTATAATTACATAGACAACCACACATATTAGCAAAATATATAGCCCAAATTTTGGTCCCCTCCGTAATGGACCTTAATCCTTGGAGAACCCAGGAGAAGAGGCCTGAAAACCAATCAATGGGACCTGGAACCTCAGGTGAAATCTGATGTAGCCAAATAGCCTGCTGTCTAATAGTCCAACAAGTAAAGTAAGAACCTGGAAGTCATTCATTACTTATTTTTAGGAGGCCATCTTCTGTACAGCAACTTGAGGTCTACCAGAGGTTCACTTTTCCATTCAGAGAAGTCAGTGTCTAGGGTATGAAGCCAGCCAAGGTGGTGTAGTGGTTAAGTTCATGTGCTCTGCTTTGGCTGCCCAGAGTTCACTGGTTCAGATCCCAGGCGTGGACCTACACACTGCTCATTAGGCCATGCTGTAGCAGTGTCCCACATAAAAAAATAGAGGAAGATTGGCACAGATGTTAGCTCAGAGTCAATCTTCCTCACAAAAAAAAAAAATGAGAGAGATCAGATTTGTGATTACCATAGGTGGGCGATGGAGGGAGGGGGAATTGGAGGAAGGTGGTCAAAGGTACAAACTTCCAGTTATAAGATAAATAAGTACTAGGGATGCAATGCACAACATGATGACTAAAGCTAACACCACTGTATGATATATTTGAAAGGTGCTAAGAAAGTAAATCCTGAGTATTCCCATCACAAAAATTTTTTCCCCTTTATTATTTTTTTGTATCTATATGAGATGATGGATGTCAACTATGTTATTGTGGTAATCATTTCACAGTATATGTAAATCAAATCATTATTCTCTAAGCCTTAAACTTATACATCTCAATAAAACTGGACAAAAAAAGAAAACATTTGATATTAGTACTGGAACTAAGAAAGTTGACTTGGTAGAAATAATGACACTTAAAATATCTTAAAATAGCAGAATCTGTAGTCAGTACATTATGATGTGGATAAAAATATCAAGTTATTTCCATAAAAATAATTGATTCTGATGAAAATAAATTCATTGAATTGAAAATAAAAAATAAACTTGTAGGAGAGGCTGAGACACAATCTCACCATAAACCACACCCCCAGCATGGCAACCCACAATCAGGATAGAACTCACAACTTTGAGTTTCTCCCTGAGAAGTGAAGGGCTTGAATCCATCATATGGCACCCCAACTTTTAAGATATGCACTTGAAAACCAAGCCCCCAAAACATCCAGCTTTGAAAGCCAATGGGGCTTGCATTCACGAGATCCGCAAGGCTATAGCAAAGCAAGAGACAGTCATTAAAGGGCTCACACAGACACACCTGGCTACACCCCAGGGCCCAGAGTGGAGGCAGCCAATTGAAAAGTGCCCGATCTTTCTGTAAAAGAGACCTATTTCCTTGTCTTAAAGCTTTGACCTGAGGGGCAGGCACCTAATTTAACACACCTCTAGGGGACTACTGAAATACTCTCTGAAGATGGTGGTGGTCAGTCATCATCTTTGCACTCTCCCTCTGCCTCACTCTGGGTCACTGGTATCTCCTGGAAAGGAGCTTCTGCACTCATCTAGCACCCTGGTTATTATGGCTCCTGCCCAGGAGATACCCCTTGATTGCCTGGCTCTGGTAGCAAGCAGAGCTTACATTTGCAGGTCCCTCACGACTGTAGCAAATGGAAAAAGAGTTTTTAACTGGCTAAACCCCAGGCACAGTGAAGAGGCAGCAGACTAAAATGCCCAGTCTTTCTATGGAAGAGGCCTATTAGCTTACCTTCACAGCAGCTTGAGGGACAAGCTTCTGATTAAACACACATCTAAGGGCCAACTGTAATCCTCTCCAGGGACCTCAGAGGGCAGGTGTTATCTTTGCACTCTCCTTTTGCCTCACTCCAGGTCACTGGTACATCCTGAAAAGGAGCTTGTGCATACATCTAGTGCCCTGGGTTTTGCAGTTACACCCAGGGGACATCCCTTAATCACCTGTCTCTGGTGGCCAGTGGGGCTTATGTTTGCAAGTCCTGTAGTACTGTAACAAAGAAAAAATAGTTTTTAACCAGATACACCACCTGGGAACAAGCTGAGACAGCAGACTGAAACATACCTCCAGTATTTCTGTAGAAGAGGCCTACTAGCTTATCTTCATAGCAATGGACTGAGGGGCAGGCTTCTAATTAAGCACACACCTATGAGCTAACTGTAATCCTCTTCAGAGACCTTAAAGTGTGGCAGGTGCCATTTTTATGCAGTCCTTCTGCCCCACCCCAGGTCATCACTGTCTCCAGAAAAGGAGCATGTGTACCTACCCGACACCCCAGCTTTTGTGTCTGTTACCCAGAAGACACCTCCCTTGATAGCCTGACTCTAGTGATGGCCAGCTGGGTTTGCGTTCATGTGTTCAATGGGATGGTAGGAAACAAAGAAACAGTTCTTAACTGGCTATCACCCCAGGGCTCAGTACAGAGGAAGCAGACAGAAAAACTCATCTCCCAGTCTTCCCCTGAAAGAGGTATATTGATATACTTTAAAGCTGCTACCTGGGGCTGGCACAGTGGCATAGCAGTTAAGTTCATGCATTTTGCTTCAGTGGCCCGGGGTTCACCAGTTCAGGTCCTGGGTGTAGGCCTACTCACCACTCCAAGCCATGCTGAGGCAGTGTCCCACATAGAAGAGCTACAACTCTACAACTATGATACACAACTAGGCACTGGGGCTTTGGGGAGAAAAAAGAAAAAAGAGGAAGATTGGCAACAGATGTTAGCGTAAGGCCAATCTTCCTCAAAAAAAAAAAAAGAAAAGAATTGCTCCATAGAAACATAAAAGTAGGAAAATATTTCTAAATTAGTAGTATGTCTATATAATATACTTTCTTATATTCTAAAAAAATAAATAAATAAATAAGCTGCTACCTGAGCTTCTGTCTTCCAATCAGCCTGAATCAAAGTAATGACTGAGATCCTCCCCTTTGGGACACTGACAGGTCTTGGAAAACCCTCAAGTACTGGGATGCACTGAAAGTGAAGTAGGCTGCTTGGGCAATCACAAAAGTTTGAGAGACAGCAAACAGCTAGGGCAGGATTGAACAATAATGTTCATTTCCTACATGAGCCCACTCTTTCAAGACTGGGAGAGGTGACTGTTTTATCTAATACATAGAAAACAACACAGAGAGTCAAAGAAAATGAAGAAACAGGAGTATGTTCCAAAGAAAGGACAAAATAAAACCTCAGGAAAAGACTAATGAAACAGAGAATTAAATGAATTACTTGATAAAGGGTTCAAATGATAGTAATAAAGATGCACACTGAGCTCAGGAGAACAATGTGTGAACAAAGTGGGAATTTCAACAGAGATATAAATTTATAAGAAAGTAACAAATAGAAGTCACAGCACTGAAGAATACAATCACTAAACTGAAAAATACAATAGAGGATTTCAACTGCACACTAGATGATACAGAAGGAAGCATCATTGAACTCAAAGACAGATCAGTAGAACTTACCCAATCAGAGCAGCAAAAATAAAAAGAATGAAAGAGTGAAGAGAGCTTGAGAGATTTATGGGACAACATCAAGCAGATCAAAATTTGCATTATATGGGTCCCAGAAGGAGAAGAGAGAGAAAGGGGCAGAAAACTTATTTGAAAAAATAATGACTGAAAACTTCCCTAATCTGGGGAAGGAAACAGACGTCCAGATCCAGGAAGCCCAGACAGTTCCAAATAAGATGAACTCAAAGAGACCTACACCAAGACACATCATAATTAAATTGTCAAAAGTGATAGATAGGGAGAGAATCTTAAAAATAGTATGAGAGAAAACAACTTGTTACATACAAGGGAACCCCATAAGATGATCAGCAGATTTTTCAGCAAAAACTTTGCAGGCAAGGGGGCCACCCGGTGGTGCAGCGGTTAAGTTTGCGCTTGGCAGCCCAGGGTTGGCAGGTTCGGATCCCGGGCTCCTGCCTACGCACTGCCTGTCAGCCATGCTGTGGTGGCATCCCATATAAAGCAAAGGAAGATGGGCACAGATGTTAGCCCAGGGCCAGTCTTCCTCAGCAAAAAAGAGGAGGATCAGCAGTGGATGTTAGCTCAGGGCTGGTCTTCCTCACACACACAAAAAAACTTTGCAGGCAAGAAGGGAGTAGCACAATATATACAATACACTGAAAGAAAAAACCTGCCAAACAAGAATACTCTACCTGGCAAAGTTGTCCTTCAGAACTGAAGGAGACATAAAGAGTTTTCCAGGGAAGCAAAGGCTAAAGGAGTTCACCACCACTAGACTGGCCTTAAAAGAAATGTTAAAGGGACTTTTTAAGCTTAAACAAAAGGGCATTAATTAGTAACAGGAAAACATATGAAAGTATAAACCACACTGGCAAAGATATATATATATATATAGTAACATTCACAATAATCTAATGTTTTAAAGATGGTGAATTAATCACTTATAAAGCTAGTATGAAGGTTAGAAGATCAAAGTGGTAAAAATAACTACTACTGCAATAATTCGTTAAGGGGTACACAAGATAAAAATATGTAAATTGTGACATCTAAAACAAAATGTGTGGCTAGAAGTAAGAATGAGTTCAAACTTACCTCTTATCAACTTAAAATAGACTGTTATAGGGGCCGCCCGGTGGCGCAGCGGTTTAGTCCGCGCTTGGCAGCCCGGGGTTCGCGGGTTCGGATCCCGGGCGCCTGCCGATGAACTGCTTGTCAGCCATGCCGTGGCAGCGTCCCATATAAAGTGGAGGAAGATGGGCACGGATGTTAGCCCAGGGCCAGTCTTCCTCAGCAAAAAGGGGAGGATTGGCGACGGATGTTAGCTCAGGGCTGGTCTTCCCCACAAAAAAAAAGACTGTTATAAATATGTTGTTTTACATAGCCTCATGGTAACCACAAAGCAAAAGCCTATAGTAATTACACAAAAGATAAACAGAAAGAATCTAAGTATACCACCACAGAAAATCATCAAATCACAATGGAATAGAGAAAGAAAAGAACAGAGAAATTACAAAAAAGCAGGAAAACTATTAACAAAATGGCAATAAGTCTGAGCCTATCAATAATTACTTTAAACATAAATGGACTAAATTCTTCAATCAAAAGACTGAGTGGCTGAGTGAATTAAAAAACAAGATCCATCTATATGCTGCCTATAAGAGACTCAGTCTTGTTGTAAGAACACACACAGACTAAAAGTGAAAGGTTGGAAAAAGATTTTCCATGCAAATGGAAATCAAAAGAAAGCTGGAGTATCTATACTTATATCAGACAAAATAGACTTTAAGACAAAGACTGTAATAAGAGACAAAGAAGATCATTACATAATAATAAAGGGTTAACCCAGCAAGGGGATATAACATTTGTAAATATTTATGCACCCAACATAGGAGCACCTAAATAAATAAAGCAAACATTAACAGATCTAAGGGGAGAAATAGACAGTAATACAATGATAGTAGGGGACTTTAATACCCCACTTTCATCAATAGATAGATCTGCCAGACAGAAAATAAATAAGAAAATATTAGACTTAAATGACACATTAGACCAGATGGACATAACAAACCCATACAGAACATTCCACCCAAAAGCATCAGAATACACAATCTTCTCAAAGGCACATGGAACATTCTCCAGGATAGGTCATAAATTAGGCCACTAAACAAGTCTCAAATTTAAGAAGACTGAAATCATGTCAGGCATCTTTTCTGAAAACAATTATATGAAAGTAGAAGTCAATTACAGGAAGAAAATTCACATAGATGTGAAGATTAAACAACACGCTACTGAACAACCAATGGGTGAAAGAAGAAATTAAAAAATACCTTAAGACTAATGAAAATGGAAATACAATGTACCAAAACTTAATGAGATGAAGCAAAAGCAGCGCTAAGGGGGAAGTTTACAGCAATAAATAGCTACATCAAGAAACAAGAGAGATGTCAAATAAACAACCTAGCTTTACTCCTCAAGGAACTGGAAAAGGAAGAACAAATGAAGCCCAGAGTTAGTAGAAGGAAGGAAATAACAAAGATGGGAGCAGAAATAAATGAAATAGAGACCAAAAATACAATAGAAAAGATCAACAAAACAAAGAACTGGCTTTTTGAAAAGATAAAATTGACAAACTTTTAGCTATACTCATCAAGAAAAAAGAGAGAGGGCTCAAATAAAATCAGAAATTAAAAAGATGTTACAACTAATACCACAGAAATATGAAGGATCATAAGAGACTACTATGGATTAGACAACCTAGAAGAAGTGAATAAATCCCTAGAGACATTCAGCCTACCAAGACTGATTATGAAGAAATAAAAAATCTGAACAGATAAATTGCTAGTAAGAAGATTGAATCAGTAATCAGAAACCTCCCAACAAACAAAATTCCAGGACTAGATAGCTTCACTGGTGAATTCCAACAAACTTTTAAAGATGAGTTAATATCAGTCTTTCTCAAACTTTTCCAAAAATAGAAGAGGAGGGAACACTTCCAAACACAAATGGGACTATATCAAACTTAAAAGCTTCTCCACAGCAAAAGAAACAATAATCAAAATGAAAAAGTGACCTACAGACTGGGAGAAAATTTTCGCAAGCTCTATATCAGAAGAGGAGTTAATATCCAAAATATATGAACAACTCATACAAGTTAAAAACAAAAAAATAAAGAATCTGATTTAAAAATGGGCAGAAGATATGAATAGGCATTTTTCCAAAGAAGACATCTAATGGCCAACAGGTACATGAAAAGATGCTCGACATCACTAATCATCAGAGAAATGCAAATCAAAAGCCCAATGAGATATCTCTTTGCACCTGTTAGAAAGGCTATCATCAAGAAGGCAAGAGATAAGTGTTGGTGAGGATGTGGAGAAAAGGGAACACTTGTACATAGTTGTTAAGGATGTGAATTAGTTCAGCCACTATGGAAAGCAATATGGAGGTTCCTCAAAAAATTAAAAATAGATCTACCAATTCCACTTCTGGGTGTATACCCAGAGGAAATGAAAACAAGATATCAAAGAGATATATGCACACCCATGTTTATTGCAGCATTATTCACAATAACCAATATACAAAAACAGACAAATGGATAAAGAAGATGTGAGATTATATATATACATATCATAGAATATTATTCAGCCATGAGAAAGGACATGCTTCCATTGTGACAAAATGGATGGACCTTGATCATATTAAGCTAAGTGAGATAAGTCAGACAGAGAAAGACAAATACTGTTTGATATCACTTATATGTGAAATCTAAAAAATCTGAACTCAGAAACAGAGTGCTGGTTACCAGGAGCTAGAGTATTGGGGAATTGAGGAAAAGCTGCTCAATAGGTACAAAGTTCCCAATTAGAAGATGAGTAAGTTCTGGAGATCTAATGCACTGCTTAGTTAGAATAGTCAAAAATATTGTATTATATACTTCAAATTGCTAAGAGACTAGAACTTAAATGTTCTCACCATAAAAAGCAAATGATAATTGTGTGATATGATGGTGGTGTTAGCTAACACTACAGTGGTAATCACATTGCAAAATATAAATGTATAAAACAACACATTGTACACTTTAAATATACACAATGTTATATGTCAATTATATCTCAATAAATTTGGGGAAAACGAAGTGAAAATCAAAATTTAGTAAACTTCTAAAAATGTATACATCTGGAAACTAATCTGCCCACTGGAATTACCCGGGGTCTCAATGCAAAAAGGAAAGCAAAGGCAAAATAATTCAGAATCACTAATGGAAGGACGTCAGTTCACTAAGAAATGCAGTATTTTGTTGTAACTTAATTCAAAAAGAAATATTCGTCTGACAATTTTCACCAAAAATATTGTAAGTTTTTCAGACAATGCCTACCACCATGGATTTACTGTCAACGATCTTATATCAGTGCTTCCAGTAGAAATATAAAGTGGCCACATACTAATTTTAAATTTTCTTATAGCTATATTGAAAAGGTAAAAAGAATCAGGTGAAAATAATTTTAATAATATACTTCATTTAAGTCAATATATCAAAATATTATAATCTCAAAGGAGATCTTTATTAAAAATAGTGAGATATCTTACTTTTTTAATTAATTTTTTTCAATCTAGCATGTATTTTACACTTTCATCACATCTCAATCCAAACTAGCCACATTTCAAAGACCCAGCATCTGTTATGGACTGAAAGTTTGTGTCCTCCAAAAATTCATATATTGAAGCCCTAACTCCCAATGTGATGGTATGTGAAGATGGGGATTTCATGAGATACTTAGGGTTAGATGAAGTCATGAGGATGAAGCTCTTATGATGAGATTAGTGGTCTCATAAGAGGGGAGGACCTCAATAAAATAATTTTTTTAAAAAAGGAGAGAGAGAAATATCCATCTCTCTCTCTGCCATGTGAGGACACAGTGAGAAAGTGGCCATCTGCAAGCCAGGGAGAGAGCCCTCACATGGACCAGATGGCTGGCACCTTGATCTTGGACTTCCCAGCCCACAGAATTGTGATAAACAAATGTCTATTGTTTTAGTCATATAGTATATGGTATTTTGTTTTGGCAACCCAAGCAGACTAATACACTATCACTAGTGCCTACCATATTGAACAGCACAGTTCTAGGTGAAACTCCAACCACTCAGTAACCCAGCCACATTTTCTCCAGTGTAGCATCATGAAGCATGACTTTCAGATATAATTGTTATCGTGCACAAAATACTACATGATTTGATCTGGTCTATGATACCAATACTTGAAAGTGATGGAGAAGGAGCATGGAGAAAGAGCATGTGCAATTGCAGAGGTTGGGGTCCAAAACTAGCCATGCCAAGTACTGGGTGAATGACCTTGAAAAGGTCACCTCTGAGCCTCAGGTCTTTATTTGAAAAAAAAAAAAAAAGGAATAAAATGGGCTTTAAGTGATAAGTAATGTGAAAAATGAGGGTAATGTGTTTGCACAGTGTCTGGCACATAGTAAGTGCTCAGAAATGTTAGATCATATCCATGAGCAATAGTTAAAGAAGGATGCAGAGTTTGAAATTACTTTTCTAGGAAGCTTGGGTCACCAGCCATCCAGGTATCACACTCTATCCTAAGTGCTTCACGTGTGAATTATATGATCTTTACAACAATCCCATGAGGTAGGCACCATTGCCATCCTCATTTCACAGATGAGGAAAATGAAACACAAAGATGTTAAATAACTTGTCCAAGTCCACACAGCTTATAAGTGGCAGAATCAGGATCCTAACCAGACAGTCCATTCTCTTATCCACTGGGCTGCGCTGCTTCTCTAAATAGTCTCAAGTACCAAGAAATATTCTTCCCTTTAGTGTGGGGCCATGTGTGTACTTCTCCAAGTGCCTGCATAGCACAAAGATCCACATAGACCTTCTGGCTTTTGAGGAGGTTCCCTTAAATCTTACCTTTTCTGACTGCTGTGTATGGGTGTGTCATGGTTACAGGGACCCTTCCATTCAGCCCAGCCTAGCATTTGCTGTTGGTATGAGAGTACCGAGGCTCCACCAGGAGGAACCTGTGAGAACTGCTTCCTCAAGCCGAGTAGTTTTTTGTACCATGGTGTTTTGTTGTTAAATACACACACACACATGCATGAGTACACACAAATAAATATGTAAATGTACACATACAAATTTCTTTACATAGACATGTATAGAAGGAGAGGACAGGAGAAGGGAGGAAGAAAAAGGAAAAACAGGGTGGGAAAGAAGGAAGAGATAAAATACATGTCACAGACTCTGAACTGAGGACACACTCTGTCTTCAACACAAACCCACACCCTTAAATCCTATTTTGATCACTCTTCCAAGCTGTTTTTTTCTGGTTTCTGAGCTTATGATATAATAATGCAGGGAAAGAGGAAGATTTGCAGAGAAAATGCAAAAATCATTTTGAGAAGGAATACTACCTGACTGGGGAAGAGGCTGTTGACCAAGAAGAACAAGCAGAAAGAAAGCAGAGTAGCCAGTGCAGCAGTTCAACATGGAGGCAAGTGTTGGCCAGCCTTCCAAATTGTGAGTCTCCTCCAGTTGAGAAGTTTGTGCTCATAGTCCTATTTCTAAAGAAAATATTCTACTACCTTTATCAGATCCTAACTAGGAAAGAAGGATAATATGAAAATGAGGTTAGAAATTTTCTCATTGCAAATGTTAAAAAATAAAAGAGGGGGAGAAAAAAAGGTGGAGGAGGATTCTGGGAAGATGGCAGAGTAGGAAGCATCGGGAAACTGTCTTCCTACCTGGACAACAATTGCACTGGCAGAATCTGTCTGATGTGGCTATTTTGGAACACTGGAGTCTGTTGAAGGCTTGCAACTTCCAAGGGAAGAGTTGGACTGTAATGTGTGGTTAATTTTGGTCAATTTCAGCCTTTAGCATAGTAGCAGTTATTAGTAGTAGTCCCCCACCCCCATCCACATGGCAGGCAGCTGTGCACTACAAGACCAGCTTACACACAGCTCGTGGGAACCAGGGTCAGTAAAAAGAATCATGTCCTCCAAATATTGAGGATTTGTGCTCTGATCACTGATTGCTGCTTCTAATTACAGAGATGGAGACAAAGAGGCAAGCAGCCATTGTTATTGCACCTTCCTCCATTGTTGCAAGCCCCTCTCCCTCCAACTGAAGTGACTTCCAGGAGATCTAAAGGGCTGGTGCTCCTTTCCCCACCCTTCAGTTTTCTATTTTTCCCCTTTCACAAGTGAAG
Source organism: Tapirus indicus (assembly GCA_031878705.1). NCBI lineage: Eukaryota > Metazoa > Chordata > Mammalia > Perissodactyla > Tapiridae > Tapirus > Tapirus indicus. The sequence goes on along the minus strand of CM062922.1, from coordinate 121,818,108 downwards.
GGACATTCAGAAACAACTGAATATATAGGGAAAATTATAAAGCAACAATGCAGGCTCAGGGAAAAGCTCAGAAAAGACCTGAGAAGACCTTAAGTTTACACCTCAGGCTGATCCTTGGCACAGAAACAGCCTGTAACAATCAAAAAAACTAAAACAATATACAAAAAACAGCAAGCCCTGGAAGGGGAAAAAATAGTTTCCAGAGTTACCACATTATTAGATTCAAATGTCCAGTGTTCAACAAGAAATCACAAGGCATGAAAAGAAACTGAAAAGTATGGCCCACTCAAAGAAAAAATAAATCAACAGAAACCATCCCTGAAAAAGAACTAATAGTAGATATACTACACAAAGACTTTAAAACTGTTTTAAAGGTGCTCACAGAACTAAAGGAAGACATGGATAAAGTCTAGAAGATGATGTGTGAACAAAATGAAAATATCAATAAAGAGGTAGATGACCTAAAAAAAAGAAACAAAAAGAAATTCCACAGGTGTAAAGTACAATAACTAAAATTAAAAATTCACTGGAGGAATTCAAAGGCAGATTTGAGCAGGAAGAAGAAAGAATCAGTAAATTTGAAGATAAGACAATGGAAATCAATGAGTCTGAGGAAAAGAAAGAAAAAAAGATTGAAGAAAAGCAAACAGCCTGAGGGACCTGTGGGACACCATCAAGAGGACCAACATATATATGCATCACGGGAGTCCTAGAAGGAGAGGAGAGAGAAAAAGGGGCAGAGAAAATATTTCTGAAGAGACTATTTCTTCCTAAATTTGATGAAATACATGAATATAAACATCCAAGATGCTCAATGAACTCCAAGTAAGATAAACTCAAAGAGATCCACATTGAGACACATCTAATCAAACTTTCAAAGGATAAAGGCAACGAGAAAACCTTGAAAGCAGTGAGAGAAGCAAATTGTCATATACAAGTGATCCTCAATAAGATTATCAGAAGATTTCTTATCAGAAATTTTCAAGTTCAGAAGACAGTGGGTTGATATTTTTAAAGAGCTAAAAGAATAAAACTGTCAACCAAGAATTCTGTATCTGGCAAAACTGTCCTTGAAAAGTGAGGGAGAAATTAAGACATTCCCAAATAAACAAAAGCTAAGTGAGTTTGTGACCACTAGACCTGCCCCGCAAGAAATGCTCAAGGGAGGCCTATAAGGTGAAATGAAAGGGCAATAGACAGAAAATTAAAACCATATGGAGAAATAAAGATCTCAATAAAGGTAAATACGTGAGCAATTATAAAAGCTAGGGTTATTGTAACAATGTCTTGTAAATGCACTTTTTCTTTTCTACAAGATTTAAGAGACTAATTCATTTAAAGAAAAAAAGCTGTTATTAGTGTAAAAGTTAGTATTATTATAATTTTGGTTTGTAACTCCAAATCTTGTTTTCTACATAATTTTAGACACTAATGCATTTAAAAGAATTATTAGTTTATTTTTTGGGCACACAATGTATAAAGATGTAATTTTGTGACATTGACAACCAAAAGAGGTGGGGACAGAGCTGTAAAGAAGAATTTTTTATGCTGTTGAAGTTAAGTTGATATAACTTCAAATTAGAGTGTTGTAACTTTAGGATGTTAAATGTAATCCCTATGGTAACTGCAAATAAAATAGCTATAGAATATACACAAAAGGAAATGAGAAAATAATTTAAACATTTCACTACAAAAAATCAATTAGACACATAAGAAGACAGTAATGCAGGAAATGAGGGACATAAAAGCTATCAGGCAGATCAAAAACAAACAGCACAATGACAGAAGCAAATCCCTCCTTCTCAGTAATTAGTTTAAATGTAAGTGTGTTAAGTCTTGAATCAAAAAACAGATTGGCAGAATGGATAAAAATACATAATCCAACTGTATCCTATCTCTAAGAAACTTACTTGAGATCCAAAGACACAAACAGATGGAAAGTGAAAGGACGGAAAAAGATATTCCGTGCAAATAGTAAACAAAACAGAGCACAGGTGTCTATACTAATATGAGACAAAGAAGACTTCAAATCAAAAATTTTACAAGAAAACAAAGAAGGATCTTATCTACTAATAAAAGCTTGAATAGAGCAAGAAGATATAACAATTATAAACATTTACACACTCAATGACAGGCCATCAAAATATATGAAGCAAAAATAGTTGAAGACTTCAATACCTCACTTACAACAATGGACAGAACACCCAGACAGGAGATAAGTAAGGAAATAGAGGACTTAACACAATAAACCAACTAGATCAAACAGACATATACAGAACACTTTACCCAACTACAATAGAATACATATTCTTCTCTCATGGGACAAATGGGACATTTTCCAGGATAGACCAGATGTTAGGCCACAAATTCTCAATAGATTTTAAAAGATAGATAGCAAAGGATCTTTTCTGATCCTCAGGATGAAGTTAGAAATTAATTTTTTAAAAAAGGAGGGGGCCGCCCGGTGGCACAGAGGTTGAGTCCGCGCTTGGCAGCCCGGGGTTCGCGAGTTCGGATCCCGGGCGCCCGCCGACGCACTGCTTGTCAGCCATGCCATGGCGGCGTCCCATATAAAGTAGAGGAAGATGGGCACGATGTTAGCCCAGGGCCAGTCTTCCTCAGCAAAAAGGGGAAGATTGGCAACAGATGTTAGCTCAGGGCTGGTCTTCCCCACAAAAAAAAAAAAAAAAAGGAGAATTAGGGGCCGCCCTGTGGCGCAGCAGTTTAGTCCGTGCTTGGCAGCCCAGTGTTCGCAGGTTCGGATCCCGGGCACCCGCCGACGCACTGCCTGTCAGCCATGCCGTGGCAGCGTCCCATATAAAGTAGAGGAAGACGGGCACCGATGTTAGCCCAGGGCCAGTCTTCCTCAGCAAAAAAAAAAGAGGAGGATTGGCAACGGATGTTAGCTCAGGGCTGGTCTTTCTCACACACAAAAGAAAAGGAGAATTGGAAAATTTGCAGAGTTGTGGAAATTAAACAACGCACTTTTAAATAACCAATGGATCAAAGAGGAAATCACAAGGGAAATTAGAAAATACTTACAGACAAGTGAACATGAAAGCACAACATGCCAAAACTTATGGGATACAGTGAAAGATGTGATAATGGGGAAATTTATAGCTATAAATGCTTGCATTAAAAGGCAAGAAAGATCTCAAATCAACAAACCTTATTTTACAACTTAAGGAACTAGAAAAAGAAGAACAAACTAAACTCAAAGCTAGTAGAAGGGAGAAAATAAAGATTAGAGCAGAGATAAATAAAAGAGAGAATAGAAAAACAGTAGAGAAAATCAATGAAACTAAAGGTTGGTTCCTCAAAAAGATCAACAAAATTGACAAAGCTTTAGCTAGATAGACTACAAAAAAGAGAGAGAGAAGACTCAAATTACTAAGATCAGAAATTAAAGTGAGGACATTACTATGATTCCACATAAATAAAAAGGGTTATAAGAGAGTATTATGAACAATTGTATGCCAACAAACTGGATGACCTACGTGAAATGGACAGATTCCTAGAAATATAACTTACCAAGACTCATCATGAAGAAAGAGAAAATCTGAATAAATCTATAACTAGTACGGGGATTGAATCAGTAATCAAAAATCTCCCAACAAAGAAAAGCCCTGAACCTGATAGCTTCACTGGTGAATTCCATGAAACAAAGAAGAACTAATACAAATCTTTCTTAAACTTTTCCAAGAAATTGAAGAGGAGGAAACACTTCCCAATTTATTCTGTTAAGCCAGCATGGCCCTGATACCAAGCCAAAGACACCAAAAAAAAAGAAACCTACAGACCAATATCCCTTATGAACATTGATACAAGAACTCTCAACAAAATGCTAGCAAACAATGCAGAGGCATATTAAGAGGATTATACACCATGGCCAAGTGAGATTTATTCCTGGAATGCAAGGATGGTTTAACATATGAAAATCAATCAGTGTAACATACCACATCAACAGAATAAAGAAAAAAAAAAACACTTGATCATCTCAATAGATGCAGAAAAAGCATTTGACAAAATTTAACACCCTTTCATGATAAAAACACTCAACAAACTAGGAATAGAAGGAAACTACTTCAACATAATAAAAGTCATACATGAAAAACCCACAGTCAACATCATATTCAATGGTGAAAGACTGAAAGCACTTTCTCTAAGATAAGAAAAAGGCAAGGATGCCTGCTTTCACACTTTTGTTCAACATGGTACTGAAAGTTTTAGACAGAGCTATTAGGCAGAAAAGGAGATAAAATGCATCTAAATTGGAAAAGAAGTAAAATTATCTCTGTTTGCAGATGATATAATCTTATATGTAGAAAACCCTCAAGATTCCACACACAAAAAAACCTGCTGGAACTAATAAATGAATTCAGCAAAGTAGCAGGATACAAAGTCAACATATAAAAATCAGTTGAATTTCTATACACAATGAACAATCTGAAAAAGAAATTACGAAAACAATTCCATTTACAATAGCATCAAAAAGAGTAAAATACTTAGGAATTAACTTAACCAAGTAGGTAAAAGACTTATACAAAAAAAAAAAACTACAAAACATTGCTGAAAGAAATTAAAGAGGACATAAATAAATGGAAAGACATGGAGTGGAAGACATAATATTGTTAAAATGTCAATACTACACAAAGCAATCTAAAGATTTAATCCCTATTAAATCCCAATGACATTTTTTGCAGAAACAGAAAAATCCATCCTAAAATTTGTATGGAATCTCAAGGGACCCCCAAATAGCCAAAACAATCTTGAAAAAGAAGATCAAAACTGGAAGACTCACACTTTCTGATTTCAAAACTTACTATAAAATTGATATTTAGAGGAATAAATTTTCAGCTCTTTGAGTCTTTTGAAAAGCTGAGTTTTATATTCTCCTTCTATAAGCCTCTTTGCAGGGAAAATGGGAGTAAGCTCACTTACTTCTTAAAAATGACTTTCATATTCCCCATAATCTCCTCTGCTTCCAACCTCCTTCTCTCTGGTCACAGGAAAAGCTCTAGATTTAATAATTTACTCAGAAAATATTTATTGTTCACATATGATGTGCAGTCCCTGTCCTGGGCCCTAGTGGTTCACCAGAGAAAGGAATCAGACGTCACTTTTCCTGATCTCTCTAACAAGAAAAAGAGACAGGAAAAGATGCATAGAGAGTTCAGCTCTATGTTTTCTAGGGAAGCAAGGTCTGAGACTGCCCTGTTTGTTATTAAATTCCCAATACCTTGCAGAGTCCTCTACTCTTTCATTGCGCAGTTCTCAGCACACTGCAGGTACTCAGTAAATATTTTTTGAATTAATAAAGTGTTGGATTAAAAATCAATAACTGAAAGATAGAAAAAGACATATCAAAAAGATTGAGCACATTTCTGTTTAAAATAGAGTAAGCACAATCCAACTTGTCTGTCTCACTAAATGCAACTAAACACTCAGCAGAGAATAAATGCAGCAATCTAAAATTACCTGACATATGAAGAGTGAGGACTATGTCAAAAACTCACAAGGAAAATGGCAACAGTTTCCAAACCTGAGAAGACACAGACATTGCAATTTTCAGACAAAGACATTAAACAAGCTATTATAACTATGCTCCAAGAAGTAAGAGCAAACACTTTTGAAGTGAATAGAAAAATAGAAACTATCAGAGGGAAAAGAAGTAATAAAAAGAAACAAAATATAAGTTTTACAACTGAAAAATGCAATAAATGAAATAAAAATTTCACCAGATGAGCCCAATAGCAGAATGAATATGACATGGAAAAGAATGAGTGTCCTTAAAGATAGACTAATAAAATCATTCAATCTGAACAACAAGGAAAATAAAGATTGAAAAACCTAACAGAGCTTCAGGGACCTATGCCGCAATATAAAAAGGTATTGGTGTCACTGGTGTCCCAGAAGAAGACAAGTAAAGTGGAGAAAAAAATATATGAAGAAATAATAGCTGAAAACTTCCAAATTAGATAAGACAAACTTACAGATTCAAGAAGCTTACAACATCTCAAACAGGATAAACTCAAAGAAGTTCATACCCAGGACACCATAATCAAACTGCTGAAAATCAAAGACAAAGAAAAAAATCTTGAAAGCACTCAGAAAAGAACAATGCATAAAATATAGGGGAACACTGATTATAATGAATGCATACTTATCAGAAATCATAAAGGTAAGAAAGCAGTGGCACAACACATTTAAAATGCTAAAGGAAAAGGACTATCAACCCATAATTCTATGTCTAGTGAAAATATACTTCAGGAATGAAGGCAAAATATTAATTCCCATATATAATAATATTTAACATCAAATAATGTTTAATATTTATAAATGCAAATATATTAATAAATGTTTAAAATAAATATTTAATCATAAAATAATTCCCATATTTTAAAAAGACTAAGAGAAATGCTAAAGCAAATACTTCAAGTGGAAGGGAAATGTGACCAGAGGGAAAGTAGGAACTTTAGGAATGAAGAAAGAGCACAAAAATGGTACATTCCTGAGTAAATATAATAAATATATATAATACATATATTATAATATATTATTATATATTATACATTTAATAATATAATAAACTATGTTTCTCCTAAATTTTCTAAAATATGTATGACAATGAAAGTGAAAAAATTATAATATCAGTGAGGATTACAATGAGTGTATGTGACATATATATATGACAACTAAATAATAAAGGGGGAAGGCAAAGGGACTTATATAGTGGTAAAGTTTAAACATTTCACTTGAAGTGGTAAAATATTAATTCTAAGTAGACTATGAAAAGTTATATATGCATATTTTAATACCTAGAGAAACCACTTTAAAAATTGTGCAAAGAGATATAATCCAAAATGCAATAGATCCATTAAGTTAAAAACAAAAATATCCAAATAATCCAAAAGAAGGCAGAAAATGGAAAACAGAGGAACAAACAACAACAACAAAAAAAAACCCAGAGATACAAATGGAAAATTAATAATAAAATGGAGACCTAAAATTAATTATGTACAATTATTCCATGAATGTAAATGGTCTAAACACACCAATTAAAAGACAGAAATTGCCAGAATGGATAAGAAAGTATGACCCAACTATATGATGTGTACAAGAAATTCAATTCATACATAATGACTATATGTAGGTTAAAAGTGAAAGGAATGGGAGTGATGTCACTGAGAATGGTGGAGTAGGGAGCACCAAGGACCTGTCCCTGCACTAAAGTAATTATTACACTAGCAAAAATTGTCAGAATCAACTTTTTCAGAACTCTAGATTTAACTTTAAAAACTTACAACAACTAGGTGACTGCTTAATGAAGAAAGAAGCTGCCAAATTTTGGTGTGTTGTGGCATTTTTGCTTGCCCTCCTACCATCCCCCAGCCCCCAGATTGGAGGCACTGTGGGGATAGCAGTGTGCATTCCTGGTGCAGCTTGCTCATGCCAGAGAGGGCAATACAGACTTATTCTCAAAGAAATACTGTTGTGCATTTTTACATGTCTGGTGGCTCCCTAAGGGATGGGCTCAGGAGCTTTGCCTTTGCTTCACTGCCCCTTTGACCTTCTAAGTACTGGAGTGGCCTCTTCACTGGTGTTTGTTGAAAGCATTTAAAGGCATATACTACCCAAAACCACCTAAGGCAAGGGACAACAGAAGAGGAAAGCAGCAGACAGATGAAAAGCTCAGGAAAAAAGAGGCTGGGGAAAGAAGATATATGGGGAATAGAGGTTTGAAAAACTCCCATGTATACCAGGGAATCCAGAAGGCCATGTGCATGCCCAGAGCTAGGCAAATGCTCAGAAAAGACCTGGAAAAACCGGAAGCTTTTACCTCTGGTTGAACTCTGGCTATGCTCAGCATAGGCAGGTGGTAAGGCTGAGGCAGAACTGTGAACTGCCTGGCTAGCTAAGCACTGAAGGAGTGCTCCCACTCCCACAAAGACCAGGTGAGCATTTTTGTTTTGTTTTGTTTCTTTTTTTTCTTTTTGGCACCAGATGTTTAAGGAAAACTCTATCAGAACACTAGCTGACTACTAAACTAATGGAACAGAGACTGCAGTGACCACGCACAACAAAGAACATAGCACAAAAACAACTACAACCACAACAAGCAGAAACAACAAACCCTGGGAAGGGAGGAGAATTTGATCTCGAGTCATCATATCGCAATATTCAAAATATAATTTTTTAAAATGACATTTTATGAGGCATGCAAAGAAACAAGAATGTATGGCCCAATCACAGGGGAAAAAAATTAATGAACAGAAACTGTCCCCAAGGAAGTTGAGACATTAAATGTACTGAACAAAGACTTTAAGACAATTGTCTTAAATATGCCCAAAGAGCTGAAGGAAATTCTAAACAAAGAATGAAAGGAAACTGGGAGATTGATGTCTCAACAAATAGAAAATATCAGTAAAGAGAAAGTATAAAAAGGAGCCAAATAAAAAAATCTGGAGCTGAAAAGTATAACTGAAATGAAAATTTCAATAGAAAAGTTCAAAATATTTGAGCAGTCAGAACAAAGAATCAACAGACTTGAAGATAGCTCAATTGAGATTATCCAGTCTAAGAAGCAGAATTTAAAAAATGAAGAAAATTAACAAAGCCTAATGGTAAGCACAATAACTGAAATGAAAAATTCACTAGAGAGGTTTAATAACAAGTTTGAACAGGCAAAGGAAAGAATCAGAAAACTTGAAGACAAATCTATTAAAGTTATCCAGTCTGAGAGGCAGAAAGGAAAACAACGAAGAAAAAATATTTATTTTTCTTTTGTTGCTAGTACTTTTGGTGTCATATCTAAGAAAAAATTGCCAAATAAAAAGTCATGAAGATATACCCCTATGCTTTCCCCTGGGAGTTTTATAGTTTTTGCCCTTATATTTAGATCTTTGATCCATTTTGAGTTAAATTTTTGTATGTTGTATGAGCTCTGGATCCAGTTTCATCTTTTTGCATATGGATATCCAGTAGTCACAGACCATTTGTTAAAGAGAGAATTTTGCCCCTTTATATAGTCTTGGCACCCTTGTCAAAAATCATTTGATATGGATTTATTTCTAGACTCTCAATCCTATTCCATTGATTTATATGTCTATACTTATGCCAGTATCACATTGTCTTGACTACTGTGGGCTTATAGTAAATTTTGAAATTGGAAAGCATGAATTATACCATTTTATTCTTCCTTTTCTCAATTGTTTTGACTGTTTGGGGTCCCTGACAATTCCATGCAAATTTTAGCATCAGCTTTTTCACTCTGTAAAAAAGACTATTGCAATTTTTATTGAGATTGCATTGATCGATTCCCTTCAGGTATTGCAATATTAACAATATTAAGTGTTCCAATCCATGAATACAGGATGTCTTTCCATTTATTTAGGTCTTCTTTACTTTCTTTCAACATTGTTTCGTAGTTTTAAGTTTACAACTCTTGCACCTCCATAGTTAAATTTATTCCTAAGAATTTTATTCTTTTTAATGCTGTTGTAAACAGAATTTTCTTTCTTTTTCAAGATGTTCATTGCTACTGTATAAAAATACAACTGAATTTTGCATGTTGATATTGTATCCTGTGACTTTGCAGAATTTGTTTATTAACTCTAATAAGTTTATTTGGTGGAGTCTTTAGGATTTTCTACATACAAGATTATGTCATCTGTAAATGGAGATGGTCTTACTTCTTCATTACCAATTTGGAAGACTTTTATCTCTTTTCCTTGCCTAATTGCTCTGCCTAGATTTTCCAGTACATGTTGAACAGAAATGCCAATAATTAGCATCCATGTCTTGTTCCTGATCTTAGGGGGAAAGCTTTCTGTCTGTCACCACTGAGTATAATGTTAGATGTAGGTGTTTTATAAATACCCTTTATCATGTTGAGGAACACTCCTACTATTCCTAATTTGTTGAGTTGGGTTTTTTGATCATGAAAGGGTGTTGGATTTTGTCAAATGCATTTTCTGCATCAATAGAGATGACCATGTGGTTTTTTCCTTTGTTTTGTCAATGTGGTGTATACATTGATTAATTTTCATATGTTGAACCTTGCATTCCAGCAAAATATCTCACTTAGTCATGCTGCATAATTCTTCAAATATGCTGATGAATTTCATTTACTAATAATTTGTTGAGTGTTTTTGCATTTATATTCATAAGGAGTATTGGTCTGCCATTTTCATGTGATGTATTTGTCTGGCTTTGGTATCTGGGTAACGCTGGCCTCTTAGAATGAGTTAGGAGGTGTCCCTTCCTTTACAATTTTTTGGAAGAGTTTGAGAAGGACTGGTGTTAATTCTTGTTTAAGTGGTTGGTAGAATTCACCAGTTAATTCTTCTGACCCTGGGGTTTTCTTTATTGGGGAGTTTGAAATTACTAATTCACTCTCTTTACTTGTTATAGCCTTTGTTGGATTTTCTATTTCTATTTAAGTCAGTCTTGGTAGTGTGTGTTTTTCTACGAATTTATCTATTTAATATAGATTAATTTGTTGGTGTACAATTGTTCATATTATTCCTTTATAATCATTTTTATTTCCATAGGACGTAATATTGTATCTCTATTAAGCTAAACATATATTCATATTGATTTTTTTAATGCAATTGACATATAACATTGTGTAAATTTAAGGTGTTTAATATGTTAATGTGATACGTTCATATATTGTAATATGATTGCCATTGTAGCGATAATTAGCACCTCTATCATGTCACATAATTATCATTTCTTTTTACTGGTTGGAATAATTAAGTTCTAGTATTTTTGCAAGTTTGATAATTATAATGCAGTGTTGTCTATATTCTATATACTGTGCATTAGATCTCTAGGATGTATTTACTAATCATTGCAAGTTCGTACCCTTAAAAAACATTTATCCTATTCCCCCACTCCCAACCCCTGGTAACCACCAGTTTACTCTCTGTTTTTACAAGTTTGGATTTTTAAATTCTACATATAAGTGATATCATACAGTATTTGTCTTTCTCTGTCTGACTTATCCCACTTAGCATAATGTGATCAAGTTTCATCCATGTCGCAATGGCAGGATGCCCTTCTTTCCCATAGCTGAATAATATTCTTTCTCATGGAGATATATATATATATATATATATATATATATATATATATCACATCTTTATCCATTTATCCATTGATGGGAACTTAGGATATTTCCATATCTTGACTATTGTGGATAATGCTGCAATAAACATGGGTGCGCATACATCTCTTTGATATCCTGTTTTCCTTTCCTTTGGGTATATACCCAGAAGTAGAATTGCTCAATCATATGGTAGATCTATTTTTAGTTTTTTGAGGAACCTCCATATTGTTTTCCATAGTGGCTCAACCAATTTACATTCCCACCAACAGTGAACAAGGGCTCCCTTTCCTCCATATCCTCACCAACACTTGTTATCCCTTGTCTTCTTGATGGTAACCTTTCTAACATGTGTGAGGTGATATCTCACTGTGGTTTTGATTTGCATTTCCCTGATGATTAGTGATGTTGAGCATCCTTTCATGTACGTGTTGGCCATTTGGATGTCTTCTTTGGAAAAATGTCTATTTAGTTCCTCTGCCCATTTTTTGATCAGATTGTTTCTCTTTTTGTTATTGAGATGTGTGAGTTCTTTACATATTTTAGATAATAACCCCTTATCTGATATATGGTCTGCAAAAATTTTGTCCCATCCTGCAGGTTGCCTTTTCATTTCATTAATTGTTTCTTTTCCTGTGCAGAAGCTTTTAAGTTTGATGTAGTCCCACTTGTTGATTCTTCCTTTTGTTGTTTGTGCTTTTGATGTCATATCCAAAAAATTATTGCAAGACCAATGTAAAGGAGCTTCTTCCTTACATTTTTTTATAGGAGTTTTATGGTATCAGGTCTTATGTTTAAGTCTTTGATCCATTTCAAGTTATTTTTTGTGAGGGTGTAAGATACGTGGCCAATTTCATTGTTCTGCATGTGTTTATTCAGTTTTCCCAGCATCATTTGTTGAAGAGACTACCATTTAGCCACTGGGTGTTCTTGGCTCCCTTGTTGAATATTAGTTAATTGTATATGATATGTGTCGGGGGATTAACTCTGGGCTCTCAATTCAGTTCCATTGGTCTATGTATCTATTTTTGTGCCTGTAACGTATTGTTTTTATTACTATAGCTTTGTAGTATAATTTAAAATCAGAAAGTATAATACCTCCAACTTTGTTCTTTCTCAGGATTTCTTTGGCTATTCAGGGTCTTTTGCAGTTACATACAAATTTTAGAAATGTTTTTTCTATTTCTGTGAAGAGTGCCAGTAGAATCTTAATAGGTTTTGTGTTGAATCTATAGATGGCTTTGGATAGTATGGATATTTTAACGATATTAATTCTTCTGATCCATGAATACAAGATGTCTTTCCATTTGTTTGTGTCTTCTTCGATTTCTTTCAACAAAGTCTTATATTTTTCACTGTACCAATCTTTCACTTCCTTCATTAAATTTACTCCTAAGTATTTTATTGTTTTTGATGCTATTGTGAATGGGATAGTTTTCTTTACTTCTTTTTCAGATGTTTCATTATTAGAGTATAGAAATGCCAACTGATTTCTGTATGTTGATTTTATGTCCTGCAATTTTTCTGAATTCAATGGTTAGTTTCAACAGTTTTTTTGGTTGAGTCCTTGGGATTTTCTATATACAAAATCATATCATCTTCAAATAATGACAGTTTTACTTCGTCCTTTCTCATTTAGAAGCCTTTCATTTGTCTTGCCTAATTGCTCTAGCTAGGACTTACAGTACTATATTGAATAAGAGAGGTGAGAGTGAGCACCCTTGTCTTGCTCCCGATCTTAGAGAGAAAGCTTTCAATTTTTCACCACTGAGTATAATGTTATCTGTGGGTTTCTCATATATGGCCTTTATTATATTGAGGTACGTTCCTTTTCTACCCAAACTGTTGATGGTTTTTATCATGAAAGGATGTTGTATTCTATCAAATACTTCTTCTGCATCTATTGCAATGATCATGTGACTTTTATCTTTAATTCTTTTTATGTGATGTATTTTATTTATTGATTTGTGTATGTTGAACCATCCTTGCATCCCAGGAATAAATCTTATTTGATCATGGTGTATAACACTTCCAATGTGTTCTTGAATTTGGTTTGCTAATATTTTGTTGAGATTTTTCATCTATATTTATCAGAGATATTGGTCTGTAGTTTTCTTTTCTTGTAGTGTCGTTATCTGGCTTTGGTATCAGGGTAATACCTGCCTCAAAGAATGAATTTGGAAGTGTTCCATACTCTTCAATTTTTTGGAAGAGTTTGAGAAGGATTGGCATTAATTCTTCTTTAAATGTTTGGTAAAATTCACCGGTGAACCCATCTGGTCCTGGGGCTTTATGTGTTGGGAGGTTTTTGATTACTGATTAAACCTCTTTACTCATTATTGGTCTGTTCTAATTTTCCATCTTTTCCTGATTCAGTCTTCATAGCTTGTGTGTTTCTAGAAATTTACCTATTTTTTCTAGGTCATCTAATTTGTTGGCACAGGGACTGGCCCAGTGGCATAGGGGTTAAGTTCACGCGGTCTGCTTTGGCAGCCCGGGGTTCACAGGTTCGGATCCCGGGCACAGACCAACACACTGCTTGTCAAGTCATGCTGTGGTGGTGTCCCATATAAAGTAGAGGAAGATGGGCATGGATGTTAGCCCAGGGCTAGTCTTCCTCAGCAAAAGAAAAAAAAAAAGAGGAGGATTGGCAACAGATGTTAGCTCAGGACTAATCTTCCTCACAAAAATAAATAAATAAATAATTTGTTGGCACAATTGTTCATAGTAGTCTCTTAGGATCCTATGTATTGCTATAGTATGAGTTACAATGTCTCCTCTTTAATTTCCTTTTTTTTTTTTTTGAGGAAGATTGGCTCTACACTAACATCTGTTGCCAATCTTCCTCTTTTTTTTTCTCCCCAAAGCCCCAGTATGTAGTTGTATATCATAGTTGTAGAGTTGTAGCTCTACTTTGTGGGATGCCACCTCAGCATGGCTTGATGAGAAGTGAGTAGGTCTGCATCCAGGATCCGAACTGGTGAACCCCCAGCCACCGAAGAGGAATGTGAACTTAACTGCTGTGCCACTGGGCCTGCCCCTCCTCTTTAATTTCTAACTTTAAGTATTTTCTTTTTTCATAGTTAGTCTAGCTAAAGGTTTGTCAATTTTGCTTATTTTTTCGAAAAACCACCTCTTAGTTTAGTTGATCCTTCCTACTGTTTTTTCTGGTCTCTATTTCATTTATTTCTGCTCTGATCTTTATTATTTCCTTCCTTCTGCTAACTTTGGGCTTAATTTGTGCTTATTTTTCTAATTCCTTGAGGTGTGAATTTAGGTTGTTTATTTGAGATCTTTCTAATTTCTTAGTGTATGCATTGATCACTATAAACTTTCTTCTCAGAACTGCTTTTGCAGCATCCCATATAATTTGATATGTTGTGTTTCCACTCTCGTTTGTTTTGAGTTGTGCTTTTATTTCCCTTTTGATTTCTTCTTTGACTCATTGGTTGTTCAGAATTGTGTTGTTTGGTTTCCATATATTTGTAGGTTTTTCAGCTTTCCTCTTGTGCATTTCTAGTTTCATACCACTGTGGTCAGAAAAGATCATTGGTATTATTTCAGTCTTCTTAAATTTGCTAAGACTTGTTTTGTGTCCTATCATTTGACGTATTCTGGAGAATGTTCCATGTGCACTTGAGAAGGATGTGTATTCTGCTGCCTTTGATGGAAAGTTCTCTATACGTTTAAGTCCATTTGATCTTAAGTATGGTTTGATTTCAACATTTTCTTGTTAACTTTCTGTCTGAATAATCTACCCATTGATGACAGTGTTGAAAACCTAGGTTGTTTCCATATCTCAGCTATTGTAAATAATGCTGCAATGAACATGGGGTGCATATATCTTTTCAATATAGTGTTTTTGTTTTCTTTGGATAAATACCAAGAATTGGAATTGCTGGATCATACAGTAGTTATATTTTTAATTTTTTGAAGAATCTCCATACTGTTTTCCATAGTGGCTGCACCAACTTACATTCCCACAAATGGTACACATGTTCCCTTTTCTCCACATCCTCACCAACGCTTTTTATTTCATGTCTTTTTGATAATAGCTCTTATAACAGGTGTGAGGTGATATCTCATTGTGGTTTTGATTTGGATTTCCCTAATGATTAGTGATGCTGAGCATCTTTTCATGTACTTGTTGGCCATCTGTATGTCTTCTTTGGAAAAATGTCTATTCATATCTTCTGCCCATTTTTCAGTTGTATTGTTTGTTATTTTGCTGTTGAGTTGTATGAGTTCTTTATATATTTTGGATACTAACCTCTTATCAGATATGATTTGCAAATATTTTATCTACTTAGTAGATTGCCTTTTCCTTTTGTTGATGGTTTCATTTGCTGTCCAGAAGCTTTTTAGTTTGCTGTAGTCCCACTTGTTTGTTTTTTGCTTTTGTTGCCTTTGATTTTAGAGTTAAATCCAAAAAATCATTGCCAAGACTGATGTCCGGGGGGCCGGCCCGGTGGCGCAGCGGTTTCGTCCGTGCTTGGCAGCCCGGGGTTCACGGGTTCGGATCCCGGGCGCCCGCCGACGCACTGCCTGTCAGCCATGCCGTGGCGGCGTCCCATATAAAGTAGAGGAAGACGGGCATGATGTTAGCCCAGGGCCAGTCTTCCTCAGCAAAAAAAAGAGGAGGATTAGCAACGGATGTTAGCTCAGGGCTGGTCTTCCTCACCAAAAAAAAAAAAGACTGATGTCCGAGAATTGTATGGTTTTGGGTCTTACGTTCAAGTCTTTAATTCATTTTGGGTTGATTTTTGTGTATAGTGTAATATAGTGGCCCAGTTTCATTCTTTTGCATGTTGCTGTCCAGTTTTTCCAATACCATTTATTAAAGAGACTGTCCTTTCCCATTGTATATTCTTGGCTCCTTTGTGGTAAATTAATTGACCATATATGTGTGGGTTTATTTCTGGGCTATACTTATTTTTGATATGCTTTTCCTTTAACATTTTTAAGTGGTTAACACACCATTCTAGTATAGAGTTACAGTTTTCTTCTTCTGGCTATCTATTTATCACATTTACCAGAGTGTTGGGTACTTTCATATGCTTTTTATGTCTCTGATTAGCATCTTTTCATTTCAACCTGAAGAACTCCTTTTAGCATTTCTCAAGGCATATCTAGTGGTGGTGAATTTCCTCAGCTTTTGTTTTTATGGGAAAGCCTTCATTTCTCCTTATAGGTGAAGGATAACTTTGCCAGATAATGTATTCTTGGCTGGCAACATTTATCTTTCCATGCTTTGAATATGTCACTCTTCTCTCTCCTGGCCTATAGAGTTTCTCATGAGAAATCTGCTGATAGCCTAACTGGGCGGTGTGGGGCGTCTATTGTTTTTCTTTTTTCCCTGGCTGTCTTTGAGGTTCTTTCTTTATCACTGATTTTTGACAGTTTCACTTTAGTGTTTCTTGCAGAAGGTCTTTTTGCATTGAGATAATAAAGTGTTCTATTAGCTTCTGTATGTCTAAGTCCTTCCCCAGGTTTGGGAATTTCTCAGCTTTATTTTTGCAAGTAAACTCTCTGCCCCCTTCTCCCTCTCTTCTCCTTCTGGTACACCAATTATTCTTATATTTGACTTTCTCATTGAATCAACTCTCATCGGGTTTCTTCACTTTTTTAAATCTTAGTTCTCTCTCTTCTTCTAGCTGAATTACTGCTATATTCCTACCCTTTAAGTCACTTATTCTTTTTTCCACCTGGTCTGTCCTGTTACCAATGTTCTCTATTGCATTCTTCATTTAATTCATTGAATTCTTCAGCTCCAGAAGTTTTATTTGATTCTTTTTTATAATCTCAATCTCTTTAGTAAAGAACTCCTTCTGTTCATTAATTTTACTTCTATGTTCATTGGGTTGTCTTTCTGAATTTTCTTGTAGCTTATGAATTTCTTCATAACAGCTGTTTTGAATTCTTTATGTTAGATTGCAATATTCCACGCTTTTGGGTTTGGTTGCTCAAGAATTATCATTTTCTTTTTGTGATAGCATATTTCCTTGATTTTTCATAGTGTTTGTAGGTATTCTCTTTTGCTTTCACATTTGAAGTAGCAGATAATTCCTTAACTAAGTTTTTATGTCTTTGGGTTCTTACGATTCAACAGGCTGGCTATTAGAAAACTTTCTTTTGTATTCCAAAAGGTGGCGCTATAACTCAAGTTTGTGGTTTCTTCCTTGCCCACCCACCACCCTTGGCCTATTATCTTAGCACCCACTGTGTCTACTAGGGTGCACTCTGGAAGATGCACTTGGGAGCGCACAAAGAGCCGGCAGCAGAGTGGAGGGAGGTGTAGGTTTAGCGCTTGGGGCATTTTGGGTGTCCACAGCCAGTGGGGGGATCCTCAAGTGAAGTACCCCAAGAGGTTTGTGGGCAGACTTCTTGCTGAAGTCATGAAGCAGACAGCAGGAAATGTTCCTTTAACGCCCTTTAGTATTCTTATCTGCCTCTTTCCCTTTTTCCTCCCTTCCTCCAGTCATGGAGGTCCTTCTCAGAAATCCAAGTGCTGCTGGGGAGAAACGGGTTTCTCCAGCCACAACTTGCACAACTGGGATAGCTGGGCAGTTGCCACTTTCGCTTTCCACCCACTCCTTGGGAGAGATCACTGCTTCACCTCCTCTGCCAGGGAGGTCGCTGCTGCTACTGCTGCCGAAAGCTCAGCCTCTTGCAGTGTCGCCCTGGGAGAGAGGCCATCTCAGCATCTGCATCCAAGTTCATCCTTATCCTGCTCCGATGACGTGCTGGAATCCCATCTCAGGCAGGCTGGACTTCCACAAATTCTCTCTTGCCGGTGGGTATCTTCCCAGTTTTGCAACTCCAGGCGCCCTGCTCCCACATTGTGGCGAGTGCTGGTGAAGCAGGTTTGCTGACTCCTTTGGATTTGCAGCCCTTACTGAGGTCCTATTTGTTTATTTTCAGATGCACAGGTGGGCTAGAAACCTCCTGGGTCCTTTAGTGTAATGTGCAGAGGCACTTTTGTTCAGTTATGGATGTCTAATTGGTTGTTTAAAAAGGGGGAGAGAAAAGAGGAACAACCTAGAGAGGTGCCATAATGCTGACCTCACTCCTACAAGTCTGTGCATACTGATATCTCTAACTCTATTCCATTACCACATGGATCATTCTAACCTTTCCCCCTTGCTTATCTCTAAATCCCACTCCAGCATTGAGAAACCCAACTCCCACCTTCCATTATCTATTTACTTCATTGTTCAATTCCAACATGCACGTATAGCAGTATTAAAATTATTAACCCATACCTCTGTGGTAAATAATTTTATCAACTGGAGTGTAGTGTTTATGTGCAGTTACTTCTGGCTTATTAATAGACTCCATCATTTCCAAAGTCACTTAGGTTAGCACATTTCATTCCCTCATCCCCTTCAGTGAGGTTGCTTTGTGCATTTGTAATACAGTTTGATTCTCTTGTCACATTCTGCATTCCTTCCCAGGATCCCTCAAACTTATCTAAATGATTTGTTTAACTTGCATACATTAAGGTTCACTCTTTGTGCTGTAAAGTTCTATGGGTTTTGAAAAACGCATAATGTCATGTATCCACCGTAACAGTATCATACAGAATAGTTTCATCACCCTTAAAAAGTCCCCTGTACTTCATCTAGTTAACTCTCTCTGCCTCCAATTTCCTCCCTAACAACCACTGATCTTTTTACTCACTCTATAGTTTTACCTTTTCCAGAATGTCACATAATTAAATCATGCAGTATGTAGCCTTTTCAAACTGGCTTCTTTCACTTAGCAATATATATTTTAGGTTCTGCCATGTATTTTCATGGCTTGACAGCTCTTCTCTTTTCATCACTAAATAATATTCCATTGTGTGGATGTAATGGAGTTTATTTATCCATTCACCTATTGAAGGATATCTTGGTTGCTTCCAGTTTGGGGCAATTATGAATGATGTGCCTGTTGCTATTGGGTGTCTTGGCTTTTAGGTCTTCTCAGGTGACAGAGCAAGGAAATCTATGTTTGTATACCAACCCATGTATATACACATATCTATAAATATTTCTATATGTATCCATTTGCATGCAATGCTGAGATTTCCTATTGTTCCAAATCTTCACCAGCATCTGGTGGTGTCAGTGTTTTATATTTTAGCCATTCCAATAGGTGTGCAGTGGTATTACATTGTTGTTTTAATTTGCACTTCCCTGATGATAAATGATATGGAGCATCTTTTTGTATGTTTATTTGCTGTCTGAATATCTTCTTCAATAAAGTGTCTGTTCATGTCTTTGACTATTTTTTTAAATTGAGTTGTTTGTTTTCTTGTTGAATTTTAAGAATTCTTCATATATTTTGGATACAAGTCATTTATCAGATGTGTTTTACAAATATTTTCTCCTCTTAATTGTAATAAAATCCAACTTCTCATATTTTTCTTTCATGGATTATGCTTTTGCTGTGTATCTAGAAACTCATCACCAAAACTGAGGTCACCCAGATTTTCTCCTATATTTGCTTGTAAAGTTTTATACTTTTGTGTTTTACATTTAGGTATATGATACACTTTGAGTTAATTTTACTAAAAGCATAAGATCTTACAGTGTAAGAGAGTGAGAAGACAAGCCACAGACTCAGAGAAAGTATTTGCAAAAGACATATTTGATAAAAACAATTGTTATCCAAAATACACAAAGAACTTAAAACTCAACAATAAGAAATCAAAAACCCAATTTTTTTAATAAACACCTTGCTGAAGAAGATATACAAAGAAGATGGCAAATAAGCATATGAAATGATGTTCCACATCATATATCATCAGGGAAATGCAAATTAAAACAACAATTATATACCCCTACAAACCTATTAGAATAGCCAAAATCCAGAACACTGACCACACCAAATGTTGATGAGGGTGTGGAGCAACAGGAACTCTCATTCATTGCTGATGGGAATATAAAATGGAACAACCACTTTGGAAGATAGCATGACAGTTCCCTGCAAAACTAAACATACTCTTACCATAAGATTCAGCAGTCATGCTCCTTGGTATTTACCCAAATGAGCTGAAAACTTATGTCCCCACAAAAATCTGTACGTGGATGTTTGTAGCAACTTTAGTCATAAATGCCAAAACTTGGGAACAACCAAGATGTCCTTAAGTAGGTGAATGGATAAACTGTGGTATATCCAAACAGTGGAATATTATTCAGCCCTAAAAAGAAATGAGCTATCAAGCTGTGAAAAGATATGGAGGAAACTTAAATGGATATTCCTAAGTGAAAGGAGCCAATCTGAAAAGGCTACATACTGTATGACTCCAACTATAGCACATTCTGGGAAAAGCAAAACTATAGAGATAGTAAAAGGATTCATGGTTGCCAGGGGTTGGGAGGAAAAATAAATAGAGCACAGAGGATTTTTAGGACAGTAAAAATACTCTGGGTGATACTATAATGATAGATACATGTTATTATACATTTGTCAAAACCCATAGAATATACAGCACCAAGAGAGAACCCTAATGTAAACTATGGGCATATGTCAATGTCGGTTCATAGACTGTAACAAATGTACCACTCTGACAAGGATTTTGATAGTGGGGGAGGCTGTGCATATGTGAGGGCAGGGAGTATATGAGAAATCTCTGTACTTTCCACTCAATTTTTCTGTGAACCTAAAATTGCTCTAAAAAATAAAGTCTGGGTTTTTTTTTTTTAATGTAAGATCTGTGTCTTGACTCAGCTTGCTGTGTTTTTGGGTTTTTTTTTTACCTTTTGGCATCCAATTTTTCCAGCAGTTTGTTGAGAAGAATACCCTTTCTCCGTTGAATTGCCTTTGTTCCTTTGTCAAAGATGAATTGACAACATTTGTGTAGTTTCTGGGCTCTGTATTCTGTTCCATTGTTCTATGTATGTATTTCAACAATACCACACTATCTTGATTACTGTAGCTTTACACCAAGTCTTGAAGTCAAATAGTGTGAATCATCCAACTTTATTCTTTTTTTAGTACCATGTTGGCTATTCTAGGTCTTTTGCATTTCCACATAAACTTTAAAATCAGCTTGTCAATATCAACAAAATAGCCTACTAGTATTTTGATTGGAATTGCAGTACATTTGTCAGGGTCAGGGTCAGGGTTAGGGTCAGATTCAAGAACATGGTGAGGGTCAGAGCCAGTTTCAGCATGAGGATGAGAGTTACAGTCAGTGTAGGGTACTTGCCTACGTCATAGTGATGGTGAGAGTGAGGGATAGTGTCAAGGTCAGGCTAAGGGTCTGGTTGAGTTTCAGGGTTGCAAGGGTCAGGATAAGGGTCATCCTACGGTGAGAGTCAGGGGAAGGTAAGGTTTCGGGTAATGGTCAAGTCAGTAAATATGAGAGTGAGGATCAGGATCAGGGTCAGGTGAGTCAGGATCAAATTGTAGTTGAGATTCAGGGTCAGTGTGAGGGGTCAATTTGATGTCACTGCCAGGGTCAGCTTCAACATTAGAATCTCGGTGAGGGTGACAGTGAAGTTGAAGATAAGTATGAGGGTGAAGGTAATGGTCAAGCACTGTTTCTGCATGATAGTCAAGGTCAGAGTGAACATGAGAATTAGTGTGTCGAAGTGAGGATCAGGGTCAATGTCAGAATGAGCATCATGGTCAGGGTCAGGCTGAGGGTCATGGTGAGGGTCAGAGACAGGTCAGGGGTCAGTGTCAGTGAAAGAGTGAAAAGTGAGTCAAGGTGAGGTTGAGTGTATATTTCAGGGTGATGATCAGAGTGAGAGTCAGGTTGAGGGTTAAAGTCAGGGTCATGGTAAAAGTGAGAACGAGGGTCAGAGTTAGATTGAGCATCAAGTAAGGGTCAGGGTGAGGATGAGGCTCAGTGTCAGGTTCAGGCTTACATGAAAGTCTGGTCAAGGTTGCAGATCAGGTTCAGGATCTATAGGGGTTCAATGTTCAGTAAATTGTTTGGGTAAAGTAAGTGTCACGGTGAGGATCAGGGTCATGGTCGGGTTCAGGGTCACAGTCAGTATCATAGTGAGTGTGAGGGTCAGGCTCAGAGTCAGAGTTAGCATCAAGTAAGGGTCAGGGTGAGAATGAGATTCAGCGTCTGTTTGAGGGTCATGGTGATGATCAGGTTCAAGAGGAGTGTGAACATGAGGTTCAAGTCAGGTTCAGGGGATGCCTGGGGCAAGTGTCAGGGTCTTGATGGGGATCAGGGTCTGGGTAGTGTGAAGACAGAGATCAGGGTAAGGATCACAGTCAAAGTTAGGGTGAATGTGAATGTCAAGGTCAGAGTAAGCATGAAGTAAAGGTCAAAATAAAGATGAGATTCATTGTAGAGTGAGGGTCACAGTCAGGGTGGTTTTCAACATCAGAGTAAGGGCTAGGGTCAGTGTGTTGGTCATGGTCAGGGTCAAGGACAGTGTCGGGGACCAGTTCGGGGTCATGTTGAGGGTAGGAATCAGAGTCAGTGTTTGTGTGAGCATCAGGGTCAGAGCCATGGTCAGTGTTAGGGTGAGGTTCAGGGTCATGTTCTGTGTAAGGTTCAAGGTCACCTTGAAGGTCAGAGTCAGGATGGGAGTTAAGATGAGAGTCACAGGGACAGGGTGAGGGTAAGATCAGAGTCAGGGTGATGACCAGAGTTAGATTAAGGTGGAAGGTCAGGGTCAGGATCATGGTAAGTTGAATGTGAGGATCAGAGTCAGAATGAGCATCAAGTAAAGGTCAAAATGAGGATGAGATTCAGCAACAGTTACAGTGTCAGGATCAGGGTCAAGGTGAGAGTTAGAGTCAAGATGGGTGTGAAAATGAGGTTCAGGGTCAGGGTCATGGTTTGGGTGAGATAAGAGTCAGGTTAAATATCACTGTGAAGGTTAGCATCGTGGTGAGGGAAAGGGTCAGAGTGAGGATTGCCATCAGCATACGTTGTAGGTCAGGGTGAGGTCATGATTGATATCAGGGTCAAGTGAATGTCAGCATCAGCGTAATGATCAAGGTCAGTGTGAGGGACAGGTTCTAAGTGAGGGTGATGGTGACAATCAAAATTGGTGATTAGGTTGCATCAGTGTCAGAGTTAGGGTGAGCTTCAGGGTAAGAGTCATGCTCAGTGTCAGGGACAAAATTAGGTTTGTATCATGTTTGGTATCAGGGTGAGGGTCAGGGTCAAAAGTCATCCTAGGTTAGGTTCAGCGTGAGGGTAACTAAGTCAAATTTAGGGTCAGGGTGAGGGTCAGGATGAGGGTGAGGGTCAATATGAAGTTCAAGGTCAGGGTAAGTGTCGAGTTCATGATCAACCTTAGAGTGCGGGTCATATCAAGGACTAGGTAAGGCTAAGGGCAAGGTGAAGACCAGGGTCAGGGTAAGTGTGAGAGTGAGGATCAGGCTCATGATGAAAGTAAAAGCTAGGGTCAGGGTCAGGGTCAAGGTGAGGGCCAGTAAAGGTTCAGAGTCAATATGACTATAGTGTCTGGGTCAGGGTCAGCTTCAGAATCAGGGTCAAGGTCGTTATTTTCACTGTAGGGGGATCATCAGGGTCAGGTTCAGGGTAGGGTCAGGCTCAGGTTGAGGGTCAATTTCAGGTAAGGCTCAGGGGAGAGAAGGGGTCAGAGTAAGTGTCGGGTGACATCCAAGTCAGTTTTGGGAGATGGTCATGTAGAGAGTAAGGATGGGTGTTTTAAAATGTAAGTTTTATTATTATTCAAGTATGATGAAGCCAACAGATCAGGAGATGATTACTATTGACAAGATCATTTGTTACTCACAGTTTGCAAGAGGAGAGGGCATGCCATGCCACACTGGGCCACATGGGGAAACACCAGGGTTAGTCAGGAAGCAGAGGGAGTGAGGGGAAAGCATAGGCTTTATTTTGGTTTTTGTGGGAAGGAATGGTCCAGGCAGGGTAAGCAAGTTAAGCACTGACTAGTTTTAATAATTTCAGTAGGTTCTAGAATATAAGAGCTGTCCCAAGTTGTCTGGTACCTGTCCTTGGGATGATTAGGCCAGAGGAATATTGGCCCAGAGTGTAAGAGCCCTGTGAAAGCCCAGTAAAGAAGGTAGTGAGGAGGTATGGGCTTTGGATTGGTTGGTTTGCATATGAAAGGCATGCTACAAGGGAAGTCATTTGCTATCTCTCGGAATTACCTAGCCCTGGGAAGGGCAGTCTCTCCCAGGTCAGCAAGGCTCCAAGATGTCAAAGTATCATAAGGTACAGAAAATAAAAACCATGATTAATACAGAGTGTCAGGGATAGTGAGGATTAGGTTCAGGACAAGGTTCTCAGGGTAATGATAAGGTTGAGGGTCAGGGTGATGGTCAAGGTCATGGTCAGGTTGAAGGTCAGCTTCAAGGTGAAAATGAGAATCAGGGAGAGTGTCAATGTGAGGACCAGGTTTCAGAGCCAGTGTGGTTATTATGGTCAGAATCAAGGTGGAGTGATAATCAAGGTCAGGATAGTGGTTATTGTCAGGGTCAGTGTGAGGTACAGCTTCAAGGTCAGGGTGAGGATGAGAATTAGAATCAATGTCAGGATGAGCTTCGGGGTCAGAGTCAGGGTGATATCACATTGAGGGTCAGAAATTGGATCATACTTAGGGTATAGAAGAGTGTGAGGGTCAGAGTGATTGTCAAGTGGTAAAGATTAGGGCAACAAGGAACGTCAGAATCAGGGTCAGGGTCAGAGTCAGATAGATTGTCACTGGAAGGGTCAGTGTGATGGTCACAGTCAGGGTCATGGACAGTGTGAGGGACACCCACGTAAGTGGGAGTGAGTATCTGAGTCGGTGTCAGGGTGAGCATCAGGGTCCAGTCAAGGTGAGTATCAATGTCAGAGACGTGGTCAGTGTCAGAGTCAGATTTGAGGGTCTAGGTGAAGGCAAATGTCAGAATGGGGTGAGGGTGAGGGTCAGGTCAAGGTCAGGTTCATGATGAAGGTCAGATCAGTGTCAGGAGAAGAGTGAAGATGAAGGTCAGGTTTACAGTGTAGATAAAGTGAGGCTAAAGTTCATGGTTAAGATCAGGGTCAGAGTCAGGGTAAGGGTCAATGTGAACTGCAGTGTCTTGGTGAGGGTGAGGTTCACAATCAGGGTCAGAGTTATGTTCATGGACATAGGTCAGTTTGAGTGTCAAAGTGAGGTTTTGGTTAGGATGACAGTCAGATTAGGTGAAGTTCAGAGTGCGGGTCAGGGTCAAGGTAAGTGTGAGGGTGAGGGTCATGTTCAGGGTCAGGTTTAGGAACATGGCAAGGGTTAGAGACATTTATTTTTAGGGTAAGAGTCAGAGTATGATTCAGAGTATGATGTCAGGTTCAGTGTCAGGAAAAAGGTCAGAATCAGGTAAGTTTAAGGGTAAAGACCAGTTTCACGTCCAGGGTGAGGGCCAACGTGAATTGCTGGATCTTGATGAAGCAAGGGTCATGCTCAAGGTCAGGTTGAGAGTCATTGTGAGGATCAGAATGGGGGTCAGTGTCAGAGTCGGGATGAGGAGTCAGGAGTATGAGGCAAATGTTCAGAGTCATGCTAAGGATGAGGGTCAGGGTCAGTTTCAGCATCAGATCAGGATCAGCATCAAGGTGGGGTACCAACCTGGGCCAGGATGAGGGAGGGTTAGTGTCAGGGCCAGGCTGAGAGTCTGGTTCAGGTTCAGCAAAAGTTTCAGATTCAAGGCAGTTTCAAGGACATAGTGAAGGTACATGTGAGGGTTATTGTAGAGTCAAAGTGAAGTCAGGATCAGGGAGAAGGTAATGGTCAAGTCAGGGTAAGTGGAGAGTGAGCATCAGGGTCAGGGTCAGGGTCAGATAAGGGTCAAGTTTATAGTCATGATGAAGGTCATAGTGAGGTTGAGATTCAGGGCAGGGTGAGTGTCAAGTTGAGAGCTGTTGTAGAGTTAGCTTCAACATTCGGGTCAGGGTCAAGGTAAGGATGAAATTGAAGATAAAGGTGAAAGTGAGAGTCAGGGTCAGGTACAGAATCAGGGTCAGGGTGAGAATGAGACAGAGTGTCTAAACGAGAATCAGGATCAGAGTCAGGGGGAGTGTCTTGGTCAGACACAAGGTGAGGGTGAGCATCAGGGTGAGGTTCCGGTATAGAACAGAGGTAGTGCCAGAATGAGAGTCAGAGTCAAGGTGAGAGTGGGTATATACTTCAGGGTCAGAGTCATGGTCATGACCAGTGTCTAAGTGAAACTGAGGGTCAAGGTCAGGGTCATGGAGAGGGTGAGTGTGAGAGTTAAAAGTCAGTATAAGTGAGCATCAAGTAAGGGTCAGAGTAACACAGAGGTTCGGTGTCAGTGTGAAAGTCAGGGACATAGTGAATGTCAGGGTAGGATCAGCATCAGAGTAGAGTGCAGGTCATAATGAAGTCACTATCAGGGTCAGTGTCAGGTTGAGTGTCATGTAATAGTCAGGGTCAGTTTGAGGGTCAGAATCAGGGTCAGTCTGAGGAAGTAGTTCAGGGTCAGGGTGAAGTTAAGAATCAATTCGTGTCGGGCCAGCCCAGTGGCATAGTGTTTATGTTCTCTTGCTCTATTTTGGGGGCCCAGGGTTCGCAGGTTCGGATCCTGGGCGCCCACCGATGCACCGCTTATCAAGCCATGCTGTGGCAGGCATCCCACATATAAAGTAGAGGAAGATGGGCACGGATGTTAGCCCAAGGCCAATCTTCCTCAGCAAAAAGAGGAGAATTGGCAACAAATGTTAGCTCAGGGCTAATCTTCCTCACCAAAAAAAATCAGTCAGTGTCAGGATTAACATCAAAGGGACAGTCAGGGTGAGGATCAGGGTTAGAGTCCTTATAAGTGTCAGGGTCAGGGTGAGGTTCAGAGTCATGTACCATGTGAGGTTATGGGTCAGAATCTAAGTCAGACATAGGGTCAGGCATGAAGGTCAGAGTCAGGTTTAGGGGCAGGGTGTTCATGTGCGTCAAGGTCAAATTCAACTTCAGAGTCAGTGTCTAGGTCAGGGTATCAGTCAGGGTCAAAGTAATGATCAGAATCAGGGTCAGTGTCAGGGTCAGATTGAAGATCAAGTTCAGTTTAAATTTTGAGAGGTGGGGAGCTTAGAGTTAGTGTTAGAGTCATTTCAGGGTCAGAATCAGTTTGAGGGTCAGGGTCATGAAGAGGGTGAGGGTGAGGTTCAGGGACAGAGCGAAGGTCAGATTCAGAGTCCAATTCAGGGTCAGGATCAGGTTGGTCAGGCTCAGCATGAGATTCAGAGTAATGATTGGCTTGAGGGTCAGTATCAGGGTGAGTGTGAAGGTCTTGGTCAGAGTAAAGTCGAATATCAGTATTGGGTTAGATTCAGGTTGAAGGTCATATAAGGCTCAGGGTATGGGTCAGATGTACGGTGAAGTTGAAGGTGAGGGTCTGAGACAGGTAAGCTTCAGGGCTGAGGTCAGGGTATGGGTGAGGGTCAGTTTATAAATGTCAGATTCTTTGTAAGCTTCAGGGTCAGGTTGAGAATGAGTGTCATGGCCAGGATTAGAGTTGGAATGAGGGATAGAGTGGGGTTCAGAGTCTGCTGCAATTTCATAGTCAGTGTCTTGGTGAGAGGCAGGTTCAGGGTAAGGGTAAGGATCAGGATGAAGGACAGGGTTAGTGTCAGGGTGAAGGTCATTGTCAGGAAAGCTTGAGAGTTCAGGTCAGGATCAGGGTCCCAGTGGTAGTAGTGTCAGGATCAGCTTCGGGGTCAAAGTCAGGGTGTTGGTCAGTGTCAGATTGATGATCCAGGTCAAGGTGAGGGTCAGGTTAAGTGCCGGATTCAGGATCAGAGTCAGTGTGAATGCCAGGGCCTTAGTGAGGGTCTTGGTCAGGGTCAGTATGAAGGTGAAGGTAAACTTCATGGTCACAGTCAGGGTCAGGGACATGCCGAGAGTCAGAGTCAATGTCATGGTTAGGATAGGGTCATCATGAGGGTCAATTTCAGGGTAAGGGTCAAGACAAGATTCAGGTTGAGGGTCAGGGTCAGTGTCAGAATGAAAGCTGAGGTCAGGTAAGGTTTAGGGTTTGGTTCAGCATCAGGATCAGTGTGAGGATGAGAATAAGAAAATGTCAGCGTGAGAGTCAGGGTCATTGGAAGGGTAAGCGTGTCTACCATGGACAGGATCAAGGTCAAGTGGGACGGGGTAGGTGTCAGGGTCAGAGTGAGGTTCAAGTTGAGAGTCAGCCCTAGGGTCAGGGTCAATGTCAGGGAGAGGATAAGGGCAGGGTTATGTCTGTAATATTTCACCTTTTGTTTACAATCTTATTTCTAGTATTAATTCAGGTACTGCTATCAAAGCAAAAGAAGCATTACTCTTCCTGCTAATTCTGGTTAATTTTTCTGCAGGAACAGTAATGGATTTGGGGTACTCACTGTCCCAGTAATTTTAATTTTATTATTTGGACCATCAGATCCTGATGGTTCATACCATCATCTCTGAAAAATCAAAATATTCCAAATTTTACTTCTTTGTAGATTTATGACCAGATGCTTGGGTGATAGGAACATGCAGTGCAGTTGAACAGGTTTCTGTCCCCAAAAAAATGTTTTGCAACTTCTCAATTTCATACAGTTTATGGAATAGTTAGAATAGAATTTAGATGTTGAGTTTCCCATTCCGCTACAACATACCTGATAATTGGTCATCTTTCTTTGTCTGAGCATTTGAGAAATGCTTAGCTCGCAGCTCCAAGGCTGGATAGTTCCCAATTTATGGAAAGTTTATCTTTGCTAATTGAGCCAAAGAGGCTTCTGGCCATTCTTTTTAGCTACACTTCATATAGCAACAGAATAAATCTAATACTTTTTTCATATGATTCTTCGATGGTCTCTCCTCCACCCATGCACAGTAGTCCGGATCTTTTTGCAAATGTAAAGCTATTTACTAGTGTCCCGCCTAAGCAAGCCCTGGGTCCCCATTAACGGGCTAAGACTTCCTGAGGAGGCCCTGGCTTCCGCCTGGACCACCAACCACACCTCAGAGGACCTCGCTGGCTGGTTCCTTGGGAGGCTGCCACATTTGCTGGTCAGGGGCCTCCCTAAGTTTGGAAGGATGGTTGGGGGCACCGAGTTCGTTCCCTTTGGACCTTGAACCAGACTACAGAGGCCCAAAACCCAAACGTCGGAGGTGGGAGTGCACAGATCCGAAAGGAAGTCTTGCTGAAGGTTGGAATGAGAAAACAATCCCTCTCAGCCTCAAACCTTTCCGGCTGAAGACAAACAAAGAAAATGACCAGGAGAGCGCCCTGCCACCTCCCTAGGCGCGCGCCACGCACAGCATCTGATTGGTGCGTCCCGCCTCCTAGACCCGCCCCTCCTGCCCCGCACACTCTCCCTCTCACCCGAGGCTTTCCGTGGAGATAGCCAAACCAGAGGGCCTCTCCTCATTCTCCCTAATCTTCATTTCGTTTTTTAAAAGCTCGTGAGCCTGGCCTGGCCCTGGTTCCACCCTAGAGCCCTAAAATAAGGAGGCTTAGTTAGGGTCTGGAGCTCGAAGAGAAAGGACGTCTTGTCCAGGGAGTGACTGGAGAAGGTTGGTGCAGCAGGGAAGGTGGGCAGGAATCTTTGCTTCCCAATCCTGGAATCTGGGGATGAGGGATAATGGAGCCAAAGGTTTTCCCGTCTGAAAAATAAGGGA
Organism: Tapirus indicus; assembly: GCA_031878705.1. Classification (NCBI taxonomy): domain Eukaryota; kingdom Metazoa; phylum Chordata; class Mammalia; order Perissodactyla; family Tapiridae; genus Tapirus; species Tapirus indicus. The sequence continues at coordinate 121,788,429 of CM062922.1, read as the reverse complement.
TGTGCTGAGTGGTTCCAAAGATCCCTTCCAACCCTAAATCACGGCCATACTCCGGAGACGTATTCTGTGGTAGTCTTTAGAGTCAGAAGATCCTCTAACTTTATTCAAGCTGGTGCTAAGGGCAGGGGATTGGAAAATTGAGGCAGGTGAACTCTTGATTTCACCTAGTGTGGGATGAAGAAGACTGGGAGACTTCCATCAACTTTCTATAGACAAGTATGTCACTGGACCACAATTTCTGGAGAGCCTCTATTTCCCTCTTTTTTTCTACCATCTTTCCCCTCAGCACTTTCTCTGTAGTCTCTGCCTGCTTAGCCCGTCCTTCAGCCTATTTTAGTACTGCCCAGGGGTTCTTAAGGCTGCTAACCTCTGCTCTACGGAATTAAATATCCAAGATCACATCTAGGAAGCAGGACTGAAGGAAAAGGGACCAACTGTGTCCACAAGTCAGGGACAGGCAACCAAAGAAAAGCGCAAGAGCAGAGAAGACCAGAAAAACCAGTATCCGTCTTTATTGAGGTTTCAAGGTAGAATAACACCATGAAAGGGGAAGAGCATGAGGACTTTAAGAATACAGAAGCAGGATTTAAGGGTTTCTTGGAGATGCAGGCCTGGGTCTCTGGGCAGGAGAAAGGCAGTGGGTGATTTGGGTGTTCACAAGGACTTCAGGAAGGCCCTATATTTGGCCAGGAAAGGGGCAGACAGAGTATTCAGCTCTTGCCGAAGTTCCTGCAGAGCCCTGTCCTGCTCTTGCTGCTCCCCCACCATCTGCTGCCTGTAATAGTTGATGTAGAAGTTCACCCAGTCATCCACCACAATCACCATGGCTTCTTCAGAGATAGGAGGATCAGAGAAGACCTGGGGGAGGAGATTTGCCCAGGGAGAATGTGGTCAGCAATGTGATTCAGGAATAACCTACAAACTCTGACATCCTCTTTTCTCTTATTTCTATTCCCTGTTTCTAATTGTTTCCATCAACTCCACCATTACTCTCCCAGATCCAAATTATTCTCCCTTCTCTGCTCTCACCCACCCCCAACACTTCGAAACAGAGTAGCTGGGCTCACCTGCTGATTCAGCAGAACATTGAATTCCTTAATTCCTGTGGAAATGAGATCCTTATTAGCCTGAAGAAGGGCCATCTGCCTGGTTAGAGAAAGAGAGAGAATTTAAGTATCGTTTTTCCTCATCCCTGGGTATTTCCCCCAATTCCCTCACTCCCCTTAAAGATCCCTGGTGCTCTACAGGGCCATCTCCCCTCCAACACCTTTCAAATCCTGCCATGCTCTGAGATCACATTTCTCCCAGGTTGGCTCACCTTCAGGTCCACGAGTGCTGTGTATGTCTCACCCACACTTTTCAGGATATGTCTGTCCCTCTGTGCCAAGCTGGATGTAGACAAGGAGTCAAGTGAAGGCCTAAGAGGGAAACGCCCTGGGTCTAGGACCTGAGGGAGGGTGATAGGTCAACCAGGGGAGGGGAAGGAGGGAGAGGCTTCCCTGAAGTTAGAAAGATAGCAAGGCCAAGAAAAACAGATAAGTGGGGAGACCCAGAAAACCTTGCCTTCTGCCCCCCACCCCAGTATCCAGGCTCCAAATGCTAACAAAACTGACATTAACTATACAATGATATATGATATATCATTACAGATGATATATTAATAGCAGCTTACGTTACATTTATCATTTGTGCCAGGCACTGTTTCAAGCATCAAATACCTTAAAGGTATTTATCCTTATTTAAAAATCCTATTAGACAGGTGCTAATAATAGCCACATTTTGCAGATGAGCCATCTGTAGGATGTGGGGACTGGACTCTACCAGGCTGCACTCCACAAGAACAGAGACACATCTGTCTTGTTCTCTACCATATTGTCAGGTACTCAACAAAGCAGAAATACTCTTTTTCTCCTTTTTAAATATTTTCCTAATGTTTTCTCTTTTTGGTAGATGTTTTTCAAAATTTCAAAATCACCATATACTAATTAAAATAAATGAAACAATACAAAAATGTACACTGAAAAAGTTGATCACTTTTGCTCCCTCTCCCCACAAAGTAACCAGCATTAAAGATGTGTGAATTTCCTGTCACATCTTTCTCCATTCAAAAACCAACATTTGGGGCCGCCCGGTGGCGCAGCGGTTTAGTCTGCGCTTGGCAGCCCAGGGTTTGCAGGTTCGGATCCCGGGCGCCCGCCGATGCACTGCTCGTCAGCCACGCCGTGGCGGTGTCCCATATAAAGTAGAGGAAAGACGGGCACAGATGTTATCCCAGGGCCAGTCTTCCTCAGCAAAAAGAGGAGGATTGGCGACGGATGTTAGCTCAGGGCTGGTCTTCCTCACAAAAAAAAAAAAAAAATCCCAACATTCGTAGGCACCTATACACTCATAGAGGTTTGTTGATTTGCTTTTCTGTTTATAGCATTTTCTTAATTAACATACAGTAAAATTGACCTCCTTTTGGTGTACAATCTATGAATTTTAATACATAGATTCACATAACTACTACCACAATCAGGATACAGAACATTTCCATCACCCCAAAAAACTCCTTCGTGCTACCCCTTTGTAGTCACTCCCACTCGCATCCCAAAACCCTGCCGACCACTGATCTGTTCTCCATCGCTACAGTTCGGTGTTTCTGAGGATGTCCCATAAGGAAATCATACATTCCTTTGAGACTAGCTTCTTTCACTCAGAATAATGCCCTTAGGGTTCATCCAAGTTGTTGCAAGTAACGGGAAGTTGTTTCTTCTCATTGTCAAATGTGCATCACAGGGATGCACTACAGCTTGTTTATTCATTTACCCACTGAAGGACATCTGGATTGTTTGCAGCTTTTGGCAAGCATGAACAGAGCTGCTATAAATATTTGTGTACAGGTTTTTGTGTGAACATGTTTTCATTTATCTAGAGTAGAAAATATTTGTTACCACTAGGAGAAATCATTGCAATTATTTCTGACAAAGAACATGTATACAGAATTTATAACAAATGCTTATAGTTTGATAATAAGACAACCCAGTTCTTTAAATGGCCAAAAGATTAGAACAGGCACTTCACAAAGAAGATATACAAATAGCCAATAAGCACATGAAAAGACATTCAACATTATTACTCATCAGGGAAATGCAAATTAAAGCTACAATGTGATACCACTACATGCCCACTACAATGACTACAATTTTAAAAGACTAAGTATTGAGGATATGGGACAACTAGAATTCTCATACATGGCTAGTGAGAGTGTAAAATGATACAAACACTTTGGAAAACAATTTAGCAATTTCTTATAAAGTTCAACATATACTTACCACATGACCCAGCAATTCCACTCCTGGTGTTCATGAGAAACGAACATACATGTCTACAAAAATACTTAAACATGCAAATGCAAATGCTCAAAGCAGCTGTATTGATAATAACCAAAAACTGGAAACAACCCAAATGTCCAATGACCAGTGAATGGATATACACATTGTGGTATATTCATACACTGGAATACTACTCTGCAATAAAAAAGAATAGATTAATGGTACTCATGACAACATGAATGAATCTCAAAATCATTGTGCTGAGCAAAAGGAGCCAGACATAAAAGACTATATACAGTATAATTCCATTTCTATGAAATTCTAGAATAGGCAAAAATAATCGATAGTGAGAGAAAGCAGATCAGTGGTTACCAGAGTCAGAATACAAAAATGGAGATTAAAATGCAAAGGTGCCCAAGGGAACTTTTCCGGATAATGGAAATATATATCTAATTACGACAAGTATTTTCATACACTGTGAGCAGGAGTGTAAATTGGTAAAGCTTTTTAGAGGGATAATTTGACAATACTTGTTCAAATTAAAATACGCATATCCTTCAACCCAATGATTCTGCTTTCGACTGTATTTGAAAGAAATACTCATACTCAATGCACAGAAAGTCCTATACAAGGGGTTTATCATACCAACTTGTAATAATGAAAAGGCAGAAACAACCCAAAGGTCCATTAATATGGAGAATCTTTAAAGAAACTGTGGCACATTCATACTATGGCATGACACGCAGCTATTAAAATAAATGAATTTAAATACATATGTGTTGATACGAAAAGATCTCTAAGATAACATTAAATGAACTATAGTTAGAGCAGGCTCCCCCAGGCTGTGAGTATGGAAGTATGCGAGTGGGGATTAAACATAAAACTAGGCATTTCTCTGTGTGTGTGTGTGTACGATGGTAAACAATGTTTACCTCTGGGGATTGACTGGTATTTGATGGGAAATGGAAAGAGGGATAAATGTCAAGGGATAATTTGACCTTATCTATCTATATTGTTTGAATTATCTTACAGCAAGAATGTATCCTATTATTTTTATAATTCTTAAAAAGAATACAAAATAAAAAAGAAAGAAAGGAAAAGATGGTGTAGTTCTAAAATCATTAGCCTCACATTTGAATCTTGCCTCAGTGCCTAGAAGACTAGCAGCTGCTCACTAAATATTTGTTGAACGAATAAATGAATGAACGCTTTTGCCATTTTTCAGCTCTGTAACCTTGGTGAAGTCACTTCAGCTATACAAGCCTCCATTTCCTTGTCTGTAAAGGAGGAATAAAATAATACCTACTTTACAAGAGCTATTGAGAAAATAAATTCATTCATTCCACAAATAGGTATTTGGCACCTACCTTGTGCAAGGCACTGGGAATTTATCAGTGCCGCAGACAAAGTTCCTGTCCTCCTGGAGCTTATATTCTAGTTGGGGGATGAGATGATGAATGGTAAGGGACGAAGTCCGAGAGAGGGCAGGGCCCAATCTACAGAGATTTGTGGGCCATGACAAGAAGTTTGTGTTTTATTTTCAAGTGTGAAGAAAAGCCATTGAAGGATTTGGAGGAGAATGTTGCAATCTTCTTCCATAAAAGATATAGAAAGCCCCTGAAAGGTTTAAGCAGGGGAGTTTTAAGCTGCACGCAGAGTGGACTGTAAGAGGACAGGGGTAGAAGTGGGGAGATCAATGAGAATAAAGTCAGGGAGATGTACAGCTTGGAGTATTCTGCCCAGTGCTTGGTATACCATGGAATGCAGGCTACCAAGATGTTTCATGGGGTAGAAGAAGAGGAACCATCACTCATCGCTTTGTCCAGCCACTGATCTGGATGCTGGAGTCACAAAGAAGTGTATGATGACTCCTTGTCCTTAGGCACTTACAGTCCACTTAGGAAGACAGGACATAGGTACCTAATAAAAGCATATACGAACTGGGCTAAATAAGTGCTACAGTGAACGAGGGTCTCTGAGCAGGGAAAGGTCAATTTGGACAATGGAGGTCAGGAAAGCCAAGAGGGTCCGTAAATAGCATGACCATGTCTCTCAATTCACCCAAGACAGCTCCAGTCTGTTATCCCAATGTAGTTATTAATAGTGCCTCCTTTATTTATTTACGTTTATTTATTATGTTTTGGAGGGGAAGATTAGCCCTGAGCTAACACCTATTGCCAATCCTCCTCTTTTTGCTGAGGAAGACTGGCCCTGGGCTAACATCCGTGCCCATCATCCTCTACTTTATATGTGATGCGCCACAGCATGGCTTGACAAGCGGTGCTTCTGTCCGCCCCCGGGATCCGAACCTGTGAACCCCCAGGCTGCCAGAAGCAGAGCACGCGAACTTAACTGCTATGCCACCCAGCTGGCCTTAGTGCCCCCTTTAATGACATGCTCAAAAATCTTGATTTGGACAATAAATTATATGGTGATGCTAGTCCTGAGGGCAATTTGACCTGCCTCACGTGGAACAAAAGGCCTCACATTTGAATACTTGACATTAACTCCAAATAATGGTCAACACTTAAATAGCATGTACTACGTGCCTGACAAGAGATCCTCACATATTGAGGTATACGGGGTAACTATTCAGGTTCAAAACTGGTTGACTTGATTGGTGGTTACCAAGGGGAAGGGGGGTGGGGGGGGCACAAGGGGTGAAGGGTTACATCCACAAGGTGACGGACAAACAAAAATGTACAACTAAAACCCCACAGTGTTATAAACTAAGACATCAATAAAAAAAATAATAATTAAAAAAAAAACAAACTGGTTGACTTGAACTAAAAAGCCTGACTTATGACCTATCAAACATACATTGTACATCTGCTTAACCATTAAAGAATGCACTCTTTAAAGATAAGAATGCATACTGCCCCTCCTACAAGTAACGCCCTATTGGTAACACCCAGATTAGTCCCTTTCCTGACATCACAGTCATGTTGACCTGCTAATTTGCAACTGAATACCTCTTTGAAATTTTGATGAAAATGTGTCCTGGGTGTGATTAATGTATGTTCTTTGTTCTAAAAAGATATAAGACTGTACTGAAAACCATACTTCTCTGGCTCAAGTAAAATCACCTTATTTCTCTTATCTATAGAATGGCTATTGGTTATTTTGTGTCAACATATCAAATAACGCTTAAGAGCTTTACACATATGACTCATTTAATCCTCATCCCAATCCTCTGTGGTAGGAATTAGTATTATTCCCATTCTACAGATGAAGAAACTGAAGGACAGGGAGACAAAGAAACTTGCCCAAGATCTCACAGATAGTAAGTGACAGAACTAAGGCCCTCTGATGGAATTCATTCATAGAGGTTGGCCTCAGAGTTCAATACACTCACAGAAGCTAACATTTAAAATATTACATGTTTGTAACTCTTCTATTTTTCACTCTAACAGGAAACTCAAAATTAAAATTAGAAAAAAAGAAGTGCCCAGGGTCTATCTCAGCCTCAGAGAGACTCTGTATAGGTCTCAGATAAGATGAGGTGGAGTAGAAGGGTGTTCCAGGTTGAGGAACCAGGATATTTTATTTTCGGATAAAAAGAGGGCGCTTTTGGCAAATTTCTACTTTGGAGTCAGTACGCTGCACTAGATGGGAAGGAGAAAGGGAGAGAGGGAAAGAGAAAAAGGGGTGAGTTGGAAGGGAGAGAAACACTGTCTTTAGACTCTGCCCCCAACTTCATGGACCCTCTCCCTCAGTAAACACACAAGAACTTCTTGCCTATTGCTCTTGTTTTCTGACACTGTTAACTGCAATCCCTTGATTTTCTCATTCCTCAGATGTCCTTAGGATCCTTTCAAAAATAATACTCTTTCAGCCTTGAGGAAGACTGAAGGGCAGAGAATCTCTAGTGGACGGCCAGAGACAGAAGAAAGACAAGGCGCCTAGAAGAAAAATAAAAACAAACAAACAAAAAGGGAAGCTTAACAGAGCCTCATAGATCATCTGGTCCAACTTCTCATCACGCATTCATTCATTTATTCATAAATATCTTTTAAGTGCCTACTATGTGTTATGTACTGAAGATAACATAAGGGGTAAAATATAGTCCCTGGTCTCACAACAAAGAAGGCACCTAAGGCCCAGAGCAGGACACTGACTTGCCCAAAGTCACACAGCTAAAAATTCTGTGGCCGCACCGGGTCTCAAACACAACGGTTTCCTAGAGACGCCCTTTTTCCTTCTCCCCATAGCTGGAAGTCGTAGGTCACAGGAATGCAGGTACCTCCAGGACTAGGCGGGTCAAAGGGCCCCCATTACTCCCGCGGCCCAGCTACAAAATGCTACAAAGAACAAAGGCCAGGACCAGCCCTGAGGTGTCCGAGGCGGGACTGAGAGGTCAGAGACGAAGAGTCTGGTTCCTGGGCTGCACAAACTATGACACAGAGGCGGGCTGCCCTTTCGCGAAGGAAGGTTGCCCCTCTGCAGCCGCCGTAGCCGAGCCGGAAACGTGGTCCGGCCACGTTTCTAGTCGAGCGGGGCTGGAGGAGGAGACTCGGCATGGCTGACGACGCGAGTGCCGAGGCCCCGCTGTGCTCCGAGCAGTTCGGCTCCGGGGCGGCCCGGGGCTGCTGCGCCGCCGCCGACGGGAGCCTGCAGTGGGAGGCCTGGGGGGCGCGCTGGTGGGGCTTCTCTGGGGCTTTCACAGTAAAACCCGAAGGAGGAGATGGGGGCGCAGAGGGGACTCCCGGGCCTGCCTCCCCACCTCTCTCCCGGCTCCTGACCGTGTTCCTGCCACAGGGCTTCCCCGATAGCGTCAGCCCGGACTATCTGCCCTACCAGCTGTGGGATTCTGTGCAGGTCAGCCCGGCCGACTGGGGGAGGGGCGGCGTCTAGCCGGGGTAGGGGAAACTGCAGGCCACCTCTCCCTCTATAGACTGGAGAAGGAGGCCCAGAGCGGAGCTGTGACGTTCCAGGTCACACACCCAGGAGAGCTGATAACAGCACTTAGACCCGCATGCTCCTGCGCCCACTCCTCACCCCACTTCTTTTCTTCTGCAGGCCTTTGCTTCCAGCCTCTCCGGCTCCCTGGCCACCCACGCAGTCTTGCTAGGCATAGGGGTAGGGAACGCAAAAGCCTCTGTTTCAGCTGCCACGGCCACCTGGCTTGTAAAAGGTGAGCTTGGGCCCTGGAGCCTCACCTGTCGCCGCTCTCAGCCCTGCCATCTCCCTGGGCCCTTTTTCCTCCGACTGCAGAGCCCAGCCCCTCCTTTCCCCCTGCCAGTGTTCTGGCCTCTAGCTTTAGGCTGTGATGTGTATCTTTATGCAGTCGTGCCTGATTAGATCCGGGAGCCAAGTCTCCCCAGTGTCTAGAATGGTGCCTTGTACCCTGTTGAAAAACAAAATTCGACTGAGTCTATCTTAAAGATCTTATTGGCTTATTCAACTATTAGTCACCCACACCCATGGCTGCAATACCCTCCTGAGCACCAGCCTCGCAGCCGCACTCCCTTCGCCATACATACTGTTCAGAGCCCCTAAGTCATCTGGAGCCCAGATCCCTAAGTTAACTATTCCTTCCCCTTTACTCCTAGTTTCTTTGTGGAGGACTGCATAAGAGTGTAGTTATTGGATAAAACTTCCAGCTGCCTGGGGTGGAGGGAATTGATTAGTTCTAGAAAAAACAATTTCATAGTTGGTCCTGAGGAGGAGAGAGGAGGTTCTGGGAAGGATGAAAGGCATTTTAGATCCCCTGGAATGCTAGAGAATGCTATAAATAATAATTATAGTAACCGTCTGTTGAATGTACAGCTTTTTGGAAAACCCCTGGTAAAAGTTAAAATTTGGTACCATGCCACCTAGAGAGTGAAGTAGAGAAGAAAAGGGAGACTGTTCCACAACAGGAGAGCCCATGGCTCTCTCCACTGTCCTTTGTCTTTCATTACTGTTCCCAGTGGGAATTTAAATCAGACCCAAGGTAAGACACATTCTGCTCCGGGCATCAGCCTGGCCACAGCTCTGGTGAGCCTCCCTGGAGCTCTTAAAGAATCAAGAGGTCCCTGCTTACACCTTGACCATGAAGACTGAGCAAACTGGCCAAATGTGAGTCACCTCTGGAAGGAAGCTCTTTCTCTGATGGTAGGTGTCCGTGGAGAAGGGGTAGTGATCTGTGGCTTCCTGTGCTCGTTGTCTCTTCTTTTAATGATAATAGTTCACGCAAACAGTGCTCATCATATGCCAGGCTTTAAATGTACTGGCTCTGTCTTCACAATAGCTCTGAGATAGTATTGTCATTATCCCCATTTTATAGATGAGGAAACTGAGGCTCAGAAAAGTAACTTGCCCGGGGTCACAGCCTGTAAGTGGTAGGGAATGAATTTGAACCCAGGGGATTTAGTTCCAGAGTACATGTTTTCATACCATCACACTGCTAAATTTGGATCTTTTCCGTTGCTCTCCTATTGGCTAAGTGTTTGGAATGCAGTAGGAGTTAGGGTCAGTAGCTGATGTTATCATGTCATTTCTAACCCTTATCACCAACATGTTGCCCGTATATGTCCAACTCAGGCAGGTTATTATGAAAAAAATAAGACCGGGGCTGGCCCAGTGGTGCAGCGGTTTAGTTCGCACTTTGGCAGCCTGGGGTTCGCGGGTTCAGATCCCAGGCACCTGCGACGCACTGCTTGTCAGCCATGCTGTGGCGGCATCCCATATAAAGTAGAGGAAGATGGGCACAGATTTTAGCCCAGGGCCAGACTTCCTCAGCAAAAAAGAGGAGGATTGGCAACGGATGTTAGCTCAGGGCTGGTCTTCCTCACCAAAAAATAAAATTTAAAAAAAAGAAAAAAGACCACTCTAAGATATGAAAATATTCACTTACTCTAGAGCCTGTTGTTGATATTAAAAGAAGGCCTCTTAATTAGCAAGGATTTTACTAACTCATTTCCATCAAACATGGGAAATTTGTATGCAGAGCTTTATACAAGAAACTCCCTTAGAATTTTTTGATATGGTCATTTGCAGTTACAGATCTCTTAATGGAACATGATGTTAATTGTCATAATTAACAATAATAATACTACTGGCAGCTGATATTTTGACAGCCTGCTGTATGCCAGGCATTTTACACAATTACATGTAATATGTAACTTAACCTCTGCAGCAGGCATATTAGGTAGATGCCATCATTAATACGTTTTTCAGAGGGGAAAGCTGAAGCACAGAGATTTAGTAACTTGCCTAACGTAACATGGGGCCAGGATTTGGACCCAAACTGACTGACTCCTGACTGAATGCCATGTCTTCAGTTTCTTCCAGAAAAGCTGGAAATCCAGATTTTCTTATAAAAAGTCCCATTTTTGTTCACCTGTCTTCTCTGAGCCTCAGTTGTTTTGTCTGAAAAGGAATGATCCCTCTCAAGCTCATAGGATTGTTGTGAAGATTGAAAGGCATAGGTATTTCAGGTGTCCACCAGAGTGCTTATTGGTCTCCCTCAAGTCCAGGGTTGGGTGAAGATGTCTACTTGGAAAGCCTCAATGCCCAAGGATGGAGGTTGTGGCAAGGGGCGAGTATATCTGTTTCCAGTGGAGAATGGGGAAGGCTGGCCTGTGTCACCACCTTTATATGTTGTGGGAAACTCCCAACCCTCCTTCCTACAACCTAGTTTCCCTTCTCTTTGTATCCCCCACTTAAAGGTCCACACCCTCAAGCTCAAACAGGTTGGGAGTCCTTTGTCCACTGTATCTATCCTTTCCTGTATGAGGCCTTCCCAGTTGTTTGGTTCTGAAACAGTTCTTTGTGATCCCCCTGTTGAACTTAACGAGTGCTACTCTCAGTATGAGGTATAGCCTAAATCAAGGGTTGGCAAACTTTCTGTAAAGGACCAGATGGTAAATATTTTACACTTTGCAGGCTGTATAGTTTCAGTCACAGCAACTTGATTGTGCCATTGTGTCATGAAAACAGCTGTAGACAATCTGTAAATGAATGGGCACAGCTGTGTTCCAATAAAACTTTATTTATAGAAACAGGGAGTGGAAGCCCACAGACCACAGTTAACTGATCCTTAGTCTAAATCAGTGTTTTTCATACTGATTGCTGACTGCTTTGGCACTGGATTTTGAGCCTAAAACCATGACTTTATCGGTCGTCGTTGTAATCCCCCATGCCTCACGTAGTGCCTGGCACAGAGTGGGTAGCCAGTAAGCATTTGTTGTACAAACGAAGGTCTACCTAATTCTGGAGACTTCAGCAACTCTCCCTGGCCCAAAGAGGCCTCTCCCTCTGCCTCGCATCCCCAGCTCTCTGTTACCAACCAGCAATTCAAATCTTTTGTATTTATACTCTGATGACCACCTGTGAACTCACTACCCACCCTAAGGGCTAGAATATCAACAATAACCTCTGAACTTTCCACACAGGATTTCCTGCTTTTTTTTTTAATAGTTTTACCATGTAGATACATATTTACCTAAACACTGTGTTGTTTAGTTTTAGTTGGTTTTGTTTTTTTTTTTGAGAAAGATTGACACTGAGCTAACATCTTTTGCCAATCTTCCCCCCCTTTTTTTTTTTTTGTCTCCCCAAAGCCCCAGTAGATAGTTGCATGTCATAGTTGTGCATCGTTCTAGTTGCTGTATGTGGGACGCCACCTCAGCATGGCTTGGTGAGCAGTGAGTAGGTCTGTGCCAAGGATCCGAACCGGCGAACCCCGGACCGCTGAAGCAGAGCGTGCGAACTTAACCACTATGCCACTGGGCCGGCCCCATAGTTTTAGTTGTTTTAGACCTTTACAAAAAGTACATTGTTCTGTATGAGTTGTCATGGCTTACTTTTTCATGCAAGATTATAATACTAGGATTCATCCATTTTGATGTGAGTAGTTATAGTCCATTGGATTTTCACTGCCGTCTAATATGCTGCTGAGTGAATGTACCAGGATTTATTTATGCATTCTATTGATGAGCATTTGCATTATTCCCAGTTTTTTGGCTATTATGAACAATGCTGCAAAGAATGTTTCTGGTCCATGTCCATTGGTGTACATGGGTACATAGTTCTCTTGGGTACATACTAAGGAATTGCTGAGTCTAGGTACTTCTGACCCCATTGTACAGCTATGTCTATCCAGAACCTACCATACCAGACTGGGCTCTCAAGAGCAGTGACCCAAGGTGAATCAGCCATTTCAGTGCAAGGGTCTGCCAGGCCCCACAGCCTGCAAAGCTCTTCCTTGTTCCTTACCAGTGCCTCTCTCCCCCAGATTCAACTGGCATGCTGGGCCGCATCATCTTTGCCTGGTGGAAGGGGTGAGTTTGTCTTCTCGGTCAGCAGACTTCTGGCTACTCTCCCCAGACAGGTCATGTCTGTTGCAGTCCTGGCTGTATGTTCAGCTCCCTCTCTCTCCTGCAAGTCTCCAGGGGAGCGGAGATTTAGCAATTAACATTTTCAGAGTTAAAGAGTCTTTAGTGAGTGCCCAGTCCAGGTGGCTTGGCCAGAGTCACCTACCAGTGAAGCCACAGTGCCATTGCTATGATCAGGTCTCCCTTCAAGAGCACTGATTTGCCACTCTGATGCCCATGATGGGAAAACACAGAGAGCCACCAGGCTCTAAGTGTCCTCTGTTTGTATGTTGAAAAAGAAGCCTGAAAGAGACGGTGGTTAACTCAAAAGGAATAACTTCACTCCAGAGCCTACTTTGGTGGCTCAGACACTTGGTTGGACTTTGCTGAGCTGAGTAGGGAGTGGGCTTGGGCAGGTCATCAGGATCCTTGTTCCACATGAAGTCAGTGTCATTTATCTAGAAGGGATTAAGGATCTTGTGCTGCCTGCTTCCTCAAGTCAGTACTGGGCAACCTCAGGAGTGATTTAGTATCTGCCATTGTGATTGTAAGGTTCAGTGACGTAGTTTATGCAGAGTGCTTAGCACATTACATGGCACATAATAAGTAAACACTAGGCGCTATTAACAGCTCTGTGCCTCACAAGCTGTCTGTATGTATCAGCCTTAGAACAACTTTGTAGAGTAGGATTAAATGTGTACATTTTACAGATGTGAAGCAGACCTAAAAGAGGGAAGTTACTCACCCAAGTCACATAGCTTGTAACTAGTGAGATAGGATTTAAGCTTAAAGCCTGTACTCTTTCTGTAGTATCAGGCTGCTTTATTGGGCAGAGCCCTAGACCAGACCCATGTGTTCTAGCCCTGCCTTTGCCATGTATTTCCTCCGGAGCTCCCCATGTGTGTCCCAGACCCCACCCAGAAATGCTCTCTTTCCTTCCAGGAGATTGCAAATTAAGAGTTAGGGCTAATGCTGCAAATTCTGAGCTGGGCTGGGGGCTACAACATCTCCTGCCACTGGAATCTTGGAGAAGTGGTCCCCAGGTGTTTGTGCATGGGCCAGGGAGTCACTCTGCTTGGCAGAAGAGGCATCTGTCCTCTTGTGTAATAGAAATATTCTAGGCTTGGATGTCAGAGCCTGGCTCTTTCTCTTAGCCTTTTCCCCGGACTCTCCATGTAATCCAAGGGAAGTCATAGCCCCTTTCTGGGCTAGTTATCTGTAACATGAAGGGCTTACACTAAATGTATTGTTTACCAGTCCAAAATACGTGGACTTCTTGCTGGGTACCCTTGATGAGTGGGAGGAGGAAGAGGGGAGATGGCAGAGGAACCCAGGGAGGGCCTCTCCCGGAAAGGGGGCAAAGGGTGGGGAGCAGCCACAAGACAATCAGTTTTTTTCCTTGGTGCATCATGAGTTAGTAAGGGGGAAACACTAAGTGACCACTGAAAGTCCTCCCAGCTAATGTTGGCATTTCAGGCAGCAGTGACAGAGTGTTGGGACAAATGTCTGGCTGGGGTATGGGTTATCCTGAGCCCTTTGGACCTTACCTCGGCCTGAGGATGGCCTGCACTGCCCACAGGATGTGTTTTCTCTTTAAATCCAAATTGTAAACCAACCTCTCCTCCCCAACAGGAGCAAACTGGACTGTAATGCCAAGCAGTGGAGGTGAGGAGGGGCTGGGACAGAGGGGAGGGGAGTCTTCTATTATGAAGGTCTCTTACCTCTGACCTCTAACTTCTGATCCCCTTCGCCAGGCTTTTTGCTGACATCCTCAATGATGTAGCCATGTTCCTTGAGATTATGGCTCCCGTATACCCAATCTGTTTCTCCATGATCGTCTGCACCAGCAACCTGGCCAAGGTACCTACCTCTGGGGCACCCCTGTACCCAAGATACTTGCCTTGGTGGTGCCGTGTGTGGGTTCACTTGGGACCCACAAGTGAGCCCAGCCTGGACCTTGTGTTCAAGGCACTTCTAGAAGAGTAGAAAAGTTCAGATGTTTCTACTTGGACCCAACTATATGATCCTCCTCCAGCCAGACAGCCTCTAGTGCTTCAGATAGTCAGTCTAAGGCAGTGTCTGAAGCCACAGGACTGGTGAGGGAGATCTGAGCTGAGAGAGAGAAGTGGTGGTCCAGTGTCAACATCTTGGGACCAACTCTCTGGCTACCTTTCATTCTTTCAGTAAAATATTTACTGAGTGCCTACTGCATGTTTGGCACGGAGTATGGGCCCTCTCATCTTTGAAAGAAAGCCACACATAATTAAGCCAATATTTATAGAATTACAGCTACAGGTATTCCAGATGAGAAGTGTAGGGGGCTGCAGGAGGGTTCAGTAGGGAATCTGGCCTACTCAGGGGAGGCAGGAAGGCCTCCCCTGGGGCTGGGTCTTGAAGAATAAGGTGCAGGGTGGGTGTTCTGAATAAAAAGAACAGCGTAGGTTAAGGCCCAGTGGCCAGACAGAGCACAGACTGGACACTTCAGAGGCTGGAGAGGCAAGTGGGGTGAATGCAAGCTCTTCTCTGCCAGGCTGCTCACCCTCACAGTTCCTTCAGGTTGGCCTCATCCAGTGAAGAAGCTGAAGCCTAGCAAGGTTCAGTAAAGAGCTTAGCCTGTCTTCACCACAGGGTTAAGTACCTATCATAGAGTAAAGACTCTTCAGAAGACAGGTAAGATCCATCTCAAAGGACCATCTACCTGTCCGGAATCACTTTAGAGCAGTGTTTCTCTACAGGGCACTATAGATGTTTTGGATGCAACAGTTCTTTGTGGTGGAGGACATTTAGCTTCCCTGGCCCAGGCACTAAATGCCATGAGCACCCCCTCCTCCGCCAGGGCAGGAAACCCCAGAGAAAACCACTACTGTAGCTGTGGAGCAAGGATTGTGGCCTCTGCCTAAATTCTGCACTAAACTCTGCCTTTGAGGCCTCAGTCTCTTCATCTGTCAAAGAAGGAAATAGAACAGGGCCATGACCTTCCCCTTCCCCCCAACCCTCTCTGGAGTTCTAGTCTCCATGACCAGCACCTCTGTCCTCCAGGCACACCAACCAGAAGTCTGGCTGTCATCCATGCCTTCTCCCCTGTCACCTGTCACCCCCAGCTAAACCTCCATTCAATTCTGTTATTTTCCCTCCTAAATCACTCCAGTCTATTCACTCTTTCATCTCCACGCCACCTGGTCATTCCGCATTGCTGAAAAAGCACAGTTACTTCCTACGTAGTCTCCTTATTTCCAGTCTCACCCCTGTTCAGTCCTTCTCAGAACAACCTAATAATCCTTTTGAGAGTGGAAATCAACTCAGGTCACTTTCCTGCCCCCATTGCTCTTAGTATAAGACCTTAACAAGGCTTGCAAGATTTCCACGTGATCAGGTCCGAGCCAGTCACTCCAGCCTCATTTTGCACCACATTCCTCTTAACTTTGAACAAACTGCCTACATAACTAGTTTGTTTATCATCTATTGATTTTTATGAGGACAGGGGTTATATCTGAAGTATATCATAGCACCTAAATCTGTGTCTGGCATCTAAAAGAGATTGGGTAAATATGAGATGAATGAAGGTGATCAGTGATCCTCATCAATGAGCTTTACTATCCTAGACCTCAGAGGGAGAGATCCAGATGCCTGGGAAGTCAGGGCCACTGGTGTGAGTTTTGAACTGGCCTGAAAGGCTTGGATAGGCCTCGACTAGGGCAGGAAGAGGGTGGAGTTAGTTACAGGCAGGCAAAATTTAAGCATAAGGCTAGAAACCAGATTGGGCCTGGGAGCTCAGCAGGGAGGGTGTAGCCAAAGTAGAAGTTGGAGGCTGGGGAAGTTGTGGGCTAAGAATGGTCTTTGGGCTTCCGCCTTGGGGAAAGAAATTGAGTTTCCTTGGGGCATGGTCCACAGGGTGGTATGGCAGGCAAAACTTTAGTTTTCTCCTGGAACAAGACAGGGGAGGTGGGCCTAGTGGATGTAGAGGGTGAGAACAAGATGCCAAGGACAGTATGCAGGGTTTTGCTCTGCAGTGGCCTAAGGCCTGCTTTTCTCAAGCTAGTGTGAGCCATTTACTTGGCTGACCCACAGAAGCACCTGTGTTGCCACAGCTCATGGCCGCTCTGACCTTCACTCTTCCCTTTCTCCACCCAGTGCATTGTAAGCGTGGCTGGCGGGGCCACTCGGGCTGCACTGACCATGCATCAGGCCCGGAGAAACAACATGGCCGATGTGTCAGCCAAGGATAGCAGTCAGGTGAGCAGCTGGAATTAGAAGGACGGTATGGGGGAGATTCAGGGGGCATCAGGCTAGGCCACAGTTTGGGAGTATGGAGAGAAGCACCTGAGTGCTCCTGGGGGTAGGAGTGGGAGTCACACAGGAAGAAATGTAGGTCCGCCCCAAGCTCTGACTCTCAGGATAGGTAGTCCGATATGAGAACATGGGCTTTGGTGACAAGTCCAAGCCGATCATCTTAGCCCCTGCCTGCTGCCCATGTGGCCGAGAGTGAGCCCTTGCCCTGGCCCTTGCCCACTGTAGGCCAGAGCCACACCCTGGGAGGTAGATGTTCTGATCACGTGAGGCCTTGCGTGTAAAGCACTTGGCATGTCAGAAAGGGTTACAGCATTTGAGGTGGCTGGGGTCATTAGGCAAAGGCCTCCACTCAGCAGTTTAGCAGGCCCTTCTGGCCCAGCCCCTCAGCTGACCAAGGGAGCCTGCAGTAGGGGTGAGGACACCCCTAAGGCTGAATCCTACAGGTATTGGATCCCCCCTAAACCCCCAGGCTAAGTGTTTATGTGCACTGCATCATTTAACTCTCACACCAATCCTATGAGGCAGATACTGTTATTATCCCTGTTTTACAGATGGGGAAAGTGAGGCCCAGGGAGGTCAGAAGTGTGACATGGTTTTCTTTGACATTGAAGCAATTTAGAAACCTCTGTTCTGTCCAGTCCTACTTTCTGGCCTTCTCTTATATTGTTTTGTTCAGTTTCTAAATAGAACTTCATTTGAAAAAAAAATTAAGAATAACTTCTTTCAATAATATTAACACAAGCTATCATTTATTAAGCATTAACCGTGTCGTGTGCCAAGTATTTCATTGCTATGAACTCATTAGTCCTTACAGTGGTCTTGTGCGGGAGGTACTCGTTGCCATTCTACAGATGAGGAAATAAAGCATAGAAAGCTTCAGTCTCGCTGGGTACCCTTGGGCATGTCCCTTCTCTCAGGAAATGGTTAGACTAGTTCTTCCCCGTTATCTCCTCCATGGGTGGTTAGGGAGGGAGAAATAAGTACAATCCAGGCCCTGCTCTTTAGGATCTCCCAGCTTCATGCCTGTTGTCTCAACTTCTCTCTTTCTAATTCCCAGCCCTCCCCCCACCCTCAAGCTGTATTTTCCAAGGCCCCAGGGCTGCCTCAGTCCACAGAGGAAGTAACATATCACAGAAGCAACCCAGGACATGTGCTTAATCCTGCAGTAGGCCCCTGCTTTCTGTTGATGTTGCTTTGTTGCCACTTAATGTGGCAGCTAGAAATGACTATTTCCGCCTAGGGGAGAGGAGGTCCCTCTGCTCCTGAGCTCCCAAGGCCCCTGATCCCCAGTTTACTCTCACACCCACAGTCTTTATTTCAATGGCCCACCCCATTGCCAGGACGGCTGAGTAAGAGCTCTCCAGCCTCAGGCCCACTCTTTGCCAGGACCAACTCTCCCGGGGAACCCCATAGTCAGGGGCACCAATCCAGACTCCTCCCTCATGATGAGTTGGGGGCAGGTGGCCTCGGGTCTTTTCCCCTAAGGTGAGCTCAGTCAGGCCATCTCAGGCCATCAAAGGGGTATAATAACACTGATTCTCAAGGGAAGAGATTTAGATCTTGTACCTTTCTTCCTGGGTGGTTCCTTGGCCCCTTTGCAAAAGTGTCTGCCAGTTATTGCATACCAGGGGGCTGGTGGGGATCAACCTTTTTAAACCACCAAATAAAAGTCATTCCCCACTCTCTGGACATTTACTGGGTATAGGGCTACTCAGGTGACTCTTGCAAGACAAAGACGACATTCCAACAGCATTGCATCTACCTGGGCAGAGAAGCAGCTGGTATCTTAAATGATAGCTCACTTACCAAAAACGTTAAAAATTTACTGGGCACCCTCATCACTGTAGGGAGCCTTGGGAGGTTCTGGAGGAGGGAGGATTAAGGTGAAAGGCACTCAGGGATATTCAGTCTAGCCTGGAGGGGAGCCCTCCAACTCCCAACCCCTCTGCCGTTTTCCAGGAGACGCTGGTAAACCTGGCAGGGCTCCTGGTCAGCCTCTTGATGCTTCCCCTGGTGTCAGATTGCCCTGGGTAAGCTGGAATCAAGGGCGGGGAGGAGGTGCCCAGCTAGGCCTCTGCCCCCATTGACTACCTCACTCTCTCACCCCAGCTTCAGCCTTGGTTGTTTCTTCCTCCTCACTGCCCTCCACATCTACGCCAACTACCGGGCAGTCCGAGCCCTTGTCATAGAGACCTTGAACGAGAGCCGGCTCTGGCTGGTCCTGAAGCACTTCCTTCAGAGGGGAGAGGTTCTTGGCCCCACTTCAGCCAATCAGATGGAGCCACTGTGGACAGGTGACCCAACCCCTTGATCTCAAGTCCTTTGTCTCCCAGTCTCTCCCCCTGCCTGGACATCCTGACTCCAGCTTCCCACAGGTTTCTGGCCATCTGTTTCTCTATCCCTGGGGGTCCCCCTACACTGCTTGATCTCCAGGTGAGTGGCCCAATGTCTCCCACCTGTCACTACTCTGACTCTCCGCATATGCTCATTATTCCAGTTGCACACTGGCCTTCCCTGACCAGGCCCCACCTCTCTCCTCTAGGTTCCTTATCTCTTACCAAAAATGTTAAAAATTTACTAGGTACCCTCATCAGTGTAGGGAGCCTTGGGAGGTTCTGGACAGACTTGGGGGTCAATATGGGTGCTTGGGGGCAGCAGATTGTGTAACACAGAGTAGATATAACAGATGTATCTGTTGGATAAAGGAAGAATGGGTGGATGAGGAAAATGGAGGACTGGATGCAGGAAGAAAGGAAGGATGGATGTGGGGTGCGTGGGTAATGACAGGCAGAGCTGGGAATGGGTGAAGGACAGATGAAGTATGGACAGTTATGGTTAACAGGTAGCTGTTCAGTTGACTGGATGGTTGCTCCTACCTTTGCTTTCTCCTCCCCCACTGCACTCTCTCCTTCAGTGTCTCTGAGCTGCAACAGCTGGTTGAGGGGCACCAAGAACCCTACCTCCTTCGCTGGGACCAGCCACGAAGTAAGTGTGCCATCTTCTCCCAGCCTTAGACTCACCCTCCTGGGTTCAGCCTCTCCTTCCTCCAGCTCCAGGGCCCCAAGCCATGGACAGTTTGGAGGCTGCCTGCTGTCCTGGAGTGAGCTCTGGACTAAGACTTGACACATTCAAATCATAGCCGCGTGCCCCAATGAAATTCACTTTATCTCTCTGTAAAATGGAGCTAACAATACCTGCCTTAACACCTACAGTGTTTTTATGAGAATCAAATAGGGCAATTATGTACAATCACTTTGTACATTGCAACACACTTACTCTATGAGATTATGACCTGGTTATCCCTGAGGAACGACTTTTCTCTCCTATCTGGGGTCACCACTTGAGGAAATAAGTACTAGAGTTTCCTGGATTGTTGTGTGTTAAAAGGTGCTTATTCTCACTAGCCATTAAAGACATGTAAATGAACCCACCTCAGTGAGCTGCTATGAAGTTGTATTTGGAAATTGGGCGTTTCAGTGTGTCCAGAGCATTAGGGAGCAACAGGAGATGAAGTTGGAAAGGAAAGGGTGAGAAGTGGCCTTCCATGCCAGACCAAGGCCTCTGGGGGCAGACAGGGATGAAGCAGGGTGGCAGGGTTGAGAGTGTTTGGGGAGGTGGCCCTTCCCTGGTACCAGTCTGTCCCTGGGTCTCTCCAGACCAGGTACAGGTAGTTCTGAGCCAGATGGCAGGCCCTGAGACCGTCCTGAGGGCTGCCACACACGGGCTGGTGCTTGGAGCCCTGCGGGGAGATGGGCCCCTCCCAGGAGAGCTGGAGGAACTGAGGAACCGAGTACAGGCAGGTAAGCACCTCACAATCTAAACTGCAGATGATTAGAAGTGGGGTGGAGAAAGGAAGGACTCCCTGTTCAGCTTGGGAATCTGAGAGCTTCTGGTTCTGCATCCCTCTTCCAGGTCCTGAGAAAGAGAGCTGGGTCATCGTCAGGGAGACACACCAAGTGTTGGACAAGCTATTCCCAAAGTTCTTGAAAGGTAACAACATCCTTCAGCCCTATGGCTCCTTGGCCTCTGAGGCCTTCTGCCCAGGGGCCCTGCCTACCCCCATCCCTACCCCTCCACCTGGGAGGTGGAGGACCTGGGTTCTCTCTGTGAGCTTAAGTCGGGGCCTCAGTTTCCCTGTCTGCAGGATAGGGAGGTCAGGATGGTCCCTGAGGGCTGTGTCAGTGTTGACAGTCTGTAATCCCAGTTGGCATTGAAGAACTGGGGGCAAGGGGAGGCTCGCAAATTACTGATGATGGTCTTTTATTTGGCACCTACTCTATTCCAGCCCTTTTCCATGTGCTAGCTCAATGAATTCTTGCTGCAACCAGATGAGGTGGTAGCCTTATTTTATGCTAGAGATTACCCAGCAGAAGCAAGGGGAGCCTCAGCAGTGCACAGAGCCACGCCTGGCCTATGCCACTCCTTACACCCCTCCCCAGGGTCAGCCAGAGTCTCCTCCCCAGCAGTCCTGGCAGCACCCCCCTGACCTCTCCCCAGGACTGCAGGATGCGGGCTGGAAGACTGAGAAGCACCAGCTAGAGGTGGATGAGTGGAGGGCCACATGGCTCCTGTCTCCAGAAAAGAAGGTCTTGTGAGCAGCCCAGAGAGAGGTCCAGGTCCCAGGACAAAAGCCTGGAGCAAGGACACTTTGGCCACAGCAGAATGTGGGAAAGGCAGCTTTATTTTTGCTTAGGGGAACTGCTTGGCAGGTTGGCCAAGGCCTCACAGGAAGTGACTGCCAGTCAGATGGACTGGACCCCAGGCAGAGACAAGGGGGAGAGAAGGGGAACCAGGGCCTTCCCCCACCCCCTCCTGCCCCACTCCCTTCTCACCACTGCAGGCTCCCCACCCCCACTCATTGTGAGGCTGAGCCCTACCCTGGCTGTGGCTCATGGTGTCCAACACAGTTGGCCTCAGGCATAAAAGCCCCAGAGGAACATGGCCACAGCCATCATGAGCAGGGCATTGAGGTTGACCACACGGGCCCAGCTCCGGTCCTCACTGATGTCTTCCAGCCGCCTGGCTGCTGCAGCCACCTCCTCCTGGGTAGGAGCTGGCGGACCACCTGCCCCACCCCTGCTCATTCCACAGAACCAGAGCAGGCACTGGCGGAACAGGCCTGCTGCTGGGGACTGGGGCTCTGGGAAAAATTGAGGCCCTACAGTTAGTGTGAGAGAACTTGGCTCCCCCAGTTCCCTAGACCCACCTCCTGGGGCAGTGCCTTACCCTCCATTTCCACTGCATGCTCGGGGCACCCATTCTGTACGGAGGGTGAGATTGGACCTTCCAGCTCATCAGCATCCAGGTCCTCCCGCTTCTCCTTGCTGTGCCGGAGACTGAAAACTAGGCGGTGGAGCTTGGGAGGGGTGGGAGCAGGGACTAAGTGGGAGTTCTGTCCCCCCCCCCCCCGCCCAGACCTTGAAGTTTCTAGTCCACACTGGCGCTCCCTAACCTCCTGTCTTGCCAGCCTGCACACCCAGCCCAGGTTCAGCTCACTCAAAGCCTACCTTCCATGACTACCCTCAGGCTAACCCCCAGCTCCACTTGGCCCTGCTCACCCTCCTGCTTCATCACCCCAAGTCCCCTGTCTACACTCAAAATTGTAGTACTGTACTTGAGACTGTAGCCTTACAGTCCTTACAGTGTTCCTTCCCGTGTGTATTTGCTCACGAAGTTTCCTCCTGCCTTTCCCCGCTTCTCCACCGAGGAATCCTGCCCCCCCTTCCCAGCCCAGCTCTTTTGTCCTGCCCTTCAGTCAGCCCTGCCCTGGAGCACCTGCCCTGCAGCAGCACAAGACCAGACCCTTTTGTGGGCTTTCAAGATAGTACTCTGTCCCTCTCAGCCACCAATCAGATCCTGTATTTTGAGTCCCAAAGGCCATGCCAAGAATTTTCAGGGGCTTTAATCACTTCCCCCACAATCTTCAAGCCACGTCCCCCCAGACCACCTCAAATAAATGTCATTTAAATAAAACTGTGTGCCTGCTTAGCAAATGCAACTTCAAATTGGACTCCTAGCCTGCCCTCACCAGCCCTCTAGAAATTTGGTCCTCCCCAGCGGGCATTCCTGGAAGTGGACTGGCAGACTGCGGGTGGAGAGGGCTACACTGGCCCACATGGTGCATGTTTGGTGCCCCTCCAGTGGCCGGCACTTACGTGCTTGTGCGGGATGGGTGCTGTGCACAGTGAGACTACAAGGGTGAGGAGGCCAGAGCAGACGAAGAGCACGATGGCAAAGTAGAGGTAGTGCACACCGCAGAGGAGCGCTGGGCATGCCGAGGGTCGCACGCAGCTGCCGGAGCCAAAGGAGACCTCTGGAATAAGGCGCGCCAGGCCCATCAGCAGGCCCCCAATCAGTCCCCAGAAGGCACCCTGTGGGGGGAGAAAGCATCAGCCTCCTGGGGACGTCCTAGTCCTGCCCCAAGCTCACAACATACACTCACCTTCTCATTGACGCGAGGCACAAAGAGCGCCAGCACGAAGACAGCCGACACAGGTGGCGCCAGGTAGCTGGAGACTGCCTGGATATAATCAAACAGCTGCCCGCCCTGTGCCACCTGCACCACAGGCAGCCAGGCCACCGACACTGCCACGATGAACACCACCCAGAGCCTGCAGTGGGCAGCCATCAGGTTTCACCCAGGACCCCTGTGTTCCCCCAACCCATGAGTGCTCCCTGCCCCCACGCCGGGCTGATGCGTAGGTCAGGAGATGGAGGTAAACCCAGGCCGCACCGTCCCACTAGCAGCAGCTCGCGGTCGCCTGCACGGGGTCGTAGGCGCGTGTAGATGTCCATGGTGAAAAGCGTGCTGCTGCTGTTAAATATTGAGGCCAGCGAGGACATGAGCGCAGCCAGCATGACAGCCAACATGAGTCCACGCAGACCTGCGGGCCAATGGGAGCCATGAGTCTAGGGCCACCAGGGTGTCCTGGTGTGGGCTTGGCGAGAAGTGACTTGTCCCAGCGGCAGTCTCCGCAGCCGTGCCTGTGCCTGTGAGCAGGGGAAATCCCGCGTGATCGCCCTCACCATTGGGCATGAGCTTCACGACGAGCCGCGGGTAGGCAATGTTGGAGCAGCCCACCTCAGTGCCGCACACACGCTTACACACCTCGGGCACCACGCACGCCACCTCGTCTGCAGGAAAGAGGGCACGACACTGCTAGGGCGGGACCTAGTCTGGGAACTCGGACCCCTGAAGTGGGGACGGGGAATCCTAGTGGGGGCGAGATGGGACCCCTGGTGGGAGATGGGACTGGGTGACCAGATTTCCCAAATCTTAACACGGTAACGGAAATGGGAGACAGGCATCTGGATCCTTGCACAAGAAAGGGGCTGGATGGGGCACAGGACTCTTGGTCGGGGCGGGGATGAAGACGTTACCCGGGTAAAGAATCCGGCTGATCATGCCGGGCATGACCATGAGGAACATGGGCATCAACTTCAAGTAGCCACACAGGATGCAGCCCCCCTTGATGTGGGTCAGGTTTTTCCCGGCCAGGCAGCGCTGCACTATGACCTGCGACGAGGGGCGTTCAACTACCTGCGTCCAGTCCTGGATACCCCATCCCTCGGGCCTTGCCTCAACTCGCCGCTTTCATTCAGGCCTCCCCTCTGGCTCAGAGGTGCCGGCGATTCAGCTCCACACGCAGACCCTGCCTCTTGGATCCGGCTCCATCTGGTTTAGCTCCACCCTGGTCTGGTTCCCGCCCCCTCAGACCACGCCTTCGACCTAAATCCCCAGATGGGTTCAGGCTCCACCCATCTCAGCTCCGCCCACAGCGGTTCTGGTTCTGCACCAGCCTTGCTCCCCGCCCAAGCGCTAACCGCACCTGGTCGCTGCACCAGTACCAGCCTGAGACGATGGTAAGCCCCAGGAGCAGTGCGGGCCACGGCAGGTCCCCCGTCACAGGGTCCCGGAGCAGATGGTAGGAGTCGGGTCGAGGTCGATAGCAGGAGATGGAGATGTTGCCCACGGCCGGATCCTCGGACACCGTCAGCGACGTCATTGCCCCCAAGTATTTGTCAAAAAGCCCTGAATACCCGCCCACCTCATGGAAAGCTGTAAGAGCAAGGCCATCAGGAGACCTGGCACCCACGCCAAGGCCCTCCCTAGGACGCACATGCCAGAGATGCGCAAAGTCCCTGCCCCCAGATTGAGAGCTCTGCGACCCGCGACCTCCGCGCCCCTCCCCCCGGCTGAGCCCCGTACCGTAACCCATGAGGATGAAGGCCCCCACGAGAATGACGCAGGTCTGCACGGTATCCGTGTACATCAGCGCTGCCAGCCCTCCTGCAACGGGCCTGGGTCAATGGGGACAACCCAGACAGGCTGCCCCTAGTACATAAGGTGTCTATACGATTTTGAAAAAGGTGCCCCTTCCTGGAAAACAAATTTGAAAACAATGGCCCATTCTCCGGGTTCATGCACTCGGGCATCAGGACTGTGGCTGAGTTTTATAGGCTCTACTGATGCCCCCTTGGTCAGGCGCCCACGTGTAGGACCCCCACTAAAGGTCTCCCTCTAGGCCCCAGTTTTCTCGTCTGTGTAATAGGAAGGGGTGATTCTCTAGGATCCAGTTCTCAGTTCCATCCCATCCCGGAGACCAGGCCCCTCAAGCCGGCCTTAGCACCGGGCCCCACCGGCTCTCTTCCAGCATCCGGCCTCGGGTTCCACACTGGGACCCTCTGAAATGCACAGGGTTGGTGAGCGATCCTGGAGACTGGCCAAGTCCCCTCTCCCTGCCAGGCGTTCAAAAAGAGTAAGGGCTGCTAAATAAAATTTTCCTTTTTGCCCAGGCCAAGCGCGGGCTCAGCGCTCCGAACTTCCAGTCCAAATCCAAAGAACAGTGTGGAAAGAGGGGGAGATTGCTTTCCAAAGATTTAGGTCCTTCTTCTGCTTGCCACATCACACTTCAGAACCTTTCCACTCGGCTTTGCTATGGTGACTCCCCTAAATCCCGCCCACGCATCCACGCTCCTAGCGCGGCTCCCGAGCCCGCTCCATTCCGTAAGCCCCTGTCACAGCCACCTGTCACAGTGTAGATCATGGTGATGCCCAGGAGCGCGATGACGGAGGCATAGATGTTCCAGCCCAGAGCCTGCTGAATGAATACCGCGCCGGAGAACATATCCACCTTGGGGTAAGGAGCGAGCGCGCAGGTCATAACGCAGGGGCCAGGGCAGGGACCCAGGTCCACCTCCTGCCCAGACCACGACCCTATGTGGCCACGCCTCAAAGGTTCCCTCCTTTTCCAATGGCCCAGCCTTCCCACGTCCCATCCACTGTGGCCGCGGCCCCAGAAACCTATTCCCTCCAGGCCCTGCCTCGGTCACGATCCTTACAGAGATTTCTCTTTGATCCCGCCCCCTCCAGGGCTTTCTGGAGACCTCTACTCTCTGGTCCCGCCCTTCCAGGGTCCCGCCGCGCATGCGCACCGAAATCTTGGTGAAGATGTACAGAAAAAGCGAGAGCACCGACAGGTAGAGGCGGATACGACGGCCCCCGAAGCGCTTGCGCAGGTACTGCGGCATCGTAATGACGCCCGCGGTCAGGTACACGGGCGCGAAGAGCCAGCCGAGTAGCAGCACCACGAACAGCGCCTGCGGACCCAGCGCGACAGCTCAGGGTGAATCCTCGTCTGAGATTCTACCATCAGCGGGCCCCGGGTCTGAGAAACTTCTCTTCGTGAATATGCTACTCCAAGAAAAGGTCGCACCTGGGGCCCAGAGGACACAACTGCAGACGATGTCCCTAGGCATTAAGGGATAGCGTCTTGACACCTTCTTGGGCCTTTAAACGGGAGTCCACCTTGCCCTCCCAGACCATGACCCCTGGCCTGTCCCTCCCAAGATGGTCCCTAGTTTCCTCTCCTCCTCCATATCCCCCGCCCCCCGCAGTACATGAAACCAAGCACAGATCCCTCAGCCTGACCCCAGCCTCTGCCAAGCAGGGCTGCCTCCCCTCTCCTCTCCATTCACCCAAACCTTCTGTCCCTCAAGGCTCAGCTCAGAGGCCTCCTCCTCCAGGAAGCTCTGAGCTCAAAGCCCTGATCTCTCCAACCCTCCAAAGCAAGCCTCAGTCCCAGAGCCTCACCCTCCCACTTCTGCAAGGGCCTTTAATTTGGCCCAGAGATCCTCACAGGCCCCAACTTCAGAGACCATCAGAACAAGCACTTTACTGTCTTTGAGGCTGCTCGCCCCACTTCAGAGGAGTAAATCGAGGCCACAGAGGGTAGTGGCTGGTTCAGGCTCACACAGCAAGTCCAGAGCAGGACCTTCCCTGCCCTAAAAGTAGTCATCTCCTACATCCCCTTGCCCCCAAGCTGGGCGTCTGACCCTCACTCCAAACCCAACGCCACCCAATTGGGAAGTCCCACCTCCAGGCTCATATTCCCCCTGCCTGGAGCCTCCCCAGGTGTGACCCTTCCAGGGGTTCCCACTGGGGGTGGAGTTTATTCACAAAAAGGGGGCCTCACATTCCACTCAAATCCAGCCACAGCCAAACCGCTTGCAGCACCACTTCCTGCCAGGCCCACAAAGTGGCCGCTGCCGATGTTGCTGGCAAAGAGAGAGGCCCCGACCTGGGTGGCCAGGGATGGGGGTGAGCCAGGCTGCTTCTCTGGGCCTCCTCCCACTCCATAGCCCAGCCTCTCTCACCGGCCACCACACCATGCTCCGTCCCGCCAGGAAGTAGCCTCCGACAGTACTTCTGTTGGTTCTACACATGGACTGGGTGACAGGAGTGGGGAGAGACCTGGGTTCAGGGCATATCTTTGGACCTCATTAGCCTCCTCAACACATTCCTCAGCCTTGTTTCTGGCTGAAGATTAACCAGTGCTCGGCTCCCCTAATGGTTCATACCCCACCCCACCCCCAACCTCTTCCCAAGCACCTATGGCGACCCAGGCCCTAACCTAGTGTCCAACTACCCAAGCCTGAGTGTGGCTGGATTCAGCCTGACTTTTCTGGGGGCCTTGGATCAGGCCTATGGGCTTCATCTGCTCAGCCATAATGTAGATAGAGGAACAGAGACCTCATTTAGAATGTTGTCTCTGATGAAAATCCACTGACCCCGTCAACTAGCCCAATCCAAAGCTAGGAAGACAAGGAATGAGTGTCGGCTAGGCCTCCCTGAAGTTATCAAAAGACTTTCTTGTCCCCTTGCCCTGAGTTTCCCCCTCAAAGATCCAGACATCCTGTCCCTACCACTACCTGGGTCTCCCTGAGAATTTTGCCCCAGGATCCAGAAGTCTGGCCCCTAGCAGCACCCCCTTGACTTCTTACCCATAAGCCGACACCAATGATCAGCAGGAAATAAGCAGCAATGACCAGAATATCAGCAGGGTTGTCGATTAGGACCCTCTGGTTCCCTAGCCCTGGTGCTGAGTCTGCCTCTGTGTGTTCCTCCATTCTGCCCAGAATCTGCCCCTCAAGGGACGAGCTCCTGGATTTCCCCAGGGGAGGGTTTAATGGTTACCTCAGGGGCAGTGAGCCGACAAGTCCCCCAGGCCTTGTCGCCCCTCCCAGGCTTCATTTAGCTGAATCAGTTCACATCAAGGCCGAAGGCTTTGGCCGAAGGGAGCTGGACCCTTTCAAGTTCAGGAGCACTCCTTGGCCTTATCCCCACCCCTTCCCTGGTGCCCCAGGCTCAAAAATCACTTCTTTCACCCCCTTAAAATGCCTAAACTTCAGCCTTGACCTAGGGAGCCTGGCTGAGCCAGCCCCCTGGTTCTGACTAACCCAGAGGGATCATTTTCAACCCCAAATCTGACAGTGTCACTCCCCTGCTCAGAAACCCTCCATGGCCCCCATCACACTCAGGAGGAAGCAGAAGCTCCTCAGCCTGATGTTCAGGGCCTGCCACGCCCCCACTCCTGCCCCTCTTCCCCTTGCTGCTCCACACCAAACCTAGAGTGAAATCACCTTTCCTTCCCGTACCCTTGCCCTGCCCAGCCCATGTATTTTCACACTCCCCAAACTTTTATGTAAGCCGTGCCTTATGTAAGCTCCCTGCCTCCCAAATGGCCAACTGCTACTCAGCCTTCAATACCCAGCTCATGTTGTCTCTTCAGGAAAGACTTCTCTGACTTTTCTGATACAGTTCTGAGCACATTGTGTGGTCCTTGCCCAGGTGCAGATAATCTCCCCAACAGACTAAAGGCTCCTCAAGAGCAGGGAATGACCTGATTCATCCCTGGAGTTCCATTGCTCAGCACAGGACTGGATACAAAAAGGGAGGAGGTTGATGAATATATGTACCTCCGCCTTTCTAAAAGAATTGACCAGACTTGGATGTCTGATTATGGTAGTTGGGTCATGCCTGAGATGGGGAACAGAGAACAGTATTTTAGAGGAATATGATGAGATATGTTTAAGGAACACCTTAGTTTGGGTTCCTTCAAATGCAGACCCTAAGATGAGAATTGGGGTGCAAGGGCTTTACTAGGGGAGGTGATCCCAGTAACAACCATAAAGGAGTGGGGAAGTGAGACAAAGAAAGGAGAAGAGCCAATAAAGGTGTGTTGATGAACAGGTTATCACCGTGAATGATTGGAACCCAATCGCAATGGGGACCCTCTGAAACCCTGTAGAGAACACATCTCAGAATTGACCTCCAAGGGGCGAGGAAGCTGGGGTATTTATTCATCAACTGCTGCCTCCAACTAGTTGGAGGTTACAGAACCTCTCCCACCCACTTCAGGCCTGCTGGGTACAGGAGGATACTCCTTCCTCCAGAGACCACCCTCAGAAACTCAGAAAGCAGCTGGGGAGACTGGGTATCTGGGAACTGTCTACATATGATTTCTGAGGTGGGCTAAGCAGATATGGGCAGGGCATGCACAGCATCTGCTTCAGGGATGCTGAACTTGAAGGGGGGTGATAAACTTGAAGTGCCTGAGAGAAATCCAGGGACAAGTATCAGAGGACACATTAGGGTTATAGGCACTTATAATAAAATCTATATGCCCTCACTGTGGCCTACAAAGCCCTTCATGATGTGGCATGTTTCCTCTTCCACCTCATCTCCTGCTCTCCCACTTGCTCACTCTAATCCAGCCACACTGGCCTTCTTTCCTTTCTTCCAATAGGCCAAGCTCTTTCCCACTTCCTAGCCTTTGCATTTGCTGTTTCCTCAGCCTGGAATGCTCTCCTCAGGCTCTTTGCTTCTCTGGCTCTTTCTCTACCTTCAAGTCTCAGCTTAGACATTACATTTTCACAGAGGCCTTCTCTGACTATCTCGTTAAAGTAACGCCTCCCCCCCTTCTCTAACTTATAAACTCTATTTTTTTTTCCTTCTCGCCTTCCCTCCTTGCTTTTCACCTTCATGCCTTCCTTCATTAACAAACATTTATTAAGCACCTGCCACATGCTAGACACCATTCTAGACATTGGAGAGACAATGGTCAGTGAAACAAACATGTTATCTGACAAGCTCTCAGGAGCTTGCCTTCCAGTTTCAGAAACAGGCACAAACAAGCAACAAATAACCCCTATTTGCAATACTGATAAGTGCTATGAAGACACAGGGGAGGTGCTGTGGGTGGAAATGAGGGGAAAGAGCCAAATTTATCCAGGCCATCAGGAAGTCCCCATTACTTCATCACACTCATCACTTGTGTACTTGTTTGTCATCTGTCTCCCCTACTAGACTTCAGCTCCATGAGGGCAAGGAGCATGTCTGCTTGGTTCCCTAAGGTCTCTCCAGCACCTGGCATGGAGCCTGGCACAGTACATGCTCAAGAAACACTTGGTGCATGAATGAATCAAGATTGGAGATGGCCGATTTGGGCATCCTCAAGACAGGGAGGTGGTTACCAGCAAGGGGGTGGACAGCGTTGCCCAGGGAGAATATGAGGAAGGGAAGAGCAGGAGGCCTAGGAAGACCCAGGGGAAGGAGCATCAGAGAGGCAAGGGCAGAGAACACCTCACCTTTGTCTCTTGCCCACACATATGCTCTCCTTGGCTGCTACCTCCTCCTCGAGCTGGAAGGGCCTCTGAGGTTCCATCATTTCCAGCCTCAAAGGCCCATATATTTTGGACTCAGGAATTCAGGTGCCCTCCCTAGGGAACTGCAGGGTCTGAGGTGAAGGTTCTGGGGCTCAGAAAGGCCTCTGGGGCTTGGAGACTCAGACGGAGCCTGAACTTCTCCACACCTAAAAAGCCCTGACCCCACCCTTCTGTGCTGGGGCTTAGCTCAGGTGTCACCTCCTCCAGAAAGCCTTCCTTGACTCCCAATCTGAGTTAGAAGCCTCCTTCTGGCTCCTACAGCCCCAGTGCTGCCCTCAGTCACTGCCCTAACCACCCCAAGTATCATTCTCTGCCCAGGGGAGATGTTATGAGTCAATACTAGTAAGAAGGAAGCTGTGCCTTAGTGTCCGGATCCAAAGGGTGGGGGATGGGGGCAAGAAGGTTCAATGGGCCCTCGCTTGAGCTCCCGTCCTAGCTGGTCCAGTCTTGCGCGGGTCACCGCCCTTTCCAGCCTCAGGCTCATCTGATATGTGATGGACATCCTGCAAGGGCCGAGGCTACAGGTCTGGCTCTGGCCGCATAGAGGTGGCCCAGATCCTGCT
Organism: Tapirus indicus; assembly: GCA_031878705.1. Classification (NCBI taxonomy): domain Eukaryota; kingdom Metazoa; phylum Chordata; class Mammalia; order Perissodactyla; family Tapiridae; genus Tapirus; species Tapirus indicus. The sequence continues at coordinate 121,756,956 of CM062922.1, read as the reverse complement.
GAGGCCAGAGCCAGCACAAGGGGCAGGGCGTCCCGAGCAAGGCTCTCCTGCAGTCAGAGACACAGCACCACTGTGACGTGGAATGTTGTTTATGTAGGTAGAAAAAAGTGCACAGAACAGTGAGGGAGTGGGGAGAGGGACGTCCTGGCCTGGCCTCTGATTGGTCGGAATTGCAAGTGTCCTCCTCCAGTCAGGCGGCTCCCTCAAGAGTGAGAATAAAGTGAAGAGCTCACGCGGGATCGCTGGTCAGTGTACGACCCACGTTGGGGGCATGTGGCCTCGGGATTGGCCGGGCCTTTTCTGAACTTGCCCACGGAGAACATCGAGTACAGTACCTCAGGGGCGGGTCTCTCCAGTGGGTGGGGCCTCACACAGCGGGACTGGGGAGAGCCCCAAGCTCACAGAGCAAGGCCTCGGAGTCTGGAGAACAGGGTCTTTTCGGGAAGGGCGGGGTCTTTGGGGCCGTGGTCTCCCGGAGGAGTGTGGTCAGCCGAAGAGCTTGAGGAAGCAGGGCTGGCAGTAGGGCTTGCCGGCGCGCTCCTGGAAGGAGCCCTTGGTGAGCGGGCGCAGGCAGAAGGTGCAGGTGAAGTGGTCCGGGTGGAAGCGGCGGCCCAGGGCCGACACGCAACGGCCGGTCACCGGGAGGCCACACGTGGCGCACAGCGAGCCGCGCCGCGCGTGGAAATGGTTCTCGCACAGCGGGCGGCCCTCGTGCTCGAAAAAGCTGCCTCCCGAGAAGGGCGCAAAGCATTCCTGGGGAAGATCGGCCGCCAAAGGATGGGTCAGCGGCCAAACCTCGGACCAGATGACTCGCTTTACGAGGTGAATAACCCACTGTGACCCCCGCCCCCAGCCCCACCCGGACGCGAAGCTTCGCCTCCAGGAGCGCCCTCCCCTGAATAATCGCCCCGCCCCCGGCTCCTAGTCCCGCCCCCGCTGACCCATCCCTCCCAGGCTCCGCGCCCGCCGCAGCGCACCCTGCAGACGAAACAGTCCGGATGCCAGAGCGCGCTGAGCGCCGAGATGTAGTTATCCAGAATGGGGCCTTGGCAGCCCTGGCAGCGCGGGGCGAACAGCTGCAGGAAGTCCCGGCGGCAGTAGGGGCGGCCCTCGCGCTCGTGAAAACCTAGGGGCGGGAACCGAGTGGGCAGAAAGAAAAGAGTGCGAGGCCCCACCGGGGACCTACAAGATCTGAGACGGTGGGGCCAGAGGAGGGGCAGTCAGAGTGAGCAGTAGGTACTGGGGGACAGGGTCTGGAGCAGGGGCAGAGCGGGAGGGGATGGGATGGAAACCCACGGCTGGGAGAGGGTGGGGCCAGAAGAAAGTGGGAGAAAATTCCCGGCCCCGAGGACTTCGGAGGTCGTAGCGGGCTGGGCCAAAGGGGGCGAGGCGGGATGTCGAGTGAACTGGCGGCTTTCAAGCTCTCACCCTCATCTCCGAAGGGTTCCCCGCAACTGACGCAGCAGAAATGCTCCGGGTGCCAGTGGGTGCCCAAGGCAGTAACCATCTTCTGCGGGGAATGAAAGGGGACGCTCAGTGTGGCCCTCCATCGCTTCTTCCCTCCCTCTGCCACCCTACCTAGGTGAGTGGGTTGAATTATGAGTTTAAGGCGCAGGAGACCTAACAAGGAATTTAGGAGTCAAAGAGGGCGGAGTCCAAAAGGCCACGGAGAGGCCAAGGGGCAGGGCTGGGGAGGGGTGGGGTCTGTGAGTGGATGAGGCCCATCCCACAGTGAGACAGAGGTGGGGCTTGTGGGCCGGGCGGGGCTCACGTGTCGTATAGGTTGATTGCAGAGGCCGCAACGTGGGGAGAAGCGCTCAAAGTAGCACTCGGGGCAGAAGGGGGCTCCATCCTTCTCGAAGAAGCTGCTGCCTCCCAGGGCCATGGAACAGCCACCGCAAACGAAGTGCTCAGGGTGCCAAGCACGGCCCAGCGCTGTCACTACCTGCGAGTTTGGGGTGAGGCCCAGGGTCAGAGTGACCCTCGAGTTGCCATGTGCCCAGTGACCTGAGGTTTATATGGCACATTTCAAGACTTTTCTTTACCTTTTGATCCTCTCCACCCATTTCTCCCACCTTCCCACCCAAGTCTTATCTCTGAGAGATCAGGATGAAGAATCTAATATTCAAGTCAGTCTGTAAGTGCCCAGGGCCCACAATACTTTTAGGAGCCCATGAAAATGTAATTTCTTTTAAAATCAGAAGAAAAAAATGAGCTAGAAGAAAATGATTTAATATATAATATATATTCATCTTTACACCAACACAGTCATAATACACAATTTTTAGTATTTTTTTTTTTAATGGAGGAAGGGATCCATGAAGGCAAAAGTGCCTAGAGCCCACAAAAGCCATAATGCCACCCTGCTTTGACGAGGTTGGAAATTCTGGGATAGGAGCAGGGCACTTTATCTAGCAGGAGGATCTAGGTCAACCACTGGACACAATTGTTGTCAGTAACATCTGCTCAGTCAATAAGCCAACAAGCAAAGCTCCCAGAACAGACTCTGGTGAAGGAGAAACGGTCTTTGTGGGTGCCTGAGAGATGGTGGGCAGTCCCAATGAGGCTTCTGTGAAGATTAAATGAGATGGGGGTTTGTAAAGGAGCTAGCAAAGTGCCTGCACACGGTAGGACCACAATAAATGGGAACTGGGTTGGAATTCTCACCCTGCCACTTACTTGTTGTGTAACTCAGAGCTTCAGTTTCCTCATCCATAAAATATAAATAACAGTAATACCCTCTTCCCAGAGTTATTTATTAAAAGGGAACAGCACAAAGGCTAGCTCTCAGTAAAGATGGGTCCATGAGTTTCCACCTCTCTACTCGCAGGGCTCCACTTACTTGCCCAGCAATGGGTTTACTGCAGGAGCCACAGAGGCCCTTGGCCTGGGTGGGAACGCCACGGCGGCTGAGGTCGGACTGCAGCAGCCCCAGCATGGTGTCTAGGCTGCCCTTGCTAGTTGGCGCTGGTGGGGACGGGGAGCCTTCATTCATGGAGCTCGGCACTGTTGGCTGAGTTGGCCCAGAGGCTGGAAGCTGCAGCAGGGAGGACATGAACTGAGAGTTGAATCAGCAAGGCAGCAGATGTGGAAGGGTCTAAAATGGGTTGGGGAGCCACAAATCCACACTGGCCCACTCCCCTGCCTGACTCACATGGTTCTGCACACGGAAGTCAGAGAGTGAAGCCATCAGTCTGTCCAGCTCCAGAGTGGCCGAGGTGGCCGAAGGCTTTGGGAGAACAGGAGATGGGCTGGGAGGGCTGCAAAGAATGCAACTTGTGTGAGCTCAGAGCCTCCCAGAGTAATGCTCCCTCCAGTAACTCTGACATTCAAGACGGATCACCTGTCTCCCAGCCCTGCCAACTATATCAAACTCACAGGCTGGGCCTTTTCTTGTCATCAGATGGGTCCTCCTTCTGCTCCTCTGCAGTCTCCTTGCTAGATGGGAACTGAGACATTATTTCATCTGCAGAGAGGAAAGAAGGGCACTGGGCATGGAGCCATGCTGTACCCACCCTCCCAGTTAAGGCTTGTGTCCCTTTATCTGCTACTCTGGGAAGTCTATACCCCTTAGTCTCTGCCCTGCCTTGCCCTGCCCCCATCCCATCAAGGCCTGTCTCAGTAACCCTGGTACCTGTGATGTTGAACTGAGTAGCATTAAGTTCTTGAAGCAATCGGTCTAGCTCACAGAGCCCTGTGCCCAAGACACCGCTGGAAGAGGAGAATGGAGGGGCCGCAGGGGCTGCAGGCTTCGGGGACCGAGGCTTGCATACCGTACTGGGAAACAGGGTGGGAGCCTGGGTTCAGGGATGGGGAATCCAAGCCTCCTCTGAGTTTCAGTTGGCTTCCCCATCCCCCAATTCCTAGGCCCCTCACCTGTACAGATGGTCCTTATCCCCAGAGGCTCCTGAAGACTCTCCAGACCCCGTCTACAGAGAGAAGGACACGTGTGGGATGATAGGCCTGTACTGTGCCCCACTCAGGCCCAGATTCCCCCAGCCCTGGCCAAGCCTGGCCCTCATGGTTGCCCCCACCCTCAGCATCTGGTCTCACCTGTGGCTGGTGGCCATAGGGCAGGGAAGATGTGAGGGGCTCTGGAGGCCGCTCTTTTGGAGCCCCTGATCTTGGCATGTGTGAGGTGGTGGTCTCCAGGTCAGAGAGCAGGGCATCTGCAGGGAGAGGCAATCACGGTGAAAGGGTGAGAGGTCAAGGTTAGGGCAGAGACAGGGTCTTAAGAGATCAGAGGATAAGGGTTCCAAGTGGGTGTATATGAGGAGGACCAAAGCCAGAATTAAAAGCAGAGGTCAAGAATCAGAAGGAAACACAAGGCCAGACCAAGACAGAGAAGTGGAAGGGCAGCAACCAATATTTATGAACAAAACATCCCAAATGGCTCATCCAGAGAGTCATGCACAAACTCAGCCTCATATTTCTTTTATTCTCTGGATCTTCCCTAATGCAGTCAAAATTGGCTCTTTACTCGAGCCAAATTTGGCTCCACCCCAAATTGCTGAATTGGCTGTATGCCTGGCACCCAACCTAAATAGGCCCTGCCCAGTCCTGTCCCACCTCCAGGCCACACTGGGTTCCACCCTATGCACCTCATTGGTGAGTCTGCTGGAACCTGCTTTCTGATTGGCTTATTCTTCACAGTACCAGTGCCCCTTACCCCTACTGAGTAGCACCCCCTACTGCAGGGTGCTGGAACCCCTTCTGTCCCATGGAGGGCACAGCCTTCCAGCCCCAGTTCCAACCCACAGGGAGGACATGATGCCTCAGGGGTCCTCCTTCCCGCCCAAAGACACCGGCCTGTTCCCCAGATCTGGATCCTTTGAACCCTGTCCCTTCTAGAACCTAAAAGTCCCTGCCCCTTTACTCTTCATCTCTCAGCACCATGGTGGGACCCTTAATCTCTCCCCGGCATCTTGGCACTTCTCATCTATTATTCCCTTTCTGCCCTAAAGACCTGACCCCTACCATACTTAGCGGCCCTTAACTCCTTCCCAAAACCCTGGGGCAGGCCCATTTTCTTCTCCAGAACTTGATGTCACATTCTCCTTTCCCGTCTACTTTCCCAGTCCCCGGACCCAAGACTTCTTTAACCCCTCCCTTCCCAGAGCCCATGAGCCCAGGAGTCCACAGGCGCTGCACCTCCCTGCCCATCCGTCTGCAGCCAGTGATGGAGGAGCAGAGTGAGAGTAGAAGGGAGGGAGCGGCCGGCCCGGGAAAGGCAGGAAGGGAGAGGCAGGAAGGGGGACGTGGAGTCGGAAAGGAGGCGCGGGCAGAGACAAGAAGCGAGGAGACAGGAGGCAGGGATGGGGAGATGCGGAGAGTGCGAGGGGGCTGCAGGATGGGGAAGCGGGTCTAGGCGGTGGTGAGGGGCTGGGGACTAGGGGACCCGGGCCCCACTCACCCAGGTCCTCCATGGCAGGGCGCGGGCGGACCGCGCGGGGCGAGCAGGGCGGGGGCCGTGTCCGGCGGGGGCGGGGGGCGGGGGGACGTCCGGGAGCTGGAGGCCCGGCCGTGACCATGTAAGGAAGCCAGGACCCGCTGGGATGGGGCTAGGGAGGGCTGGGGGGGCGGGGGGTGGAATGAACGGGAGAACACGGGGTGGGGGCGTGTAAGGAGGGAAGGCCACGGCCCAGCCTGCCTGCCTGCCGCGGAGACAGCCACACCCCAGCCTTGGCCTCAGCTGCAGGGAGCCCCAGGCAGCCAGAGCCGGAGTCAAAGAAGTGGCTCTTCTAGACCAAGCCAGGGATCGTCTGCCCAGCGAGACTCAGACACAGACCAAGGTCCCCAGGCAGACACCTCCCAAACCTAGCACCCTGAGTCCTAGACGGAGCCCTCCACCCACCCAGGCCTGTCCTGAGAGACTTGACCCAGGCGGAATTTTTGGGCTGGAGGAAGGAGTGATGTTCTAAGGGTCAGATCCCAGGTTCAGAGACCTTCCCTTAGAGACTCTGACAGACAAGGACATGCACAGAGATCCCAAAAGACACACATACTAGACATAAAGAAATCTCAGAGATGGAGACAGACACAATGAACCCTCCCACAGACTCTAAGCCAGGACCTTCTCTCCAAGACTTGGAAACAGACATACAGGCACAGGTAAACTGAAACCCTATGCAGACTCAGGCAGCCAGACCCCAACCAGCCTTTAAGACAGCCCTTCCCCAACACTAAGGCAACCCAGACCCATTCCAAAAGAACCGTTTCTCCAGATACTGATGAACACAGAGAAGGAAGCAAGACACAGACTCCAGACACAAAGGAACAAGAGGCCTTCCCTGGACTGAGACACTGAGAAATCAATGTAGAAATGAGACACTCTAGAGATGGGTGTGGACAGACACAATAGTGCTGCAGCCACTGGACTGTGGGTCTCAACCCAGACCTGAGTCCAGACATGAGTACTAGAATGGGGGTCTCAACCCAGCAGCACATCAGAAGAATCTGGAGAGCTTTTTAAAAATACTGATGCAGGGCACCCTGCCTCAGTCCAACAATCAGAAAGGGCCCAGGCATCAGTTTATTTCTTAAAAGCTCTCTGGGTGGTTCTATTGCACAACCTAAGAACAGAGAGCTGGACACACACTCACAAAGGCACAGAGACAAGTGTCAACCTTAGCTCCCCAGAAGCTAACTGGCAGGCCCAGTCTAGGCACTCTCCTCAGTCAGCCTGCCACCTGAGTGGTCAGTGATCTGGGATCCAGGTGACGGAGACTCTGTCTTGGAGACCAAAGCAACATGAACACTTCCCTCACCTGAATGCCAGCCCAGGGCTTTGGCTCTCTCTGGGCATGACTAAGACAGGCCTCAGGGACTCCAGGAACACAGCAGGTCTTCCCTCAGGAAAACAGCAGGAGGACACTTGGCCCCAGAGATGAAAATGGACCCAGAGACTGAAGGCCCAAGATGGGTGAAGGGCACTCTGAAAACAGTAATGCCAAGACGCTGGACATCCATCTCCACACTCACAGCATTCCCTCAGCACACTCTCTCAGCCCTCTCAGCCCTGACCAAGGTCTGTGTGTCCCGCTGGGTGGCTGTGTGAGCAATGAAGTAGTGTGAGCAGGAAGCAGGCTTCCCCTGGGGCCCAAAACCACATTCTAGGGAGAAGCCTGAGAACTCCACTCTATCCTAGGGCTCCAAGAACCACTACATAATTATTTATTAAACTCCTACATGCCAAGAGTGGCCTGTATTGAGACACACAGACCTGGACAAGACCTGCTCGGTGGGTGAAGGGGTGGACTTCCACAGGAAAGTAAGCAGAGACACCACACAATAGGGGTATCCAGCTCCAAAGTTTTTAATTCCAACTCCAGAAGGCTGGGCCAGGCCAGGTGCCTGGAGCCCTGGGCTGTTCTCCATCTCGAGGGCCCAGACTCTGGCTTTGGCTTCTCACTCCTGAGCCTTCAGACCATCATCCTGGAGTCTAGTTCCATCCTCTCATCGGTCCTTGATGGTGACTCCTTCTGTTCAGCCTTCTCCCATGCTGCTCTGAGGGAGGCCTCCTTCATAGTCAGCTCATCCTTGGGTCCCCTCCCAGTGAACATCAACAGCCTAGGCTGGGACCCTTGCCCCCAGTTCAACCCCCATCACCACAGCCAGTAAAGCCTCAGTCAGGGGCCCTGCCTCCTCACCTGCTGCCTCCACAAGCCCCACTAGAGCCAGGGCCCTCTTCCGAGGGCACTGCCCTGGCCCCAGTGTCCAGCGGGCACAGTGGGCAGCCAGCCGGGGCCGGCCCAGGCGAAATACCTCACCCACTGACTCTGGGCCACCCTGGGGTCCTAGGTGGATACGGCCCACAGCTTCTTCCAGCTCCTCCTCCAGCCCAGGCAATAGGAAACGGCCAGCAGCCTCCAGTGCCTCCTCAGCCTCTGAGCCCAGCAGGGGCTGGCCTGGTGGGGGAACAGGCCCCAAGGCAGCTCCACAGCCCCGGCAGCCATGCAAGTGATGCAGGATAGGCCAGGCTGCACTGGGTGACAGCCCTCGAAGTGGCACGAGGTCCATCTGGGCTTCAGCAAAGCTGCCAGCTAGGAGGGCCCGGAAGAAAGGGGAGGCAGTAGCCGAGGCTGCTCGCTGGGCAGGGAGCCGTAGGCCTGAGTCCAGCAGGAAGTGTAGGTCAGGGGCTGGGATGGGGGCTGGGCCCAGCAAAGGTTCATAGAGGCAAGGGGAGGGTGGGTCTAGGTCCAAGGGGACCGCAGGCGGGAGGGCTGGGCTGACAGTGGGAGACACCAGTCCTTGGAGGCAGGAAAGGGAGTCCGCAGCAAAGAAGAAGAAGAGTGGATGTGGAGCTGGCCGAGTTAGTGCTGAGAGGAGGAGACGGAGGCCACCCTGGTCCAGAAGTAGCCGGCGCCACAGAGAGGGCTTCCTTTGGGGAGAAAGGGAATCTTTCAGAAGGTGGAAAAAGGTGGGACTGGGAAACAGCAATCTTGCTCCCCTGACCCCTGCAGACACCCACATCCCCCTCACCGACAGATGAAGGGCAGGGTCAGTGCGCAGGCCACACGGTCCTCAGGGCTCCCAGAGAGCAGCAGGTGAGTGAGGGCACCCACTCCAAAGGGCGATTCGGCCTGCACTGTCAGGTTCTGCAGCAGCATCTCACCTGCAGGGATGGGCAAAACAGGTCAGGTTGGGAGCTAGTGTCCAAGATTGGGGTGAGATGGGCAAGACTGGCCTCTGGGACCCTGAAAAGAAGGAGGGTAAAACCTCAGAGCATGGAAGAGGGGGATGATTGCAGGCCCTGGACGGATGGGGTCTGGATGCTAGAAACTGGAGGTCAAGGGCAAGAACAGGAAGTGGGATGGTCAGGGGTGAGTCTGGGCCTTCAAGGACTGAAACAGGGCAGTCCCTAGCAGCGTTGGAAGTGGTAGTGGGGCCTGGGAGGACATGGTACCTAAGCCTGGGGTCACAAGTCAGTGTGCCCAGTGAGGAAGTAGTCAGGACAATGCAGAACCAAGAATCAATTGGGTAAGGAAATGCAGACAGGCACGATTCTAAGTTGTTGGGGCCAAGCCTGGTGTTGGGGGTATCTGGGCCCCAAGGTTCGGGCAGGGAATGGAGCAGAACTCTGTATGCTGGGAGGGTGGAGCAGAACAGAGTCCCTCCCCTCCTCCCACCTAGTGGCTGAGGTTGCCTGGATGGTGGGCGGGGCGGGCAGTGAGAGAGCAGGTGGCAGTAAGCTGTAAGGCCACGTTCTGGGCCTAGGGGAAGCATCAGAGGGGGATGGGGCCTCGCATGTGGGCGGAGAAGCACGGGGACACACCCAGCTCCCGGTGCTGGCTGCTGCGATCAGGCCGGGTACCCAGGTCGGGCCAGTCGTCTGGGGCAACGCCAAGCACGAGCCAGGCGCGCAGTAGCGCTGCGCCGTAGCTGCGCACAAAGGCCTCGAGGCAAGCAGGGTTGCACGTGAGGCGCGCCAGGATGCGCAGTGCGCGTGGGCTCGGTGGGCCCGGCGCGCCCGTCACATAGGCCAGCAGGCCACACAGGGCGGGGCCAGTCACCAGCGCCCCACTTGGGTCTGGAGCCTGGGAGAAGCGCGACAGCAGCAGCAGCGCTGGCCCCTCGCGGCCCCAGGGCTCCTCAGCAGCGGCAGGGCTGCGACCTGGCGTGCGCAGTGTGCGAGGTGTCCGCAGCGAGGTCGAGCCCGGGGTGGGGCTGGCTGGCTCAGCTGGTTCCAGCGGTGGCGGTGGCTGCGGACATCGCTCAGGGGACCAGTCAGGAGAGATGTCTCCTGGGCCTGCAGCGTAGCCCTCGGAGATCAGCCATGATCTGTGGGAGGGGAGAAAGAGGAGACTGAACCCAGAGCCACATCGAGGGAGCAGGGCCAAAAGAGTGGTCATGCAAAAGGAGATGACTGAAGGCAGGGAGAGGAGGTGGGCCTGAGGGGAGATAGGGCGGAAGGAGAGGTGGGGGAAAAAAATCCCAACTCATTCAGCAATTACTGAGCTTATTATGTGCCAAGCCCCATTTTAGGCTTATAATCTAGTGAGGGGAAACAAAGTCAATAAGGAAACCATAAGGTGTGCTAGTGTGGGTTAGTGAGGTGTGAAGCAATGCATATGAGAAAAGTAAAAGGGAACAGAAAAGGGCTGGGGGAGGGGAGATTTGACATTTTAAATAGGATAATGACGGTGGTCCCTACCAAGAAGTAAGATCTAATCAAGGCACACAGTAGGAAAAGTGATCTAGGCAGAGGGAACAGCAACCCAAGAGGCCCTGAGACAGTACTTACCTGTCGCGTTCAAAAACTAGCTAGGAGACCCGTATGCAAGAGTGTAGTGTAGTGGGCACTGGGGAGAGTGGTAGGAGATGAAATCAGAGAGTTCACAGGAAGGCTGACATTTATTGAGCGCTGCTTAGTGCCAAGTAAGGTATAAAGTACCCTCATTTAATCTTTACAACTCTATAGGGTAAGTATGTATTATTATTCTCCATTTTATACACAAGGAATCAGAGGCTCAGAGAAGTTAATTAACTTTCCCATGATGACTCAGCTTGTAAGTGGTGGTACCAGAATAAGAACTTAGACTCCAGAGCATACCAACTAGTGCACATACTACCTTCCAGAGAACCTGTCTGGGCCCCAAAGTTTAGAGGTGTTGGGGTGGAGCCAAGCCCAAAGGTGGACCCAGAGGAGAGGAGGTGTGTTTAATGGGGACTGGATAGTGGTCAGGTCTGGAGAGAACAAGGAATCAGGAGTCAGAGTCAAAGTCTTACTGAGACAGAATGAGGGTGAGGGTAGTGAAGAGGGCTGGAGTAGACACAAACCCCACCCCATGGCATCAGGTGGGGACTCACCTGAGGCTTCGGAAGCTTCCAGCCTCTGCCCGCTCAGGGGTCTGCTCCTCAGGAAAGTCCCAGGAAGCAGCTTCTCTTCCCTCTTCTTCCTCATCACCAGCCTCACCACAGAGCTGCCCAGCCAAGAGAGGTACAAGTCCCAGAGCCTGTAGCCGACCCAGGGCCCCAGTATCATAGAGGAAGCCCACGAGGGCGGCCACAACACGAGGGTGCCAGGCGCTGGCACGAGGGTCCCGCAGCAGGCCCATCAGCAGCTCCAAACCACCAGCATCCCGCAGCCGGGCCCGGTTGATGGCCTCCCGGCACAGCAGGCACACAGCCCGCACCAAGGGCTGCTGAGAGGCTGGGCTAGCCCCATTGGAGCCCCGGCGCCGCCGGAGCTCACCCAGTAGCACCTCCACACCACCAGCATTGCCCAGTGCAGGCCGTACCAGGCCCTGGGCACACAGGTTGGCAAGGATCAGGATAGTTGCCTCACGTACCACCCTTTTGGGGTGGGAGGCCAGGCTGACCAAGGGGCCTAGTCCCCCACCCAGACTTAGCTGCTCAGCACAGGCCCGCGAGCAGCCTCGACTCAGCTCCAGGAGGGCACGGACTAGGGCCAAGGTCAGCGCAGGGTCTGGGGCGGCAGCCAGAAGCTCAGCCAGCGGGCGCACTGCTCCCTGCTGTGCCAGGGCCAGGCGGTGCTGGGGTGAGTCTGCCAGGTTGCGGAGCGCGCGAACCACACTTTGCAGGCACTGTGAGTCCTGGCAGGCTGTCAGGCTCTCAACGAGCAGGGGAACAGCGCCTGGAGAGGGAAGGGGAGGACAGAGGGTGAGCGAGGACAGACACCAAGCCTTTCTCTCACCCCAAGGCCTAGCTGACTCCACTCTCATAACCTTCTCACCAGCAGAATGGATGTCCCCACAGCTCTCAGGTTCCATGGCTAAGTTCCCCAGAGCACGAGCTGTTCGGTTCTGGATGCTGTCTGTCTTCACGCACTGAAGAATAGTCACTGCAAGAGAGTTTGGCCTCTTGAGGGTTCTACCCCTTCTTGTCCCTCTCATTAATCACCTCAAGAATGCGGCCTGAGAGGGTCAGGCAAGGCCTCCAGAAGAGGCTTGCTGGGTCTGGAAGGTTAAATAGGTGGGTATTTGCTAGAAGGATGATGGATGGGAGTATTACAGGGCATTTCAGGTTTGGAAGCAGCCTTTGCAAAGGCCCAGAGGTGAGACCCAGTGTCTGTGCTATAACCTCATGAAGGGCCTCGAATGCCAGGCCAAGGGATCAAGAGTTGAATGTGAAGGCACTGGGAGCCACATAGGGTTTTAAGAATGGGAGTGACATGATACAATCCGGCAGCTTTGGGGAGATTGTAGGGGAAAAGAAAAAGGCAGGGGAAGCAGCAAGGAGGCTGTTGCAATAGTCCAGGCGAGAAAGGACAATGGCTTAAACCATGTCAGCTACCAGCACAGCCCAGCACATGGGCACCAGTCTCTGGGCACATGATGGAAGAAGGGATAGAAGTGGATGGATTCAGGAGATATTTAAAATGCAGAATAGTGACTGAACGATGGGGGTTATACACTAATAAAAATACCTATAATTCACTGAGGACTTACTACTGTGCCAGGCCTTTTGTGAAACACATTATGATCCAGATGCATTTTATGCAAACTTAAAATATATTAATGTTTCATTTTATCCAGAAAATTAAGATTTCGTCACAACTGGCATAACTTCATATGTGGCAGGCAATGATGTGTAAACTGTGTTCACAACGTTGCCACTAGGAGGCGCCAATTTAGCTGGCAAACAGAAAAGCTTGCTATCTTTTGTTAGGATTTGTTCTTATTGTGCTAGTTTTTAAAGATCCGAAGTACCCAGTCCATGCTTAACCTAACTGCGTCCTATATTTGTATTTCATTTTCTCCCTACTCCAATTTTGCGAGGAAGCTATTATTATCCCATTTTACAAAGAATCCTAGCCTCGGAGCGATCTAGCTGACTGCATGGCCCACTTTCTGAACCACTACACCTTCTGACCTCCAGCTCAACAAATGGGAGCCCTGTACAGGACCGGACACTCAGTAGGCATTGAGTGTCTGCTATGAACCTCATAAATGGATGGTAAGAATCATCTAAAAGTCACCAAATAAGCCTTTGGCCTCCACCAGCCCAGACGTGATGAAGGTGCTCGACAAACAATACCCAAGAAATGACTGTAATTATCTGATCTAGGAAGGCTCGGAATAATCTATAAACAGAACAGTAACGTCACAGGTCGTGACGGCTCGAGAGGTGGGGGCGCTGAGCCGTCATAAAGCACACGTTCCTCCAGGCTGCGACACAAAGAACTCAAGACTCCTCCCAGGCCCAGACAAGGAACGAGTTGTGCATTGAATCCTTCTAGGAAATGAGGGCGGAGCACTTACCCAAAGGGACAATGCCTCCGAGTCTGCGCACTTCAGCCCGGCACGCCCCTTCCGTACAGCAGTTGGCTAGGATGCTGAGCGCCAAGTCCAGGGTCTTGCGCAGGCGCGCTGGTGGCGAGGGCGTCGACGGCGACACAGCGGAGGGGGCGGAGCCCGATGAGGGGGCGTGGCCAGCCGAAGCCGCTGACTCGACCGACGAGGGGGCGGAGCCGGGGCCAGCCTGGGACGGGGCGGGACCCGCTGCAGCCGCTCGCCGTAGCAGCGCGAGAAGGGGGCGGAGCCCGCCGCGTGCCCGGAAGCGCTCGATTCCCCCTGCTGCCTTGACGTGGCGCGTGCGGAGGGCTAAGAGCGCACGGCCTAAGGGTGTCTCGTTGGTAGCTGTGTCCTTTCCCCCACTTAGGCCCTCCCCGGCGGCCGCCGTGAGCTGCGCGAGGCAGAACGAGAGCGAGTCCGCAGGGGTTGGTTTCGCAGCCGCCATCTTGGCTCAGGCCTAAGACTCCGCCCTCCTCCTCGCCGCTCAGCCAAGGGAGCGGAACTGGAAGAGAGGGGCGTGGCCAGGCAACTCCTCTCTGACGCATTTTAAGTAGCGCCGCCGCAATTATTATGCAAGTCGGAAGTTGTAGTTCTCGATCCCGGTACTCCAACTTTTGCACGACTGCAGAAAGCAAGTCGAGAGTAGTAGTTATCTAATCTCTGTGAGAGCTCTCGAGGTGCGTGCGAAGCATGCTGGGATGTGTAGTCCGCGCCAAGCTTAACACGCCTAGCTTAGGATGGATGGGAAACTCCCAGGGGACTGGGAATGGGCCCGTGCCTCTGGAGAACCTAGACATCCGACCATGAAGTCTCAGTACCGTGCTGCTCCAGGTGGCTTGGCTACTCTGCCCCCAGCGTGTCCTCTGCAGCGACCGCCTTTTCCTTCAGGCTCGCTTCGCCGTCTCCCAGCGGTGGCCAGGGCGCGGAAGTCCGCGCCGACGGACTCAGAACCCCGAGCCAGGCTGAAAGTGCCAAGTTCCTGACAGCGGCCGCAGACGGGGAGCTCTTGCTCAGCCAAGTGAATGAGAGGGTTAAACCTACCGAGACTGTTCGCTGCCACTTCCTAGAGCGCCACGGGCTAATGGACATTTCCGTTTCTGGTGTTAGACCCCTGGGTCCCAAGTGTCTCCTGCTCTGGTTGTGTTTGTGAGCTGAGTGGCTGGTATCTAGGAAACCAGGCGCTCTTCACCGCGATGGAGTCGGCGGCGCCAGAAGTGGCGAGGGAGAACTCAGACCGGGCGGAGCAGTGGGAGAACCGGACGTCAGAATCCCGGAGATCCCCGAGGTCCGCCCTCGATTGTGGAATTGTTCCACCTGAGCGGCCCTTCCTGGTGTGGCCGGGGTAACCGGCCGACGGGGGAACGTTACTGGGCCTGGAATACCTATGTAGCTCAGGCTCTGTCCCTGGGGAGAAAGAATCTCCTGCCAGAACCAACTGTCCTGCAGTCCCCAAAGCCTTCGACTGCCCCGGGAGTGTGGACTGACCGCAGCCTACCTCCCTGACCCCATTCACCACCAAAGCAGCCACACGGGTGACAAGCCCTACTGCTGTTGAAACTGAGGGTGAAGGGGTTAAAATTTCCCTGGATTAGGATGAAACCTTATCTTGTACCCACAAGGTTAATGTGGGAAACAAAGTAACCAAAGTTTCTGAGCTTGCTTTGCAGAACAGCAGGAGGACCGCTGATAAGAGAGGAGCTTGCTGATAGCCCCAGCCTGACTAAACATCTCGAAGCACTGAGAAGCTAGAATGACCAATTGTAAACCTTAGCACACGCTCCCCCTCTCCTACCTAAAACCCCAAATAAAAACCCTTGCTTGTAGCTTTTTGAGGAGTTAGGGATTACAGTGTTAGGTGCTGGTTCTTGCTCAGCGCTTTGCAATAAAAATCCTACTTTCTTCCACTATACCCAGTGTCAGAGATTGGCTTGCCATGCAACGGTTGAGCAAATTCATTTCAAGTTCCATTTTACAGTCCAGAGTGTGGCAAGAGCTTCTAACGTGGCTCAGATCTAGTTAAGCATCACCAGGTACACACTGGCCAGAAACCGTACCCCCACCCTGAGTGTGACTGTTGCTCCAGCCTCAGCTCCAACCTCATCCAACACCGTCGTTCCCACTCAAGCCTCCGGCGCCACAAGTGCCTGGAGTGTGGGGAGACTTTAGACCACAGCTTGGACCTGGTTAAACACCAACAGGTGCACATGGGTGAGAAAACTCTACACCTGTGCTGAGTGTATAAGACTTAAGACTTATACAGCCTGATCCAGCACCAGCACACACACACACACACACACACACACACACACACACACACACACACACGTGAAAGCCCTACCGCTGTGGGGACTGCGGCAAGAGCTTCAGCCTTAGGTCCAAACTGTTGCAGCACCAGCGCTTGCACACAGGTGGGAAGCCCTACCTTGTGCCTGGTGCGGTGACAGTTTGGGGTGCAGCTCTTATCTGCTCAAGCACCAGCGTTCACACACCAGGGAGAAGCCTTACAATTGCTGTGAGAGTGGCAAGTATTCACCAACAGCTCAGACTGCCTACAGCACCAGCACACCCACAATGGAGAGCGGTCCTTCAAGTGTCCTGAATGTGCCCATGGCATTAGCGAGTACACCGAGTTCACTGAGCACCACTTTGGTGGACGAGCATCCATTTGGTGAACGACCCTATGCCTGTCTAGAATGTGGCAAAACCTACTACAGCTCCAAGCTCCTTAAACATCAACGCTTGCACACAGGTGAGAAGCCCTTTAAGTGCCCCAGTTGCAGCAAGAGTTTTGTAGACAGTTCATATCTGCTGCGGCACCAACACACTCACACAGGCCAGAAGCCTTACTCTTGCAGCAAGTGTGGCAAGAACTTCAGCCAGAGCTCCCACCTGCTCATCCACCAGGTGGCTCTCAATGGTGAGAAGCCCTATGTCTGCTCGCAGTGTGGCAAGGCCTTTGCCCACAACTCCAACCTGGGCCAGTACCAGAGGACACACCAGGGTGGCAGCTCCTGCCAATATCCCTGGCTTTCAGCACTGACTTTGGTCCAGTCCTCAAGGAGCCTGAAGGGGCCAGCATCCCTAAGCAAACCTCCTTTCTGCTCCTCTAGGGCTGCTGATTTGTGTGCTGAATCAGGGAACTCCAGGCTGGAGAAATCAGAACAGTAGAGCTGGGATCACTGCCTTCAAAGAGCCCTCCCATAAAAGAGGGCTTAGGCCTGTCCTGTGAGGCCCTAGAGACAGAACTCGGGCTGGAGGAAGAGTTTTTGGATGGCAGGAGCTGTCGAGCACTGGTCCAGCTGCTTCCAGATGTAGGTCACCTTTGGCAGCTGCTGACCATATCCCTTCACAGGCCTAGGGAGTGATAGGGTTAATCACACCAAGAGCAACAACTACTTCATCCCAGAGGAATGGGACCAGACACCAGGCGGGCCCCTTTGTTGAACACAGTGGGGTGAGTGGGTGGGTGGGGTCCTAGCCTCCAGAGGAGACCATAAGGAAGGCTGTTCTGGCAGAAGGACCAGAGAATTTGAACTTGGGACCATTATGTGAGCTCTGGGGTGCAAGACCCCTTTGAAAGAGACCTATCTTTACAGGGTGAAGGTCCTGGGCTGCTGGGGCCCAGAGCCAAAGCAAAGGACCAGGAGATCTGTCTGTTGAGTTCAGGGGGTGCTTTGGGGCATTCCTAGGTAGGGGCAAAAGGCCCAAGGTTTGTCATTTGCCCCTTCCTTCTTTAGCTCCTTCCCTGAAAGTTTCCCCAGGCTCATTCTCTGATCCCCCAACAGAGGAAAAAATGACGAAGATTCACTTGTTCCTGGACACTGGGGACTGAACATGGCCATTTTGCCTGGGAATTGGGAAGGGCTGCCCAAACAAATGTATTCTTATTGAAAAACTTGGAGTATATAGGAGCCAGAGCACTACATAATCTGTGCTCAGAGCAGAGTCCAAGCTGTGAGACCCTTCTTTTTCCTCTCCAGAGCTGTCTGTGTTCCTGGGTGAGGCACAGATTAGCCTTTTTGAGGTTGGGGAGGCCTAGTGCCCACCCCTGTGGGACTGTCCTTTCACCATTAGCCCCATGGATCTGGCACCCTGCTCCCAAATTTTGCCTTTTAGCAGGCTTGCTGCATCTAGAACCGCATCCACATAGAATAGGGGCTAAAGGGGAGGAATGTGAAGTAACCCTTCTCTCAGCTTCTGGCACAGAGTGTCCAGGCTTGTCTCTTCCTACCTGTGTGATCTTGGACAGGTCTACCTCTTCCAAGCTTCAGTTTCTTCATCTGTAAAACATGGACGGCGATGACTTCCTCACAAGATTGTGGTGAGGATTACGTGGGATCCCTTACATGACACACCTGGGTCAAGGGAGTGACTCTGTCAACCTCGGTTCCCCTCTCTTCCTCAAGTCTAGAGCCCTTTCACTGGTGGTGTCAGTCAACAAGCACCATGCCAGCTCACATGCTAGCTCCTCCCTAAGGTTCCAGGAGTGAGTGAGACAGCCCCAGTCCTGAGGTAGCCTGGTGTCACAAAGGAGAGGGACTCAGGACCAGTAACAACACAGAATGCACAATGCTGGCAGTGGAGAAAGGGCTCACCTGGAGCAAGCCTGAAAGGCTTCACTGAGGTGACATCTAATGAATAGCACTTGTCTCCTCAAGCTGGGAACAAAAAATGCCCCCGGGCAGGGTTCTTGCCAGGTTCCCCGTCAACAGCTCTTCAAGGAGCACAAGCCGGAACCTCTGTTGGAGGCCTGAGCCCAGCACATAGTAGGCACTCAATAAATCATTGCTTGATCAGGTCCTATTTATACTGCTTACTGGTGTTGGGCCTGAGCTTCCTCAGAGCTGTATTGTGTGCTCTGCAAAATCTGTAACTGCATACAGCTGTCAAGTACATGGTGGAGGTGGGCATGGGAGGAGGATTTGTTTGCAAAACCCCTTTCAGAGAACTGGAAACTAATTTCTCACATTAAGACCAGTATCCCGGCGCCCCATGTCCTCTCAAATTGCAGAAACATGTCCTGCCCAGAGCAGAGAAGCAGGCCAGACCTTGGGAGCAGGAGGGATGGGCTTAATCCAACAGGTGATACCAGGTCAACACAAGGTTGACATAAGGGAAGCCATATTGTACAAAAGAAACCTATTGTAACTTTGAATGACCTCCATCTAACTAACCCAGCTGGATTTGCCCCCTCAAGGAGATCTAAGTGCTCTGTAGATTTTATGACCCCTGCTTGTGCATGTACCCCCCAGCTGCAATAAGATGATAACTTTGTTCTTTTGAGTTCCTTAGGAATG
Source organism: Tapirus indicus (assembly GCA_031878705.1). Lineage (NCBI taxonomy): Eukaryota > Metazoa > Chordata > Mammalia > Perissodactyla > Tapiridae > Tapirus > Tapirus indicus. The sequence continues at coordinate 121,738,403 of CM062922.1, read as the reverse complement.
TGATGACCCCTGAAACAGAGAGTCTATGCTGATAGCCGTCATCAATGAAAACTGAAACATCTGGTGTGGTGACTCCCAGTCTGTAACACCTGAGGGTCAACATTCCTAACCCCCTCCCCTGTGACCCACTGGCATATATAACTGCTGTAAGATTTTGTGCCCCCTTAAGATGGTTCTTTTGGACATGAGTCGGCCATCTTCCCTCTTGCTAGCAAGCTGTAATAAATGCCCTTTCTTATCCACCATCTTGCCTCTTGATGATTGGCTTTTGTCTTGCGGCAAGCAGATCATGCCCTTTGTGTGGTAACACAGGTGTTTATCCAGCATTCACTGTGCCCTGAGCTGGGAGAAGAAGCAACCTCACTGCCCAAGTGCATGACTAGTGCTTAGGCCAATGATGGGAAACATATCTGTTTTGGCCTTCACAGTGTGTGTGTGTGTGTAAAAGATCAATATTTAAATCAGGAGATTTCACATCATATTCTAGATTTCTAGTTTGGTGGTTTTGGAGGAGAAGGGAGAGAGAGGGTCAGAAAAGTCAGCAACACTGGATCTTTACAGCAACAACTTGTTGACCAGGGCTAAGTAGTGGCTGCCCCAGACATGGACAGTACCCCCAACTCGTTGTATCCCTGACTCAACATGTTTCATTTGTGTTCCTTGCCTAACCTCTACAGAAAATTATTTGGGGGTTACAGTTCCCATCCTACACTAGGGGTGAGAAAGATCCTTCCGTGAAGTGGAGCCAGTTTCTCTTTTCCCTCACCCCTTCTTGCCCCCAACCCTGTCATCCTCTCCCCCCCCCCACTAGTGACAGACTTGCCTTCTTCCCTGAGCTGCCTGTCTTCCCCCCACCCTAGATATCACCCTCTAATTTTGAAGCTCCTTTCCCTCTCTGAAAGAGAGCAGGAGCAGAGAGTACAGTCCAGTTAGGCTAGACACACCCTGTGGGCCTTAGTCAGAGCTCAGAGGATTGGGCCCTGGCCCAGTGAGCCTTGAGGAGATAGTCCCTGGCAGACATTCCTCACAGGGCTATTGTGGGAAGCAGACAAGCAAACAAGTGTGGAGGCTCTCTGTGAACACTGAAGCCTGAATGGACTGTGGAGGGAGTGGGAGTCAGTAACACTGTCTCCCCCGTGCTGGCTGTGCTTCTGCCTAGTTCTGGACAGGAGATTGATTCTAATACAATCCAGTTCTGTCTCTGGTCTCACCCAGTCCTGGGACCCAGTTTCCCCCTCTGGGCCTGGTGGGCCACACAGAGGCTGGTGCTGTGGAGTGTGGCCATGATCTGGCACCTGGAGTCCTGCTCACCTCCAAGCTCAGTCGTGGTGTGGCAGGTGCTTTAGGAGGGACACTGGGGATGCTGGAACAGCACCCCCCAAACCAAATTCCCTTCCTCCCTCCCTAGACATACTCCAGGAGGACAGGGAATCTGCATTGTCCCTGCTAAGTCCCCAGCATGCCACATAGGGCAGGCACAGAGAGCCTTGAGGAAGGTCTGATCACTGCCTGGGTGAGTTGCAGCTTCTCTTCCCTGGGATCCCAGTCGAACTTCCAAGGCTGTGGAGGGAGACGGGGGAGACTACTCCAGGAAGGGCTGAGGAGGGTGAGCCAGCTCAAGGCAGACCTGCCCACTGCCTACCCCAGTTCAGCTACAGGGCTGAAGGTCCCAGGACTATTAATCTTCAGGGTGTGGGGATGGGTGAGCCCCTGGGCAGTGACAGAGACTAGGGGACCATTTGCGAGCAGGTTGGTGGGGGTCGGGGAGGGACGGGAGGAGTGGCTGTCCAGATCCACGACCTGCAAAAGCAGGGCTCAGGGATTCCCTGACCCCAGCTACCTGTGGAGGGTGGGACGGGAAGAAGGGGCAAGAAGTCCAGGAATGTGACAACCCCCTCTAGCATAGTACAATGCTCCCCTCTCCTGGCTGATTTTGATCCCAGTGGTGTGAAGGTCTCTGGGAATGTCTGACATAGGTCCTGGCTTAGGGGCTAGAACTCATGGCTTAAGAGTCTCTGATTCCTGGGAAATGCCTGTGGAGCCTGCCTCCCCACCTCCCTCCTACCACCGCTTCCCCACACATGCTGTTCCAGATCATGGACATGCTGTCTCTCACCTCCGTTGACCCCAGAACTGCTTCAGCCCTTGTGCTGCAGCTGTTCAGAGTTGGAAAGGCGGCGGGAGAGACAGAGGCTTCATCTGGGGCCATGACTGTGAAGAACTTGGGGATGGAAAAGTTTCATTAATCATGAAGGAGAAGTAATCCTCCATCCAGTCATCATCTCTGGGCAAGAGTTCTGACCCAGAGGCTCACTGTTTCTCCCTAGGATTGGCTAGGAGAAGCCAGGATTGGGATTTCAGCCTCCGTAGCTCAGGACACCCACCATCAGAGAATCCAAGTCTCCTTCTCTCCTGGACCCCAGGGATCCCATCCACACAACTCATCTACCTCTCTCCGTCAGTGTCAGCTCTCTGAGCTGACCATACCCTCTGAGACAGATCCGAGGGGTTCCCTAAGTGATAAAGAGTGGGACTAACATCCTGCTTGCCATGCAACCTCTCCCAGGCTTGCCAAGCCCCACCCCATCCAGAATCCAGCTGAGAAGCAAAGGGGGCCTCTGGAAGTTCAAAACAGACGTCTCCAAGTCCATGCACCCAAGCTCATGCACTCAACTCCCAGGAAAGAACCTACAGCCTCTCAGTATACTCAGTAATAAAAGACTTTGTATCATGAAAGAGTAAATGAATGAATTAGGCAATCTGGTTTCTAAGCCAATGGCTTTAAAAACAGAAAATTAGAAGAAGGAAAGAATATTAGAATTAGGCAGACTAAGGGGACAAGCAAGAAAGAAAAGAGGAAAGAAAAAGAAAAATTCTTCAAAGGAGATCTGCTCTTCCCCCTTGGACTCCCCCTCCCCTTCCTGAGTAATTAGATCCTAAAGCCTTTAGGGGCAGACAGAGGGAGATAGGCTTCTGCTGGGGGAGGGGGCAAGACAGTGGGCCAGTTCAGGTAGCAGAGCCCTGGTGGGGTCAGGAGGGTGCCCACAAGAGATGGTGGCCTAACACAGGTGTCAGAGCCTGACAGGGTTAGGAGGGCATTGTGGAAGGGAAGGAGAGATAGGAGACTCGTTACAAAAAGTATTGATCAAATAATTACATATTTAAGGATAACGAGAGTCAGGTTTCTCAGTGTCAGAGAAGAAAGACACAAATAGGGAAAGGGAGAAAACTCAGGCAGCCCTTATGGTGCTGGATTGGAACTGGAGGTATCAGGGTGGATTTATGATTTTTAAGAAATGTACAGATAGATATAGAAATAAATATAGATGTAAATGTTTATGTATGTATATGTCCATATATTCCCTAGATCTGAAGGGCCTTGGAGCAGTGCCATCCCAGTAACAAAAAGTTTTAAGATAAAATCAAGAAAAGGCTGAGGTACGCTTCTAGAATGATGAAGACTAAAGAGACATGACGACTGAATGCAATGTGTGCTTCTGAAATGGATCCTTTTGCTGTAAAGGACATTTGGGTTTAATAGGCAGAACTTGAGCCAGTGTGTGAGGTTTTGATGGTGCAGGGGAGGAAGAGTATCATCTACCCTCTAGGTCCTTCTGGCTGGGCTATGAATTAAATTGACATGAGACAGAATAACAGGAGAAAATCAAACAACGCTTTATAACATGTATACATGGGAGAGACCCAGGAAAACTGAGCAACTTGCCAGAATGGCTGAGGTCACCACCTTCAGCTAAAGACAAAGGAGGATGTTGGGGGTGAGGGGAGTCAGTTATGGGAGATTAGCAGAAAAGCACAGTAAACAAGAGTAAGGTTATTATGTAGACTTAAGTCCTTGCCTTCCACATGGGTAAGAGTTTCTAGAGATAAGGTCATCCCCCTCTTCCTGGTACAGAGAGGAAGATATCTTTACAAATGGAGATTTCCCTTACAAATGTAAATGTCTCTTACAAAGGGTAACTTCTACTTGGTTTTCAGAGCTTTTCCCATGTCTGCAGTTTTTAAAAAAATATCTGTTACTGAACCTCTTAATCTCGAGTTCTTGTGCCTGATGCCCAGCAAGCCAAACACTGAGACATTGGTGCTTGCAGATGGAGAAAGATTTATTTGAACTGGCCAAAACGAGTAGGTGGGAGCCTGGGTTCACTCAAATCCACCTTCCCAAGAACAGAAAGTAGGGGGGGTTTATGAAGCTAAGGGACTTGGCAGGAGGATCTTCAGGGAAACAAAGTGGTCCCTGCCGATAAACCCCCTGGCAATCCGACTCCTGAGCTTCAACAGCTGCTAAGGACCGGCCATCTGGTGATTGCAGCCTCCTGGAAGGCATTCTCTTCCGTCTGCAAAACAAGCTCACAAATCCTTGAGACCCCTGAGTCACCCCTCAAGTCACACAGGAAAACAGCAAATTGGTTTAATATCTACAGTCCCCCTCAGGTACGCGGCTTTGTAACCAGTCAAAAATAATCCTCATGCTGAAGAGACACATATTGAGGTGGCCAATTCTTATCCCCCACAATGGCAATTTCCTGCTTTTGATGGGTGTTTGTGGTTATATAGGAGAATGGCCTCATAGATAGAAAGACACACTGAAGTATTCAGAGGTGATTATGCATCAAGACAGCAATTTATTCTCAAATAGTTCCTTTGTACAAAAGTTTCCAGGACAAGGAAAAATTCCTTGTTTCTGTTTCAAAAGGAATTTTAGAAAAATAAATCTAAACATTCATAGTATTATTACCACACCAGGTCTGTTTCTGCCCACAGCCCAGAAAGCCAAACACTGAGATGACAAGATTGCAGCAGAGGGAGGGTTTAATAATCACAAGGCAGCCAAGTGAAGAAACGGGAGAATGGATCTCAAATCTGCTTCCCTGAAAATAGGGACTCAGGGATATTTATGGGGTAGGGAGCAAGGTGGTCTGATATGATTGGAGGTGAGAAGAGATGAGGTAATTGATGATCTGCAGAAGCATAGTCAGGCTTCAGGCCTCTTCGTAGGATGCATGTCCACAGAATGGCAGTGTTAGCATGCCCTGAGGGTGGAGTTTTAACCTCTTGACGTCAAAAGGTCGCTTATCAGACATACGGACATATGTCTGCGTGGGCCTAGTTGATGGGTTGGTGGTCTCAACTGGCCCGAAGTGGGCAAGGGGTCCCAATTCCTGAAAAAAATAGCTCAAACACCCATTACCATGGTGACCCAGGCTCCAGGGAGATGTTATCTACAGGAACCTAGTGGGAGTCAGATAGCATATTGCCTGAATAGCACAATTAACATTGAGTAAGTTTATCATGCAGATTTAAGTCCTCACCTTCCATTCTGACAATGGTAATGCCTTCCCCCCACTTTCTTCCTGGTACAGGGAAGAAGATACATTTACAAATGGAGATTTCCTTTACAAATGTAAATGTCTCTTACAAAGGGTAACCAGAACTAAGAATGGGCTTAGCAAGAACTCTCCCAGATACCTGGAGATGTCCATGGTAATGGCCTATTCTGGGGGCAGACCTCCTATCCCAAACTCTTTTGGTCAGTTAGTGGGGGTGGGAGTCAAAGTGTCTTTCAGGTAGAGACATATTTTGAGGTGGCCAATTCCTATCCCCCCTAGTCACTAGCTGCTTAATCATCAATGGCTAACTGTTTGCTGGTTTCAGTATGGTAGTTGGGGAATGTTTAGTTTAGGGTGGTTTTAGCATTTTTCTAGGGCTAGAAATCCCAAATGAGTTGCAAGGAAAGCCTTGGCAAGAGTGAGGAGGGGGTGTGTGGAAGAAGTCAGAGAGCGACAAGGGTAGAACACAGAGAACTGCTTCCAGAGGTTTCATCCTCAGACCTATTGGTCTGAGACCTATTTCATCCTCACACCTATTGACTGCTCTGTGCCAGTGGTTGCTCACATTTTCCAAGCAATTGGGTACAAGTCACTAAATTCTCACACATAAGCAGATGTGAAAGTGTTTGCAACCTGGAGATTTTGAGCTTTGTCAGCACCGTGGACAGATTTTTTTTTTTTTTTCAAGTAAGAATATCACTGTATGTATTTTCCTACAGGTAATTTTCTATTGTTTCAACGTTTTCCCCTCAAAATTAAAAGAGAAAAAAAAATCCTGAAGCTTAGAATTATATCACCTGGCCCTTTCTCTTCTTACCTCCTCCCAGTTCAAAGTGCTCGTATCTCTTAATGGCTAGCATCCTTTTGAAGCTGAATTAGGCTCAACACATTCAATCTGTGTAAAGTCAGAAACACTTTGGACATTTCCTGCAGATTTTTTTCCAGCCCACCTACACCAGCCTCTTCATGCCACTCTTTATCACCCCCCCCATCACTTCCTTTCTCTGGGCCTCAGTTTCTTTGTCTGTAAAATGAGCAGATAGGATGAGATGGTCTTCAAGGCCCCTTCCAGAGCTACCCCTCAATGAGTTTGTGATTCTACTATGTGTAGGATGCATGATTGTGAGCACGGGTTTATACCTGCATTAAAACTTGGTTGTCCCAGAGTTTGGGATGTCATTTGACACCCAGAATCTATTCTTACCTTCTTCTAATAAGCCTCTCTGGACTATAGATGTTGGAAAATTAAATACTGCATTTCCTAGATTGCCTTGCATATTAGGTTCTTCCATTTAGATGCCCTTGCATGAGATTTAGAAGGTGGAAATGAAACAGGGGCCATTTTCTTGCTGCTATTGGCTGTTTTCTGATGACTAGTAAGGTAAAGGAGACATTGGGGGGTTTTCTATAGCAGTGTTGCAGTGTCTAATCTCCAGCCTTGTGGGTGCCAGGAGGCAGGTTAAAGGCAATGAAGTGGCTTCCTAATCCCTGGTTGCAGCTATGATCCAAGTCTCCTCTAGCTTATATGACACCACATGAAGAAAAGGTGCCCCTTCTGGGAAGACACACCCTGGGAATGTGTCACTTAGGGAGTCAAAAAAGCATCTGTGCAAAGAAAAGGCAGCACCACCAGGAGGCAGTCCCATATCAGGGTATACGGCTTGGCGAGTAGAGCATGGGCTTGACTTCAACCCCCATTTATTCTTCATCAAGGAACCTTTGTGTAGTGTACAACCTGCACAACTATACACAAGTGGCCGTGGCTACAGTTGCGTGGTTTTTCAACTTAGTAGTTCCAAAGGCAGCCTCCTGATTCCTCCCTTTCATGATTGCAGCAGAGGCTCCTCCAGTGAGTCAATTTGGTAGTGTTAATGGAGCCATCCTCATAGGTGTAGCCTAGCCAACAGTTTTGTAATCAGTTAATTCACATCTTAAAATAGATAGAGTAGTTTTGGTTTCCTGCCCTGACACTGTCACTCATAGGGTATGCTAACTTAATTAAACTTCAGTGAACTAGCCTGTACAATGGGTAAGATAATACCTACTGTGAATAATGAGATAATGCATATAAAGTACCCAGTATATACAGGGCCTCAGTGATGACATCTCTCACCATTATTATAATCCTAGGGACTATAAAGAGGTAAAATATAAAATACAGACTGGCCCTGCCCTCTAGAAGTGAAAACTCATTGGAAAGATAAGACTTTGGCATGAAACGATAAGCAGGGCAATGAATGATGAGGGACAAGGAAGTCCTGGGACAGAATGCCAGGGTTCTAGAGGAATTCAGGAACTATCCCAACTACCTCCCAATGGCCACCATTGTTGAGCATTTTCTATGTCTAAGGCATTCCTTACAACCTATCCACATATTAGGTACAGTTATCCCCCTTTTACAGGTGAAGAAGAGAATGACTTGTTCAGGGTTACCCAGCTAGAAAATGTTAGAGCTGGGATTTGAACCAGGTCCATTTGCCTCTAGTAGTGGATTGAAGGGTGGCCCCCCAAAAGATATATCCATGTCCTAATTCCTGGAACTTGTGAATGTTGCATTATTTGGAAAAAGGGTCTTTGTAGATATAATTAAATTAAGAATCTTGAGATGAAATCATCCTGGATTTCCCAGTGGGTCCTAAATCCAATGGTAATTGTCCTTATAAAAGAAAGAAGACACACATACAGGGGAGGAGGAGATGTGAAGACAGGGGCAGAGATGGGAGCGATGTGGCCACAGCCAAGAAAGTCAAGGATTGTCACAGCCACCAAAACCTGGAAGAGGCAAGGAAGGATATTCACCTAGAGCCTCCAGAGGGAGTGCAGCCCTGCCAACACCTTGATTTCAGACTTCTGGCCTCCAGAACTGTGAGAGAATAAATTTCAGTTGTTTTAGTCACCCGTTATATAGTAATTACCCAATATATGGTAATATATGCAGCCCTAGGAAACTAATATACCTCCCAAAGCCCTCAACTTCCCACTAAGCTGAGTACTCCTTTGTTCTACTGACTTCCCTGTCACACCCCTCAGGGGTCCGATGGATCCCCTTCCTGGAGGGTGAAGAGGCAGAAGAAGGAATGAGATACAAGCACTACCTTGCAGCAAGTCTGACATCCTTTCTTCTCAGGAATGGTGAGATTGTGTAGGTAGTGATGGGGGACATTTCAAAAAGCCAAATAGAAGCCATACTTTCCCCTACACAAACCCAGTAAGTGTGATTTGACCTGAGGTAACCACTGTCACCCCACTGACTTGATATAACTCCTGCCAACAGCAAAGAAACAGCCAGGCACCTGCTCATCTGGCCAAGGATTTTCCTCCCTGAAGAAGCAGATGTCACAGAATCATGGGATTTTAGAGCTGGAAGGAACCTCAGAGTCTTGGGAAGTATCACATGTTGGTAACTACTGTTACTACAGCTACTATATTGGTTATCTACTGCTGCATAACAGATTACCCCAAAATTTAGCAGCTTAAAACAACAAATATTTATTATCTCACACAGTTTCTGAAAGTCAGAAATCCAGGAGAAGCTTAGCTAGTGATTCTGGTTCAGGATCTTTCTTGAGAGTGTAGTCAAGTTATCATCCAGAGCTACAGCCATCTTAAGGCTTAACTGGGACCAGAAGATCCACTACCAGTTGTCAGAAAGCCTCAATTCCTCACTGGCTGTTGGTTGAAAGCCTCAGCTCTTCACCACGTGTGCTTCTCCACACGGCTGATCGCAACAAGCTGCTGGCTTCCCCCAGAGAGTGATCTGAGTGGGGGTGGCAGAGAAGGAAAGAAGCCATAGTGTATTTTTTAAAAACAGCTTTATTGTAATATAACTTACATGCTATACACTTCACCATTTTCAAGCATACCATTCAATGGCTTTTGTTATATTCACAGAATTGTGCAACCACCACCACAATTAAATTTGGAAAGTTTTTATTACCCCAATAGAAGCCCTATATCCTTTAGCTATAACCCCACGATCACCCTGTATTTGTCTGCTCAGGCTGCCACAACAAAACAACATAGACTGGGCAGCCTAAACAACAGAAATTTATTTTCTCACAGTTCTGGAGGCTGGGAAGTCTAAGATCAAGGTGCCAGCCAATTTGGTTCCTGGTGAGAGCTCTCTTCCTGGCTTGCAGCCAGCCACCTTCTTGCCAAGTCTTCACATGGTGAAGGAGAGAGAGAGCTCTGGTGTGTTTTCCTCTTTTTATAAGGGCACCAGTCCTGTCAGATTAAGACCCCACCCTTATGACCTTATTTAGCCTTTGTTAACCCCTTTGTTATCTCCAAATACAGCCACATTGGGAGTTAGCTCTTCAACATATGAACTTTGGGGAGAAATGAACATTCAGTCCATAATACCCCCTATCCTCCCAGCCCTAGGCAACCACAAATACACTTCCTATCTCTATAGGTGACCCATTGTGGACATTTCATATAAATGGAATCAACAATGTGTGGTCCTTTGTGATTGGCTTCTTTCACTTAGCATAATGTTTTCAAGGTTCATCCATGTTGTAGCATGTATCAGTACTTCATTTCTTTTTATTGGGAATAATATTCCATTTTATGGACATACCCCCTTTTGTTTATCCATTCATCAGTTGATGGACTTTTGGGTTGTTTCCACTTTGGGACTATTATGAATAATGCTTCTATGAACATTCATGTACAAGATTTTGGGGGAATATGCTTTTATTTCTCTTGGGTGTATACCTAGGAATGGAATTACTGGATCATATCACTCTATGTTCAACCATTTGAGGAACTGCTAAACTGTTTTCTAAAGCAGATACATCATTTTACATTCCCACCAGCAGTGTGTGAAGGTTCCAATCTTTCCACACTCTTGCAAACATTTTTTTTTATAACCATCCTAATGGGTTTGAAGTGATATATCCTTGTGGTTTTGATTTGCATTTCCCTGATGGCTAATGATGTTGAGCATCTTTTCATGTGCTTATTGGCCATTCATTTATCTTCTTAGGAGAACTTCAGGTCATTTGCCCATTTTTAAATTGGGTTGTCATTTTATTATTGAGTTGCCATAGTTTTTTATATGTTCTAGGTTCAAGCCCCTTATTAGATATATGATTGGCAAAAAGTTTCTCCCATTCTGTGTGTTGTCTTTTCACTTTCTTGATGATATACTTTCAAGCACAAAAGGTGTTAATTTTGATGGTATGCAGTTTATATATTTTTTCTTTTGCTGCTTGTGCTTTTGGTGTCATTTCTAAGAAAACATTGCCTAATCCAAGGCCACAAAGATTCTAAGAGTTTTATAGTTTTAGCTTTTACATTTAGGTCTATGATCCACTTTGAGTTAATTTTTGTATATGGTTGTGAGGTAGGGGTCCAAAGTCATTCTCTTGCATTATGTAGATATCAAATATCTACATAATATATTGTGTACTCTCAATAGAGAATATATCAAGACTATAGAAACACAATTGATTTTTTGTGCATTGATCTTACATGCTGCAACTTTGTAGAATTCATTTATTAGCTCTAATAGTTTTTTATTGCTGAAGATACTTTAGGATTTTCTATCTATAAGATCATCTCATCTGCAAATGAAGATAGTTTTACTTCTTCCTTTCTGATTTGGATGGTTTTTATTTCTTTTTCTTGCCTAATTGCTCTAGCTAGAACTTCTAGTACAATGTTGAATAGAAGTGGCAAAAGTGGGCATCCTCATCTGATCTTAGCTATAGATTTTTCATAGATGCCTTTTACCAGATTGAATGAGTTTTCTTCTATTCCTAGTGTATTGAGTGTTTTTATCATTAAAGGATGTTGGGTTTTGTAAAGCAATTGACAAGTTGAGATGATCATGTGGTGTTTATCCTTTATTCTATAGATGTAGCATTTATACTAATTGATTTTCAGAGGTTAAACTGGCCTTACATTCCTGGGATAAATCCCACTTGGTCATGGTATTTGACACTTTTTATATACTTCTAAATTCCATTTTCTAGTATTTTGTTGAGGACTTCTGCACCTTTATTCATAACAGATATTGGCCTCTAGTTTTTTAAATGACGTTTTTGTCTGGCTTGATGGCAGGATAATACTGACCTAATAGAATGAGTTGGGAAGTTTTCACTGTAGTGTCTCTTACAATCTGATCTTGAAAATTACAAATTGTCACTCTGCAGTATTCTATGAGTCACACAGACCAACCCTGGGACAATGTGGGAGAGGACTAACAAGGGTGTGAATACCAGGGGCAGGGATCAATGGGAACCATCTTTGCAGATGGCTGCCATAGCTGTCAACTGGCTAACATTCACTGAACACTTACTAAGTACCAGACATTGTACTAAGCACTTCACATGGCTTATCTCCTGAATCCTCCCAGCAACCTTATGAGGTAGGTAGGTGCTATTGTTATTGCCATGTTATAGATGAGGAAACTGAAGCATGGGATTAAACTCAAAAACTGCCCAAACCCCCACAGCTACTAACTGGTGGAACCCAGCAGAGTCTGAGTGCAGTACACTTTAACCTAGTGCTAGAAATTTTAATTTAGCCTCACCCATGGAGCCCAGGAAGGGTTGGGATCCTGATGAAAAGACTTCCTAGGATGCTGAGATTCGTTCCAGCTTTAAAATTGTATGATTACGGGACAAATCTACTTCTCTAAGGAGAAGTTTTAAAGATCATGCCTGACTCCTAAACATCCACACTTCTTGCCTATCCACAGTGTATTCTTTTTTTTTTTTTTAGGAAGATTGGCCCTGAGCTAACATCTGTTGCCAATCTTCTCCTTTTTCTTTGTTCCTTTTTTCTTCCCAGTACATAGTTGTATATCCTAGTTGTAGGTCCTTTTAGTTCTTCTATGTGGGATGGTGCCTCAGCATGGCTTGATGAGTGGTGAGTAGGTCCACACCCGGGATCTGAACCAGCAAACCCCAGGCCACTGAAGCAGAGTGCGTGAACTTAACTATGCCACCAGGCCGGCGCTTTCTTGCTTCTTGAAGACTTAGTTGACACCAAAGGATCTGCTTTCTCAGGACCAAAATAAGCAAATGAGTTCAAATTTGGTGCTATACTTTAAAAAGGACACTAACAATGGACTTCTCTCTTCCAACCCTTGGGCATGTTTTAGGAAGATGTAATGCTTGGGGCTGTCACAGCCATCTTGTGACCATGAGGGGACAAGCCTAAAGAGAAAATCCAATGTAATGATGAAAGCAGAGCAGAAGGATGGAAAGAACTTGGGTCTTGATAATATTTTAGGCCACTAAATTAATTAACTACAAAACCACCCTGCCTCCAGGCTTCCTGGTATGTGAGACAATAAATCTCCTTATTGTTCAAGCCAATTTGAGTTGGGTGTTTTTCATATTCACCAAAAGTGTCCTGGCTGATCACTGAAAAATAATTCCTCTTCCTTCCTGTAATCTCCTTTTAAAAATATTTCTCTTGAGATCCATATGTTATCTAGAAGTGTGTTGTTTAATCTCTAAGTATTTTGGAATTTTCCAGCTATCTTTCTGTTATTGGTTTCTAGTTTAATTCCACTGTGGTCTTACAACATACTTTTCATGATTTCTATTTTTTTAAATTTGTTGAGATATGTTTTATAGCCCAGAAAGTGGTCAATTTTGGTGAATGTTCTGTGTGAGTTTGAGAAGAATATAGTTATTAGATGAAATATTCTATAAATGTGAATTAGATCCAGTTGATTGATGGTGCTGCTCAGTTCAACTATGTCCTCACTGATTTTCTGCCTGCTAGATCTGTCAATTACTGATGGAGGAGAGTTGAAGTTTCCAACTATAATAATGGATTCATCTATTTCTCCTTGCAGTTTTATCAGTTTTGCCTCATGTATTTTGATGCTCTGTTGTTAGGTGCATACACATTAATGATTGTAGTCTTCTGGAGAATTGACTCCTTTATCATTATGTAAAGCACCATTTTTCCCCCTGGAAGTTGTCCTTCTGAAGTCAGCTTTGTCTAAAATTAATATAGCTACTTCAGCTTTCTTTTGATTAGTGTTAGTATGACATATCTTTCTCCATCTCTTTAGTTTTAATCTGTGTCTTTATGTTTTGTCTTAGTCCTTTCAGGCTGGTATAACAAAATATAACAGACTGGGTGGCTTATAAACAGTGAAAATTTATTTCTTACAGTTCTGGAGGCTGCGAAGTCCGAGATCAAGGTGCCAGCATGCTCAGGTGAGAACTCTTTTCCTTGTTAGCTGGTGCCTTCTCACTCTGTCCTCACATGGTGGAAAGGGCTAGAGATCTCTCTCAAGCCTCCTTCATAAGGCACTAATTCCATTCTTGAGAGTCCTACCATTCTGACTTAAGCACCTTTCAAAGGCCCCATTTCCTAAAGCTATCATCTTTGGGGGTTAGGATTTCAACATACGAATTTTGGAGGGACACATTCATGGGGACCATAGCATATTTGAAGTGGATTTCTTGTACACAACATACAGCTAGTCTTATTTTTGTTTTTCTTTTTGTTTAATCCACTGTGAAAGTATCTGTCCTTTAATTGGTGTATTTAGACCATTGACATGTGAAGTGATTATTAATATAGTGGATTAATATCTACCATATTTTTACCATTTTCTATTCATTACCCTTATTATTTGTTTTGTTGTTACTTTTTGTTTTTTGTCTTCCACTCTTTCTGCCTTCTCTGGTTTTAATTGAGTATTTTATATGATTCCATTTTCTCTCCTCTTTTAGCATATAAATCATACTTCTTTTTTTAATGTACCTTTTTTTAGTGTTTGCGTTGGATTTTGCCATATACATTTACAACTAATCCAAGTACACCTTCGAATAATACTATACTGCTTCACAGGTAGTACAAGTACCTTATAACAGAATATTCTCAACTCCTCCCTCCCATCTCTTATAATATTACTGTCATTCATTTCACTTTTCTGTAAGCTATAATTGCCAAACACGTGTTGCTATTATTATTTTGAACAAACTGTTATTTGTTAAATCAATTAAGAATATGAAAAATAAAATATTTTATCTTACCTTCCTTTATTCCTTTTCTAATGCACTTCCTTTCTTTTTGTATATCTGAGTTTCTGACCTATATAATTTCCCTTCTTTCTGAGGAATTTATTTTAACATGTCTTGCAAAGCAGGTCTACTGGCAACATATTTCCTCAATTTTTCTTTGTCTGAGAAAGTCCTTATTTCTTTTTTACTTTTGAAGGATAATTTTCCTGGATACAGAATTCTGAGTCTTTCCTTTCTACATTTTAAATATTTCCCTCCATTCTCTTCTTGTTTGCATGGTTTCTGAAGAGAAGTCCAATGTAATTCTTATCTTTGCTCCTTTACAACTAAGATGTTTTCCCTCTGGCTTCTTCCAAGATTTTCTCTTTGTCTTTGATTTCCTGCAGTTTGAATATGATATGTCTAGATTTTTTTGGTATTTATTCTCCTTGGTGTTCTCTGAACTCCCTGGACCTATGGTTTTGTTTCTGTCTTTAATTTTGGAAAGTTCTCAACCATTATTAATTCAAGTATGTCTTCTGTTCCTTTCTCTCTTTCTTCTCCTTCTGATATTTTCATTACACATATGTTACACCTTTTGTAATTGCCCTACAGCTGTTGGATATCTGTTCATCTTTTTCCTTCATTTTTCTCTTTCCTTTTCAGTTTTGTAAGTTTCTATTGGTATTTCCTCAAGCTCACTGATTCTTTTCTCAGCCACATTCAGTCTATTGATGAGCCCAACAAAGGCATTCTTCATGTCAGTTACAGTGTTTTTTATTTCTAACATTTCCTTTTGATTCTTTCTTAGAGAAAGAATCTCTCTGCTTAAATTATCCACGCAATGCTTGTTGTCCACTTTTTCTATTAGAGCTGTTAGTGTATTAATCATAGTTATTTTAAATTCCCAGTTTATAATTCCAAAACCTCTGCCATATCTAAGTCTGGTTCGGGTGCTTGCTCTGTCTCTTCAAAGTATGGTTTTTTTGTCTTTTAGTACGCCCTGTAATTTTTAGTTAAAAGTCAGACATGATGTACCTGGTAAAAGGAACTGAAGTAAATAGGCCTTTAGTGTAACATTTTATGTTTATCTGGCTAGGAGTTAGGCTGTGTTTCCTGTTTCCTGTTTGCTGTAGCTGTAGGTGTTTGAGGCTAAAATTTTCTCTGGTGTCCTTGTTTCTGTCTCCTCTTGTCCTTGGGTTTTCCTAGAGAGTTCTTCTTAAATAATGTCTAAGACATGCAGTTCCTTCATTTGTATTCCATTGTCGTTATCCAGGAATGCTATTGATGAGGTGGTAAAGTGTGGGAAGAGAAACATTCTATCATCCTATGATTATGTCCCAGTCTTTTAGTGAGCCTGTGCCTCTGGGCTGTGACCTTCACAAGTGCTTCTCTGTCCCCCTTCCTGTAGTTGCAGTTGAGGGCAGGCCTCGTTATGAAGAACAGAATGCTCTTGGTATATTTCAAAATGGCTACCCCCAACCCCAAGAGAAGCACAAGAGGAGTTTTCTCTGACCTTTGCTATGAGAACCTGGTAGAGATCCTGTAGGTAAAACTCATGGGAGTGTGAGGAACCCTTAAGACTGGGCCCACCTGGAGGTTTTAACTCTCAAGTTTGTCTACACTGAGCCTCCAGCAATTTGTCAATTACAATTTAAGTTTTCCTACCCCAGTACCAGCTCCAGAGGTGAGCTCCAATAAAATGTGATTCTCTGTGTCTGTCTATCTTTTCAATTTTGAAAGCAGCAGATTGCCCTGTGACCAAAATTCTCTGAGAGATCTAAGAAGAGTTGTTGATTTTCAGTATGTTTAGTTTTTCACTTGTTAGGACAGACTGATGACTTCCAAGCTCCTACCATGCTGGACAGGAAACTGGAAGTCTCCTTTTTTTTCTTTTTAACACCCCCCTGCCTCTCATTCTTGGCCATATGGTTTGGGCAAGATTTATCCCACCCCTAACTCTGACGATGGGCCCTAATTAAGTTAAACCTGTCAATGTATCCCATTCCCCTTGGTCAGTGTGATTGGTTCAGAGCCAATGGGATATGAAGAAGTGTGTGCTAGGGCTTCTGAGACAGAGAAACTTCCCCTCTCTTCCACTGGGATTTACTAGAAAATATGTTCTCTTCTCCCCTGAATGTGAGGCAGAGGATTTGAGGTCAGGACTTAGGGTACAGCTTGAAAGTGAAAACATCATAGAAGGCAGAGTAGAGATCAAGAAAAATCCTGGTAACATTGTTTGAGTGATTGGAGTAAGGCTTGCCTGACCTATTGTTTTGGAAAGAGCACTAAACTAGACCAGAAGTCAGACAATTCAGCTGTTTAATCTTGGACAAGTGTATCGATCCTTTTCCTCATCCATAAATGAACGGACAATCCCTTCCAGCTCTAACCACTGAGTCTACATAAATGTCTGTTAAGGATGCAGAAAAACACAACACAGTCCTGCCCTCAGGGAGTTCACAGTGAAAGCTGAGAGATAAGATATACACATGTTCCCAGTCACAAAGCAATGATGGAAGAAGCACAATAGGGCAGATGACATGGATATCAAAATAGTATTAGAAGAGAAAATGTCACCGTGGGTCAGAGATGATCTCCTGGAGAAAGTGTGGCTTGAACTGGGCCTTGAAAGATGATGGTTGCAGAATCATTTTAAGTCCCCTTCCCAGCTTTTTCACAACTTAAAGGGAAAATATACCTAATCCTACTGTATTAGTTTGGGTTCCCCCAAGAAACAGATCCAGAGACAAGGGTTCAAACGGAAGAAACTTACTTGAGATGATCCCAGGAAACCCTGGTAGAAAAGTAGGGAAACAAGACAGGGAAAGGAAAGAGACAAGAAAGGTCTTATTGACAAGCACATTACCACCATGGGCGACTAGAGCATAATCTCACTGGGCACTCCAGGAGATGATACCAAACCTCTTAATCTCAAATTCATGTGCCCAATGCACAGTAAGCCAATCACTGAGACATTGGTGCTTGGAGATGGAGAAACGTTTATTTGAATTGGCCAAAATGAGAAAGCAGGAGGATAGGTTCTCTCAAATCCGCCTTCACAAGAGAAGAGAATGGGGTGGGGAGGGGTAGGGGGTTTATAGAGCTAAGGGACTTGGCAGGAGGAGTTTTGGAGAAACAAAGTGGTATTCCATGTTTCTTTGACTCTCAATAAGCCCGTGGGCAATCTGACTTCTGGGTGTCAATGGCAGCTGGGGGCTGGTTATCTGGTGATCCTTGAAGGTATTCTTTTTCTTCTATAAAACAAGCTTATAAACCCTTGTGACCCTTGAGTCACCCTCAGGTTAAACAAGAAAATAGCAAATTGACTAGATTAACTTCTTTCAATAACAAGGTCAAAAGGTAATCTCACTGAATATTTACAGTAACCCTCAGGTACCCAGCTTCAGAGAAAGCACAGAACTTGAACCTCATGGCCATCTGCCCCGAGGAGCAAGGGATCTGGATTATTAATACACCAACTCCTAGCACTCATGGCTTTCAAGCTGCTCTCAGGGGCATTAATTGTTTGGCACTTCTGGCCAACCAAGCAGCAGGCAAAACTGATTCTGGAGTCCAGAGAGAGTCTTCAGTCAAAGAAAACAGGTGCTGGCGGTTAGAAATCAGGTGCTGTGCACAGAAGTCGATAAGGATGAGGGGTTTTGAGCAGGGGATCAACGGCCTCAGTACTCACTCAGCCTGATTATGCCATTCCCCACTTCTGGGTCTTTTCTGAAACTGCCATCCAAAACACCTTCCCCATCTCAGCTCACCAAGTTCTTCTGACAAGTAAACAACTCCCAGAAACAATTTTCTTAAAGAGGTTTTCCTGAATTTGTCAAAGAATACTATTAGCCAGACTATCATAGCTTTGTTGGCACAGAAGTTAGCTCTAACACTTGTGCCTTCCACACAATGATGAAGCTGCTTTGGGATCCTGGGTGGACACCAACTCTCATAGAGGGGCATGTGCAGTGCAATAGGGGGTACCAAGGATGCAAGATGGGTGTTGGTTGAAACATTCCCCTCTCCACCCCTACCCTCCACGCCAAAGTCTACACACACCCTCCCAGCTCCCAATGTCTCCTCCAGACCTGCTGGCTCTCCAATTTCTCAAAGAGGAGATAATGTAGCTGATACCCCTCAGTTTCTCTGTTGTCACTATTATCTGACGACAGCAACTTTCTTAGAAATGTGAACCTTCTGATAAGAGCAAGTGACTAACAGATTGTTATCTTGTTAATTAATTTACTGGGTAAGCTTTCAAGGGGATTTGCATTTTAAAAAAGTTAACTGAAATGTAAACTTCTCCAAGGAGGGGCCTGATTCTTGAGCATTCCCAGGACTTGGTGCAACTGAAAGGCATTCAGAAGAGAGTTCTGAACAGGACTGTGGAACGTAATGGGCCCATCAGGTTCAGTCCTTCCCTGGTCTCCAACTAACTGCCCATGTCCACTAATGGGTCATCAACTCAAGAGGACTGGGCAGGGAGGATGCCTGGTCATTATAATATAGTGTGTGGACAAAGTGAAGAAGCTGCTGACGGTGGAGAAAGGAGTTGCACCAAGACCCCAGATATTAGATCCAGATGATGTGGCAGTTTCTGTAACCATGTAAAGTAGTTGGGCTGGAATCTCAGCATCATGTGGTTGGGGGACAAGATGTTTAGTAATTCCCCTCTTCCCTACCTTGAGGGTTCCTG
The DNA here is from genome assembly GCA_031878705.1 of Tapirus indicus. NCBI lineage: Eukaryota > Metazoa > Chordata > Mammalia > Perissodactyla > Tapiridae > Tapirus > Tapirus indicus. The sequence goes on along the minus strand of CM062922.1, from coordinate 121,719,375 downwards.
AGACCAGGCAGGACCTCACCAGGACACCAACCCTGACACATTTCTGGTAAGGACTTGAGAACACTTGATCTTTGCACTTACTGCAGTAAAGTTTCACTGCTCTGAGATTTTCATTTTCACCAAGCTTCTGACCCAGGCCTCTAAGCAACGACTTCAGGGCCATCCTGATTCTGCCGCTTACTTCGTGACCAAGGGTCTGCTACAGCACCAGATTATTTCATTCATTTTTCAAATATTCATTAAGCATCTACCATGTGCCAGGCACTGTTCTACACACTTTCCTATCTTTTCTAGCATTTGAAAAACGTCCTATATACAGAAAAGTACATAAAGCCTATATGTGCGTTTTAAAGAATAATTAAAAGTGACCACTTCCCAGGGCAAGAAATGTTATGCCCCAGAGCACCGGCTCACACCCTCTTCCTGTCTCCTAGGGCTGTAAATACTATCCTGACATTTGTGATAATAATTTCTTTCTTGTCTTTATAGTTTCTCATCTATATGTGGATTTCTAAACAATAGTCTGTGACTTTGCCTGATTTTGGAACTTACAGAAATGGAATTGGACTGTACATATTCTGTCTTATTTCTTTTGTGCTACAGTGTTTGCAAGGTTCATCCCTGTAGTTGCACATGGTCGTAGTCAGTCATTTTATTGCTGTATAGTGTCACCAACTAGTCCCCTGAGGAACTCAAGGGTGGGTTTCGAAGCATTTAACTGTTTTTCCAAGCTGTTTTTTTATGTTAAGGAGACACAACCAGCAGCCACTCTGAAGCTAGCCAAGCCTCCCTACAAGAGCTATGCCCATGACCTTGCCTTATTTTTAATGCGAAGATCTCTTCAAGAGGAGATTAAGCATCATTACCATAATCTGCAGTGTGCCCACCTCTCCCTTTTGAATATTCATTCCCAACTGAAATAAAAGTTCCTGCTTCCCTTTGTTCGGGACACCATGACTTTGGAAATGATTCCTCATGGCCTCCCATTTGCTGCAAATACACTTTATTTTGTGATATAACTTCCATTGGTGTAGAGTCTTATTTAACTCACCAGGAGGCGAGCCCACTTGATTCGGTATCAGTAGTATTCCACTGTTTGAAATAACTATCAGTTTATATATCCATTTGACTGTTAATGAACTGATTGTTTCCAATTCTTGGCTACTAGAAACAATGGTTCTAGGACCACTTTGTACTCATATACAGGTATGTGAGTTTCTATCAAAGTTTCAGTCTTCATCTTTTGTTCCACCCTGTGAGAATCACTGCTTTTTAGAACGACCAGACTCAATCATCTAGTTGGATTCTCCCTAATTTAATACGGCGCAACTGAGGCCTAGAGGGAGTGGGACTGGCCCAAGGTCACTTAGGCAGCTGGTGGCAGAACTTAGATGATAATGAGGGTCCTTTCCAGATGTAGTCCACTTCCGGGTACCAGGGCAGATATGTGGCTCCCAAAGCTAAAGGGACTTGGCAGAGGGGCACTAGGGTAAGATGAGCAAGGCATTAGCCTCTAGTGCAAAATTTAAGGGGGCATGAAAATACTTGGTAGTCAAGACAAATAATACTTTAATGCAATTTTTTAAAAAAAATCAGCCAAGTAAAGCCTGCGCTAGCCACCTGTTTTTGTAAAGGTTTTATTGGAACCAGGGCCATGATTAGGGTGAGGCGAGTCAGGCAGGATCGTGAAAATACTGGGTGGAATCCCATCTTTATTTAAAATTTAGATATTTTTGTTCACCATGAATTTTTTGTATTTTGATTTTTTGAAATATTGCATTAAAATGTTGTTTATGTTGATTACTGAGTTTTGGGGCACCCCCTTAAATTCTGTGCCAGAGGCCAGCGTCTCACTCGCCTCACCGCAATCTCCCAACCTTGGGACTCCTCCCTCTTTAATCTCGCGGTCTTAAACCTCCAGCGCTTTCCAGTCCCGGCCCTTCATCAGCCTAGGGGGCGCTGTCGTCCTGCCCTCGGCACGTCATTCCCAAGTGAGGCGCGCGTCCGGGAGCGGAGGGGAGGAGCGCGCTCGGGGACAGGGCCGGCGCGTGCGTGTTCAAAGGCGCTGGGCCCCGGTACCCGGGTGAACCCGCGCCGAGGTGACCTGGCTTAAGCCCTGGGCTCTAAAACCTCTCGCTTGCGGAAAGGTCGACCCTAGCCATGTCCTCTCTAGCTGGGGACTGGAATGGACGTTCCTACACGGCTCTTTGTGGTGTGCTCACTACTCTGACCGTTTCGCTCCCTTCTCGGGAAGGCCAGGGCACAGGTGGGGGCAGTTTTTTTGGAAGTGAGAAGCAAGCAGGGCGGGACAGGAATAGAGCGCCCCCTGGCCGAGGCTGGGTAAGGATGCCGGGGGCCTTCGGCATCCCGGTCTCGGGGGCCGAGGGAACTCCCTCATCCCTGGCTTCGGGGACAGGGGTCAAGGCACCTCCTGCTCCCGGTGCCCCTTGTCGGGGACTACATTTCCCAGCAGGCCCTGCGGAGGCCGCCGGCGGAGAGGTCTCAGCGGCGTCTCATTCCCGGAGCCCGGTGCCCGGCTGCAGGGACTGGGCCTCAGAGCCGCCGCGTTCCCTCGGCGTTCGGCCCCCGCAGGGCTGGGACCCTCAGCAACGCTTCGGATGGCCCTCCCGGAGTTGGGGTCTGGCCCTCTTTGGAGAGTGGGGGTGACTGGCCTCTGCTCGTCTGTACCCCCAGGTGTCATGCAGGAGACAGGCGGGAACGGGATCTCTGGGTAAGAGCTAGCGAAGGGCAGCAGCCCGGGCCTGCTGCCTCCTACCTGGAGCAGGGGGCATTTCTGAACACGCCTCCGCCGAGCCCTTTTGATGGGGCGCTCCAGGAACCCCCGCAATCACATTGGTGTTATCAGGGGTAGAAAGGGCGGGACAAGCATCTCCACGGCCCTTTTCAGCTTTCCACCCTCCATTCTCATCCTAGAATTCAGTTATTCGATTAGCTAGCTCATCTCCCAACTGTTCCCTCAAGCAACACTTGCACTGCAGCCCCTCCCCTAAGAATCTAGGCCTCCTCCTCCTCCTATTCCCAAGGCCTCCCCTGGATTCTGCCTTTAACCACCGCACCACACACACTGGCATAAACACCCAGCTCCCTCAGGTCCAGCTCTCAGAACTTTCCACTAAGCCACTCTGACTCAAAGCCTGTCTATCCCCAACCCAGAGACACTCATTTAGGCTTAGATGGTTTGGTGAGGTTAGATTTTATAATGTAATGTTGAGTCCAGCTACTGAGAGCTACACACTCCTCAGCTCAGTTCAGGGCCTTGACCTTAGTTTATTAATACCCTGGACCCATTCCTCAGAAGGAAGGCACTGTAGTGAAAGAAGGATAAGCTGTGGTTACTAAGGATAAACTGAGAGATCCCTTTAGTTCAAAGGTTCTCAACCTTGGTTGTATGTTACTATTATTACTCCTGGGTGCAGCCTGGGCAAAAGAAGTTTTTACAACTCCTGGGTAATTCTAATGTGCAGCCTAGGTCAAGACCGACTGCTTTAACCCCTGGAGCAGACCGGGTGGGGCCTGGGATGGCCAGAAGCACTGGGCCAGGCACCTCCAGCTGGGAGCAGCCTTAACTTTTTATCCCAGTGTGCTGCACAAATTGTTTTTAATATTTTCTCTGTGTCCCATGCTGTGAAAACAGTCAGAAAGCACTGCCCTACAGTAAGAAACATATCTGACAGCCTTGTGTAAGAGAATTGGAAGGAAGGTGAAACAACCAAAAAGGCCAATAGGAAACACAATAATATCAGGAAGAGGTAAGGAAAGCCTGGACTAGATTAGTGACAGGAAATGTAGGAGGGGACAGCTGTGATGGTGACAGAATGATGGATTGTGGTGGCTAAATAGATAGAAGTTTTTGGCAGCCTGTGGCACTTTTAATTGTCACAAGGGCTAATTGCACTAACATGTCCCAGCTGACTCTCAGAGGAGAGTTGCCAGGACTGCTGTGGTCTTCCTAGGGCCCTCAAGAGCGTGAATGGGCCAGGGCCATGGCTGGCCCATTTCAGGAACAAGCAAATTGAACTGCAGCCACTCGTACTGTTAGAAGAGCTTCTGCTTTGTGGCGGCCAGAGGCCCTTTCTTATATGGGGCAGCAGCTGTGCTCTGGGGATGGTTCCTACACAAGAGATTCAACAGGGAAAAACTAAGCTCTGTGCATGGCAGGAAGATTCTCATTAGAGCACCATCTATAATAATGACATATTCCAATAATGAAATGAATAAAATATGACATTTTAAGCAAAAGAATTGTATGCAGCCACTAAAATATGATCATTATGAAAGAATATGAATGAACCAGGAAATGGTCATAAGTGAAAAAAGAATGCACTTCTTTTTAGAAAGCAAATGTAGATTCATCTTTCGCTTGGAGTAGTTGCCTCTTGCTCAGTATCTAAACTATGATTATAGAGTAGTTAAAATATGTAGGCGTGTTGGCAAAGCCTGAAGAAACATGCAAACGTGAAAATATTTTTCTTAGAAGAGGTGGAATTATGGAGGAAAGGGGGTTTCCTTTTCAAAATTGTCTTAACGAGAGGCATGGTAGCATAGAAATTAGGAGGCAGCTCTCGAGCCAGACTGTTTGGGTCATCCACTTACCATATGGATGACCTTTGGCAAGGTTAGGACCTTTCAGTGCCTCCGTTCCTTCATCTGTAAAATGGGGTAATAGTCTCTATCTTAGAGAGTTGTGAGGTTTAATCAATATGTGGAAACTCTTAGAATGGTACCTGGCACATGGTAAGTACTCTATAAGTGCTAGCTATTTAAACTGTTGTTATTTTATTTATAATTTAATAAAATCTTTTAAACATAATTGGCCAACCAGCATCAATACTCCTGTCCACCCTCTACATCTCGGAAAAAGCTTAGCATATCTGTACTGACAGCTTTATTGAAGTTACAGATAATAAAATGCACTCGTTTTAAGTATACAGTCTGATGACCTTTTTTTTGGTTTTGTTTGTTTGTTTTTTTGGTGAGGAAGATTAGCCCTGAGCTAACATCTGTTGCCAATCCTCCTGTTTTTGCTGAGGAAGATGGGCCCTGGGCTAACATCTGTGCCCATCTTCCTCTACTTGATATGTGGGATGCCACCACAGCGTGGCTTGATGAGTAGTGCGTCAGTCTGCCCCCAGGATCTGAACCTGCGAACCCTGGGCCTCCAAAGCAGAGCACACGAACTTAACCGCTACGCCACCGGGCCGGCCCTCCAGTCTGATGATTTTTGATAAATGCATACACTAGTGTAACCACCATCACAATCAAGATATATGACATTTCCATTACCCCTCAAAGTTTTGATGCCCCTTTGCAGTTAGCCACTCCCTCCCCCACCCAGCCCCATTGATCTGCTCTCTGCCCCTATAAATTAGTTTTGCATATTGTTGAATTTCCTATAAATGGAATACAGTATGTACTCTTTCATGTCTGGCTTCTCTGGTCTAACATAATTTTGAGATTCATCTATTTGTTGAATGTAACAGTAATTGTTCCTTATTGCCGAGTAGTATTTCATTATATGGGTATCCCACAATTTGTTTATTCCTTCATCAGTTGACGGACATTTGGATTGTTTCCAGCTTTTGCCTATTATGAATAAAGCTGCTATGCAGATTTGTAAAAAACTCTGTGTGGACTTGTTTTCATTTTTCTTGGGCAAATACCTAGGAGTAGGATTGTTGGGTCATATGGTAGGTGGACATTTAATTTACTGTTAACAAACTTTCAAGCTGTTTTCCAAAGGGGCTGCACCATTTTACATTCCACCAGCAATGTATGAGAGTACCAGTTGCCCCACATCCTTGGCAACAGTTGGTATTGTCAGTCTATTTAATTTTAGCCATTCTAGTGGGTGTATAGTGGTACTCATCATGGTTTTTAATTTGCATTTCCCTAGGGACTGATGATAGCATGTCACTTTATGTATTTTTTGAGGAACACTAGCTCTGAGCTAACATCCATTGCCAATCCTCCTCTTTTTGCTGAGGAAGATGAGCCCTGAGCTAACATCTGTGCCCGTCTTCCTTTATTTTGCGCAGGACGCTGCCACAGCGTGACCTGAGGAGTGGTGCGTAGGTCCGCGCCCAGGATCCTAACCTGCAAACCCCCAGACTGCCAAAGTGGAGCACGTGAACTTAACCACTACGCCACTGGGCCAGCCCCGGCACATCACTTTTAAACAGTAGCTCACTCCTGGGGAAGGAAGGAGAGAGATGAGTCAAAAGAAGTTCCACCATTTCAAGCTTAGATGTCCAAGAGAATGAAAACTAACGCCACTGACGAGTGAAATTGGGAGTCAGCGATTATTTGGCAGAGGGATATTAAATCTGAAGAGATGGCAGGGCATTAAGGGGGAAGTGTCGGGAGCAGCATGAGTTGCAGGCTTGGAGCTCAGGTGAGAGGTCAGGGCCAGGTATCAGTAGAGCTATGAAGTGAGGCACAAGCAGGGGGAGCCCAGAGAGTGAACTAAGGGCAGAGATCAAGTTTTGGGGTTCAGAGTGGCCAGAAGCAGTGTACCCCAGTCCTCATTTCCAAGTAATGGGAAATCTAGACTTGATGGGAAATATAGGCTTGATAGGCCTAAAAACAGATAAAATTAGCATACTTCTATATGAGCCACTGGGATATTTACTAGTCCTATTGCAAACTCTATTCCTAGATAATTTGATCATTAAGATTTAAAATTACAGGGGCTGGCCCACCGGCTTAGTGGTTAAGTTCGCGCGCTCCTCTCCGGCAGCCTAGGGTTCACGGGTTCAGATCCCCAGGCGCAGACCTATGCACCGTTTATCAAGCCATGCTGTGGCAGGCATCCCACATATAAAGTAGAGGAAGATGGGCACAGATGTTAGCCCAGGGCCAATCTTCCTCACCAAAAAGAAAAAAGATTTAAAATTACAAGTTTATCTATAGCCTCTTTTTAAAAATTAGACTTTCCAATCTTGTTTGTGACAAATTGTTTAATTATCTTCTTGGCCTGAGTGACTCGCTTCTATTCATCACGGTAACCAATAAAACAATAATGTCTTTCCTTCTGCTGTTGAAGTTGATCCTTTCTTGATGGTTTGTGTTCAGATGTTCCAGGCTAACATGAATGATCTTTCCTTGCTACACTTTCATTCAAGATGAAGATGACAAAGTCCAAGACTACTAAAAATCTTATAACCCCAAGTGATATTTTAAATTAAATCTTACTATCAAGAAACACTGACTATTTGATTCTGAAAGCAAAGTCTTCTTTACGGTTTTGTAGCAAAACTGTCTTCTGTGGTTTATTCTCCCTCTCTCGAGAGAATTATGGTGCAGGAATCTGAAATCTCCAATTTCTTCCACAGGAACTGGGAACAAGAATGAGGACAAGCTTATTCAAAAGGAAGGGCCCAGTAATGGAGAACATCAAGGGATATATATGCCCAAGAACAGTGTCCTCTACTTCTGTACTCAAAGAATCTCAAGAAATACCTTCAGATGGCATTGCCCAGAATCTTTTAATGGTTTTTTTTCTGTTTTTGGTGAGGAAGACCAGCCCTGAGCTAACATCCGTTGCTAATCCTCCTCTTTTTGGTGAGGAAGACTGGCCCTGGGCTAACATCCATGCCCATCTTCCTCCACTTTATATGAGACGCTGCCACAGCATGGCTGACAAGCAAGCAGTGCATCAGTGGGCGCCCGGGATCCGAACCCGCGAACCCTGGGCTGCCAAGCGCGAACTAAACTGCTGCACCACCGGGCCGGCCAGCCTCTGCCCAGAATCTTAAATTAGAGAAATCTCAAGACAACCCCTTGAAGATTGGGGGCTGGGTACCACTCCCAGACTGTGAACTCACTGCCCACAGGAAACCTGTGCCTGGGGAGAGACCCTACAGCTGCACTGAATGTGTCAAGAGCTTCCTCCATAGTTACTCTCTGACCCGTCATCTTTGAAGTCATGCTGGTGAGAAGCCTTACGCCTGTCCTGACTATGGAAAACATTTCAGCCAAAGTTCCAACCTGCTCCAGCACCAGCAGATTCATCAGGGAGATAAGCCCTACAAATGTGGGGCCTGTGGGAAAGGTTTTGCTCAGAGTGCATCCCTCATCCAGCACAGAAGGGTCCACACTGGCGAGAGGCCCTATCACTGTCCCCAGTGGGGCAAGACCTTCTGTGGAAGCTCCAACCTCATTAAGCACCAGCGAATCCACTCTGGGGAGAAGCCATACATCTGTGGGCAATGTGGCAAGGGCTTTACGGTCAGCTCTCTGCAGCTGGCTCACCAAGGAATGCATACTGGCCTGAAGCCCTATGTCTGTCCCCAGTGCAAGAAGGCTTTTGGGGATCAGTCAAAGCTGATATGCCACCAGAGGATTCACACAGGTGAGCGTCCCTTCTGCTGCTCCAACTGTGGTGACAACTTTAGTCAGAAGACCTCCCTCACCCAGCACATCCGCATGCATACAGGAGAGAAGCCGTATAGGTGTGGGGAGTGTGGGGACAGCTTCAGCCTCAGCCGCCATGTTGCCTGGCACAAGCCCCTGGCACCACCTCAGGGCTCTAGCCACACCAGCCCTCCCTTCACTCCAGCCCAGCGGAAGCCCCAGTCCTTCTTCCTTTTCCATCTCCTCCTGTTCATACTCCTACTCCATCTTCCTTTCCTTTATCCTGCCCCTCCACCACACTGGTTGATTCTGCCCCCCACCCTACTCAGTCTCCAACCCCTGATCACGCCCGTCTTTCCCTAGATTCCTTACCTCACCCCATCCTTTCACCTCCTCTTATGCATTCATTTTCTCTCCCCAGTATTCATCAGCCCTCCCTCATTCCTCCTCCACTCACCCCTTCCCCAGCATTCCCTCTGCCTCAGGGACTCCTGCAGATTCCAGAATCCAAGTTCACCCTCCGTGGTGAACCAGAAGCAGCCATGGCTGCCAAGTTTACCTGTTCTGAGTGTGGGAAGAATTTCCCAGCCAGTGGCAAGCTCCTCCGGCACCAGCGCACCCATACAGGTGAGAGGCCTTACGTCTGCTCCGAGTGTGGGAAGCGTTTCACCCAGAGCTCCTCCTTGATCCAGCATAGAAAGATCCACTTAGCAGAAAAGCCACACTTGTGTGTGGAGTGTGGCCGTGGCTTCAATCAGCGTGTCCACCTGGTCAACCAATAGCGGATGCACTCGGGAACGGCCATTTGCCTGCTCCGAGTCCCAGGAGTGCTTCCGGGAGGCCCGGAAGCACCGGCAGATCGCCCACCTGGCAGCTCAGGAGGCTGGGCGTGATGGGGCCCAGAAGCTGTACAAGTGTGGGACTTGTAGGAAACGGTTTAGGCAACAGGCTGCTCTGAACCAGCACAGGAGGACTCATAATACAGACCCGCCCTACCGATGCGGCCAGTGTGGGCGTGGCTTTGGAGAGAGCGCCAAACTCCTTCGCCACCATCGAACCCACACTGGAGAGAAGCCCTACCAGTGTCTCCAACGTGGGAAAGCTTTCAGCCAGAGATCTAACCTTGCCAGACACCAAAGAACCCATGCAGTGCGGCCCTAGGTGAGCCCTTTCTTTGGTAGCCTCACAGGTGGACTTGGGGATCAGTGACCCATTTCCTCCCCTCTCCCAGTACTATCTTATGGAGGCCTTTCTCTACTATCAGTCTTCCTCAGAAGTGCTGGATGTTTTGTTTTATTTTTCCTGAATCCTTTTCCTCTCTCCTTTCCCTCAAACCTCACAGTTTACAGAAGGATTAGGGAGGTGGTAGGCAAAGGTATGTTACGGGTATGTTCTCGGTATGGACAAGGATAATATTAAGTAATGTCTTAATATCAATGATTAATAAATTATTTCTCTTATGCTTTTTAAAATGTTATTTTAAAAATTATTTGTTGGTTTTCCCAACAGTGTGCTATTAGAGTGAAGGAAAAAATGAGTTCCTCTATGAGAGTTCAAACTGCATAGAAGTCGTTAATATCCAGTTTCCAAGCTTGCTACCCCAGTCCTTGATTCCTCTTTCTCCCATAACACTGCACCTCCAACTCAAGTCCCATCAGGCAGCATGTTGTATTTGTTCTACTTCAGAAAGGTTTCTCAGGTCCACCCTGCCCTCTCTGTTGCCAGTGCTTCTGCTGTAAGTGCAAATCCTTGTCATCATTTGCCTGGATTATTGCAAAAGACTGCTAACCAGCTTCCCCTGCTTCCAGTCTCTGCATTCTGGTTCATCATCCATAGAATCCACCAGTTAGATTCCTCTCTAAAACCGCAGAATCCAACACTAAATCTGAAGTCACTTCCCTGCTTAAAAGTATTGGCACCTGCCCCTGCCCCCAACATGGCCCGGGGAATCGAGTTCAGATGCTCCCGCACAGCATCCACGGCTTCTCAGTTTGGTTTGCCCAACCTCTGCAGCTTTACTGGCCATGGCCCTTCACACCTCTGGGCCTTTACACTTGTTTTATTTCCTTCAACTGCCCAGACTATGCTTCCCCCTTTTCTGTCACCTAAATTTGTCCTACTAATCATGTAAGCCACAGCTCCTCTGAAAGCTTTCCCAAACTCAATCACACTTGATGTGCCAACTCCTGCAGTGGCATCGTGAACCATCAGGAATGTCTGGTCACGTGTCTGTCTGCCCCAGTAGACTGAGCTCCGTGAGAGCAGAGACTGACACAGTGCCTGACTCACAGCAGGCACTCAGTAAATAGTAACTGAATCAAGGAACCACTTCCAGTTGCTCAAGGTTTTGATGGTAAGACTCAGGTTTCTTTTGTCCTTGTTGTCCTCCTGAGATACAGTGTGGACACACTTGGAAAGTTAACCAAAGTGACCACCCCTGATCATTGATTCGCCTGCCATTCAGTGATCCCGTGGTTATTTCTGTAGTGACAACAGAGAAAAGCAGCTGAAAACAGTGCTGTTTACTTGGATCCAGTGCATTTCATCCACACGTTTGTAGTAATGAGATTACCACAAATTGTCATGTGGTCTCATCAAATTTTCGGCATCAGTGATAGTACAGAAAGGCCTCCAAGTGTATTTTCATTAATCAGCATTTGTGGTGGCAAAATATCTAAGATTAACAAGTCACCATTTGGGGGCCTCTTTATACACCAGCTGGCCTAGTGAACACAGCACCTAGCATGTGAGATGAAGGTCTCATAATGGAAGCAGCAGCTTCAAACTCTGGCCCGTGGTATAACTGCTATCTGGGCTTGAGTTACAGCAGTCACGAGGCCAACTGAGCACAAGTGTGCCTGGCTCAGCTAAAATCTTCAGTGTCCCAGCATTAGATACATATTCCAGAGAAATCAGGTCACAGCATATAGACTGATTGATTGATTGATTGATTTGGCGAGGAAGATTGTCCCTGAGCTAACATCTGTGCCAGTCTTCCTCTATTTTGTACGTGGGATGCCGGCACAGCATGGCTTGATGAGCAGTGTGTAGGTCCACACCCAGGATGTGAACCCTGGGCCGCCAAAGCGGAGCATGTGAACTTAACCACTATACCACCAGGCCAGCCCTGCCTATAGATTTATTTTGATACATAACACTACGCTATTATGAAATGGAAGAAGAAAATAAAAATACAAAGACTCAACCATTAAACCTTTAGCAAGCTGGACTATATCTCAATGTGTAATTTATTTGACTACATTTTAACAAGTACCAGATCCATTCACTTTAATTCATTAAAGCCATACATACTCCAGAATGTTTATTAAAAACATTTATATCTATCATATCTGCAAAAAACTTTCAATAAAACATGGATCACAGTACAGGGGGACAGAAATTGGAAATTTGCTGGTAAAAGTTTAAAGATATGCTGTACAAAGCTTCACAGAAAATGTTTAGCAATTAATGAAGACTTAAAATCCCAACTCAAACTGCCTTTCTGTTATTTCACGTAACTGAAAAGTCTAAGGGTACAGATCTTTCTCAATTCTGGCACATCTTGATCCGGGGGCTCAAATAATATTAACAAGACTAGATCTCTCCCCATCTTTCAGGTCTGCTCTGAAAAATGGCTTCAATCTGAGTCTCCAGCAACTCCAAGTCTAGCTGAAGTACTACTGCATCTCAGTAGTCCAAGAAAGAAGTCCCAAAATTGAGACTTATGGACCTGTGCCCCTCCCAAACCAATCACTACGGCCAGGAGAATGGAATGCTCTGATTGGCTAGGCCTGGATCATGTGGCCCCTCTTCGAGCTGGAGGAGAGTCAACCCCACCTGAACTGAAAATGAGAGGGGGTGGAGGTGATTTCACAAAGAAAAGCTGGGGTGTTATTATCAGAAGAAGGTATGGGTATGTTGGAGAGATGACACAGAACAATAGATGTCCTGTATAACAAGCTTCTAGCCCCTTCCAAGGGCAGAGAGAGCTAACAGCCCCTCTTTAGACCCTATCATACTGTTGTCATTAGCCCACTGGTGGGCTGTACCCTGATTATATCTCCAACTCCCTTTACCATTCACCGTAGCTAATCCACGTCCTGTATCAGCATTCAGTTGTCTTTCTGGGACAATTCCAATTTCAAATATTCTGTCCCAGAGCACCCATAAACAAAATTAATATTTAGCAGATCACATGTTGGATTGATCTTTGCTTTGGAAAATGTGGTCGTGGTATGTAGCGTCCCAGGAGAGAGGCACAAGAGAAACTGACTCAGAGTCATACCCTTCACCACCAACAGCAAAGGAATGTCTGAAAAGGGGCTGGGATGCTACCCACTGGGGTTTACTTAACAACCGGTAAGTTTGTTCTTCCCTCTGCCTAAAGCAAAGAAAAACTTAAACCTCCAGAAACTGGAAGCTTTGGCAGCAACCCAATTAATTAATTGTGTGAGAGAGAACTTAGGAAACAATGGTGGGTACAAAGACTGCAGGAGCTGGCTCTGCACTGCCTCTACAGGGAGGTGGCTAAGACAAAACCATGATCAGCCTGGAAAAGCAGACTGCCTCACCAGAGGTCTCCAGGTAGTTGGGCTGGTGCGCCACATGAGGGCAACAGCAGCAAAGGATGGTAGCAGCCCTAAGGGCGCTCACCAAGTACCAGCAAGAAAAGCTCTTAGCGGGAATTTCCAAGTTGAGACAAAGGGATGGGAATCCCTAGGGAATTGTTTGGCAATGAGCAGCAAAACTCTGAGGGAAGACAGGGGAGCCTAGAACCTTTTCAGGTAAAAACACCTCTCTTTATTTCTGTTTTCTCCAAGAGCCATAATCATAAGTAGGGAGGGGTTTGAGGGGCCTGTGTGTAGAGGGAGATGCCAAGGAACTTTAACCAGAAAAAGGCCCCATCTTCTCAGCAGCAGTTCCAAAGTTAACTGGGAAAAAGCAACAGTAGCAAGAATTCCATTATAGCTCAGTGAGGGCCCAGGAATAATTTAGCAACACTGTAGAACATCTGACTGTTCCACACTGTAGAACATCTGACTGTTCGACACTGTAGAACATCTGACAGTTCAATGAGGTTGCTAAAAAAAAAAAGAAAAGCCAAAGAAGGTTAAGTAGAAGCTAAGTTCAGTTTAGAACCAACAGGAGGAAGAAGTACGGAGCCCCTTCTTAAAATGTACTTTCTTCATTTTTCTTCTACATATTTAGATTAGGTACATAAAATTCATTTTTGTTTTATATATTAAATTCATATCAGGTACATCAGCCCTTGTTCAAAGCTGGAGGCATCGTGCTGTAGTTCTGAAAAGGCATTTCTATAGCGTTAACCAGAGTAACGTGGTTCAAGCATTCATTAAATACATATTTTCAGAACACCTACTTCATAACAGGTTCTGCGCTGGTGCTGAGCACAGAGCAGTGAACAAGGCAGATGTCAGCCCTGCCCTGTCTTGCAGCTTTCTAGCGACCTGTTTTGACACAGGGTTCATACAGGCCTGCATAGGTTCCCTTTTTTTCCCTCCAAGTAGTCAGATTTTTCAGATCGAAATAACATAGGTACTCAGCAGTAGACATTTGTCAAGTTTGTGGCTGCCCAGCATCTTTTGAATAATCTTCCTATATTTGGGGATTTTCTCCAAGATACAATTCCAGCCTCCTTAAGGCAGAAGCCAGAACTCAATTTCTCAGCCTTTCTCAAAGCCAGGACACAGGCAATGACGTAGGTGTTGCCAGTTGGTGCCCACATGATTCTCTGATTCAGGAGAGAGCAACTCAAGGATGCAAGCTTCATGGACAATCCATTTTCGGGGCCGGTCCAGTGGCGTAGGGGTGAAGTTCACATGCTCTGCTTCGGTGGCCTAGGGTTCACAGGTTTGGATCCTGGGTGTGGACCTACACACCGCTCATCAAGCCATGCTGTGGTGGTGTCCCATGTACAAAATAGAGGAAGATTGGCACAGATGTTAGCTCAGTGACAATCTTCCTCAAGCAAAAAGAGGAAGATTGGTAATGGATGTTAGCTTGGGGCCAATCTTCCTCACCAAAAAATTTTTAAAGATAATAAAAAAATAAAATAAAAAAGAATCAAGAGGGGGTGAGGGTGGAAGAATCTGGCTTTTCAGGGCCACACTGATGAAGTTTCTGGCATGCAGTGTCCAGCAGTGTGAACTGTATTGGTGTCTCACTGCAACTGGCCCACAGAACAGTTTGTTTCTAGCTGTGCAGATTGTAGGCCTCTCTGGCCATGCCAGGGATACTGTGAGCTACCTAAGATTCTCAATTGCTTATCTTTTTTTTTTTTTTTCAGCAGGGAAAGATTTGCTGTGAGCTACCATCTGTTGCCAATCTTCCTCCTTTTTTTTTCCCTCCCCAAAGCCCCAGTGCATGTTTGTATATCCTAGTTGTAAGTCATTCTAGTTCTTCTATGTGAGCCACTGCCACAGCATGGAAACTGACAGACAGGTGGTGTGGTTCCACAACCAGAATACGAACCCGGGCCACAAAAGCGGTGAGCACCAAACCTTAACCACTAGGCCATCAGGGTTGGCTCTTGCTTACCTTTTTACAACTAGTTAGAGTGAGTTCTGTTCTTTGCAAAGAACTGTGGCTAATACATGTACTGAGCTACTCTTAGGTGCCAGATGCTACGCTGGCATATTCCTATGTTACTTTACTTAAACTTCATAAACATCATTTAAGGTATGAATTATTATACAGATGAAAAAACTGAGATTTGAGAGGACACAAGTCATTCCACAAATATTTAATATTATTAAAGGCCTACTCTGTGCCAGCCACTGGGAATAGAGTACTGAAAAAAAAATAGTTCCCTGAAACTATAAAGAAAGGCATATTGTATTTTAAATGTCCCCTTACCAAAATAAGAGGCACAGTACAGCAGCTGTCTGGAGAGGATCTCATGCCAGTCAGGCCCCATTTTAAATATAGAAAACCCCTAAAAATAGCCACCCATGTTACAGACTCAACAGGTGATTGGCCCAAAAAGAGGGGAGGGGAAGCTAGGCCTCAGTGAAGGAGAGTGAAAGGGCAGTCTGTTGTTCCCAGCCTCTCTAACCACAATGGCTCTGCCTCTGAGGTCCTTGAGTCGGGGCTTCGCCAGTGCAGCCAAGGGAGACCATGGAGGGGCAGGAGGTGAGTGGGGCCCTGGCCTGACCCTGTGGCTTCCTGACCTTGCCCACTTGTCCCCCCATCCCGCCTCTGCACCTTCCAGGGTCCTGGCAACACCCCCGGAGGAGCCAACTCCCCCCTACGCAGTCCTTCCAAGGCCCTCCCCGCTTCTCTCTCACCCCTGCCTTTCCCGCCACAGCCAGCACCTGGCGCCTGCTGACCTTCATGCTGGCCCTCCCGAGCGTGGCCGTCTGCACCCTCAACTCCTGGCTCCACTCGGGCCACCGCCAGCGCCCCGAGTTCATCCCCTACCACCACCTCCGGATCCGCACCAAGGTACGAGGCCTCAGCACGGGAAGGGGAGCGGGTGGGCAAGGCGGGGGGACCCCGAGGCCCAGAGAGTGCTGACAACTCGCTCTCTCTCCCTCTTTCCACAGCCCTTCTCCTGGGGAGACGGCAACCACACCTTCTTCCACAACCCCCGAGTCAACCCTCTGCCTACGGGCTACGAACAGCCTTGAGGCCTGGGTGGATGCCCCCAGGCGCAATAAAGGTGTGGAAGCTGTGTGCGTGCGCAGGCTCTTTGGGAACCACCGGGCAGGAGGGGGACGGGGACTGGGGGGGGGGGGGTGCGGACGGCGGTGCTCCCGCTGGGCGTATGCGCAGAGTGCAGCTGGCGATCCCTGTGCTCTTCCCAAGGACCTGACTTGGGAAGTGCTAGAAGGAACATCGTTGATGAAAAGGTAGGAGATTCCTGCTCCTTCTCTCTCACCTCATTAATAATTAGGGCTCTAGGCTGTAAACGGCATTCACATACACAGTAATTCTGGGAGCAAGGTATAATTTTGGTTCCCCTTCTCCAGAGGAGGAATTTGAGATTCTCAGAGATTAAGTGACTTCAATTCAGGCAGCTCATCAGAGGCCCTGTGGGAACCCAGAGCTGCAGACCCTGAAGTACCACTTTTTGCCTGACACACATTGGCAGCATCTGGGAATTCCAGCTATCTGGAGACAACCCTGATTTCAGACATAAGGTCTACAGCCCTGTGTGTGAGGCTTCATGACCTAATTCTGGATTTGGAATATTTCAGGCATTCTCTGTAACCACCTTTAATGGGTCTTCTGTATTAGTTTGGGAAATCAGATGCTCCTTTCTGGAAGCCTGGCTCTCCTAGCTTCTGGGGACTCCATTCAAGGGGGACATTGGTTCAGACAAGCTCTGAACATTTCATTCACCTCCTAGGGCAGTCTATTCACTTGCCATTACCAAGGAGCCTGAAGCCTGTGCTGAAACTCATGACCAACACACACACGCGCACACCCTCCTTTGGCCTCCTCCCCCATCACCTGAGAAAGTGAGAGAACATTTCCTATACCCACAAGCAGGTTCCCCCAACTCTTCCTAGAACAGGTG
Source organism: Tapirus indicus (assembly GCA_031878705.1). Taxonomy (NCBI): domain Eukaryota; kingdom Metazoa; phylum Chordata; class Mammalia; order Perissodactyla; family Tapiridae; genus Tapirus; species Tapirus indicus. The sequence goes on along the minus strand of CM062922.1, from coordinate 121,702,460 downwards.
CCTGAATTAGAGCTCTTTCGTACAAGGAAAATGTGTGTAAACATCATTTTCATTTAATGTGACAATTCTTATACATGTGAAAATTCATGCTGGCATCATGCCTGCTTCTGTAAAAGTGGGTCATCATTGAAGAAGTCTGGCAGATATGTAAAAATATAAAAATCTTTCAATGCCTTGGGAAGGTGGCTTAGCACTTGTTAAGTTGCTCAGGCCAGTCCAGATCTATGCAGAAGTTATTCCCACAGGAGTAGATTTGTAGTCTCTACAAGACATGGGCAAGACAGCCCATGAGGGCAGAGATAAACAGGAAAGTGGATTATTAGGACAAAGGCAGATTTGGGTCCTCATAGCTGAAATCCTCCCCATTGAATGTGGCAGTGTCTTCAGGCTTGTTATGCAGCATTTCTTTGTATTGACGTTTGAAGAAGCCAAGCTATGAGGGAAAGTAAATCAGAAAAGCTGGGTAAGAGGGCAGGGAACAAAGTTTGGAGTAGGAAGAAGCTGAGAGAGAAGAAGGGAACTAAGCTGACTTGCATTTGTGTGCCAGAACACTTTTGTGAACAACAGCTGTCACATATTGAGAATCTACTGTGTGCCATGCACAGTAGTTATAGACATAATCTATAGCAGAAAAGCATAGATTCTGTAGTCGGGTAGGCCTGTGTACATACCCTGGCCTCATTTCTGTCTCACTTCAGCCACTCTGTGATGTAGGCATTATTATCATTTCAAAAATTAGGAAACAGTTTCAGAGAGGTTGAGCAACTTGCCTGACATTAAATAGTGAGTAAGACAGAGCCAAAATGTGCACCTAGGCCTGCCTGACTCCACTGATTGGGTTCTTCCCACTATACCATCCTGTCTGTGGAAGGGCTTGGATTAGATGCTGATGGTGTCAAGAGTGGGATGAAAACACTCACCTTGTACAGTGTAGCTGTGATGAGAGCCAGAAGCAGCAATCCTCCCACAGAGCTTCCCACAATGAGGGGGATAGGATCATAGACCTCATACTCTTCTAGTACCATCTCCATCTGATTTGGGAATCAGAAAGTATCAGGCCTCTTGCTGTCCCAGACTCTTTAACTCCCTACCCTCCTTCATCAGGCCCTGGGTGAGATACAGAAACACTCATAGGCTTAGGGACAACTGTCCTGCCTAGGGACCTTCATCCTTCTTCCCTCCAGGCTTGCAAGCCTCCCAGCCAGCATCACAGATTTAGCATCAGGAGCCGTTTTACCATCATGACCACTGCCTACCACACGACCACTACCTGGGCTCTCAAAAACTCCTCCTGTTCTGGAGGCTGGCAATACACAGATCTGTTGAACGTGACTTCAGCCACACTCACGACTGATACCTTCTTCTGCAAAGTCTGCAAAAGAGAGGGGGAGAGCTGGGGAACTAGTTCTGGGAAGGCTCAGAGTTTGAGAAATGTCCTGGCTTGAAGATGGGCACAGACATATCAGGCGCCACCTGAATCCAGGGAAGGGACTCTACTGTTGGGCCTACATACCTGTCTGACCCAGCCAAAGCTGATGTTGCCCTTCAGGATGAAGTCAAGTTCCTCTTGGATGACAAAGGAGGGGATGTCGCAGCGGAACCTCAGGCAGTGAGCAATGGAGCAGTTCTAGGGATAGGAGAGGAATGGAGTTGAGGAGGGTCTTAATTTAGGGAGGAACCACAAGAGAAAATCAAGTCTTTCAGATTTGGGGTGAGGAATAGATGAACAATTACAGGTCGTATATATAGCTCTGAAACCTGGCAATACTTTTCCCTGTCTCCCCCAGTGCACAGCTGGTCCTGCAGTGGGAGTCCAGGGACTTTCTCACCAGCACGGAACTCCTTGGAATTTGGGTCTGGAAGTCAGAAAGCTGGGGAGGTTCCCTCTCTGACACACAGGGGAGACTCTAGTGAGAGAGAGAAATAGCCACCGAATGATCAAAATTTCACTGGTAAGAGGCTGTGAGGCCCTGTGGGATCAGACCCTGGAGAGTGAAGACAGGCAGGCACCTGTGAAGGGGCCACCACAGCCACATCCCACACAGCCACACCGTCCAGCAGGATGGGAACCCGGAAATTAATACTGATGGCCAGATCTCGCTGACTCAGGTTATTCACCTGCGGAAAATTGAGACAGAACATTACTGTGGTCCCTGGAGCATCCCAAATCCCACTTCTTTCCTGCCGCTAGCCCTCGGTTCCTCTCCATCCTTTCCCACCAGCTCCCAACGTTAGCAGCACCATGGGAGGGCATACACGGCTATTCCCTGGCCTCTCACACGGTATCGATGCTCAGCTTCTTTCCTGCTCTTCTCATCAGAAGTTGAAAAGTTGAAGTACTTGGTAGATTCTTCTTGGCTGGAGAGAGAAGACTTGTTGGTGAAACAGCCCTGGGATCATCCTCAGTTGTGCCCCAGCCTGCTGCCGAAGGCTCCGTTAGGCCCAGCAGATGACCCAGGGAAATAATGATGGTCCCCATAGGCCTCTGCAGCCTCAGCTTCAGCTCCTCTCCCACCATGTCCTTTGCCCCAGTCGCCCAGAACTGGGAGCTCATCCCTTGAGATCTCAGCTCTTTCATATCCCTGTGACTTTGCTCAAGCTTTTTCTTCTACTTAGAATGTTCTTACCTACTCCCCTTCTGGAAATTTTCACTTAAAGGCCCACCTTAAACATCGCCTCTCATAATGTTTCAACATTTTCCATGTGAAAAAGATGTTCACATTGCTTTGTCTGGTAGGTATGTGGTTGGCCTCAGGTGATGCTTACAGAGGCTGCTGCCAGAACAAATAAGCCTAAGGGGACTCCAGGGAATGATGGCTGGGTCTCTCAGGAAAAAATGGAGTGCAAGCCCCTCCACGATGGGAATGAAGAAAGTGGATGTGGCTATCCTGGGGCAGTTAAGTAAATGTGAGGGAATATAGTGCATGAACACAAGCCCATGGAGTGAACGTAAATATTCCAGGCTGAAGGTGGCTTTCCACCCATCCATCCATCCTTCCATCTATCCATCTATCCACGGCCTCCTTCAACAAATGTTTACCATGTGCCAGGCTATGTGCTTGGTCTGGAGATTCAACAGTTAATGAGCCAGAATCCCTGCCTTCCCAGAGCTTAACATCTAAGTTCTCAGTGGAATCAGGCAAGCAAGCAGAGGGACCTGCAGGTTTCACCAGCAACTAGCATTCAGAAGCCAGGCCAGCCACACAGAAACTCTGTGGGCCCCCCAGTTTCCCCACAGATGTGACTGTCAGCTTGATGACTAAGAACACAAGGCCAGACCACCTGAGTTCACATCTCAGTTCCACCACTTCCGACTTGAGTAACTTTAGGTAAGCTACTTAACCTCTCTGGAGCCTTGTGGTTTTTTTCTCTTTAAAATGGGGATGCTAATAATAGTGCCTACCTATAATAGAGTTGTGTTGAGGTTTCTGGCAGTGCCATAAATGTTAAAATTTATTTTTTTCCCTTAGTATGCTAGCCTTCCCCCCTGCTCCCCACCTCAACTCTTTCTCTCTCTGCTTCAGTTTTCTCACCTTAAAATCTTCCAGTTATAAACCTCTTTTCATATTTGAGTAAATCACTCAGCTTCCCCAGCCCTTGGACAGGCACGTAGTATATGGCCGTGGGTACAAGCTCTGGAGCCAGACCACCTGGGTTTGATTCCTGGTTCTGCCACTTACCAGCTGAATGACAGGGCAAGTTATTTAACCTTTTGATTCCTTTTTGGTAAAAAGGAGGATAACAGTAACTATATTATAGACTCATTAGAAGGATTAAATGCATGTAAATACTTGTAAAGTACTTAAAACAATGCCTGCCACATCATAAGTATACATAATTGTAAGCTCTTATTATAAGTTTCAGTATTTCTCAAGGATAAAAGGGGACATTCACACATGGAGTTCACACACTTCTTGATCCTCCCCTTCCTAGTTCCTCTAAAAATTTGTGCAGCAATAGCAGCAGACTCTGTCCCATGGCAATATTATAAGCTTCTGACCAACTCTTTAAACCTCTAGAGTTTAGCCTAGTGTGGGGGGCTCCTTGCTCTGCCTCCAGCCTAGCCTGCCCCTGCTCCTCCACCCACCTTCAGAACCTAGACCAGCAGCCCTATACTTGCCTTTCCTGTGGCCTGCCTCAGTCTTGGGTTCTTAGAGACCTTCCTGACAGTTTCTCACATCTCTGCTCTCCTCTGAGTTTTGTGAAAACCTGACCTTTTCTTTCCTCTGTGTAGTGACAGACCATATCCTGTTGGGCACAAGCTCCCTACTTCAGCATGGGTTTTTTTGGTATGGGCCAATTTTCCCAGGACCATTTATTGAAAATGCTTTTTCCTTACTGCTCTGAAGTGCCACCACTGTTAGATATCAAGCCCATATATGCCTGTGGGTAACTCAGTCTGAAAAGCCTCGATCTCAGTCTGGTAGCTTCACTTCAGCATATTTGTGTTTAGCACAAAGGAAAGGCTTGGCTTCACGTTAAATGAAGCTTGCATCTTGAAGAGAGAGGAGGGAGTACATGGTGGTGGCAAGGTGTGTGTATCTCATCAGCAGGCCAATTCATCAGAGAAGAAGCAAGAATTGCGGTGTATGGTATTATGGTATAAATATATGGCTGGTCACAAGTATTCCCATGTGAGGAATCAGAGGGGCTTGCTTAGATGCCCAACCACAAAAGAGCAGGCTGGGCTGCCGGAGGAAGTACTAGGCTTAGAGGAAGGTCAGAGGTCCAAAGGGAGGGCTGGGGATTAAGCACCTGCTGATCACTGTGTAGATGGCATATTTCACTGGGAGCTCCAGCTGGAAGGTAGTCTTGCTGCTTGTCGGCTTATTATTCTCACTGGAGAGAGAGGAGGGAGCCCAGTTGGGAAGGAATCCAGGAGAGGAGTCTCTGGCTGGGGCAGGTGACTGGAGGGTGAGGGACATGGCACACCTCGCCTGGGCTCACCTGCTTGCATTGGCCCTCAGAAGCAACTTGTCTCCCAGGTTGGCCTTGTAGGAGACATCAAATGTGACAATGAAGGTGGCCTGAGGGAAGAAGAAGAAGGAATGGGGATAGGGAAGGTCGTAGGGGAGTGAGGGGAGGAAATGGGTCAAGACAAGGGAGAAGAGTGACAAGGATTTGGAGGGAAGTACTGACCTTAGTGCCCTCTTGGAAGATGGGGTGGTTGATGCTACAGCTGCTGCTCCTCAGGTCCTTGTTCCCAGTAGGCACTGCCTCACATGCCAGGCGCAGTGGGCGCTGATGGAGTCTCTTCCAAAGGAGGAGAATGAATTTTAAAAAGTTACCCACATGCATATATGGGCTTGATATCTAACTTCAGAGCAGTAAGGAAAAAACATATTTTTCAATAAATGGTCCTGGGAAAATTGGCCCATACCAAAAAAAAAAAAAAAAAACCAGAAAAACATTGGATCCCTTCCTCACTCCATACATTAAAATAAATTCCAACTAGATTAAAGACTTAAATGTGAAAAGGCAAAATTATAAAGCTTTTAGAAGCTAATATAACAGAATATTTTCATAACCTTGGGGTAGAGAAATATTTCTTAAATAAGATCCACACACAAAAACACTAACTATAAAGGAAAAGATTAGTAAAAGTAAACCACAGCCAAATTAAGACATTCTGTTTATTAAAAGATACTATAAAGAGACTGAAAAGACAAGCAACAGGATTGGGAAAGATATTTGAACATATATAACTGGAAAAGGACTAGTAACCAGAATGTGTAAAGAACTCTTACAACTCAATAGGAAAAAGATGGACAACTCAATAGAAGAATGAGAAAAAACATGGACAGGCACTTCCTAAAGAAGAAGTCCAAATGACCAGGAAATATATGAAAAGTTGCTCTGCCTCATTAGAGAAATACAAGTTAAAACTGCAAGGAAATATCATTACTCACCCACCAGATTGACAAAAATTAAAAAGTCTGACAATGCTAAGTGTTAGAGTGGATGGAAAGTCACAAGAACTCTCATACACTGCTGATGGAAGTGTAAATAGGTGAAAATGGTTTGGTTTTACTTATTAAAATTGAAGGTACACATACCCAATGATCTAGCAATTCCACATGTGATATATACCTTCCAAATATTATGAATAGGTGCACCAGGATACATGCTCAAGAATGGTTATGGCCAAAATCAGGAAACAACTCAAATGACCATCAGTTGTAGAATGGGTAAATAGATTGTGGTATAGTCATACAAAGAAATTCTATATAGCAATGAGAATGTTCTACTGCCACAAGCAACAACATGGATACATTTCACAAACGTAACATTGAAGAAAAGAGAAAGACACGAAAGAACACACAACATGTTTCCATCAATGTAAAGCTCAAATATTGGCAAAACTGAACAGTATTACCTAGGAATATACTCAGTGGTAAAACTATAAAGAAATTGATTATCACAAAGTCAGAATAGTGATTACCTTTGGGTGAGGTTATGATGAGGAAAGACACATAGTGAGAGGGCTTCTGGGGGTGCTAGCAGTGTTTTTTTCTTGACCTGGGTGTTACTTGCATAGACATTTGCTTAATATTATTCATTAAACTATACATAAAGCGTAAAACTGCTTTATGTACTTTTCTCTTAATGTGTATGTGTTTTATATTTCATCATAGAAGAATTAAAAGAAATCTATTATAACCCAAGGCAGGGGAGAGGACCCACACAACTAGAGCCCAAAGAGCCGTTTACCTGGAATCCTAATACTCGTCGATAGGACAGCCCTGCTGGGTAGTAGAAGTTGATCATGGTTCCATAGGAATCCTCGCCCTCATTCCACACAGTCACTGTCACACTGAGCTCTAGGGAGCGCCCCACCACCAGGGTCTGCAAGCTGAAGGAGGAAGGACAAGACTGGGAAAGAGACTCCATTGGAAATAGGTTGGAATTGGATCAAGGGGAGGGGCAGGACTGGGAGTGGGACTCATGAGTGGGAACTCATGAGCTATGGGATGATAATATTCTAATCAGAATCTTGTCTTTGTTAGAAGGAGAACCAAAGGGCAACACAAGCACTTCTCCTATGAGGATGGGAGACCCAAAAGCTTGAGTATCTGGACATGAAAGGAGATAGAGCTCACCCTGAGAAGCTGAGGTTGACACTCAGGTCCCCTTCACAGAGATGATCTTGCCCACAGTTCTTCTCAAAGGGGAGCTGCAGCAAAATAGTATATTCTCTTTCCATCTATGTCTTAATCCATCTCCAATCCCCTCATTAGGAGCATTCATCAACATTGAGTATTACTGAGCAACCCCCTGCACCCAGGACTGTGCTAGACACTGGCAAGGAGTGGGGCAGTGGGGAAGGGGCAGTTAGAATATAAAAGAAAGAGAAGACAAGATTCTTGACTTCAAGAAACATAAAGTTTAATTGAGGAGTAAATCCAACTCACACTGGAACAACTACTCAACAAACATTATTATAGGTGTCAGTAATGGGACAGGTTCTGGGTTGGGTGGGGAGCTAGGAAAGGTGGAAACTACAGGTGAATTAGACATGCTTCTTGCACTCAAGGAACCTACAATTCCAAGAGAGCCAATTGTAGACGCAGATTGCTAGGATTCCAGTCATGTGATATTTGGATGGTATTACCGTAATGCAATAGGAGGCCAGAGAAGAAGTGACAGATGCTGAGTGTGGTTTTCAAAAGAGTGGGAGATAAGACTGAGGCCTTGGGGACTAGAGAAGATCTTTGAGGTGGCGAGAAGGAAATGTTTTCCAAATAAGAGATACAACATGGACAAAGGCACAGAGGTAGACATGAGCAAAGTTGGGAAGGATTTGCAGAATGAGAACCAGAGAGTTTATGTTGGGATAAAGTGGATAACCAGCTGGGGTGTGTAGGGGTCCAAGCTAGGCAGGGCCTCGGTAACTGGATGGTGGCATTTTGGACTTGATGTGGTTGGTGGGCAATTGGGAGCCACTGTAGGTTCTTAAGCACATGGAGACACAGTGAAAGTCAGCACAACCCTAGGGCTTCATTGGAAGACTTACAGAAGCAGTGAAGACGTCCTGTGAGCCCACAGCCAGCACAGGGCGAAGGTTCTGGGAAGAGGGATTGGGCTCCCCCATCAGGGAGAAGTTGAGGCGCATGATAATGGGGCTGACCACATCCTCCACACAGTCCTAAGAGAGAATGGGCCTTCAAGAACCCACTATCTCTCTCTTTACTTTCCACCCCTGAGGCTTCTCCCCCACAGCATCCATTCCCCGCTGTCAGACAGCACCCCATCCAAGCTGTGGAGCCAGGTTCTCTGGCCTCAACTTTCCTCTCTCTAGCCCCCATCTCCCCACCCTTCCCACCTCACTCAGCAGGGAGCAGGGATGCCAGAGGCTGGCCCTGGGTTCCTCTTCCCTCTCCCTTTCCCAGAACCCAAAGTCCTCACTGGTAAAAGCAGTTTCATGGTTTCACAGTGATCCCCTAGCCCCAGGGTTTTTCTTCGAGTCACAGTCCGGTTCTTGGTCTCATCAAAAATGGCCCGAGAAATCAGACGGCCTGGGTCCAATGCCAGATCATATGTGACAGAGCTTTGGACATCACCTGAAGTGGAAGGGGGAATGGAAGATGAAAAGTGAAAGAGAATCTCAAATGTTGTTTTCATTTATTCATACAATAAATATTTGCTGAGCACTTTCTATGTGCCATGAACTGTACCAGGTACTGAGGATACATGTGGAGAAGACAGAGAAATACGGTTCCTGCCCTCCTGAAGCTCACAGCCTAGGAAAGGAGACAAGCATGTAGGGCATAACATCACAGCGTGATCAATGCAAGATCTAGGAGTCAAAGACCTAGGAGTCAAAAGATGCCTTCCTGGATGGGCCGTCTGAGCTCCGACCTGGAGCATGAGCAGGAGTTGGCTGAAGAGTGGGGAGGAGAAAGTCCCGAACTGTCAGAACGGTGGCTAAGACCAGAAGGGAGAGGGAGGCTGGCACATTTACGAAAAGTGTATGGAGTAAGTGGGAGTGGGATGAGGTGAGGCTGGAGTGGCAGGGAGGGGCCAAATCAGCAAGGGCATTGTAGGGAAAGATTTGGTCTTTATAAATGCAAGAAGGGAGGAGTTGAGGGGTGTTAAGCAGGGAAGTGAGGAGCCTAGATTTACATTTTAGGGCCAATCACTCTAGTTCCTATGTGGGGAATGGGTGAGAGGGTGCAAGAACAGATATCGGAACAACTCAAAGTGTAGGTAGGAAAGAGAAGCGGTCTAAAGGGAGGCAGTGGCTGGGCCAGTGGAGAGAAGTGGGCAGACTCCAGGTCTATCCTGGAGTCAGAACCTACAGGCCTGGGTGTGGGAAGAGGGGGAGAGAAGGGACCCAGGCTTCCAATACTGGCAGCTGGGTGGATGTGGACGTGAGATTTGGATTCCTGGCCCCATTCTGTCCTGAGGATGGTCTGGGTGCCTCTAGGAGAGTGAAGGACAGGGTCCACTGGGAGGAAACTTACCTAGATGGTCCAGTGAGCTTTTGTGAATAGTGAGACAGACTGTGGCATCTGCAGCTTCCAGGGTAGTGGGCACCTCTTCCCAGCACTGGTACACAGCCTTCGCCACCTCCGAGGGCATGAATCTCATGGCCACCTCCACTTCCAGTACCGGCAGGCTCCTGAGGGTATATGCAGAGGCTGAGGACAGGACTCCGGCCTCTGGGAGGAGAACAAGGGAAGGGGCAGCTTGGTGAATCAGACACACAGCAGGCAAGGGTAGGATGTGGGGAGTTGTCACCTGAGCAGCAGCACGTGTCCCCGGGCCCCCACGGCCAAGTCCACCAGTCCATCCTGGGTGAGGTCCTGACCCCCACTCAGCGACTGCCCAAAATACTGAAGCCTGGGGGAGAGCTGGGAGCCTGCGATGCACTGGCCAGAAAGGGAAAGGAAAAGTGGAAGTCAAGGGGAGGTGATGGGAAAGGTTTGAGAAGAGAGATCTGGAAAGGAGACTGCAACAAAAGCATATCTGAATGTAGAAATTGAAAAGGAGAGATGAGGGGGTAGGAATGAAAAGCAAGCAGAGTGAGGACCTCAGGGACCCTGGACAGAGAGCACGGAGCTCTTTTGGTCCAACTCATCATGAGGGTGCAGGTTAATGACAAAATAAAAGCATAACATTAGGAACCAAATAGATTCATTTATTCATCATTTGTATGTTCATTCATAAATATTTGATGAATGGAGTGCTTAGTGCTCCCACTGAGTTATCTTTACAAGAAGCCTGTGGAGTTAGTTTATCATTTAATGTTTCACAGAAGGAAACTAAGGCTCACAGAGGCTAAATCAGTCACTTGCTTAAGGCCACACAGCTAACATGACTGGCCAAGCATTTGACCTGGGGCCTGTGATCTCTTAACTATTATGCTGCCCACAAAAGATTGAAGTCTGTTTAGAGCCAAAGGAGAGAAAAGAGAGAGTTTGTACTGACCTGGGCCTGGTGAAATTCAGGGAAGTAACTCACTAAAAGAAGGAAGGGAACAGCTGCTGCCACGGCCAGTGATCTAAGACATGGGAAAGGAGGTGGAACAAGAGGCCGAAGACAGGGGGCCTCACCTGGCTGTGGGAGGGGCTGATGCCCAGTCCTGAGGTTCCATGAAATAGGTAGACGGCACCCTGGTTCTCCTGCTCTCCCGGGGCCCCAATGGCCACATCCATCAGCTTGTCCCCATTCACATCCCCCAGCACTGTCAGGGCTGCCCCAAAGCGGCCCCAGGGGTGGCCCTGCTCCCCATGGAGAACAGCCTCACACTGCCACCTAGACCTCTGCAGAACAAAACCAGTGTCAGGCCCCAACCCAGGCAATCCCTCCACCCACACCCAGGCCCCACCCAGCCCAGGTCTCATCAGCCACTCACCCCCCGGGGCAGAGAGCACACAGACACCTGGCCCCCGTGGGTTGGCTTGTAGTAATGGGGAGCCCCAATGAGGACCAGGTCGGAGCTGCCATCTCTGTCCACATCCACAGAGCACAGGGAGGCCCCGAAGTAGGAGCCGATCTGCAGGGCAGAGCCTGAAGTCATCCTGCCTGCCCCTGCCAGAGGAACCCCTTCTGGGCCAGGTCCCGCCTCCACCCAGCCACCAGGACCTCCCCCCACGGGCCCCAAACCCCCTTCATCTCCTCCCTCTCTGCCCCTGGAGACCCTGCCACCATCATGTGCACTTGGGCTTCCTCCACACCAACCTGGGTGCCTGTGACTTCAGCCCTCGGCTTCCATTGCCTGGACTCCTGGGTGAAGATGACAACCTTCCCGGTGTGCTGATGGCGGGGGGCCCCCAGGACCAGGCTCTGCACCCCCTTCCAAAGGGCCAGCTCAGTGGAGTAACCTGAGGGGGCCAGGCCTCAGCACAAAGGCTTCCCCTCCCGCCCCTGCCCCTGGGCTCCTGCCCCTCCCAGGCAGCTCATCTCCCGCCTGTCCCCACACCGCAGCCTTTTCTCACCCAGGTAAGAGTCTCCCATGTCCACATTCTCCTGAGACACGTTGATGAAGGTGGGGCTCATATTTGGGGGGTATAGGAAGGCACCTCCAGACCAGCCAAAGCTCCCCACAGCCCCCAGAACTGGCCCATCCTGGGAGGAAAGGATTCCAGGGCTGAGCAGGCTGGAGTGAGAAGACAGCCTATTCCAAAGCAATGCCTGCTGCCGACTCCACTGGTTAGTTGGAATTCTCCATCATTTTCCCTAACCCTCACCAGTGGCCTTGGAGTCCCTGACCCCTTACTTCCCTCAGTCCATCCCCACTGCCACTGTCCCAGTCAAGCCCATTGCCTCTCACCCACTGCCCCTTCTGCTCTCCTCTGCTCCATCTTCTACTGCCCCAGATTTAGGTTTCCTCAAACCCAAATGTGCAGCACCACCCTGCTGGCAAACCAAGATGGCTCCCTGTCACCAAGTCCCTTAAGATGGCATCTAGGATCCTTCCCAATCAAACCTGTGGAGTCACCCTCTGTTCCAAAGCATTCAAGCCTTTGACCTGGACACTTCTCTCTCTTCTCTTTTTCTGGGACTCCTCACTGGAGGAGTCAACCTCAAAGACACCTCCTCTGTGAGGTCCTTCCTTGGCTCCCTCAGGGAGCAATGGGTGTTTCATCCTTTGCATACTTTGTTTATTGCCTTTTCAAACTTTTGATTATGGACAATTTAGAACGTATACAAAAGTAGAAGGAAATGTATAATGAACCCATAAGTACCCATGACCGAGCTTCAGTGATCAATTCATGACAAATCTTGTTTCATTTCTAAGTCCCCCTTGCTCGCCTCTCAAAATCCCTCTGGAGATTTTGAACACACATCTACTTTCAGACAGGTCATGCCATGTTGTCATTTCTTTGGTCTGCATGGTCTGGCCCTTCCCTGCTGCATGGCCATCACCTTCCACGCTGCCCCTTGCTCACTCTGCTCCAGCTATGCTGGACCTTCTAGCTCTCTAGCACAGTAAACTTGTTCCTGCCTCAGGGCCTTTGCACTTGCCTTTGCCTCTACCTGGAGCAATCTCTCCCCAGGTTTTTCCAGGGCTGGCCCTTTCTTATCATCCAGCCTCCATTGATATTCCTCAGGCCTCCTCTGATCACCTCTCTCTCTCTGCCTCCCAACACTGAGCAGAATCTGAAAGCCTTTTGTTTGTTTGTTGTCTCTCCCACTAGATATGCACTCCCTGAGGGCAGGAACCTCGGCTCTCTGCTGTGCTCCCAGCACCTACATACACTGCCTGTATGTCTCTCCCACACTGGACAGTGAGCTTGAGGACAGGCTCTGCTTTCTTATTTACTTCTGGGTCCCAGCTCCTAGCCCAGGGCTGGCCCAGGGTTAGTGCCTGAGATCTGTTTACAAGCACATGCTCCACCCACCGTTGTGAGTACTGAACTGAAGCCTTTTTGTGCCATCTCATGCTGGAAGGAGCTACTTGTCCTCGACTGGGTTCCTGTGGGGAAACAGGTCACTTTGGCTCCCAGAGGCCATGAGACCACAAGGACTCAGAGCAGAGGGAGGAGAAGGTGGTCTGGGACTTGGGTTCTGGGAACAATTTTGAGTGAGCTGCAAATAGGGATGGACCCTCAGGACTGTGGAGGACAATTGCGTCAGGACCCTTTCAATTCCAAGACCCAGGCTTGTTCCCCATTTACCCTCGACTGCAAAGATCTTCTCCTGCAGCTGCTTCTGGATGCTGCCAAGTGCTGCAAAGTTGTTCACCTTGAACACGTGGTCCTGGGAGGGCGCTGAGCCAATGGTATTCAGCTCCTGCCTGGCAGTGGGTTCCTGGAAAGCATCTCCCACCTGCGGCAGAGAGGCAGCTGAGGAGGAGCCTGCCAGCCTTTCTGCCTGGGTGAGGTGCAGGCTGAGTCTGGGGGAGCCATGAGGAAGAGGACGCACCCCAACGGCATAACGGATGATTCCAGCTCTCTCTGCCTGAGGGATGACATCGCTGTATTTCAGGGGGTCTCTGTATTTCTGCCCATCTGTGATGACAATGAGGATCTTCTTGGCACTTTCACGGGCCCCATTCTTACTATGAAATAGTTCATTCCTGTCAGGGAAGAAAGGGAGATGACTCTACCGAGATGGGATCGATTCTGGAAAGAAATCATTTGCAGCACTAGAAGCTCATCTGGAGAGATTGGGGAGTCGTGGTACCCTCAGACTCTGCCAGGCATGTTAAGAAATTGATTCTTAACATCCCTGATTTTTAAAAGTCATACTGACAATAATTAGTAAGACCAATAATAAAGGTACTCACATTTCTTGTTCCTAAAATTCCATCTACTACGAAACCTCATTCCCAGGAGGCAGTAGGGTTCAGGGTAGGAGCTTTGGGGCCAGACACACTTGGGCAAGTTACTTTACCTCCCTGAGCCTCTGCTTCTTTCCATGCAATATGAGAATAATATTGTGCCATAGCTGGTCGCCAAAGATGGCCCCCAGTGAGCCACACCAGATTCTCTTCCCATGTTGAACCTGGCCTATGACTTGCTTTAATCAGTAGCATGCAATGGAAGTGACACCATGCCAGTTATGGGCCTAAGAAGCCTGGGTAGCTTTTGCAGTTTTGGGAGCCCTGAGCCACCACGAGAGAAGTCTAGCTACCCTGTGGGAGGCTCCCCATGGAGTGGCCACTTGAAGAGAGAGGCCTGGCCATTCCAGCTGAGCCCAGCTTCTAGCCAGTCCTGCCAAGGCAGCAGCCGTGCGAATGAAGCTCTCATGTTCCGGCCTCAGGCGCCGCCTGACCACAGCCACACTGGAGACCCTACGCAAGAACGGCAGATGAGCCATCCAGCCGAGCCCCAGGATCTTGAAAAATAATAAAAGAGTTGTCGTTTAGGCCAGTAAACTTGGGAGTTGTTTGTTAGGCAGCAATAGATAACTGAGACAAACAGTGTCCGGTTATTCTGAGGACTAAATGAGGTCAAGCTTTTACAACAGTGAATGGCCCACACGTAAGTATTATATCTATAGCAGCTGTTACAAATGATTAAAAACATAACTATATGCTCGTGTAGTTCTACAAACTCAGAATAAACACACACACAGGCCAAACAACACACACGCGCCAGATATAATACTGGAAACAACCGAAATGTCCACCATTAGGGAAGGGGTTTAACAAATCATGACCCAGCCCCTTGATGGCAAAGCTCACAACCATTTCAAAGGAAAACAATAAAAACTGTAGAGAAACATGGAAGAGGTTTATAAAACCTAGACGGAAAAAAAGTTTCTGCCCAGATTGTGACTATATAAAATATGTCTGAATAAAGACAAGGATGGAAATAACACTGCGCTTTGCAGGTGGGATTTATTTATTCGTTTGTCCTTATCCCATCTTGTTGCTAAAATACTGTGAGGTGGTTGGCTAAAGGGACTGTAGGTAATACTTCTTTTTTTCAAAACTCTCCTTAATGTTATTATCATTTTGTCTTTTTTTGTATTGAAACTTCTAAAAAAGAAAATACAGTCAGTGGCAGGGAGGGGCTGAGTTCAGCCCTGAGATGGGCCTGGCTCTGGGGAGCGGGGAGGCTGCTGTGCTGGGCAATGGGGAGCAGGACGGGTGTTGATGAGAACCACACCATCGTCCACCACTAGGGGGAGCCTCGGGGGCTAGGAAGGGACGCCACTCCAGTGTGACTTTCAACTGAAGGGGCAGAGACTTTCTTCCTGGTTGTCCAGTCCCAAGGGGCCAGTGTTCAAGGCAGAAAGGCCACACAAGAATTAAAGAGGGTGCATTTGACGGGAGCATCCTTGTTCAGAATTCCTCTAGGACCACCCCCAGCGAGGCACCCAGGGGTGTGCAGGAAGTCAAGGATCCCAGACGTTAAGCCCAGCTCCTTTCCAAAAGAACCACGTCCTCTTCTGCTCTGGCCCCACCATCTAAGCCACTTTCTTCATGGACCACCTAGCACCCAATGTTGGGCAGGCACATAGTAAGCATCCAGTTAACATAGAAGGCACGTGTGGATGAGGAATGAGGAGATGGAGGGAGGTGAGTGGGGACAAAGGCACAAAGAAGACACTTGGCAACAATTCCTGAGTCCCTGCCAGGGAGATAAAAGAGAGGCTGCACCATTCTCTGGATAAAACCCCAACCAGTTATCCAGCACTTCCCGAGAAGAAGCACCTCACGCGTATTATCCCATTTAATCCTTCCAACCACATTGTGAGTTTATCTGCATATAAAAGTTTACTGAGACTCAGAAAGAGTCAGTAACTCCCAGGGTTGCCCAAGTAGCAAGTGGGGAGCCGGAGGGGAACTCAGACGTGTCTGAAGCAAAGCCCAGGCCTCTGCTGCCCCAGGTGGGCTCAGGGTCCAGCCAACCCGAGGGCAGGCAGAGGGGAAACAGTAGCAGAGGAATCCCATCCTATGTCAGGGGGCACGCAGTAAGCAAGGGGGCCAGAAACACTCCAAGGAGGACTCTGCCTGCAGTCCCCACACCTCCCTTTTGAGCTCCTTTCCCCAGAGTCTCCCTCAGCCTAGGAGAGGGGCTACAGACCAGCACGGGGAAGCCATGTGGCAGCGTGTCCACAGACAGCAGGAGAGGGAGCTTACACCACTGTCAGGATGCCCGTGGCTGTGTACGTCAGGCCTGTCAGTTGGACGATGGGATCCACCAGGCTCAGAGGGCGTGAGCTGCTCTGGAATTTGGAGAAGGTGAAGTGGATCTCCATGAGGTTTGAGTACTGCATCAGCGAGAACTGTGAAGGCCAAGAGGAGGGCCCAGGGCTCAGGAGTTGCTTTTTAATAAACTTTTAATTTTGGAATAACTTTGGATTTACAAACCACGTCCCATGTGTTTTTGAGGCCCTACAAATAATATACTGAAACGCAGAAAAAAAATTTGGGCCAAAAAAGAATACTGGAAAATAGAAACCAAATATTTCTTTCATAGTGTACAAAGAATAACCTTGCCAACTGCAATGTTTGTTAAACTTAGATTTTTTTAAATGTTCCAACACATGAAATCAACCTGTAGGCTATATTTCCTTACTTAAGAATTTGTACGTACATATCCATTAATTACTGGGAAATAAAATAATAGGATAAAGAAATCATGAGTCATGTGGAAAACATAATTAAAAAATCAGCAATTATTTGGCCAAGTTACCTTCAGTTAAATTTCCCACAAAACAGCAAAAACGTCGTTTTTCCTGTGGCACGTGGGGACAAATTAAATACCATGGGGGAACCTCCGGGATACCTTGACCATGGACCCTCATCTCATCGTGGCACAGGTCCACTGAGCCAACCCCCCGGGATGCCAGGCCCCCTCCCAGGTTGACCTTCCCCAGAGGTACACCCGCCCCCACCACACTCCCCAGGCCTCGGGGACCCAGTCTTCACCAGGGTGTCGGTGCCCTCAAACTGGCCCATCACAGCTCTGACAAAGTCCTTCATCTGCTTAAAGTCACTTTCAGAAATGCTGCCAGAGCCGTCGATCAGGAAGACAATGTCCATCTCTTGATTTGGACACTCTGCAGAGACGGAGGGAGGAATCAGATGCATGTGTGGGTCCCAGCCATCTCCTGGGGCCCAGAAACCCTTCCTGTTCCACACAGTCAGGGGGCCATTCTTGGCATAGGGGTCGGTCCCCACTGGGTTTCTAACACCATCCACAGAGGAGGCCCAAGCCTGTTGCCCCAGCCCCTTCTCCCCTCGGCAGGGTCCCTGTTGCTCCCCTCCTCCCACAAGGCCTGGAAAAGGGGAGGAGGAAGTAGAGGATAGGGGCTGGGTGGGCTCCTCATTCGTTTAGTCAACAAATATTTGTTGAGTACACACTCTAGGGGTGCCGTAGAGCCTAGGGGAAGGCAATTTAGCAAAGTGGTTCAGAGTGTGCATTCTGGAGCCAGCTCAGATCCCAGCTCCACCACCTACTAGTGGTAAATTCAGGCAAGTTAACTTCACTGGGCTTCAGCGTTCCCCATCTGTTAAGTGGGGATAATAATAGTGCCTACCGCATGAGATTACTGTAAGGATAAAATTAATCTGTACGTAAAGTGCTTAAGACAGGGCCTGCCCCCCCATAAGGGGTAGCTGCTATCGCCCTCATCACCACGTGCCAGTCGCGCTCCAAGCTTCCCGTGGGTTAACTGAGGCCTCTGTTCTGATCGCTTTGCAGTCCACCCTCTCCTCTGCCCAGTCCTTCCCTCACACTCTCACAGGTATTGCTCCCGCGAACATTCCCAAATGAGCCTCAGTCTGCTTCTGGGAAAATCTGATCTAAGACCATAGCTTTAAAAAAAAAGATACCATCCCCACCCTTGTGGAGTCCACACCGTAATGGAAAGACACACCATATGTACAAAAACCAATAAGACATTTCAGGTTGTTCCCAGACTCACATGGGGGGTTGTGGCTTGTGTGCAGGACCCAGTGGGTCCCTCCACCAGCACCCCACATCCTGTGTTGCTCCCAGGGTGGTGGGAGATCGGGCCATTACAGCGTGGAGGTGTGATGCTGAGCTGCGGTAGCAGCTGCCTCCGGCCACTAAAGTAAAAATGTCTTCTCCTCGCTCCCCACTCCTCCCCCAGCCCACCTGCTTCACCGGTCTGAGAAGATATGGAAGGTCACTTCCCTCCCTGCTTCCTCCACGACTAGGTAAGCCAGCCATCCACATGCAGGCTGAGACGCCCTCAAGAGCTCCCCTTCTCACCCGTTATCCCCCCACAGCAGGGTAGCTGGAGTTCCCTGTCACCACATCTTGGACTTGTGCCCGCTTTGTTAGCTGCGTCTCAAAACCACCCCCCACATCCTCTCTGGGCTAGGCCTGTGGTAAGCTCCCTCAAAATGTCACTTCTGTTTCATGCTCCTTTTATTGCATCGACTGGGCTTCCAACAGCAGGCACCTGACTGTAGCTGAGCGCCGCCTGAGAAAGGACCAAGGCAATTAGGCAAGGTTGGCTCAAGCTCTGGGCTCTGCCACCTCCTAACAGTGGAAACTCACCTCTCTGAGCCTCAGTTTTTTTGTCTGTAAAATGGGGATCATCCTCCCCACCACCCAGGATCTTGTGAGGATGCAATAAGGTGATGCATACCAGGCGCCCAGCACTGCCTGGCACACAGTCCCTTCCTCTTCTACTCACACCTGCCTCACCTGCCCGGGTCTATGTGCCTGTGTCCCATTTTCATCACGAGCCCCGGAGACATCTAAGAGAAGACATTTACCTCCTAGGGTTTAAATGCCACATTCCCTACCGTGGCTGCAAAGACATTCCCAGCGGGGCATGGTACCCTCAAGAGTCCCGGACACCCCTTCTCCACTCTCCCTGTCCCCTCTCTAGACTCTGCTCTCACAATGTGGTCTGGGGGTGTTTCTGCTGCTGCTTCACCTTTAGCTAAAAGCCCACCATGCCTGGCATCATGCCTTCTCAGGTCCAAAGCATTGTTCTCAGTCAGCACCTTGAGCTGCCCCCAGCCCTCACTTGGGGCCCATTTTCCCCTCTGATGCCCCGCAGATGGTGCAGTTTATCTATATCTTCCTCCTAGTCCAAAGCCATGGTCCTCAACTATCAGTATTATGTGTCAGGCAGGGATCTACACATTTTATATGTGTATATTAAGTCTTTGAATCCTCATAACCATCTCAATTGTTAAGCCCCATTTTACCAATGAGGAAACTAATGCCCAGTGAAGGAAGCCACTTGCCCAAGGACACAGAAGACAAACTTATGCAGACTGACTCTCAGAAAGGCTTCTCCTGTGTCCTCAGGCCCCATCCTCTGTGGAAGACATCAGTGCTGGTAAAACCGCATCACACTGTCTATGGCCCTACGTCTGCTCTCCTTGGAAAGGGAAGAGTTAGTTTGGGGAGTCCTGGCGGCTCAGCAGTGAACAATCCGAACTGCCTCCCTCTTGGATCCTTGGATCTACAACCTTACCACACATTTTCACCATCCAAGGCCCTTCCTCTGAAGCCCAAGAAGTGTCCCTGCACCTGTCAGCAACTGGAAGACCTGCATGCCTCCCGCAGCCAGCACATGGGGCTCCCTTCAGCCCCATCAGAACTTTTACCCCTCAACCAGCTTAGGGCTCCTGCCATGAGCTGCCCTCCCTGCTAGGCCAGACCATGCTCCTAGCCCTTCTTGGGCTTGCTGAGGCCTCTGGGAAGGAACCATGGGCACAGGAGGCCAAGACCCAGGCCTGAAGCTCTGCCCATCCCTCAGTGTCAGCATGGGCTCCATGCAGAATCGCTGTCTCTAAGGGACTTACCTGGCAGGGCAGCGGGGATTGTCCAGATGATCTGCAGGTGGGAGCCCAACAGGAGGCAGGAGCCTTCTGCATACATGTTCTTCCCACAGGCTTTGTGCATCGTTGGGCCGCAGGCCTGGAGGCAGAGGCCTGTGTGGGCAAGGGGGCCCCCAGAACACCCCTCCTCTTTTCCCCCAGCCCCAGCCACCTCTGGCTCCTCCCCTCGCAACCCTCCTGTGACCCAGGAAAACTCACCAGCAGCTGGGAGAGATTGGTGGAGGCCACCAATGACAGGCCTAGGGACATGTTCACAGCCTCTGTGGGGGCTAAGAGGGCAGACAGACATGGGCACACTCTTATTTAGGGAAGGAGACCAGGCCAGAGGCTGAGGAGCGAGCACTCTGGTGGAGGAGGGGTGAGGACCCAGGTCCTGGGTCGAGTCACTCACTGTGCAGTGAGATGGGCTGACATTGGCCGGTGGCAGCCTCGCACTCGTACAACCGTCCTGTTTGGTTGACTGCCACCACCTCCAGAGGGGCTCCCACCACGAGTCTGAAGGCACAATCATGACATACAGTTGCAGGAGGGGTGGGGGCACAGGGCGCTTCAGGTGAGGAAGTACCACTGTGCAATGGGAAAGCAAGACTGTGAGGGAAGCTCTTGGCATTTGCCACTTGCGAGGCTACTCAAAAACCAGGGCCTGAGTTTAACCCACAAATGCTGAAGGACCATGCTGGGCTTTTGGTTTATTTGTGTGTGTGTATACACAAATATACGTGTATTTATGTGTACAAATGGTTTAGATTTTAACATTCACCAAAAATAAAACTATTCAAAACAAAAACAGCATTCCTCAACCATGGGTAAGTACATTTGTGTCTGGGTTGCCATCATTCTGAGCCACCCAAGAAACAGATCACCTCAAGTCAGATGGAAAAATTTCCTGAAGCCGTAATCTTTCAAAACAAATAGATGATTCCGTAATTAATTGGACAAATTAAATATAATATAAACAATTTAAATTGGACTATTTAAAGCAGCTGTATCAGAATCCATATCTATATCTTTAGTCACGTAAATGCAACAGTTAATTTGCAAAACCTTGAGGGGAGAAAATTTTTTAATTTTAGAAACATTTTACCACTACCAACAACCGCTCCACTCAGATGAGGAAACTAGATAAATACTGGTGTATTTTTTTTTTTTTTTTTTGGTGAGGAAGACCAGCCCTGAGCTAACATCCGTTGCTAATCCTCCTCTTCTTGCCGAGGAAGACTGGCCCTGGGCTAACATCGTGCCCATCTTCCTCTACTTTATATGGGACGCCGCCACAGCGTGGCTGACATGCAGTGCGTCGGCGGGCGCCCGGGATCCGAACCGGCGAACCCCGGGCTGCCAAGCGCGGACGAAACCGCTATGCCACCGGGCGGACCCAATACTGGTGTATTTTGATTAATTAGCCAAGCAAGTGTTGTTAAATTGGCATTTAAACTTTCCTTCTAGAGAGCCGTTTCTTCCTGGGAAGCTGAAATCCCTGTGTGTCTAGACTTGCTAATGAAAATGGAAGCAGATGACTGGAGCTGTAGCAGTTTGGGGCCTGCTGGCAGAGATGGGTGACCAAACTCTTAGTCTTAAACTATTGATCCGCATGTTTTTCTTCACTCCAACCCATTCCTTACATGTAGTAGCAATATTCTCAGTATTTGCATTACAATTCAGCAGAAACAAAAAAAAAAACAATAACTTTGTAGCCATCAGAATGTCATCCAATATATAGTATTGACTTTCTTGTAAATACTGGTGAACAGTGGTCAATCAATAGCGTTATATTCATTTTTTTAAGAAACAGGGCCCGAACACAAATTGATGGCGAGGGAGAAAGGAGAGTGGGTGTCTTTGGATTTGTTGAGTGTTGGAGGATCAGGAAGGGCCCAAGGGAACCCAGGGGGGTCCCTCATGCCAGGGTCACTGGGCAGGGGGCGGGGGGCAGGCCCGCTGAGAATCCTTCCCTGGGAGGCAGTAATAGACTGGGCCGTGCGTGAGCCAAGGCTCCAAGCCCCAGAGCATCTTTACTTACAAAACATGAATGCAAAGATGAAATCATTAATAATTTCACGAGGGAGACTGAAAGTGCTGGGGCCCAAGTGCAAGGGTGACTGCGCTGTCACATGCCAGGAAGCCAGCCCTACCTGGAGGGCAGATTCAAGGCCTCCCTCCCAAGGCAGTGTCTTGCCCAGAGTTTGTGGCCCTTCCTGGGACTGTGAGTGGTTAGGAGTGTGTCAGGGGCCTCGGAGTAGTAGTGGTCAGGCTTCTTGCCCATGCTGCCCTTCCTCCAAGACACCTCCTGGGTGTGCCACATGCAGCCACCTGCCTGCAAGCTGAGGGGATGGAGGTGGGGGTTAGTGCGGGGCACCTACCTCGATCTGCCGAACTGGGCCACACTCTGCCCAAAGCTGGCTCCGTCCTCCTGGAAGACCTTGGGCTCCTCCACATCCAAGTTGAATCCATGATAAGAAGCCAGGACTGAGGAATATGGGGAGTTGGGGGTGGGAGGGACAGTCAGAGAAGCCCCTTCCCCTCTGAACCCCTGGCTTCTTGGGGTCTTGATGCCCACCCCACTCCAGCCTTGGTTCCCCATCTGCCCAGGAGAGGGATGTTCTCTTCTTTGTTTCCCAATTTGCCATCTGTGCGGTTCGCATCTCTCTCCCTCCCTCAAAAAGAATCAAACCACAGGGCAAAGGGCAATAATCCAGAGAAATGCCCCCTCAAGGACACTTTAAAGGACACCCACAATTTGAAATTAGGCCAGTCACCTCCTGGTATGTTAGATCAGGAATGTCTCTTAAAGATAAAGTGACCCTACAACTTACTGTCTAAACTGGGACCTTCTGAGAATGAAAGGGGTACCATTAAAAATGACACCAGGGACATTGGCACTGCCTCAGGCAAATCAGGACATATGGTCACCCAACTTAAAGGCTGTCCTGCTCCATCTTCTTATTATACAGAGACCCTAAGGTCCAGATTGGGAAACAGACTTAGAATTCTGTGACTAATCGTTTGTAATCATGTATTTCCCATGTCCCCCTCTCTTGGCACCAGGCTCTGACAGGCAAGGACAGCATCATCTGTCTTGTCTCGGTACCTGTGCAATGCCTGGGCCTCATTACTATTTGTTGACTGACCCAGAATCACACAGCAAGTCATTGATACAGCCAGGATTCCAACCCACTCTCCTGATCCTTGATTGACCCCATGCCCCTCCCTGGTGGCTAAGCTCGAAAGACTCAGGGGAAGACCTCTACATTTCAAGGGCTTTTTCCAACTCCTCTGCTCCCACCTTTCCTCCCCATTCCTCCTAGAATTCCCAGCTATCTCTGAATTGAGGAGTCAACTCCAATCCCAAGAGTAGGGAAGCTCTAAGGAGGTCAAGCATCAGGCCAGGCAGCGATACGGAGGGTCCAGACACCTGAACCCTGGGACTGTGAGAAGAAGCCAGATGTTCAGGGTGCTGGGACCCTACAATGGCCACATCCAAGGGAGCCTCATGTCCTACATCTTCCTCTCAAAGAATCATTCTGTTTCTGAGTCTGAAAGCAGACCCTATGACCTGACAGGTAGCAGGATAACGAGGGTCTCAGACGCAAGTGCCTCAGGGTCCAGGCAGGTGACCTCAGTGAATGAAGTGGGTAGGTGTGAGCACCAGGAATGATGGGCACTTAGAGCTGTGGCCCTTCTAAATGAGGGAGCTGTTCCCAGGCTCTAGTGCCCAGAGCTGCCAGACCTTCCCATTTCTCAAGGGAAACTTGAAATCTGGATTTTTGTGTGAAATCTGATTTTTAACTGACACACGACTGATTTTTTAAATGACACACAAATGTGGCCTGATACAGTTTTTAACTTCTGGACTATTATCCTGGCAGCATGGGACAGGCTACCTGAAATCAAGACTTGGGGGAAATGCAGGACAAGGAGATGCTATCCAACCTTTTCCCTCCCTGATGGATTCTGTGGCCTTCCTCTCCCAGGGTGCTGAGGCAGATTCCTCTCACCCGCACAGCACCGACTCCAGGGCCCCCACAGGAGGAAGGGAGGGAGGGAGGCCATGGGGAACGTGGAAAGGCAGCTCATCCTCCACCCAAGCATACCCACGAGCCCATCTTCCCTCACCCTTGCTCAGATCATTCCCTTCCCCAGATTCCAGGCCATTCCTCCTTCCACACCAAACCCTGGACACTAGACCACTTCCCTGCCTTCAGCAGTTCTTGAGAGCTGTATGAGCTGACCACCAGCCCCTAGTCTGCCCTGCCAGAAAGAGACCCCCAACCAAGGCTTCTCCCAGCCCTGAGGACCCACACTCACCACCCAGGAGGAGCATAACTCCAAAGGCCGTCAGTGAGCGGTGCATTGGAGGAGAAGCAGAGAGCTGCGTAACAGAGCACTGAAAGGTGCTCTGTGTCTTGGGGGAGAGTTAAAATAATGACTCAGGGCCTTGAACAGTGGGAGGAAGGCACAATGAGGAAGTCTTTGGTTAATCATAGAACAGAGGCAGGGGCAGGAGGCCAAACACACCCTTACTCTCCCACCACCATCACCTCCAGGGATCTGGCTTCCCTCTTCAGGGCCTGACTATCCCAGAAGACCACCTTCCCCCAGCCCTCGAGGTCCAGTTGGTACCCAGGGTTCCTGGTAGCTCTCGGGTAGGTCTCTGGTAGCCTCAGAAGCCAGGCTGTATGTGAGTGGAAGGGTCGGAACAGATGGCTATAGAGGTCCCACTACGTGGATGTGAGCCTGGAGAGACGCAGACCACTGCCTCGGATAGCAGTGTCATGGGGGTGAGGGGAGGAACGGCACAGGTGACGGTGTTGTTTGAAAAAGCAGATGCCATCAAGAGGGGAATGGATAACCAAACTGGTAAATTCATACAATGGACTTACTAGTCAGCAATAAGGAAGAGATCTATAGAACAACAAGGATGAACCTCAACCTTTTCATAAGTGAAAGAAGCCAGACACCAGGATGCATAATGCATGATTCCTTTCATATGAACAGGCAAAACTAACCTATGACGATAGAAATCAGAAGAGTGATTGCCTCTGGTGGGGTGCAGAGGAAACTAACATTTGTTAAATTTAACGTTCAGCACTTAGTAGTTTAGCGTTTGTTAAATTGAGGAGGAGTAAATAAATGAGTGTAAATAAATTGTTATTTATTCTCTGTAATTTTCTGTGTGTTTTAAATATTCCACAATTAAATAAAATTGAATGTTTCCCAGAAACATGAAAAATATCCAATGTATAAAAGCCCAAGAATAGACTTGGAAGGTTAGAATATATGACAAAATCCCTAACTATGGCCTAAATTAGTTTAAGTATATATGTAACAGTTATTTTAAAACACTTAAAATGTATATTGAATGTATAAGTATAGACAATATAAAATCGTTTTCTAAACAAAAATTCTAGCTCAATTTACTCGAGCTGATATTTAATGAACAGAAGAAATTAATTAGACACTTGGGAAGGGTATTGATGGTGCCCTTGCAGGGAATGGGGCCCAAGGTTGTGACCACTGACTTTGGGGCTGACTTACCTACTTTCTGCAAAGACTGCCAAGGCCAAGTTGGGCAATAGCCTTCTCCCTCTCCTGCTAGGGGGTCTGTAACAGACAGCATCCTGTCCTCAGTCCTGTGGATCTGTGAGCGACTCTCTGTGTTTGGAACCACAAAATAATTTTTTAATGATTCTCCTCAATCCAAGAGTTTAAAGACCTCTTCATTTCCTCATCTTCACCACACCTCATCTTTTAGACATGACCTTGAGTGATACCACGTTTCTTACATGGTCTTTAATTTTGGACTTCCTTTCACAAGCAAGGCTTGAGGCTAAGATTTTACTGATTTCAGCAACTATCAAGATATCCAACTTTGCCCCAATTGTATTATCACTTATCTCAGCAAAAGTTTTTGTTTTCCACTCATTTTTAAAGAACGATAAGGGCAAATTGCAGAAAGATTTTCAAGTACTTGCAAAAATCACACACTGCCAGGAACTTGTCTTTTTCCCAAGCCCAGTGCCAAAGCTGCCAAGGCTCAGACCCCTCCAGCAGTTGCTGTAGGGGATATTCCTCAACTATGGGCATCCTCAGAACTCAGTGAGGCTGCCCACTTAGGAGAACCACCGACTCTCAGCAAATGTTTTCAAAGCTGGTGATGTGGTAATTTAAAATTAGAAATATTTATTTGGTCCTCGTCGTCATTTCTGGCACAGAGCTCCTAAACCTGTTGTAATTTCCTAAGTGATGAGAGCAATAAAGGTGTCTTTTGTTACATTAATGAGGTGACTTTTGGAAAGTACCTAAGGATGGGGGCTGGTCGCCAGTAGAGCCAACCATGTGATTGGAACTTTCAGTCCCAACTCCCCTAACCTCCTGGAAGGGAAAAGAGGCTGGAGGTTGAATCAATCACCAATGGCCAATGATTTACTCGATCATGCCTATATAGTGAAGCCTCCATAAGGACCCAAAAGGACGGGATTCAGGGAGCTTCTGGGTTGGTGAACACGTGGAGGTTTAGGGAGAGTGGCATTCTTGGAGAGGACATGGAAGATTCCGCCCTTTCCCCATGCCTTGCCCTATGCGTCTCTTCCAGGAGTTACACCCTTTTATAATAAACTGATGATCTAGTAAGTAAAATATTTCTCTGAGTTCTGTGAGCCACTCTAGCAAATTAACCAAACCCAAGGAGAAAGGGTTGTTGGAACCTCCAATCTATAGTCAGTCAGTCAGAAGCACAGATGATAACCTGGACTTGCAATTGGCATCTGAAACCAGGCGGGGTGGGGGCTGTCTTGTAGAACTGAATCCTTAACCTGTGGAATCTGATGCTATCTTCAAGTAGATAGTATCAAAATTGAGTTGAATTGTAGGGCACCCAGCTTATGTTAGAGAATTGCTTGGTGGTGGGGAAAACCACACACACACACACACACACACACCAATGGAATTGGGGTGCTCACAACCCTTAGTTGGTGTCAGGAACGGGGTTTGCTAAAATGCCCCTGGCTTGTGGAAACACATGGTTTGGGAAGAGAAAGGATGAAAGGGCAGAGGTGAAGAAACTTTGATCCCTGGATGGCTCCCTAGACACACATACTACGGTACTGCAGCTGTGCTGCGATCAGTTACTAAAGGAAAAAGTGACCAATAGAATTTAGAAATGGTAGTAAACCTGACTCCTGAGGAGTTGACTTGTTGACTATATGAGGAAATGAAAAATAATAAGAAGCATGCCAAACATACCATCCCTTGGTTACTGTTATCCATAATAGCTAAAATGAAAGTAAAAGAAAGTTGTTTTGGGCCTTGATGCTAAACCCAGGTCAGATTTCAGTGAATCTGAGCTTGGGCCTCTAGCCTCAAAGCAGCCCCCCAAGCTAAAAATTGTGCAGGGACAACAGAAAATACCTCTAAGACCTCTGCTCACCAACAAGGTAGTCATTGTGGGGGAAAGGCGAAACCAAGAAACTACTGAAACCAGGAGGGAAAACGTGAAGGAGTCGTTGCATTTTGTGGATCAGTGTCATCAGGTTCCTGAGGGATCTTTACGAAAGTGGATGGTGAGAGTGATGAGTTGGGGCTGTGTCTTTGGTTTTGAGGGCTGCAGAGTGGAAGAGCATGTTTGGGTTGGTGCAGGACTCACAGCTCCCTGTGGAACAATCACCGATGGCTGTATGTGACCCAGACACACAGGAGGTTAGTCCTGGGGGAACAGCCAGCCTGGTGGACTGGATAAAAGCCACCATAAGGTCTGTTTACCCTGAGAAGGGGGACTGTCCATCTCCTCCTACAAATGCCAAGTGGAATACGCCAGATGAAGCAGCTGATATGCTTCAAACACAAGCCATGTGGGACTGGCTTTATGACGACTGGGATATTCATCTGCTGGATATGCCGTTACCCAGGCGATGGTAAATGCTGTGGTTAAGGGGGCCCCTTTCACGTGGGCACCCCACATTATCTTATAATTCCTAACTGAGGGACAGTTCAGGAAGCTCATAGGTCTTACAGATGCTGGTAAAAACATTAGTTTAATTAACAAGAGAATGGGACGAGGCTGAGGGGAGAGTTGAGGGACTTCCCAACAAAGTGGAAATTTTTAAGTGGTCATTAAGAAATAAGGTGAATAAAGCAAATATTGATAGGGAGGAAACAGAAAGGGGAGAGTCACGGGACTCGTCCCAGCAGAGGGGAAATCTTTAGAAGGTTTTTGAGAAATTTAAAAAGCCAGAAAGCAGAATTTACAATGAGAAATCTGACCAGCAATTACTTGGGCATTTTAACCAGGTTAAAGATTAACAAAAGGGCCAGGGTCCTTTGGCTCAACCCCTCCCTGAGGACTCAAAGCCTTTTGCACAAGAGTAAGTAAAATGGTCAGGGGGTGGAGAAGAGAAGTTTCCAGGACTCCTTGATACAAGATTCTCTTGAACTGTGATACCAAAATCCACTGGTGAAGCCCTCACTTGGGCTACAATTAGAATGAGAGAATGTAAAAATGTAATGGTTGATACAGTTATGAAAGTTGGAATGTTTAAACAGCCTTTATGTAGAGAAATTGTATCTCCTTTGCTTGAATGTCTTATGGGAATGGATATTATGTCTGGTTGGGGAACACTTCCCCTACCCAGTATTGTAAAACCAAAACCTATAGATGAAGTCCTAATGGAGGCTATAGTTAGGAATGTAAGAGTTGATGGAAATAAGGTAAAAGTTTGTAGGAGAACTGGTATTGTGAAAGATGACATGAGTAGAGACATATTAAAATAGAGCCAGGGCAGCACATCCTTTTTCTTTACCTTCCAAACTGGACCAAGCCACCAACATTCCAAGAAGTCAGTAAGGACAAGAATATCCTGTTTGTAAGAACTGATGAAACTGGACTTTGCTAATGACCAAAGCTAACCAATCAATGAAGTACAAGTCTAGCCTTTTGCCTGAGGACCAAATCTCAAGCCAGTCTATGAAGCACAAACCTAGACTTAACTCATCTAGCACGAATGAACTCTTCCTTAATACAACTCACCTCATCTTCCTCTCTTCCCCCCCCCCAAAAAAAACCCTAAGCCCCTCTTCTGTAATCAGGACCCTTTTTGGATTTCTACCTGAATCTGTGCTCCCCAAATTGCAATTCTTTGATCCCAGATAAACGCTTTTCCTCTTAAACTGGTTTCTGTTTTTGTAGGTTGACAGTATGTTTGAACAGGCTTTACGTGAAGTGGTTGCATCTGTTTTACCTCATTGTATTATGGGGATGGACATTGTACCTCACTGGGGAAGGTTTCCTCTACCTAACACTGTAAAACAGAAGGCATGTAAATCCGCCCTTCAAGCAATGTTGATTGCCCATGCTAAATGGGAACCAGTAAGATTGCCCGCGCCCACACGGTGTGGAATAGAAGCTGGAGTGCTGGTAGGGACAGATTCTCAGTGCAATGGCCCTGTGTGGAGCACAGGCTGGGGCTTATGGCATAGTTACAGTTTCTTCCTTAGGAATCATCCCTGCTTCCACCCCTTGTAGTTGCAGCCCTGGTCCTGTGACCACTGCATCAAGTAGAGGGGCCATGCTGTGGCAGCATCCCACATATAAAAAGTAGAGGAAGATTGGCACAGATGTTAGCTCACGGCCAAGACTGGCACAGCTTTTAGCTCAGGGCCAATCTTCCTTACGCACACACAAAAAATTAAATCTTAAGTGACCATATTTCTCCCTGACATAACTTTAGTATGAAAGTGATCTCCTACTTACCTATTTCTCTACATAGCACTGCAAAGATGAATACCCAGAGGCCATGATTTAATCAGATTCACAATTCTCTTTCTTTCCTTCAGCACTGAATCAAGGGTAAAGGGCATATTGTTAACTCCCCCATCCTCTGCAAATAAAGTACATGTAGACTAGCCACTTTAGGCTGATGCTCCATCAGCAGTGATCCCATCCCCTTTTCTGCCACTCACAAGATGAACATTAATTAGACACAAATAACCAAATCTCATTTTATGTTACTTGGGTTTCAGTGATAAACCAAAAATCATCAAGCATTTCTTCCCGTATATGCACCGCAAAAAGCCTAGGGCTGATTCAGACTTTCCACATCAGTGACTGAATCTAAGTGTAAAGTGACATGTTTACTCTGCCACACATGTTAGTCATTGCTATTCCACTGTATACACAATGTCCAAACTGTCCCTTGATAAAGGAATTTTTCCAACAGCTTATTCTTCAAGTATAACATTTGCCAGACACTGTGGGCAGCCTACCCAACAGACACCAGCCCAGCCATCTTCTTCCTGGTTGTCACAGCTACCTCCACTATTAAGCCTGCAAAAGGCAGATGCTCACTTTCTGAGCATTCTATATGGTCAGGGCATGGAATTTGCCTCAATTCTGGTCAAGGAGACCTAAGGGAGAATTGGGATCTATGAAAAAGATTTACCTCCCTGATACACAAAGATATGAAGAGAAACTGTGTTGGTTCAAACCTTGAGAGTTCCCCAGGTGAAATTGGAAACTGGGCCTGGTACATGGAGGGCAAGGAGAGAGAAAAAAAGGCAGACTCCACCAGATTGGTAGGTGGCAGGTTTAATAAACAAGGGAATTTACATCCGAGGTTTGTCTTGGGTGGCTGCAAGACAAGTAGATCTCTGCATCTGCCCACCAAAATCTTAAAAGTTTATATAGAGGCCTTAACTGGGTTCTACTCATGTATATCATCCAAATGGTCTCAACAACACATTGCTCTCCCAAGGCTGCATCCTTGAAAACAGCTCCCACTTTGGGAACGGTGGGCAGGACACACATTCCAAGGAGCAAGGAGGAGTGAAGAGCTTCCTATTGCCTGGGTCCAGCTTGTGGGTCAACTGGTGGTCACATCCTCTTGATGACCCCCTCCAATACCCCACCCCTTGTGACCAGCTCTTGCAATCTTACATGCCCCCCTCTTCTGCAGTGTGCCTTGAGCGGTCAGCAAGGGGTTTCACCAGCATGGAGGTGGCTCATTTGGCAGCTATCTGGCTGTACTGGAGGCAGATACCACAGCAGTAAGAGGTATACGCAAGAGAAAACACAGATCAAGATAATGATTCCCAAAATAAGTAACAATTTTTTTTGCCAAGAGCCCCTTGATCCAAATCACTGATGTATTAAGTCCCCTGAGCTGGGGGTCGGATCACTCAGGGTATTCACTTATGTCCTCATGTGATTTAATAAAGATGATATATTAGCAGACTCATCAGGTATGAACACTTAGCACTCTGGATAATGACACGAGCTCTTCCTTGTGATGCGGTAATAATGCCCAAGGTCATTCTTCTTTGGAGGACATCTTTTCTCATTTGAGACATTTCTATGTTCAGTAAAGACAGGCTTTGTCAGCTATCATTTAAGGCTTGCTGGGTGAATTTAGTAAGGACTTCTATGTGTGCTATGATGTCCGCCAGGCCAATGAAGGGAAAAAAGACAGAGGACAAATGATCACACCAGTGGAAAACAGAACATGCCCGTCTGGCCTTGAGGAGAGGGAGGTTGGCCATTTTTGTTACTGTGGAGTGGATTCTCCCCTGTGCCCAGGGAAAACCCAGGATGCAGCAGCCCAACCACCAAGGTGGAAGCCACAGCCAAAGATTTGTGCCAGACAACCACTGGGTCCCATTTGGGGCTACCCAATAAATACCTGGGCAATGAGACCAGTCAGTGCCAAACCAGTTGCTATCCTTTCATGTGACAGAGTGACTACACAGTTCCAGAGATATCCATCCCATATTCCTGGTGCAATTTGTTCATTCCATTTAGAGTGATTTTTCTGTTTCCAACAGAGGAGTGCCTGAGTGCTCACATGTTCATGACTCAGGGTAAGCCACATGAACTTATTTCAAATCTGAGCATAGTCACCCATGGCTCTAATGGTGGTATTTTTAGGACTCTTCCAGTCAGCAATTTGATGGGTTGCCTGTGTAGTTTGATTGACAGGAAAAAAAACACTTGTGCCCAGTGTTATTGATAGTTTGCGCAACGGGCCAGGTCTCTGGATCAGTACTGGTAATATCAGATGAATTAAGAGTACTAGTCCTAGCTTGTTCTTCCTTAATATACCACTTTAGGGCCTTCCAATCCTCTCCCTGGAGTGGTGATACCCACCATGGCAATCCTGATGAGCCAGAAAGGGACAGCTGCCCACATACCCGCAGCTGGATTGATGCCTTTTCTGGGCATAAAAGTGGGCCCACCATAGAAAAGTATTTCCATCAGGTGTCTGTCCTGTGACCGGATACCACAGGAGCGGTAAAAGTTTAAGTTCAAAACGATAGATGTTTACTAGGAAATTGTATGGGAAGATCTTGCCCTTCTATAAGAATTATACTTGTGGCCTTATCCTTAGATAAGAATGTGGCTGCAGCTCTAGGAATTTGACCTGGTTGTGCATACCACACATGCTGGCCAGGGAGGGCAGCACTGTCAGGTGTGAGGAGATGGACTTGAGGCAGGATATGCCAGACCAGGACCTCCACCTTCTCCGCTCTTTCAGTGGTAAGTGTTTCATTCTAGGTATAGTGTGTTTCAATAAGTCCATCTTGCAGCAGGACAATGGGATCCCAATGGAAACTGAGTAGTTCCCCCTCACCCAGGGGTGCAAAGTGATTCTCCCATCCCAGTGGGACATCCCACTGCTGACTCCATTAGACAATGCCTTACTCAGGCGTGATAGGGCTTGGTGTTCTCAGCAGCACAGCACGTTGATCCACAGTGAGAGTCGAGGCAATGGTTGCTTCCCATGACTTCCATACCTTTATGGCATTGGGTGTCTCAACAGGTGTCCCCAGTCTGGCTTATGGGGCAATGGGCCCTACTAGTTGATCATTCAAATGTATTAAAACCTGGGACAGTACTTTAGTTCACCTGGCCAAGATTGTTTAATCTGCTGCTTTAATATTCCATTCTTCCTTTCTATCATCTCTGCTGTTTGTGGGTTATAGGGGAGATGGAACCTCCATTCAATGTCATGTTCTTTTGCCCAGTCTTGCACATCATGACCTTTGAAATGTGAGCCCTGATCACTGTCTACTCAATGAAGGTATCCATGCATGGTACTCAGCTTCTCTAATCCAGTAATGGTGGCAACCTGGTTTGCGTGGCAACAGGGGAAAGTTTGAGTTAAGCCAGATGCAATGTCCACACAAACCAAAGCATATTTAGAACACTCATTCGGAGGGAGGGGGCCAATGTAATCAATTTGCCAATCACTCACCGATTAGGAACTCCAGTAGATAGCCCCAGACTCCTTTGGCCTTAGGTGTTGTTTAGAACACGCAGAACATGCTGTTACTGCATTAACCAAGTCACTGTATTTCAAGGGCAATCTGGCATCCTTGGCAATACTCCATCCCACCCGGTGCTACAGTGGCCACTCTCTGTGTACCCAATCTGCTGTATCTACTGAACGGTCAGTTGCTAGGGCTTGTACCTGAGCTAGGGCATCAGCTTCCTGATTGCCAGGGGGCATCAGTACCTTACGAGTTGGGATGTGGAAGACAATGAGGCCTGCCTCAGGCTCTTGCAGGTGAACCCAAATGTCTTTCCACATATCCTGACCCCACAAAAGCTTATTCGTGATCATCCACCCCTTGGCTTCTCATTGTCCAGGCCGTTGGGTTTATCCCTTTAGAACAGCCCAACTGTCAGTGCAAAGGGTTAATGGCCAGGGCTTATGAGGGATCACCAGCCAAACCGCTCTGAGATCTATCCACCGGCTGCAACAATTGGTTCTTGTTTTCATCCAGGTGGTGTCAGTGTTGGGCTGAATAGCAACTGCAGTCCGAGTGGACAGGTTGCCCCGACTAGACCCATCTGTATACCAGGCATCAGTGGGAATTTCTCCCTATCCCTCTCTACAGGGCCTAGTAGCACCCGCATTTCTAGAGACAGTGGGCTGGTGAACAGGGTGCTCCTCTGCTGCAAATAAGCATGCCACTTAGTCAACATGGGAGAATCAACACCCCTTGATAGGAAGGGAAGTTCTTACCATGATATTCTGTTCCTTCATGAGAGGATCTACCTAGAGGAGCACTGTGTACACTGCTAGGAGCTGTTGCTCTATGAAAGTATATTGGGTTTTTGCCCCCTTCCAGAGCTGGGACCAAAATCCTAGGGGTACTCTCTCCTTCTGTAGCCTCTGCCACAGCACCCAACCAATGCTTTCCTGAGTCACAAACAGACCTTTAATCCACTTCCTAGTATTCTTTGCTTTCTCAAAGGCAGTTTGTTGTTTTGATCCCCAGTCCCACACATGCCCTTTCTTCACCAGGCAGTACAAGGGACAGAGGCACTGTGCCAGGTGGAGAATAAAAGTCCTTCAAGATCCAAAAATCACTATAAAGTCTTGTATCTCTTTTACATTCCTAGGGGTTGGATAGGCTTGCATCTTGTCAATCACAGTTTCTGGGACAAAGTGTGTCTTACCTGACCATACAATTTCCAAAAACTTTATGGCAGTGGCTGGGCCTTGAATTTTCTGTGGGTTCACAACCTATCCTCCTCCTCACAGATGTTCTAGCAAAGACTGCAGAGTATTCTGCAGCAGAGGCAAGTCTTCACATGTTAACATTGTATCATCAATGTAATAGGCCCATTTTACTGATGTGGGGAAGGAGAACATGGACAGATCTTGGGCTACCATCCCATGACATATTGTGGGGCTGTGCGGGTAAGCTTGCAGAAGCATTTGAAAAGTCCATTGTTGCCCTTCCCACATGAAGGCAAATTGATCTTACGACTCAGTAGCCAGGGGTATACTGCAAAAAGCATTTGCTAAGTCCTGTACAGCATGGTACACTCCTAGGACCATGACCAAGGTATCTAAGATGGTGGCAACGTTGGGCATAGCCACTTGGATGAGGGGTGACTTTGTTCAATTCTCGGTAGTCCAGTCATTTGCCATGAACCAGCTGGCTTTTTTACCAGCCATACAGGGTTATTGAAAGCACTATGGGCAGAGCGTACAATATCTACCCAGTGCAGTTCTTGGATAGTTTCTCCTATTTCCTTATGTCCCCTCCAGGCAATTTATATTGTTTGACAGTTACCACCTTCACAGGGGCAGCAGGCTTACTGGTTCCCAGTTGGTGTTTCCCCTCAGCACTGGTTTGACCTTGTAGGTTATCAATGCCCAATATGTTCTCTGGTATTGGAGAGACAAAAATCTCATATTCTCGTGGGGGAGAACACCTAATCTGCAGTGTCAAAGGGACCTTCCTGACCATAACTATTTGCCCTCTGTAATCATCAATTGCACTGAGGGGGCCAGAAAATTTCTGAGGGTTACTATGTATCAGAGAACAGTCAGTCCAGTGTCAATGAGAGCCATCACCTTTGGTTTACTTTTGAAGGACCAGTGAATAGTGAGCTCAACATGAGGCCTCCGATAGTCTCCAATGGCCCTCACCTGAAGGCAATCCTAGCCTGCATCCTATACCCAGAGCGTGAGAGGCACCCACCCCAAATAGGACTGTATCCCTGAGGCCTCTGCTGGAGCAAGTGGGGCATCAGGAATGGTAGGGGCAGGTGGGGCAGGTCTGAACTGTTGTTCAGGTTTGAAGTCTCTCCACAGGCTGACCAACACAGTGTTGGGTTGCGGTCTACCTTTTCAGGTGGAGTCCCAGCAGCAGCGAGGTCAAACCACATTTGCTTCTGGGTTACTTTCACCGGACCCTTTACAGCTGATTAGGATAGCTTTTGGCTTTTCCAGCATTCTCTCTCTATCTTGAGTCTTTCTCACGGTTCGTACCATTTGTCAGTCTCCCACAGATCAGCGATGGATTACCCAATATCAAAATGTTTTGTCCCATGACTGGGCTCAGCATGGATATCGGTGTTCATACCCTGTGCCAGGGGCGGACTACAGTATCTTGGCTTTCATTCCTGCAGTGAATGTGGCCCCATCAGAGCTTCCAAAGACAGGGGTGTAGATGGCCTGTCTCATTCTGAACTCCCTAAGGATTCGTTGTACCTCCTCTATAGATTTCCAGGGTTCCATATGCTCAGGGAGAGCCTCCCATTGGGCCAAGCCTCCCTGTGGGCTAGAAAAATCCAATCTATAAGGGAGTGAGTACCTTGAATCCCCCGAGCACCATGCAAGCACTGCCAAAGGGCAGGGTGTGTGGTGATGTTGTTCATTTCTTCTTCCTCCTGCTGCCTCAGAGAAATGCCATTGCCCTCCCCCTCATTCCCCCAACCCTTCACCCCCACCCCCACCCCACCCCCTTGTATCCCACAGCCTCACTAACCATGCCTAGATATTTTCCCTGGCCTTTTGCTGGAAACTGGCAGCTATATCAATAAGCTCAGCAAGCGTATATTCTCTCATCACGAATGTTTCCCAAATTAGGGGCTGCCCTGCTGGCTGAGGTTGTTGTTGCTATGCTTTTACTTTTCTCTATATTAGGGGTCTGACGGCATAAGGCGTTTCATCCATTTTACTGTCAATAACCACAACATCCGCCTGTTCGCTCTCCTCACTTTCCCAGGGATTTTACCTCTTTAGCATCTCAATCAAGCTTTGCCACAAGCACTCGGACCTTACTCTGCAGCAGCTGGCACCATCCCAGGTTTGCAACATGGCACACTACGGACTCCAACTTATATCCTGCTCTCCCACCTTTTCTGCCAGCCCCAAAGCTAGCACAGTAGTGGACAACTGCACTGAAACTGATAAACAGCCACTGATGATTGGGTAGCTAAAGTTTTTTAGCACTTACTAATTATAGCTTTTAGTTTTTCACCCACCCATTGTTAACTGTTCTGCTTAGGCAATATACTGTCCAATTCCCACTAGGTTCCTATAGATAAGCTTTCCTTGGTCTGGGTCATCACGGTAATGGATGTTTGAGCTGTTTTTCAGGAATTAGGACCCCTTGTCCAGTTCAGGCTGGTAGAGACAACCAACCATCAATTGGGCCTGCACAAATGCTCAACAAATGACCTTTTTGATGTCAAGGAGCTAAAACTCCACCCTTAAATCATGAGACTGCCGCCATTTTGTGAACATGACTCATATGAAGAGGCATGAAGCTTGACTACACTTGCGCAGATCATCAGTTACCTCACTTCTCCTTACATCCAATCATCTATTTTCATATTTCAGACCACCTCTCCCCCTTATCCCTTAAATATCCCTTAGTTCCCATTTTCGGGGAGGCAGATGTGAGATTGATTCTCCCACCTTCTTGCTTGGCCACCTTGTGATTAAATCCTTTCTCTTTGCAAACTCATTGTCAGAGTGATTGACATAATCACGTGGCAGGAATACGAACCTGGTTAGGTAGCAGCACATCCTTTTCTAACCTCAACTCTTCTTCCAACTTTCTAACTCAAGCTTCAGCCTCTGGTTGGGCCAGCCGAACTGCCCACAGTAGAGGCCAGCCCACTACAACAGCCATTCATTTCCCTTCTTTGCCTCACTGTGCTCTGTGCAGTTCCTCAAACAAGTGCACCAAACCAGCCAGCTTTTTCAGGGCGTCCCTGGACTCATGCGGCCCACAAGCATCTAACATGTGGGCCACCCCTCCCCACACAGAAGTCGATGGCCAGCTTGAGACTTCCCCCGTGGATGCCTCTTTCCCAAGGCGCATTTCTTTGGTCTCCTGCCTGGCTCACCAGTTGTTAATGTGCAACCTTGGGAGCTACCCAGGGTGAAATTCAAAACTGGCCCCCATACACAGAAGGCAAGAAGAGACCAAAGAAAGAGGTAGACCACTCCAGACTTGTAGGTGGCAGGTTTAATAAGCAAGGAAGTTACATACGAGGCCTGTCTTGGATGGCCACAAGACAAGTAGATCTTTGCACCCACCTGCCAGAATCTTAAAAGTTTATATAGAGGTCTTAACTGGGTTCAGTCAGGTATTCAGTCCAGATGGTCTTAACAACATCTTACTCTCAAGGCTGCATCCTTGAAAATGGCTCCCACTGTGGGAACGGTGGACAGAACACACATTTCAAGGCAGGGGAGAGGGTGAGGAGCCTCCGATTGCCCGGGTCCAGCTCTCAGGTCAGCCGGCAGTCACATTCTCTGAATGACCTCCTCCAACAAACTGCCCTTCTCATCTTTGGGCACTGTTATCTGAAGACAAAATGCCTGGAGCTACGGCAGCCATCTTGCAATGATGAGGGGACAAGGGCATCACAAAGATGGCTGCATCTTAATGTCATTGTTGAGTCACTGAATTAACTAACAACTATATCTGGACCTCTTATGTGAAGGCCTTTTATAGGCCTTTATGCAGTTTGATTGTCTCATGTTACTTGCAACCAAAAGCAACCTTCTACTACAGATATTAACATCACTGCTGGATTTTTGTGTGTGTGTGTAAGGAAGATTAGCCCTGGGCTAATGTCCGTTGCCAATCCTCCTCTTTTTGCCAAGGAAGACTGGCCCTGGGCTAACATCTGTGCCCATCTTCCTCTACTTTATATGGGACGCCACCACAGCATGGCTGACAAGCAGTGTGTCGGCCCATGCTTGGGATCTGAACCTGCGAACCCAGGGCTGCCAAAGCATGAACTTAACCACTATACCACTGGGCTGGCCCCCAGAAGAAAAGCTTCCCTGACTGGGAAATGAACCCGGGCCATGGCGGTGAGTGCACTGAATCCTAACCACTAGACCACCAGGGAGCATCCATCTTCCTCTACTTTTTATATGGGATGCCACCACAGCATGACTTGACAAGAAGTATCGGTCCGTGCCCAGGATCAAAACCTGCGAACCCTGGGCTGCTGAAGTGGAGTGCACAAACTTAACCGCTATACCACCAGGCCGGCCCCTCACTGCTGGCTTTATAAGCTTCTTGGAAATTATAAGACTTGTACATGCTTTTGCTATAAAAGCAACTTTGATTTACACCACTGTAGTTTTGCTGTCTTCTCTGTATTTAAAGACAAAATTAATCAATTTAGGATGGGAAAATGACATGTTGCAGTTGTTCTACGAGATCTCTGTTGCTTTATCTTAGAGGTCATAACGCTCTGTTTGAAAATGACACAAGGGGCCAGCCCAGTGGCGTAACGGTTAAGTTCACATGCTCAGCTTCAGTGGCCCAGGGTTCGCAGGTTCAGATCCCAGGCACAGACCAATGCACCGATTGCCAAACCATGCTGTGGCGGCATCCCATATAAAGTAGAGGAAGATGGGCACAGATGTTAGCCCAGGGCCAATCTTCTTCAGCAAAAAGAGGAGGATTGGCAACGGATGTTAGCTCAGGGCTAATCTTCCTCACAAAAAAGAAAAAGAAAATGACACAAAAGCTTTGATAGTTTATGCCACTGTTTGACAAAGTTTCAAAATTGACAGCAGCCTAGGAACAAATAGACAGCTAACCCAACAAAATCCAATTTTCAAATGGTATAATAGTTTCTAGATATATTTTAATTTTTTGGCTCACAGTCACTCATCCCAACATTCATCCATCCCTATATTAAATGTGTACTGAGATCTCATTCAATTTTAATTTTTATGACATTATTCTAAGTTGGAGCAATTATGTTTTATTTTTTTAATAATAACTTTCATGCTTCAATGAATAACTTTTGAGCCATTGATCCATTTTTGTTATTTGGGGATGTAATACAATATAAAAGCAACACTGAAAAATGCAAATATAATGAATGTAAGCAATAACTTGCAAAGGAAAATTGTGTGAAAACAGTGCCTGTTTTGCATGTTAGACAAGAGCCCACTGCACTCCTTGGAGTCCATGGACAGCTTTAAAAACACAATTATTAAGGTTATAGCAAGATTCCTGTGAAAATCACCAATTTCAAATGTGTGAAATATATGGATTTAAAAGTGTTTCTTGCTTTCTTTCTCTAAAACTTAACACTTAGGAGACCAACAGAGAACACCAGTGTGGTTCGTGGAACACATTTTGAGAAACACTCTAAAGCTTGATTTTCAGAAAGTCTAATCTGAAGACCTGCTCGCAGCTATTGTATGATAATTGGTTTTTCTGGAGACTCCAAAGCTTCAAAATCCAAAGGGATTTTGGACACTACAATGGTGGATGGGGGAGATATTTTTGGGTAGAGGAGAAGGACTACTTTCCAGGTCCCCCTCACAGGGTCAACTGCCTCTCCCTTCTGTTTTTCTAACTAAAACATCATGAAGCCTGAGCATCGTGGTGGTGGTATTAGCAATGTGATCTCTCCAGGGAAGGAAATGGTCTGCTATGTATTGGTTCTCAGCTCAGTGCCAGCCACCATT
This sequence comes from Tapirus indicus, assembly GCA_031878705.1. Classification (NCBI taxonomy): domain Eukaryota; kingdom Metazoa; phylum Chordata; class Mammalia; order Perissodactyla; family Tapiridae; genus Tapirus; species Tapirus indicus. Next base: position 121,662,482 of record CM062922.1, on the reverse strand, counting down.
GTGAGCTTTATGCTGAGATGAGTGGTATAACAATAAGAGTGAGCGTATATGGGGCAGCAGGTCCCTGATATAGGACTTCGAAGTACACTAACCATGTGCAAACAATGTCCCCTTCAACACATCCCAGGATTTGTAAGAAACATCTGTATATTGGTTCACTCCAATGACCTTTCTAGCTGAGAGAATAGCCACTGAGAGCTGCCCCTTCCCCTTGCCCCCCGCCCCACAGCTCCGTCAGCTTCCATTAGTGAAAGCCCTGAGAATGGAGCGAGTAGATTAAGGTCAGGTTACCCCCAGTAAAGGGATGTTCATAATCTCTACTCTGTTTAACTGTCTTGTCCCGGTCCCAGGCCTCAGGGCTGGCCAGGGTCCACCATGATTAGGGAACACCATGGGCACCACTGTACAGGACTCACATCCATAAAAGGCCTTAATTTTAGACCTTTGACATATTTCCCAATAAAAGTACATACATCTTTTTTGTGCAATGTGTTAATTTATTAATTTAAAAACATTTAAAATACACAATTTTTATAATCATGTTCCGGCATTTCTTCACTCACTATATTTGGAATCTCAAAAAATGGAAGTGACCTGGGCCTCTTGATCTCTGAAAGACCCTGGAGCTGGTTGACCCAAAGAGGCACTGGGGCAATGCTCCTCCTGGGGTTCCCACTCCACCCTCCCAGCCAGCAATGCTGACCAATGCTAGAAGCCAAGTTTACAAATTCCAATATGCAGACATTTCACTCTCAATTCCATTTGGAAATATGGACTGAGATTCCCAAGATGAAGCTAAGAGCTAATACTGACACTATTTTACTAGAAATGTGGATGACAGGGAGGCACAGAGCAACTCTCAGTATGTGCATTGAAGCCTACCTTCTGGAAATGGAATTGGATTCCTAACATCAAGCTGGAGAGTTAAAATGTTATCCTGCAAGTAATAGAGAGCCACTGAAGATGGATGAGGATGTGTGGCTTGTTCAGGACTGTATTTCAGAAAGATCACTGGTGGCTAATGGAGGGAGGGAGACTGGAGCCCGAGGCTATTGTCCATGTACTTCTAGGAAGAAATTCCAAGTCAAGTCCTCCAGGGGGCATAGCAGGGATCCTGCCCTAGGGTTTCCAATTGGAGACTTGACAAGACAAATGTCCCTTCCCAGGCAAGGCACTCTGTGCAAACATACTGAATCCTCCCAAGGGGAGAAAGCAGCCTCCCTTACATGGAACATTTCTTCCCCTGCAGGCCCATCTTAGGTGAGACTAAGAGGGCCAGGAAACCTCTCAGAGAGTAGGTCCAAAAGAGAACAGGAGGTAGTTTCTTATTGGGCAACTTGGGGGTCTGATGTCCCATTTTCTGGGACAGTCTGTCCATTTGCCTCCTGCATCATTTCCTTGTACCGACGTTTGAAGAAGCCAGCCTGTGGGGGAGGAAAGAGAAGAAAATCAGGAAGTCCAATGGAAAGAGGAAAAGAGATGACTGCAGGAGGGAAAGGGATCACCATTTCTGGAACCCCTACTATGTTCAAGCACTGCACTAGGAAATTTATACACATTGTGTTATTTAGACTTTACCACAATTCTGTAAGCTGGGTAGAATCACCTTCAGAATGAGAAATCAAGACCCAGCATGGACAAGGCACTTGCCTACAGTCACAGAAAGAATCAGCAGTGGTGTCAACACCAGATCCAGGACAGCAACACCAAATTTGCTGTTGAAGGAAATGTAGAGAGATGAAGAAGAGTGGAAAAGAAAGGGAGAGAGATTAGAGGAGGCTTGAGAATGAGATAGGAAGGCACAAACACAGGGGACAGTTGGGGACTGGTGATGTCATAGGTGGGAAGGGATCTCTCACATGCAGTGACTTAGCAAGAATGTGTATCTGTCTCCAAAGTGAGCTCTTTCTTATACTGTAGAAAGAGTGAAATCAAATGCTACTGGTGTCAAGAGTGGGATGAAAACACTTGCCTTGTACAGTATGGCTGTAATGAGAGCCAGCAGCAGCAATCCTCCCACAGAGCTGCCCACAATGAGGGGGATAGGGTTGTGGACCTCATACTTCTCCAGGACCATCTCCATCTGGAGTAGAGGTGACCCATCAGAAATTATCAGGCCTCTTGCTGTCTCAGTCTCTTCCCAGGTTTCCCAGTCTTTAACTCCCAACCCTCCTTCCCCAGGCCCTGCTCCAAGTGGTGAGATATAGAAGCGCTCATGGGCTTAGGGACAATTGTCCTGCCCAGGGACCTTTATTCTTCCAGGATTGTGAGCCTCCCATCCAGAATCAGAGATTTAGCATCAGGAGACCTCTTACCAGCCACACCACTGCCTACTACATGACCACTACCTGGGATTTCAAAAATGCCTCCTGTCTTGGAAGCTGGGAATACATGGATCTGTTGAACCTGATTTCAGCCACACTCACAACCAATACCTTCTTCTGCAATGTCTGTAAAAGAGAGGGGGAGAGCTGAGGAACCAACTCTGAGGAAGGCTCAGAGTTTGAGAAATGTCCTGGCTTAAGGAAGAGCACAGACACATCAAGTACCACCTGAATCCAGGGAAGGGACTCTACTGTTGGGCCTACATACCTGTCTGACCCAGCCAAAGCTGATGTTGCCCTTCAGGATGAAGTCAAGTTCCTCCTGGATGCCGAAGGAGGGAATGTCACAATGGAACCTCAGGCAGTGAGCAATGGAGCAGTCCTAGGGAGAGAGAAGTAGCAGCAGGCCAGAGAAAAATGGGTTTGAAGGTAGAAGGCAGCATTAAACTGTCTGATTTGAGGGGAGCGGCCACATCAGAATTCAGGAGGGCTGTTCAGCAGATAGCCATCTGAATGTAACACAGATTCCTGAATTAAATTCCTCTGATGTGTGGCTTAAAGTGGGGGACAGCCCAGAGCTCTCCTCACCAGCACAGGGTTCTTCTGAATGTGGGTCAGGAAGTCAGACTCTGTGGGCGCTATTCTCTCAGAAGGGCACTGAATGGATGGGTTCTAGGAAAAGACAGAGAGCAAGCATCTCAGGGGGGCCATCAGGGATTCATGAGGGACAGGGAATCCAGGTAAAGTGTATTAGTGGAGGAGCCATACACAGTCCTTGAGTACCTGGGAGTTGAAGACCTCTATCTCTGTCCACACGCCCACCCCGTTCAGCTCCACAGGCACCAAGAAGTTGATGCTGACGGGTAGGTCCCTTTGTCCCAGGTTGTTCACCTGCACAGAGGGCAGTGAGGGCAAAGACCATGCCAAACGCTACATCCCTCCCTAATCTCTGGTTCCTGGGCCCCTACCCCAGCCCACACTCCTGAGTCACTATCACTTGCCTGGTATCTATGCTGGGCCCTGCTGCTTTCCTTCTCCTCTGAGGCTGAGAAGTTGAGGTACTTGGTGGATTGTTCATGGCTGGGGAGAGAAGAGGCATGGGTAGATTTGCAGTTCCATGGGGGCCTCCTGGGAGGAGGCTCTGGCTGGGAGCACGACAGGACAAGGTGTCAGCTGGGCCTTGAAGTGGCCTAGAATGAGGTCTGTGGCTAACTTGGGGTAATGGGAGGGTGTAGGGAGCAGGGCTGGGCTTCAAGCTGGGTGCAAGGTGCTGGCAGAAGCTGCCAACAGAAGAAAGTGCCAAGGGGACTGGGCAGAGGGTGCAGTGAAAGGGACTGAGAGCTATGCCACTGACTCACTGGGGGATCAGGGGCCAGGGCCTGCCCTTTCTGTGCCTCAGTTTTCCTTTCAGGCCTTCACAAACATGGAGGATGCTGGATGGGCACATAGGACACAGCAAAGCTTTGGGGAGACTCAGGCTGGTGCTGTTGACAAATGTCTACTGGACACTGCCCCTGTCTGGTGTTTCACAGCCCTTCCCTAGGGCCCTTCTCTACTGTTTCCTTGGCTTTTCTGGGTCTGGAGCTTGGAGGTGAGGGAGGGCCCAACAGTAGATCCTTCACTGGGTTTCAGTGTAACAACGCCTCCTGAGGCCTGCCAAGGCCCATGCCTGGAGACCCAGTGACCAGACCAGCCCCTCACATGAGTTGCTGGTCTCACTTCTGTCCCTCCCTGCTCTACTCCTTGGGTACCTGTCATTTGCCTGCACAGTCCAAATTCTAGACCATCACTCCTACTCTGAAGTCTCATCCCTTTTCTATGAGTGGCTCCACCAAAATGCCCCAGCCTCATCCTGGGGGACCTTCTGAGTGCCCCCCCACACAGGGTCACATCAGCAGAGTACAGCTATGCTGTAGGGCCACACACACCTAGACGTGGTGTGCCCTGCCTATGAGTCCCCTGCAAGGAAGTGTGCTAACCCCAGTGCACCCTCCAGCAAGCAAGCTCAGAGCATGCACCTGGCTGGGCTGCTGAGAGCCCACAACGTGCAGGCGTGAATGAGAGTGTGAAATTCTAGGCAGGAGGAAGACATCCAATGAGTCATGTGGGCCGAACCAGAACAGGAATGTACCCAGGCTAAGCCACATGGGCGTGTCACACATCACAAGTGCACACATCCCACAAAGGCAAGGGTTGACACCTGGTTTTGATTACACATAATAGAGGCTCAATGAATCTTTGCTGAATGTCAAAGGAATGTATGGAAAGCAACCACAGCACTGTGTCTGGAACATAGTAAATGCTAGGAAGGTATTTGTTGAGGGAAGGTATCTGCTCAAACACTTGACTCCTTAGTTTCAAACACCTTGTCTACCCCTCCTTGGGCAGCATTTTAGGCCTTTTCCTTTCATCCGCCTTCTCCCTGACACTCAGCCTCTGCATCAGGCAGGTCATTGCTCACTATCTTTCCCAAAGCATACTGGGAAAAGGAAGAGTAGTGGTTCTAAAAGCCCTGCAGGGTGTAAATCTACTCCTTGCAATGAAGGATTGTCCTGCCCAAATGCCAAGGGCCAAGTTAAATGCGATGGTCCCTTTAACACTTAACTGAGGCTCCTCTGACAGGAGGCCCTAGCCCCCTCTGGGAAACTCACACAGACTCAGGGTGCAGAACAACAGCAAGGCCCCTGATGAAATTCTGCCTTGGATCATGGTAACCTTGCTCCCCAATAAGCCTGTAAGAACCTTGAAGACAGGGACATGTCTCATATCTCTTAGGGAATCCAGGACAATCTTGGGGCTTTTGAGAAAGACTTCTGAGAATTATAACCTCTATTAAATGTAGGATGTAATAATAATATCACAATTATTATTATCATAGCTGGTCTGCAATAAACACTAGATGTGATTAGTAAGTACAGCTAGCAGTATCATCTATTGATTGAAAGGGTGGCAATAAAACCTAAACATCCCAGATGTTCAGCTGCTGCAGGGAGTGAGAATTTCCCGGAGCCCCATCAGAGTGATGGAGAAGAATCCTTTTGAGGTCGTGGTGTGGCACCTGCTGATCACGGTGTAGACAGCATACTTCACTGGAAGCTCCAGCTGGAAGGTGGTCTTGCTGGTCTTGGGGGTGTTATTTTCACTGGAGAAACAGAAGGATCCTGGTTGACAAGTGCTCCAGAGGAGGAGGCTGGGCATGAGATGGCACTGCCCCAGGCCTGGCCCAGCTCACCTGCTCACATTGGCTGTCAGAAGAAGCCGGTCTCCTAGCATGGCCTTGGGGGACACGTCAAAGGTGATCACGAAGGTCATCTGAGGAAGAGGCAGGAACGGGGGGAGGTCACCAAGGAGTGAGACAGGGTAGGAGAGTAGGGGTAGGCAGAAGCAAGGCTGACCTGGGTGCCCTCACGGAAGATGAAATGGTTGATGCTGCAGCTGGTGCTCCAAGTACCCCGGCCACCTGCTGGGGTGCTGTCACAGGTCAGGTGTGGGGAGTGTGGCTGTAGCTGGTTCTAGGCAAGGACAGGTGGAAAAAGGGGAGCATTTGTTAGTGTTCCAAAGAGATTCCATGAAGCAGTGACAGTTTCCTGGAATCTATTTTAAGGTTATATTTTACAAAGTCCTTGGACACTACTTAGTTGAACCTCCTCCTAATGTAGAAATCCCAGATTTATTAGAGTTTCCCCCTTTTTTATTTATTATTTTTTTAAAGAATTTTTTATGAAGAATTTCAAACATACTCAAAAGTAGAGAGACTCGATAAATCAACCCCCATGTACCCATCACTCAGCTTAAATTATCAACATTTGTCTACTCTTGTTTCGTTCAGCTGCTGTCCACTTTTTTTTCCTGAATAATTTAAAGCACATTCTGAATACCATATTGGTTCATCCAGAAATACTTCAATGTATACCAATAACAGATAAGGGTATTTTTTACCGTAACCACAAGACTCAACAAATCACACCCAACAAAACTAACAACCACTCCTAAATATCAGCTAATATCCAGGTCCTGTTCAGTCTTCCTAGATTGTCTCCAAAAATGTTATTTTACAGCTCACTTTTAAATCAATATCCAACAGAGGTCCACATGCTGCATTTGGTCGATATGTCTAGAAGTACTTACAATGATGGGGTGCTCACCCCTCATGCATCTGGAGCTTGCACTCCCAGTGCATTCCTTCATGCATTAATCAAAACATGTTCTCATTGAGAATACTAGCCTCAGAGAGACATAGGAGACCAACCAACCAAACGTAACATGTGGGCCTAGTTTAGATGCTGGTTCAAATAAACCAGATGCAAAAAGATGTTTTTGAGACAATTAAGGAAATTTGACTGCGGTCTAAATACTGAGGAATCATTCATTTCATTGGGTGTGATAATGGCATTGGGGTCATACAAGATATCCCCACTAACCAGAACTATAGAGTGAACTATAGGGAGGAGAACAATGACATGATGTCTAGGATTTGTTTTAAAATACTTCAGCATCATGGCAGAGTGAGCTTTCCCCTTTGAATCTCTGCCCCTAAGACACAGCAAAAACATCATTTGCATACCAACAGAGGACAATCACACACCACAAAAGACTTCTAAGAGACCCAGGCAGCTGCACATCTGAAGGTGGAGGTGCAGGAAGCCCCAGAGGATGTGGGGAGAGGTAAGGAGTTTTACTCCTCCTCCCCACTCAATAGGCAATGCTGGTCAGCGTGGCTCACAGACAGAGAGGGGGGAGGGGTGGCCCTCTGCAGGAAAACTATTGCCCTCTAAGTGCTCTCACAGTGGCACAGTATTGAGCAATTCCCACAAGGAAGCGAAAATGGAACTGTTGCTGGGGTGTGGTCAACATCCAAGCACCCCAGGAGAGCAGATAGTGAGGGAAGAAAGAAGCCCCCAGGACAGGCAGGCAAAAGAGAGAGCCCCTCCCCCCACATACCCTGCACTTCAGCACAATCCCCCCAGGGATCGCAGCGGGCTCAGAACACACAGCTCATGACCTCCACTCACTGGCAGCAGGTGGAAACTGTGACCAGACATCCTCACCATGAGAAATAGTAAGGCAAAAAACTCAGGCTCTAAGAAAAAGTATCTTAAATCTCCAGACCAAGAGGAAAATGACAAACACCCAGAAACCAACCCTGAAGGCCCAGAAATCTATAACCTAAACAACAGAGAATTCAAAATAGCTATCATAAAAAAACTCAATGAATTACAAGAAAACTGAGAGGGACAATTCAATGAATTCAGGAATTGCTTCACAAAAGAGATTGAAACCATAAAGAAAAACCAGTCAAAAATGTTGGAGACAAGAAACACAATGGATGAAATAAAGGAAAATCTGGAATCTTTAAAGAACAGAACTGACAATATGGAGGAAAGAATTAGCATTATTGAGGATAGGCATGCAGAAACACTCCAGACAGAGGAGGAAAGATAACTAAGACTAAGACTAAAAAGAAATGAAGAAATTCTTTGAGAAATATCAGACTCAATTAGGAAACGTAATAGAAGGATAATAGGTATTCCAGAAGGAGAAGAAAGGGGAAAAGGAGCAGAGAGTTTGTTCAAAGAAATAATAGCTGAGAACTTCCCAAACCTGGGGAAAGAGCTGGAAATATCAGTGAAGGAAGTCAATAGATCACCTAAATATATAAACATGAAAAGACCAACTCCTCGGCATATAGCAGCAAAGCTGGCAAAAGTCAATGACAATGAAAAAATATTAAGGGCAGCTAAACAAAAAACCAAAATAACATACAAAGGAATCCCCATCAGGCTCTCAGCTGATTTCTCGACAGAAATTCTACAGGCTAGGAGAGACTGGAATGATATATTCAAAATCCTGAAAGACAAAAACGTTCAGCCAAGAATACTCTATCCAGTGAAAATATCCTTCAAATATGATGGAGAAATAATAACTCTCCCTGATAAACAAAAGCTAAGGGAGTTCATCACCACAAGACCCCCGCTACAAGAAATGCTCAAGAAGGCCCTTGTGCCTGGAAAAAAAAAGAGAGAAAGGGGATACAAAGTTTTGAGCAAGGGGAAAAATAAGGAGACTAAACCAGAAAAATTGCAGCTCTCTATCAGAATAGGTTAGTAAACACTTAATTATAAAAATCAAGATTAAGGGAAGAAAAACACCAAGAATGAATATAAACTCATCACTTTAAACACACACTCACAACACAAAATGGAATAAGTAGTGACAACAATAAATTAGAAGGGGAAGAGGAAGGGATTGAATCGACTTAGTCTAAGGAAACAAGAGGCATCAGAAAATGGACTATCTCATCCACAAGATTTTTTATACAAACCTCATGGTAACCACTAAACAAATAACCAGAGCAGAATCACATATGACAAATAAAAAGAGAAAACTAAGAGAATCATCATACAGAACTATCAGACTGAATTGGCAGTCCAAAACACATGGGATGAGAAATGAAGGAAATGCAAAAGAACCAGAAAATGAGTGATAAAATAGCAACATTAAACCCTCATATATCACTAATCACTCTAAATGTAAACAGATTGAATTCTCCAATCAAAAGACACAGAGTGGCAGGATGGATTAAAAACCAAGACCCAACAATATGCTGCCTCCAGGAAACACATCTCAGCTCTAAAGACAAACACAGACTCAGAGTGAAAGGATGGAAGACAATACTACAAGCTAATGGCAAACAAAAGAAAGCAGGAGTTGCCATACTTATATCAGACAAAGTAGACTTCAAGATAAAAAAGGTAATAAGAGACAAAGAGGGGCAATATATAATGATAAAAGGGACACTTCACCAAGAAGACATATCACTTATAAATATCTATGTACCCAACACAGAAGCACCAAAGTACATAAAATGACTATTTAAAAAACCTAAAAAGAGATAACAACAACAACACAATAATAGTAGGGGATCTCACCACCCCCCTTACATCAATGGATAGATCATCCAGACAAAAAGTCAATAAGGAAATAATGGACTTAAACAAAAAGCTAGATGAGATGGATTTAATAGACATATACAGGGCACTCCACCCAAAAACAGCAGATTACACATTCTTCTCAAGCGCGCACAGAACATTCTCAAGGATAGACCATATATTAGGAAACAAGGCAAATCTCTATAAATTTAAGAAGACTAAAACCATAACAAGCATCTTTTCTTACTGTAATGCTATGAAACTAGAAATCAACTACAAGAAAAATCTGAGAAAGTGACAAAGATGTGGAGACTAAACAACACGCTACTGAACAACCAATGAATCATTGATGAAACTAAAGGAGAAATCAAAAAATATCTGGAGACAAATGAAAATGAAAATACACCATACCAACTCATATGGGATGCATCAAAAGTGGTCTTGAGAGTGAAACTCATAGCAATACAAGCCCACCTTAACAAACAAGAAAAATCCCAAATAAGCAACCTTAAACTACAGCTAACAGAATTAGAAAAACGAAGAACAAACAAAGCCCCAAATCAGCAGAAGGAGGGAAATAATAAAAATCAGAGCAGAAATAAATGAAATAGAAACAAAAAACAGTAGAAAGGATCAATGAAACAAAGAACTGGTTCTTTGAGAAGATAAACAAAATTGAAAAATCCTTAGCCAGACTCACTAAGAAAAAAAGAGAGAAGACTCAAATAAATAAAATTAGAAATGAAAGAGGAGAAATTACAATGGATACCACAGAAATACAAAGGATTATAAGAGAATACTATGAAAAAATATATGCCAACAAACTGGACAACCTAGAGGAAATGGATAAATTCTTAGATGCAGACAACCTCCCAAAACTGAATCAAGAAGAAATAGAGAATCTGAACAGACCAATCACAAGTAAAGAGATTGAAACAGTAATCAAAAACCTCCCAAAAAATAAAAGTCCAGGACCAGATGAATTCCCCAGAGAATTTTACCAAACATTCAAAGAAGATTTAATACCTATCCGTCTCAAACTATTCCAAAAAATAGAGGAAGATGGAATACTCCCTAACACATTCTGCAAAGCCAACATCACCCTGATACCAAAGCCAGACAAGGACAACACAGAGCAGGAAAACTACAGGCCAATATCGCTGATGAACATAGATGCAAAAATCCTCAACAAAATATTGGCAAACCAAATACAGCAATACATCAAGAAGATCATACACCATGACCAAGTGGGATTTATACTAGGGACACAGGGATAGTTCAACATCTGCAAATCAATCAACGTGATACACCACATTAACAAAATGAAGAATAAAAACCACATGATCATCTCAATCGATGCAGAGAAGGCATTTGACAAGAGCCAACATCCATTTATGATAAAAACTCTCAACAAAATGGGTATAGAAGGAAAGTACCTCAACATAATAAGGGCCATATATGACAAACCCACAGCTAACATCTTACTCAATGGGGAAAAACTGAAAGCCATTCCTCTGAGAACAGGAACAAGACAAGGGTGCTCACTCTCACCACTCTTATTCAACATAGTACTGGAGGTTTTGGCCAGGGCAATTAGGCAAGAAAAAGGAACAAAAGGACTCCGAATAGGAACGAAGAAGTGAAACTCTCACTATTTGCAGACGACATGATCTTATATATAGGAAACCCTAAAAAATCCATTGGAAAACTACTAGAAATAATCAACAACTACAGCAAAGTGGCAGGGTATAAAATCAACTTACAAAAATCAGCCGCATTTCTATATGCTAATAATGAATGAACAGAAAGAGAACTCAAAAAGACAATCCCATTTACAACTGCAACAAAAAGAATAAAATATCTGGGAATAAATTTAACCAAGGAGGTGAAAGACCTACACAATGAAAACTATAAGACACTATTCAAAGAAATCAATGATGACATAAAGAAATGGAAAAATATCCCATGCATATGGATTGGAAGAATAAACATAGTTAAAATGTCTGTACTACCTAAAGCAATCTACAGATTCAGTGCAATCCCAGTTAGAATCCCAATGACATTCTTCACGAAAATAGAACAAAAAATACTGAAATTTGTATGGGGCAACAAAAGGCCCCGAATAGCTAAAGCAATCCTGAGAAAAAAGAACAAAGCTGGAGGCATCACAATCCCTGACTTGGAAATATACTACAAAGCTATAGTAATCAAAACAGCATGGTACTGGTACAAAAACAGACACACAGATCAATGGAACAGAATTGAAAGCCCAGAAATAAAACCACACACCTATGGACAGCTAGTCTTCAACAAAGGAGCTAAGAACATACAATGGAGAAAGGAAAGTCTATTCAAAAAATGGTGCTGGGAAAATTGGACAGCCACATGCAAAAGAATGAAAGTAGACCATCTTCTATCGCCAGACACAAAAATTAACTCAAAATGGATTAAAGACCTGAAACTATAAAACTCCTAGAAGAAAATATAGGCAGTACACTAATTGACATCGCTCATAAAGGGATCTTTTCAGATTCCATGTCTACTCGGACAAGGGAAACAAAAGTAAAAATAAACAAGTGGGACTTCATCAGACTACAGAGCTTCTACAAGGCAAACGAAACCAGGATCAAAAGGAATAGACAACCCACCAGCTGGGAGAAAATATTCAGAAGTCATATATCCGACAAGAGAGTAATGTCCATTATATATAAAGAGCTCACACAACTGAATAACAAAAAAACAAACAACCCAATCAAAAAATGAACAGAGTATATGAACAGACATTTTTCCAAGGAAGATATACAGATGGCCAACAGGCATATGAAAAGATGTTCAACATCACTAATCATCAGGGAAATGCAAATCAAAACTACACTGAGATATCACCTTACACCCATTAGAATGGCTATAATCACCAAGAACAACAAATGTTGGAGAGGTTGTGGAGAAATGGGAACCCTAATTCACTGATGGTGGGAATGCAAACTGGTGCAGCCTCTATGGAAAACAGTATGGAGATTCCTCAAAAAATTAAAAATAGAAAAACCTTATGATCCAGCAATCCCATGATTAGGCATCTATCCAACGGACCTGAAATCAACCATCCAAAGAGGCTTATGCACCCCTATGTTCACTGCAGCATTATTCACTATAGCCAAGAAGTGGAAGCAACCCAAATGTCCCTCGACTTATGATTGGAAAAAGAAGATGTGGTATACATATATATACAATGGAATACTACTCAGCCATAAAAAAGACAAAATTGTCCCATTTGCAACAACATGGATGGACCCAGAGGGTATTATGTTAAGTGAAATAAGCCAGAGAGAGAAAGACAAACACCACATGATTTCACTCATATGTGGAATATAAACTAACACACAGACAGAGAGAACTGGTTGGTGGTTACCAGGGGCAAGGGGATTGGGGGGTGGGCACAAGGGGTGAAGGGATGCATTCATATGGTGACTGACAAACAATAATGTACAACTAAAACTTCACAATGTTATAAACTATTAAGACACCAATAAAAATTTAAAAAAAATACTTCAGCAAAGGGCAAAAAAACCCAGATGAAATAAATGTGGCAAAATGTTGATAACTGTTGAATCTGGGTGATACGTTTGGGGGAGGTTTGTTGAACCACTCTCTACTTTTGTAAATGTTTAACATTTTTCATAATAAAATTTTTGCTAAAACTCTGTTTCTCTTTGACACCCTGTGGTCCTAATTCTGTCTTCTAGAACAGGGATTGCCAAACAACAGCCCACCACCAATTTTTATAAATAAAGTTTTATTGGAACACAGCCATGCTCACTCATATACATATTGTCAATGGCTGCTTTCACTCTACAACAAGAGAGATGAGTAGATGTGACAGCCACTGTATGGCCCACAAACTGAAATATTTACTATCTAGCCCTTTATAGAAAAAGCATGTCAAGCCCTGATCTACAGTAAACAATAAATTCAACTCCTTCTACAGAACAGTGTTTTAAAATATTTGAAGACCAAGATATGTTTTCCCTTAAAAGAGGAATATTGATATGATGTGGAATACAAAGAAATGTAAAGCAGGGTCCCCTCTCTCTCCACATTAACAGCCTCTTGGGAATTCATTCTTCTTTTTTTTTTTTTTTTTTGTGGGGAAGACCAGCCCTGAGCTAACATCTGTTGCCAATACTCCCCTTTTTGCTGAGGAAGACTGGCCCTGGGCTAACATCCGTGCCCATCTTCCTCCACTTTATATGGGACACCGCCACAGCATGGCTGACAAGCAGTGCGTCGGCGGGCGCCCGGGATCCGAACCCGCGAACCCCGGGCTGCCAAGCACGGACTAAACCGCTGCGCCACCGGGCGGACCCGGGAATTCATTCTTGATAGTCAGTGTCCTTAAAGTGCAACGCCCAGGGTTGAACACAGCTGGAGCCGAGGTTAAGTCCCAGATAGCACAACCACATCCATCCAACCATGATCAGCCCAGACCTCTTGGCTTATGAGAGGCTGCTAAGCAATAGCAGCCCCAGCCTGAGCTTTGAACCCCACAGAGGAGTCTCTGCTGATCCCCAGTGGTCAGCCACTTCCTTCCCAGAGGGAATAATACCTGGACCGCTGCCACACGTCGATAAGACAGCCCTGGAGGGTAGAAAAAGGTGACTGTGGTTCCATAGGAGTCCTCCCCATCATTCCTCACTGTCACTTCCATGTTCAGCTCCAGGTTACTCCCCACTAACAGGGTCTTCAAGCTAGGTGTTGGGGTAGAGGGCAGGATTCTGTGACTGGGGCTAGAAATGGTCTGGGGACGAAACACAGAGTGGGGAGGTGGGGGAGAGACAAGGGACAGGACGTCTGGCTTCTGAGCACAGGATAGAAATGGTAATGAGAGCCAGGGCAGGGGATCCAGGTTCCAGGAGGGGAGCTGGGGGACCAGAGCAGGTCTTAGCGGGCGGAAGCTCACCCTGAGAAGCCAAAGGAGATGCTAAGGTCATCCTGGCAGACGTGGTCGGCTCCACAGTTCTTCTCAAAGGGGAGCTGAGAGGGAAGGCAAAGCGGGGTTTTCCCTAAGATCTGGAGTCCGCACCCTCCACCCTCTCTGGAAGATCCCAACACCAGGACTCACAGAGGCCGTGAAGTATCTCTGAGCATCCACAGCCAGCATAGGCTGGATGCTTCCAAAGGAAGGGATGGGCTTGCCCACCAGGGAGAAGTTGAGACGCAAGGTGATGGGGGTCACTGAGTCCTCCACACAGGCCTAGAGGATGGACATTGAAGACAACAGGTGACTAAGGAAAGCACCCTCACATTCACTAGCTGTGTCCCATCTCCTCGTCTGTAAAATGGGGTAAACAATGATACCTACCTGCACTCGATAAACGCTCATTGCTACAATTCCACCATGCAGAACCTCTGCTGTGGTTGTCCTCGGCCTTAAACTCCCTTCCTCCAGCCTCCCACAGGCTCACTCACTCTATTCAGCATCTTCTCAAACTTCACCTGCTCCAAGAAGCCTCACAACACCCTCTTTGTTCTCTCCCTGGCTTTACCTTTCTTCACTATCCGACATCTATTATCTAGGAACCTGATTGTTTTCGGTCTTCCCCCAGAGTTCCCTGTTGTCTTGCACGGTTTTGTCCACTGCTGTTTACCTGGCACCTAGAATAGGGCCTGTCTCAGAGGAGCAACTCAGTGAAAGAATCCCAGCCCATCACCCCAAAGTCCTCTGAAGCAACTCTCTTAAAATCCAGCTGTGTAGCCTCTGGCGATTGCAGCCAACCCAACCACTCATTCAGTCACTCACTTACTCATTCCGCAAACAAGTTTTAAGCACTTCCTGCATGCCAGCTGCTATGCTAGGGATGAGCCACAGCAAGGACCAGAATACACCCCGTTCTTTCCCTGCCCAGCCCACTGCCAGCCTCAGAATTGCCTCCATCCCCAGGATTCCGAGACCCCCTCACCGGGAGAAGCAACTTCACGGCCTCACAGTGCTGGTTAAGCCCAAGGACTAGGACACGAGTCAGATTCCAGGTCTTTGTCTCCTCGAAGATGGCACGGGGACTCAGGCGGCCAGGGTCAAGGGTCAGATCAAAGGTCACAGAGCTTTGGAGGTCACCTGTAGAGGAAAGTAAGGGATGGGGAGGGCTGAGAGAGCCAGGAACTCCTCAGGTGGGCAAGTGGCAAGGCAGGAGACAGGAGTCCTAGGCTTGAGGATTCCAGAGGTCAGGGTGTCCTGGGTTGGATAGAAGAGGACTCACCCAGCCGGTTCTTGGGACTTTCATAAATATGAAGGCAGACATTGGCATCGCCCAGTGCCTGGACAGAGGCCGTCTGCCCCCGACACTCAAACACAGACCTGGCGATCTCTGCAGGTTTGATGCGGATGTTCGTCCACACCCTGAGCACAGGTCTAGTTCTGTGGATAGAACGCTGAGCTGAGGGCAGGCTCTTGGTCCCAGGAGGACAGAAAACATGGGATGGGGGGTGGGGAAGCTGGTGTCCCACTTGGATTTAGGACCACTTGGGGGGTGTCTGAGGAAGGCTGTTCTCACCTGAGCAGCAGCGCGTGCCCCTGGGCCCCCACGGCCAGGTCAACCAGTCCATCAAGGGTGAGATCCTGACCCCCGCTCAGCGACTGTCCAAAATACTGGAGCCTGGGGGAGAGCTGGGAGCCTGCAATCCGCTGGCCAGAGAGGGAAGGGCAAACCAGGTTGGAAGGTGAGGGAAACAAGTTGGAAATCAGCAACAAGAGGAACAGGGAGGTAGGAATGCGGGAGACAGAAAGAAGAGGTAGCGACAAGATGTTGCCAAGAAGTGCCTAAAAAGGGGAGGTGGGGATGGGGAAATGATGACTAGAGAAAATGAAAGATTCCTGAGACATAAATGAAGAAGTAGAGATTGAAAGACTGGCCTGGTGACCTGAGGTTCATTCATTATTCATCTAGTTAGTCTCAGGTTCCAATTCTGGCTCCTCTACTTATAAGCCATAAGGCCTTGGGCCAGGATTCAATCTCTCTGTGCGTCAGTTTCCTCATCTTTCACATGGGGATAATAATACCTCAGAGTTTAGCTGTGAGTAGTAAATGAATTAATTCATATAGTTCCTAGAACAGCACCTAGAATATGGTCACTAGTCAATTACTTATGATGATGAGTATTAAGGCTGGAAGGGACCTCAGAGCTCATCCAGCCCCACCTCCCACTTCAGAGACAGTTCCAGGGCCACACTGCCTTTAAGAGGCTGACTCCAGACTTGAAATCAGATCCCTCTGACCTCATTCCCAAGGCCCCTTTTTGCTCCCCATGGCCAACTGTCTCTTCAGAGGACTAGGAGGGACCAAGTTGGAGTGGCAGCACCCATACATAGATTCTACACTCCCCTTGGGGTCCCTGCTCTTTTATTTCCATTGCTCCTATAATGACCAATTCCTTGGAGAATGTGCCCTTTAAATCTCTGGGTGCTGCTGGGACTGGCAGACATTAAGAGTAGTAATAATAAAATGAAAGAGAAATTTACCAGTTACTAAGAGAGTCTAGAAAGGAAGGGGGGCATAGAAATAGTACAAACACAGTCCAATGGCCTCACGCCACCTAGGAAAATTGATCTCACAGCCATATCCTCACATTGGTGTATGGGCCCGTGGGGAACAAGGCAAGTCCTTCCCAGTCAAGCATGTGGTAGGATACGTCATGGAGGGAAGAAGGAAAATCGTGGCAGGCCTGCAAATCTGGAAAGGCCTCTCTTGGAGTCAGGCCTTGTGGGTACAACCCAAGTGGTATTTGCAACTGAGGGTCTATGGAAATATGCCTCTCAGCTGCTGCAGCCAGGGGAAGATAGAGAAGTTGGTGTGGACTGAATGTAGTTTCATGACAAGTGGCCTCTTTTTATTCTCAGAAAAGCCTTTCACCCTCTTCTTAAAGTTCCAAGTTCTTTAGAACCCTTGAAGTTCTTAAACTGTATTAATAATAATGGATTTAATAATACAACACATACTATGTGCTAGGCACATATGTATGTATGTGCTATGTATGTACTTACTCCATCCTCACGGCAGCCCCATGGGGTTGACTCTATGATTATCATCACTTTACAGATGAGGAAACTGAGCACAGAGAGGTGAGTAACGACCATGATCACTAGCTGCAAAGTGACAGAACTGCAGAGATTGTCTTTGACATTTTTTTTCCCAACAACTTTTTGAGATATAATTCACATACTGTACAATTTACCCTTTTAAAGTATACAACTCAGTAGTTTTTAAGATGTTTACAGAGTTATGCAACCATCACCAAATCAATTTTAGAACATTTTCATCACCCCAAAAAGAAACCCTATATCCCCCAGCAGTCACCCTCATGTCCCTCATTTCCCCCCACTCCCAGCCCCTGGCAACTACTGATCTACTTTCTGTCCCTTTGGATTTACTTATTCTGCACATTTCACATAAATGGAATCATAATATGTGGTCTGTTGTGACAGCCTTCTTCCACTTAGGGTAATGTTTTCAAGGTTTATCCATGTTGTAGCATGTATCAGTACTTCATTCCTTTTATGGCTGAATAAAATTCCATTGTATGGGTATACCACACTTTATTTATCTATTCATCAGTTGATGGGCATTTGAGTTGTTTCCACCTTTTGGTTACTATGATTAATGCTGCTATGAACATTCATGTATAATCTTTTGTGTAGAATATGTTTTCAATTCTCTTGGGTGTAATTGCTGGGTCATACAGTAACTCTATTTTAACTTTCTGAGGAAAAACTGTTTTCCAGACTGTTGTCAGACTGTTTTCCAAAGTAGTTGGACCATTTTACTTTTCCACCAGCTTTGTATGAGAGTACCAAATTCTCCACATCCTCACCAACACTTGTTATTATCTGTCTTTATGATTCTAGCCATCCTAGTGAGTGTGAAGAGGTGTCCCATTGTGATTTTGATTTGCAGATGACTGACAACTGATGATGTTGAACATCTTTTCATGTGCATATTGGTCCTTTGTATATTATCTTTGGAGAAATGTCTATTCAGATCCTTTGCCCATTTTTTAATTAGGGCTTCCTTGACTTTTGCCAAGGGAAGAAGCCCTCCCTTCTCAGGGAACCCTGCCCCATTGGTTGGAGGGCTCCTACCTATTTGGGCATTTGGCAGGATAACTAGTGGTGGGAGGGAATAAAGACATATAACATCCGAGGAGATGAAGGGGTGAGTGGACAGGCAAACTGAGCAGCCAGACCTAAACTGATTGGCAACAGGGAGCCACCAAGACAGCGAGTACTGGGTTAGAAGTCAGGAGATTGGAACTTCCCTCATTACCATTCCTGATGCACTATAAACTCTGGACAAGTCAAGTCACTTATGTTCTCCTTGCCCCAGAGTTCATCTGTAAAATGGGTTTGCTAATGCCTGGCCTATGTACCTTGTAAAGCTGCTAGGGTATTAAAAGTTCTGGGTGGAGAACCCACTCAAGTATCAAGTCCCCATACAAAGCAGAGAACATACCAGTCAATGTTTTCATTTCTCAAATTCCACAGATTTTGCTTGCTGCCTACAAGGTGCCCAGTGCTGGCAAAGGAGGTAAGATGAGGTAAAGGAGAATTTTCCAGATGGCAGTGTGAAGGATGGGGAGAGGCAAAAATGAGGTTCTGTAGTGACAGGACCTGTGACCGGGCCTCACCTGGCTGTGGGAGGGGCTGATGCCCAGTCCTGAGGTTCCATGAAATAGGTAGACGGCACCCTGGTTCTCCTGCTCTCCTGGGGCCCCGATGGCCACGTCCGTCAGCTTGTCCCCATTCACATCCCCCAGCACTGTCAGGGCTGCCCCAAAGCGGCCCCAGGGGTGGCCCTGCTCCCCATGGAGAACAGCCTCACACTGCCACCTAGACCTCTGCAGAACAAAACCAGTGTCAGGCCCCAACCCAGGCAATCCCTCCACCCACACCCAGGCCCCACCCAGCCCAGGTCTCATCAGCCACTCACCCCCCGGGGCAAAGAGCACACAGGCACCTGGCCCCCGTGGGTTGGCTTGTAGTAATGGGGAGCCCCAATGAGGACCAGGTCGGAGCTGCCATCTCTGTCCACATCCACAGAGCACAGGGAGGCCCCGAAGTAGGAGCCGATCTGCAGGGCAGAGCCTGAAGTCATCCTGCCTGCCCCTGCCAGAGGAACCCCTTCTGGGCCAGGTCCCGCCTCCACCCAGCCACCAGGACCTCCCCCCACGGGCCCCAAACCCCCTTCATCTCCTCCCTCTCTGCCCCTGGAGACCCTGCCACCATCATGTGCACTTGGGCTTCCTCCACACCAACCTGGGTGCCTGTGACTTCAGCCCTCGGCTTCCATTGCCTGGACTCCTGGGTGAAGATGACAACCTTCCCGGTGTGCTGATGGCGGGGGGCCCCCAGGACCAGGCTCTGCACCCCCTTCCAAAGAGCCAGCTCAGTGGAGTAACCTGAGGGGGCCAGGCCTCAGCACAAAGGCTTCCCCTCCCGCCCCTGCCCCTGGGCTCCTGCCCCTCCCAGGCAGCTCATCTCCCGCCTGTCCCCACACCGCAGCCTTTTCTCACCCAGGTAAGAGTCTCTCATGTCCACATTCTCCTGAGACACGTTGATGAAGGTGGGGCTCATATTTGGGGGGTATAGGAAGGCACCTCCAGACCAGCCAAAGCTCCCCACAGCCCCCAGAACTGGCCCATCCTGGGAGGAAAGGATTCCAGGGCTGAGCAGGCTGGAGTGAGAAGACAGCCTATTCCAAAGCAATGCCTGCTGCCGACTCCACTCGCTCATGACACCCATCCTTGCCTTCCCTCCTCCCATCTCTCCCTCATTCTACATCAGTGGCCTGAAAGGGGCCCCACTCACAGGCGTGAACACCGTGCTGAAGCCCTCCTGGGACATCTCCAATTCGAAGGAACTACTGCTTATGGTCTGCGTACCTGGGGAAAGGCATTACACAGATTCCAGGGGGAAAGACAGGCTTTGCCAGGTCCAAGAAGTACACCTCAGCTCTAAGAGGATCTAAGGTTGGAGACTAATACTGAAAGGGAAGGGTTAGTGCCCATGACTTGGGGGTCCAGGTTCAAGAAGGAAAAGCATTTGGGTGAAGTTTTCTGAAGTGAGTAGTTTCATCTCTGACTTACCCTCAATGGCAAAGATCTTCTCTTTCAACTGGTTTTGAATGTCTCTCAAAGCATCAAAGTTCTCCACTTTAAATATATATTCATGGGAGGGCTTCGACGCAATGTCGTTTAATTCTTTCCAGGATCGTCTCCCTTGAAAAGCCAATCCCACCTGTCCCCAACAAAGACCAACTCGGTGAAAATAATCATAAATCTAATATGCCTACCATGTGCTGGGTGCTGATCCCCCAATAGCCTGCAAGGTCAATATTATTACACCCAATGTACAGGTGAGAAAAATGAGGCTCAGACAGCATCAAGGAATTTAGGGAAAAGGATCATGGGTCCCTCAGGCTGGAACAGAGTTTTCCTCCTGAAGGTAGTAGAAGCTGAGAGAGCTGGGGTTTCTGTCCTTGAAGGAGAAGTTGCCTTAAGAGGAGAAAGGGGAGGAAGTAGTTGGAGGGCATCCCCACATCCTACCCCGATTGCATAGCGGATGATGCCCGCCGCCTCAGCCTTGGGGATGACAGCTTCATAACCCAGGCGGTCGCCTTGTTTCTGCCCATCGGTGATGACGATGAGGATCTTGGAGGCATCCTTTCGGGCCCCACTTGCAGCACTGAACAGTTTGTTTCTGTCAGGGGAAAAAGAGGAGAGGGTCCAGAGGCCTGTGAACAGAACTGCTGCTAGCCCCTGTGCCTTTGTGAGAACAAGGAGATGCCCCTTCCTCTGGGAGGCCCCAGTCCCATCCGGAGGGCCCCAGCTTGGCGAGGAGACCATGGCTGAATTTCAATCCCCATCTGTCCCTTTCTCATGGAGGTAGAGGCCCAAAGGAAGACGAGATGCTTTGGGGAAGGACCTGGGAGAAGTCAGGACTCACATGACCACTTGGATGGCTGAGGCTGTGTGAGTATACCCTTCCAGCTTGTATACAGAGTTCAACAGGCCTAGTGGATCTGAGCTGGACATGAAGTCTTTGAAAGTGAAGTGCACGAGGAATCTGCTGGAGAACTGCATCAGGGAGAACTGGGAGAACAACATGGGGCTGGGGGCCAAGGCCAGTCCACCAGAACCCTTGGCACTCCTCCCACAAGCCTCCCCCAGCAGGCCCTGCACACTCGCCTTCCCTCCCCCGAGGGCACACCTGGGTGCTGGGTCTCTGGAACTGGCTCATTACAGCCTTCACGAAGTTCAGCATCTTGGCAAAATCATTGGGGGAGATGCTGCCTGAGCCGTCAATCAGGAACACAATGTCGTGCTCCTGCCTCGGGCACTCTGGGGAAGGAGGGGGCACCATTGGGAGGGACAGAGTCAGAGTCCAGGACCTCAGCCTCCTGGACACAAAACTCACCCCCGCCCCCAGTGGCTTCCCTAACCCCTACCTAGAACAGGGCCCTTCCATCTCCTAAAATCTCTAAAGAGGCTACATCTGTGATTCAGCTGCTCAAACCTGCACAGCCAGCCTGGTTGATAAAAAAGTGAAAGTTCCTCCAATCCGGATGGTAAGAAGCTGAGGGCCCCTCCCTCTACCTTGGCAGTCCATGCCCCTCCCCCCGGACCCTACCCCACCTCTTCCCCCAATATCTCCATGATCCAGCAATGAAAGGACCCTACTATAGCCCCTGGCCAGGGTCTATCTTCATTTGTCAGTGCCAAACTGTACTGTTGTTAAATTTTTTTTCTTTTTTTTTTGCTGAGGAAGTTTCACCATGAGCTAACATCCATGCCAATCTTCCTCTATTTTGTACATGAGTCATTGCCACGGCATGGCCGCAGATGAGTGGTATAGGTCCACACCCAGGAATCAAACCTTGGCCGCTGAAGCAGAGCACACCAAACTTAACCACTAGGCCAGGGGGCCAGCCCTTGTTAAATACTTTTAATGTCACCCATGGTGACAGCCACACACTGGCCCTATTCTGTTTTCAGCTTAAATATGGGCCCCTACTCCCCTTCTGGGTAAGTGTAAAATCTGTCCTCAGAAGAGGAAGCTCTCCTAAATCCCAGAGAGGAGACCCTATTCCATTCCTAGCTCCCAGCTTCTCCATTCTGCCCCAAAGGCCCCCCACCAGAGAAAGTGGTGTCCCGGATGTTCTGATGGGAGCCCAGGCGCCTGTGGGTGAAGTCTAGAGCCCCATTCAGTCACCAGATGTCAGTATCTCCAGGGGCCTGAGTGTGAATATGAAACCAGGGCGGGGCCTTGGTCTGCTGTGGGCTAGATCTGAAAAGCTCACAGGTCCACCTCCTTATTTCCCATCCCCATCAGCGCAGGGAAGCCAGATCCTATGTCTCAACCTACACACACACATTCATGCACATACATAAACATGCACACATGTATGTACATGCATACACATACATGTGTGCACACATGTGTGCCTACACAAGCATGTGCACTTGCATATGCACATATACGTGTGTGCACATATATGCCTGCATCTACACGCATACACATGCACATGCATGCACACACATATACACACTGTTTAGCGTCTGCATCGTCATCACCCTTTCCCAGCCTGCTGCACAAACCTACTGGTTGTACTCCAGGGTGCACCAGGTGGAAATAAATTCCCTTCTCTCTAAAAATAATAGCAGCTGGCATTAATTGAGCCCTCACCACATGCTAAACCCTGTCCTCACCACTGTCCTAAACCCTGGCCATGGATCATCTCATGTTACTCTCAGTGCTGAATCTGTTATTATCCCCATCTGACAGATGAAGAAACTGAGGCTCAGACAGGATAAGGTCATAGAAAAGGCCCTCCAGTGGGATGGTGATGGGGTAGAGTGTGAAAGCAGGCAGTGCCTCCCAGCCCATGTTTAGGGCCACTATACCATCCAGTAAATTTTTTTTCCAGATCTCTCGTTTTTATCCACTCTGGCAAGAGTATTTCTGGCCCCATTGCACCCCCAGTCAGACGTGTGTGGGCTCCTCAGGGGACCAGGTGGCCCCAAACACTCACCCTGCAGGGCAGCCGGGAGCCTCTGGGCCTGCCAGGATTGGGAGGCCAGCAGGAAGCAGAACCCGGTCAAGTACACATTCTCCCTGCATGCATGGTGCACGGTAGGGCCACAGGCCTGGGGACAGAGGTGGCTGGTGGGAGGGGCTGCCCTGCTTCTGTCCACCCTCCAATCCCAGCACCCCCACCCTCCACAAGACCCCAGCCCCAGCAGCCCCAGGTCCCCACTCCTCCCCTCAGGATGCTCTCATGACCCAGGGCAACTCACCAGCAGTTGAGAGGGGTTGGTGGCAGCTGCCAGGGACAGGCCCAGGGACATGTTCACAGCCTCTGGTGGGACTAAGGGGACAGATATTTGCATGGTCACCCTCAGGACAGAGGAGGCTGTGTAGAATCTGGGCAGGGGCGCACCTCAACCCTGGGAGACAAGGAGATCTGATAGGTCAAGGGGCTTTCAGGTCCTGATGGAGATGTGAGGTGCGGGGGTATGACAGGCAAGGAGGCCTTGAGGAGTCAGGAAGACTGTCTGAGGGTAAGGTCTGCAGACAGAGCCCAAGCTGGGAAGTGAGTCTCCTATGTTCCCTACAGGCCCCCAGAGCATGGGAACCAGGACCTGGGTCCCAGGGAGAGGCAGTGACTCACCCTGCAGGTGGATGGCCTCACACCTGCCGGTACTGTAGTCACACTGGTAGAGGCTGCCTGTTTGGTTGGCAGCCTTTATCTCCTGGGGGGCTCCAACCACCACCCTGAGGGGGAAGGACACTACAGTCAAGAGTGTGGACACTGGAGTCAGACTTCACCTCTCTGAGCCTCAGTTTCCTTATCTGTAAAGTGGAGATTAACAATTTAAGTTCCAGGTGGGAGGGATTTTTATCTGTTTTATTCTCCGCCATACGCCTGGCTCCCGACACATACAGTAGGTGCTCAACAAATATTTGTTGAATGACTGATTCCTACCTCATAAGGTTGTTGTGAAGACTAAATCAGGGCCCACTAAAGGGTGCTTGGCACAGCGCCTGGCACGTAGTAAGTGCTCAATAAATGTTAGCTGTGATTGTCAAGATGGCAAGACAGCACCTGCTTTCAGAGCAGCTCTTCACGACCTTGGGGGAATTGCCCCACCAGACAGAGAGGAAAGTTTGTGAATATAGGGAGGGACATGGGGAGGAACAGGACCCTGTGCAGGGAGAGGAGTTGAGAGCCAAAGGCCAGTCACCACTCGGTCCTTACCAGGAGTTGGCGTACTGGACCACGCTGTGTCCAAACCCAGCACTTTCCATGTGGAAGGTTGTCGGCTGGTCCGTATCCAAGTTGAAGCACAGAGAGGAAGACAAGGCTGGGGAGGAGGGTGAGAAGAGAAACCTTGGAGAAGGGTCTTCCTCCTGCTCTATCTCCCTGGCCCCCAGCCCCCTGCTCTCCTCTCCAGGCCCAATGTCCCAGCCTCTCCTGGTCTTCTGGACTCCCAGGTTCAGACCTCCCCTGGCCTTGCTTCTCTCCTTCAGATGGTCCAGAGACAGCTCTTCACTCAGTGGCTTGTTGGCAAGTTTCAGTTCTCCATTTACACAGAGCAATACCCAAGCTCTAAAGATACTCCTTCCCACCCCCAACCCTGGGATTACTAGGAGGGAGAGTCCAGGAAAACTTGGAGCCAAAGGGATGCTGTGGACAGAGCACAAGGTTGACTTGTTCTGCCTGTTGAGAAATCTCTGGATTGTCCAGGCAACTGGCCTCTCTTCTAGCATCTCTTGAACTTCCCCCAAATTGGTTCATCAGCATTCTCTCCCTCCACAAACTACAGATTCCAAACCCTATGTAACTCCAGATCCCTCCCCTAATGTCTTAGTCTAAAACGTGTGCATTCTCAGCTCCCTCCATTACCTGGACCCCAATCCCCCTTCATCAGAGCCCCCAGCTTACCCATCATCAGGAGGAGAGATGTCCTGGTCCTGGTCATAACTGGAAAGTCAGACGTGTGTTTACAAGCTCCAGAGCCACTGGGGGAACAGCCAGACCAAGATGCCAAGGGAGGAAGCGAGCAGAGAGGTGGTCGGGAGTCTGGAGGCAGGGAAGGAAGTTGTCAGCATGACTCAGAAGTAGAGGGTGGAGAATACAACTAACTGAAGTAAGCAGAGAAAGGGGCTGAGGCAGCCCATGCACTTCAGTTCTAAGAGTCTTTCTAACCAGAGACCACTCGGCTTGCTTCTCTTGCCTCATCAGTCTAGGCTTATGTGGATGCAAATCCTCTGCCCTGTTCCACCTCTCCCAGGTTCCCTTGACCTTGAAACTTCAGTTATCCTGGGGGGAAGAAAGGGGCAGATGCCGGGGTGGGGTCAGGGCTGTGGGGACAAGAATTGGCCACACTAAGCACTGAAGCAGGCTTTGACCTTCCCCACCCCCACTAACTGTCTGAAGGGATTTGGGATGGAAGGCCTGTCCCCGGGACAGGCTGTCACCATGGATAACTCTGGGTATCGATAGACTGGGAGGGCCTTTGCTGGGCCCATTCTTATCAAAGTTCTGTTTATCAGACATTTATATTTGTAAGGGAAATCTCTATTTGTAAAGGTATCTCCTTCTCTGTATCAGGAAGAAGGGGGGATGATTTTATCTCCAGGGATCTTGTCGGTGCAGAAGGCAAAAACTTAATTCTGCATACTCTTGTTTACTGTGCTTCTCTTGTAATCCCGCGTGGCTGACACTCCCACCCACCCCCCAAAATCCTCGTTTGTCTATATAAAAGGAGAATCTCTGCCATTTGGTTGCGAGATAGGTTCCCTGAGTCTCTCCCATGTATACATGTTATAAAGCTGTGTTTGATTTTCTACTGCTATTTGACCTCATGTCAAATTTGTAGCCCACCCAGAAAGGACCCAGAGTGGGTAGAGAATGCTCTTTCTCCTTTTCAGGGCCCTAATGGAGACCCTGGTGGGAACCCTCCACTTCTGACCTGGAAACTTCTGGGCCAAGGAGTCAAGCATCTGGGTCCTAGGAGGAGTACAGAATGGATATTTACTCATCTATTCAACAAGCCTAATTTGAGGCTCATTATGCACATCCTCTGTTAGCAAAGGGAGAAAAGACTAAACACAAAACACAAGGCCCCACCCCTGGGGTCAGTGGAGAAGGCAAACATGTAAACAGCAAGACTTGCTATGAGGGGAAGCCCATTGACCACAGGTTGCCTTACCCAGGTTAAGAAGGTGTGGATTTCTAGGAAGTCTTCTCGGAGGAGGTGGCACTTGAGCTGAGTCTTGAAGACAACTGACTATAGGGGAATGTGTTTCAGGAGGGGTAGGCAAACGTAGAAGAAGCATATGACAGGAGGGCCTCTGGGAAAATCAGTGATAGAAACCAGAGGGTGGGAGGTGGGAAGTGGCAAGAGATGAAGTCAGTGTGGTGGGGGAGGAGAGAAGGGGAAGCAGGCCCCAGGCCCGGAAAGTCCCTTTCAGGCATATTGACTTTATGCTGAGGGCAGAAGAAACCATTGAAGTGAATTGGAAAGACTGATCTTCAAATTTATGTTTTAGAAGGGTGGCAAGAGGGGCTGGGGGCCAGCTTGGTGGCACAGTGGTTAAGTTTGCACGCTCCGCTTTGGTGGCTGGGGGTTCATGGGTTTGGATCCCGGGCACGGATCTACGCACTGCTTATCAAGCCATGCTGTGGCAGGCGTCCCATATTTAAGTAGAGGAAGATGTTAGCCCGGGGCCCCCCCAGAAAAAGAGGGGCTATATGGGGCATGGTTTCTTTGGAAACTAGCTGGAGACAGATCAGTCAGGAGGGAGATGGTGGGGGCCTGTGGGGTGAGGTAGTGGCCACGGGAATAGACCAGAGGCAGACTGATCACTGAGGAGAGGGCAGTGGTGATGGTCCCTGAGCTAGATAGTACTGGAGGAAGGGGGGGAGGTGGGTTAGGCCAACTTTGGTTTTAAGGAAACAAAGATACAGTGTTTAAGAGCTTGACTCTTTCAACTTCTCTGCCTGTTTCCTCATCTGCAAAATAAGGGTAATAATAAAAGTGTGCACCTCCTATTGTTGCTGGAAAGGTTGAGTTAGTAAATGTGAAATGCTTAGAAGAGTGGGTAAGAGCTTTAATTATTGTCTGTTATCATTACTATGCTGTGTATTAGATAAGAGGGGCATGAAGGGCTTCTGAGAGGAGGTGTCCTGGAGGCAGCTGGGTGTGTGAGGCAGATCTCAGCAGAAAAGTCTGGGTTAGAGATGAGTTTTAGAACCTTCAGCAGAAGTGCTGGATGAGATACTGGTAGGAGTGTGAAAAGGGAAGAGAGAGATGGGCCTGGAGTGGGTCCCAGGGCAATGCCAATGTTGGCAGCAGAACAGAAGCCCATGAAGATTGAGAAGGAAGGAGTTCTCAAAGAGGGAGAAGAAAGCCCAGGAGAGAGAAAGGCATTGTGGAAGGCAGGCTGGAGAGAGTTTAAACAATGTCACAGGCTGCCAGACATCAAATGAGGTAAGAAATGAAGAAGGCCTAGGATCTGGCAACAGAGGCTCTCAGTGACCCTAGAGTGGGCCATGCCAGGATAGTGGGGGAGGCGCTGTGGCTGAGCAATGTGGGCAGCAACATCACTTGGGAGTAAGCAGCCCTGAAGAGACCTCAGACACAATATGGCTGGTGAAAGGCCCTGGAATTCTGGGAGATGAAGAAAATTTGAGAGAGAGAAAGAGAGCGTAGGGTGTTAAATTCCAAGAAGGAAATGGTGACAAAAAACCCAGTAAAGAAGAAGTGACCCAGACTCTAGAGAAGATAAAAGATGAACCGGAAATGACTCAAGCCAGAAGAAGTCTAGGATACTCAAGACTAGTCTTACAGACAGAGTGAGCTCCAGAGAGGCCTTTGAAGGTGACTTGAATCTTATCCTTTCCATTGCCCCCTCTCCTCAGGCTTGGGTTCCATCCTTGGTGGGTGAGGGTGGATAAGACAAGAATCCTGGATGAATAAGACTCCATCTCTTCTTTCAAGCTGCCCAGCATACTTCCATGATACTTCAGAGAAAAGCCAAGGCAAGGCACCTCACCTTTGGCAAGGATAACTTGGATCATAAAAGTGTATAACAGGATGTATCCTTAACTCAACCCACTCATTTTACAGATGAGAGAAGTGAGGCTCCAGCCAGGGACCTTAGGGTGTCTAAAACTCACAGTCCCACTTCAATGAATCATGATTGTGACATTTCCAGAAAAAGGATGGCAGCTGAGGGAGATGATACAAGCAAGGAAGGGGTGGACACCCAAGTTACCCATCTCCTCAGCCCAGCTGGACCATGAGTCAGTCACATCCAGCTCTGTCCATCTGGCACCCCTAGGATGCTCAGAGCCCAGGCTGAGCCTGTGGCAAGAGGCCAAGGGCAGAGGCAGGAACTGGGGAAGTTTGGAGAGGAGCCAGCCTTTTCCACTGCTGGCATTCCTGACTCAATAAGTTTTTGCTCTGTCCCTGAGCTTAGAGGTACTGACTGAATAAGATTCTGGCCCAGTGGTGGGGCAGGAGGGGCTGCATCTGATCTGCCACATACTGAGGGTGGGGGTGGCAGGTGGAGAAACCAGGATAGAAGCTGCTTTAATTCAGGTCTGATTTGCCTGAGCTAAGTGGAACTAAATAATTTGGGGTCTGTCTCCTGGGTTGCTTTTTTTCCATGGGAAAAAGAGAACAGAAATCTGGTGGGCAGAAACCCTCAGATTTCTCAGTCCATTTCCACCCCATGGTCACCTACAGAGCCTGAATAAACTTTCCCTAAAGTATCTGCCCTTCCTTTTGCTACATGCAATCTGTCTTCTCTGTCTTTGAAGGACCATTCCCCACCTCACCCCCGAATTTTCTCAAAACAGAATTTATTTTAATTCTACACACATGTGGAGGTACTCAGGAAGAGGCTCCCCTCCAAAAGCATCTGGTTTTCCCTGCAATCCTGGATCCCTGGGCATGGAGTTCTGGTGTGATGGATGATTTGAGAGTGCTGGAGGATTTTAGCCAAGGGTTGAGAAGCTTGGGACATGGAAGTGTTGACTTAAAAAGTAAATTGGCCAGTTGTTTTACCTGCAAAACAAGTTTATTTGGGAATAGCCATAAGAATTGCAATTTAGGATAAGCAGGTTAAGGCAGACCATAGGCAAATCCAAAGAAACAAAAGAAGGGGCTTGCTTTTATAGAGGAAAAGGGGGAGTTGAGAGGGGCTGTAATAAACAAAGAGTCCTTGGAGGAAACTGGGAGTCCAAATGTTAAGATTTCTCATTGGTTGGGTTGCTACAGTGTCTCATTGGCTGGGCTGTTGCCAGGTGGGGAGAGAAATCTTCCTTCCTTCTGCTGTATAGTTCCTTACAGAGACCTCTTCCTTACAGAGACGCAAGCTTCCATTACAGAGACGCAAGCTTCCATTTTTTCCTCTTGGGAATAACTGAGGACATATGATAAGGTGTGAGAGCTCCCCCGACAGACCTTCCATTAGTCGAGGTTTCATTTATTAATTCACAGAAGGGAGAAGCAGGCATAGGGTAATAACATCTCGATGGCAGAACAAAGGAACTGTGGTAATACTAACATTTATATCACTGTGCACTTTATGTCTATTAGCTCAAGGAATGCTA
Organism: Tapirus indicus; assembly: GCA_031878705.1. Classification (NCBI taxonomy): domain Eukaryota; kingdom Metazoa; phylum Chordata; class Mammalia; order Perissodactyla; family Tapiridae; genus Tapirus; species Tapirus indicus. Next base: position 121,632,557 of record CM062922.1, on the reverse strand, counting down.
ACAACAGCCCTATGAGGAGGGGGCTGCTATTATTCCCCTTTTACAGATACAGAATTGAGACACAGAGAAGACGAGTCATTTGTCTAAGGTTGCCCAGCTAGTACAAAGTGAGCACAGGTTTCAAGGTACTGGAGTCGTAATCACACTGCTAGTGATCTTACTTCCTCTTCTCTACCCCAGCAGCATTTGTGCACTCAACCATTCATCCCACACAGGAGCTGATCACATGACCCAGGCTGTGGGCTGGCTGCTGGGAAAGGAAGACAAGCAGGAAAGGGTGTCAGCCCTCAAGGAGATCATACCTGACAAGGGAGACTATCTGATGCACTCGAATCAGAAGTTTTACTAGACAGCACAGTGACCCAAGTGACCTGCATGACCCAAGGGAGAAAATGATCAGCTCTGCTTTGGTGAGTCTCAGAAGAAGATGATTGGGAAAAAACAAATGGAGTCCCTTGATGTGCCAGGGACTGGGGTAGGGACTTCTTCAATATAGAGACTGTGTCCTTCCCTCTATCCCCAGCACTCAGCACAACATCTGACACGTAGGAAGCACCCAATCAATACTCGGTGCATGAAAGAAGCTAAAGGATGGTGGAGCTAATCACAGGCATGAGAACGAGGTTTTTTAACAGAAGATCCAATAGTTCCAGTCTCAGTCGCTGTTGCAGCTCAGTTATGGGCCTGGGAAACAGTACTTGCTGCTGTTTGTTGCTGCAGTTGTTATAAGCTGAGGGCAAGGGGGAGGTTAACAGTCAGTCTTCCTTAGTGAAGTATAAAAGGTGACACCCTCTCAATGAGAGTCCATTGACAGCAGATACTCATTTCTCCTTTTCTCTCCAAGGATGGGCATTAGATCTGGAGTAGACACAATCGGGCATACACGTCTGTTGGGTGTATAGATGGATGGGTGATGGGAGGGTTGATGAGTTTCTGTATGGACAGGTGAGTGGGTGGGTGGATGGGTGGGTGAAGGGGAGTCTGCACAGATTTGAAGTTAATGGACCAAGTGCTCAGCCCGGATCACCCTGAGGTCTGCTCAATAGTTGCATAAATCAGAAGGCTGCCTCAGAACAAGGCAGAAGCAGCCCTTCTAGGAGGCAAACTAACTTGAATTGGGACAAATTTAGGATAAAACAGGGATTTGTTTAGGTTGAGTAAAAGGCCACAGGAGATAAGGAGAGGAAAGTAGAGGGATGTCAGGAAACACAGTGAACGTGTATCTGGTGGATGAGGAAAACAAGGGGGCAATGAGTGAAGGGAAGAGGAAGGAAGAAGCACCCGCCGGCTCATGTACATCCATTGGCAAAAACCCCTGAGAGAGATAAAGAGTTGTCCTTGGTCAAACTCCCACCACTGGCAAGTGATTTAAGCAGAATGAGAAGAACATAGTACTTAATTTGTACTTAAATTCTGTGAAATAGAGACAGAGGAGAAAAGGAGAAGACCAGTGATTGGGAAACAGGGAAAGAGAGAGAGCAGGAAAGAGCAGAAACAAGGTGGTCAGAGTAAGGGGCAGTGAGTCTGAAGTGTTGGTGACAGGCCTTATCTCCTTCTGGGTTTCCCTTGGAGAGAATACTCCTGCTTTCCATCTGAAGGCTCCACGGTGCTGCCCTCAGTTCCCAGCCTCAGCTGCAGCCCACAGAAGTGAGCAGGCAGATCTGGGCTAGAGCCCAAGCTGTGGGAAGTCTGGCTGAGCTTGGGCAAGCTAACATAACCTCACTAATCGTCGGTATCCTCTTCTGCAAAATGGGAACAACAATATCCACCTCACTGGGCAGGTGTGCAAACTTTCACGAGAACTAGATTGGCCTCAAGAATAGGGCTTATCCAGCCCTGACTGAGCGAGAGTCTAGTTAGGACACTCCTCAAAAAAGCGTGGAACCTGGGCCGGCATAGCTGTTAAGTTTGCCCACTCCGCCTCACCGGCCTGGGTTTCACAGGTTTGGATCCCGGGCAAGGACCGACACACTTCTTGTCAAGCGGTGGCAGCATCCCATATAAAGTCAAGGAAGATAGGCACGGATGTTAGCCCAGGGCCAGTCTTCCTCAGCGAAAAGAGGAGGATTGGCAATGGATGTTAGTTCAGGGCTAGTCTTCCTCACCAAAGAAAGAAAAAAAAAAGCATGGAATCATGAGCAATGGGCCGATTCCACCTGAACCGTGACGTGGGCCAAGATGCCCTTCAACCTGAAAAGACTGCAGCTTTCTGCCTCCTCCACTCTCAGTTTGTAATTCAAAATAACAATTCTAAATTGGAAAAGAAAGTGCAAGAAACGTCTTCAAAGGTCTGATTCTCCTTCCAATGATTACTTTGATATTTCTTTAGAAATCACAATTATATCCTTTTCAAAAAAATTATCCCTCCTTTTGTTGATGCCCTGACTTTGATGGTGCCTTAAGCACAGGGTGACTGCGGGTTCTGGTTTCCCAGTGGCATCCTGAATAAGTATTACCAGCACCCCTTTCATTCTCCGAAGTTACCCTGCCTAAGCATACAGTGAGATGGGGGAGGCAGCCTATTTAAGCAATGTGGGGAAAAAACTGAAAGCTATCATAGACTTCTTGACTAGGGACTGCTGAGCTCCTCAGAAGAGCACCCCTCTCTCCCCACATGCATATACCCACTTCCCGTTTCCAAATTTGTACAAGATTTAGCGTTCGTAAAAAGCTGTCAGCTCCCTTAAAAAAAAAGAAAAAGATAAATACGTTTCTGAAAATGCAGAGGGGGTGAGTTCTCTTGCTACACTGCAAGATAAGTGTCAGTCATTCCTTCATTAGCAAGTATCCACTGAGCGCCTCCTCAGTGCCAGGCGTTGTAGCCAGGACAAGGAAACAAATAACTTGAACTTGTTTTCAGATAGTGATAAGGGTCACAAAGAAAACAAAACCACACATGGGCCAGAGAGTTCTTTATAATGGCAATTGCCTTAGGTCTGGTTTCCCAGAAGCAGAATCTGAGAGGGGAATTTGGGTGCTAGCGATTTATTGAAGGAGGCTCTTAGGAGAAGGGGATGAGGAAAGCAGGATGGAGCAGGGAAAGAAGCTAAATGATAACGAGACTGGAATCTAGCTAGAGTCTGATCCCCAGGGGAGCTCTGAAGCAGGAATTGCACCACAGAACAGGTTCCTCCTTAAGGCCAGGGTCTGGTCGTTGGTACTTGCTGCGTCTGTCAGTCATTGACCACTGGCTGCTCTTCCACCCTCTCCAAAACCCAGGGATAGAGTCTGCTCCTGTTCAGCCAAGGACAGTTCTCCAGAGAAGGGGGAAGTCGTGAGCCTTTAGCAGCCAACACAGCAACTAAGAAATTGGTGTTAACCCAGTTGAGGGATCTCGGAGGGGCACAGACAGCATCTAGTGACTATAGAATGGTTTCATCTTAATCTCTTTTTAGGGCAAAATGAAGGAGCAAGAGGTCCCTAGGAAGGTGGGGTGGGAGAACAGAATAGCAGACATCCAGTGTCTCAGGGAGAACATGGGCCAGGAGGGGCTGTGCCTGTCAGGGGCTGGGCTGGAGACGCCTGTGGGAATTAGGGAAGGGAGAATTCCAGAGAGGAGGGGTAAGGCTGAGTCGTGGCACTCAGCTTCTGTATCTTAGCCTTGGCTTGATATCAGAATTCTTCTTAACAAGCCAATGTATGTGTGGCAGAACCTGGCAATCAATGCATTCATTTGTGTTTACTCAGGGAGCCTGGAACTTCAGTGGGCAGCACAGGATGGGGGCAGATAAGGGGAACGATTTCAGCAATTATTCCTCAAAGTCTGTGCCAAAATGGGAATGCCCACAGAGAAAATGGAAAGAAAATAGCTATATTTATTTTTTATCACCGTCACTGGACCAAAGGGTTGTGGAAATAAATGAAGACCAACCAAATGAGAACAGGCAAATTCAAAGCCTGCTCTAGCAAGTAAGTCAGACACTGTCACTTACATCTTGGCAGAAACTCAAAGGCAGGAAGAGAAGTGGATGAGCTTTATAGTAGAAAAAGTGAAAAGCTTCAGGTGTGCCCTGCCTGGAGGCTGTAGGCATGGGGAAGCTGGAGGCGGGCCAGCTAGAAGCAGAACGTCCTGTGATTTGGCTTTCTCTTGTTCGTCCTAAATTGGCAGCAGGAGCAAGAATTAGGGAAGCTGTCAGTTATTAATCAAGTCCTGGTCATTTTGAGCCAATTATCACGGGGGTTATTGTTTGGCTTCCTGGACCATTTGCTAGAGATAGTGTCTGACCACCTACAAGTCTGACTTATAGGGAGCAGGCTGGCTTCCTGGGCTGGTTACTGTAGTTAATGTGTTGGTTCCCTGGGCTGGCTACTGCAGATTGGGGTCAGAGCTCTGTTTCCATATATGGTCTGCCCATTGTCTATTTGCATATTCAGTCTCTCAGAATTTGGAAAATGTGAAATAGTCAGATACTACATGGTGCTGAGGAAATGTGTTGGGATGTAGGGAAACAGATTTTTGAGAGCTCTGTCTTCTGGCAGAGGGTGCAAAGATAACAGGAAACTAGGAAACTCAGCCTCTTCATTCATTCGCTCGTTCACTTACTCAACACATACATTCAGCAATTGTTTGTTCCATGTTCCAGATATTATCCTAGGGGTTCCTGCCCTCTGGGAATGGACAGTGTCCAGGGGAAGAAACACAGGTTACTGGGGCAGTATATGAAAGGTGGAGCTTCTCTCTGCTAGGGAGTCAGGGGGATCTGGAGGAAGTAATACTCAAGCTAAGATAAGAATCAGGTGAAGGAGAAGAGGAAATGAGTTCTAGGCAGAGGGTACAGCATGGGCAAAGGCTGGGAAGTGAAAGGGAGTGTAGGGAACACAGATATATCCTGATCTGTCCTTGACAGGTCATGTTTAGGCCTGCCATCCCAGTGTAATTATTAATCACGCTCCCTTTCACTTTCAAAAGGGTCCTGCTTGCTCACCCTAAATATGGTGCATTTGAGAAATATGAGGTGGAGATGGAAGGGCAGGAGCAGAAGGTGAGCTGCAGAAGTAGGCAGGGGCCATATCACACAGGGCCTCAAAGGTCACCTTAAACACAGCGGCCCTGGCCTCAGAGGCAGGAGTGCTGTATAGAGTGAACTGGAAAGCCATGTCCTGCCTAACAAGGTGGCTCAGCCTTGCTGTAGCCTCATGTTGCCAAACACTCCCATTTTTCAAGAGAAGCCATAGATCTGGATTTCTCTCAGAAATCTCTCAATTTTAAAATGTCAGTAACTAATCAAAAACAAATAAATAAACAAAACCCTGTGGGCTAAATAAAACCTGAGGTCTGGGTCTGGCCCAAGGGTTGCCAGTTTGAAATCTCTTTTCTAAACTGTAAGTGGTTAAGAGCTAAGGATTGAAAAAAAAAAAAAAAAGTCTGTGAGCTTTCCCTGGGAAAGGGAAATCCATACCATCAGGACACACGTCTCTGGGTAATCTCTCAAGAGAGGGAGGGGAAATACCTGCCTAGGAACTTACTCACACATCAGGGAAAACAGGTCAGTTAATTTCTCTATCAGGTCATTTTGTCACCAGGAGGGAAGGGATAGAGGGATAGGATCCTCCCCATGGTGCTCTCAGAGGTTGAGGATAAATCCTTAGAGATCAAACCAAGTGGGCTCTTCAAGAAGGCCCTACAGATGGAGAAAGCCCATGACCATCCCAATGATGGATAGAGGGGGACACTCCCAGCCCCTCCATTTTGGTTGCCAGCCATATCATGAGTTGTGATAAGAAGGAGGGGACTGAAATGCTAGGAGTTGGGTAGCAGCACCATCAAGAAGCCTTCAGGCTTTACAAGTAGGAAAACAGAACTTTGGGAAGGTAGTGGTGTTAGTTACAATACAGGGGCAGTTGCTGCATCAGAGGCTCAGAATACCAGTGTCTTAAACAAGATCAGTGTTCATTTCTCTCTTCTATAACAGTATGAGAATACGGAGTCCAGGGCTAACACAGTGATTCTACAGAGTTAGAACTCAGGCTCCTTCTGTCTCACTCTGGCATTCTTGGGCATTGCCCTCGTCTGCAAGGTCCAAAATGGTGCACCATGACATTCACACTCCAGCTGGTATGGAGACATGGTAAGGATAAAGGGAAGACACTCCTTCTCTCAAAGGACCTGACTCCAAAGTTGTTCACTTACTCTATTCACATCCCAGTAGCCAGAACCTAGCCACATGGCCATCCCTAGCTGCAAAGGAAACTGGGAAATGTGCTCTTTAACTGGGTGGCTATATTAGTTATGCATTGCAGCATAATAAACCACTCCAAAACAAAGTGGGTTGAAACATCAACAATTTATTATTTCTCAAAGTTCTGTGAAGTGACAATCTGGGCAGTTCTTCTGTTGGACTTGCCTGTGGCTGCAGTTATCTGATGGCTGGACTGGGCTGGAAGGTCCATGATGGCCTCACACATGCAGTTGTGCTACCTGTCAGCTGCGGGCCTCAGTTGTCTGCCCCAAGTGGCTGCTCATTCTCCAGTAGGCTAGACGGGTCTCAGCATGCTGGTCTCAGGGTTCTGAGAAGGTGAGAGCAGAAGCTGCAGCACTTCTTATGGGCTAGACTCTGGAACTCACATGACATCCCTTCTGCCACATTCTGTTGGTCAAAGGAAGCCGCAAGACCAGTCCAGACTCCAGCAGGTAGAGCAGATGGGCCCCACCACTTGACGGGAGGAGAGCAATGTCACATTGCAAAGGAGTGGGACTTGCGGAGGTATAATTCACTGGGGGTCATAGTTATAACAACCTTTCCGGGTGGCCTAGATAAGAACCATATTACCAAGTAAGCAAAGGAGGGAGGAGACTCAAGGAATTTATTTATTCTGAAGCAAGGGACCCCACAATGTGAAAACAAGTGCAGCTCTTCCTAGGTTTGGCTGCTTATCGCCCGAGATTTATGGCCCTGTTTATTAGTCACTTTGTGGTCATGCTAGGGTAATTTGTCACTAGAAATGATTTACTTTCTAACCCATCATAAAGCTCCTATCTGGCCAAATTCAACACAAGCTCCCAATTCAAAAATGCTGATACAGACTTCAATCTCACAGGACCTTAACTGCCCATTCAAGGACAGGTGCCTGCAGATACGGACACCCTCTCCTTTCCTGGGTCAATTAAAAACTTCTGGAGATATTGAGGTCTTTTATCTTTCAACCCAAGGAAGACAAAAACCATTTTTCACCCATTTTAAAGTCAGGAGAGGAAATTGTGTAGAACCATGTAGAGGTGACATGTGTTGTGGCACTCCCAAGGATAAAAAGGGCCATTGTCTCATTAGTCACCCTTTGATGACATCTTATTGCACTTTGAATAAAACTGAAACTCCTCCCTCTGGCTTACACAGGACATATGCCCAAGTGCCTGCCCAGTCTTCCTGCCTCCCCTGTGCTGCCTTCTGACTGGAAAACTCCTGCCCTACTTGAGTCTTATGTCACCTCCCCTGGGGACCCTTCCCTCACCTTCCCAAGCAGGATAAGTTCTCCCTCCTTCCTATCACATCTGGAACAGATGTCCATCTAAGTCATAATTTTCTTGTATTTCAATGAACCGTATGAAATTGCCATTTTTGTCAACAAACATGTCAGCAATTTCATATGGTTCACCTAATATCATAACAGCTAAATGACAGCGTCTCTCTCCCCACACCTCCCTCGTGCCAGCCACAGGGCCATTCCTCAGAGGCCGTAAAATAGAAAAGCTTTGGAGCCAGAAAGAGCTGGGTTTGAATTCCAGCTCCACCCCCTTCTCATCCACATGACCGCAGGCAGTTTGTACGATTCTCTCAGCCTCAGTTTTCTCATAAGGGAAATTCAGATACTGTTAAACAGCAGGTGGTGCCCACTTGTCAGACTGGCATGAGAATTAGATGGGATTCATGCTAAAGTCAGAGTAGTGCTTACTGCATTGGCAAAAGTATGGGAGATGGGCACTGGGATACCCCTTTGAGGAGGGAGGGCTCCCTAGAACAGTTATCAAAACTTGATCTGCTCACACCCTTGGTAGCAAGTGCTGTGGGTGCCCTGCCTGCATCCCTCTGGGCCTTGCCAGGGGCTGTGCTCACCTGTCAGACTTCCAACTGGCAGCACCTATATCCCTTTCTCTGGCCACCAGAGCCCACTCTGCCCACACTCAGTGCAGGCCAGAAGTGCCAGGGAATTAATACCCCCCCCACCACCACCAAGAACAGCCCTCAGCCAATAACTATGTGGAATTGGTGTATACATACTCCAGTGCTTTCTCTCCTCAGGCGGGACAATGCTGAGGTGTGCATTCCACTCTGTCTCCCAGAACCCCCCAGGGAGGTTATGCTCCAGGGGCTCACAGTGGTGCCTCTGTTGATAACACACCCTTTACTGGCTGCCTTCCCTTCCCCAGCTCACATCCCTCCCCTTTTGGTATTTCCTGGGGTCACTCAAACTTTCACTCAAATTCTTATCTTGGATTTGCTTCTGGGAGCACCTAAACTTCTGGGAATATATCCTATAAATTATCTTTACACATAGACAAAAATGACATATTCAATTTATTAATTCACCATTGTTTGTAATTGTGAGAGGTTGGAAATAATATATCAAAAGGAGACTGGTTAAATGCATTATGATCCACCCACACAATGGAATACTATGCAGCTGTATAAAAGAATGAAAAAGTATTTTAAGTCCTGATATGAAACAATGCCTGAGTTACATTAAAGAAAAAAGCAAGATGTAGAACAGTATAAATGACATATGCTGCCGATTGTGTAAAAAAGCTTGTGCGTGTGTGTGTGTGTGTGACCCAAAAACACATAATCTTGACTGCCCTTTAGGAGGGACTTGAATGGCTGGGGAAACCAGAATGGAAGGGAGACTTTTCACCACACACCACTGCACGTCTTTGATTTTTGTACTATGACAGGTTTATCCATTCAAAAAATCAAAGCAACATTAAAATAATAAATAAATGGATAAAGGGAGGAGCATCATTGCTCATTGGACATATTTAGCTCTAGCGTGGAATGAGTTGGACAGGCTCCTGTTGGCTGACCAGATCTTCGTTCCATCGTGGCTTCTCCATGTGGTCTAAGTCCCAGCTGCACAGGCTTCTGCAGGTCTGTGTACTCGCCCACGAAAGGAGGTCTCACTTCCTCCAGTAGGGGGGGATCTGTTGCATTTTCCTCTATGTTCACCCACAAGAGCTGCCGTCACCTCTGTCCCGGAGGAAGGCCCAATGGCACCTTCACCCACACACAAGGAAGCCCAAGCAATTCCCTTTTCCTGAGAGGTTGTGCTGAAGGCTCTTTTCCCCATGCAAGAGACATCTGAGTCACACACACAACTCACACACACTCATGCACACACTTGCACACACACATGAATGGAAACCCAAGCAGGTCTTTCCTGACTGAGACGTCACCTCCCCACTCTCCTAATGGATGTGTCTGTCCAGCAGCCTGGGGACCCGCATGCTGGTCTAACCAAAGTCCTGCTTGCTGCAGGAGAGGCTACTCAGTGGGGAAGGAGCTGTTACTGGGGCGGCGCAGCTTCTGGAGCAGCTTCACTCATCATGTCCTTGTACTGGCGTTTGAAGAAGCCAAGCTGTGGGGGCAGAGACAGAGGAGTAAGGGCCACTGAAGCTGGGGAGCGGGGGTAGGCCATGCAGACCAGGAGCAGAGACAGAGGGACTAAGAGGTGCAAACAGTAATGTGGCAGAGCGTAGAAGAGACCTGGGAAAAGTGGGGCAGGAAGGGAGATGACATCGATATTGGGATGGAAAGAAATATAAAATATAAGAAGAAGAAGAACTACTGTTTATATAGTGTTCACTCTGTACCAGGGACCATTCTAAGTGCTCTACATACATTAACCCAATTACCTTCACAAAATGGGTACAGTCATGCATCGCTTAATGACGGGGAAATGTTCTAAGAAATGCATCATTAGGCAATTTCACTGTTGTGTGAACACCATTGTGTGTACTTACACAAACTTAGATGGTATAGCCTACTACACACCAGGCTATACAGTACCAATCTTATGCAACCACCGTTGTATATATGGCCCATCACTGACCAAAACATTGTATGGGGCAATGACTGTATGTATATTCTCATTTTACAGCTGAAGACACTGAAGTTCTGTGACTTGCCCAAGGTCACACAGCTGGCAGCACTGCTGGGAGTCAAACCCAGTAAAGAGCAGCGGACCGAGAAGCAGTGAAGGGGGAGGGGAGGGGGCAGGAAGAAGGCCACGAGGGAATACCTTGTACAGTCCGGCAGTGATGAGGGCCAGGAGCACTAGCCCCCCCACCGAGCTCCCCACGATAAGGGGTACAGGGTCATGCACTTCATACGGCTCCACTTTGGTCTCCATCTGGGGCAGGAGGGGCATCAGGGGAGACAGACTTTGGATTTCTGGGGGTTCCCCAGTCAGACCTTGTGTACTCCCTGAACCCGATGATTAACCCCTCCCTATGTCCCCAACCTCAGCCCTTACCCCTCCTCCCCACTTCTCTCTCTAACTTTTTGCCCAGAGATCTCCACAAGCCCAGCTTCCCCTCCTCCCTCCAATAGTCCCTCTGTGTCCGAGACAAATACCTGAGCCCTCACAAATGCCTCCTGTCCTGGAAGCAGGGTGAATATCGAATCATTAAACAAGATCTCCGCTGTGCTCACAACCTGAAGGTAGTTATGTGAAGTCTGTGGGAGAGAGAGGATGGGAGCTGGACCCGTGGGCCCCCTGAAGTATCACATCTGTGTCCAGCTGAGCCTCAGGCCCCCACATACCTTGATATACCAGTCAAATGAGAGGTTGCCTTTGATGGCGACGTTGAATCCTTGCTGGATGCCAAAGGACGGGACGTCACACTGGATTCTCTGGCAGACAGCAATGGAGCAGTTCTGGGGAAGGGAGGAGAGGAGAGAGATGACTAAGAAAGCTCGATGCAGAAATCGCCCCGTGCACTCAGCCCACTCAGTTGAAAGACGGTATAGGGCACCAACAAGGGGACAGCACTGAGTCTTCCTGTGGCCCCGAGGCTGGAGTTGGGCTTATTCTCACCAGCACTGGAGTCTTCTTAAGCTCCGCCAGGAAGTCAGGGAGAGGAGGGAGCCTCACCTCGGTGTGGCACATCCTGGAGAGGTTCTGAGGAAAGAGTTTCACTGTGAGGAGAGAGAGAAATGAGGGCTCCTGGGTCCACCCTCAAGGAGGGCGAGATGGCGTAGGTCCAGGAGAGGTCAGATATGGCTCCAAAACCCAACAGAGGAAACATATTTTAGGAAAGCCAAGGTCTGTGGAGGGAGGGAGGCCCACTCCCCAGGGCCAGCTTGGCTTACCTGGGAGAAGGTAACCTGGGGGTGGTCCCACACGGCCACCTTGTTCAGCTGGATGGGGACCCAGAAGACCACACTGATGGGAGGGCTCCTCTGCCCCAAGTTTCTGAACTGCACGGTAGAGGGAGGGAGGGCGGCTATCAGGGCTCTGGCCTTTCTACTCCCACCAGCAACTAGAATCAGCCTGCCTACGCCTGACAGCCCAGGACTCCTGGGTAAGGCCTCACAGACCCAAGCGTCCCACCTCTTACTGTTTTCTGGGAGGCAGTAGAGTGTGGTGGTTAAACACACATTCAAGAGACAAACAGGCTGGTCCTAAGTAGTGGCTCCTCCACTTACTAGTGGTGAGACCATGGGCATGTTCTGCTAACCTCTCCGAACACCAGTTTCTTCTTCTGCAAACTGGGGATAAAGATAGTGCCTCCATCATAGAGTTACTATTATGTAAGTGTGTGTACACACACACACACGTATGTGTGTGCTTGGGTGTATACAGTGACAGCAGGCTTGGAACAGAGCCTGGCACATAGGAGGCACCTGACACATGTTTCCCGTAATTATTTCTGCATTCCCATCACATTGGTTTCCCTCCCCCGCCTCCTTCTCAGCTCCCCACCTGATACTCATGGTTTATAATGTGGCTGGTCTTCTCTGAGGCTGTGAAGTTGAGATATTTGGTGGAGACCTCAAGGCTGATGAGAGAAAGAAGGGGCAGGAGGTGACAGAACGTCAGGGGTGTCCTGGGAGGGGGTCTCGGGCTAAGTGTGTAAGGGGTGAACAGGCACATGTGTAATGCAGCCCTGAGAAGGTGCGAGCAGGACAGGGTGCAGGGGCCATGTATGCTGGATACACTGTGTGCGTTTGGGCCACACACACACACGCATATATCCTCAGACACAAACACAGGCACACATGTGCACAGACTCACACACACAGATACACAACAGGCTGTGTCCAATCCAGTGGTGAAGGCAGAGCTAAAGTCCTAGAAGCCAGCACCTGGTGACCACCATGTAGACAGCATATTTCACAGGCAGCTCCAGCTGGAATTCCGTTTTGTTGGTCCTGGGCACATTGTTCTCACTGAAAGGAAACAGAGAGCTAGGGCCAGCTCTTGAGAACTGAGAATCAGCCTTTCCTTCTCCCTCTCCCTCACCCTCCACCTCCAACCAACCACCAAGTCCTGTCCCCTCTGCATCCTAAACACCACTGTTCTCTCCCTCCTCCCCTGCCAGCTGGGGCCCATCCCTACTCACCTGGATGTCTGCAGCACTTCTTCTCGCCAGTCTCTGAATTCAAGACTATTCCCACCCCCATCCCCAGTCCTCCGGGAGAGTGATCTTTCTAGTATGCAAATGTGATCACTCCCAGGTTACTGTGAATTTCCTGACAGCACCTATCAGGCATTTGATGACAGGACCCATATCTAAGCAACTCCCTAAACCCTGCATCATGTGCTTAGGCCACACTGAAACATGGCCTGATCTTCCCATCTCCAGGCTTTGCTTGGGACACACTTCTTTCTGTCTTCATGCCCACCCTCAATTCATGCCTTTCTGCTTGGTTAACTCACAGCCTAAATACACCTTCTTCAGAAATCTTCTCTGAACACCAAGAGCCCAAGAACACTGGACATAGCTGATTTCTTACTGTATTGCAATCACCACCTTTCCTGTCTGTCTTTGCCACTAAATTATAACCTCTGTGAGGGCAGGAACCACAGCTGTCTTGTCCATCGCTGTCCCATCGGCACTGAGCACAATGCCTGACACATGGTGGGTTCTCAGTCAGTGTTTGTTGAATGAATGAATGAGCTAAAGGGAGAACCAGTGGGGAGAGGGCAATCATCCACCCTGGGCAAGGAGTTGTGGCCTCAAAGGGGAGGATGCCTGTGGGAGGCCAGGCACAGTGCACCTGGTCACGTTGGCCTTGAGGAGTAGTCTGTTTCCAAGGGAAGCAGTAGAGTTCACATCAAATGTGATATTGAAGGTGACCTGGAGATGGAGAAAAGACAAGAATAGGAGAGAAGAAACAACCAAAATGTCCATCAATTGAAGAATGGATATTAAATTGCTGTGCATTCATACAACAGAATGTCATCCAGGACTAAAAAGGAATGAAGTACTAATACATGCTGCAGCAGGGACGATCCTTGAAAACATTATGCTAAGTGAAAGAGTCACAAAGGACCACATACTGGATGATTCCATTTATATGAAATGTCCAGAATGGGTGAATCTAGAGACAGAAAGTTGTTACCTAGGGCTGGGAGAGATGGGAGGACTGGGGCTGATGGCTAGGGGAGCAGGGTCTTTTCTTGGGGTAATAAAATGTTCTAAAATTGATCATGGTGATGGATGCATAACCCTGTGAACATACTAAAAGCCATTGAATTGTACACTTTAAATGGGTGAATTGTGTGGTACCTGAATTATATCTCAACAAAGCTGTTTTTCAACAAAGGAAGCTTCACTTTGAAAAAAGAAGAAGAGAAGAATTCACGAGAAGACAAAGGAGAGGAGGCGAGGAGGAGCAGCAGCCTGACCTCAGAGTCGCCCGGGAAGATGGGGTGGTTTATATTGCAACTGCAGTTCTTCAAGGCCCCAGGCTTTTCGGTGGAGTCAGAGTGACAGGGCAGATGCCAGGATCGCTGTGAGCCCCGGTTCTGGAAAAGAAGGGAGGCAGAGGTGGTGATGGCAACCACCAGCCATGGGGACCAGGAAAGTAATGTCAAATGGAAACTGAGAAGCATTTGGCTACCTGGACCCCTGACACCCTCCGATAGGACAAGCCAGGCGGGTAGAAGAAGGTGACCTGAGTGCGGTAGGAGTCCTCGCCCTGGTTTTTCACTGTCACCGTCACATTGAATTCCCGGGGACCACCCACCACCAGGGTGTTCAGTCTGTGGGGGGAACAAGACAGGTCATGAGGCGCTGAGGGCTTCCCTGTGGCAAGTCTGCTCTGATGGGAAGGAGGCGTGGACATCTGGACAGAGAAGACAATGGATGGGACAGCTACACAAAAGCCTCCGAAGCAGCTTTTCTGTGACGGCTCCCTCGAGGGCCGGGAGAAGAATAGAGCACCAGGTCGTGGTGTAGGTTTGGAGGCAGCAATGAGAAAAGAAACTCACCTCATAAAACTGAAGGTGATGCTGAGGTCATCCTGGCAGATGCTGTCATTGCCACAATTCTTCTCAAAGGGAAACTGCAAAAAATAGAATATGATAAAATGAAATGAAGGAGATAATGAAATGATGCAAAATGAAACAAAATAAAATTATGTGAAATGAAATAAAATGAGCTTCAACAATCTTGGCCTCTGGGCCCTTCCATGCCCCTGCAGGACCCCAACTCCAAGACTCACCAAGGCTGTGAAGAGTCTCTGAGCATCCACAGCCAGCACTGGCTGGAGGTTCCCGAAAGAGGACATGGGCTTCCCCAGCAGAGAGAAGTTAAGGCGCAGGACGATGGGGGCCACTGAATCTTCTATACAATTCTGAGAGACAGTGGAGATTTGGGGGTCTGCCCTCCTCAGCTTCCCAAGCCCACCCCATGCTTGAAAGACCCAGGAGTGTGGTCACTGCCTGCTCACCAGTAACTGTAGCTTCAGCGTCTCACATTTCTGAGTCAGCCCCAAGGTCTGTATGTGTCTGCTTGTGCTGTTCTTTGTTTCATCAAAGATGGCCCGGGAACGTGAGCGACTTGGGTCCAGAGCCAGGTCATATGTGATGATGCTCTGGATCTCTCCTGAAGGGGCAGGGCAGCATGCTGGTGAGGAGCCCAGCTTTGGAGTCAGACAGAGAGGAGTTTGAGGCCCAGCTCCTCTGATTCCCAGCCATATGACTTTGGGCATGTTATCTGACCTCTCTGAGTCCCAATTCCTTGTTTTTAAGTTGAAGATAATAATTGTACCTTTGCAGTGGTGAAAATGAAATGAAATCGTGCCTATAAAGCATTTAGCACAGTGCCTGCCACATAGTAAGTGCTTAAGAAATAAATGGTAGCTATTCTGTTACATACTAGAAAATTAAGTATATTTTTCTGGCTGCTTTTAGCCTTTTTCTCTTTGTCTTTGGTCTGCAGCAGTTTGTGCCTTGGTATGGTGCAAAGTATACTGTTGTGTACATCAGTATAATGTGCTGTGGTATGGTTTCCTTTACATTTATCCTGCTTTGATTTGGTGGAAAATCCTGATGTCTTTCATCAGTTTTGGGAAATTCTTTACCACTATTTATTTAACTGTTGTTTCTTTCTAATGCTCTCTCTCTTCCTTTTGGAATTCCAATTACATGTTTATAGCTCTTTCACTATACCCCCTATGTTTCTTTCTTTTTTTTTTTTTTCTGTATTTTTCATCCTTTTTCTCTCTGTGAGTTAATCTGGATACTTTCAAATGACTTACTCTCCAGTTCACTAATTCTCTGTTCTGCTTCTAATCTGCTATTAAATCTATTTATTGAATTCTTAATTTCATTCAGCATATTTTTCAGTGCTAGAGTTTCTATTTGACTCTATTTTATGAATTCCAGGTCTTTTCTGAAGTTCTCCATCATCTCCTCTTTTTTCTTGAAGATATTGATTATAGTTCTTTTTAAAATTCCTATCTGATGGACCTAGAGGGTATTATGTTAAGTGAAATAAGCCAGAGAGAGAAGGACAAACACCACGTGGTTTCATTCATATGTGGAATATAAATGAACACACGGACAGAGAGAACTGGTTGGTGGTTACCAAGGGGAAGGTGGGGGGGGTGGGCACAAGGGGTGAAGGGATGCATCCACATGGTGATGGACAAAAAATAATGTACAGCTAAAACCCCACCATGTTATAAACTATTAAGACATCAATAAAAATAAAAATTAAATTAATTAAATAAATAAATAAAATTCCTATCTGATAACTCTAATTTCTGAATCACCTGTAGGTCTATTTCTATTGTCTGTTGTTTCTCTTGGTGGCTGGCTCAATGGACATTGTTCCAGTGGAAAGACCAAAGTGTTTACCAAAGCCCCTCTCAAATCTCTGTTTCCCCAGCACTGGGAAGCTGAATTTCTGCTCAACTCTTGTATTCCAGTTGCTGTCTTCTACTGAGTTTTTTAGAGTATTAATCTGGACATGCACCACTTAGAAGTAAGCCAATGACTTGACAGGAATTTCTATGTAGATTTTGAGGCACCGTCTCTGCAATTCTCTACTCTCCAAGACTTTGCTTTCAATTTCTAGCTATGCTGGCTCTCCCAAACTCTAACTGCTATCTCCTCAGCCCAGTAAGATTACTGCTAGAAACCTAATTTTCCTCCTTGCCCTGTTTCTGTTTAGTACCATCATTACTATTCAAACACCCCAACCACAATGCCACTCTTTGAGAATAGGGGCAAGAGAGGAAGCCAGGCTAGTTGTAATAAAATGCATGTCTGAATGCTTTGTGAATTTGTATTTAGCTTCATCAATTCAACCACCCCTTTAAATGAGTTATCTCTCAGTTTAAAAAAATCCTGGTTAGTTCACAGGTGTGGAGCCCTTGGTTCTCGGGAGAACTGAGAAAGTAAGGGAGTGCCACATGCTCACTTCCTTGGTGGGGTTTGCTGGGCCTCCCCACCAGTAGGGGAATTGCCTGTTCACTCCAGCCAAGCTTGGAGAAAGCTGTCAGAGCTTGTGAGAACTTTGCTCTGGACTGCCAGAAGGCTGGGAAGACTGGGCTGGGCCACCCATCAACAATGAGTCTTTTAATCTCTTAAGACTTACCCATCAAGCCTCACCTTCTCTCAGTCGGTCCCGTGTGCTCTTGCGGACACGGAGGCAGACTCTGACCTCCCCAGCAGTCTGGTTTCTCACCACCTGATCATGACATTCAAACACATTCCTTGCCACTTCCTCAGGTGTGAACTCCATGGTTGCCTCAACTCTGAGCACTGGCTGGGACCTATAGGGACACCAGAGGGCCATTAGGGGCCTTCAGATGGCAAAGTCACACCTTAAAGGGAAAATACCTGGTGTGCTCCAAGAGAAGTTCTCACCTGAGCAGCAGCACATGCCCCTGGGCCCCCACAGCCAGGTCCACCAGTCCGTCCATTGTGAGGTCCTGGCCCCCACTCAATGACTGACCAAAATACTGGAGCCTAGGGACAAGCTGGGAGCCTGCAATCCGCTGAGGGGAGAAAAGAGGAGGGGAGAAAAGGAGTGGAAAAGAATGAGGAAGTGTGTAACTCAGTCACCCAGGGTTATCTAAGGAAAGGTTCTCTGGGTCCACTCAAGTCTCATCTCCCACAACTTCTCACGGAATTAGAGCAACTGTTCAGCTTTAGACCATGGCCTTGAGATGATACCCAAAGTTTTCATTAATTATCTGTGTTTTCCAGGGAAAACAAAAAGTTTTACACAGGGAAGAAGTAACACGGTATTATAAGGAGGGGGGGTGGTGGAAGGTATGTGAATATGCGGCAAGAGGGCTCTGAGAGAGAGCTCAGTCCTCACCTCCCATGGTGGGAAGTCAATGCTAAAACAAAAATCAAGAAGCAGCAAAACAATCATGTCATTGGGAACTATGGAGAATCATTGAAAGAACTGAAAGTGGATTCCTCAGGAGAAGGGAGAATGAAGAGGAAATCCAGTGCCGTGGGGAAATTGTTTTCCCCGAGAAGGCTTTGAGAACAATTTTGACCCTTTAATCTATGTGCAAGAGTAACACTGGAGGGATAACAGCCAAAGAATAAATTGAAAAGAAATTTTAAAAGTGATTTTGTCATGTCCTTAATGCCACTGAAGTGTACATTTAAAATTGGCTAAGATCGTAAATTTTATGTCATGCACATTTTACCGCAGTTTTTTTAAGTGATATTGTCAACTTAAAGGAAGGATGAGGAAGCATGAGGTGCTGGAAATGCGCTGTACCTTAATGTAGGTGGTGCTTACTCGGGTTCACAGACGTGAAAATTAACCACTTAAGATTTGTGTTTACTGCATGTACATTTTGAGAAAAATTTATTGTATTCTGTTGGGAGGAAGTTTTGTTTTGAAATTATGTATAATGTGGTAGTTGAGAGATCCACAGCTTGTTTGCTTGTCTAAACACTGACCACAGCCCCAGTCATAAGACAAAAACAAATGAAAACAGTAGAACAAAAGGAGAGCACGATCCTTTTGGCATTTGTTTTTAATTCCAAAGTCTGTGGGGGGTGCGTGGACACCCTGGTAGAGTGATCAACCATAGGGGTTTCCTGGGTTGCATCTTTCACTGCTAAAACCAGGACAGATCTGGGCAAACCAGGAATATTGGTCACCCTACCAAAATGGAGATTTGGAAGAAAGGAAAGCCTATATCCTAACACTTCCAGCTTGCCATTTACCACCTCTGAGCCTTCATCTCCTCAGCTGTAAAGTGGGGGTGATGATGCCCCCATGCACCTCCTATAGTTGTGGTAAGAATTAATCTAGAATTGAGGATTCTTTGAGGTTTCAGTGAAGTGTGTGTGATTATTTTTGAAGGTTCTAAAAAGGAGTACTGGAAGAACTGATCTGGCAGCTGTGGGAACCTTGAATTAGGAGGCAAAGATCAGCAAAGAGGCCACTGTTGTGATGGGGACAGTGACCAGGCCTCACCTGGCTGTGGGAGGGGCTGATGCCCAGTCTTGAGGTTCCATGAAATAGGTAGACGGCACCCTGGTTCTCCTGCTCTCCTGGGGCCCCGATGGCCACGTCCGTCAGCTTGTCCCCATTCACATCCCCCAGTATAGTCAGGGCTGCCCCAAAGCGGCCCCAGGGGTGGCCCTGCTCCCCACGGAGAACAGCCTCACACTGCCACCTAGCCCTCTGCTGAACAAAACCAGTGTCAGGCCCCAACCCAAGCAACCCCTCCAACCCACACCCAGGCCCCACCCAGCCCAGGTCTCATCAGCCACTCACCCCCCGGGGCAAAGAGCACACAGACACCTGGCCCCCCCGGGTCTGCTCATAATAATGGGGAGCCCCAATGAGGACCAGGTCGGAGCTGCCATCTCTGTCCACGTCCACAGAGCACAGGGAGGCCCCAAAGTAGGAGCCAATCTGAAAGAGATGAGACCAAGATCACATACCTCTTCCCACCTAAAGCAGAGTGTGGGGGTTTTCATCTCATGAAGACAAATCATGCCTGCTGGGGAAAGCCCTTCGAAGTGGATGCAATCCTCTATGTGATTCATGATAAATTCTCATTTGAATGTGCTGCCAGCTAGAGGAGCATATTATAGAGTCGATGGTCAGTGTGTGAGGATTTACCCCCAAAGGTGTTCCAGGGAGATGACTGAGGTAGCAAAGAAGAAGTTGGATTGGAAAATATAGACAGAAAAGCCTGGAAGAGCAGACAGGATATCCTTTCAACATATTGGAAGTCTTTAGAGGGGTACAAAATCAAAGTTGGCAGTCTGGCTAATAAGGAATCAACTAGCTTGGATTAAAAAGAACGATTGCTACAGAAATTTTTTTGTGTGATATTGAGAAAAAATATCTATGTTTTAAAAAGATTTGTAAAGCATGTTCAATGTCAATATGTACAATTCATCCAAAGGTTCATCCATTTAATCATTCATTTATTCATTCATTCAACAAACAGGGGCTTGCTATTTGCTGAGCAGGAGGCTGGGTAGTGGAGACACAGTGCCTCCCGGGGCTCTCAGCACAGCAGGGTGCAGTGGAGGGGAATAGCAACAGATAAACAGGGAGATGGATGTAGTGGTCTCAAACTGGGGCAAGTTCTAGAAAGGAAAAGTGCAGGGGACATCAAGACATGACTCACTACAATCTGATTTCTGCCCCACACACCACTGAGGGAGGCCTCACTGATAGCCCAATAGCGGCATTTAAGCTTCATCCTCAAGTCAATCAGATTGTTTTGTTTTTAGGTCAAGTTTATTGGGGTATAATTTACATACAATAAAATTCAGCCTTTTTAGTGTACAGCTTCTTGAGTTTTGACAAACACATAACTCTTGTAACCACCACTGCAGCCATAATATAGAACCCCCAAATTATTCCCTCCGGCCCGGCTGTAGTCAACCTCTTCCCTCAATCACCAGCCCCTGGCAACCACTGATCTGTTTTCTGTCCCTACAGTTTTGCCTTTTCCAGAATGTTACATAAATGGATTTATATAGTATGCAGCCTTTCAGATCTGGCTTCTGTTACCTAGAATAACAAATTTAAGATTCACCCATGTTGTTGTGTGTATCAGTAATCCATTCCTTTTTATTTCTGATTAGTATTCCATTGTATAGATGTAGCACAGTTTGTCTATCCATTCCCCAATTGAGGGACATTGGGTTGTTTCTAGTTTTTGACATTATGAATAGAGCCATTAGAAACATTTACATACAAGTTTTCATGTGAACATCCGTTTTCATTTCTCCCAGGTAAATACCTAGGAGTGGGATTGCTGGTATGGTAACCGCATGTTAAATTTTTAAGATATTGACAAACTTTTGACAAAAGTAGGCATGTGGCTTTCCATTCCTACAGCAACGTATGAAAGTTTTAGTTGCTACTCCCCTGCCAGTTCTTGATATTGTCAGTTTACTTCCTGTTTCTGTGAACGATCCTAATAGGTGCGCAGCACTATCTCATTGTGGTTTTAATTTGCACTTCCCTAATGATTAATGACATGGAACATGTTTTCCTGTGCTTATTTGCCATTCATAGATCTTCTTTTGTGAAGTGTCTGTTCAATTTGGCTTATTTTTTAATCAGATTGTTTGAATTCTTATTGTTGAGTTTTGAAAGTCCTCCATATATTCTGGATATAAGTCCTTAGTCACATATGTAACTAAAAAAAAGAAGGAAAATTTGCAAATATTTTCTCCCACTCTGCAACTCATCTTTTCATTCTCTTGATAGTGTCTTTTACAGAGCAAAACTTTCCATTTTGATGAAGCCTTATTTATAAATTTTTCCTTTATGGACCATGGTACGAAATATGGGCAGAGGTTTTTGTTTTTGTTTTACCATGGATGTCCAATTTTCCAGCACCATTGAACTCTCTATTGAATTGTCTTTGTGACTTTATTGAAAATCAATTGACTATATACGTGTCAGTGTATCTCAGGCCTATTCTGTTCCACTGATTTTCATGCCTATCCTTTTGCCAATGCCTTACTGTCCTGATTACTGTAACTTTACAGTAAATCTGGAAATCAGGTACTGTATGAATCCTCCACTAAATACCTAACGGTATTTATCTTAGTTGTTTTTCAAAACTGTTTTGGATATTCTACTTTCTTTGACTTTCCATATAAATTTTAGAATCAATTTGTCAATTCTACAAAATAAACGTCTAGGTTTTGATTGGGATTGTGTTGAATCTATAGATCAACTTGGGGAGAACTAACATCTTAACAGTATTGAATCTTCCAGTCCAGGAACACAGTGTATCTCTCCATTTATTTAGGTCTTTGATTTCTCTCATTAGCATTTTATGTTTTCAGCATACAAATACTGTACACATTTTGTTAGATTTATACCTAAGTATTTCATGCTCTTTGGTGCTATTGTAAATGGTACCTTTTTTAATTTAAATTTCCAAATGTTCACTGCTAGTATAGAAATACAACGATCTTTATCCTGAGCGTTTAATTTATACAGTTGATCTTGTATCCTGAGACCTTCCTGAAATGACGTATTAGTTATAGTAGCTTTTTTGTAGAACCTTTGGGATTTTCCATGCAAACAATCATGTCCTCTGCAAATAGAGACAGTTTTATTTTTTCCTTTCCACTCTGTAAGCTTTTTTTTCTTTTCCTTGCCTTATTGCACTGGTTATGCCTTCCAGTATGATGTTGAATAGGAGTGGTGAAGGTGGATATTCTTGCCTTGTTTCCAATTTTAGGAGAAAAGCATTCTCTTTTACTCTTAAGTATTATGCTAGCTGTAGATTTTTTGGGAAATGCTCTTTCTCAGGTTGAGGAAGTTCCCTTTAGTTTCTAGTTTGCTGAGAACTAAACATCATGAAAGGAATTGTATTTTGTCAAATTCTTTGTCTGTATCTATTAAGATTACTACGTTTTTTCTTCTCTATTCTGCTGTTCTGACGAATTACGTTAATTGCTTTTTTCAGAATAGCTTTTTAAATTGAGATAAAATTTACATAACATAAAATTCACCATTTTAAAGTATAAAATTTAGTGGGTTTTAGTATATCCACAAGGCTGTGTAACAATCACCACTAATTCTGGAACATTTCCATCACCTCAGAAAGAAAGCCTGTATCTGTTAGCAGTCATTCTCAGTTCCCCCCTCCCTCTGTTCCTTGACAACCATTAATCTACTTTCTGATCTATGGATTTGTCTAATCTAGACATTTCAGATAAATGGAATCATACAATATGTGGCGCTTCGTGACTGGCTATTTTCACCTCGCATAAAGTTTTCAAGGTTTATCTGTGTTGTAGCATGTATCAACACCTCATCCTTTTTTTGGCTAAATAGTATCAATTGTATGGATATGCCACATTTTATCTATTCA
Organism: Tapirus indicus; assembly: GCA_031878705.1. NCBI lineage: Eukaryota > Metazoa > Chordata > Mammalia > Perissodactyla > Tapiridae > Tapirus > Tapirus indicus. The sequence continues at coordinate 121,609,770 of CM062922.1, read as the reverse complement.
AAAGTTGAAGGACATTTAGGTTCTTTGCACCTTTTGACTATTATGAATAACACTGCTATGAACATTCATGTGTAAGTTTTTGTTAGACAACTTATTTTCATTTTGGGGGAGGGTATATACCTAGGAGTGGAATTTCTGGATCACATGGTAAATCCATGTTTAACTTTTCGAGGAACTGCCCAACCATGTTCCAAAAAAGCCGGATTATTTTACAATCCCACCAGCATGGTGGGTTCCAACGTATGAGGGTTCCAATTTCTCCACAACCTCACCAACATTTGTTATTTTTCGTTTTTTTTTACACAGCCATGCTAGTGGTATCTCTACTGGGGTTTTGACTTGTATTTTCCTAATGACTAATAATGTTGAACCTCTTTTCATGTGCCTATTGGCCATTCGTATATCTTCTGTGGAGAAATGTCTATTCAAATCCTTTGCCCATTTTTAAATTAGGTTATTTGTCTTTTTATTGTAGAGTTGTAAGAGTTCTTTATATATTCTAAATACCAGACCTTTATCAGATATATGATTTGTAAATAATTTCTCTCATTCTTTTCATTTTCTTGATATCTTTTGATACTCAAAAGTTTTTAATTTGATGAAGTCCAATTTATCTATTTTTTTCTTTAGTTGCTTGTGCTTGTGGTGTCATAGCTAAGAAATCGTTGCCATATCTAAGGTTACAAAAATTCACCTGTGATTCCTTCTAAGAGGTTTATGGTTTTAGTTCTTACATTTAGGTCTTTGATTCACTTTGAGCTAATTTTTGTATATCGTGAGGTAGGGGTCCAAATTTATTCTTTTGCACGTGGATACCCAGTTGTCCCAGCATCATTTGTTGAAAAGAGTATTTTTCCCCATTGAATGAACATGGTACCCTTGTCAAAAATCAATTGACCATAGATGTATGTCAGTTCTATTTCATTGATCTATCAATATATCCTCAAGCTGGTATCACACTGTCTTGATTACTGTAGCTTTATAGTAAGTTTTGAAATTAGGAAGTGTGAGTCCTCCAACTTTATTCATCCTTTTCAAGGCTATTCTGGTTCCCTTGCATTTCTATATGAACTTTAGAATCAGCTTGTCCATTTCTTTTTTTTTTTTTTTTTTTTTTGGTGAGGAAGACCAGCCCTGAGCTAACATCCGTTGCTAATCCTCCCCTTTTTGCTAAGGAAGACTGGCCCTGTGCTAACATCCGTGCCCATCTTCCTCCACTTTATATGGGACGCCGCCACGGCATGGCTGACAGGCAGTGCGTCGGCGGGCGCCCGGGATCCGAACCCGCGAACCCCGGGCTGCCAAGCGCGGACGAAACCGCTGCGCCACCGGGCCGGCCCCCAGCTTGTCCATTTCTACAACAGTGTTGAACAAGCTCTCCATTTCTGGGATGAACCACATTTGGTCATGATGTATTATCCTTTTACAGATTGCTGGATTCAGTTTTCTAATATTTTGTTGAGGATTTTTAAGTCTTTATTGGATATTGGTCTGTAGTCAACAAAGGGTCTTAAACTGAAGACTGATACAGACAGTTTCTCATTTAAAAAGTTTACCCTCCCTCTATGGATTAGAGGGAGGTAACAGCGGACTTTGGGAGACCAGTAAAGAGGCTACATCTGGACTCACAGGAAAGATGATGATGGCCTGGACTAGGCTGAGGGCAGTAGAAAAGGAAGGAATGGATAGATTTGAGATGAATCTGTTTCCTACCCTTCTACCCAGTGTTTTCTCCCACTCCTCCCCCCACCTCCATACACACACACTCTGAACTCTGTATCATGCTTTCTCTTTTCTTTCCCCACTCTTCACTTCTCTAATTCTTTCACCTTAGCTGTCACTTCCTCAGGGAAGCCTTCCCTAATGCCCTTCTGTGGGTGCCCCTCCCATTTGCTCTCATTAACACCTATACTGTCCCAGTTTAAGTATTTATCACCTATGATTGTAATTTGCATGTGTAATATCCGTGTGTGGTGGGGAGTTGACCAGCCAGCCTTCTCCATGTGATCCTGAACCACACATACAAAGAGAGAAGTAGCACCACATTCACACCTGACTTGAATTCTCCTAAACAATCTCCCCCATCTCACCCCTCATATGTGCCAGGCACTGATGCCATCAATGGTCAATATGTGTTGGTAAAACCTAGGGAAAGACCATGTGAAGAATTTGAGTATTGGCAAAGAATTATGACAAGCTGTTCAGGTATCAGAGCAAAGTGGTTTCATCCACATATGGTGCATTAATTGCAGGCCAAAGAGAACCACTGATGAAAATTAAAGGAATACACACAAAACTACAGGCACAATATCATGGGTGCAATCCTGTTTCAGGAATTTGCGAGGATGATTTTGACTAGAGTTTTGCCTCACACACCGCATAAGATGCAGTCATATTGCTTTTGGAGAGGTAATATTCAAAATATTGAACTACTGGGACTGCTCAAGCACTGACCAGGCACTTAGCTGGAGCAGGTCATAGAGGTCTCCTGAGGTGCCCTCCCTGACCTCATAGTTGCTAGATCATGGGAAAGTTCAAATGGTGAACTAGGGAAGGGGTCAGAGTGCATGTTGATGACAGGGAGAAGGCATCTCAGGAAGCAGCTATTCATCGACAGATATGGAATTATTTCAGTATTTTAATAACTAATATGTACTGGTCAAATACCAGCTCTGGGTACAGGTAGACTCATAGAGAGCTCTGTACAGGTCAAGCGATGTTATTTACTGTTGTTAGAAAAGTGAGGACACAATGTTCTCAAGTGCAAAGCTGACCCGATGGCTCTCCATCTCAAAGCCCTCTGAAGACTCCTTTATAAAACTCAGCTCAGTGTGGCACCTGGTTATGTTCATTCTGGAATCTCTCAGCCCCCAGGGTGCCTCTGTTTGCACATTCATGCTCCACATGCTCTGCACTCACCTGGCTGCCCTTGATAGAAGTGTTGGTCTCCCAGGCACCAGCATTCTGTCTGAACATCACCACCAGGCCTGTGTGCTGATATCGAGGCGCCCCCAGAACGAAGCTGTGCACTCGGCTCCGCAAGATGACTTCGACAGCATAACCTGAAGATGGTGATCTAAGAGAAGAAGTGCTTTCCCTCACAGAACCTGCCCCCTCTAGCAGGTCTATCCCTTGAGTAGGGGCAATGGGGCAGCCCCTTGCTTACTAGGTTGGGGGTAACTGGGCTCTGCACTATATCTCTCTTTGTTAACATAAGTAAAATGAAATTTTGAAATTTCTGTCTTTAAAGCTATCCCAAGGGCCTATGAAAGATCCAATAGCATCTACACTAGTTGAGTTATGCCACATCCTGACCCCATCTTAGAGTAACCCTGCCCTCTCCACTTACCCAAGTAAGCATCATTCATGTCTGAATCTACCCTGGTTGTGTTGATGAAGGTGAATTTATCCTTTGATGTACGCAGAAAGGCTCCACCAGCCCAGTCAAAGCTCCCCACAGCGCCCAGCAAAAGACCATTCTGGGAAAGAAGATAGAACAGGATTGAGCAATCTACAGCTTCAGTGCAATCCCTATCAAAATTCCAATGCTATTTTTCACAGAAATAGAACAAACCATCCTAAAATTTCTATGGCACCACAAAGGACCCTGATTAGCCAAAGCAATCTGAACAAAGAAGAACAAAGCTGGAGGCATCATGCTTCCTAATTTCAAACTATATTACAAAGCTATCATAAACAAAACAGTATGGTAGTGGCATGAAAACAAACACAGAAATCACTGGAACAGAATAGCAAGCCCAGAAATAAACCTACACATATATGATCAATAAATTTATGACAAAGGAGCCAAGAATATATAATGAAGAAAAGATTGTCTCTTCAATAAATGGTGTTGGGAAAACTGGACAGCCATATGCAAAAAAATGAAACTGGACCACTATCTTACACCACTCACAAAACTCAATTCAAAAGCCTTGAACGTAAAAGCTGAAACCATAAAACGCCAAGAAGAAAACACAGGTGGTAAGCTCCTTGACATTGGTCTTGGCAAAGACTTTTTTGGATTTGACACCAAAAGAAAAAAAATAAGTGGGACTACATTGAACTAAAAAGCTTCTGCATAGCCAAGGAAACCATCAACAAAATGAAAGGGCAACCTATGGAATGGGAGAAAATATTTGCAAATCATATATCTGATAAGGGGTAATATGCAAAATATATAAAGAACTCCTTCTACTCAAGAGCAAAAAACAAACAATGCAATCAAAAAATGGGCAGACAGACGGCCAACAGACACATGAAAAGATGTTCAACATCACTAATCATCAGGGAAATGCAAATCAAAACTACACTAAGATATCTCCTCACACCCATTAGAATGGCTGTAATCAACAAGACAAAAAACAACAAATGTTGGAGAAGTTGTGGAGAAACAGGAACCCTAATTCACTGCTGGTGGGAATGCAAACTGGTGCAGCCTCTGTGGAAAACAGTATGGAGATTCCTCAAAAAATTAAAAACAGAAATACCTTATCATCCAGCAATCCCACTCTTGGGCATCTACCCAACAGACAGAAAATCAACCATCCCAAGAGGCTCGTGCACCCCTATGTTCATTGCAGCATTATTCACTACAGCCAAGAAGTGGAAGCAACCCAAGTGTCCCTCGACTGATGAGTGGATAAAGCAGATGTGATACATATATACAATGGAATACTACTCAGCCATTAAAAAGACAGAACTGTCCCATTTGCAGCAACATGGACCTAGAGGGTATTATGTTAAGTGAAATAAGCCAGAGAGAGAAGGACAGACACTGCATGATTTCACTCATATGTGGAATATAAACGAACACACAGACAGAGAGAACTGGTTGGTGGTTACCAGGGGGAAGGGGGGTGGGGGGTGGGCACAAGGGGTGAAATGATGCATCCATATGGTGACAGACAAATAATATTGTACAATTAAAATCCATAATGTTATAAACTATTAAGACATCAATAAAAATTTTTTAAAAAGAAACCAGACACAAAAGGCCACATGTTGTATGATTCCATTTATATGAAATGTCCAGAATAGACAAACCTACAGAGATAGAAAATAGATTAGTGGTTGCCAGGGACTGGGGAGCAGGAAGAATTGAGAGTGACTGCTAACAAGTACAAGGTTTCTTTTTGGAGTGATCCAGCAATTCCACTTCTGGGTATTTATCAGAAGGAAATGAAAACACTAACTTGAAAAGATATATGCACTCCACGTTCCTTGCAGCATTATTTACAATAGCCAAGTCATGGAAACAACCTACGTGTCCATGAATGGATGAATGGATAAAGAAAACGTGATATATATAAATACAAAAATATATTTTATATATATATAAAATGCATTGTGTGTACAGGTTGTTTTATAATCTATATAGAATTATATATAATGAAGTACACTATATATTATATTATATAATTATAAAATAATCTATATATGCAACATATATACAATGGAATATCATTCAACCGTAAAAATGAAAAAATCCTGCCATTTGAGACAACATGGATGGACTTTGAGGGCATTATGCTAAGTGAAATAAGTCAGACGGAGAAAGAAAAATACCATATGATCTCACTTATATGTGGAACCTAAAACAAAAAACGGAGCTCATAGATACAGAGAACAGATTGGTGGGTTGCCAGAGGCGGGGACAGGGGGTGGATGAAATGGGTGAAAGTGGTCAAAAGGTACAAACTTCCACTTATAAATTAAATAAATCCTGGGGATGTAATGTACAGCATGGTGACTATAGTTAACAATAGTGTATTGTGTATTTGAAGGTTGCTAAGAGAGTAGATCTTAAAAGTTCCCATCACAAGAAAAAGAAATTTGTAACTATGCATGGTGATAGATGTTAACTCGACTTACTGTAATCATTTCACAACATATACATATATCAAACCATTATATTGTATACCTGAAGCTGATATCATGTCATATGTCAATTATATCTCAATAAAAAAAGAACAGGATTAACAAAGAAGGGAGAAAGGACCACTGCTATACCTCCCAACAAGTACCCATCACAAAGAAGAGCCCCCAAACCCTTGTCCCTCTTCTCCCCCCTTCTTCTTGCCCCCTACCCCAATTTAACGAAGGACCACTTACAGAGGTGATGGCAGCACTGAAGCCTTCCTGAGACATCTCATACTCAAAGGAGCTAGTACTTCCTGTCTGAGTACCTGTACATTAAAGAAAGCAGAAGAGCCTAGAATGAGCTGGAAACTCAAATGCTATGATGGCCAGACAAAGAGATTCAGCTGGGAGCTATGTTGAACTAGAAAGCATATACCCCTTTTAAAGGGCTCCAGCCACTTTTTGCCAAGTCGGAATGTGGTCCTCAAGGTGTCTGATCTTCCAACTTTTCAAAAGAAGCCATAAATCCAGACTGTATATGAACCTTCCCTCAATTTTTAAATTCTTTTATTAAACAAACACTTATTCAGCACCCTCTATGTACCAGGCACTGTTCTAGGCACTGGGGATACAGCAGTGAACCAAACAGACAAATGTTGGCAACACATCCAAATATCTGGAAAAATACTGTGAGGGATTTGGCTCTCCTACCCTCCAATTTTTCAGCCTATAGCCAAGACTTGCAAAATTAGAGTTAAAAGTCTAGATCCATCAATTTCAAAGGAGCTACAAAAGCGAGGCTAGAGTTGCTGGAAACTGAGGGAGTGGAGAAAGAGCTAATGCTGAGGGTGAGAATACCAAGGACTAGGAGGTTCTAGTTTCTAGAGGAGAAGACGTTTTGGGGTGATAGGCTACCTCTGGAGCAGCTCCAGGAATACAGAACCCTAGCTCACCCTCGATCGCAAAGATCTTTTCCTGAAGTTGGTTCTGAATGGTCTTCAGAGCTTCAAAGTTATTCACCCGGAACACATGATCACGAGATGGCTTGGATGCAATGGTGTTCAGCTCTTGGCGGGATTTCTCATTGCTGAAGGCATCTCCCACCTGTCACCAAGGAACAGAGGCTGAGTCAGACACTGTCTAGGGGTAGCAGTTTCATCCAGCAAAGAAAATTCTTCAGGAAAGGAATCTGAAACAAAATTTGTCAAATGAGGGAATGCACCAGAAGGCCCCGGGGACAGGGCTGGAACTATAGTAGAGCAGGTTGTACACCACACAAGGCATTCTGTCCAGGCAGCAATTGGGGGCTGAAACCTAGCCTTTGGTCCATTTGCTGTGCCATGCCTCCTGGTGGAGGGCTGGCCTCTCCCAGAGAAAGGGAGCCTTTTTCTTTATATGAAGGTGTTCCCTACTTGCCAAGCCATGCACATTTTTCTGTCACACAAGGCACTGTGGCAGTTTGATTACACTGATGATCACAACCCTTTACCCCTTCCTGTACCCAAGCCCTTTTCCCAAAACTTTGCTGTACCCTCCTACTCTTGGCAGAGTAATCTGCCCCATCATTGTCTCTGGGCTCAGCCACGTGTCTTGCTTCAGTCCGTGGATGTTATCAAATGTGATGCTAACAGGGGCTTGAAAAAGTGCTTGCAACATTTCCACTTGCTCTTTTATTCCTCTGCCTTCACCATGAGGACATGCCCAGGCTAGCCCACTGGAGGATGAGACACAGGGAGCAGAAGAGCCAAGTTACCCCAGCTTTTCCAGCCATTCCAGTCCAGCCGACAGACAGGGCTGGCAACCCTCAGAAATGGAAAGAGTCCGGCGAAGATCAACAGAGCTGCCAACCAACCTGCAGCTGATTACAGATGCACGAGTGAGCCCAGCTGAGACCACAAAAATTGCCCAGCTGACCAATAGACTCATTGTTTTAAACCACTGAATTGGGGGATAGTTTGTTACACAGCATCATTGTGACAATAGTTAACCAATACAGGCACATATGGGCTAGCAGTGACCTGTGCCCCACTTCGATTTTATTGATATTTGCAAATTGAAGGGAAGGTGTATCCAACCAGAAACCCTCCACAGAAGCATCAGGCTGGAGAGCCTCATTTCCTACCCCAATGACGTAGCGAATGACTCCCTCTTTGTCTGCCTCAGGGATGACATCCTTGTAATCCAAGGAATCGCCAAACTTTTCTCCATCTGTGATGACAACTAGGATCTTAAGAGCATTCTCCCGGGCTCCACTGCTGCTGTGAAACAGTTCTCTTCTGTCCAGGGAAGATAAGGACAAAGTAAAACAAGAGCAGACAGAGATACTCTTAGTGTCAGGGAGGGAATGTCAGCAGTCCCAGAAGCAGATGCAGCTGAGCTCTATTTGGAGGAGCTTGAGCTCCCAAGGGGTGAACACTGAGACGTGGCTGTCCCAAGACCTAGAAAGGCAGCAGGAGAGGGAGGGAAAGGAAGCCTTCACTGCCTTTATATACTTTTGCATAGGCTGATTTTTTTAATTGAGTATTATACCTTTTAAATTTAAAAAGATTTTTTTAAATAAGCTTAATTGGGCCCTCATCAAACCTCTCCTGGAACACTGCCACTTCTCTCCAGTTCATCTCCCTGCACTTTTGTGCCAACCGCCACCCTCACCTCCACACACACACAGATTGAACCTTCCAAAACAAGATGTGGTGATGTCTCCCCACTGCTTAAAACCTTCAGCAGATCCCCATCGGCTCTTCAGTTGCCTTTAGTGACCTGGCCTCAACTGATCTTTCTAGCCCCCCCACCCCCAGCCTTCTCCTCTCCTCCCTCCTTTATTCCCACCTTTACTCACAACTTGCTTTTTCATGAACATATGCGTAGTCCCTCCCCTACACCGTTACTCATGCTGTTCCCTCCATGGGAAATATCCTCTACCCCATCCCTATCTAAACAACTCCCTTCATCATTCAAAGCCTAGCTAAAAATATCACCTCCTCCTTCCACCCTAAGCAAAGAGGAAAAAGCTTACACCACTTTGCGGATTCCTGTGGCAGTGTGTGTCCTCCCGTACAGCTGTCTTATTGGTCTCACCAGCAATCTTGGGTTAGGGTTTTTAGCAAAATCACTGAAGGTGAAATGAGTCCGGAAGTCTTCGGAGTACTGCATCAAAGAGAACTGGGCAGAGGCACCTGGCATTACACTGGAGAAGGTTCCTCTCCTCCCACTCCGCCATCACCCACCAAGCCCTACATAAATCCTGAAACACTCCAGTCTCCAAATTCTCACTGCCCCCAATCCTTCTGCCTCACCAGAACAGAGATCTGCCATCAGCTCCCACTTCTCAGTACTAGAACTCAGCCAGAGAGGACAGGTGGATTTCATCTCCCACGCCAACCCCTATCAATTAGTCAGAGCTGCCTGTTCATGGAGGGCTGGAGCAATGCTGACACTGTATCCAGATGGGGCAGGAAAGAGAATCAGGAAAGGAAACCAAGATGGATTGGCAATTTGGCAATGTCCGCAGTGGAAGTAGAAGGGGAAAGTGGCGACCTGGTTGCCATGTACTTGCCAGCCTTATATGGGCTATTCCCTAACCTACCCATTGGCCCTCACCAAGGTTCTGGACTTGTCGAATTGATCCATCACAGTTGAGACAAACTCCTTCATCTGCTGAAAGTCACTTGGGATGATGCTACCAGAGCCATCAATCAAGAAGGCAATGTCACTCTCCTGCTGAGGGCACCCTGGGGAAAAGGAAAAACAGCATGAATTGATTAAGAACTAGAGACTTGGGGTTTATGTTTTGCATGCCAGCTCTCCACTGAGCAATGAGAATAAAAGCTAAACAAGATTCAACCTATGCTCCAAGCTAAATAAAAACAGGGACAAAGTGGCTTGGAAAAATCTGGTTAATTCTGCTCAAGGGAGTCAGGGAATGTGGTGATATAGAGCTGGCTCATGAAGAATGAGAAATAATTTGCCAGAAATACAAAGGGAGAAATAAATTACAGAGAAAAAAGGAAGAACACATATAAAGGTGTGCTGGATGTCCTCCTCCTTTCTGCCCCCAGCCCCAAACCCACTTGCTACCCTCCTCCACTCTGCTCTGCCACCAGGAAGTCAGCCCACATGGACCACATCAACAGGGTCCTTTGCCCTCTGGCTTCTAGTTGGATCTGCTCAATTAGGATCCTCAACAGGAGATTGGACGGAGGGAGGAGAGTGAGATCAAAGTGTTCTCCCCTCAGCTCCCTCCCTTCAAGGTTGCTTTGGGCCAGCTGTGTCCCTCAACAAAAGATTACTGCTCCTCTCAAGGAGGCCCACTTCACACGACGCTCTCCCCTTCCAGATTCTGGTGACTTCTCCCTCTCCTCGTCCTGTCAGACTAGGGGTGGTAACAGCTCTGCTGCTGCTTGCTGGGCGTTCCTGGACCATCCTTTGAAGTTCCCTTAGACCCCCACCACACCTTTATAATTAGTGCCTTTGTAAAAAAAAAAAAAAAAACCCTCCTCAAATTATCCTAACTGAGGTGTGCTGTCTGTTCCAGTTGAGACTCTGACTAATACAAAGGAGATGGGCCTAAGAGGATTCTGACAGAATCAAGAAATGGAAATGGTACTACTAGGGTAAATCTATGTGATGGGGATGGAGATAAGGCTATGACATTAAGCAGGGAAGAGTTGGGAAGAGCCTTCCCAAAAAGAAGTTTGACTTTATCCCTTAGGCATCAGGGAGCCACTGAAGGTTCTTAGAAGGAAATGAGATGATCTGTTTTGTATTTTAGAAAGATTTCCATTGCAGTGAAGAGTTTCTAGAAGCTCTATTCACGATTGCCAAATATTGGAAAAAAAAACAAACATCCTTCACTGGATGAATGGATGAATTGGTGAATGAGACTGTGGTAAATCCATGCAATGGAATACTACTCAGCAATAAAAAAGGAGAGAACTACTAATACACACAACAACATGGATGAATCACAAATGCATTAGGCTAGTGAAAGAAGCCAATCTGAAAAGGTTACATTGCCATTTATGTAGCATTCTTGAAAGATAAATATAGTTTTTAATATACAACTATATGTTGTATATAGTGATGGAGAACAGGTCAGTGGGTGCCAAAGGCTCAGGGGGAGGGGGAGGAGGCAAGTGACTATAAAGGGATAGCAGGAAGGATTTTTTAGGGGGGGTAATAGAACCCTTTTGTATCTTGTTCATGTTGTTGTTTGCACAAATCTATGCATATCTTAAAATTCATAGAACTGTACACTAAAAGAGGAAAGGTCAATTTTACTTTTTGATCATTGAAAAAATACAGTACAATTACCCAAAAATATTACTGGTGGTTTTTAAAATAGATGAGCAGATTCTAATATTTACATGGAAGATATACAAAGAAGATTAGCCAGAAAATTTTTTGAAAATCTCAAATACATGTTAAGTGAAAAGAATCAAGGTACAGTACAGTATGTATAGCATGCCACCATTTGTGGCACAAAGTAAAGACTACAGATATGTATATGTTCATACTGCATGGAGTTATTTCCAGAAGAAGACACAAGAAACTGGTAACAGTGGCTGCCTCCCAGGAAGGAAACAGGAGGCTGGGGGACACAAGGAGAGATTCTTACAGTATATCCTTTAGTGCTTTTTGAATTTTGAACCAAGTGCATGTTGTATCCATTTTAAAAGAAATGAAAATGTTTTTAAAAGAAGAATCTAGAACTCCTGAGAGTTAGGACTAAAGAGAGAAATGTAGGGTTGGGACCTGAAGGCACAGAACTGGATGTGATCAGGAAGGAAGAATAGAAGCTATAACCTGGTGCCCCTAGGTGGGCAGGGAAGGCAGAGGAAGATGGCCGGGGGATGAAGCTTAGCAGAGGCCCTCACAGGGGAAGAAACAAGGGGAAAGGAAGGGGAGGGGAAGGGAGGAGAAAGGAGAGGAAGGGAAGGGATGGGGAGGGAAGAGATGTCTGAGGCCAAATGTTTGGAGAAGGAAGAGGTGATCTGCAGGTCACACTGAAAGGTCAGTGAACAAGAGGACAGAAAAGGGATTTAGCATTTAGGAGGTCAGAGACGCCATTTGCAAGAGCAAGATCTGTACAATGGGTGGGTAGAAGCCAGATGTCACAGGGTGAAGAATCCTGACATGGGAAAAATGGAGACAAAGGAGAGAGAACCCTTTCAAGAAGTTTGGTGGTGAAGGGAAAGACAGATGGCAGAAAACAGGGAAGAGTCCAGGGAGAGGGAAGGTCATTTTCGTCACTATCAAATTTGGCGGTTGATTGTTTTTAAGATATGGGTAGCATGAGCACGTTTACAATCAAAGGAGGTGGAGAAATTTAAACTCCTGGAGAGAATGAGTGATTGAAGATGTGGGCGCCAGAGTTGGTGATATGAGAGAACCTCAAAGGACCAAATGGAAGAATTATTCATGGAAAGGTGGAGAGATGGGTCTTTCTTTAAAGCTGGTGAGACACTGCCAAGGGTGGTGCCATTGTGGAAATTTGGGCAAGAATAAGGGGAAAGTGTAGGGAGTTCATGCCTGGCAGCCTTGGTTTTCTCTGTGAAGAAAGAGGGAAGGTTACCTGTTGAGAGTAAAGTACAAAGGAGTAGAGCTTGAGAAGAAAAAAAAAAAACCTATCAAAGGAAGACACATCTGCCCTTGGTGCTAGAACCAACTTGGAGACAGGAAAGATGGCCATGCAGTTGAAGAAATCAGTGGCAGAAAGTAGCTTGAAAAAAAGATTCATTCACTCACTCACTCACTCTCCTTCAATCAACAAATGTTTGGGGAACAGGGGTGTGATAGGCAGCCACCAAGATGGTCTCCAAGATTCTCACCTCCTGGTAATAACACCCCTGCATAGTCCCCTACTCTTGAGTGTGAGCTGGACTTTTTGGCTCATTTCAAAGGAACATAATATGACAGAAGTAATGAGCTGTTACTTCTGAGATTAGATTATAGAAAGATTGTGACTTCTGTCTTGGGTGCCCACTCTCTCTTGCTCTCTCACCCCTTGTCACTCACTCAGAGGGAAACCTGCTACCATGATTGAGCTGCTCTATGGGGAGGCCCATGTGACAAGCAATTGACAGAAGCCTCCAGCCAACAGCCAGTGAGGACCGATGCCCTCAGTCCAACAACCTTTTAAGTGAACTTAGAAGTGGATCTTCCCCAGTCAAGCCTTCAGATGAGAACACAGTTCCAGTTTGACAACTTAACTACAATCTCATGAGAGACCCTGAGGGAGAGGCACCCAGCTAAGCCATGCCCAGATTCCTGATTCATAGGAACTGTAAGATAATTAAAGCTTGTTGCTTTAAGCTGCTAAGTTCAGGGCAATTTGTTAAGCCACAGTACGTACAAGGGCACAGAGCAGTGAACAATCTAGACGATACCCCTGCTATCATGGAGCCTCCGTTCCAGAAGAAAGGACAGACAAGAAACAAGTAAAATATGGATGTACAGATATGAAGATGGTAAAGTAAGGCAACGTGGCAGAGAGTGATGGTGAGAATGATTAGAAGGGCCACTCAGGGAAGGCTTCTTTGAAGTGGTGACATTTGAGCTGTGATGACAATAATGTGTTGTCAGCTGAGATCTGGGGGAAGAGCATGCCAGGCTGAAGGAATACTAAGTGCAAAGGCCCTGAGGCAAGGACAGCTTGGTGTGGTTCTTGGAGAAGAAAGGCAGCCAGAGTGGCTGGAGCGCAGTGACTGAAGTAGAGGGATGGGTAAGAAGCTGGAGAGGTGGACAGTGGCCACACCATCTAGAGCCTCAAATGCTATGGTCAGGACACTCAGGCACTAACTCTAAGGACAACAGTTGGGACATCATCTCACAAAGACGAGTGGCTGTATCAGGACTTTTCTTAAAGTGCAAGACCCTAGCACCTCTCTCCTCCAGCCTCTCTCTCTATTGGAACGCAGTTCCCTCCCCCGTCCACTCCTAGACCTCTAAGTCACTCCCCAGACCATGAGCAGTCCCCCGCCCAGTCCTGCCCTCACCCTCCGGTCTCATGCTGCGCATCTGTACCCTCTGCCAAAGGTGACCTACCTCTGAGGGCCTCTGGGAACCTCTGGGGCTGCTGCAGTAGGTTGGATCCAAACAGGAAGCAGAAGCCATTCACATAGGTGTTCTCTTTGCAGGTTTGGTGCACGGTGGGGCCGCAGGCCTGGGGGGCAGGGCAGAGATGGGAGGGCCTGTCCCTGTTTCCTGTCCTTTCACCTCAGCATCTCCACCCTCCACAAGACCCCAGCACCGGCAGCCTTGGATCCCCAACTCCTTCCCTCAGGACTCCTCCCTTCCCAAGACCCAGGGCAACTCACCAGCAGCTGAAAAGGGTTGGTGGCAAACGCCAAAGACAGGCCCAGGGACATGTTCACAGACTCCGGGGGGACTGAGGACAGATATATACATGGTCACACTCAGGAGGGTGAAAGGGACTATGTAAGAGCTGGACAGGGGTCACCACGACCTGGGAGACACGAGGTCTGACAGGTCAAGGTGGCACCTAGGTCGTGGGAAAGGGACATGGAAGGGGTGCCCGAGGGTGTCTGAGGTGGAGTTTGCATACAGCACCAAGGCTGGGGAGCTGGATTCCTCGGTCCCCCACCACAGAAGCCTTGAATAGATCCCAGAACAAAGGGAATGCCTGTGGAGTCCAGGTATATGCACAGGTGGAACCCAAGCCCTGGGTCCCAGGGAGGGGCAGTGACTCACCCTGCAGGCGGATGGGCTCACAACTGTCCGTGCTGTAGTCACACAGATAGAGGCCACCTGTTTGGTTGGCAGCCTTTATCTCCTGGGGGGCTCCAACCACCACCCTGGGGGGAGAGGTAGGAACAGATCACCACTAAGACAAGAGAAAACTCTAACATGTCAGGAGAGAAGGAAAACATAGAAGTTCTGCCCACCCAGAGGAAAGTTGGGGAGCCAACCCTTAGACAGATTCCCCAATTCTCAGAAACAGGAGGAAGACTCAGCAAAGAAAAAAATGGGAAAATTCTGAATCTTGGAGGGGGAAGAGCCTCTCTAAGAATGACACAAAGCCCAGAGGTCATTAAAAAGTGAATAAATTCAACCACACAATCATTTTAAATACATTTCTGGGTGTGATCAACTATCATAAGCAAAGTCAAAAGTCAAACGGTCAACTGGGGGGAGGGAGATGAGCACCTCGTACCCCAGCCCCTTTCTTTCCTCCATGTAGTCAGAGCTCCCACAAACCAATAAGAAAAACAAAACAACAGGGGCCAGCCAGGTAGCGCAGCGGTTTAGTTCGCGCTTGGCAGCCCGGGGTTCGCGAGTTAGGATCCCGGGTGCCCACTGATGCACCACTTGTCAGCCATGCTGTGGCGGTGTCCCAAACAAAGTGGAGGAAGATGGGCACAGATGTTAGCCCAGGGCCAGTCTTCCTCAGCAAAAAGAGGAGGATTGGCAATGGATGTTAGCTCAGGGCTGGTCTTCCTCACAAAAAAAAAAAAAAAAAACAGAAAAACAAAACAATAACCCAACAGAAAAATGGGCAACAGAAAAGGTAATACATCTCTCATTTTTTAAAAGTGCAATTTAAAACCAAATTGGGATACCATTTCTCACCTATTCAGTTTGCAAAGATCAATACATTTGATAACGCATTGCATTGGCAAATGGGTGGGGAAGTAGGTGTGTCCATAAATTTTTGGTCTGAGTGTAAATTGTCACCACCTCTATAGAGGGTAATCTGGAAAAATCTATTAAAATTACATATGCATTTGTACCCTTTGATCAGCAATCCTAGTTCTAGGAATTTACTTCCAAATATCCTCGCACATGAGCAAAATGACATCATTGTTTGTTTAGCAAAAGTTTGGAAACAATCTAATATCCATTAAGAAGAGATTTAATGTAATATAAATGTAAATTACGGTACCTCCAAATAACAGAATATGATGCAAGCATAAAAAAGAATGAGTAAGCTCTTTATGCACTTATCTGGTAAAATCACCAAGCTCTATTAAGGAAAAAAAACAATGCAAAGGACAGCATAGAGCAGAGGCCAGCAAACACTTTCTGGAAAGGTAATATTATTTCCATAAATATTATTACTGTAAAGACTTTGCAGGCTGTTTAGTCACTGTGGCAACCTCTTAATTCTGCCATAAACCATAAATGATGAGAGGGAGGGTCAATGAAATGTATTACAAAAATAGGCAGCCAGCGGTGGTTTGACTATAACGCCTACTACAAATTGTGTGTGGGATGGGGGTCAGGGGACTGTGGAGGGATATATAGCGGAGAATCTCTCCGGAAGAACACACAAGAAACCAGTTACCAGAGATCCCCCCAGAAGGGAACTGCGGGGAGGGGTGTGCGGTTGAGACTTTTTACTATTACTTTTTTGTATCTTTTGAATTCAGAACCCTGTAACTGTATCACCTATTCAAAAAATAAATCAAGAAAAAACAAAGCAAGGAAATTGCGATTTTTTTTTTCAGATATATAAGTTTTGGAGAGAGAACGTGTGAGACCAGGATGTCCACCTGAGCCCTTACCGGGATCCCTCGAGCTGGACCACGCTCTGCCCGAAGCCCCTCGCATTCTCTTGGAAGATCATTGCGTTTTCAGTGTCCAGGTTGAACCCATGACATAAGGCCAAGGCTGAGGGAGAACAAGGCGGTGAGGGTCAGGTGGAGATAAAGAGATAATTACGAAAGTGGCTTGCCCTCCTGCTCCGTGCATCTTCCTGCCAGGATTCACCCTAACCTAGCACGGAGATGTCTGCCTCCCAGGTCCAGCTCTGATAGCCTGGGCCAGAGGTCAGCACACTTTTTCCATAAAGGGCCAGATAGTAAATATTTTAGGCTTCGTGAGCCAAGAGGCAAATAGAGTATATTACGTGCAGGCACTTATATAACGAGAGAAATTGCATTTCCACAAATTTTTCATTAAGAAAATTCAAAATATAATCATTGTATATAAATTTTTTGTAATGCAAATTTACTAATGAGACAAATGGAATTCTTTGGGGAAGATAACATTTCACGTCATTGGGATTCAAAGTTAGTGATCCCTAACATGAATCAATTATAAATGCTCATCTGTGACCTCTGGCTTGCATAGGTCACACAGATGGTGGAATCCTTGCCTTAGGCCCAAGGCCAGCGTGCTGACCCCTGGCCTAAGGACCACCATCATAGGGTGCGTTCAGCCCCTGTCTGAGTTCCACCCTGTGTTCTTACCCTGCTGATCTGTCAATCAAGTTCCTAAAGACTCAGTTGGGCAATTTCCCCCTATGCAGCTCTCAAGCATTTCTTTCCCTTCTTGGGCTCATTCTCCACAAAACACAAGCGTAACAGGAAACAAACGCAATCATTTTGATTCGTCAGTCATTCAACAAACATTTACACCTGGTCCTTGGAAAATAGAACTGGAGGCAAAGTGGAGGTGATGAGGTGGAATCTAAGAAGAAACATGCTGAGAAGAGAATCCCATACCTGCTGTGCACCCTTGGGCATGTAATTTCACCTATCTGGGCCTCAGTTTCCTCATCTGTGAAGTGAAGGGGCCAGCCAAACCCCCTTGCATAGTTTATGAATCTTGTCATTCACCCAAGCTTCTCTGATCATCCCATCTTGGTCTAGCTCTACTCTTTACTTCCTATTGAATCTCTGATCTTTCTCCAAATCCCCTTTGTCTCTCCCCAGTCTAACTCCTAGATAGTCTGCACCCTTGCTCTCCAATCACAGACTCAAAAGTTCCCCTCCTCCTCGCCCTGAGGGCGCCCCCCACCCCAGACCCCTGGCGCACCTGCTAACAGAAGGACTCTGTGAGTCATGGCTGGAGGGAGCAGAATCATGGGGCTGCACACAGCACTGAGCCACTTCAAGGAAGCCACCACAGCCAAAGAGTCAAGAAAAAGAGAAGTAGGAGGCAGAAGTCTGTAAGTGACTCAGAGGAAGAGGGTGGGGGCTGAGTGAGCATGCAGCCCTGCTTGACCTTCCTCTTGGGGCTGCACAAGCCTGTGCTCCCTCCCTACCCAGTTTCTTGCCCAAACCATCAAGATCACTATCCCCAAGGTATTTGTTTGCCCACCTGTTTCTAGGGTTGGCCAAAGCACTATGAAAAGCAAACTGGGTATACCTAGGGCCTGCCTCCTGGAACATGTGTCCTAAACATCAATACAGATCAAGCAAGTATGGGAGGTCACAACCTGTGTCTCCCTGAAAGCATACTTTGCAAAATGTACTTCCCTCCTGCCCAAGGAAACAGGAGCACCCTTCAGCCAGAGCTGTCCTCCTTTGTAGCCGTCAATAAGGACAACTCAGGTACAGAGAAACCTGGTGCTTTGTGAATATTATTTTGCTTCTAAAAGAAAAAAGCCTCAAACCCTTTGCCCAGGAATTTTCACTTCCAAGAATTTATCCTAAGTAATAGCTGAGTACAAAGATGTGTATACAAGCTTGTTCATTGCAGCATTGTTTTTAATTGTCAAAAACTAGAAGAGCCTGAATATTCAACAGAGAAATTGTTGAATGATGTCCACTCTGTGATATATCCTTACATTCCATCGTGTCTAGTCACTTCTAAATCTGTTTTCAAAGACACAGGAGCATACGTTCATGAAATATACAGAACACCAAACCATACCTTGAATGGAACTGCTAATGTGATCCCCAAGCCAATGATTTTTTTCACTCTATCTGGAACACATTTTCTCTTGTTCCTAGTTCTACTTTCTTGATAACCAGAGCAAATAAATGTTTGCTCTCTGAAAAAATTCCATAAAAATTCTGCTCATTATGTTTTTAAATTACCTGTTTAAAAATATGTGTGTGCAGGAAAACCAAAATGTTAATAGTAGTTATCTCCAGACAATAGGATTATGGGTGTGTTCCAGTCATCTATGGCTGCACAGCCAACCACTCCAAATCTTAGTGACTTAAAACAGCAACTATTATCGTCTTATGGTCCTGCGGATCGTCCGGCCTCCGCAGTACTCACTGGGGAATCTCATATGGTTGCAGTCAGATCGTGACGGGGGCTGGAGTCACCCAAGGCCCAGCTGGGCTGGACTTTCAAAATGGATCACTCACCTGGTGGGCAGTTGGTGCTGGCTGCAGGCAGGGAGCTCGGCTGGGGCTGTCAACTGGAGTACCTACCTGTGGCCTCTCCATGTGCCCTGGGCTTCTCACATCAGGATGGTTAGATTTCAAGAGCAAGTGTTCCAAGAGACAAGGATTGGAAGTTTCTAATCTCTTAAGGTTTTGATCTGGAAACTGTCACAGAGTCATTTCCACCATATTCTCTTGGTCCAGCAGTGGCAGAGCTCGTCCACATCCAAGGAGAGGGGACATAGATCCCACCTCTCAATGGGAGGTGTGTCAAAGAATTTGTGGTCAATTTCGATCTGCCACAAGACAATTTTAATTTTCTTCTATATATTTTTTGTACTTAAAACTTTTATACAAAAACAAGAATGACTTTTACAATCAGAAATACAAGAAAAACACCAATAAATAATTTAAAACAACAAAGTGCCGGGGCCGGCCCAGTGACGCAGCGGTTTAGTTTGCGCTTGGCAGCCCGGGGTTCGCGGGTTCGGATCCCGGGCGCCCGCCGACACACTGCCCGTCAGCCATGCTGTGGCGGCATCCCATATAAAGTAGAGGAAGATGGGCACAGATGTTAGCCCAGGGCCAGTCTTCCTCAGCAAAAAGAGGAGGATTAGCAATGGATGTTAGCTCAGGGCTGGTCTTCCTCACAAAAAAAAACAACAAAGTGCCTATACTTGTTAGCAGAAAAAAGGGCTGAGGAAAGAGGAGTAAGGCCATGGGTGAGAGGATGAGAAGTACCAACCAGGGTGTGAGGGAGTAGTTTAATGGATAAGCTGGGTCTGTTTTGGTAAAAGCATTCACACTCTGACCACTACAGGAAACTGCTTAGCTCAGAGATGGGGGCCCCTCCTTGGTTTGAATAGTGACCAAGGGCCCACTATCTGTCAAGGCACCGGCAAAATCTCAGAATGGCTATCCAACCCACAGAGTCTTTTTCAATGACCCACCAGTGGGTGTGCACCTGACCAGGTGACCACAGGTGGGCACCTATCTATAGGCTTCCAGCCATTCCCTCCCACCCATCCCCCACCCCCACTCGATAAAATCTTAGCTTTGATTCCCCTTTAAATGGACCCTGAGACAAATATTCAAGTGCAAGTAATTTATTTGGAAGGTGATTCAGGAAACACTGGTGGGGAAGTAGGGGCAGGAAGGAGCCCATCAAAGCCATGTGATGAAACAAGTTACTGCTGTGGACAATTGGAGTTCAATACACTGAGGAACTCTGGAAGCCGGCATAGAACATGCCTCAGAGTCGTCCACCTGAGGGGCAAGGGGGCTAGATTCTTATCCACATCAGCTATTAGTTGAGGGGTGCTCTCTGGGAAAGCCCTAATTCTCTGGTGCTCCCAACCTGCCCTGCATCCAGGCAAAGGAGACTCCGGGAGCCAGAGAGAGCCCTCAGGCAAACACTTGCAGGTTCTGGCAGCTAGATATCTGGCCAGCTTGCATGAGAATGTTAAACGCTGATGGACATGATTGGGGCAGCTACGTTGTCTGCTACAGATACTCAAATATTTTTTCATAGCACTTATCATTACATGAAATTATATTATATATTTATTTAGTTTTTCCATTGTCCGACTCCTCTACTAGAGTATATAAGCTCCATGAGAGCAGAGATTCTTGTCTGTCTTGCTCATCCCTCTATTTCCAGTGCACAGAACAGTGCTTGGTTCATAATAGAGACCCCTCCCAAAAATTAATTGAATCAGAGACAGAATTCTGGGAAGATGACAGAGTCTAAAGCACCAGGAATCCTTCTCCCTACCTAGACAGCAATTGTACTGGCAGAATCTGTCTGATGTAACTATTTAGGAACTCTAAAGTCTATTCAAAGATTTGTGGTTAATTTCAGTCTATTTTGGCTCTTAGCACTGGAGCAGCTACCAATCCCCCACATCCCCCAGCCCTGTGACAAGAACCTGTGCATGCATTCCCAGAGCAACTTGCATGTAACTTGTGGTAGCCAGAGTGGGCAATAAGACCCCATCCCCCAAATATCGAGGATCAGTGCTCTGATTGTTGATTGCAGCTTCTGATCTCAGAGGTTCAGACACAGAGGCAGGCAACCATTGTTGGACCTCCCTCCCCATTGTGCAAGCCCCTCTCACTCTGGCTGAAGCAACTTCCAGGGGATTTAGAGGACTGGTGCTTTTTTTCCCTCCTTCATTTTCCTCTTTTTCCCCTTTTGGGAGCCAGACACCACTTAGGAACTAGGACATTCAAAAGCAACCACATACAGAGAAGAATTTAGAACGTCACCACACATGCCCTAAAAGGAACTTAAGACTTTAAGACCTCGGGCTGACCCCTGGCATAGAGACAGACTATAACAATAAAAAACAAAACAAAAATATAACAACAAAGAGAAGAATCTGATTTCCAGAATTACTATATTATTAGATTCAATGTCCAGTTTTCAACAAAAAAATCATAAGGCATACAAAGAAATAAGAAAGTATGGCCCATTCAAAGGAAAAAAAAATAAACAGAAACCATTCCAGAGAAAGACCAGATAGCAGAACTCCTAGACAAAGACTTTAAAACATCTTAAAGATGCTCAAGTGGCTAAAGGAAGACATGGAGAAAGTCAAGAAAATGAGGTATGAACAAAATAGAAATATCAGTAAAAGGAAATCTAAAAAGGAACCAAAAAGAAATTCTGGAGCTAAAAAATACATGAACTGAAATGAAAAATTCACTAGAGGAATTCAAAGGCAGGTTTGAGAGGCAGAAAAATGAATCAGCAAACTTGAAGGTAAGAAGTTATTGAGTCTGAGAAATGGAAAGAAAAAAGACTGAAGACTGAAGAAAAGTGAAAAGAGCCTAAGGGACCTGTGGGACACCATCAAGTGGACCTACATACACATTGTGGGAGTGCCAGAAGAAAGAGAGAAAGGGTCAGAGAGATTATTTGAAGAAATAATGGCTGAAAAGTTTCCAAATTTTATGAAAGACATGAATATAAATATTGCAGAAGTTCAAGAAACTCCAAGGATGATGAGCTCAAAGAGACCCATAGCAAGACATATTATAATCAAACTGTCAAAAGACAAAGGCAAAGAGAAAGTCTTGAAAGCAGCAAGAGAAAAGTGAATCATCACATACCAGGGGTCTTCAATAAGACTTTCAGCAGATTTCTCACCAGAAACGTTGGAGGCCAGAAGGCAGTGGGCTGGTATATTCAATGTGCTGAAAGAAAAAAATTGTCAGTCAAGAATCCTATATCCCTCAAAACTGTCCTTTGAAAGTGAGGGAGAAATCAAGACATTCTCAGATGAACTAAAGCTGAGGGAGTTCATTACCACTAGGTCTGCCCTGAAAGAAATGCTAAAGGGAATCCTGCAGGTTGAAAGGAAAGGACACTAGACAGTAACTTGAAGTCATATGAAGAAATAAAGATCTCAGTAAAGGTAAATACATGCAATTATAAAAGCTGGTATTATTGTAACAATGTTGTATAACTCCTCTTTTTATTTTCTATGTGATTTAAGAGATTAATGCATTTTTTTTAACTATTGGTCTGAAAGCTAGTATTATTGTAGCTTTGACTTGTACCTCCATATTTTGTTTTCTACATAATTTAGGAGACTAGTGTATTTTAAAAAACAATTATTAGTCTATATTTTTGGTCATACAATGTATAAAGATATAATTTTGTGATGTAAATAACTGAAACGGGATGGGGATGGAGCTGTATAGGAGCAGAGTTTTGTATGTTACTGAAGTTATGCTGGTATAATCCAAACTAGAATGTTATAACTTTAGGATGTTAAACATAATCCCCATGGTAATCACAAAGAAAATGAATATAAAATATACACAAATGGAAATGAGATGGGAATTAAATTGTTTCACTGCAAAAAATCAACTAAACACCAAAGAAGACAGTGGTACAGGAAATGAGGGATATAAAAGTTATAAGGCAGAAAAATGAATAAGGCAGGAAATAAACAGCAAAATGACAGGCGTAAGTCCCTCCTTATCAGTAATTACTTTAAATGTAAATGGATTAAACTCTCTAATCAAAAGAGAGATTGGCAGAATGGATTAAAAAACATGATCCAACTATATGCTGTCTATAAGAGACTCACTTTAGATACAAAGACACAAACAGATTGAAAGTGAAAAGATGGAAAAAGATATTCCAGGCAAATAGTAACCAGAAAAGAGCAGGTTGCTATACTACCATCAGACAAAATAAACTTTAAATCAAAAAAAATTATAAAAGACATAGAAGGACACTATATATAAATAAAAGGTTCAATACAGCAAGCAGATATAACAATTATAAACATTTACACACCTAATAACAGACCATCAAAACATATGAAGCAAAAATTGACAGAATTTAAGAGAGAAATAAGACAGAAGATAAGTAAGGAAATAGAGGACTTGAACAACACAATAAACCAACTGGATCTAAGAGATGTACACAGAACCCTTTGTGCAACAACAACAGAATATGCATTCTTCTCACATGCATATGGATGTTCTCTAGGATTGACCATATCTCAGGCCACAAATTACATCTCAAAAGATTTTAAAAGGTGCATATTATTATTATATAAGTATCTTTTCCAATCACAATGGGATGAAGTTAGAATCAAAAATAGAAAGAAAACTGGAAACCCACAAATCTGTGGAAGTTAAACAACACACTCTTAAGCAACCAGTGGGTCAAAGGAGAAATCACAAGAGAAATTAAAAAATACTTACAGATGAGTGAAAACAAAAACACAACATGCCAAAACTTATGGGATGCAGTGAAAGCAGTGCTAAGGGGAAAATTTATAGCTATAAACACATTAAAATAAAAGAAAGATCTCAAATCAACATCCTAACTTTACAATTTAAGGAACTAAAAATTCAGATGGATTTCCCATCCAGGCTATGGATTTCTGTATCAGTAAGGATAGGCTAGGTTATGCTGTAGTAACAAACAATACCAAAATCTCACTGCCTCATATAACAAAAGTTTATTTCTTGTTTGTCCAAAATTCACTACAGGTCTGAGAAACTCTCCCAAGCAGTTACCCTTCATGTGTTATCTCAGAAATCCAATCTGCTTTGACAGCATCAATGCTCCACATCAACATGTGCCTCCATGATCATCAAAGCAGAAGAAAAGGCACAAAGAACCGTGTACAAGTTCTCATATGCTTCTACACAAAAGTGACACACATCACTTCTGCTCACATTTCTTTGGCCAAAGAAGTCACATGTCCACTCCCAACTTCAGGGGGCAGGGAAGTGGAATTGTCTCCTGTGCCTGGAAATGGAGAAAAATGTTAGTGATCAGTGGTGATGCCTATCATGGAATCCTAACTACAAAATCTTCAAAACTTGAAATAATTTGAGTGAACCAGTGTTCCTCACATGAAATCAACTTAAATAGAACATAAGACACCTTGCTGGGGAATTCAAAGAAAAAACAATCATCATCTGCCTAGCATTTTGTAAGTCACTGTCCTACACATAATCTCTTCTGGTACTCACGCTCAAACTATGAGTTAGATGCCATTACTAGTTATAATTGTCATTTCTCTTGGGAAGAAGCGCTTATGTTTAATGTGGCCAAATTTATTGTTAGCCTTTTCTGTAACCTGTTTAAGAAATCTCCAAAGTTAGAAAAAAATTTTCACCAATATATTCTTCTCAAATACTTGTTTTACTTCCATTTCTGACTTTGTGTAGAGGTGTTTTTTTTTATTTTTGATTTTTTGTGTGTGTGGTGTGAAATAGGGAATCCAATTTCATTTTTGTCTATATGAGCAAATAATTTTCCAGTTCCATTTGTTGAAAAGATT
Source organism: Tapirus indicus (assembly GCA_031878705.1). NCBI lineage: Eukaryota > Metazoa > Chordata > Mammalia > Perissodactyla > Tapiridae > Tapirus > Tapirus indicus. Next base: position 121,585,007 of record CM062922.1, on the reverse strand, counting down.
TTAAAATAAGCTTTTAGAAGAAAATTTTACTTCTCTATATTTGTCAATTTTTTTTGCTGCCTGTCTGTTCCCTACCAAAGTCAATATAAAGCAAGATTTCAGTATCACATATCACCACTGGTACAATTATTTTCTCTTTGAGTCTGAGTAAATCTGGATGCCCACAACCCACAGCCCAACTCTGTAGACGCAGCTAGGAAACCACTTCAAAGGAAAGAATTGTTCCAATTTTTTTGTTGCTTCCTTAAGAGCAAAACTGATGGGCAGCAGTAACATCCACTCATAGCTCTATTTCCTATTTGAGGCAGGTTCAACGGGTAAAAAAGTCATCATTTGCAAAAAGTATGAAAATCCAAGACCGTTAACTGACAAGTTGTCAGAGCTAATCTTATTCAGTGAGATCAACATATAAAAACCTAATCCATTTCTTATTCAGCTAAGACTGACTAATTTTCTAATTAGAAAATGTAATAGGAAAACTCCATTCATAACACCAAAAAACTATAAAACACCTAGGCATGAATGTAACATGAAGTATGTAAGAACTATATTTTTTTAACCGTTAGGCTTTCCTGAAAGACATGAAAGAACAGAGAGACATACCATATTCATGGATGACAAGGTTTAACATTATAAAGATGTTAGTTCTACATCAGATTACTCAGTAATTCAGTGTAATCTCACCCAACAGAATTATTATAGAATTTGACAAGCTGATTCTAAAATTCACCTGGAAGACAAAACACAAAAGAAATCTATGAAACATACTTTATTACATCATCCCATTCCATAACCAGACATGCCATATCAAAGCAGTACCCTTGAGCCATAGTAACTAAAACTATGATGTTGGTTCTGGAATAAATACTACACAAGGCCAGCGGAAAGAATACTGAGTGTACAGTCAACCCTCCATATCCGCGGGTTCTGCTTCCATGGATTCAACCAATCCAGGAACGGTCCGCGGATACAGAAGGCCGACTAAAGGACTTAGCGAGCATCCGTGGATTTTGGTACCCGCAGGGAGTCCAGGAACCAATCCCCCAAGGGAAGGACGACTGTATATACAGAAATCTGATATTCCCATCAGAAATAATATATTTCTCAATGAAAAAGAAAACCAACTCTCTTTGACCCCACTTCCCCAACCAACCACTACCTCATTTTTTGCTTCCCTTTTGCAAAACAGTTTCCAAAATAGTTGCCTGTATTTGCTGTACCGGATTCTGCTCCTCCCACTCTCCCTTGAACCCATTCCAACCAAGAGTTTGCCCCACCCCAGCCCCACTCCACCGAAAGCCCCGACTTTGTTTTCGTCCGAGTCACCAAGGATACGCGGTTAACGCTAATAGTCAGTTCTCAATCTTCATCTTAAGTGATTCAGCAGCAGCTTTTGACATCTGTCCACTCCTTCCTGGAACTACTGTGAACATTGGCCTCTGGGCCAACCCCACTCTCCTGGTTCTCCTTCACTCTGGTCCCTCCTCCCCGTTTCTTTTGCCAATCCTTCCTTCTCTCCCCAGCCTCCTAAGGAGGATCCCAGAGCTTGGTCCTTGGGCTTCTTTTTTTTTAAATTGAGGTAACATTGGTTTATAACATATAAATTTCAGGTGTACATCATTATATTTCAACTTCTGTATAGACTACATCGTGTTCACCACCACAAGTCTAGTTGCCATCCATCACCAGACCCATGTGCCCCTTTACCCCTTTCACCTTCCCCCCACCCCCTTCCCCTCTGGTAACCACCAATCTGTTCTCTGTATCTATGTGTTTGTTTGTTTGTTTATCTTCCACGTATGAGTGAAGTCATACAGTAATTGTCTTTCTCCATCTGACTTATTTCGCTTAGAATAATACCCTCAAGGTCCACCCATGTTGTTGCAAATGGCAAGACTTCATCTTTTTATGGCTGAGTAGTATTCCATTGTGTATACATACCACATCTTCTTTATCCATCCATCCATTGATGGGCACTTAGGTTGCTTCCAAGTCTGGGCTATTGTGAATAATGCTTCAATGAACATACAGGCACATATATCTTTTCAAATTGGTGTTTTCTTGTTCTTTGGATAAATATCCAAAACTTGAATGGCTGGGTCATATGATATTTCTATTTTCAATTTTCTGAGGAATCTCCATATTGTTTTCCATAGTGACTGCACCAATTTACATTCCCACTAGCAGTGTATGAGAGTTCCTTTTTCTCCACATCCTCTTCAACACCTATTATTTCCTCTCTTTTTAATAATAGCCATTCTGATGGGCCTCTTTTTTATCTACACTCTGTCCTTAGGTGGCCTTGGGGCTATAAACATCATCTGTGTGCTGACGATGCCTAGGTTTATGTCTCCATCCCAGAGCTCTCTCTTGACCTCCAGACTCAGATATCCTACTTCCCACTCCATGTCTAACAAGCACCTCAAACCAAGTATGTCTAAAACTGAACTCCCGATCACTCCCAACCCTGCTCACCTCAGCTTGCCCCATCTCAGCCTCAAGCACACAAGACAAGTCTAGGCCAGGCCAAGGCCCAACTGATTCGACCAGTGAAGATACAATGAGCCACTGTTAGGCTCAGTTACATAGACAGCAAAACCAAATTTCCCCCTAGTTCTTGTCCCACACATCCAAAAGGATGACATTGAAAAAAGGGAGGTTATATTCTAGACAAAACAGTTTTAGTCTGTAGCTCTGTTGGGGGTGGAGGGGTGGGGGAAGGTGAGGCAGAAAGCCTCATACCTCTTGAGAACCTGGGGACCCTGGAAAAAACAGCCTCCTGAGCAAGGTAGGAAGGCAAACGGGAGATGGCCCCAGAGCCGCTCCTCACAAGCTTCCCATCCTCTCTGTTCCAGAAAGATCACAGGCGTTTTGCCAAAACTCAGACAAGCTGTGGTTCAAGCCTTTGCCTGTGTGGCCTGTGTGGTACAGCCAGGTGGTCAGGGCACTATGGTGGAGCTGTCCCCCACATTCAGTCTACAGCAAGTGTCCTTCCGGTCGTTCAGACCAAAAGTCATCAGGAAATCCTATGGCTCTAGCTTCAACTATGTCCCACATCTGACCACTTCTCACCAACTCCACTGTTACCAAAATTGTGGAAGCCACCACCATCCCACCAGGATTATGGCACTAGGCCTTTCCTGTGCCCCATTTCTTCTCTACTTCTCTCCCTAAGTCAGTTTTCAACACAGGAGACAGAGCAATCCTTTCAAAAACAAATATCATATTGCTACTCTGCTCAGAACCTTACAAAGGCTCCTCACCTAGCTGGAAGGACAAGTCAGTCCTTTCCGTAACCTACAAGACCCCATGTGATCTATCGTCCCACGTCCCCACCCTTACCTCTCTGAGTTCACCTCCTTTTCTTTGACCCCCTGTTCCTTTCACTCCAGCCACACTGGCTTCTTTGCTCTTCCTCAAACATGCCAGGCACACTCCCATATTAAGGCCATCACATTGGCTGTTCCTTCTGATTGGACTATTCTTCCCCCAGATGTCTGCACGGCTCACTCTCTTGCCTACTCAGATAAGTGGGTTTTGTGTCACATGACTCTCTATACTCAACTTCACAAATCCTCTTTGCCATGTTTCTACTCCCAAAGTTTTCTGGCTTTGCTCTCAAGAGAATGAAGGTATCAGGGTCTCCATCATCCCCCATTACCCCACACAGCACCCAGGATCATGGCTCCTCTCTTTCCAACACGATCTCCCAGACCCAACTCTCCAAACCTCTTTCCCTCACCTACACAGAAAATTTACCTCTGTCTAAACCCCTCCAATTTGCTTGACCCACCACATGCAAAGGAACTGGCCACACAGGATCTACCCTCCTGAGAAGGTTCTGGGAAGTGCAAATAACAAAATATTGTAGCCTCTATGGAAAACAGTATGGAGATCCCTCAAAAAATTAAAAATAGAAACACCTTATGATCCAGCAATCCCACTCTTGGGCATCTACCCAATGGACAGAAAATCAACCATCCCAAGAGGCTCATGCACCCCTATGTTCATTGCAGCATTATTCACTATAGCCAAGAAGTGGAAGCAACCCAAGTGTCCCTCGACTGATGATTGGATAAAGAAGATATGGTGTATATATATACAATGGAATACTACTCGGCCATAAAAAAGACAGAATTGTCCCATTTGCAACAACATGGGTGGACCTAGAGGGTATTATGTTAAGTGAAATAAGCCAGAGAGAGAAGGACAAACACTGCATGATCTCACTTATATATGGAATATAAACTAACACACGGACAGAGAGAACTGGTTGGTGGTTACCAGGGGGAAGCGGGGTGGAGGGTGGGCACAAAGGGTGGAGGGATGCATCCATATGGTGATGGACAAATGATAATGTACAGCTAAAACCCCACAATGTTATAAACTATTAAGACATCAATAAAAATGAAAAAAAATACGTATATATATTCCATTACATTGAATTGTCAAAAAAGTTTCCACCTGAATGTCATTCTCAGCAATCTGGTTAAGCCTTTGAGGCCTGGGGCCAGGCTAGACAGGGTAAAATCCCAGCTCTACAAGTGTGTGACCTGCAGCAAATTATTCTCTGGACTCCACTATCCTCATCTGGGAAATGATGGTAATAATAGTACTCACTTTTGGGGGTTGTTGTGATGGTTAAATGAGGTAATAGATGTCAAAATGCATGTAGTGATATTCAGTCAACATTAGCTATAATTATTCTACCCACTGTGTCTTGGGTTAACAAATGCCACATCTAGCACAGCCCAAAAGATACATAAAGGGTACAGTTGGCCTCAAAGTTGCCTGCTGCTCAGTTAGAAGCATTCTAGACTGTTCCACCTGCTCCCTCAGTTGTCCAAGCAGGGGGCCAAATGTCAGGCAGGTCAGAGAAACAGTCCTACCATAGGTTTTATGCGAGTCTTGCATGTTTCCACCAAGATCACACTAAGAGCATGGTTGGCCAGAGGTCACTTGTAGGGCAGGGATAGCCACATACTGCCGCCAACCCTGAAATAGTTCCTCCTGCTTCTCATCCTTGAATGCAGAAGTAGCTCAGAGCCTGACCTGAGTAGGACAGAGGAGAAAATTACCAATTCCTGGAATAGGACAGGAAGGAACCTGCACCTCCTTCACAGAAAAAGAACCACAAACTCTTCTATATGGATTCTTTTGCTTCTAGGGGTGAAAGGGTGAATGCAAATGTCAAAGGGCAATAATCTCTCCCCAACTCCATGGGACAGGTCATTTTTGGACAGTGGGTCAGATACCTGACTCTGTTCAACCCCTGAGAAGTTGAACCAGGCTGAGTAAGCCACTGTAATTGTATTTTTTTCTCCCAATTGTATTAACTATTAACAATTGTATTAACTGTACAGTTATTAACCAATAGTTTTAAGGCAATATTAAAGAAAACAAGAAAAAACAAACACACAGTCCCACCACAATAATACATCAGCTTTTCGGTACTCACTCCCAGCACAGATATCATTTACAAACTTGTCATGAAAGGTAGGTTTGATTCTGTATCATGGTTTTGTCATGTAACATTTAGCACAAATATTTTGTGTACTCATAATTTTAGTGGGTGTAAAGTATTCTATTAAGTTGAAAAATGTTAAGTGTTTTACTGTTTTAAGCAAAGCTGCATTAAATAATTTTCTACATACAACTTTTTGCTTACTCGGACTTCTTTTCTCTGGATACAATTTTTAAGATGAAATGACTGGGGCAAATTAGATGCACACTTTGGGACCCTTCAGATTCACTGCCAAATGACTCTCCAAATGAGTTGTACCACATGCATTCTATTTTGAAGCCAACATTTGTAGAGTGCTTTATAAATTTTATAAATTTCTTCTCAACCACCCTGGCAGGTTGGTCTGACTCCACCTCCCAGGGCAGATGCTTTTGCAGGTTAACTCCAGCTCCCTTTCCTGTGCCTCTCTCCAATAAAGAGACTGGAAAAGCTGCCCACAAGCTTTCCCAGACTTCCCTGAATCTAGGAGTGACCATGTGACCCGATTCTGACCAACGAGATGTAAGGGAAAGCCCTAACAGACAAAGAGGCTGACACCACCCTCCCTGAACCTCCTGCACAGAATGTGGAAGTGATGCCTGGAGCAAACTAAGTTATGAAGGAGTAGAGGTAACAGAAAGAGAATGGAGTCTATTCGCAGAGATACTGTGAGGGGTCCACACAGCCTCTGAGAGACAGGTGCTGAGTTCTGGGGGTGCTTTCCACATTTTAGTCCAGTCCCTACACATCCTCACACCTGCGCCCCATGTATCTTCACACCAAGCTCCCAATTTCGTGTAGAAATTCAGGCAGGTCTCTAGTCTTCCCTGAAGACACTCAAGCCTGTGGGATCACAGCTGTTCTTCTCACAATTTGGGTTCCATGTTGGCGGACTCAAAGGATGGGGGCACTTAGGAGTTTTGTTCTTCCCAGGCCACAAAAGGAGAGGAGGGTGTTCACACACCAGAGGCCCATTGATCGCTGTCTGAACCACTTGTGTCCTGCGGGGCAGTATGGAAGTTGAAGCAGCCTGTAGGGATGACAGCCACATTTCTCTGATTTTCCAACAATCCCAACTTCAAATTTTTGTTCTGTTGTCAAAGTATGTCCCCAATCTGTGGCCAAATAAGGCCAAGAATCAACAGGGAAATAGGGCTCCCATTAGATCCATCTTTATATCCTCTTAGAAGCAGTGTGAGTCAGTAGAAAGCCAATTGGAGAGTCAAACATAAATGTACCTGGTCTGTTAGCCACTGGAAGCCAGACAGCATCATGGTTAAGAGCATGGCAGTTGACCTACGCTTAGTCACTAGCTCTGCTTTCTACTAGCTGTGTGACTTTGGGCAAGTTAACTCACTTCTCTGAGCCTCATTTTCTGTATAATATAGTTGGAAATCATATTACTTACCCACAGCAAACATTTGTTGTTTTCAGGCCACTCAGCAATGATTCCTCTCTTCTTTTGCTAATGGCACGCAATTTTCCTTTGGCCAATTACCTCTCCGCCATTGTATACAGTCTTGGCGAGACAATAAGTCACAGTAAATTAAGGCGCCTTACCCTTCCTGAACTAAATGGGTAGCCTCTTGACCAAAGTTAGGCCAAGTGGACTCTATACCTTTTAATATGAACTTTGAGCACAGTGATGCGAGGGTAGAAAATTAATATTTGGTTTCTTCCCCTCTCCCGGCAAGACCTCCAAAGCCATGGTTTCTGTCCTCTCTGAATCTGTTTCTTCAACCATTGCTTCCATTCTGTGAGCCACCCCATTTCCTTCCAATAAATTCCATTTGTTGCCTGTTAGCCAAAGTCTGTTTCTGTTGTTCTGCCCAAAAGGTCCTAACTGATGCACTACTCAATCAAAATTTTTGTTAAGGATTAAATTAAATAATGTATCTGAAAAGCTTGGCACAGTGCCTGGCATGGAGGACGTCCCTGACAAATGGCAATTTGTATTGGTTGGAGCTGAGGTTCAGTTGCTGTAATAAGACTCGAGATCACAGAGGCTTAAACCAGATTGTCCTGTTGACAGTCCAGGGAAGTACAGAAGCTCCACAGTGTTGGAGAGCCAGGTTCCTTCTACCAGGTTGCTCTGTCATCCCAAGAGTATTGTCCTCATTCACCTCGTCAAAGATGCCCCCCACCATGTCCTTCCAGCTGGCAGGAAAAATAAAGAAAGGATGTGATGGCTGTGCCTCTTTTCTTTAAGAGTGTGACCCAGAAGTTGCACACATCACTTCCCCTCCCATCTCATTGGTCGGAACTTAGTCGTATGGCCACACACAGCTGCAGAAGAGCCTGGGAAATGTGATCTTTATTCTAAGTAGCCATGTGCCTAGCTAAAATCCGGAGTTGTATTACTAAAGGAAGAAGAGGAGAACAGGTACTAGGAGACAACTCACTCCCTCTGCCACGTTATCATTACCATTACACTAAACACCCTCTGGATAAAACATCTTGTAGCGTTTCATAAAGTAACCATGATCTTCGACCTGACCCTCTATCATTACTGTCTCGTTCAACTTCAGGGTCTCCATATTCAGGACTTTACAGGCCTTGAGGTTTGGGGAAAGGCTGCATGTAGAAGAGCTTTCCTCCAGAAAAGTTTTCTGTGGCTTAAGTAAGGTCAAGAGACAGGGCGATGGGGAATTCATGGTTTCACGTGAAGGAACACAGGTTAGAGACAGGGCTAGGGCATAGCTCCCTGGAGAAGCCAAGTGAGATGGGCATCCCCCCGCTCCGAGGAGTTCCTTAGCAGAGAAGGGGGCCATAAGCTAAATATCACTCCCAGGAACATTTCTCACTGCACTAATTTTTATCCAAAACGTTATGGGTTCGTTAAGTTTTCTGTTAATTCAGTACTGAATAGGAACACCTTGCACCTCAGATCCTGAGAACTATGAGCAAGAGATGGACCCACCCCGCACTAGACTGAGGCCAGGGGCACCTTTGACCACCATTGAGCAGCCAGGCAAGTGAGGAGCCCTCTGACATCTCTCCGATTCTTTCCTCCCAGTCTCTCACTGTGGAGGAGTTGCAGTCAGAAAAAGAAAGAGGAGGAGGAGGAGGAGTGAAGGAGCGGATCACAGCTCCATCCCCTTAAAGTCCCTAGAGCCAGAAGTAGACCTTATACAGTGTGGTAAATTCCATATATGTCTATCTTTCCCCCAGACTATTCATCTAACAAATATTTACTGAGTACTATTTAACAAATATGTATTGCCTACTATGTGCCCAGTGCTGTTCCAGGCTCTGAGGATATAGATGTGAACAAAAGAAAAAAATCCCCTACCCTCAGAAAGCTTACATTCTTAGGGGATAACATACTGTGGCTCCCTTGAAAGCAGCGACCGTGTCCTGTTCATGGCTCCGTCCAGAGCCCAACAACATATCTGACTGAGGCTCAGTAATGTCGTTTAGACGAACTGCACCACAATTGTGATTCTGTGTGCGACACTTGTGGTTGCCTCCTCGGCAGCCAATTTCCCTCTTCCCAGCAACTCTCAATTTCCGTTTGGAGGACTGTGTGGTTTGGGGACTTCACCCTCAGCTCCAAGGGTGGAGCATGTGAACTAAGCTAAGCCAATCCATATATTCCACACTCCTGACTTCAGTGATTGGTTCGGGTATGAGCGTGTGACCTAAGCCAGACCAATCAAAGTGAATCTGAGGACAAAGATGCTTTTTGTCTTTCCAGTGTAATGTAAAACCTGGAATCACTACGGCCATTTTTGCTCCTGTGAAGGAAGTCCACCTGAGCATGAATCAACATGCGGTAGAAACAGAACCAGTTACCTCTTGAAAATGTGAAACTCTTGATCAAACCACACCTGAAATCCTCTCTACCTCTGGACTTTCCTGTTGCACGAGTCAATAAATTATTTTCATTGCTTAAGTCATTTTGAGTTGAATTATTTATTGGCAACCAAAAGTATCCCAACTGATAAAGAGAGATTATGTTTTACATAGTGGAAGAATATCCAAGCTGACGTATGACACAGACAGTTTCCAAAAGGCAGTCCAACACAAAATGAAAGAATGAGATATGTGTAAATCTACATGAGGTTTCAAGCAGCCCAAAGAAAAAGCAGAGGGCATCGGGGGCTCATTTAAACATATCGGACAGCTCTTGCTGTGAAATTCAGATAAGAAGAGACAGTTCAGCCCTCTAGGTGCCTTCTTAAAAACCTTTCTGGGGCCAGCCCAGTGCTGTAGTGGTTAAGTTTACATGCTCCGCTTCAGCAGCCGGGATTCGTGGATTCAGATCCCGGGCGGGGACCTACACACCGCTCCTCAGGCCATGCTGTGGCAGCGTCCCATATACAAAATAGAGGAGGATTGGCAACAGATGTTAGCTCAGAGCCAATCTTCCTCACACACAAAAGAAAACTTTCAATGTTTCCTATTACCAACAGTTAAAAGCCAAACTCCTTAGCCCTTGACAATTTAGTCCATAAATAATTTTCAGCCTCATTTCTAACCATTTATAGCCCAAGTACACCACATCAGTTACACTTACAGTGCTCTATGTGGTAGCCAGCATCCAAGATGGCCCCTCACAATCTTCCTCTCCTAATATTCATATCCTGTGTAGTCCCCTTCCACATTAAATCGTGGCTGGCCTGTGTGACCAGTAGAATACAGCAGAAGTGAAGGTGTGTGACTTCCAAGGCTAGATTATGAAAGGCTTTTCAGCTTCTGCATTGCTCCCTTGGATTGCTCTCTCTGGAGGCTGGAGGAAGCCAACCACCATGCTGTGAGGATATTTAAGCTGCCCCGTAGAGAGGCCTTCATGGAGAAGAACTGAGCCTCCCACCAACAGCCAGTACCAACTCGTCCTCCATGTGAGGGAACTACTTCTGAGGTGGATCCTTCAACCCCAGTCAAGCCTTCAGATGACTGCGGCCCCAGCTGACATCTGACACAACCTCACGAGAGACACCGAGTCAAGTGCTCAGCCACAGTGTCCCCAATTTGCTGACCCACAGAAATAATGGGAGATAAGACATAATCGTTGTTGGATTTTTTTGTTTGGTTTGTTAATAAAGACAATTTTTTAGAGCAGTTTTAAGTTTACAGCAAAATTGAGGAGAATTATGAAGATTTCCCATATAACCCACATTTTCATAGCCTTCCCTGTTATCAACATCCTCCACCAGAGTGCTATTTTTACTGTCTCCGTAGTGTTCTCTTTTCCAGAATGTCCTATAGTTGGAACCGTACAGTGGGTAGCCTTTTCAGACTGGCATCTTTCACTTAGTAATATGCATTTAAGTTTCCTCCATGTCTTTTCATGGTTTGGTAGTTCATTTCTTTTTAGCACTGATTAATACTCCACTTTCTGGATGTGCCACAGTTTATCCATTCATCTACTGAAGAATGTCCTAGTTGCTTCCAAGCTTAGGCAATTATGAATAAAGCTGCTATAGACATCCATGTGCAGGGTTTTGTGTGGACATAAGTTTTCAGCTCCTTTGGGTAAACACCAAGGAGCATGATTGCTGGATTGTATGGTAAGAGTGTTTTTAGTTTTGTAAGACACTGCCGAACTGTCTTCCAAAGTGACTGTACCATTTTGCATTTCCGCCAGCAATGATTATTGTTGTTTGAGCCCACTAGGTTTGGGGTCATTTATTTTGCAGCTTTAGATAACTAATACAACATATCATTGAACATGTGTAGAATGCCTTCGTTCTGCTTCTTTTTGATATCCTTGGAAACTCCTACTTGCTTTCCAAGGGCCAACTCAAGCTGTCACCTCTTCTGAGAAGACTGCCCTGATTTTCCTACTCAGACTCAGGCTGTCTTGCACACAGCTCTATTAGCAGTTCTCATAATGCAACCTCCTTAAGTGTTTATGAGGTTATTTCTCCTACTATAGCTTATCGAAGGCAACAATTTTGAATTATCCAAATGTTTATTTCCAAGACTCAGCATGCTACATGCCACATTAAAAGGAGCTTATCAAATGTTGATTTAATAAGTAAATAACTGAAACTTCAGGTCTGAACAAGACAAAGAATACCTTCCACTGGTCTAGGGAGCTCAGAGGGGTGAAAAAGAGGGAAATAGTGGAAAGAAGGACCGAAAATATTATTGCAGGACTGGTCTAGTTCCTAGCTCTTTAGTTCACCTTGAAAACTCCATTCCCTGGTCAGAAAAATGCCAACAAAACCTGGGTAAGGTATAGTGGGTGGTTCCATAGTGTCTTTTGCTCTCAAAAAGTTAATCTGCTATTAGAAAAGTGTAAGAACCATTGCAACAGAGAAATGGAGCAATTATGTGGCCAAAAGCTGAGTGCCAAGGCCATGGCAGGGGAGGAAGGTGGCTGGATCTTGACAGCACCTAGAAAGGAGGAACATCTGGTTTCAGACATTTCCTGCTCACAGACAGAGCAAGAGGAAGTATGGTTTTAAAAGGGGCCCACCAGTGGGGCTAGAAAAGCCATAGACTGGGGATCTTTCTCCAGAATCTTGATAATGAAAGTTACTGGGGGCAGAGAACAGGAAGGTCACAGAGGTAAGGCGCTGAGTCTGGAAACAAACTGGAATTTGAGAAGAGGTTGGAATGATGTCCAGTTAGGAAAAGGGAGGACAAATTCAGAGTTAGTTATAGATATGGGAATTAACTGATTGATCTGAACAACACAACTAATAAGGTAGCATTAATAGATATATGTGAAAGATTAACTTTCAAAATAGAATATAGTTTTTTTAGCACTACAGCATGTTTTACAAAATCTATTCCCATTTTATGCCACAAAAGGGCAGAAATGATACACACCATATTCTCTGATCATGATACATCTAAAGTAAAAAATAGAAAACATCAAAAATACAACTAAAAATGCCTAATTTTGAAAACCGAACATTTTAAGAACATAGAACAGTTAATGCATAGTATAATAACGTATTATATTTTAAAATAATAATAAAACACTAACAACAACTGACTGACTGAGCATTTACTCTGTGCCAGACACAGTTCTAAGTGCTTTGCCTGTGTTAACTCACATGATCTTCATAGAAATTCTATGAAGAAGATATTATTTGTCCCCATTTTCCAGATGAAGAAAGTGAGGCACATAAAACTTGTGTAATTATATACCAAGCTTTACAACAGAGCTTATATCTGTTGGGAGGCTTTGGGCTACAAATAATAGAAATCCCAACTCAAACAATAGTCAACGGATCATATTACAGAACAAGACCGGAGGGAACTCCAGAGTTGGGTAGTCAGCAGCTCAGTGGCATTATTCAGGACCCAGGGATTTCATGTCACTTCATTCGGATTCCATGATCACACTGAACTAAATTGTTCTCAAGTTTCTCTTTACCACTTTATAGGTTCTCCTTGCTTCTCCTTTTTCATATGAAAGTGAGGCTTCTTTACCTAAAGTGTTTAGCTTCCACATTACCTACTCCTGTAGTTTGTTTAGTTTCTGGCTGGACCCTTAGAATTGAATTCATGAATCCCTCACTCATTCATTTGTTCACTAAAATACCATATATTAAGCAGCTATTATATGCCAGGCATTGGGGATCTAGAAGTAAGCAAAAGACAAAACATCCGTGTCCTCGTGGACTTACATTCTCTCTGGGGAGTGCAGCAGACGCCGTCAGCACCCTGCCCTCAACTCCCTCAGATCCTAACACCCTCAGACCCCGCCAGACAGCTTCCAGGATGTTAGCCCTGCGACCCGACCGTAGAGCGGGAAGTGCAGAGGAATGAATGCCCACCCCCCCCCCCCAAAGCAGCTCTCAACCAATTACTCTCAGAAATTGGCATATAAATACCCCAGTTTCCTCACACCTTAAATGGGATAATTCTGAGGTATTTGTTTTTCATCATTTCCCAGAGTTTCCTCTCTGGATTAACGTCCAGTCACCCACTGAGGTAGCTGGCTTAAGAACACACCCTTTGTACAAAGTTTCAGTTATTCAGGATAAATAAATTCTGGAGATTTAGTGTACAGCATAGTGACTACAGTTGATAATACCATACTGTATACTTGAAATTTGCTAGAAGAGTACATCTTAAACGTTCTCACCACAAAAAAAAAAAAAGATGACTAAGTGAGATAATGGGTATATTAATTAGCTTGATTGTGGTAATCATTTCACAAGGTATACATATATCAAAACATCACATTGTACACTGTAAATATATACGATTTTTATTTATCAATTATGCCTCAATAAAGCCCGAGAAAAAATGAAAAAGAATTGCATCCTTTATTGGCTGCCTTCCCTCCCTTGCTCCTCTGCCAGTGATCCCTGCATCTCTCTCATGTCCTCAAATCCTTATCTCAGGGTCTGCTTTGGGGAGAATGCAAACCAAGATAGAGAGACGGATGATAAGCAAGAGTGAGGAAATTGCTTCAACGAAGTCAGACATCAGTCATGTGAACCGCTGAGAGAAGGGAAGATGAAAACAGAATTGTCCATTGGATTTAGCAACCAAACATGACCTTGAAAAAGACCTTTGCGAAGGCCTGGGGTATGTGGAAACCACACTGCTGTGGCTTAGAGAATAAGCTAAAAAAAACAAAACAAAACGGGTGCGGTCTCCACACCAGGAAGAGGGAGGGGCGATGGCCTTGGGAGCTGCAGCCACAGAAAGGAGATAGAAGATGAGATGGACAGATACCCCTCCGGATGGAACACTTGATGTGTCTGGAAAAACCAAGATGAGAGTTAGATAACTGGCAGAGAGGTTGGCGACTGATTTAGTGATAACCACTAAGATAACTAAGCAAAAAAAAAAAGACAATTATTAGTTACAGAGAAAACAAAAAGTTATACGAGAAAAAGAAATCAGAATGTATTATATGGCTTGGCCATGAATAGCATTTACACAGACATAATAATGCAAAGTCAGAACATTGATTTAATTAAAAATAAAGATGTAACTATATTGGGAGGATGGAGGAAAGGGACAGGGAGTGGTAAAACAGCCTCCCGTCCCCCTCTCCCATGTTTACTCCCCACCCAGAAACCCAGACATCCTGGCCTAGCCCCTAATCATTCTCGAAAAATCCATTCTGCCTTCAGTATCTGAAAGTCCAGCGCAAGGCCAGGTGGTTCATGAAGCCACCTGCACGCTCACTTCTCCAGGCCTGGAATGTTGCTCCTGGACACCCAGGGGCAGGCAGAGTCAGAGAGGGTAACTCGGCCCTCACAGCCAGGGTGACTCAGCCACAACAAGGATCACCCAGGGAGCCTGCTTTGCTGCTGTGTCCCTCCCAGCCAGTTCCACTTGTCCCCCTGCCTCTCTACTTCTGGCTTGCCCACATCCGGGAACTAAGAGCCCTCTGGAAGCCCTCCCACTGCCTCCATCTTTATGCCAGGAAGCCCTCTGAGCCTGAGACTCTAGGTCAATCAGAGTTGGAAGGGGTGACTGACACTGGCTGGGCCCTTGGGCCTCACACTTCTGTGTGCTCCGGGACTTTCCACCACCGAAGCCACTTCCCCCTGCCTGAGGGCTTCCTCCGAAGCCTCAGAAGTGACCTTGCCCTAGTGAAGAGCAGGCTAAAAACGCAGGGGACTTAACCCCCTGGGGAGCCGCCCTCCACCAGTGGCTGACAGGAGTCGCTGTCTAAGTACTGAGATCCTTCATCCTCAGGTGGGATGAAGCGAGTATTTTCTCACCATTTCTCGGTGGGAGAAAGCTCCACTCTCCACAGTGCTAACCCGCTTCAAAATGCACCTTCCCTGGCTCGCCTCCCCATACTCCGTGGGTGTTTCCTGCACCTCGTAAACAAGGCTGCTTTCACTAGGATCTTTGTCTTAAGTTCTGCTTCTGGGGGAACCCAAACTAAAACAGTGGGATCTCAGAGAATTCTCTAGGCCAGCCACTTCCCACTACAACTGAGGAAACTGAGACCCAAAAACGAGAGGTGACCTGTCCCCTGACACCTGGGCATCACCACAAACCCCTCCACCCACATGGCCTCCTCTGCTTAAAAGAGAACTTACAAAAATACCTCAAATCCTTCAAGTAGTGCTTCTCAGACCTCATCCATTCATGTGCCATCTTCACAATTTTTGCCAAAAGCCAAACACCCATTTCATGTTTGTCAACCCACATCACCACCTGCAGTATTTACCTAATATATTTTAATAGACTCTCTTTTTCACTTAAATTTCCTTTTTTCCATGTTAATTTCTGTTTTAAAAATAAAAATTATATTT
Source organism: Tapirus indicus (assembly GCA_031878705.1). Lineage (NCBI taxonomy): Eukaryota > Metazoa > Chordata > Mammalia > Perissodactyla > Tapiridae > Tapirus > Tapirus indicus. The sequence continues at coordinate 121,569,311 of CM062922.1, read as the reverse complement.
TTGATAGATAATATATTCATAGTTCAAAATTCAAAAGGTACAATAATGTACACTATGAAGAGTTCCCCTCCCAATCCTGCCCCAGCCTCCCAGAACCATAGAACCAGTTTCTTGTACATGTTTCCCAAGATAATCTAGGACTATACAGGTGTGCCTGGGTATGTTTTGCCTAGTATATGTATTTTAAAAGTTAATGTTATCTCAAAATCATAAATAAAAACCAGTATCACTTGCTTATGAATGGTAGAAGATGCCTATCATTACCAGAAGGCAATGGTAAAAATAAATATGAGTACAAAACAAAATTAAATTCCTAGAGGACTTTGCTTGTTAAAGGTGTGAAGCTGAGATGTGTTCTTTCTCCATTACAAAGAGAAGCAAGTGTCAGAGAGGTGCTAAGGACCTGAGTCCCAAATGGAGACCTTTTCCTGACTGAATCAGCAGAATTAGGAGAGTACCAAAAAGAGAATAACATTCTCACGTGTGAGTCGCTGATGAATGCCAAGCCCGTCCCAGTAAAACCAACCTATCATTGGGAGAACATCCCCTCCAGAGATAGAATTGACCTCATGGCTGTGAACTATAAACTACCTCTGAGTTAGACAGAATCAGTTTTGCCACTTCCTACTTATGTTACTGATACTGGCTCAAGGTTGACATAAGGGAAGCTATATTGTAGAAAAGAAACTCTAGTGTAACTTTGAATGACCTCTGATTAACTAGCCCAGACATGCTCTGTGGGTTTTGTGGCCCCTCTCAACTGCTATAAGTTGATAACTTTGTTCCTTGGAGTTCCTTAGGAATGTGATGACCCCTGGGCAGAAAGTCTATGCTGATAGCCATCATCAATGACAACCGAAAGATCAGGGTGTAGGGCGTTGCTCCAGTCTCTGATGCACATCCGGTAAAACAAAAGAGTACCAGGAACTAAGACCAGATGGATGCCCCCACCCGGAGACCAGCCCCCTATATAACTGGCCCATAGTCTTTGCTCTGTAAGATGGTTCTTTCAGACATAAGTCAGCCATCTTCCCTCTTGCTAGCAAGCCGTAATAAAAAGTCCTCTCTTTCCTACCTCCTTGCCTCGTGACTATTGGCATGTCTTGTGGTGGGCAGACAAACCCCCCTTTTGGGCAGTAACATCTTTTCTGAGCATCAGTATCCTCATTGGTTTGAAAAAGAAAATAGCAAGATAGTCCCTGCCCAACAGCAATCTTACTGTAACCCCATGAGACATCTCTCTCCAAGCCCTCATTCTTCCACCTTGTGGACATTCAGATGGCACCTGTCACTGCCAAAAATGGGGAGACTGCAGAGAAATATAAAGAAAAAAAAGTTAAATTACTGGGAATCCCATTGGTGACATGTGTTGGCATTTCTTTTGTCTTTTTTTTTTAGAGAAATTTTTTCTCATAATTGTAACCACAGTGGATATACAGTTTGTTATGATGCTTTGTTATCTCTCACTTATATCATGAGTATACCCCATTTCATTAAAAACTCTTTGGGGCCAGCCCAGTGGCATACTGGTTAAGTTCAGGTGCTCTGCTTCAGCATCCTGGTTCACAGGTTCAGATCCCAGGCACGGACCGAGGCACCGCTCATCAAGCCATGCTGAGGCAGGCATCCCACATAAAATGGAGAGAGATGGGCACAGATGTTAGCTCAGGGCTAATATTCCTCAGCAAAAACGAGGAAGATTGGCAACAGATGTTAGCTCAAGGCCAGTCTTCCTCATACACACACACCAAAAAAACTCTTTGACATCATATCTTGTACTATTTGGTTCACAACGTTTCATAATGGTTTAAAGAAAGAGGGAACCGCTTCTATCCATTCAGCTAGGCCTTGGGCAACTAATCCAGGGATGTTTCCTGGCTCCTGAGTCCTTTCCTGAATCTCCCAGCTCCACCCAGCCTTGCTAAATTCTCTACTCAGCCTCGACTCTCAGGCAGAAGCCAGAAAAACAGTAGGAACAATTTAAATTGTCTATGATCACCTTCAATTTTACCAATACACCATTCCTTCTGAGGATTTCAAAGTACCTGTCACATCTCCCTGGCAAATTCTCTAGAATTCTTTTAAGATGGGGGTTATATAATGACTGTGTGAGAGATCAAGTCAAGCGAGGCCAAGATCTCAAGAGGAAAAGACTTGGGCAACCATCACAGCTGCCATCAGGAACTGCTGACAGCCTCAGTTTTCTCCAATAAAATGGAGACACAATCCAGATCTTCCTCCAACCCACAAGAGGATCAGATGAGATTACAGATTTGAAAGCACTCAGTAAAATCCACTACCTATGTAAGGTGTGATTGCATTGGAATTGGGATGTTCTAAACAAATTAGGGTTCAAGTCTTCAACTCCAGTTAGATATATTTTAGGGACAAGGAATTTTCCGACAAGTAGAACAGTGGGGCTGTTGATGCAAAGAGCATGTGCTCAGGAGTCAAAAGTCTCACAGTGCAGAGAAGCTCACAGTGCAGACAGAAGTGTGTGCCATCATCCAGGCACTTTGAGGGCACAAAAAACCCCATGCAGATGTGGGGGATCAGAATTGGCCACCTCAAAATATGTCTCTTTATCTTGATTATTTTCAAAAACAAAAGACTCTGAAAGAAACTTTGACCTCCCCCCAAAACTGCCTAAAAGAATTTAACTCTGGGTATGGATAGACTGGGAGGGTCCTTGCTAAGCCCATTGCAAGTAAAAGTAGAAGTTGTCCTTTGTAAGAGACATTTACATTTATAAGGGAGATCTCCATTTGTAAAGGTATCTCCCTCTCTATACCAGGAAGAAGGGGGGATGACCTTATCTCTAGAAAAATCTTATCAGTGCAGAAGGTAAGGACTTAAATCTGTATACTCTTGTTTACTGTGCTTTCTGGTAATCTCCCCCACCCCACAAATCCTCTGCTGTCTTTCTATTTAAGAGGAGAACCTCTGCCATTTTGTCAAGAAACTCAGTTTCCCTGGTCTCTCCCATATATACGTATTATAAAGCTTTGTTTGATTTTTCTCCTGTTATTCTGTCTCACGTCAATTTAATTTATAGCCCAGCCAGAAAGGACCTCGAGTGGGTATAGGACAGTCTTCCTCCCCTTTACAGATGACACTTAGGTTAGAGGCTTTCAAACTTTTCCTCTAAAAACCACAAGGAGAAGAACTCCATAAATAAAGTTAAAGGACAAGCTATCACATTAGACGAAAATATTTGCAACGTATTGACGAGGGATTCTCACATATTGAGGTGTATGGGGTAACTATTGGGTTCAAAACTGATTTGGCTTGAACTAAAAAGCCTGACTTATGACCTACCAAACATACATTGTACATCTGCTTAACCATTAAAGTAAAGAATACACTCTCTTAAGATGAGAATGCATACTTCCCCTCCTACAAGTAATGCCCTATTGGTAACACCCTATTGGTAATACCGGGATTAGTCCCTTTCCTGACATCCTGGTCACATTGACCTGCTAATTTGCAACTGAATGCCTCTGAAATTTTGATGAAAATGTATCTTGGATGTGTTTTGTTTTAATTTTTTTTTTGCGGTAACATTGGTCTATAACATTGTATAAATTTCAGGTGTACATCATTTTACTTCTGTTTCTGCATAGATTTCATCATGTTTACCACCCAAATACTAATTACAATCCATCACCACCCACATGTGCCTAATAATCCCTTTTGCCCTCCTCCCTCCCCCCTTCCCCTCTGGTAACCACCAATCCAATCCCTGTCTCTATGTGTTTGTTTGTTGATTAATGTATGTTCTTTGTTCTAAAAAGCTATAAGACTGTACTGAAAACCATGCTTCTCTGGAATGCTTTCTAAGGCCTGCCCAGGTTATAATCCTCACTCCGGCTTAAGCAAACTCACCTTATTTCTCTTATCTATAGAATGGTTATTGGTTATTTTGCATCGACAATAGAATTTTTGTTTAAAGCCTCAAAGAACTGCAGACACACCCTTTGGGACTTCCTAGTGAAAAAGCAGATCCAGCCCTGAAAATTCCACCCTCATCACCTACCTCAATGGAATAGAGAGCTGTGGCATTTCCCCTCCTGTCCCCCATAAAGGACTCCCCACACCTAGAAGCAAGTGAGAGGGTTGCTCCAAAAGAACCCCTCATGGAGGTTGGAGGTACCTCTCCTGCCCTGAGCTGCAGGAACTGGAAGGCCCAGATGAAGGCTGGTGAGAAGTTCCTAGGAGAACCTGATACATGTTCCCAAGGGCTTGGAGACCTAGATGAACACAGAGACCAGTGCTGGCTTCCCACCTGGAGGATTCCAGAATCAGCAGTCCAAGATGGCCAGGCAAGGAGAGAGACAGGAGCTTGCCCTTTTCTTATATGAGACACCCTAGGCCAAGTGAATGCCGCCAAAAGTAGCTGGGCTCAGTGTGTAGTAGCTTGCGCCCCTGCTGGGCCCCTGCCCAAGACCACCGCCCACCTTGGCAAAGGGACCTGGCAGGAATGTAACTACTGCAGGGTGTAACTCCAGGGTGGGGGGAGGGGGACCAGAGCAGGAGCTGAGGGGTTGTCACAAGAGTGTCTGCCTGGAGAAAGACAAATACTGTATGACTACACTCATATGTGGAAGATAAACAAACAAACACATAGATACAGAGAACAGATTGGTGGTACCAGAGGGGAAGGGAGATGGAGGGGAGGGAGCAAAAGGGGTAAAGGGGCACATGTGTAGTGACAGATGGCAACTAGACTTTTGGTGGGGAACACGATGTAGTCTATACAAAAGTTGAAATATAATGATGTACACCTGAAATTTTTATGTTATAAAACAATGTTACCTCAATTTAAAAAAAAAGAGTGTCTGCCTGCATCATCTCTGAAGAACCCAACAACACCCCCCCATCAAAGCAGCAGTATTCAGAAGCCTGTCATGACAGGGGTCCCAGAGTATAGCCACACCGATCACGTGTCACTCCGCCCCTCTTCCTCTAATTAACCTTAACCTTGAAGGAGCCAGCAGAGTGGGGGTGGGAGGGTTCTGCGGAAGGAGGGGAATTGAGAGGAGAGTGAAAGAACAGATCCTCCTCCCTTTTCCACTTCAAGTCACTTTGGTTTTTTTTTTCCTTTTAAAAATGACAAATTCATTTATTAAATCAGAAAAAATATATAACCAAATATTAAAAATCAAAAGTCATGTGATCATTCAAAGATAAGAATTGTTAACATTTTGGTATATCTCCATCCAGAATCATCTTTGTACAAATAACACATATTTTATTTTATTTATTATTTTACTGAGGTGCAATTTACATATAACATTATATTAGTTTCAAGTGTACAACACGATGATTTGATATTTGTATATATCAGGTCACTTTAATTTGGATTTGATGTTGAAATTTTGGATTATGCTGGACTGGACTTCTTCATACCTGAAAATGAGACTGTTCTTTTGTCTGAAAATGGGCAAAAAGCCATGCAGTCCTCCAGAGCATGGCTGAAACCAGCGATAAAAGACAGTTTCCTCATGTTATCCTTCAAGTCCCACCACTTGAAAGTTTTAACCACTTCATGTCCATGTAATCCTTCAAGGCCACCATTTTTTTCTTCAAGTCCACAATTTAATGGTAACATCATTAAAATGTTAAAGGCACATACACTAGGACACAGAAACTCCACCACTCAGTATCTGCCCTAGAGAAACCCTAGCACATGTGCACACAGAGACACAAGGATGTTCACTGGAGCACTGTTTGTAATAACAAAAATTAGAAACAAATACCAATTAATTAGGGAATGAGTAAATAGCAATGGCACAGTCATACAGTGGAATACTACACAGCAGTTAAAAAGGAGAAGGACACTCTATATAGGAACATGGACAGATCTCCTGACTAAGATTGAATGAAAAAAGCATGTTGCAGAATATGTAGAATAATGTGTCATATTCATGTAAACTATGACATCATTTATAGCAAAAGAAAAATACATTATACATTTTCTGTGGGACATACAGGGATTACTTCTGATGAGGTGGGAACAGAAGAAATCAGGATTGGGGGGCATGGTCAAAGAGAGTTTTACCCTTATTTGTAAGATATTATTAAGTATATTCATTTATTATGATATTCTTAAAAGTAATTTTAAGAATGCATATCCCTGAGGGTCTGGAAGTCTAGATCCAAATAGTCAGCACCAATGCCAAACTTCGTGGACATTTCTTGTTTAATATTGAAAATTTGTGCAAATTCTGTACTCTATACTACCTTTGTTTTAATACGAACTTGATGTTTTCAATGTTTACTTATGGGTTAAATTTCACAACTTCCCCACCACCACTACCGCTAACAAGAATAATAATAATGTTGATATAAAGTCAATACTCCAAGATGCACCAGGCACCTGTGGACTCGGATCCTTCGTGGTTGTATCGTCATGTTCCCGGGGATACTGGAACCCCGGCGGAAGAGTCAATGGAGCCTAGTGGGGCGCTGGCTGCTGTAAGGCCCGGCATGGGGATAAATGAGATGTTGAATGTAAAGTTATTGACACATAACAAGCTCTCAATAAATGTTTTTGCTTGCAGTTTAGTGTGGCCGTGGCGGGTGCCAGTTGGTTCTTGTACACAAGGAGGTCAGGAGGCATGGGAAACCTCTCAGCAGCCGGTTGCGCTAGGTTCCCAGTCTCCACGAGGGGGACGTGCTGCAGGAGGAGACTCTGGTCCTCTGGGAGGCAAGTGCCAAAGGAACCCACTTGTTCACCTTGCACCTTCCTACATCCCCAGGGAGATTCTGGCTGGACCAGGCGGCCACCACCCAACAAGGAACGCCCTGATTAGGCAGAATTTCCCACAAACTTGCCCCATCATGATGGCCTTTGGCTCAGGGACCTCATCTCTCACCCAATCAGCCATGGACAAGGTCACGGGGTCGTTTCCCTCAATGCACACAGCCGTAGCCAGAGTAACTTCATGCAGAAAGAACTTGTGGCGACTGTGAAAGGAAAGTTTCCTAATATAGCTCCAACAAAGGAGAGCAAACGACTGAGGGCTGCAGTTGAAGAGGAGTGAAATCCATCCCTCGGCAGCTGCGTGCTGTGCCAAGGGCCAGCTCCCGCAGGCTGCTCCCAGCCAGTGATAGTGCATGGCAGGGACACACAGGGCTCCTCTCGGGGGCGACTTTGCAGAGGAGTCCCAACAGTAGAAGACACTTCCACCCCACCTCCCTCCCTCTCTCACTCACTCAGGGTCAGACTGCCATCACAGTCTGGGGCATCTTCCCTCATAAAATCCTGGCACGTTTACCCCTGTCTTGGTATCTGCTTCTCAGAATAGCCATTTCCTCAGAAAGAAGCTTTGGGCTCTTGGACACCACCAGCCCTCCCCAGACACCCATGACTGGGCTTCAGTGCAGTGGGTGCACACGCTAAGGAGGTGCTGGGGTCAAGAGGGCATGGGAAATGGCGGAGCTTCAGGAGAGTTCTGAAGGATAAGGGGAGGGACAAGGCATTCCTAGCCTAGGGTTATGTGTGTAATGTGGGGGTGCAAGGGCCCCACGAGCTCAGTCAGGCCAGAGTGGAGATGTAGGCAGGGGAGCAGCACAAGATGAGGCTGGAGACTAGCAGGGGGCCTCGAACGCCAAGGCCAAGATCTAGGGCTTCCTCCTGCAGGCAACAAGGAGTCGTGGAAAGTTTTGAGCAACTGAATCACATGACCACATTTGTGTTTTTAGAAAGATTAGATGCATCAAGACTGAGAGCTGGGAGGGCAGTAAGGAGGTTACTGCCTAGCCACAGGGCATTTGTCTCTTCACACAGATTTAATGAGGAGGGAGTCAGAATATAACTGTTTTTATTAATGGTGCTGGGTTTTACAACCAAATAATCTGTTTAGTTTATTCTTTTATTTTCTAGCATGAAAGAGCTTCTCAAATTAATCCTCTCTTCTGTCTCCCCGAGCCAGGGCCCAACAGGCCTTCCTCTGGGAGACACGGCCAGGAGTGCCCCCCCAGGCAGATCTTGAGGCCTTTCATACCCCACCCACAACCTTCCTTTTGCCCTATCTCTTGGTCCTATCCACCAAGATAATCCCCACGTTGCCAACAGTTGCCAGGGGTCCCTATGCCCTTTCACACAGCAGCAGCAACATCATGTGACAGCGAATGGCCCCAGGCCACCATCTTCCCTTAGGAGGGGGGTAGGGAGCAGCAGCCTCGGTCCCACCTGCCTGAATGCCCAAAGGCTTCTCCCTCCAGGGAAGGGGGACTCTCACTCTTGTCCTCAGTGGTTACTCTAGAGCCCAAGAAATAGGCCTTTGAGGTAAAACCAAAGAAAGTGTGAAGCAGCAAGTAAGCAGTAAGGGGCCAACTTCGGGGGCTGGGGTGGGGAGCTCTCTATTCTCTACAAGCAGCAGGGCCTGGTATGGGGTTAGCTTCAGGCTCTTTCTCTTGGTTGGCAACTTGGGGGATTTCCTCAACGTCCAAGACACTCAGCAAACACATTCCAGAGGCAAAGGGAAATAAGTTGGGGGTCGGTTTATTCACCCAACATAGGCTCTGGCAGTTTTTAAATGGCTGTTGAATGGGGGACTATATCTTGGGTTTTCTCCGCCTGGTAGTGAGCTGACAGCTATCCGATAACCATCTACATGACGCAGAGCTCACCGAACAGTCAGCAGTCCTTCAGGTGGGATCCCTCTCGTGACCAGCAGCATCAGCATCAGCTGGGAACTTGTTAGAAAGGCACCTTTTTGGCCAGTCCCCGACCGACAGCATCAGAAACTCAGCAGTCTGGGCTTTAAGTCCCTGTTTTGTGCTTTCAAAAGGTGATTTTGATGCAGGCCCAAGTTGAAGAACCACTAAGTGAAAGTGTAGTCTGGACCTCTGCCCCAGGCCCCAAGGAGGAGGGGAGTGTGAAGCTGCAGGGGCTCTTTCTCCACAGCGCTCTCCAGTTCCTCCCCTCAATCCTCTCCTGACTAATGACCCCTTTCCCTCCTTCTCTCAACCTCAGTTTCATCCTGGAACTCTTGGGCCTTCAGGTTCCCAAATTGGGATTTCCTCACCCACCTGACTTTAGATCTCCCCTCCCACAGCCACCCGGACCCGTCACTGCAGTCCCCTGTTCATGCCAACCCCCACCTGCTCTGACCTCTTGGAGTCCCCAGTCCCCACTCCCCTTGGCCCTGCCTTCAGCCCTGGCAACCCACCCCCCCCACCCCCACCCCGCCCATCTCACTCCAGGCCCCAGCCGCCAGGATCGCACACCCCTCCCCAACCCGGCGCGGGCTCAGGCCTCCTCGCCATCAGGCCCCACGAGCAGCAGCGGCTGAGCGTTCTTGCCCTTGTCGTGCCAGCACACGTCGAAGAAGGGGTACACGGGCCCGGGCAGGCGCTCGTGGAAGGCAAAGAGCAGCTCCAGCGCGTCGGCGTTGCTGGCATCGTAGAAGGAGAGGACGCCGTCGCCGAAGCTGAGGTAGATGCCGATGCGCGAGGGCCGCCTCTCCGGGGTGCGCAGCGCGCGCGGCTCCTTGGCTTCCACGTGCGCCTCCAGGATCTTGCCGTCGCGCAGCCCGAGCAGCCAGAGGCCCTGCGAGGGCACTGCGTGCAGCCGGCCGCGGCGGCTGGCCTGGGCCGCGATCACGCCGAGCGCCCAGCGCGGCTTGTCGCCCACCTCCACCTCCCAGTAGTGCTCGCCGTCGGAGAGCAGCTGCTGCGCCACCACCGCCACGGCCTTGTCGAACTGGCACGGGTCCTCTCCGGCAGGCGGCACCTTCTGCTCAGAGCACTCCACGCGGCGGCCCGAGGAAGACAACACCAGGCTGGGGTGGGCCGAGCACGGGTCAAAAGTCAGCTCCTTCATTGCTGCCAGAGGGAGACCCTTCAGTCAGGTCCTTGCGTGTTTGCCTCCCCCGAGCCTGCTCCCAACCAATTATGGGCCAACCTTGTCTCCTCTGATCCTCCCAGCATCTCTGGGAGTGAGCCCCTCTCTGCTTACTGGCTTGGGCCAAACACTGTAGCTTTCTGAGCGTCAGTCTGCTCAGCAGTAAAATGAGGCCATAACTGCCTCCTTCCAGGCTTGTGGAGAGGATTGAGTTGATACAAGTCGTGTAATTCGCCATCAGAGGCCCAGAAAAGGCTCCAGATCACAGAGCAGGGGACAGTAAGGAAGCCTGGTCCTAGGTCAGCCTCTACCTCACCGGGCTGTGTGACCTCACCTGGCTGTGTGACCTCACCGGGCTGTGTGACCTCACCTGGCTGTGTGACCTCACCGGGCTGTGTGACCTCACCTGGCTGTGTGACCTCACCGGGCTGTGTGACCTCAATCGTGACCCAGTCTCTGGGCCTTACTTTTCTCTTGAATAAAACAGAGGTCCCTCCATTCCCACCTCCCCACGGCAGTGAGGGTGCCCCAGCCACGTGTGGCCTGTGAGCCTGTAGCACCCGATGAGTTCAAGCTCTTGAAGAACGGAGGCTGAGCCCTTGGGCCTCCCCAGCCACAGGCCACCAGAGTCAGTGTCTGACCCGAGCCAGCCCCCAGTGAGCAGAGATTATCATCTCCACTGTCCAGAAGAGGCAGGGACTGGCCAAGGATCACACAGGGAGTCAGTGGCTGAAACCCAGGCCTCAGCCTCCCCTGCCAGCAGCAGCAGCATCCTCTCCATGTCAGTCACCCACCTGTAAACCCCGTGCCCTCAAAGGTCCTTCTCTGAGCACAGGTTATGAGGGTGCAGGGCGAACCCCAGAGGTAAAGGGGTAATGGGAACCGTCTCCAATGACCTCCCCAGTTGGGAGGACTCTCTGTGGGTGGCTGGAGCCTCCCATCAACCACACAGTTACAAACACAAACCCGGAGTCGAGCGCTCCCAGTACCTGGCATCAGAGCCCGGAACATCTTCCTCCACACCTGGAATTTGAAATCATCCGAGATGACAGGAAGCTGGATGTCCAGACGGGCGGGGGGTGGCGACTCTGCCAGGATCTTCTGCAGCCTGGAAGTGGGGAGGTGGGGAAGGTGTCTGTGAAGGGACTTCCTGGAGGAGGCATGGGGTGGGGGGAGGGCACGAGGAAGTACCAGAGGAGAGGACAGTTCCAGGATCTGCCCCACATCACACCCTAGCTAAAACTCGTCTACTGGAATTCCAATTTGAAAAGATGAAAAAGTTGTGGAGAGGGATGGTGGTGATGGTGGCACACCAACGTGTACTTAATGCTACTGAACTTAAAATGTACACTAAAAAATGGTTAAAATGGTAAATTTTGTTATGTATATTTTACCACAATTAAAAAAAAAAAAAAAACTTCTTTTGCATAAGGTCCAAGTCCTCAGCCCTTCACAGTTTGCCCACACCCGCCACCCGTTTCATCTTCTCTCCCCTTACCAGTCTTTGCACTTGCTGTTCCCTCTGCCTACAATGCTCTTCCCCCAACTCTTTATCTAGCCAACTCCTGTTCATTCCTCCAGCATCCAACTCAGATGTGCACTACTCTGGGAAGCCTGCCCTGGCCACCACCTTCGCTCCACGGCCGCACTGAACACACAGTGATGCCCGTGTCCCTGCCCACATCTGTCCCCAGCGCCAGTTTGGGAGGTCCCTGAGCAGAAGGACCAGGTCAGGTCCATTTCTATGTTCAACACCAAGTGCAGGGAAATCACAGTGGACTGAACAGGAGTAGAGAGGCATGTTGTGAGTAGAGGGTGAGCTGACCAGAGCCCCTGGAAGACTAGGGCAAGTTCGGGAAAGGGTAGGGCCAAGTCGATCTCACCTGCTGGTCACCAGGCAGTATTTCTGGAGAGAGAGAGAGAGAAAGAGAATGGAGGTGAGGCAGGCGGGGGATGGGGTGGACCACCAGGAAAGCCAAGTGTGGGGTCAGGAAGAATCAGAAAAGCCAAAAGAAATCCAGAACTCAAGGCCATCCATAGCCATTTACCTCTGTGTGAATTAGAAAAAGGTACCCCCTTCCCCAAGAAACTAATTCTGCCTGTTAGAAGATTGTCCTAATAAATATACAAAACTACAACATCTATGAGATGAATGGTGCCCACTTAGCTATAGTGTCCTTGTGGAGTGCCCAGCCTAAACAATCATAACAGCAGTCCTGGGGCCAACCCCTACTCGGTGTGTGACCCTGGCTTATCCCTGCCCCTCTCTGAGCCTCAGGGTCCCCGTCTGACAATGAGATGAGGTCTCTGGGGCTTGAACCCTGGCTGAGGGGCAGAGAGGAAAGGTCATCCAGTGCTCACCATGAGGAACTCAGTCTGCGGCTTGTCTGCCACCTCCTCCAGCACCTTCTCCATCTGCCGCAGCTGCTCCAGGTAAGAGTTCAGGCTCCCCAGCTCCCGCCGCAAGGCAACCCCTGCCTCACCCCGCACGCGCTCTGCCTCACGGTCCAAGGAGCCCTCCAGTGCAGCCAAGAACAACCGCATCTTGCCCAACTGCTCCCCCACAGCCCCCCGGAACTGACGCACCGTCTCCTGTGGGGGCAGACAGGCGAAAGCACTTGGCTAGGGACCCCCAGCCTGGACACCCAGTCCCCAGGCTCTGCCACGCTGAGCCCCTCACCTCCACCTCCACCAGCTGATGCTCCAGCACAGCCACACTCTTCTCCTTGCGCATACACGCCTCCTGCAGCTGCATCTTCTGCTGTGGGAGCTGCGTCTGGGGGTGGGGCATAAAGAAGTGATGCTGCTGCCCCCCAAGCCACCCCTCCCACCCCTAAACCTGCCTTTTCTGGCTTGGCCTCAGTGCCAGCTCCTCCTCCAGCCAGCTGGCATCTCACCATTCCTCAAACCCACTCACAGGTCTCCAGGTCCTTGCCAGTACTGGTCCCGCCATCTTGGATGCCTTGAACTCCATTGTCTATTTGGGTAACTCCTCCCTAGCCTTGCCTTCCCTGACACCATCCCCTCAGCAGTCAGCCCCCAGCACAGGTCTTTGTAAGGATGACAGACACAAATGTGGTTTGGTCTCCACAGACGGGTACAGGGCTTGGCACACAGCAGCCTTCAGGGGGTGAGTATAGGATGTGTGAAGAAGAAACACAAACTCCTATTCCTGTGCTTCACCCCATCCTTAAAAGCAGAACCCCAATCAGCCTTCCTGCACACCCATGGGCTCTAGGGACAGGCAATTTAATAAAAGTGCCCAGTGCATTGACCCACCATCTGTGGGCGGGATCCTGCCCTAGGCCTGTCAGTTTGTGACTCCTGAAATGCAGGTTTAGGGGAGTTCCGAACACCTCCTGCCAAGCCACTCTTTGCTGGGAGATGCATGGCCCTGGAATTACATGGTTCCAGTCCTGCCTCCTTCCAACCTCAGTTTCCTCTCCTGAAGAAGGGGAACATCCATCCCCACTTCACCCGTGGTTGTGACAAATTGGCGCCCCCCCACCCCCATTCCTTCTTCGGAAAGCTGGGAGACCCTCTAAGCGCAGTTTGCCAGGGAGTCCCCGCCCGGCAGGAGCCACAGGATTGGGCCACGGGCTCCCCAGGCCGGCCGCCAGGTCAGTCTCCTCCCCGGGACGTCCTCCGGGGCAACAGCCCTGCCTGCTGCAGACCGACGGGGCCGTCGGAGATTCAGAAGCGGCAGGGCTGAGCCATGGGGAAGATTCGAGACGCCATCCTGGAGGCGCTGGAAAACCTGACAGCGGATGAGCTCAAGAAGTTCAAGCTGAAGCTGGGGGCGGCGCAGCTGCGCGAAGGCTTCCGCAACATCCCGCGAGGGGCGCTCGGGCCGCTCGACGCGGTGGACCTCACCGACAAGCTGGTGTCCTTCTACCGCGAAGAGTACGGCGCCGAGCTCACGGCAGGCGTGCTGCTCGACATGGGCATGCAGGAAGAGGCAACACGGCTTCAGGGGGTCCGCGGTGCGTCCCCAAGGCCGGGCGGATCCCATTCTTCCACCCTTGAGTCTGGCACATGGTCTCTGGACGCAGCCCCTCTTCCTCGCCAAGGACCCAGTCCCACCCCAGCCTTCCTGTCCCCCTCCTCCTTCAGGCTCCTTCCTGGGGCCCCTCCTTCAGACCTCCGGCCAGCCCCTTCCTGCAGCTTAGAGCTGGGCTGATGAGGACCCTAGCAGACTGCATCCCGCCCCACCTGCCCCCTTGAGGCTCCTGGGCCCCCTGGAGTCCTGTCCCATTTCACCGACTCTGTTCTCTCTTCGCAGATGCAGTCGGGCGAGGTTAGGAGTTCTGGGTTATTAACAGAGGTGAGCCCGGGTGGGGAGGGCTCCTGGGAGGAGGAAGCTTCTGCACTGGGCTAGGAGACCACCAGCCAGCACTGGTGGGACACTGAGGCTGGGCCCCTGGGGGAGTCTGAGGTCCTCAAATACCAGCCTGAGAACCGCGGTCTATCCCCTCTAGGAATCTGGGGGCCAAGGAGCCGTGCAACGCTGATGTTTGCGGGCAAAGATAACCCGCAGAAGCTCACCCCGAGAACCAGTCGCGAGAAGACAATGGCAGCTTCTTCACCGCAGGGACCGAGGAACTCTCCATGCCTCCAGACCCCGCCTCCTCCCGCCCCTGCACCTGTCGTTTATTCTTCCACAGCCCGATAAATGCTTCATGACAGACCTTCCCGGGCCTGTGTGGACACATACCGTCTCGTAGCTACATGCGTGTGATTTGCCACACCTATGACATGTACGAGCCAGTGTGTGCCTGCATTTCCATTTACCAATGTCTGGGTGACTTTGCTGGGCACCGTGGGGATCGCAAACCTTGGGGCACACACAGCTGTGTGTGGGCTCTGGAAGTGTTCACGACTTCCAGCTCCAACCAGAAAAACAGCCTGGACTTGGGTCTCGGTGCCAACCTGGACCTGCGCACAGAGGTGCGTGCCCAGGCGTGCCTTGCCCTCCCCACCTCCCCTTCGGTTAGGCTCAATCTCTTAACGGTCAGGCCAGCACAAGTTTTACACCTCCAGGGGCGCGTGGGCCACCGCCGAACAGCTTTGCGACGCCGGCCATCCACGCCCCAAGCCCAGCACCTCTAGTCTTCCGGGAACCTACGCCCCGCAGCCGTGCCAGCGCGCGTGGGCCGCAGACCTACTTAGCCCTCCGCTCCGCCCCCAGCTCATCAGACTTCGCTCTGTGGCTGCGCCCCCGGCGTCTCCGGGCGCGCTCCAGCGGATGAGCCCGAGAAATCGAGGTTTACGCCGCGTCGGTCCTGCCAGAACCCGCCCCGGCGCGCCTCTTCAAGGGTCCCCTTTCCGCCCGGCTCCGCCTTCAGCTCGTCAGCCCCGCATTCCCTAGCCGCCTCGCCCCACCCACGTCCCCCGCAACTCTGGGTGCCTTGGGCCCTGAAGCTCAGAGTCCAAGGCAATGCAGCGACCTCCTGATCCGCCAGGCCCCGCCCCGTCCAATAGTCCCATCCCACTTCGCCCCCCGCCGGAGGCCGCCGGGGTCCCGCACCTTGAGGCGCGCATGGGCTTCGGCGGCGGGCAGCAGGCGATGGCCGCGATGCGAACCCAGCGAGGCGCACACGCCGCACACTAGCGCGCGGTCCTGCTCGCAGTAGATGCTGAGCGGGTCTAGGTGCTCCTCGCAGTGGCCCTGGGGCACCTGAGCCAGCCCCTCCACCAGGCGCGCCAGCTGCAGGTTGGTGCTGAGCGCCTGCGGCCGCGTGGGTGCCTGACAGCACGGGCAGAGCACCGTGCCGTCCGCCGCGGGCTCCCCTGCCACGCGGTTCAGGCAGGCGCGGCAGAAGCTGTGGCCGCACTCCGCGGTCACGGGCGCGTCGAACAGCTGCAGGCACAGTGGGCAGGACAGCTCCTGGTGCAAGAGGCCGGGCGCAGCCGACATGGCGGGCCTGGGTAGAGGAGGGGTGAGTTAGGGAGGCTCAGCGGGGCCGCAAACCCGGCCTAACCTCAGGCCCCAGCGGGGTCTGCAGCCCTCCAGGGAGGAGCCCCAGCCTGTAAAGATCTCACATCCCATACAGGAAGGGACTCAGGTTCCGGCCAAGGGGGAAGGGGGACTCGTCTCAGTCCCAAAGGCAGCCTCAGCTGCAGTTCTCAGCCCCCGCCGGGAGAATAGCCCGCATCAGGGACCTTGTCTCAATCCCAGTTCCTAAACATAATCACGGGTTGCAAACACAATCTTACCTACTGTCCTCCCCGGTCTTAGCCCCAGGCCTCAGCCCCAGCTCCAAATTCTCCAGGGCCCCCACCCCCTACCGTCCTCTCACTCAGCTCTCCAGGATCCACAGCCCTCCCCTTCCTCCTATCTCCAGGCCCACTGGACCCAAGGACTCACAGGTCTGGTTGGAGATCTTGAGCAAAAAGAGACTCCCAGGAGGCCCAGTCAAGGTCAGACCTAACCCTAGGGGGTCAGAGCTGTGTTGGAAGACAGGCAAAGTGCAAGCAGCAAGCTCAGAGCAAGGGCAGGGGACTCACAGGGGCAGCTAGCAGTGGATACCAAGGGTGATGGGCACTCAGTGAAAAGCAGACGGACCCTCCCAGACTGAGCCCTGGTCTCAGGACTATATTTAGCTGCCCTGCCCACCCCCGCCCATCACTTCTGGAAACCGTTCTAAAAGTAAGGACTGAGTGGTCAGCGGACAAGCATCACATGTCAAGGCCACCTGTTCTGGCCCATCCCACTGTCCCCTCCCCTGCCCAGCCTGGAGCCAAAGCTCAGCGCCAGCAGGGAGACAGGGCCTCTCATACCACAGAAAAGACAGAAACATGGTTGGGGGAGTCTCCCCTTTCTCCTTGACCCCCACCTCCACACTCTCCAGCCTCCCCCTTCCCCACCTGTGGCCCCTCCCCAGCTTGTCACCCAGGTATTCCCCAAGCATATGGCTCTCTAAGGTCACACTGACAGTATTGCCTCCACCTGTAGGAGGACAGGGCCTCGCCCCACCCTGAAAGTGTTTCTTCCTCCAGAGCTGAGGGGAGAGTCTTTTCCTTGTGCCCAGCACATGCCCTGGGGTAAAGTGGGCCTCCCTAAATGCTTGGAAAGTGAATGATAGAAGGACAGTTGAATAAATGAATGAAATGAACCCACAGCCTGCAGCCCAGAAGTGGATTCTGTCTGCCCTGGGAGCCTCAGGCCTTCTTATATGCTTATCCTTCAAATCTCAGTTTAAATTTTATTCAGAATAAAAGCCAAAGTCCTCACTGTGGCCTACAAGTCCCTACCAATCTGACCCCTTTCATCTCTCACCCCTCTCCCTCTGCTTACTCCAGCCTCGGCCTTTGCACTTGCCATCCCATCTGCCTAGAACACTCTTTCAAACCCAGTAGTGTATGGCTCCCTCCCACTCCTCCCTCAGACCTTTCCCAAGGTCCCCTTTTCTCTGATGCTTTTCCTAACTCCCTGATTTCAAATCTCACATCTCCCTTCCCTGCTTTATTTTTCTGCATAACATTTCTCACCATCCGACATGCAATATATTTTACTTGGTTTTTCATCTGTCTCCTCCTACTAAAATATAAATTTTGTTCACTGCTTGTCTCCAACTTAGAAGAAAGTGTGTGGCACACAGCAGGTGCTCAATAAATACTCCATGAATGAATAAACACACAAACTCACTCGATCCTTCTCTTTTGGCCTCTCACACTTTCTCTCGTCTTTACCTGGATTTACTCATTTCTCCCTCGACCGCACTAGTCTCTCTTAGTCTGAGTTTCTGTTTCTATTTTGGTGTCTTATTCTCCCCTTTGGACTCTCTCTTTGATGGTCTCTTGGGTTTTTAATGTTCATTTTTATTAATTTTATCCCAGATGTGCACATGAGGTGTTCTGGATCAGAGATAGATTTCTTATTAAATACCTCACAGTAAATAGTAAATGTTTTGGCCCCCTTGTGCCCTGCAATCATGCTATGAGAGCCAGGCCATCGCCGTGAGAGTAGCCAGACACCCCATAGGTGAGCAACAAGGGAGAGTCATGTTTCCCGCTTATAAAGGGGAAGGAGGCAGCTGTTCCCCTCCCCTCCTTAAAGGTCTTCTACGCCAACTCTTTGGCAGGTAAATAAATCTCCCCTGGAGCCAGATAGCTCCTTGCACGTCTTGGCTTTTATGACAAGTCTTTGGACTTGTCTCCAAGTTCTGGGGCTCATTCCTTCTTGAACACTTGAAGCTCCTGTATGTTGCATGCTGGCCCTCTTAGGAAGCTACTCCAGGCTTCCTGGCCCTTTGGGGGTTTAACCTAGGAACGTTGTTCAGGCTGTAATCATTTGGACCTCTCAGGAGGAGATAAGAGGAGTTTTATTATTCTTTTGGATCAGAGCAATTAACTATACAAATGACTACAGATTTAGTTCTCATGGTATGCGAGGAGCCTCAGGAAGCTCGGGCTTTTTAACCCTGAGATCCAGGGAAGTATAATCCCCCCCCCGCTTTGTCTCTAGGTCTCTGATTTCCTCTCTGCCATTTTGATGGCTCAGACTTGGCCTTGGGTTAGCAAACAGGAGGGGGGTGGGGATGACGGCATATCTGGAGCTGGTCTCTAAAACCACAAACCACTTCACTTCAGCTCAAAATGCCAATATTCCAAATGTAGCCACTGCCAGGCTGGGGCTGAAGGTTTTGGTCAGTAGGAATGGGTGCCCAGGACAGGGAGGCGACAGTCAACTAAATCCAACTCAGTAAATGGGTCAGGTCTGACCTCTGACCCATGGAAGGGACACTGATTATCTACAGCAGGTTGGAGGACAAGAAGGGGCTAGAAACTATGTCCAAGGGAGGAGGAGGTAAGGACTAGTGTTGGACCCTAAGATGGAAATCTGTGAGGTCCCTGGTGCCCACAGAGGTCAAAGGGGACAAATTTCAGCTTTTCCTAAGGGAGAGCTTCCCAACAGCTGGAGTGATAAGTGCTGTGGGAGATGAGAGTTCCTTGTATTGGATAAATGTAGAAAGAAGCCAGAAATCTCCCAAGGAGGGCCACTGCAGAAGCAGGTCCTGAATGCTGACATCACAAGCTCATGCTGGGTGCCCCCAGGAAGATCACCTACCTTTCTGGACTTCGCCATCTTCAGCTACACTACAAGGATAAGTAGGATAATAATACCATCCCTATAGGGTGGTTATGAGGATTAAACTAGATAATATACTAAATGAACACAGGGATGGTGTGCTGGCGCCCGAGGACTTGGGAAGCGGTGCCTGCCACTCCTAGATTCAAATCTTGACTCTGCTCTTTCCTCGTTGTTTGGGCAAGTCACTTAACCTGATTTTCCCATCTGTAAAATGAGGATCATTTAAGGATTATCATCGAGACTATTGGATTTGTTATGAAGATTCAACAAGCTAATTCATGTAAAACTCTTAGAATAATGCCAGGCCCATAGAAAATGTTCAATAAATGTTGCCTATTGATATTATTGATTATTGTTACTAACTGTTCTAATGAATCTTCCCTACAACCCTGAAAGGTCAATAACATCGTCCCCACTTCATAGATTGGGAAAACAAGGTTCAGAGACTTTAACATGACAAAAGCACCTACTATGTGCCAGGCCTGTTCCAAGCACTTCACAATTCTTAATCCATTTATAGCCTCATAACTTCATTTATCACCTCACAACAACCCCGTCATTGTTCCTATCTTACAGGGAGGCCATGAGGCACAAAGAGATTAAGTGACTTGACCCGTGTCCTGGCAGTCTATGGTCCTTTTGGCCCGAGGAGGAGCAATCTGGCTCCAGCAATCAAAGGGTTACTTTTGTTGGGTGGAGGAGTCACACCCAGGAATCATCTTACCACCATCGAGGGCTCTGGCTCTGGTCCAGGGGGCAAGGGTGGGCCTGAGGTGAGACCTGGCGGTTCTTTCATGCCAGGGGTCAAAGCTCAGGGTCTGAGCACTGCTCCCAGAAAAGGGGGATCAAGAGAAAAGTGATTACCAGGACTTCCCACACAGCTGCCCAAGGCTCCCATTCCCACCTCCCCAGATGGAAACCACCCTGGCAGTCTCCAGGAATGACCAGGCTCTGCCTCTACCTCCCTGGGGGAACCCTGGGAAAGTCACTGCCCTTCTCAGAACACTGATTCCCTGCAGGCTGGTGAGGTGAGCACATTAGTGAGAGAGGATGCAGACCCCAGAGAGAGGCTGTGACCTCCAGAAGTCACACAGCTAAGAGGTAGAGGGTCTGGGAATCAAATCTGATTGGGTCTGACATCCCTCATCTCCTGTTTTTCCCACTATTCCACAATCTTCTGAATATGCTTTGTAAGTTCTAGGGCATTCTGCAAAGAGGAGGGAGTTAATATTATGATTACTATTATTACAACATCTGCCCTCCCAAGGGTATTTGCGAACAGTCTGGAGGAGGCGTAAACTTCCAAATACATAATCCCTCTAAGCAGTTTGTCAATTTTTGAGGACAGAGAGTGGGACTTTTAGGATATGGGTTGGAATTTGGGCCTGGGAGTCAGATGGACATGGGTTCAATCTGTGTTTCCTCATTTACTGCCAGTGTACAGTTCCAGAGTAACTCTGAGAGCCTCAGTTTCCCCCTCTGTAAAATGGGATAAATGCATATACCTCATGGGGTTGTTGGGAAAATTGAATGAGAAGCTGTGTTATGTATCCAGCACATGCCTGGAAAACAGTAAATTCAAAAACTGGCATCTGTTGTGACTATTATGACTGTCTTGCACCAGCATTTATTATGGGATTGGGCATCTAGTGGATCCTTAATACATCTTTTTAGAATAAAATAGACTCTCCAAAAACTTTGTTCCCTTCCGAATTCAGAATCTACAATATGCTAAATGGTGTCACTTTTTCTCACTGAGCTCCAGCCTGAAACCACTGCAGGAGTGAGGCTTCCAGTTCGATGGGAGGATGGCTGTATTTCCCCAGCCCCTTGTCCCTCGCCTCCCTGTGATATCACACCACAGGCTTGATCTGAGGTGATGTCAGGTGAAAGCCACAGCCAACATCTTCCATGCCTCAGTCTGAATGTGTGAGCAGGAACGTGGCTGGGGTCGGATGCCAAGAGCAAGCCGGGCCCCAAAGGAAGTGTCCTGGGTGGTGATATACAGGAACAAAGGAAGGGGAACAATGTCATACCCCACAACACATGTCCTCAGCTCCTTCACCCCAGGAAGTCAGTTTTGAGGAGATGCCCACCTTCTCCTCCTGGTCATGACACACACTCCCCAGGTGCAATTTCCTGCAGCCCCAAAGGTTCAGTTGAAATGTGTTACACTGGTTTTACTTAAAGCCAAAGCCACCTCATTCAAATGAGGGTTCAAGAGATGCAATCAAATGGCCACATGGCTGAAGGGATGAGGGATGTGTGAGGGATGAATCAGGCAATCGTTTTTTAAATTCTGTGGCTCAAACACCCAAAGCTTCTAAAACTCTACCAAATGTGAAAAGAGCAGGTTTGAATCTAGATTCTAGGATTCTCTTGTGATTCCACAAAGGCTTATCAAGGCTGGATCTGCACCAAGCCCCGTGCTGGGCACTGTGGACCAGAGAATATCCTCAAGGAGCTCTCAGTCTGGTAGGGAAAGTAGAGTGAACAGACACACTGTATGATCAACACTGTGGTAGAGGCATCATAGGGGCATCCTGTGGACGTGGCCAAGGAATAATTCATTTTGCACAAAGAGAACAAAAAAGTCAACGGAAGAGTAGACAGAGGACATACTCAGAAACCAGACAGAAAAGTCATATGATCTCCTCAGCTATCTGACCTTGGGCAAGCCTTCAACCTCGCTCAGCCTCAGTCTTCTCATTTGTAAAATGGGGCTACCACTCCCTATCCCAAAGAGGTTGTTATAAGGCTTAGAAATACTGCATGTGAAGGATCATAGTCTAAAAAGGGGCTCAAATTTTCATTATTCCTTAGAAAAAGTGACACCTAACGAATGTTGGAGGTCAGGCAGGAACTCACTAAACAGACCAGAAGGGAAAAGAGGCCAAGCAGAGAGCAGGTGCCGCACGTGCAGAGGTCCAGGGGCCAACAGGGTAGAAGATATTGCTGAGAAGGTTGGCAAGGGCCTTGAAGGCCAAGTCAAGGAGCTTGGACTGGATTCTGAGGGCCCTGGGGAGTCATGGGAGGTTTGTGAGCAAGGGAGGGACAGGATCAATGTGTAGGCTAGGAAGATGTTGCCTTCTGGCCACAGTGCACAAAATGACTTGGAGATTCTGAAAGGACAAAGACCAGTGAAGAGGCACAATAATGAACAGCCATGAGCCAGGAAACACTGGCTGTTGGACCACAAGTGCCCCCATGGTGAGGATATTGGCACATACTACTACCCAGCCCATGTAGGGCAACAAGCATGAGGATGGGGAGCAGGGCCCTGCTACCCTGCTGGAAGCTCTTGAATACAACATGCTGCAGGTAACACAGCCTCATTCATTCCTTCATTCAGCAAATCTTCACTGAGCACCTACTATGTACCAGGCGCTCTCTTGATGGGATTCAGCAGTGAACAAGACAGACAAGGTCCCTGCCCTCATGGAGCTCACATTCTGGTGCGGAGATGGATGCCCGATAAATGAACAAATGTGTAATATGTCAGGATCACATCACGAGAGGGAATGGTGATTGTTACCACCCAGCTGAAAGGAAAAAATGAAGGATTCCCAATACCCACCTAGGAAGGAGAGCCAGCACTCAAACCAGGGACTGTACGGCTTCAAGTCCATGGTCTTCAGCTCCTGGAAGCTGCCTCTTTGAAGAGCTTATATGTATCCTCAGGATTGAGCCACAAGGCCCCTTCATTCATTACTGAGTCCACAAAGGTTTATTGAGCGCCTACTATAGTTCAAGCACTGCTCTGGATGCTGTAGATAGAACAATGAGCTGGACAAGCATGATTTAGAGAGTAGCCAAGAAGACTAACACTAAACAGATACACAGAGTTAGTCACAATTTAGTCACAATTGCTACGAGAGCTACAAATAAGTAGCAGGTGTTATGAACTAGTCTGGGAGGGATTCTAAACCTGGTCTCCAGAAGGAACTGACATTTAACTTGAGACCTAAACTCTCAAGAGTTTGTCAGGCAGAGTGTGGGAAGAGATTTCCAAGTTGAGGAAAAAGCATGTGCAAAGGCTTGGAAAAGCAACGGAGTCTAGCACATTTGAGGAACTGAGAGGTCATTGTGGTTGGAACTTCAAGATGGAGAGAGAGCAAGGTGTGGCACAAGACAAGGCTGGTGAGGTCCACAGGGGCCAGACCAGCGGGGCATCCCCAGCCATGTTAAATGCAAGTTAAGGATTCTGGGCACAGCTTGGGCTCCAATGCCGACCCGCACCACCTTTCACCCGCTCTTCTGGGTCAAGTCTCCTGGGCCCAGACTGGCTCTCCACCCATGACTTTCCCTCCAGTCAAGAATTTCCTCAACCATTACAAATGTCTCTTGTCATCACTTCCCAAGAAATTCAGCTCCTAGGACCAAATCCTGGCTCTCCCAGGAAGCATTTGGCAAGGTTTCAGGATCCATCAAGTAGCCCATGTTATGTTGGAATATTTACTAAGTGGATGGGAGTTATTCTCCCCATTTTACAGATAAGGAAACGGAAGCTCAGAGAGAAAGCGCACACAGCTATTCTCTACCTTTTACGTCTTCCTCCCCAGTACGTGGAATTTGGGGAGCCACGTGGTTCTGATTGTTAGGATTCTATGATTCCATGATTCTGAGACATGTGAGAGAGAATACTAAGGTTCAAGGAAATCTGGAGATTTCAGGGTTCTAGAATTTCAAGATTCTAAGCCTTGGAGCTCCAATAAACCAGGTTCCTGATCTCTGCTAGCTAATGCAAGCTTGGAGATCCAGGTTCCACCCATAAGCCCCTCTCCGCTGGGTCTCCCAGGGCGCTGACCAGCCGGAGGACGCGACCCTGGCGCCCTCCGATGGTCAGGGAACCGAGTCCGCAGACCTAGGTGGGTAGGTACCAACAAGGTAGGCGGGGGCACCCTATGCTCGAGGGCAATACGGACTGGAGCAGAGGCGGGAGAAGGCGGGGAGTTCCAGGTCCCGCCCCGGAGCAGACTTCCTGGTCGACGGACACCCCTTGTGAGCGGGCATCCCGAGTGAGCGGCAGCGGCGGCAGCGGACCCAGGAGCCATGGGGCGCACGCGTGACGCCATCCTGGAGGCGCTGGAAAACCTGACTGCCGACGAGCTCAAGAAGTTCAAGCTGAAGCTGCTTTCAGTGCCGCTGCGCCACGGCTACGGGCGCATCCCACGGGGGACGCTGCTGCCCATGGATGCCATGGACCTCACCGACAAGCTTGTCAGCTTCTATCTGGAGGCGTACGGCGCAGAGATCACGGCGCTCGTGCTGCGCGAAATGGGCATGCAGGAGACCGCAGAGCAGCTGCAGATCGCGTGCAACGGTGAGTGCGCCCCCTCCAGGCCCGGCAGGGCTCCAGACCCCCAGGCTCCTGCAGGATCCCCTCATCCACACCCCGCTCAATCTGAACGTTTACCCCTCGGGCTCTTTCGCTTCCTGTTCCTCCTAGCCTCCAATAAAAGCTCCTCCTGCTGTGAGGGGAAGCTTCCTGCTCTTGGTCTTGAGCCTGCCTTCCGGAACAAGGGGCCCCTGAGCCCAGAGAGACTGGAGATACGGTAGGAATAGAAGGGGACCACTGGACTTATTTCCTGACAGACTCTGGAGCCGCGCCAGCCCTGATGAAGGCCTCTCCCCGGACGGCAGCCAAGCCAGGTGAGGCCTTCACACCCAACCTCGCCTGCCTGGGCACCTCCCCAGCCCCACTCCACTACACCCCTGCACAGCCCCAGTCTGTAGTCCCAGGCCAAGAGCACTGAGAGCGAGCAGGCTGGGCCAACCCTTCCCATCCACCCACTCATCTCCTGAGGGCAAGCGTGGTTGGAGAAAGGGAGACAAACTTATACTCATCTCACTATATCCTGAGCCCTGGTGGGCTGTCACCTTGAGCCCCACCCCTTGGGGTTGCGTTCAGAGCAATTTCTGAAGAAAGCAAAGCGCTCAGCAGGGACAGGCCCCAGCACCCACTCTGGGCACCGGGTTCATCTGCTCTCCTCCCTCCTGCCCCCAGCACCGCACTTCGTGGACCAGCACCGGGCAGCCCTCATCACACGGGTCACAGATGTGGATGGGGTGCTGGATGCCCTGTATGGGAGGGTCCTGACAGACGAGCAGTACCAGGCAGTGCGGGCAGAGACCACCAATCCAACGAAGATGCGGAAGCTCTTCAGCTTTGCTCCAGCCTGGAACCTGACCTGCAAGGATTTGCTCCTTCAGGCCCTGAGGGAAACCCAGCCCTACCTGGTGGTTGACCTGGAACAGAGCTGAGGTATCTTCCCCAGCAGCAGCCCCACACATAACTGCTGGGAGCTCCAGCCATATCATCCTGAATCTGATTTGTTTATATACAATATATGAAAAATCAGCTTGTACTTGTGTGTTTTTCCTACTTCCAGGCTGAAAGCACATGCAGGATACATATCCAAATGCCACAGCAGCTCAGGTGAAGCGCTGCTTCACTGCCTGTTCTTAGGGCAGCAAGCTCCCCAAACACTTCATCCTGCCTCACAGTCACCATGGAATATTCCCTCATTCACCATTTGGTCGCTCCTCCAGTGCTACCCAGAGGGTCTGCCCTTGAGACTATAGGTAGCTGTGGCCAAAGTATGAAAGTTATAACGCAGATATGTACAAAGGATCCGGGACTGTGGGGGGCCAGATTTGTCAGAGGCATTTAGAAACAGACTACATAGCCTCTTTTTTTCCTTAGAGGAAAAAAAAAAGTAATTGTAAAATTAGAGCCATTTTCAGAGGGAGAGACAGTACCATCTAAACGTAGGACAGAAGAGCACAAGCCAAGTATAATTCTAGGTTTACTTCTGGCACCGGCGCTGACACCAGCAGGCTAAATTGCTCCCTCTACTCCCTCCCACCCTCTAGAGGAAGGGGTTATGGGTTACACTTTGCTCAGAAAACATGCCACCCATGAAAACATTTATGAAAATGAGTTCTAGTAGCTGTTTCTTCTCTTGATGGAATTTTTTGCCTGCAACAGGAAATAACAGTATTTCACTAGCATTTTGGGAGTGTTTCCAAAGGCTGTTAGGGAACCAGGACCCTAGGACTACATCCTGAGTACACTTTGTACCCAAATTTTGGCCTGGGGAAGGGGGTATGCAAAGCAAGAGGCAGGGCCCAAGGAGGCCCAGTATCCTATCCTTAGGAGTTAGATCATCAGACATGGGGCGGGGGATCCAAGTGTGAGGGTACAAGGTGACTGGTTCTGTGCCGCTCACAATCAACAAACCTGTGTGAAGACTTCACTTTGAATACTCATCTAGATGACACAAGAATTAGCAAATGCAGTGTTTATTCCCCCCACACACACTCCTTCAGGGGCATATGTACAATCTCACTCTGACAGTCTGTGTAACACTTTCCTAATCTGGTCTACTGGGTCACCAGAGCAACAGAAGAAAACAAGCGGTCTGCTACAGGAGGAAGCTACTAAGAAGCTAAGATGTGGCTACCATCAAGGCTACAGTTACCAAGACTGCTCCTAACGCTACTCGGGACTCTAGAAGAAAGCTGAGCTTCCCCAAAAGAGGGACTCGGCCCTAACAGAGTATCCCGTGGGCTCATCTTTCTTTAGTCAGCCATCCCATAAAATAAATGCTGCTACTCCCCATTCCATCCTCAACCCTGTTCTAATCAAGTCTTCCTGAGTCTTACAATTCAAGCCTTATTCAATCCAAGATGTGTTCACTTCAATCTTCTGCAAGAACATTACCATTTCTAAAACTGAACTTGTCTTCGTTTTACCATCTCTGTATCTTGACATATGGCAGCAGCAGCAGCCTAATCAGAGAACAAGAAATTCTAGCATGTTCCATAAAGCCCAGATTTAGTCAATCTCGATGCTAGCTCTTCCAACATCCAACTAACATACAAGACCAAAGTCTTGCTTGAAGCTAGCTCTCCCAACTTACATCCAATGGCCTTCCTTTTCAACTTCACTGCCCCTACCTGGCTGCATCTTACCTGCAACAGGCCTCCTGCCTACCTCTAGTCTCTCACCTTCAGGGGCCTGAGTGACCAAAACTGATCATGGAAATGGACTGTCTTACTTCTAACATGACACCTAAACTCTCCTTCCAGCCTCGCCCTTAAGGACCCCATCATCCAATCTCTCCTATTTCCTCTTCATATACCCCACGATCCCAACACGACTTGCACACACCATATGACCTAGCACATTCTGGTCTCTCAATATGGGACACCTTGAAATCTTCTACCTGTCCTAGTGTGCCTTCCTCTGGGCTCCAGTGGCACTTCCTGTGCAGTGTCTCTGTGGTAAAGTGAACCAACCATATTATCATAGTCTGTTTTCACATAGGACTCTTCCATTAGACTATGCCCCATTAAAAAACATCTTTTCAACCTCTGTACAAGTGCCTTGCATGTAAAAAGTAATCAGATAAATGGCAGTAACTATGTAACTTTAGTGTCTAACAGAGGATTTTTTAAAACTTCACAGGAACCTGATTCTCATAAGATAGTCACAGCTAACACTTCCCTGCACAACAGACATCCTTAAACAGCAGCTATAAAAACCAGCACAGGCCTGAAGCAAAAGAAACGGTTCTAAGACACAGCTCCCCTAAGTTAAAAAATTTCTTGGGGGCTTCCTTTTTCCCTTTTATTGGAGCCGGGGGAGAGCTCAGAGTTCTACTGGAAGTCTTTCAACACAGTACAGCATAGTAGTTAAGGACACAAATTCTACAACCAAAGGGTATAGATTCAAATCCCTGCTCCACCTCTCTCACCAGCTATGAAACCTGAGGCCAGTTTGTATTCAGCTTCCCCATCTATAAAGTAGGGATAACAGAACATAGCTCACCCCCAACAGCAACTGGGCCAAAGCAAGTTAGCAATCATCTCCACTAGGATCTTTTTATTCCTAGCTCCCCAAGGGTTTAGAATAACATCTGAAACAATCAACATTTTTGCTCAAATCTTCCAGCATCACAAGACTGAAAAGGAACAAGCAGAACAAAAGCCAGTGTTAATAAGCCTGTGCTAATTAGAACAAAAACCAATACGCAGGACCCAGCCTTCCATGAATAAGCTTTTTCTTAGCTCCTAGCTAGCACTGCATATGTAGAAAGTTTTGTACAATGTCAAGTTCCCCCTCACAGGGAAGATAGAAGGAACTGGCAGAAACAGAGTCTCTGCAAAACTTTAGAGGGCAGCTCTAACAGTATGCTGTTGAACCAGCAGCATCAACAGGGCTAGTTTGTGCCCTACCGGGACCTACATACTAAATTAGAATCCACATGCTAACAAAATTACCAAGTGATCCACATGTGTTCAACTTAAGACACACTGCTGTAGAGAAAATCTGGCTCCGCCATGTCAGACTGAGACAGGATTACTGAGGCCTTCCAGCATAAGGAACTGCCTTTTTACAGAGACAGTATACAGGATGGGCCAGCTTTCCCTCAAACTCTGGAAAAAACAATAAAAAGCTATCAGCCTAGATCTAACAGAGGTCCCCACCCAAGAGGGACTGCAGTGAAGCCTAAGGACATGGCATTAACAGCTAGAGAATCCGTGCAATTGTGTAACACTGCCACCCTGAGGTGTCTGTGCAGGATCTACGGGGAAAGCTTGGCTCCTGATCAAAGGTTTCTTCAAAGGTTTCTTCTTCCCATAACCACCCCAACTCACCCCCCTTGGAGTTCTCCACTTAAAGCCACCTAAGCTTGGTTCCCCACTCCAGCACAGGGAATCCCAAATCTTCAACTCAACAATCCAAGCTCCTGTCTCCAGTCGCCACAATGGTGGCTTCTCAATTGTTCATGTTAAAAGAGTCCTTCTCTCTAGCACTATGGACCCAAGATTTAGGGCTGAAGCCACAATCCAAGGAGCTGAGAGAGCACTATCCATCAGCAGAGAGCACTATTTCCAGACCCAAACTCCTGCTCATGAGATACATACTTTTCTCATCTGTTCCAGCCTCGAGGATACTGAGCATTTTAGATTCAACAGTCTCCAAAGCTCTTCTACTAACACAATAAGATAGAGAGCCCAATAATTTCTATAAGTCCTAAAGTCAAATCCGCTAGCCAGATCCACTTGACACTACTTCCTTGGTTCTTACACGCCAGCACCACGAAGACTGTATTTGCATGGGGAAATGAATGAGATAATTTTTGTGGACACTTTCTTCTGAGTCTAAAATTATTTCGAAACAATAAAGTTAAAAATGAAAGGAAAGTAGTAAGAAAGGGAGCCAGAATTCTGGAAGACTGGAGAGGAATGTTTGCAGATGGGACTCTACATCTCTCAGAGTTCAGCCTCTCTTGCAGACTAGTATAGCAAGTGAGATCTGGTTACAAACCCATGGTGAATGATTAAGACAAGAGGCTGGAAGTGGGAAGAACTATGCCTAGATAACGAGGTAATGTGTTTAGTCTCCTAAGGGCTGGACCCTAGACCTTAACTCCTGGTCAATCTACCCATCAATGACTTAACCTCAAACCTATATCCAAGTTACTGAAACCCAGGCAGGCCCAAC
This sequence comes from Tapirus indicus, assembly GCA_031878705.1. Lineage (NCBI taxonomy): Eukaryota > Metazoa > Chordata > Mammalia > Perissodactyla > Tapiridae > Tapirus > Tapirus indicus. The sequence continues at coordinate 121,539,848 of CM062922.1, read as the reverse complement.
ATGTGAAGAAAAAAGCTGAAGACTGAGAACTAAGTCAGAGGAGGAGGCAAACAGACCTGCAGCACATTTCTCCCCACCCGCAACTTACCCTCCTCACTTCTTCCTAGGTAGCCTGTCCCAATCCCAATCCCAATTTTAAAAAGCCAGGCACCTAATGCTTTAAAAGTGCAGACTATCTCCAATATTCATTAAGAAAAATGTATTCTTTAGAATACAAAAGGTTAGTCTAAAATCTTACCAATCAAAGAAACATGCTTAACACTGGCCTATTACAAGGGAATGCACATCAAAGGGCAGAGGGCCCAAAGTCCAAACCTCATAGGCCTCAGTCTTTTCTCACCAATGATGAGCTGGAACCAGAACCAGATTCACAGAACCAACGTTCTCTCTGCTATTGCCATATTCACCCCTTTTTCCAGAAAAGCTCCCAAAACTGGACTTACCCACTAATCAGACACCTGGGACCCTATTTCCTTTTATTTAAGGGCAAGGCCAATCACTGAAGGCTTTTAAAGGACATGAAAATTTTAGTACTAACAATCGCAGTTGGCAATCAGGTCTCACGAGGAGCTTCGATCTCTTTCACCCCTAGCAGCAGGGATCAAGGAACCACAACAGAACCCCAACACCAGAACCCTACTAGGTGAGGCAGAAACCAACTTCTCAGAGGTATGGATCAGGCCGTTTGAAACAAACATCTTTTAAGAAAGCAGATCAAAGACAGCAGAGGCAGCCTGACCACACTGGGGAGAGAACTATTGCCATATCCTTGGCTCTCAATATGAGGGCTTGTCACATGCACCACGTTCAGTAAGCCAAATCAGAGCACTGTCTGGGAGCTCAGCCATTCTCAACCTACCTTGGTGATTGAGCACCCCTACTCAGTAAGGAGGGGTAAGCAGCTTTTCCTTTTGGCAAAGCCATAGCTTTCCTGTCTCAGGTAACCAAAGATTTCATGATGAAGCAACTCTTCTCTAGAAAACACCTTCAGCATACGTGACAATATTCACCGGAGAGGAAAGCCTTCTCAACTAGGCATCTCCGGCACTCTGCAAGTACCATTTAGTTATTTTCAGTTCTGTGTAACTAAAATTCATGCTCAACAACTGACGGGCAACTTTTCTAAACTCAATCTGAGAGCTGGGAAAAAAAGGCTTTAGGGGTCAGTGAAGGCATATGGTCTTCAGGTTGAGGGGCACTGTTCTGAGGTTTCAACTCGGCCCCACCCTTTCCCCACCTCCAACACTCCCCCCCAAAAGAGGGCTTTCCGCCCCCAATCATTAAGGTTCAAGCCTAAAATCTCAAAATATTAATGACCTCAGCCTTCTGTGTATAGACAGGATGTGAGAGTGACCCAGCTAGACCACTGTCTCCCTACAGCAGGTTATCTATGCAAGCCCCACCTTCAGGAAACCTGGGGGTGGGGGAGGTTACTTACCTTGAAATACAAGGAACTGCCTCTACCTTCCTTTCCCAGCTACCCTTTCCTCTCTTACTGCCTCTTCTCATTCCCAAGCCTCTTCCTTCAAATTTACCATCCTCTTAAATAAGGCCTAAACAAAATGTTTGGAAAAGCAGTTTGTCCCCTTCAGAAAATTGGTTTCAGAATGAAAACACTAAGAAATGAAAATGAAGTCAGAAGTGGAGGACTCAGCCCTAGCTCTACCACTTTCTGATTCTGAGAGCCACATAACTCATGCACCTCATTTTCTGCCTGTGGAGTGAGCAAGGCCACAGAACCTCTGCCATGAAGCAGGTGCTTCAATTACTCTCCTGCTGGCAAAAGCCCCAGTTTGGTTAGCTATGTGCTCCCCATCATGGGCAAGTTTGAATACTGCCCCAAAGGCAAACAATTTGGTTGAGCACCGCCCCCCCCCCAGTAAAGTGTCAAAAGAGCCATGAGTCCTTAAAAAGGGTAAAACAGCTATAAATAGCAAGCTCACTAAGACCAGCATTTGAATAAATGTGGTAAAACTCCCACAAAGTTGGATAATCTGGGGGCATTACTCATGACATCACATGTTTTCTTCATTTACCTCATTCATATACACCTAATTTTTATTATGACTGAAAAGTTTAATCTTTACTTTCAAGGATACCACTTGACCTTTTCTCCCCTGGACCAAGTATCAAACACTTTATTCCAGTTCCTGCTAAGCAGGAACAAACAAATTATTCCAGTTCCTGCTAGGCAGGATGATCTGAAAGAGGAAAACTCCCCACAATCCTGACCTGGACAGCAATCCTCCAGGAGAGTGAAGAGGGGGAAGAGGAAGAAAATTTAACTAAAATGATGGTTTTTAATGGGAACCAGAAGTATGGTTACAAGTACATGGTCCGACACAAAAAACCTGTGGGTTTATCAGGAGTTGGAAGGTTACAAAATAATGAGGGTAACACTGGGTACAGGAAGAAAAGCTGTTCCAGAACCTCATGAGCCAAGCTAATACGGCCTCTCCCTGCGATCCTGTCTGTGCTCCCCCCTGCAAGAAAAAGTATCCATTAGGTCTGAGTTACCAACCTCTCCACCCACCCTACCCCCCACATCCGATCTATCCATCTGCCCCTGCTACCCAACCCCAAGGACTGTCAAGACTCTAAATACAGAGTATTTAAGCATGGGTCTACAGATTAGTCTCCCAAGATAATTTTCCTTCCTTCCTTCCCTACCCACTATGGTTACAATCTCAGCTTTCCAATCAAGCCCTCAAAATTAAACCACTTTCTCAACAGAATCTTGTTATCTGCTATCCCATGACCTCTGTTCAATTGCTCTACTTTTATCTCAATTTAGAGTCTTACTTACCTGGAGTCCATCTTGCCAGGGCCAAAGCCACCTCTGTCCCCACCACCCCGGCCCCCTCGGAAGCCCCCACGGTCCCCGCCTCGGCCTCGGTAGCCACCCCGATCATAGCCTCCTCTGCCACCACGACGATCATCTCCATAGTTACCGCCTAGAACAAAAGAAATGATATATCATATCCCCCAAATCCCTCCTACCTTCCCTCTAGGCTCCCTGCTTAAAATTAAGGGCTTTTTGATCCCAACTCATTACCAGCTCTGCCTCTTCCTTACCCATATGAGAGCCTCCTGGTCCCCCTCCTGGGCCATCTGGTTTAGGGGCCTTACATTGGTTGCATTCATTCCTCCAAGAGAAGTTCATGTTTTCACATGTACTGAGAAAAAGGAAGAGAATTAGTCTGGAGGAGTGGGAAGTAGGCAAGACTCAGAATTAGGAAAAGTTCAGGAACCTTACAGATACAGTGAGGACTGAGGCCTTCCAAAGACAACAAAGGCTTGCTTCTCAGAAGTAGAAACAGGAACAAAAACTGCAGATGACGGAACAAAGTTCAATACCTTTCCCACTATGGTGACCTTACCTAGGTAAGCTCTTGGCCCAATCCGTCCCCATCAGTGGGGCCTTGACATATATTAGTTTGGAAAAGTCACAAGTCTACCATAGTATCAAAGACACATGTAAGAGGACTAAAGAAATAACTGAAAAAGTTTCACTCACGGATTAGGACACTTCCAGTCCCCAGCTCGCTGCTGTCCTCCACCGCCGCCACCTCCACTGGGGAATCCTCCCCGGCCACCACCACCACTGCCACCACCTCCATAGCCTCCACGGCCCATGGGTCCTAAGGTAGATACAAGTATGGGTCTGCTTCCAGGTTTGGTTAACCTAACCTTCTTTTCTATGCAAGCCCTTACCATCCTCCCATCTCCTCATCACCTCTTTATACCAGCAGCAAGAAATAACTCCTCACCTCCTCGCCCTCGGCCTCCACGACCATTGCCACCACCCCGATTGAAGTCTGCCCGCCGAGTAGCAAATGAGACCTTGATAGGATTCCCAGAGAATTCTTTACCTAAAGAAATAAACGAGGTATAAAAAGACACTTTTTATTAAGATCTGTGGGTTCAAAAGTACACATGGTACAACCAAGGTAAGAAAGGACAATGCCTACCCATCAGCTGGGAGAAAATATTCACAAATCATATATCAGACAAGGGATTAATCTCACACAACTGAGCAACCAAAAAACAAAGAACCCAATCAAAAAATGGGCAGAGGATATGAACAGACATTTTTCCAAGGAAAAGATACAGATGGCCAACAGACACATGAAAAGATGTTCAACATCACTAATCATGATGGAAATGCAAATCAAAATTACGCTAAGATATCACCTTATACCCATTAGAATGGCTATAATCACCAAGACAAAAACAACAAATGTTGGCAAGGTTGTGGAGAAACGGAAACCCTAATTCACTGCTGGTGGGAATGCAAACTGGTGCAGCCTCTATGGAAAACAGTATGGAGATTCCTCAAAACATTAAAAATAGAAATACCTTATGACCCAGCAATCCCACTCTCAGGCATCTACCCAACCGACATGAAATCAACCATCACAAGAGGCTTATGCACCCCTGTGTTCACTGCAGCATTATTCACTATAGCCAAGAAGTGGAAGCAACCCAAGTGTCCCTCAAGTGATGATTGGATAAAGATGTGGTATATATATATATATATACAATGGAATACTACTCAGCCATAAAAAAAAAGACAGAACTGTCCCATTTGCAACAACATGGATGGACCTGGAAGATACGTTAAGTGAAATTAGCCAGAGACAGAAGGTCAAGCAGCACATGATTTCACTCATATGTGGAATATAAACGAACACATGGACAGAGAGAACTGGTTGGTGGTTACCAGGGGGAAGGGGGCTGGGGAGTGGGCACAAGGGGTGAAGGGATGCATCCATATGGTGATGGACAAATGATAATGTACAATTAAAACCACACAATGTTATAAACTATTAAGACATCAATAAAAAAAAAAAAAGACAATGCCTTCCTGAAAAGGTTTATAATCTAATGAGACATAGGCAAAATGAAACTATAATGAAATAGCAGATAAAGTAAAATGTTGGAAAACTCAAAGGAACCCTCAAAATGTAGCCTGTGTTTCCCAAGGCTAGTTGCCCTATCCCCCACCCTCACCCGCCTCCTCATACATACCATCAAACCAGTCAATAGCTGCTTTAGCAGAAGGTGGGTCATCAAATGATACCGTTGCCTCTCCCTTCAGCTTGCCTGTTTCCCTGTCTGTGTACAGATTTATCATGGGCTGCCCAGTTTTCTTATTTGTCTAAAGAAAGCAACATGAGAACAGTCTTACAATACATAGCACTACCCACCTTCCAACGTCCTATTCCAGAACACCTGGGGTTTATTATAACCACACTAGCTCCTCTCTTCTCACTATTTCCTGTCTTACATGTAACTTGAATTAAACCCATTGATTACAACGGTTCCTCACTTCACTATTAGAAGATAAAACTAAAGATTATAGCCTACGAATTCAAAAGTTTAGGACACTCCCTTTTTTATCAATTAATTGTGCCTTGTGTTAAGATGTGATTTCTTCTAGAAAATGACAACAGTTAATGTTCTTTCCTCAATCAATTAAGCTGGCAACCATTAAGACTTTTTTTTTTACTCATGTGTGAAATCCAAAATCCTACAACTGACAGAAAGCATCCACTCTGCTCCACAAGTACCTTAATAATACCAATCTGCTTGAAGTAATCAGCCACAGACTCAATTGTAACATTCTCGCCCAGGCCTTGCACGAAGATTGTGTTGTTGTCTGAATTATCCTGTTCTGCTTGTTGAACACAGGAGGAAATGTGAATTTGAAGAGAGAAAACAAGCAAAACAAGTCAGTGACCCTTTAATAATCTAACTTTAAGAAATACTTGATATTAAGCTTTCAAAGAAAAAAAAATTCTAAAGCAACCAATATAATTTGGCTTAGTCAGACAAATGGAAGAAATCCACATCCCTTCTATTTCATTATTTGAGTGCCTGTATGCTAGACATTTCACAAATTTAAATTCAGTTTTACAACTACCCTTTGAAACATGTTAATACCCATTAGAGAAACCACCACAGCTCAGGAGTTAATTGTCCAAGATCACACAGTTAAGTACACCAGTGTCTGTCAACTTTTGCCTGAAGGCTCCAAGGTAAGAAACCTATTTTTTACCCTCAAGTCCAATATACAAACATAACCAAAACAAAAGATACACTAAATGCTTCCTTCATGTGTCTTTTCATTCACTAATTTGGTCATGATGCACATTTTAAGAAACCACTCCCCTGTAAACCAGCAGTTCTGCAATATGGTCCACTCACAGATGAGTCAGCATCTCGAGACTTGCTAGAAATGCAGAATGTAGGGCTCCTACCAGACCTACTAAATTGCTGGGGGAGGAAACCGTTGATCAGGTATTTCTGATATATGCTCCTTTATAAGTCATTACTACAGCTACATCTAAATTCCCTTCCCTTCATTTTCCTTCTTCTCTACCTCTGCTCTTCTTTTTCAGATTCCTTTAAGTTTCAAAGAACATCCAGGGACTAAGTCCTGATACCATTTTAGCCATTCTTTCCTGCCAACTGGGGACTCACCAGAGTCATGACGTGATCCTTGGTCCCGAGGGCCTTAAGTCACATGGGAAAAAAAAAAAAAAAAAAAAAAAAACAAGGAAAGAGGAGCCGTTAGTCAACAGGTAGAGACAGACAAGGAAAAAAAATTAACACCAAATCCAAACTCTTGCAAAATATCAGGTACGTGCTCACAGCCTCACTCCAAACCCTGTCCTCAGTTGCCTGCCCAGAGAAAATCCTAGGCAGGGCTGGGGAAGACACAGGCCCCTTTTCTTAAGATCTGTATATAACTTGAGTCTGCACAGGGACGACTCCACACTTCAGAAAATGCTGCCTCCCCCAGCTCAGGCTGGGAAATGTCCTCAGCACAGATTGGGGGGCCAGGAGGGAGACCCATTGAAGTTAACAAACCAACTCATAGCGTGGCCCTGTTCTCTCATCCCAGAGAGAAATGGGCTCACCAGCAGCAATGTGATATGCATCCATCCAGTTTCTCCAAACTTTTAACACCAAAGACACTTATCCCTTGTGGAACAATTTTTCAGAACAATTTTTAATTTCATCTTTAGAAACCATTCTTAAAACCATGTTAAGTTTCCCCAAAAAACACATGAAAATAAAAGACATACATAAAAGCTATTGTATTTTTAAAGCATGTCCCAGGAAACAGACCAGAAATCTTATTTCCGTAATGCAGCCTCTATTTTTTTTCCAGAGACCATCTTTGACCAAAGTTTATCTGAATTCACCATATATATATAGTACCCACACTCAATGACACCTAAATCATGAACCCGAGCCTTTGGCTTTAAATGTTGAGACAAATCAAGAAACCTTTTGTTAGTTAACCAAACCAGAAAAGTTCCAGCTTACTGGGAGACTTCTCAAATTTGCCATTTTTCCATGAATTCAGTTTGTGCTGTTTAAGACTTGGTTATTTCCCATGAGCCACACACGCTCCCAACCTTTCTTGAAGCAGTCCACACCTTCCTTCCCAGAGCTAGTTTCTATTTTCCATCTGAGTTGCATTTAAGTACATATATATATAGAATTACATTGACACCATTCAGTATTTAATATATAAATATATACCAACTTCACCATCCTCAGGGCAAGGCAGTATTTCACATTCCTCTTCCAGAATTAAAACATTTGGAGGTTGTTATACACACACACTAGCCTTGGACACACTGATCAAAAGGATCCTAAAGCCAAGTTGGCAACACGTGTTCCAGCACACACTCTCCAGTTTCTCGTAACGGTGGTCACTAAGTGCCAGGTGTGGCAACACTCCTGTCAGAGGCCTACTAAACACCTCTTATTAACCTGGGTCAAACCAATTTGGTACCAGAGGACTGCTGAGTCTTACCCCTGCCTGCCTCCAGGTTAGCACACATCTGGCAGCAGGTGGCATTCTATCCCACCCCTTTCTAGAGGTGGTTCTGGACACTTTAAAACCTTTGACACTTAAAACACGCTAAGACATCTGCAAATGAACAATCAGACAAAGCATTGCTGGGAGTTGGGAATTTTGGAAACTCTGTTCACTTACCACCAAATTTATTGAAGCCACCACGGTCACTTCCGCTGGAGAAGACAAGTTAGAAGAAAGGACATGAAGCTTCCAACGGCTACAAAAGGGCGTTTTTTGATTTTAACATTCCCCAAACATGGGTAGATGTTTTGGGAAAAGGATACAAGTGGCTACTAAAATACATTCCCCTTCCTGACCACCCCTTGTCTGACCTTTGAGCGTGTCACACACACGTGTGCAATTTCTCAGACACAGTTTTTAAGGATTTTGCTTTAAAAGGTTATGTATCTATTTCCTCTGGAAAAAAAAAATGACCCATTTTCCTTGGTCGTTCTTCCGATGTAGCAGATGTTTTTTCCTCTTGTCGTGAGTGGTTGACAACCCAATAGTTGGTTTAAAAACCCTACCCCCAATTTACCCAGAAGACATTTCACACCAGGCTGGGGTAGCCCTGAACACATTTTTGTGGTTTTTGCTATGAAAGCAGCAAGCAGACCCAACCCCGTTCCATAAAAAGTCAAAACCAAAGGCAATTTCCCCTTAAAGCGAGACAAACTCAGCTAAGCCCTATCCTAACTACTGAGCTGTTTTTGATCTCCCCCCACCCCCGGGGTCACCCCTTCTACACTGTGAGAAGAGCGGAGTATTTTGCAATGTCACCTTTCATACCTGTGGCACATAAAATGCAGAGCAAGTTAACAGTCACATAACAGTTGTTTTTCTTTTTAAAGTTTTGCATTAAACACACGCACACAACAGAGTTTTCCTTATCTTTGTACAGTTTTTGAGAATGCCCCCACCCACCTCTGAATACTTACCATATACAAACTCACATTTAAATAACCTACTTTTTCCAAGAGAAATAACACACTGACATTCCTCCCCTTTTCCAGGGAGACAGAGTAGGGTACTTCAAATCATATTTACCAACAGATTTGACGAATGCATTAACATCAAATCTAAGGTTTTACTTCAAATCAACTACAGCAGGAAGTGGAGGAAAGAAGGTCCAGCTGGACAAGTAACCAGGGGAAGGGGGACAGTGGAGCAAATAGGTGTGATACCACTGTCAAACGTATCTTGTCCAAAAGGTCTGCACATTTCAGACAGCCCCATACACCAAGCCACACACAAAATTATTAGTCAGTCAAATTAGTGCAAATCAAGCTCATGGATTCAAATGACTACAGAATACGGGAAGAGTAGCCAATTCCTGGAAGCTGAAGTCAGGTTAACCATTAACAACTCCCTTAAAGGACACATGGGAATACAAGTAATAAGTTTCCCTATTACCAGGAGTGGGATCATCAGTTTCCCTTGCAGAGAAAGAAGACTTTACTTCCATGTTTCTTGCCTAGGATATCAATGACTCCAACCCATACACACTCATATATTTTCTCTCTTTCTTTGGAAACAGAAGCGTCAGTACTCAAATCTCTACTCAGAGATGTGGGGAGGAGTTCAGGTTCCCAAGTTGTCACAAAAATAAAATGGGGATGTACAAAGAAAACAGTCAATGTCCCCAAATCAAAGCCCTCACAAATCCCTAGAGTAAGACTAACCATGCACTAAGGGACTGGGCTTCAAGGGAGATTCATGCAGCCCTCCACATTCCCCCACTGATGTTACTCCCTGGCTCACAAGACACCTACCCCATGCCGCCTCTGCCTCCACGGCCACCTCCACGACCTCTGGGTTCATAGCCACCACTGCTGCGGTTGTAACCACCACCACCGCCCCGGCCGCGGCCCCCACGATCCTGCTGGCCTCCCCCGTAGCCACCGCTGCCACCACTCTGGTCCTGACTTCCATAACCGCCGCCACTGCCACTCATGGAGGACTGATCTTGGCCATAGCTACCTGTCAGCAAAGAAAGAATGCTTTAAAAATGAGAAAAAAACACCTGTGAACTGGCATAAAACAGTTCAACAGTGCCAAAGGATAAATAACAACAGAAATAAAAGGGTAGGAAACGAGAAAGCAAGATTTTTAAGAACACTTTTACGGTAAAAGCCAAGCAATGGAACATAAATCCTTACAGAAAATAGAAACAAAACTGAAGACACCTTCTCACCTCCACTACCCCCTCCACCACCTCCACTGCCACTGTTGTACTGGTTCTGCTGTCCATAGCCCTGAGGGGGATTATAGGAGCTTGGCTGTTGTCCATAGCTTGGCTGCTGTCCACCATAGCCAGACTGCTGGCCATAGCCACCACTCTGGGGCTGCCCATAGCCGCTGCTCTGAGAACCGCTACCGTAACTAAAAAAAGGAAAAAGACAGAATCATAACGCCAGCATGTTCAGAACTTCCTTTTGCTTTTGATACATCCCATTCTCTGTACCCAAGAAAGACCCACCCCCATTACTCCTCATAATTGCTCCTACTGTTGGCCACATCATTCCTTATCAATTCACCCCTACTCTTTCAGGCTTCCCCCCTCCTTACCTTCCCGAGGTGCTGCTAGGAGCCGGCTGCTGGCCATAGCTAGGGTAGGAGGACTGCTGCCCGTAAGACGATTGAGAACTCTGGCTACCGCCATAGCCACTAGTTGAGCCATATCCTTGGGGAGCTGACTGAGTGCCATAGCCTGCTACAAGAAAAAGAGAAAGGAAACCACGAGAGCCATGAAGAAAAAAAAAAGCCGGGAAATGGGTTGAAGAAAATATTATATACTACCTAATACTACCCACACTTGAAAAGTCCACCTCTTAAAAGCTGGTTAGAAATCTTGCAATTCACAAAGAAGGTACCCTTGTCTTCTACCCAAGGCTTATGGCTCCAACTTCTACCAACTTTGGAGTTCCAATCTCATCCCACCCATCCCAAAGCCATTCACCAGGACCACAACCAATCACCCCAAAAGATCCCTATTCATTAACAGCATTTTAACCCGATCGTATGTGTGCAGTACAAACAGAACCAACATTATGTACACTGCAGGACCTCAGGGCAAATTCCATCTCCTTGTGTATCACGTGATGTTCAGTAATCTGACTTCAAACATCTTCAAGCAGATCATTTTCTCCCTTAAGTTTCAAAAACCTAAAACTTTCTCTCTTTAGCGAATACCCTCCCCTACGTTTCACTTTCATGCTAAAGGGAAATGGACCAAAATGCAGCATCAAAAGAAAAGAGTCAAGAAAATAAAAGGAACAGAAATACAAACCAATAAGCATTTTTGTTTGAAAGGACTCACTCCAAAGAGTTTTAAGGGCTAAGACTAGTTAAAGGAAAAGAAACATGGGACAGTTTCAACACTTCAGCATTGCTCAGGTTTAAGAAAAGCAACATTCAGAAAGAGCAGGAAGAGGCGGGGTGATCCACTCAAAGAGACTCACTGTTCTGGGTCTGTCCATAAGAAGAACCATAGCTGCTCTGGCCATAGCCTGAAGTGTCCGCTGACTGACCGTAACCACTGTAACTCTGCTGTCCATAGGGCTGACTGCTCTGCTGGGAATAGCCCTGCCCAGGCTGGGTGGGGTAGGCCCCATAGCTGGAGAAAAAGAAACAGCACAATTAGAAAAAGGTACCCCAGCCACCCTTGCCCTCTACAAACTCTAAAAGCCCAGAAATGACATTCACCTTTGGGTTGCTTGTTGGGTATAATCTGCAAAAAAACACAGAAAATACAATTATTAAAAAAAAAGAAAGAATACAATTACATTACCTTCAGCCATCCCTGAAAAAATAGAACTAAATTCCTTAATTCAAGCCCTGGGACCTCCAGATAAGAGAATCAACAAACAAGACTATGTTGCAAGAAAGGGGAGAGATTCTCCCCTAAAACACTAGTTGAAGGGAGGGGCAAGCAGGCAGATAAGTCAAGTTTTCTTGCAATAAAGAAAAAGCAAATTACGGCAGACACCAAAGGGCCTTTACTACTGGAAAAACCAAGAATCTTGGTGGACAGCTACAATTTCCTGTGAATTCAATTGGTGTGAGGAACTGCACAAATTCACACAGATTTCGTTTTCACACCCACTCTATGAGGAAAGTAACACCAAGAATCAAACTAAAGTCCCAGAGCTACTTAAGCGGATTTGAATTCAAGCTGGAGGCAGCCGTGTTCGGAATGCGGCCTCCACTTTCGCAACCGAGACCCAAAGAACAAGAACGTCTCAAAATTCTTCACCCTTTGCCCAATCTTGCAAATTGGCAAAGTGGGCTTCCAGAACAAAGCCAGGCGACCAAAAGAAAAGAGCCCTCGAATCCCAAACGACAAATCATCATCCAAGTGTTGGCCCCAGGAGGCAACAGTCAACTGGTCGTCGAGTCCCCAGCCCTGCAGCTCCAAACGATTCCGCGTTTCCTCATCTACTCTGCCTTCCTCGGAGCTGAAGAGACGGCAAACCAAATGCAGCGAAAGCGCTTTTAAAACGCCACACTGAAAACGCACTAGCCACATCAACGCACCTCCTCAGTACAGGAACCGAGGCGCTTCCCCCGCAGGAAAGAGTAAAAGGAGCGGGAGAGAGTGCGGCCTCGGGCAGCCGTTCTTTCGGTTCCCACCTCATTAAGAGGAAATTTAGGCGGGAAAACCCTCGGGCCCGGTTCCCAACTTCGTTGGACGACCCCCCACAACCGTTAAGCGGGCGCGCGGCCCTAATCCCAAGCCTCCGCCCCCGGCCGCGTGGCAACCGAGGCGGGAACCGGGCGGTCCCGCCCCTTCCCGAGGGGGCCCCGGGGAACTAGGCCCACACCCGACGCGCCGCGCGAAGTCGCCAGCGGAGGGTCTCGCGACAAAAAGGAGCGCCAACACGAGGCGGGAGGGGGCTCGCGCCGCCAGAAAGGGGGGAGGGGCCAGCAGAGCGCGTGCGCGCACCGAGTGCCCGGATGCAGCACTGCGACAAAGCGGGCCCGAGCGCCGGGCTGGGACCGAAGGGAAAAAACGGCTACGAGAACCAAGCATTTCCATCCCTGTCTCACGTTTCAAATCACCGAGAAGCGTCCCTCCCAACCCTCACCTCAAATAAAGGGACTGCGAAGGGAAGACCTCCTGCCCCGCGCAAGGCGCCAGAGGAGCGAAACAAAATGGCGACATCGGCCTCCCCTTTCCACCCCTCTCTGTGCTTCCCGCCACAGTGGTGCGACAAGATCCTACACGCGATCACCACCCGGGTCCCACCGAAAAACAAAAGCCCAGCTGGGAGAGAACGAGGCCCCAGGCCGGCGCGCCACCGCCGCCTCGTGCCTTTACATACCGTTTGAGGCCATGTCCGCGCACGCGCGCACAGGCCGACAAGCAACAAGATTCCAACACCACGGAGCACCGACGCCTCGAGGACTGAGCTGCCCCGCCTCCTGCGTCGAGGTTTATGTACGCCTCCCCGCCTACGTGCCGCGGAGGAATGCACCAAGTGCATAAAGGAACAGGGGGAAGCATGGCTGGACTCCTACCACTTTTCAAGGAGTATACGGGGTCTGAGCAGGCAGAAGGGAAGCACATTAACTAAGAATCTTGCAAATAATATATATAATCATGTTTCTCTGATAAAGAACTCGTATTCGCTCTGCAGGATTAGCCCACTATTCACTTCCACCCCTATAAAGGCATAATGGTACGGTCTTGTTAACCTCTGGGGGCGGGGCGAGGGGGCCCAGGGCGTCTGCGGACCCAACTGTAGTCAAAGCTGGGAGGCACGGGACGGGAACTGAAATTCCTCTGGCTGGCCCCTTTCACTGGGCCCCACTTTCACTCAGGATGGCGAGATCCTGCGCTCCGTTGTCCTTCAACGACACCAGACGCCTCGTCCTTCCGGCCGCCAACCTCCTTCTCTGGCTCTGAAGTTCCTCCCCGACAGTCCACACCGACCCTCTCTCTTCCTGGGTTTCGGTTTTCACTTCATAGTCTTTCAGGGTCGCGTTTCCTTAGTCCTTACCAGGGTTTGTAAATTGTGACGTTTGACCTGAAAGAAAGCATAGAGTTAGGCCTGACCCCTGGATCCTCGTTTGGTCCAGCACTGATCCAAACCCTTATGACTTTGCCCCTGACTGGCGGTGGAACGGGAAAGCCCAGACCCTCTGGACCTCAGAGAGTGTTGAGATTAGGTTAGGGGTCTCCTAGCCTTTTACTGATAAGTAGCTACTTTTTATTTTCCTGAAGCCCTACCAAGGAGCCAATATGGAGATCCAGTAATAACTATTTGCGTATGGCTTAAGTGGTTTCAAAATGCACAATTGCTTTCCCATCACAATCTTGTGAGGAAAGTAAATGTGTCTCTATTTTATAATAAGAAAAGTGAGACTCAGCCCAAGTGCAATCCATGATTATAGAGCAGCTGAGGGTCAGATCTGATTCGAATCCAGGTCTGTGTGGCTGCAAAACACTCCTTTCGTTGGTTACATGAACATTTTGCAGTGCTCTGAAGCCTGTTTACTCCCTGTGAGAGCAAGGACAAAAAGTGGAGTTCAAATTAACTTGTAACTTGCTGTCTAATCAGCCTTGCCTGGAAAAGGCAATTTGAGAGTACTGAATAAAACAAGACAAGTGTGGTTATTCCTGGTACTCATGCCATGCAGATTTTCCTTCCCAGTTTACCTTCAACCGGGGTTCCAGAAGTTCCTTTGTAGGTTTGACATGTTTTCCTAGAGAAACAATTGAGGGCTAGGCCCTAGGCTTGCCCACAAAATTCTACTAAACCCCTAATTTAGGCCCTGATGATCCTTGAACACCCTGTCACCCACTCCACCCTCGTTGGGAGGGCAGTGTGACTGTGGAGTGAGGGCAAATGGAAGTCCATCATTCCTTCATTCATTCTACAAATATTTATTAAGCGCCTGCAGTATTCCAGGCACTATTCTGGGTACTGAGGATGCATTTTTGTGCAAAACAGATGAAGCAACTTAATAACAAAGCTAACATTTAATAATGATAATATTTATATATTATATATAACACATTTATAATAGCTTAACACTTTGATGAGGCTTACTCAGCATCAAGCACTGTTCTGAGTCTTTGAGTATAACTCATAATAGGCACAGAAAGATCAAAAGCTATGCCTAGGGCTACACAGAAAGTGGCAAAGCCGGGTTCCCAACCCAGGCATCCTGGCTCGGAGTTCCTGCTCTTAACCCCTGTGCTTCAGCAAACATTGCTTGAGCACTGCATAGTATGTACCAAGCATGGGGCAGACCTAGAGAGAGGAGGATAAAAAAGATGCAATCCCTGAACCACAGGACCTTATAGCCCGTGGGTGAGATGTGGGTGAGACATATGGATCCCAAAGTGTATTTGAATCAAATGTGGTAAGTGCTGTGACATGGAATCAAGGACTCTGGGAACTCTGGCAGGCGCGTCATCCATCAGGTAGACAACCACAGAAGAGGAAAGAGAGGTGGTGACACTGAAGCCAGCCCTTACAGGATAAGTAAGAGTTCACCAAGCAGTGAGAGAGGAAAGGGTGTAACAGGTGGAGGGAATGACAAAGACAAAGGCAGGGGTGGGGAGGGCAGAGTACAGGGAGTGACAGGTTTACATTGTGAGCTCTGAAAGGCTACATCAAGTGACCATTTCTCCAGGCTTATCTCTGTCAGTGGCCCTCTCCTGAATCACATCGAACAGGGACCTCTCACTTCACCTTAAAAATCTCCTTACTTGACATCCCTGCTCCCTGCCCTCCCACCTTTCCCACTGTCCCTCTGTCTCCTTCCCCTGCTCGCCCTACAGACAGCAGTGCTCTCCAGGGTTCTGTCTTCAGCCTTCTTGGCTTCTCTCTGGAGACCCAAGGCCCCAATTATGACTTGGTGTAAGATGCAGCCTGCAGACAGGTTTTGCGTAGCCAGCATGTCGTTTTTAATTTTTTTAACTAGTCGCCAATACTAAATATAGGGGGAAAATCCAAACTTCTGGCTTTTCTTTTTTGTGTGTGTGAGGAAGACCAGCTCTGAGCTAACATCCGTTGCTAATCCTCCTCTTTTTGCTGAGGAAGACTGGCCCTGGGCTAACATCCGTGCCCATCTTCCTCTACTTTACATGGGAAGCCGCCAGAGCATGGCTGACAGGCAGTGCGTCAGCAGGCACCCGGGATCTGAACCCACGAACCCCAAGCTGCCAAAGCGCGAATTAAACTGCTGCCCCACTGGGCCAGCCCCTGGCTTTTCTTGAAAACTGGAGGCTCTGGTCATCCTGGGCCTACTTTCCCAGAGGTCAAGGGTCAGCTGGAGCAAGAAGCCGCTGGGGCATGTGCTTGCAGTTCACCACAGTCTCCCTTACTCCCTAATGTTTCTGTGGTGGGAGACAGTATCAATTGCCATTTATATCAGGAGTTGAATGCAGTTTTTCTTAGAGTAGAGTTAAAAGCAAGAGAAAATATTTCTTCAAATGTAGGAAAACAAAGCAGGCCCTGGTTTTCAGGCTTCCAGCTGGCCCTTGAAGACATTCGGGTTGGTGATCAGTTCCCAGATCAGGGATTCTTAACCTCTTTTTGTATCAGGATTTAATGAAGGGTGTGGACCCCTTCTTAGAATAATATTTTTAAATGCATAAAACAAACTTTGTAAGAATACAAAGGAAACCAATGGAAATATATTTCTTAAATATAAAACCAATGGAAATATTTTCAAATATTTCCTAAAAACATTTTTGTGATCAAATATGCAGATCTGATCATGTAATAACTATCTTAATTTTGAAGTAGAGGGGAATATAAAAAATGTTTTAAGGTACCTACAACAAGTGCAACGTGGTACGACAATTTCTAAGATTTCTGTCAGTGACAAAGACCCAGAAACTGTTGTGATTCATTGCCTACAGTCATCATATTCAGAAAAATGCTAAATGTCAATTGGAGGTTAGTGAAAATTACCATGTAATGTTTCCCCGTCCAAATCTGTGACCGCCTGACTGCTATCCTCAGACCCCTAGTGAGGACTCCATGTTAAAAACTCTAGATAATCTCATCCACATTATGCCTTCAGCTCCCGGATGTGTACATCCAACCATGACCCTACTGAGTTCCAGGCCTATCTCTTGATCATCTTCAGCCCAATTTTGTCAAACAGATGCATAACATGAGGTTGGAGGCAGCAACCATTCATGGAAAATTCAGATGTTCTGGCCAGCATAGCAGCCCACGCGTTTCGTTCTTCAGGAGTGGCTTTGGTGGAGGTTATGACATCCTTAGTATCATTAATGTCAATGGCATGAGGCAACAGCGCTGGAATTTCCATTAGAAAAGTACCGACGTGTTGTTGGACCCTTGGCCTGGTATGTATTACTGGCTGGGAAGCATCCAAGCTTGACTCTTGACCCTCTCAGAAATTTGATAACCACTTGTCATAATCCCTTTCCGCTTAAACTAACTAAAGTGGATCATGTCCTCTGCAACTAAGAAATCCAATTTATACCATTGTCATTGCAGCATTGCCTGTATGTCAAAATATTAGAAACCACCTAAGTGCCCATCAATAGAGGATCTGGTTGACTTAATTATTATACAGCAAGGTTTCTCAGTCCCAGCACTTCTGGCATTTGGGGCCAGTTAATCCTTTATTTTGGGGGACTGTTCTGTGTATTCTAGGATATTTAGCAGCATTCCTGGCCTCTATCCATTAGATGTTAGTAATAACCCCCAGTTGTGATAACCAAAATCGTCTCCAGGCATTGCCAAATGTCCCTGGGGTAAGTAGAGGGGGCCAAAATCATCCCAGACTGAGAACCACTGGGATAACAGCTATACCATGAGATTTAAAAAATGAAGTGGATCTAAATGCACAGATATAAAGACTATCCAAGTTCTGTTATTAATGGGAGGCCATCAAGGTGCTCGACGACATGTGTAATATGCTACTATTTGGGTTTGAAAGCAGGGAAGGAGAGTTACTGACGTATATGTTTGTTTATACATAAAATATCTCTGGAAGAAGAGAAAATCAGTAACTGTTTATTTCTGGGAAATTTGGAGTCAAGTGTGTGAAGGAAACTCACTTTTCCCTGGATCCCCTTTTATGTTTTAATTTTTTACCATGAATGTGTATTGACCAATTCAAAAAACACATTGACTCTTACAGCACAGCTGGAGGTGTTAAGGGTGGGACCACAGAGGAGGGGTGATTAGTTTTGCAGTGGGAAGGGTGGGATAGGTCAGCCTTCCCTGAGGAGATGACATTTCAAGAAGGAGTTTACCAGGTGGATAAGGCATTTGTCAGCCCAAGAATAGCATGCACAAGGGAAAGAGGGAGGAGCCAGCTTGACTGAGGGCCTGTCCTGGTTAGGCTCTTTGGCTGTCTACAGGGCTCAGGAGGAAGAACAGGCAACGTCCTTCTTCTCAGGAGACTTCACTGGGCCTGAGGAACAAAGTGGAGGGATGGAGTGAGGGCTTTGGGCCAGACCTGGGCCACCTCTAGCCTGCAGTACGTCTTTGTGCAAATTAGAGAAAGGGACCCTTTCTGCAGGCCGAAGCAGCCCATGCAAGGCCCAAGAAGAGAAGAGAACGGGAGCCGGATTTCCAGATTTCACTCAGCCCCAATTTGCCCCTCGGCAGACGACTTTTCTGCAGGACAAAAGCCACACCGTCTTAAGCAGAGGCCCTGAGGTGTAAGACGACTCTGCTACTTCACATCACTCAAAACAGGAATAAAATAAAGCAACCTAGTAGATCTATTGTGAATATCAAATGATATTTCCATCTGGAAATCACTGTAGCTGGGGCTGGAACATAGACGGTATGAATAAATGTCCTTTTCTCTCTCACGTCCTTCAAGATGTATGGCTCCAAGCAAGAAATAATCATTTTATTATTTCCTTGGGCAGTGCCCAGGACAGGAAGTGCCCCTGTGTGGGGACCAACTCAGGTTTTGTGTCTCTATGAGAGGTTGTCATGGTAAACAGAACTGGGAAGATAAACACCGGGCAGATAATTGGGCTGTGCTAAGAGAAAACCTGCTTGGACCAGCTGGAAGAGGGCGACACAGGTCTCTGGGTCTGAGTGAAAAGGGCAGAAAGCCTCCCAGGAGACAGGGCAGAGGCGAGGAGTTTGGTGGTCATGGTGACAGAGTAGGAAATCGTTCCTTGCGTACTTCCCCTTCGAAACGGGTTAGAGGTCCCAGGGGAACAAATTGGGTGTCCCAAAATACTGATACCTGAAATGTAACAGAAAGGCTCTGGTGGCATTTCTGCATCATTGCCTCTAGCGTCTCTAGCTCTAAAGAAAAAGGAGAAGGGAGAAGGGCCGAGAAAAGGTAGCAGTACAGGGGCTTCCTGACAAATACAAAAAATCTGAAGAAACTTGTTTATGCTTGACTTGTTTATGCAAAGATTTGAACCCTAACATGCCAAATATATATATTTTTTTCAGATTCATTTGCATGTTTTGACAGGAAGATACATGTAAGAAAAGAGTTCTGACTTTCTCTGTGGGGCAACTAAAATGAAAATTACAGATATAAAAAAAGTTTTTTAATGGGTGTCTCAAGGGAACTATCTGAGCAGTAAGATCCACTTATGTACTTTTAAATTTTCTAGAAGCAACATTTTAAAAAGTAAAATGTATCAGTGAGATATTTTACACCATTTTTTTCATACTAAGTCTGAAATCTGGTGGGTCACCAAGATGAGCTTGGCCAGGCTGCACACAACAAGAATGAATGCACAGACAGACAGACACACGCACCTAGAAAGGCATCCCTTGTAATTTCCACGATAGACTTTTCTGTTTCCAACTAAGCAATTTTTTTTGGCTTTTTTTACTATTAAGAATTTTGCCCTAAGGCTCCTGGCTCTTAGCTCATTAGAAACCAGAGAATTTAGCCACTCCTTTCTTTAGTAAAAGCTTCATATGAAATAACTTAGGAAAGTTTTGCTTTAAAAAATAAAAAGCTTGAAAAACAGGCACGATTGCCTCTCATTTCAGGGGTTTTCTCCCCTGATGATCCTTACTGAAATAAGAAGACATTTTTATGGGTAATTTGGCTTTAGTAATTTTTAGGTGAATACGTGTTGGTTCACAAACTGGCCCCCGTGCACAGAGGGTAAGGGGAGACTGAAGAAAGAGACAGACCACTCCAGATTGGTCGCTGGCAGGTTTAATTGGCAAGGAACTTACAGATGAGGCTTGAGGCTTGTCTTGGGTGGCCACAAGACAGTGGATCTCCGCACACGCCCGCCAGAATCTTCAAAGTTTATGCGGAAGCCTTGATCAGGTTCAGTCACGTATACCGTCCAGATGGTCTCAACAGCACCAACACCTTACCCTCTCAAGGCTTTGTCGATGAAATGGCTCCAGCTGTGGGAACAGCAGGCAGAATATACACTTCAAGGACAGGAGATGGGATGAGGAGCCTCTGATTGCCTGGGTCCCACTCAAGGGACAACAGGTGGTCACGTCCTCTTGGTGCCCTCCTCCAACAAGATGTGTTTCTTCTCAGTGGTAGGAAAAGAAACCTATCACCCCGTCATCCAAAAACCTAACTACCACTGAGTGTAAAACTGGAGGTACAGGCCTGGTTTATTTTAGTCCACGGGAAAAGTAACATAGCTTGCTCAACATAATTGTTATTTGCTACTTTTCCTAAGACAGTAGGCAAAAACCTCTGGACCACTACCAAAATTGTGTGAAAAATCTGCTGATAATCATATCTAAATGTAGTGGAATTATGAGGTCATAATTCACCATGATTTGCATATTTCAGAACTTCCTTTTACTGGTCCAAGACAAGTAGTATTCACACTGAAACGGTTCAAATAAACTCTCCGGGTGAGAGTTTTCCTGACCTGACTCTTGAACTCATTTCTAGAACTCTTATTCAGTGGTATTATCTAAGGAATATAATAAGCATTTGATCTTATTCATCCTCTGCATCATCCTCATTCTGGGGCCAGGCGGGAACATTGCTGGTTATTGAGGGAGGGGAAAAGTCAGTACCATCAAGTAATTGGATGATCTATGATAACTTTGTGTCAACTTTGGTCTCAGCTATTTAGTTATTACCAAAAGCAAATAGATGTGCAGGACCTGCTTTACCAATAATTCATATTTTCACTTTAGCCTCTAAAATTCCTGAGGAATAAGACCTTTAATTTTTTTTTGTGAGGAAGACCAGCCCTGAGCTAACATCCGTTGCTAATCCTCCTCTTTTTGCTGAGGAAAACTGGCCCTGGGCTAACATCCGTGCCCATCTTCCTCCACTTTATATGGGACGCCGCCACAGCATGGCTGACAAGCAGTGTGTCGGCGGGCGCCTGGGATCCGAACCGGCGAACCCCGGGCTGCCAAGTGCGGATGAAACCGCTACGCCACCGGGCAGCCCCAAGACCTTTAATTTTTAATCTCTGCAAACACTATATGTCTCAAAAAGAGGCCAGAGGGCAAATGGGCACAGGCCTAAAGACAAAACACATTCTGATATTGAAAAGTCGGTGAAACCTGGAGGATGTTTACATAGAGATGATAAAATAAATACAATGATGTAAGTTTTTTCCCCCAACATGGGGAAAGGAACAACAAGGAGACTTCCCATAACAGAGAGCCTATGATTCTATAAATGGGATAATATAAAAATAGGTTCCAACAGCAGGGACTCCAGTTGGCATGCTGGGGGACCTTATGGCCACAGTGTCTGATGCGCAGGCTGGGAACACCACTGAGCTGTGTGCACTGCAGAGGCTGTTTCAGAGGCATGGACTGCGGGACGAGGTGAAGCACAGACAAAGCAAGAAGGGAACAGCAGAGTAGAACCGCTGCACTGCTTCAACAGATGGGCTGGCCACCTACTCTGTAAATTATATTAGTACTCCCAAAGCCCAAAATGGGATGGGCAAAGATGCTCCCCTATGGGAAAAATATAAAGCTCTGGATAGCACTGTAATTTAAACATATACTTTTGTGTGATAATACATGTCATAAAATTAATATTTTGTGGAAATGTATATATGTATGAAAAGAAAGAAAGAGAAGGAAGGAAGAAGAAAGGAACCCTGATTCGTGGGTTCAGATCCTGGGCGCGGACCTATGCATCACTCCTCAAGCCATATTGTGACAATGTCCCACCTACGCAATAGAGGGAGTTGGGCCCAGATGTTAGCTCAGGGCCAATCTTCCTCACAAAAAAGAAAGAAAGGAACCCCAAAAAGCTTTTCTTTAGGTAGGTTACATCTATCTATAGTTACATATTAAAAGTTAAAACTGATAATTTTTTAAAACACAAGAACACACAGCATACATCTCATTAGCCATCAGAGCGATAACGTCATTTCATGTTATGTAGTCTCTGGAAAACTCCAGAGAGTGAAAAAGACAAATAACCTCTTAGGATTATTAGGAAAATAGTTTTGACCTTGCAGATCCTCTAAAAGGGTTTGGGAACCCACAAAGGTCCCCAGACCTCACTTTGAGAACAGCTAAGCTAGATTATTATGCTGTGGTAATAACCCCAGAATCTCAGTAGCTTAACACACAAGTTTACTTCTTGCTTATGTGTCATGTCTGCTGAGGGCTGACTGAGGGTTCTGCTCTGCATTATCCTCATTCTTGGGCCAGGCTGGAACGTTGCTGGTTATTGATGAAGGGGAAAAGTCAGGGTGAGCAGGTCTCAGAAGTAAAGCTTTGGCCTGGTAGTTGCATATGTGTTGGAGGAAGTCAGCAAGAGGACCGCTGGGTGACCCGAGAGCTGGACCCGGGCAATCAGAGGCTCCTCATCTGCTCCCCTGTCCTTGGAATGTGTGCTCTGCCCACTGTTCCCACAGTGGGAGCCGTTTCAAAGACACAGCCTTGAGAGAGTGAGGTGTTGATGAGACCATCTGGATGGTGTGTATATGTGTCTGAACCCAGTTAAGGCCTCTATATAAATTTTCAAGATTCTGGCGGGTGGGTGCGGCTGCCCAAGACAAGCCTTGTCTGTAAGTTCCCTCGCTTAGTAAACCTGCCGCCTACCAGTCTGGAGTGGTCTACCTCATTCTTCAGTCTCCCCTTGCCCTCTGTGTATGGGGCCCAGTTTATGAACCAATATGTCATTTCCACTCACAGCTCATTGGCCAGAACTAGTCACATGGCTCTTCCTGACCACAAGGCTTGACGTGTGAAAATGATCCTTTTTCCTTGAAGAGATTTTTCTTTTTAATAGGGGAAGAAAGTCTTTGTCAGAAGCCCAGCAGACTTTCCCTGAGTCAAAATTGGACCAGTCACTGGTAGAGAGGAATAGTGTTACCCGAAGCGGCTAAGACCCATGATCGTGTTCCCGCTGGGCAGGAGGTAGGAGAACTACATCCCCGAACATATTGCTGCCTGGCCAATGGCTGAACAAAATTGGAGTCTGGTTAGGAAGAAAGAAGGAGAGGAATGGCTGTCACAATCTTCTCCTCTCATTTTTGTTTTGGTCAGCTCTCACACTAGCAATCACAAATAGTGTATTGAAATAGGCAGGAAACACACTTAGGGTGTATCTCTTAAAAAGGAAGATTTCTGGGGGGCCAGCCCAGTGGTGTAGTGGTTTTCGTGTGCTCCACTCCAACTAGGGTTGGAAGGTTCAGATCCCGGGCACGGACCTACACACCACTCATCAAGTCATGCTGTGCCAGGTGTCCCACATAAAGCAGAAGAAGATGGGTACAGATGTTAGCTCAGGGCTGGTCTTCCTCAGCAAAAAGAGTGGGATTGGCAGCAGATGTTAGCCAAGGGCTAATCTTCCTCACAAAAACATTTTTTTCCTTTAAAAAATAAGGAAGATTTCTGTTTACAGCAACAGTTGCCTAAGAGATATCAAAACTGAATATTGTATTTCATTACAACCAGTTCCAACAAGCTGAAGCTAAAAACAGGTATGGACTTTGAGTGACTCTTGGATGCCAGACCCTTACTGGACCTAACTGAGGACTCCTTCCTGACCAATGATCAAGAGGACTTGTTTTAACCAATTGGGTCAGATCTATGGATTCATTCCATTCTATCCAACGTGTTAGTTTTTAATTCTTAATTAGTGCACTACTATGAAAACCCCTTCCTAATGCTCAAAACTCTCTTGACTTCTCCCTCTTGGCAACCTTCTCCATGAATTTCTTCTTTACTGGTGAGTTCCCTCACCTGTCAAGTGCGTTCGGCCTTTTTCTTTTTTTAAACTTTTGTGATCTTTGTTTTATTCATTGATAATCTTTAGAAATGATATTTTGGCTTTTTAAAATAGTTTTAGGGGCCAGCCCAGTGGCATAGCAGTTAAGTTCACACGCTCTGCTTCAGCAGTCAGGGGCTCGCCAGTTCAGATCCTGGGCGTGGACCTACGCACTGCTCAACAAACCATGCTGGGGTGGCGTCCCACATGGAGCAGCTAGAGGGATGTACAGCTATGACATATGGCTGTCTGTTGGGGCTTCAGGGTGGGAAAAAGGAAAAAAGGAGGAAGATTGGCAACAGATGTTAGCTCAGGGCCAATCTTCCTCAAAAAAAAAAAGCTTTAAATGGGAATTTGGTCCACAAGTTCACTGTCTAGAACAAGGGTCATTAAGCTTTTTCTGTAAAGGGCAGATAGTCAATATTTTAGAATTCATAAAGGTCTCTGTTGCAAGTACTCAACTCTGCCTTTGTAGAAAAAAGTAGCCACAGACAATACGTAAATGAATGAGAGTGACTGTGTTCCAATAAAATTTTATTTACAAAAACAGGCTGATGGCTGGACTTGGCCTGAGGGCCATAGTTTACCAATTCCTGAACTAGAATTAAAGCCACTAAACTATGGTCTATTATAAAAATCAATCTGAAAGCAAGGTAGAAATCAAATTGGAGATCTCTTGGCTGTACCCAAATCTCCCAAGATATAGCCCTCTACAGAATGGATAGATCCCTACAAAAAGGGATCAGAAAACCACATGGTTTCTTCTACAAACTGATTGGGGCTAAGTATAAATTGGCCTGTCATACCCTAGACATTTCATGTACTAACCTCACCAAGGCAGTGGCCCTTGGTGATCAGAAATTTAAGACCATTTATAGGAAAGATCAACTATCAAGGGAGCCAACCCAATTCTAAAACCAAGATAAAAGTGAGTGCCCCTCTGTAGATAACCATGAGAAATACCAATCCATCAGATGGCAGGGCCAGTCAGGGTCACCAGCTGACCACCCTTCCTCCTAATGTCCTGATTGGCCTAGCCTGAGTTAAATGTCCTGGACCAAGAACTGACCAGGGAGGTGAGGTTGTGTCTTTCAAATGGCTGATAATATGAGGTCGTATGAGATTGGGACCTGTTTCTTCAGGGCATTGTAGGCCATCCTGAGGAGTTTGGTTTTATTGTAAGAGCCTTGAGCAGCCAAGAAAATTTTTAAGCAGTGGCAAATAATTTTTAAATTTGATTTAATAGCAGCTAAGGCCCCACTCCTATGGATCAAGGGAGCAGATAGGAGGAATGGTTATTGTAAGCTAAACAAATAACCTAGAACAGTGGCTGTCCAACAAGACTTTCTGTGATGATGGAAATGTTCTATATCTGTGCTGTCCAGTATGGTAGCCACTAGCCAACCACTTGTGGTATTGAGCATTTGACATGGAGTTAGTGTGAGTAAGGAACAGAATTTTAATTAATTTTAATTTTAGTAGCCACATGTGGTTAGTGACCTCTGTAGTGGACAGCACAGGTCTAGAAGTCCAGCACATGTAGCCCTCCTTTGGGAACTCTTGGGATTCAGTGAGAAACCCTCAATATCCTTATAATAATGTGCCTGTTTTTGATTAAGATAGTCTGAATGGGTTTCTATTACCTACAGCTTCCCTCTTCCTGCACACTTTCCTTTTAGATACGTAGAATTCAGAAAACACAAACAACCTACAGGAGAAATATCTGCTTTGGCATGAGTACCCGAGGTCCCACCGTACCCCATCCCCCATGTTTACCACAGGGGTCCAGAAAGCTTCCAGAGCTCAGGCCTTCTTGCCTCCAGCTGCTTCTCAAAAGTCTTGCCGTCACCCTCATCCTTTCCTGGCCCATTCTCTCATCCCCTGGGGCCACACCAGGCTCAGCCACGCCCGTCCAGTTTCTGCAGGAGAACCCCGCAGCTGCTCTTCTCCGAGGCAGAGGGTCTCTCTCCCAGACCCCAACCCAGGTCATTTCCTCTTTCTCTTGGGAACCACCCTCCAAATGGCGTATAGTTCATCTCACTAAAGTGAGGTACTCTTGAAGTAGGGCTGCTCATTTGAGACAAAAGTGCTGAGCCCGGGGGAAATTTCTGGCTCCAGTAGGCCTCAGCTGCTCGGGATCCATACTGGGGGAAAGGATGGGAGGCCCAGGAGGTGACCTGTGCTGTGCATGGTCCCTGGAGACCAAGTGATGGAGGTAGGAAGGGGGTGGGGGTGCCTGGCAGAGAGGAATGGAAGGAGCGATTACTCTTGCTGCCACAAGGGGGCGCTGCAGGAAGGCAATTGATCACACCAGTCAGCTTGGCTTCTGGTACAGAGTGGAGTCAATATGTGAACTTTTATCAATGGTCTCTCAAATACTCCCACACACAGGGTCACTCCACTGAGTAGCACAGAGTGTGCGTTTCAGGCTCCACCTCACGTTATTTTGGAGCACAGTCCAGAAAGTCTCATTCTTCCATGCAAAGAGGCAACAACACAGTAACTTAGCAAGTCAATGTTATGGCCAAGGGAATAGGGCTGCCAGATTTAGCAAATAAAAATAGAGCACACCCAGGGCCAGCCTGGTGGTGTAGTGGTTAAGTTCCTGCGCGCTGCTTCAGCAGCCTGCGGTTTGCAGGTTCGAATCCTGGGTATGGACTTACACAGTGCTCATCAAGCCACGTGTGGTGGCTTCCCACATAAAAAATAGAGGAAGATGGGCACAGATGTTAGCTCAGAGCTAATCTTCCTCACAAGAAAAGAAAATACAGGACACCCAATTAAATCTGAATTTCAGATAAATACAAATAATTTCTTAGTATAAGTATATCCCAAATATTGCATGGGACATAATTATACAAAACAATTATTCATTGATTATCTGAAATTCAGATTTAACTGAACATCCTCTATTTTATCTGGCAACCTTACCATGGGTTACATTTGCTTTAACAGTTTTCCAAATTAAAATGTTTACAGCTTTGCTCTGTGATGGCACCCATTCCTGTGCACATTAGAGCAGCCACCCCACATTATTTTCTGAGGAGATGTACGGCCCTGCCCACAAGATCTTCACGGAACAGCTCTGACCAGAAGTGGAGTGACTTCCAATCTCTGCGCATCCTCTTTTCACAAGGAGATGAGGCACTGCCCTGCTTGGCTGATGTGGAGCGTACGTGGCTTTGCCCTTAACCTGCAGAACAGTCTCCTGCTCCCTCCGTTCAGTATCTTTCAAAAGCTTGGCTGAGAGAAAGAAAAATTTTTAAGGATTATCTGAAGACTGTCTTTTTTTCTAGGTTAGTGATAATCTTTTTAGTGAGAAGGCCAATTCAGAAAAATGAAACCTGTTACAAAATTTTTTAAAAAGAAATTATCTTTTTTATCAGGAATGTAATATCAACAACTTTGCTTAAGCATGCTTTTATTGTTTCTCCAATTGCTAAAGGGTTTCATTATTTTTCTCTTTCAGAAACTACATAACATGCACGCTCTGGTGTATCTGATGTAATGCTCCGCCTTTTACCAAAGTTTGCGGTCTAGGAAAGCATTTTTGGAGCTGGTTCAATTCGTTTTTCCTTAACTGACCCCGGAATTTACTTAACTGAGAAATGTGTTTTGTCTGTTTTTGTTCAGGTATAACGATCATACAGTAAAGTCCATGAAGTGTACTAATCTTAAGGGTACAGCTCAATGAAATTTTGCATTTCTATACACCTGGGTAGCCACCACCTAGATCAAGATATGGAACTTTCCTGCACTCCAGCAAGTTCCTTTGTGCTCCTACTTGTGTTGGCTGTTAGGAAGCTTACAGCAGTTATTCTCAAGCAAGAGCATCTTGGGATGGAGGAACAATTAGAATCACCTGGGCAGCTTTTGCAACCTGCACTTGCACCCACCAGAAATTTCATTCTGTCTTCCTAGAGGAGAATGTTCCCCCTTCCTCCCACAAGATCCATTGCTTTGGCGAGCCACTGTGCTATTTAGAGAAGCAAGTCCTATTCCTCAGATCTAT
Source organism: Tapirus indicus (assembly GCA_031878705.1). Lineage (NCBI taxonomy): Eukaryota > Metazoa > Chordata > Mammalia > Perissodactyla > Tapiridae > Tapirus > Tapirus indicus. Next base: position 121,511,793 of record CM062922.1, on the reverse strand, counting down.
TGGTTGGGAAAAGGGTTAAGAATTAGTCTTAGAGCAGCAGTTCTCAAATATGGTCTGAGAACTCCTGGAGGGGTTCCCAAGACCCTTTCAAGGGGTGCCCAAGGCCGAAACTATTTTCATGATGTCCAGTGTACCATGTTAGGTTTCCAAAGTCTACTTGACACGTGATATCCCAATAGGCTGGATGCAGAAGCAGATATGAGAATCTGGCTGTATTCTCTTAATCCAGACACTAAAGAGGTTTGCAAAAATGCAAAACAATGCCGCTCTTCTCACTACTTTTTCTTTGTTTTGGAAAATGTAGTTATTTTTCATAAAAATGCTATTTACATTAACATAGATTTATTTATTTTGTGTGTGTGTGTGTGTGTGTGTGAGGAAGATTAGCCCTGAGCTAACATCTGTTGCCGATCCTCCCCTCTTTTTGCTGAGGAAGATTGGCCCTGGGCTAACATCCGTGCCCATCTTCCTCTACTTTACATGTGGGACACCTGCCACAGCATGGCTTCATAAGTGGTGCGTAGGTCTGCACCCAGGATCCGAACCTGCGAACCCTGGGGATCCGAACCTGCAAACCCGGGGCTGCCGAAGTGGAGCACGTGAACTTAACCACTATACCACCAGGCCGGCCCCTGGATTTATTTTTTAAATGAATTAAGTATTTCTCAGTTTTAATTTCAAATGCAGTAAATATTGACAGCTATAACCCACACAAGCACACACTCTTTGGATTCCTCAATAATTGTTAAGAGTGTAAGGAGGTCCTGAGGAAAAATGTTTGAGAACTCCCTAGCTGGCACGAGCAGTTGGTAGGTGAGGCTCTTCACAGCAGCCATGTTTTGCTTTTTTTTTTTTTTATAATTTTTTTTTTTTGTGGGGAAGACCAGCCCTGAGCTAACATCCGTTGCCAATCCTCCTCTTTTTGCTGAGGAAGACTGGCCCTGGGCTAACATCCGTGCCCATCTTCCTCTACTTTATATGGGACGCCACCACAGCATGGCTGACAAGCAGTGCATCTGCAGGCACCTGGGATCCGAACCCGCGAACACCGGGCTGCCAAAGCACGAACTAGACTACTGCGCCACCGGGCAGCCCCCATGTTTTGCTTTAACCACCCTACACACTCTCTCTTCTTTCCTACCTTCGTTTGCCCATTGCCTCATTTTTCTGAATGTTTGTTGAGTAAATGACTGGTTCTTTATCTTTGGGCAAATGCCTAGAACTGAGTGCCCAAGGAGAGCTAGGACCTCCAGGATTTGTTAACAAGCCTGAAGTTGTTACCACCACGTTCACCTTCACTGTCTGCCATGGACCAGCTAAGGTTAGCAAGACTGTCAATCAATCCAGTCAATTGTTGGGTCCCTGGATTTGCATTTCCCTTCTCCCTGATCACTTCTCATTTTCCCTCACTCTTGCTGCCCTGGATTGTACCTCCCAACAAAGCACAAGCATGTAGACTTCACCTAGGCCTCTGTTTTCTAGGGAAACTGGACTAACAGAGTAATATTATTATTATCTTATGTTATTGGTAAGAAAATAGATATGTGTATGTGGATATTCTTTGTTTGACCCTCCATTTCCACTCTCCACCCTTCTCCATCCTGACCTGTTCCCCCCAGAGAGTGACCTTTATGGGCCACATCATGGGCTCCCTTGCACTCTGGCTTCTGGTAGGTTTCAGATGATGGGAGGAGCTGGCAGGTGATCAGAAGGTAGAAGGAGAGTGAGATGGGGACTTTTGTTTCCCAGCTCCCTCTCTGCTGAGCCACATATTGATGGAGGTTGAATGTGCTCCCACTGGCTGGCCTCTTCGGTTGTAGCTCTGTCACTTTCTTGTTTCCAGTATCTGCTCCCTATCTTCGCCTCTCAGGCAGGGCTCTCCGTTACTGCTATCCCTGGGGTACTTTACTAACTCTTGTTGGTTTCCCTTAACCCTGCCTACACCTCTGTAAATAGCTCCTTCATTAAACTCTCCTCAATTCCTCTTTGGGGTGCCATATGTTTCTTAAGTGGACTCCTATGGATATACACTGAGAGGTTGAGTGACTTTCCCAAGGTCACACAAAGAGTAAGTGAAAGTACTCACTCTTAACACAAAGAAGGATAGAGTCATTTTCTGCGTTGCCAGCCTGCCCAGCCCCCTCCCAGAATCCTATGCCCTGCCCAACCTGTCGGAATCTGTGATCCTTTTGTTGGGATGGGATTGAATTCCCTAGGGCTCCTGTTCCGGACCTGGCCAGCAACTCCAGTAACCAGAGCTGTGTGAGAAGAAAAGGCCAAGCCATTGGGGTAGCCGCACCCCAAACAGAGGTGAGGTCTCAGGTGAGTCATGCCAATGAGGGGCCACCTCCCCCATCCCAAGGGCCACTGCTCACCTGCAGTCCTGCCTCAACAAGGACCCAGAACATTGGCCTCCCAGTCCTTGGCTGTCTTCTCCTTCCACCTTTGCCCACAGAGTTCTCCATTCCTCCCTCCCCCACCCAACAGGTGTCCTGGAACTAGGACATCTGCCTCCCACCCCCACCCTGGGCCTCCAGAGATGTGAGATGCGCACAGGGATCTGGGTGGGGCCTTCAGGCTCCCTGCTTCCCCTTCCAGCCCCAGATCCTCTCAGATTCCCAGAGACGGGTTCCAGCCAGGGAAGGTGGGGCTGCTCCTGGGACCATCAGGAGTCACGGGCTCCTAGGCAATGACAGAGCTGTGGCAGGGAGCAGACCTTCACCCATCTCTGTGCCTCCAGCTGACTCAAATATGCCATGTCCCAGCACCTGCTCCTCCGACTTGTGATCCTCGGTAACCTCAGGGGACAGGGGATGGCTGCAAGGGGCCTGGGTCCTAGCATCTGGGGAGCTGGAAAGCAGAACTTTTGGGTTCTGTGCAGGCAGTGGAGTGTCAGAGGAGGAAGGGGACTGGGACGTCAGTAGGAGAGAGGGAGGTGTCAGGAGGGAGAGGAATATTGTCTGACAGGAGGGAGAAAGGAGGTCTGGGTGCCATGGAGAGATGGAGTAGCTGTAAAGCTTGTGGGGAGGGAGTCAGGGAGGGGACATTGTAAGTATAGGTCTGCAGCTTCTTCCTGACTCCCTCTTTCCAGCGATCAGCCCCATCCCAGGAGGCTTCCAGGACTCAGGTAAGGCAGCTGGACTGAGGGAAAGTCAGAAAAGATAGGAGGGGTAGCATGGGTGCTAGTAGGGGGGCTGGAAGGGCAGGGAACTGGGGAAGAGGAAGATAGGGGGTGGAGGATGGAGAGGAGGAAGATGGGCGCTGGGCAGTGTCAGGGGCTGGAAGTCACCAGCATCTTCCTCTCTTTACCTTCTGACTTGCAGCTCTTAGTCCTACGCAAGAACCTGACGATCTGGGTAAGAAATGGCAAGGGGAGGTCCTCAGATCTTAAAGGAGGTTAAGGCTGGCTAAGGGTGATGAGTGAGGCAGAAGTGACCAGAAACTTAGAAGTGCCTAGGTCTTCTCTGTTATTTGTTCAGGCGGGCAAGCTGAAGCAGGATTGGGGTGGGGACTTTGTCCTGAGTTACCCGGGCCTCTGGCGTGGGGACAGGGGCGAGCCATGACCTCCACGGTACCGCATTGCAGACTGCGGTCGCCCTGAGCCCTCTGCCCGCATCATGGGGGGCTCAGATGCTCAGCGGGGCACCTGGCCGTGGCAGGTGAGCCTGCATCAGAGGGGGGGCCACATCTGCGGGGGCTCCCTCATCGCTCCCTCCTGGGTCCTCTCGGCTGCTCACTGTTTCGTGAAGTGAGTATTCGCCCTTGTCCACCCCCTCTCCTTCAAAAGTCAAGCGCGCCCCGAAGCCTGACCCCCGCGTACTCAAGGCTAACTTGGAGCCGAGCTGCCCCCGCCTCCTCGCCCTTCCCCAGGCTAGGTGCTCTACGGCATATTCCGCTTCTGAGCGTGGTGGTGCAGCCAGGAGACTTGTCCCACCACTCTACCAAATACCCAGTCTGAATTCTGTCTTTCCAATCTCCCTAATCAACCACCTCCAAATCAGATTCGCTCCTCCCCTTTTTAGGAGTGTATCGCAACCTCGATCGCCCCAGCCCCAAATCTGGGTCCGACTCCGCCCCTCCTGGGTTCCTGCTGACCCCACCTTCTCCCTGGCTCTGAGCCCCCACCCTCCATAGGGTCAACCTAACCCCCTCCCGCCTCGGCCTCGGCACAGGAACGGGACCTTGGAGCCCGTGGCCGAGTGGTCAGTACTGCTGGGCGTGCACTCCCAGGACGGGCCCCTGGACGGCGGGCATGTCCGCGCAGTGGCCGCCATCCTGGTGCCGGACAACTACAGCCGCGTGGAACTGGGCGCCGACTTGGCCCTGCTGCGCCTGGCCTCGCCCGCCAGGCTGGGCCCCGCCGTGCGGCCCGTCTGCCTGCCCCGCGCCTCGCACCGCTTCGCTCATGGCACAGCCTGCTGGGCCACCGGCTGGGGGGACGTGCAGGAGGCGGGTGAGTGAGGCGTGGGGGGGTGCCAGGAGGGGGTTATCGCAGAGGTGGAGCCTACTGAGCCGTCCTCAGGGCGGGGCATTGGGGGCGTGTCCTAAAAAGCTGCAGCCCCGGCGGGGCGAGCCCACAGGGCGGGGCCTCGGGCGGAGCCTGGAGGGCGGGTTTCTGCTAGGCCACCGGTAAGTGCCGCTCCCATCTCCATCTATCCTCCTCCCCAAGGGCTCTCACACTAAGACCACTACTGAATCATCCCTCCATTCCCTCCTCCTCACCTTTCCTTCTAGATTTTTCTTTCCTGGATTTAGGATTCGACTAGGGTTCCCATCCCAGCTCTTCTGTTTCAGACAAAGCATTTCACCCAGTCCATTTCCTCCTCTGAAAATTGATTGGATTAAATGAGAAAACCCATGTAAAGTTTTAGCGCAGTGCCCGGCATAGCGGTACCCTCGGCGATCCGGGCACTACAGCACAGCGCCTGGCATTTACTATATGCATTCAGCAGACGTCATTTTCTGTCCTTTCCTCCCCTCCCTCCTCCTCCCATCTAACCTCCCTCACTCATCCTCTACTTCTCCACCTCCTGTCTTCTACTTGCCCTCATTCATTCAGTCCGTCTTTCATTCATTCAACAGATGTTTCTTGAGCACCTCCTTGTGCCAGGCACTGTTAGGCTTTAGAGATCTGCCAATGAACATAAGCAAGAATCCCTGGCTTCTCAGAGCTTACACTCTAGCAGGTAGACAAACAATAAATTGAATAAATAAGCAAACACTTATGTAAGGGGGGGATAGACCACTTTTCCATCCCCCATCATCCTCATTATCCAGTGCTACCTTTCCACCTCTGCAAGGCCCCGCAATTATTCCACATCTGCTGCGATCAGACTTGTGCAGTTCCCGGGGCTTTGGCGAGGGTGCTTCAGGAGGACAGTCACAGCCTCTGTTTGCAGGGGCCCATCAGGGCAGGAAGTGACAAGGAAGTGTCATTCTGAGCACCTAAGAAGTCTGTGTGGATGGGGCCAGGCCATCCTGACAAAGAGCACCCAGAGCAGGAGATTTCTGGGGAGGTTTTGTGACGAGAAGACATAAGTTGGCATTATAGGAATGTGGAGTGGGGGGAGATAGACGCCATCCTGGGGAGCCAGGTGAGGCATAGTAGGTGGGGAAGGGCCAGGTTGCCAGGCTGGAGTGAAGAGGGCAGAGGCAACAGAGGTTGCAAAAGCTGCTGGGGCTGGACCACCAAGGCCTTCAGGTCAGACTGAGGGCCAGAGTACCCCTCAGCTCCAGAGACCCCCGGGACAATCCCAAACCTCCCTGAGTGACCTTTGAGTACAGCCTCAGCCATTACCTGACCTCTCAGGATTCTGGGTGGGGAGGGAAGGAGCTCTGTATGCACTCTCCCACATCCCTTTCTGGATCCTGAGACTTTGTTTCCATCAAAAGCAGGTTCACCCCAGGAGAGGGCTGAGGCCTCAGGTTTAGACAGTGGAATCCATTGCTTGTTCCTTGTAAGACCAGAGCTGAGCTTTGAAAAAATTCCTCCGGCAGCAACAAATAAAGGGTGGGTTGGGGAACAGACCAGTGAGGAGGCTGAGCCAATCGTCCGGGCTCAAGGTTGTGGCTCCTGAACTCAGGCAGTTGCAGTGAAAATGCCAAGAAGTCACAAATGAGAGGTTTTCTGGACTTAGGAACTGACTGGGGAGGGAAAGTTAAGACAGGGGTCAGGGATGACACCCAGATTCCAGGCTTGGTAACTCAGTGCATGACCACATCTAGTCTATATGATGTCTTTGTTGAAAAGCATGCCCTCTCAGGACTGACACAGCCCATGTCAGGGTTCAGAGCTTAGTGATTTTAGGCCCCACATGCATCCTTTGTTGGCTGGGTACCTTTGTGCAGTGCACAACCATCCAGGGCAGCTCTCACTGGGGTGCTTGACGGGGCCATGCTGAGATGAGGATGTAGGAAGAGCAGAGAAGAACGGGAGGAGACGATGATTCGTTTTGGATGTGGGGGGCTGAGATGTTATGGGCATCTAGAACGAGATTTCCAGGAGGCAGCTGGAGGGGAGAGAGCTGAGCCCTGGGAAGCAGGGCATTCCATACTTGCCTCACAGCATTTGCTCTCTGGTTCTGCCTGCAGACCCCCTGCCTCTCCCCTGGGTGCTACAAGAAGTGGAGCTAAGGCTGCTGGGAGAAGCTGCCTGTCAGTGTCTCTACAGCCAGCCCGGCCCCTTCAACCTCACTTTCCAGCTATTGCCAGGGATGCTGTGTGCTGGCTACCGGGAGGGCCGCAGGGACACCTGCCAGGTGAGAGGAGGTCCCTGCACCTGCCTGACAGGGCCAGGCAGAGCTCTAACCAATAGGAAGTGGTGTAAGAAATAGATCTCATCTCTCTCATATCTCTGAGCCTCATCTACGAAAGGAGGGCAAGATTGCCAATGGATAGGATTGATGTGAAGATTATAAATGGACAGAATTTGGGTCTCAACAAGTGGGCACTGTTATTTATCGCAGTATAGTTCAGTGGTTACTCTGGAATGAGTTGGCCTGGTTGGAAGCCCAGCACCATCACTCATTAGCTGTGTGACCTTGGCCAAGTTACTTAACCTATGTCCAGACTTTCTCATCTGGAAGATGGAGATGATAATGTTACCCACCTCACAGGGTAGTTATGATGATTAAATGAATTTGTATACATGAAAGCACTTAGAAGAGTGCCTGGTCCTCAATAAGAGCTAAATAAGTATTAGCTATTATTATACTTATAATCCCACATTCCAGCTCAGAGCACAGCAACTGTTACTTAGTAGATACTCAATAAACAGTTATTTTAAAAAATGAATTAATCCTTCACAGAAGGAAATTTTCCAGATAGCCTGCTGAAGGACAAAACATAGCATATTTTAATCCAGAAACTTTCCTCAAATGACACACATTTTTGAGGGCACTCAAGCATCCCTGGTGGTGATGGGAATTCAAGCTAGATGGTCTTCAGGGTCCCTCCCAATTATGAGGTTCCAGGACCTGTGGACATAATCTCCTGCCTTCTTGAACAAGATTGCAAACAATTCAAATTCCTCTAGACCGGCGCTGTCCAATATAACTTCCTATGATGATGGAAATGTTCTTTATCTGTGCTGTTCAGTATAGAAGTTACTAGTCACATTGGCTATTGAACATTTGAAATGTGGCTAGGGTGACTGAGGAATGAATTTTTAATTTTATTTCATTTTAATTAACTTTAATTTTAATAGCCATATGTGGCTAGTGTCTATCATATTGGACAGCACAGTTCTAGATGATTCTGAACCTTCTTTGTGACTCATCAGGTCACAGAGATGCCTGACCTGGATTACAGAAATGTCTTAGGGACAATGCCCCAGCATTAAATGGTCCCAGAACCATTGTGTTAGTGTCTGTTCATTGTAGTTCCTCCTCCTTACTTGCTTTCAAACTGTCCCTTCTTGCTGCTTTTGGATTGCCTATTTCTAACAGCCTCTTCCTCCTGAATGCTGGCATATCTGATTTACTTTAACAATTGGGTGAACTTAGAAATCCAAGACAGGGTTTATTTGAACTATTTAATGAACAAGAATCATTTGGCTCTGAATGAGACCTGCAGGCCTCTCTGGTATGGCCTTTAACACATTAGCTTGGTGCTCTTGGCTTTGGCTGGTCATCAACCTTTCTGCTTTACGAGGCTTTCTTCTGTTTACAGTTGTGGGGAATACAGAGGACAAGGTAGGTTTCTAGAAGGTGGCTGTACGCTGAGCCGTCAAGAAGAGGTGTAGAACCTTTGTGAGGTGCTGGTGGGTATAAGCTGGTAGGTCCCTGGGTTGATTCCCTGACACTGAGTCATCTATCATCAGGGAGACTCTGGGGGACCCCTGGTCTGTGAGGAAGGTGGCCGATGGTTCCAGGCAGGAATCACCAGCTTTGGTTTTGGCTGTGGACGGAGGAATCGCCCTGGAGTCTTCACTGCTGTGGCTCCCTATGAAGCATGGATACGGGAACAGGTGATGGGCTCAAAGCCTGGTCCTGCCTTTCCCACCCAGTCCCAGGAGCCCCAGTCAGGCCCCTGGGAGGCCACAGATGAGAACTGCACCATCGCCCTGCCAGGTGAGGGGGCAGAACCCCTGGATGTCAGCTGGACATGAGAGATTTGCATTGGGGTGGAAGTGCTGGGGGTTCAGGAGGCCCCCTGACCCAGGCCTCTCATCCCTCAGAGTGTGGGAAGGCCCCGCGGCCAGGGTCCTGGCCCTGGGAAGCCCAGGTGATGGTGCCAGGATCCAGACCCTGCCATGGGGTGCTGGTGTCTGAAAGCTGGGTCTTGGCACCTGCCAGCTGCTTCCTGGAGTGAGTAAAAACACAGATTCTTGCCCCTCCCCCGATCAGCCTGAGACAGTCTCCCTGGCCCCAGCCCTTCCCCTGGGCGGGGTCAGGATGTGGGGTCCCCTTGGGAGGTGTAGGATCCAACAAGCAAAGTGGGGTCCTAGTCTATTGGGGGCGAGTAGAAGGGTAGTATAAGTTCCATCCAGGATGCGGGGGTCTGAGTACGCAGTTCTCAGGCCTCAGGCCGGGGATGCAGTATCCTCGCCTAGGATACAGAGCCTAAGCCAGGGGTGCGAGGTTTCGAGCTGAGTGTGCAGGATCCGGCCCACGTCCCCAGTCTCCCCACTCCGCAGCCGCATCAACTCAGACCGCCCGCCCCGCGACCTGGACAACTGGCGCGTGCTGCTGCCCTCGCGCCCGCGCGCGGAGCAGGTGGCGCGCCTCGTGCCGCACGAGAACGCCTCGTGGGACGACGCCTCGGACCTGGCGCTGCTGCAGCTGCGCGCGCCCGTGAATCTGAGCACAGCCCTGCGGCCAGTGTGCTTACCACACCCAGAACACTATTTCCTGCCCGGGAGCCGCTGCCGCCTGGGTCGCTGGGGCCGCGGGGGTGAGCAGGGGCCCGGCGCGGGGCGGGATGCGGCAGCGCCGGGCCCAACTGCGCCGCAGCGCGGGCTCGCTCCCTTTTCCCTCCCAGAGCCCGCGCCTGGTCCCAGCACGCTGCTTGAGGCGGAGCTGCTGGGCGGCTGGTGGTGTCACTGCCTGTACGGTCGCCAGGGGGCGTCAGTGCCGCTGCCGGGAGACCCGCCCCACGCGCTCTGCCCCGCCTACCAGGAGGAGGAGGAGGAGGCGGGCCGCTGCTGGGTGAGCGGCGGGGGCGGAGCCTGCGCGTCTGAGCAGGACCCAGAGAGGTCGAGGGGGCTGGGGGCGGGGCCTGAGAGGGGCTGGGAATGAGGCTGAGCGCTCTGGGGGCGGAGACGGGGTTAAGGTGGGGCCAGAACGCTCTGGGGGCGGAGCCTGGTCCTGGAGGACTGTTGGGAGGGGCCCGAGGCGGGCCCTCGACGATGTTGAGCTTTCTCGCTACTCCTCGGTTTAAAGAGAATCCTAAAGGAAGGGCTGACTTTTTATACAGTTTAGTATTGGAGCCTGCCTTGGAGGAGGGGGGACCTGTTATGTCCGAGTACGGGAGCGTGTGGAGGCCAGGAAAGTCCCAGGACCTTTGATACCCTCTCACCAACTTGCACACACACAGAGGCTGGCAATGCACATGCTCTCTTGCTGCAGAACGACTCGAGTTGGAACCTTCTGTGCCGGGAGGAGGGGACCTGGTTCCTGGCTGGAATCAGAGATTTCTCCAGTGGCTGCCTACGTCCCAGAGCCTTCTTCCCCCTGCAGACCCACGGCCTGTGGATCAGCCATGTGACTCGGGGAGCCTACCTAGAGGACCAGCTGGCATGGGACTGGGGCCCTGAGGGGGAGGAGACTGAGATACAGACTTGTCCCCCCACCACAGAGCATGGTGGTGAGGAGGGCCTTTGGGGCTTAGTTCATGGCGATGCTTAGATCCATGGTAGGGCTTCAGGGGTCAGCTGTGGGGCCCCCACTGAGGTGGTCACCTCCTCTCTCTAGCCTGTGGCCTGCGGCCAGAGCCCGCTCTGATGGGGGTCCTGTGGCCCTGGCTGGCAGAGGTGCATGTGGCTGGAGATCGAGTCTGCACTGGGATCCTCGTGGCCCCAGGCTGGGTCCTGGCAGCCACTCACTGTGTCCTCAGGTGGGTCTCACTCATCTCTTGGGCAGGAGGGAAGAATTGGGAGATGGACCAAAGGACTCTTGCCATTCAGGGCTCTTACAGCACAGGGAAACTGCTGTGAAGTGTTTTGAGACAGGAGATTTAGAAGGAGGAATAATGAAGGAGTTAGTGGAATGACCCTGGAGATTCATTCCACCCTTTCCCCTGTGCTGGGAAGGACTTTACCAGCAATGGGGGGGAAGGGGGCAAGAGATGACATTGGGCCTTGTTCCAACAGGCCAGGCTCTACAACAGTGCCTTATATTGAAGTGTACCTGGGTCGAGCAGGGGCCAGCCCCCTCCCACAGGGCCACCAGGTATCCCGGTTGGTCATCAGCATCCGCCTGCCCCGGCACCTGGGACTTCGGCCCCCCCTGGCCCTCCTGGAGCTGAGCTCCCGGGTGAAGCCCTCCCCATCAGCCTTGCCCATCTGCCTTCACCCAGGGGTTATCCCCCTGGGGGCCAGCTGCTGGGTGCTGGGCTGGAAGGACCCCCAGGACCGAGGTGAGAGCCGTGGGTCCTAGAGGTGAGAAGTGACTGGAGGCCAGAATCCCTGGGACAACCCTCTTTCCTCTCTCTAGTCCCTGTGGCTGCTGCTGTCTCCATCTTGACACCACGACTCTGTCACTGCCTCTATCAGGACATTCTGCCCACTGGAACTCTCTGTGTCCTGTATGCAGAGGGGCAGGAGGACAGGTGTGAGGTACAAGGGCCTGGGCATCCTGGTCCAGGAAGGGGAGAGGCAGTGCTAGGCAGCTGGACCCTAGAGAGAGAGAGCAGGATTGGAATTCTTGGGTGCTGGGCCCCAAATGGGAAGAAACACTGCTTTCTGGCTGGGCCTTGGAGAGAGACCAGGGGCCAGGATGCCTAAGGATGGAGACAAGCAGTGCTTTGTGGCTGGACCCTAGGAGGAGGTGCAGAGGACCAGGAGGAAGGGTAAGAGACCATTTTGGCCTTGCCTCTGACACTGCAGGTGACCTCAGCACCTCCACTCCTGTGCCAGACTGAGAGAGGCTCCTGGGTCCTTGTGGGCTTGGCTGTTCGCGGGAGCAGGGAGCTGTTTGCTGCCATTGGCCCTGAAGAAGCCTGGATCTCTCAGACAGTGGGGGAGGCCCACTTCCTGCCCCCCAGTGGCTCCTCCTATTGGCCCCCTGAAGGCAGCGATCTCTGCCCCCCGGACATGGCTAGGGCCTCAGGCTCCCCTCGGGCTGCTCTGTTCCTGCTGCTACTGACCCTCCTGATCCAGGGCTGAGGGGGCCTGGATCCCTGGGCGACCTCTCCTTCTCCTCCCCCAACCCCCCTCCAGCCATCCACTTCCCGCCCAGTGGGGCTGGAATGTGACCCAACCGGCCCTGTTCCCTTGCTGGAATCTCCGGAGCACCCCACCCACCTAGACTGCAGTGGCTTCAGATCACTGGGCCTCAGTGCCCGGCCATTTCGGGTCCTGGAATCCTTGGGGGCAGTGGAGCAGACAATAAAGGCGTAAACACAGACACGTGGCCTTGTGGCTTTGCTGGGGGCAGCCTGAGGGGCTAGGGGAAGCCCCAGGGATAGAGCCCCTCCCTCCTGGACCTCTGTGAGTCAGGCCTTGAGCTCCCAGGAAATGTGTCCCTGATAACGTGGCAGCTGTCCCTCATTCCTGCCCCAGGGTGTTGGAGGTTGGGTGGTCAGCTGAGTGTGTGTCACCTCCCCAATGGAATCAGCATCCCCAGCACCTGCTGGACACCTCAGCCCTAGCTCAGACACTGCTGCCCCTCCCCCCAAAACAAGAAAGACTGAGGGTGAGGGTCAGAGGAAGGGTCTGGCACTCTGAGAGTCCAGGGTCTGTCTACCATATCCTATACCCACAAGGAGTTGCCCCCCATATACACAGCCTGATGAACGGTGCCGCAAAGTATACACCTCCAGTGTCCCCACTACACACACATGACACTTGAACCCTTCAAGGGTCCACACTTTCAGGTCCTGCCCAGAGCCCCCAGGGTTTGGGCCCCATCATGCTTCTGTGTGTGTACATCCCACTACCTCCCCTACCACATACTGGTACAGCTCCCTGCATTAACTCAACCACGTTCCTTGCCAATGACTAAGTCAGAATACAGCTGAGGTTTGATAGATAAGCCCACAAAGTGCTCCCAATGTAGTGGGGGACACATAATGGACACCCTTGGCTGGTGGTGAGGAAAGTGTCATAGAGGAGGTGATGTTTGAGCACAGAAAAAGGGCAAATGGGGAAAGGGGTGTGCTTGGGGTGGAAGCCAGCTGATGAGGGTGCAGAGAGGTCACCTCTGGGGCTTCCGTCAAATCTCTGGGTTGACTGGGCAGAGGAGGGGCGAGGGGAAAGCTAAAAGGAAGCTGGAAGTTCTCCTTGGGAGACTGAGATGGGCAGAAGTTGTTAAAGGACCAGGCTTATCTTTAGCTACCAGGTCCCAAAAAGAATAGTCCCCTAAATCTGCGCAGGGACATACATCACCCCCTGGTCCCCATACCCAGCCCGTCACCCATATGCCATCCCCCACAAACATTTAGTATACCTCATCCTCTACCCAAACCCACCCACAATGCCCAGTGTCTTGCCCCCTCCTCCCCAGCTTAGACCCCTTCCAGAGTCAGCCTCTGTCCCCTCACTCACTCCAGGAATTCCCTGCCCTCCAGCCTGGGCCCTGAACTCCTGGCTCAGCGGTCTAGACACCTAGTCATATGAAAGGTAGGTGGGGAAGCAGGAGTCTGTGTTTCTGAAGGTTGAAGGCAACACGCGTTCCCAGTGCCCACAGGCTAATACACTGAGAGAGGATGCGCCTGACCCCCAACCCAGTCACTCAGGCCTTCTTTCCCTGAACCTTTGCCACCTGCGCCCTCCACGTAAGAACGCTTCACCTGAACCACCTTTCCCCCATCTTTGCCTTGTTAACACCTTTTCAAAACCCCTTTAGGTCTCAGTTCTGAAGACACTTCCTCAAGGATCCCTTCTTTGTTTGTTTCTTTGTTTTTTCGAGGGAGATTGGCCCTGCACTAACATCTGTTGCCAATCTTCCTTTTTTTTTTTCTCCCCAAAGCCCCAGTACATAGTTGTGTGTTATAGTTGTAGAGCTGTAGCTCTTCTATGTGGGACGCTGCCTCAGCATGGCTTGATGAGCGGTGAGTAGGTCCACACCCAGGATCCGAACCAGCGAACCCCAGGCCACCAAAGCAGAACTCAAGAACTTAACCGCTACATCACCGGGCCAGCCCCAAGGATCCCTTCTTGATACCAGCCATGTCAACTTCCTGTGAATGGCTCCCAGAGCCCCCGTTCTTTCTCCATCACAGTTCCTAGTTTGAAATTATTCTATAATTGCTTGTGTGACTATCTGATTCAAGTCTGTCATCCTTACTTCAGGGTGAGCTCAGGGAAGGCAGGGACGGTGTCTGCTTTGTCTCCTGTGCCTGGAACACAGTAGGTGCTCAGTAAATATTTGTGAGATGATTGGCACTGCCAGACATGCTCACCACACCTCACCACAAGTGGAGGAGGCTGCAGACTCCACAGAAGGGCCTGAAACGGCCCTAGTCCCAGGCAGACCCAGTTGTCCTGGGCTCAGACACCGGGCCTAAGGAGGGAAGGAGGCAGGAGTAGCTGTGGCCCCATGATAACAAAGGCTGGGCCAGGCCCTGGGGGGCATAACTGTCTGGGAGACCTGAAAAACCTGGGGCAAACAGCAGCTGGGTAGCCCTCCAGGGAGTCAGGCCATCGGGGTTCCCAGTCCTGCCCAGGACTGCTCTCTGGCTGATCAGTCCCCCAACACACACACGCACACACACGTACACACAAAGAGCCTGAGGGTCTGAGAGGACTCAGTACTTTGGTGGCAAATGAAGCTAGCAGAGCTGAGCGGGAGGGCGGGGCCAGGGGAGGGGCGGGCAGGTAGGTGCCTTTCTCCGAAGAGCTGCCACTCTGGAAGGTCTCTGCGTAGCCAGTCAGCGCTGGAGGCGCGTCCTCACTGCTGGCTGTGGAGACCGTCTCCTCTTGTGCCTGCTCCCTGCCTTCAAAGCCAGCCTTGGACACCTGCTCCCCCTTCCTGGAGTGGATTCTGGGATCCCTTCCCTCTGGACCTAACACCTGGATCTTGCCTTCGAAACCAGCCCTAGGTCCCTTCCCTTGGGTGCCTGGTGTCTCCCCAGGGGCCCTCATCCTGGGCCATGACCCAGAGGGCGGGCCTAGGGCCTGGGCGGCCAGAGGCTGTGGCTATTCTGCTTTTGCTTGGATTATTCCAGTCCGGGATGGGTGAGTATGTGCAGGCGGGGAGCGTGGGGCGCGGGGAGGGATGGTGCACAGGGGCTGAGGGTAGTATAACCCTTTTATGGGGCATGTCCCTTATTCTGGGCTCAAGAACCCCGGGCTCGGCCTCCCTCGCTCTTGACTTCTCCATCTCCCTTCAGCTTTGGCTGCCTGGGGGCGGGGGGTGGGGGGCAGCACTCCCAGGAAGTGGCAGGTGCTAAGGGGTCTGGGAACTCCAGTCTCCTCTGCTTACCTCTCCCTCTTTCTCTTTCCTCCAGGAGCTGATGGGGCCGAAGGTGAGGCTTGCAGGGACAGTGGGGGAAGGGAAGAGGAGGGGACATGGACTCAGATTCCCATGGAGTGTTTAATGAGTGCCTGACCTTCTCTCTGTCGGGCTGTATCACCCACCCATATTGTCTTATTTAAGTCCCTTATTTAGGTCTCCCAATAGCTCTGTGAGACAGGATTATAGCCTTCATTCTATGGATAAAGAAACTGAGGCACAGAGAAGTGACTGGCCCAAGGGCACACAGCCAGTGAGCGGCAGAGCTAGGTCTGACTCCAAAGGTGGGTCGTTTGGGGAGGAAACAAACCAAGGGTCTCCTTTCTTCGAAGGCACGGCATTGGACTCCAATCCCAGCTTCACCACTTGCTGGCTGTGTGTCATTGGCCGGTCCCCTCACCTCTAAAATGAAGTTGATTGTGTCTATCTCCTGGGCTGTATGAGGAGTCAAGAAAATAAAGGAAGTGAAAGCTCCTTTGGGGCCTGGCATTGTTTGAACAGTCACTGAATAGTAGCTATTGTTGCTATTATCAAGAGAGGAGGAGGGGCCTGGCTGGGCAGTTTTCTCTGCTCCTGGGAAGGTGACTCTGTGAAGGGCAGTTGGGTTCTGCTTCAAACAGCGGCCTCAGTGGGGTGGGGCTGTCCTGGAAACTAGAGCGGGAGCCCGGCTGTTCTGTACATCTGTTCAAGACACATCCACAATTCCCTCTGTGTGCCCAGCCCCATGCTGGGTGCTGGGGACATGGGGATCTGCTCTAGTCCCTGCCACTAGGGAACGCCCAGGTTGGTGTGGTTGAAGCAGACACAGTCATAGACACGGGAACAATTGTGTGACTGGGCAGTGTTGGGGAAGCACGGGGCCCTGGGAGCTCCGAGGCATTGCCTAACTCAGCCAGCAGGGTCAGGGCAAGCTCCAAAGAGGCTCACATTTGCACAGTCTCCATAGGCAGAGAAGTTTGCTGAGCAGAGTAGGGATGAGGAAAGGTATTCTAAGCAGAGTGACCTGGATAAGCAAAGATCTAGAGGCAAACAGTATGTGGCCCCATGTGTGTGACAGGAAGTGTCCAGAGGGATGGCTGGAGTAGATGTTGGTGTCATGGAAGGGCTGAAATGTATCTTAAGGGCAGCATGGAGCCAGGGAAAGATTTAAGCAGGGGTGTGACCTGGCCAGATTTGTGGTTTATAAAGATCTTCAGACTTATAAGGAGTGGATGGGATGGAAGGCAGGAAGGCCTGAGAGGAAGGAAGCTGGACGAGACCTGAATTATGTAGTAGGTCCAGGATGGCAAGCAGGCAGAACTGACCGTGACTGGTGAGCAGTGGGATGGGGACAAAAGGGGTGGCTGGCTTCTGTGAACTCACTTCCTAAGCTCCAAACCAGATCTCTTGGGCTATATAGGGAGTGGCAGGGCTAAGGACCTGGTGTGGGGGCCCCAGAAGGGCCTGACTTGCTCTCCTTCCTCCCTGGGCAGCCTTCTGCGGCATGGCCTCCCAAGCACGCATCACAGGTGGTGGCAGTGCAACCCCTGGCCAGTGGCCCTGGCAGGTCAGCATCACCTACGATGGCACCCACGTGTGTGGTGGTTCTCTTGTGTCTGAGGAATGGGTGCTGTCAGCTGCTCACTGCTTCCCAAGGTACTAACTGGATGGGGGGCAGGGAAGTCAAAAGCGGGCTGGAGGCCAAAGTTTAGGGATCAGTCTAGGTCAGAGGTTGGGGTTCTACGTTGTGTTTAGGGGGTATCAGGCCTGAAAGGATCAGTCAGGAGTGAAGGCCAGAGGTCACAGGATAAAACCAGGGTGCCGTCTGGGGCCTGAAAGGTCCTTTGCCTGGGATCAGAGTCTGGGGTTGGATGCTACAAGACAACAGGGATCAGGGAGCTAGGACAGGTCTCCTGGGTCCCAGCCTTTGCCCTTCTACCTGCAGGGAGCACCGCAAGGAAGACTATGAGGTAAAGCTGGGGGCCAACCAGCTGGACTCCTACACCCCTGAGGCCGAGGTCCGCACCGTGGCGCAGATCATTTCCCACACCAGCTACCACCACGAGGGCTCCCAGGGCGACATTGCACTCCTCCGTCTCAGCAGCCCCATCACCTTCTCCCGCTACATCCGGCCCATCTGCCTCCCTGCAGCCAACGCCTCCTTCCCCAATGGTCTCCAATGTACTGTCACTGGATGGGGCCACGTGGCCCCCTCAGGTGAGGTGGGCGCTGATGTCTAGAGGCGTGGAGGGGAGCCTGACTCAGCGTAGGAGACCCTAGGTAAGCATCTTTTGCCCCCACAGTGAGCCTCCTGCCCCCCAGGCCACTGCAGCAGCTTGAGGTGCCACTGATCAGTCGTGAGACATGTAACTGCCTGTACAACATCGACGCCAAGCCCGATGAGCCCCACTTTATCCAGGAGGACATGGTGTGTGCTGGCTATGTGAAGGGGGGCAAGGATGCCTGCCAGGTAAATGCAGGGGCTCCAGGGGAACAGCTGAGACAAGCACATCTTGGAAGATGATGGGGCTGGCATGGATGATTGGAGGCCTGGGGCCAGGTCTTGACAACCGTTGTATGGCTTTTCTCCTCAGGGTGACTCTGGGGGCCCACTCTCCTGCCCTGTGGGGGGCCTCTGGTACCTGGCAGGCATTGTGAGCTGGGGCGATGCCTGTGGGGCCCCCAACAGGCCTGGCGTGTACACTCTGACCTCCAGCTACGCCTCCTGGATTAACTACCATGTGGCAAAGCTCCAGCCTCGTGTGGTGCCCCAAACTGAGGAGTCCCAGCCAGACAGCAACCTCTGCAGCAACCATCTGGCCTTCAACTCTGCTGCAGCCCAGGGCTTGTTGGGGCCCATCTTGCTGCTGCCACTGGGCCTGACCTTGGGCTTCCTCAGCCCATGGCACGAGCACTGAGCTCCTCACCCTGGGAGCTGACTCTGCCTCCAGGACTTCCACATCGCACCCAAGGACAGACACCTGTTCCCGTGGATGGACCTGGCCCCTCCCTGCCACTCCTTCCTCCCAGGACCCTGTGGGAGTCCAGGGGACCATCCTGAATTTTGAGTCCACTCTGCTGGGTCTGTTCTTTGGGACTAAACCCACAGTCAGGAGTTTCAGTGCCTCTGGTACTGGCTAGAACCTCTGGCCACCTACACTGCTGTCCACAAGCCTGTTGGTTGGGCTCCTATGGAGCCCGCAAGGACCCTTAGCTATGAAAAGAGGCCCTGGCTTCCCACCCTCTTTCTAGAAGACTGGGCAGCTGCCTAGCTGATTGCTGCTGAAGGGCTGGCTCCAGAGCCCTGCCTGATCTGCCTGATGAGCCCCATCACTTCACCCTCTTCCCGTCTCCTGGGCTGGGGCTGCCTCTGGGCAGCATGTTTTCAAGGACAGAGAAGGCCTTAATCTTGCCCCATTGGCTGCCACGCGCCCTTGAGCCCTGACTCCTGGACTCCGGAGGACTGAGCCCCCACCGGAACTGGGCTTGGGCTTGGATCTGGGATGGGGGGTAAAAGAAGCAAGAAGGAATAAAATGTTTTGAGCACAACCGACTGTGTCTGTGACGTGAAATGAAGAACACCAGGGGCCGGCCCCATGGCCTAGTGGTTAAGTTCAGCATGCTCCACTTTGGCGGCCCAGGTTGGGTTTCCGGGTGTGGACCTACACCACTCGTCAGTGGCCATGCTGTGGTGGTGACCCACATACAAAATAGAGGAAGACTGGCATGGATGTTAGCTCAGGGAGAATCTTCAAGCAAAAAGAGGAAGATTGGCAATGGATGTTTGCTCAGGGCAAATCTTCCTCAGCAAAAAAAAAAAAAAGGAACATCAGCTCTTGGCCTCTTCCACCCACCTCCAAAGTCCAGAGCCACCAGCAGAACTTACTTTATTAAAAAAGTGATGAAACAGGTCTGTACATATTTACAGGTTAAGGGGAAAGGAGGCATGGGTCCAGCAGCAGGGGCAGAGGCCACTCACTTCTTGGAGAGTTTGACTTGCTTGTGCTTGGGGGGTGCCCACTTGAGGCAGACAGAGTCCACTGTGGGGAGAAGAGGCATGAGAGGCAGAGCTGGGCCTCTGGGCCCAGGCCAGGTTTCACCTCCTCTGGGTGAGAACAAGGGCAGACTGAGTCCTGGGGAGGGGGCAGGGAAGCCCAGGAATGAGTAGCCTGCCCCAGGCTTTGGTCAAGGAGCTGGTCAGACTGGTTTGGGATCATGTGACAGCAAAAAGGAGGCTTTGACTCCCAGCAGACCTTACACCTACCCCCCACCACAACACCCTGGGCAGCCCCCCACCCACCTGTTATGGGTGGTTTCTTATATTGGGCACTTTTGAGGTGTTCCTCTACCAGCTTGGGTGTGACACAGATCACGTGCTGGCCCTTCCAGTACTTGACCATGTTGAGGGACTGTAGGGTGCTGATGATGTCATTCTGGGTGATGCTGGTCATCTGGCTGCAGAAAGAATTAAGAGCAGATGCTGGAGAGAGTTCCCTTGTGGGGTCTGGCTGGGACAGCAAAAGGGGATAAGGAGACAGGATCATGGCCAATCTTAGAAGAGTCCTTCCCTCTTTGAGGGTTCCAGGAAGCCTCCCTCAGGAGGTCCTTGATGGATAGCACGCCCTGGACATGGTTGGGGATCAGGGCCCTCACCTAAGGTCCTTGATGGACAGTGTGCCCCGGAAGTCTCGCAGGATCTCCAGCAGGACCCAAGACCAGTAGCTGCGGTAGCTGAGCTTGCCCAGGTCAGACAGCGGCTTCTCGGGGGAGCCTACTGTGCTCTCAAGCTTGGATAGCTCATAACCTGGCAGTGGTGGAAATGAGGGTCTTGAGGACCCACCCCCCCCCCCCGGACCCTCCCCCCAACAGCTGCCCCTTCCTGGACAGACCAGGAGCCACTCACTGAAAGCAATGAGGAACTTCCCATATCCACGGCGCTGGTAGGGAGGCAGGGTCAGGATGCAGGCCACGTTGTTCCCATCTGGAGACTCCTTCTCCTGCAGGGGTGGGGGATCAGGACCTCTGGGGAGGCTCAGCCCCAGCTCCCGTTCGTACTCCCCACCTTCCCTCAACCTGGGCTTCCCAACCCAGCACCTTAGAGAAGTAGCCGACAATGTGGGCCCCCTGCCTGTCCACTTCAGTCAAGATGTAAAAGACGAAGGGCTCCACGTCGAAGTACAATGTCTTGTGGTCCAGGAAGAGCTTGGCCAGCAGACACAGGTTCTGACAGTAAATCTGAGGGGTCAGGGAGGTGGAAGAAGGCTCAGGGAGCAAGTACAACTCCCCCACCCAGCCCATCGAGGCCTGGGCGGGAGCTGCCACCCTGATCTGTAAGTGTCAGGCTCCAGAGAACAGCCAGTACTAGACAGGTAAGAAGTGGGCTCCTCACCAGAACAGTAGTATTTAGAATTGGAAGGCATCTTGGAGTCACTTTCTGATGGACAGGGAAACTGAAAACCAGAGAGCTATTAGCAACGGAATAGGTAATGGCAGAGCTGGACTAATCCTGGCTACCACTTTTGAGTGCTAAATACGAGTTCAATCTTCACAGACCTTAACTCTTATGTTTCAGATCAGGAAGTAGGCTCAGAGGAGATGAGTGGCTTGCCCAAGGCCCCACAGCCAGCGAGAGAGCTAAGGCAGAATTCAAACTGGTAGATGAGTTCTGTCTGGTTCATAGCTGTGTCCCTGCACCTAGCACAAGGCTGAGCATGAAGCTGGGTGGCTGGTAAATGTCTACTGAATGGACGAGCCTCAAGCTTGACTCCGAAGCCTGAGCTGCCTGTCCACTTGGCCACGCTCCTCGGCTCGGCCTCACTAGCCTCCCTGCTGCAGGACCAGACACCACCCAGGTCAGAGACCAACGTCAGGAGGGACAATGGGACCTTGAGGTTGGCTTCATAGCACAGATCAAGGGGCCCTCTGCTTTACGACACCTTTCACATCCACTCTCATTTGACCCAACAATTGTGTGAGCCCAGCATTGCTAGTCCCATTTTTTTAAGAGTAAAATGAGGCTCTGGGAGGGGAAGTGCTTGCCTGAGGCCTCAAAGCTGGAAGAGGGTAGAGCTGGAAAGAACCCCCACATCTCCTGCTGGAGCCCTTTCTGCTGCTCCCCGTTTGCATTCAGGAAGGCAGAGCAGCAAGCAAGGGCCAGGCTAAGAGTGGATATTCCCCAAGCTTATCTATCACAAGGCTGGTTGAGCCCCAAGAGGCCACCAAAAATAACAAAGGCCATGTTTACTAAGCACCTACTCAATGCCAGGCACTGTGCTAAGTATTTGACACTGCTGTCTCATTTGTTCCACTAACAACCCTATTAGGTAAATACTATTATGACTCCTGTCTTATGGATGAGGAAACAGGAACAAACAACGTTAAGTAACTTGTCCAAGGTCAGCTAGGAAGTGAGGGGGCGATCTGAAGCCAGGAGCCTCTCAGAAGCCTGCCCTGTTCATCTTACACTCTACTGCCCTTCCACGGGAAACTGGCTCACTTGGTGAGACGTTCCCAGACTGACCAAGCAAAAGGCCAGGTTCTCAATGACGGCAAAGCAGGCCCCAAAGGCCCCACCCCGCCCCACTGAAGTCTTCCTGCCAGGAACAAGGAACTCCGCCGGCAGAGCCACCGAGCTCTCAGGCAGGAAATCCTACACAAAGCAGTTCCCTCCCAGGAAAAACAAACACCTTTCCTTCAGGTAGAAAGAGAAAGTGCTTCTAGAAGCAGCCTCAGGCACAACAATCTCTACTCTGGGTTCCAGAAATGCCCAAACCTAAACTACCCCATCAGGAGGAAAGTCCTCAGGGACAATGGAAACCCAGTCCCCGAGGCTGGCACCACAGCGTCACGTGTTTACTAGGCACCAACCACAGGCCAAGTGCCAGGCTAAGCATGATCCCGCAGGCCTTTTCCCAGTGGAGGCTCATCCTAAGGCTGGCCTCCATCCTTTGGTGACAGTGAGGATTGTCAGGAGGAGCCCAGTGTGTCCCCTCGCGTCCCCACAGCGCCACCCAGCTCACCTTGTGGTCTTTGCCATCCACCTCATACACAGAGATGTTGCTCTTGCGATACGATAGATTTCCTTCCCTGGGGGCTGCCGCCACTGACACTGGCCCTGGGGGTGGGCATGGGGAGATATAGGCTTGAGACCCCAAGGTTCTCTGCTTGGTGCCCCATCCCACCCCATGTGGCTTGCAGAAAGGCTCTGATTCTCTCCATTTCCCCATCTGTAGACTCTGGGCTCAAAATTTCACCTACACGGAGTAATCCTCCCAACCACCTGAGGAGACAGAGCCTATTTTACAGATGAAGAAACCAAGGCACAGAAAGGCTAAGTAACTGGTTCACACATCACACAGCTAGTTAGTTCAAGTCCAGGTTGGCCTGGTTCTAAAGGACTCCGAAGGGCTCTCATTTATGATAATCGTGTTTCCTAAATCGCGTTAATTTGCTGCAGATTGCACTCTTTGGGAAACACCCTGCTGCACTAGTGATGAGAGCCCCTCGCCCCTGGCAGCTCTCATGTACCACTGCCTCCCATCTGTCCACACCTTCCGGTCTCCTTGCTCAGAGGCTATGTGTGCTTGCTCTCTTGCACTGAGGAACCTGGCCCTGGGCTAGCCTTGTAAAATGTGGTGAAAGGCAAGGGACTCGAGGAGGGGTAAGGGCAGGCATTACTGTCCCCATTCCACAGAAGAGGAAACTGAGATCTGCGGAGGGGCAGCAAGTTGGCCAATGTCACTCCAGCAAAGACAAAGCCAGGCCTGGAATCCAGGTCTCTCAGCCTGTGGGCAGCTTTTCCTTGTGCTCAACTCCTCTGGACCTGTCTCTCTTCCCTAGTATTGCTGCTTCAGCCGCCCTCAGCCTCTACGCCCACCTCTCGCCAGGCCTGGCCGGCCCAGCCTCACCAAGTGGAAGCGGTAGCTCTTCTCGTATTTCATGTACTTGAGGCAGTACTCGCAGAGCCACAGCTTGGGCTGCTTCCCATAGTCTTCGGGGAATGGTGAGAAGTACCAGGCATCGATTTCGTAGTTGCCGATGTGGATCTTGTCCACATACTTCACCTTGGTGATCTGTGGGCAAGGAGGGAGTGCAGGGCAGTGGATGGCTCAGTCAGGCAAGGAAAGCAGGAGGGAGAGAGAGCCCACAGTTAGGACCCCTGCTCCTGCTTACCGCCTCATGCTCCTTCTCCAAGGCTGCTGTCGTGGGGTCCATCTCTGCATAGGTCTGGGCAAGGAAAGAGAAGTGGACAGAGGTGAACAGATGTTGTGGTCAGGCCATCCCTACCCTGCCCTAGAACCCAGTGCTTCCCTCCTGTCTTCCAGACCTCATCCCCTGAATGACAGTAAGAACCATACAAATAGCTAATTTGTTTTACCTGGTTTTGAAGCTGGCTGGTCCAAGCTCCTCTCCTGTCTGCCCGCCCACCCATACATCCCAGACGCCCCTGATGCCCGAGTTTGGACCTTTTGGCAGATGAACAGGGCTAGGATCAGGAGGCCTGGGTCCAGTCCTTGGGTTGACAAGAGCTCCAGCTGTACAATGGGATCACTCCAGCTCTGCCAAAGTTGTTGTGAGACAGATGAAATAATGGATCTTGTTTTCCATGCCCATAGCAGGAACTGGTGCCAACTCCCCAATGTGCCTAGACCTCTTTCCTGAGCACTGGAGCCAAGGAGCTGCCTGCCCATGGAACTGCTCCCAGAGGTCCCTCCAAGGGCACTCAGACTTAAGGTGTCCAGAAAGGAACTCAACCTTTCCTCCCTGCAAACTTGTTCATCCTCCTGTGTTCCCCATGTCATTAGGAGCATCAATCTTAGTCCAACTGCCCAAGACCACTAACGGGCCTGCTCTTAAGACTCCTCCCTCTCTCTCGGCCTGGCATTCAGTTAACGGCCAAGTCCTGGCCTCCCTGACATTTCTGGAATCAGTCCTTCTCCGGAATTCTCCTCTCTGTCCCACTCCAAATAACCACTGCCACCATCTTAGGTGTGGACAATTGACTAGGCCTCTTTAAATTCCCAGCCTCCAATTTCAGCCCTTTCAAATCTACACTGCTATCAAAACTCTTTTTCCAGCCTTCATGCCTTTGCACATGCAGTTTCTTCCTCCTTGAATGCCCTTCCCTCTCCTATTGCCACCAGGAAATGTTTACTTCGCCTAGTACAGAGTGTGAGCTAGGTGAGTGTGTAATGAGGCAGAGCTTTGTGAGCTAGCATGTGTAATTGTTCTCACTGTGCTCCTTCCTGTCCTCCAAGGCCCACCTCCTCCAGGAGGCCTGACTGGATTCTTCCGATGCAGAATACATCCTCTCCTTCCCGAGTCAGGAACGCAGTGGTTAACGACAATACCCTCTGACTGCCCTCACTTGGTTTCCCCTATTTTCCAAGTCCTTAGAAAGCAGAGACTAAAAATCATGTCACACTCACAGCACATCCTGTTCCTAGACCCGACTCTGTAGGAGGAACCAAGTACAGCCTGACAATGGAGGGGGTCCCAAGGCCTATGACCTACACCAGAGTAGACAGCAGCAGCCTTGCCATGTAGCTGAGAAGGGAGAAAGGAGCCAGCATTTTACCCAGAACCCCCTTCCACAGAGCACTTTGCCTGTATGGCCTCATTTAACCCTTTTGGCAACCCTGAGATGCAGCGTTCTTCTTTCTATTTTACAGAAAAGTAAACAGGCAGGGAGAGGGAAGGTCACTTGCCCTTGGGGACTAGGTGCCAAGCACTCCACAGGCACTATTTCATTTGGTCCTCATAGTGAGCCTGAGACAAGAGTGCTCATTATCCACACTGCACAAAAGAGGAAACTGAGGCACAAAGAGGTGAGTTCACTTGCCCTCAGCACAGTTGGGCATGGGCTCCTGGTCTGTCCAACTCCGAGCCTAACCCCTGCAAGATGGGGGCAGAAAGATTTCCTCCTCACAGGCCTCTTTAGAATGCATTTCCCAAACTCTCACAAGACACAATCCTCTTCTGTAAATGCATTAAAGAACTACAAAAACACTACTTTTCTTAAATGCTGCAATTTATTTAGAATTAAACATTAATTAGGCTCTGAAGAACCTTGCTGATCGTTACCTCGCTGATTATCCATCCTTTATCACTAATGGCCCATTGTCATTCACCCTGCTGATTGCCAGCCTGGAGGTACATCTTTGGGACTTAATTTGCCAGTGCAACCTGGTTAGGGAACTAAGAGAACCTTAGACCTGCACTGTACAATCGAGTAGCCACTAGCCACATGTGGCTATTTAAGTTTAAATAAAATTTAATTCTTACTTACACTAAACACCTTTTAAGCGCTCAATAGCCACGGGTGGATAGAGGCTACCCTACCGGACAGTACAGACATAGAACACTGACATGCATCACAGGGAGTCCAACTGCACGGTGCTGCCTTAGACCTTGAGAGGTCTTTCTAGTTCAGGGTATTTCAAATTATTTTTTAATCACAACCATCAGTAGGAAGTGCAATTAGCACTATAAACCAGTTGACATGTTTGTGTATATACATATGTGTATTTGCACGTGAAATAAAAGTTTCTCAAAACAATACTTACCTTTAATAAAGTTCAATGCACTCTGATATTTTCTGTCTTATTCTATTTCTTTCTTCCATTTAAAAAATATAAACGCTGGTCACAACGCACTGAACTAATTTGGCAATGTACTAACAGCTGCGCCCCACAGTTTGAACAACACAGCCGCCAAGCACACGAGTGCTCAAAAGGATGAAAGCTAATGAATGTCTGATGCCTTGAGAGCTCAACAAACCCTGTTCTCGTTTGCACTCCCCACTTTACAAATCAAGAAACCGAGGCTCAGACTGGGAGGAAAGTAACCCCCCAGGCGCAGGCTGGCTTGGTGCAAAGAATCCAGGTTTTAGAAACAAATGGCCTGAGTTTCTAGGATGTATCAAAGCCATGGTTAATGGCCTGTGCCCCAAAGTAGAACAATCTAGTTGGCAAATCTAATTCCTGATTGGGTTCCTAAACCTGTTTGTTCCTTCCCTGTAAACTGAGAATAATAATAATGCTTCTCTCACAGGGTTGCTGTGAAACTTCAGCGAGATCATGTATTAAAATACTTGGCCTAAAACTCTGGCTCACAAGCCAATAAATGTTTGCCATCATTATTCGAACTCCAGCCCACCTTTTTACTAGCTGCGTGACCTTGGGCATGTTACCTAACCTCTCTGGTCCTGCTTCCTCATTTCCAAAAGGAAATAATTATCCTTGTGGTGTGGAATTGTTAGGAAGGATTCGAGGAGCTTACATATGTACAGTACTCAGCATGATGCCCGGCAATAGCAAGTGTCTGACATCATTCATTCTCTTCCTTCCCCTTGGGCTTCAAGTCGTTTTGTCTAATATGGTACAGCCAATAGGAGACAAAAAAGGCAACCGGCACAGGAGGCCTGAGTTCCAGTCCCAGCTGTACCATTTCTTTGCCGTGAGACTGTAGCCAAGCCCTTGCCCTCTCTGAGCCTCAGTTTTCTTATCTCTTCAAAGAGTACGTAAGAAGAGGTAGGCAAAGTCCCTGACACACTGTAGGAGCTTAAGAAATGGGAGATACTGTGGTTTCGGCACTGGGACCCAAGGGAGTTGGCAGAGGCAGCTGAACCTCCTGGGGCCCCAGGGGAGGGGAGGGGCCCGGACCTTCTGCACGTGGTTGATCTCATCATGCTTGCGCTTCTGGTTCCGAGTGATCTTGCGCTCGGGCTGCTCAGCCAGCTCACTGAGGTACTTCTCTGAGTTCTTCTGCACGGCATCCTTCACTGTCTTGGTCAGTGCCAGCCGGTTCTTGTCTACCCATTCGTCCAGTCGCCGGTTAACTGTGAGGATGGGCCATGAGTGTGCTGCCCCTCCACCCCTCTCTCCCACCCAGGCCTGGATACCCCAGGTCACTCACAGCCCACGTAGTGTACATAGAATTCCTCTCGGCCCTCCTGATCATTCACTCGAGACTGGATCACTTCAGCAGAATCTGTGAAGGAAAAAGGCTAGGATGATCAGGAAGGAAGGCAGGGCCGGAACAAGAGGGATCCTTTACACTGAGGAGCAGTTTCCAGATTCCAGAGCCACACATAAGCTAACCTTTCCTGTCCACACCTGCCATTCCATTCAATCACTGCCTGTGAGGTGGGCCAGGGTAGAGCTGTTCTTCTTATTTTACAAACGAGAAAACTGAAGCTTACGCAGACTCACAGAGTTGAAAAGTGATAAGAGCTAATACTTAAGTAGGTGTAAGTCTGGCTTCAAATTCAATGCTTGTTTTACTATACTCAGTCATTCAGTTGTTCAGGGGTCATGAGGGCTGGCTCTGGAGTCAGACAGCCTCGGTTTACATATAATTCTAGCTCCCAACTTCCTAGCTATGTTTAACTGAGCAAGTTATTTCAGCTTTCTGAGCCTCAGTTTCTTCATCTGTAAAATAAGGATAATAGTGCCCACCTCAGAGGGTGAGTTAACGCCTTTAAAGCTTTAGTAGTATAGCACCTGACAACTAACACACTATTCAACAAATGAGTAAGGCAACCACCGCATGTCTGGCCCCATGCTGTGCTGCTGCTGTGTACAGGACAGCAATGAATCACAAGTGGACCTGCCCTCCAGAAGTTCCCACTTTGATAGGGGAAGACACAGAGAGACAATGACAACATAATGTTACATATTCCATGGCTGAGGTATGAAGAAAATGCTGTGGGAACATACAGAAGGGAATGACTCACTTTGCCTGAAGGGAGTCAGCAATGGCATCGCAGGGCACGTGGTGTTAAAGAGATGAGTAGGAGCTAGCCAGGTGAACAAGGAGAAGGGGAAGAAAGGGCAGAGCGCACAAGTGGTAAAAGGCATATGGTCTTTAGAAGGTATAGCGTGGTCTGGTCTGGCAATGGCCTTTGCTAGGGATGGCTACACACCAGAGAGGTCACAAAGATGAATGCGACTCTAAGGAATTTGGGGTTTATTTTGAAGATGAGGCAAAGCAATCGAAGGGAAGGGAAACTCGTTTTTGTGTTCTGGAAGGTCCTCTCTGCTGGCGGCTGTAGGGGACGGATGGAAGGGGAAGTCACAGAGACAAGAGAGACCCGTGAGGAAGCAAGGTTAACAAGAAAAGGCAATGAAGCCTAAGAGTGGGCAAGAAAGTGGAAAAGAAGCTCTATATACAAGAATTCGGTGGTAGCCTGACAGGTGGGATTTGTAGGCGGCGTCCGGGACAGCCTGAAACTCCACCTTCTCTTTCCTCCAGCCCCGCCCCGCACGACTCCCAGCGCCTCAGAAAACCCGTCCCCAGGCCCCGCCCCCGCCCCTTAAGCCCCGCCCTTGGCCCTGGGCGCCGCCCTCACGCCAGGTGCTATCCGGCCGCCGGCACAAGTACGTTTCTCCGATTTCCACGGTGACTTCCGGCTCGCCGCGCGCCGGGGTCGGCGGAGAGACGCGGCCGGGGGACGGGGCGGCCCCTTCGACCGCCACATTCTCCCCGGGCCCGGGCTCGCCCTCCCCCGCGACCCCTGAAGTCGCCGCAGCAACCGCCGCAGCTGCTCCCTGTGCCGCCATCGCTGTAGTGGAAGTGACGCCAGATTCCGGCGCCGCGCAGCGCTTTCAGCTCCGGGTCAGCGACACGTGGCGGAGGCAGCAGCAGGCTGGAGGGTGGCTCTGTGACGTGGCAGGAGCTGATTGGTTAGTATGGCCATCTCCGTGGCGCTGAGACAAGCATGACGCTTACTGTGCCAAGTGCCCTGGTTTTCCTTTTTTTCGGTATGGAAATATGGCTGCATCCTAGAGTTGAAAAGAGAAAGACTTTCTTGATGTGATGGCTCAGCTCGATCTTTTTAAAGGCCCTGGTGCCTGAGGAAGCCAAGACGTGCCAATTATGAGGCCTCGAGCCAGGAGTCAACATCCACCCCTGCGCCGCCCACTTCGCCAGCCTCGTACCGATCACCCCTTTTTTTGAAGATTGAAGAAACTGCCTTCCTTGTTCAGGGTGGGAAAAGGTACAGTTGGGATGGGGGAAACAGGACGGGTGTGACCAGGGGCAGCCAATAAATCACTCTCACAGAATCAAGCCTTTCTAAAGAAATGACCAGGCCCCCAAACCAGACGCCCCCTGAACAGCCACTAGCCAAAAACAGTGGACATAATAGAGTGCCTTGGGTTTAGTGAGTGAGGAATCCTGGGATCTGACTCTACTCTGGGTAAGTTGCACAAGTGTGTCCATTCTCAGAGTGTAGGTGAAGGTAAAACTATATAACTGTATAAGCCATGTAACTCTATAAGGGTTAGACCATATATTTATCTATCTCTTATGTATATAAAACAAGTATATTGCACAGTACCAGACAGGGTAGGTGCTCAGTAAACTTTCCCTTTGGCCACTCTCTGAATCTTCAGACTTATAATTTGTTTATTGGGCTTAGACAAAAACAATCCTAAGAGCGGTGGAATGTTCAAGGCCTGAGGTTACTGATCAAGAAACACGCGAGTTAGGGGGCCGCCTGGTGGCGCAGCGGTTTAGTTCGTGCTTGGCAGCCTGGGGTTCGCGAGTTCAGATCCCGGGCGCCCGCCGACGCACTGCTTGTCAGCCATGCCGTAGCGGCATCCCACATAAAGTGGAGGAAGATGGGCACGGATGTTAGCCCAGTGCCAGTCTTCCTCAGCAAAAAGGGGAGGATTGGCAACAGATGTTAGCTCAGGGCTGGTCTTCCCCACAAAAAGGAAAAAAAAAAAAAAAAAAAAGAAGTACCCGAGTTAGGTATTTGGGGGGCGTGGCAGTGGGAAGTCCTGGTAACTTGGCTTTTGGGAAATGAAGGAGTTGGGGGCGGGCAGTGAATGCCAGGTGTCTGGCAGCATAAGAAATAGAAGACAAAAGTCAGGAAAGAAAAAATTAAAATTGTAATGCCTTTCCCACTCCCCACTCCACCCCTCATCTTCAAGATTGTTATTCTATCCACCCAGGGTTCTGGCGTCTCACTTTTAACTTCACTGTAATTCTTCAGTTACGAATACTGTCCTTCTAGTTAAGGATTAGCCTAGGCTTTATAAAAATCCCTGATCAAGGTCACTGCACCAACCTCCTCACTGTTCGCCCTCCACCAGTGATTCTTCTGATGTGCGGAACTGACTTTTCCTCCTAGAACTATGTAGATCCTTTGGAATCTCTTTGTTCCTTCTCTGTGCCCAGATTACCTTTGATGTGCTTTCAAAGGACAGCACCGGAGTCTCTTTGTGGAACTGCCTCTCATGCTAATAGAGATGTTTTGCCTGAAAGAGCTGAACACTGAATTTTTTGGCCTGGAAGTTCAAGTACCTCCCCACCCAGACTTCCCAACACAAACATCAACCAATGATTGTCAAATGAAGGAATTAATCAATGACTGTGGAGCTTAGTGAGCTCTCTGGCCTCCAACTCTGAGGCAGAACTTTGGCTCGGAACTTTTGTCTGAGATCACATCCTTCCCTGGCCTCCTGCCCTTCCCTTTCCTGCTTCTCCTACTCACTTCTGGGAGTGCTTTCTCAACAAATCACTTGGACACAAATCCTCCTCTCAGGGTCTGCTTCTAGAGAATCCAACCTGAAACATCCCTTCCTAGCTTAAAACCCATCCATGGATCTCTCCTGCCTCCAGGATAAAGCCCACGCTTCTTGGCTGTACATTCAAGGCCCTTCACCCTGACTGCCACCTACCTCTTTAGCCTCACCCCACTGCTCTACAGCCAGCAGGATTTTCAGCCTGGGAAGTCACTGTGGTTTCCCACCACCTGGCATTTGCCCTCCAGATACAATCCCTGTCTCCCCTCAAAACCTCCACCTCCATCACCAGTCTTACCACACAGGCCCTCAGGCCTGTCTTCTCATTCCCTAGCAAGATAGGCAGGGGCTCCCCAGCTGCTCTCCAGAGCCCTTTCCTTTTGCCCTCCCCATTAGGGGTCCACTGTCCTCTGGGGCATGCCAGGGCAGAATCTGGTGTGTTCCTTCCCATGGCGGCAGCAGGCACAGCTGGCAGGCAGTATTTTTAACCCTACTTAGGGTCAGGAATCAGGTGGTTCAGGAGGTTGCCCAATCTGGTGACCTTTACCTCCAAAACCTGTGATTGCCAGGAAGGGAAGAATCAGAACTGAGGCCTGAAGCTGGGCCAACTTGGGCCCTCAATATTGTCTGGGATCCAAAAACATTTGTAACATGAATGAAAGATCTTTTTATAAACTGCCAGAGTCACCCCCACCCCCGCCAAATCAAATGTGCAGGAGACTTGGGGCCAATTCTACTCCTGGCTGTCAGGACAGTTACAGACTGGGACATGAACTAGTTTAACCCAAGGGCCCAGGGAACCTGAATGGGGGCAGAAACAAAAGCTCACCTACCCTCTCCACACACGGGGCCCAAGAGGGCTTTCAAAATGTGAACTTTAATAACAAAGAGCAGGTCAAAGTCGGGGTTTCCCAGGAATGAGAATGATGGACCTGGCGCTGGAAGTCTCAAGGGTCCCCACTTCCTCCCTTCCAAGGCCTGGAGGCAGGGAAGCAGTGGATCCTGTCGAGGAGGGGTGGCTCCCCGCTCCATGGAAGTCCATCTGTTTGGGGCCCTAAGACCCAAGATGCAGCAGCATGTGGAGCAGGGTGGCACCCTGCCTGGCCCAGAAGGTCCGGGCAGGGTGGTTGACCCAGGCTGGGTGGGCAAGCAGGCCAAGGGCTGTGGGGTCAGATGCGGAAGCTTTCCTCCCGGCCATCGATGTGACGGAGCCGCAGGTAGACATCCGTGCCAATGCCCTGCAAGGACTGCAGCTGGAGGGAACCACCAAGGTACTCTGCGTAGGCCCGTGACGTGGGCAGCCCGAAGCCAAAGCTAGGAGTGGGCAGGGGGATAGGACAGGGGCTTCAGAGGCTTGAGTCTCCTGGAGCCTCCCCACCCCTCCATCCTGGCCAGGTGGGGTCTCACCCGTGCATGGGTCCTGACTGGCCGCCACTGTGCATGTCCAGGTGGCCAAAGAGGGGACTGATCCGGGGGTCCTGGGTGCTGGCCTCAGCTGTAGTGAAGTGGTAGTCCATAACTCTGTCCAAGTCTTTGTGAGCGATTCCCCCGCCCCGGTCTGAAATCCTGGCAGGATGTCGATATCATGAGCTGGTTTAGCTTTGATGGGGAACTCACTACCTCCCAAGTAGACAGTGCTAAGTCTGCCTTCCTGTCTCTTCTACCAAAAATGGAATGTGGTCCACCTAGACCCACATTGGGCCTTGTGTTTTATAAGTTGTATTCCTCCATCTTTAGTTCTGCCTAGGCCACTGACTCCTTATACCTTCTCTCTCTATCCAGCTCACGGCAATCTCAGGACCAGAGAATATCTTGTCTGACCAGGGACTGAGTCTCCGGGTGGGGCAGGTACTAGCTTGAGGTCATACAGCAAGTCAGAAACAGTGCCTGGAAGCCCCACCTACCCCAACCCAACTCCCACTCAGAGCAAACCTGATGACAAGATCGATATCATTGTTGGCGATGGTGATGACCACATCTGGGACATTGTAGGGAGTGTCTAGGTGACTCTCCATCGTGGCTCTATGCAGGGTGGAAAGACCAGTAGGTAGTGGTACCACAGCCTCACCCCAGAGTTTATGTCTGTCCCCTTCCCACATATGCAGCCAGCCTACCTCATGGCATTCTTGAGCAGCTCAGGCAGGATGTAGTCCAGCGGCATGGGGATGAAGGGGAAACGGGCGGCCACATGTCCATTGATGCGGACGCGGGGGGCATTGCCATACTTGTGCTCACACAGGCGTCTGTGGATAGGGGAAAGGGTTTAGACCTAGACCAGTGATTCTCAACTGAAGGCGATTCTGCCCCCACTCCCCCACAGGGAAATTTTGCAATTTCTAGAGACATTTTTGCTTGTCACAACTGGGGAGTACTACTGGCATCAAGTGAGTAGAGGCCAGGGATCCTTCTAAATATCCTAATAAGCACAGGACAGCCCCTCACAATAAAGAATTATCTGGCCCAAAATGTTAATAGTGCCACGGTTGAGAAACCCCACCCCAGACTGTGCTTTGGGTAAGGGCCCAAGCTTTCCCTGCCCCAAGACATCCACCCCCTTAGCCGTTCTAGCCTCACCTGGCAAAGTCCACCCACTTTTCAATAATCTTCTTTGGCGAGAGGCGAGTGCAGATGATACCAACAAAGTCAGGCTGGCAGGAGAAAGGAGGTCAGGACAAGGTGGCACCTCCACCCACACCTCAGCCACCAAATGCTTGCAACCTTTGGACTGCTGAAGCAGCTCCAAGCCTCTCCCCGGCCCTCGACCCAGTCCCCAGTCCCCTGGATCAGTCCCCTCTGCCCCACTTGACATTCCCAGATGGGTCTCAGGTCCCAGCGCCCCACCTTGTCCTCATGCAGCGCCAGATGATGTGTGGCCAACATGCGGATCCCAAGCCTTGAAGTCAACGTCTTGTCCAAGAAGTAGCGGACTAGCTTCTCATCCTGTATAAAGAGTGGGGCCTCAGAAACCCTGTGGCCTTCCCAGGCCCCCCAACAGGCCTGGGCCCCCACTGTGCTGCCCCTGACCTCTATGTGCTTCCGGCTCTCACGTAGTCCCTCAGCTAAGAGGGTCACCACATCCTTATGGTCATCCAACAGCTGTCGCACCAGCTGGCAGTATCGGGCCTCGTCCGCTTGGTCCTTGATCTGCAGGCCACAGAGTCATAAGTATGGATGGTTCAGCCCTGACTTCTCAGCCCCTCACCCTGCCCTGGCCCAGCCCTCACCGGAGGGAAGTCTGTCAGCTTCTGGAAGGCACGGATGTACAGCTCGTGCTGCAAGGAAGAGGTGTGGGAATTCACAGGAATGCTGTGGGCACCAAGTAGAGAACAGCCACCCATGCCTACCCATGGGGATTGCCATCCACCCCAATTCACTTGGTTCAAACCCCCGTCATGGGCTTTCAAACTTCCATGAGTATGCACCTTTGGCCTCTGAAGGCATGAGTGAGTCCTCCATGGCCCTGAAACCTTTTGGCAGGCAAGTCTCTGCCACTCTGGTCCCATCTCCCCATTTGCCCCCTGGGCAGTGGGACACTGATTTAAGGTCCTCTCTGCTAGGGAAATGCATGCCCCCTGGAGGCCACCTTACCACGTGCAGTACGGTGGGGTTGCAGCCAATGATGAAGGGAAGGCTGCGGAAGCCCTTAATGCGGTGAGCGATCCTCACTGGCAACTCTTGCTGCAAGTACCGGCCACTTTTCTAGATGAAAAAGAGGAGGGAAGGCAGGGCCAGGGCCTGAGTGGCTAGGCCAGAGCTCCAGGGACCAAGAGAAAAATAGGGGGTAGGAATCTTACCAGAAGGTGGCTGCCATCCTGAGATCGACCTGAATAGAGCATCATGGTCGGAGTGAGGCGGACTGAGGGCTGGAGGGGCATATGGGCTTTGAGCACTGGATCTCCAACACCCTACCCCGCCACATTAACTCCACCCCTCCCCGGGACACCCTCTCTAGGCCCAGACCCAGGCCTTGCTGCCCCAGCTGCACACCTTCTCCGCTGCCACGTCGATGGCTGACTGGTTGTAAAAGGAGGTCACAGTCTTGGAGCGCTCCCGCGCCATTTCCACGTGATGTGTATCGGTGGCTGATGTGGAGCCGGCCCGGAGCATGAGTGCGGGCCCCAGGAGGGGCCGGAGTGGAGGCCCACCCCGGGGGCCGCTCCCCAGCACCGACGCCAGTATCATCGTCCTCTGTCGGACTGGGTGGCCCCTAGGGTTGAGGACCGGACAGACGGAGGCCACCCCAAAACGGGGCAAGAGGAGTGTGGATGGGCAGGGGCTCTTCTCCGACTTCAATGGTGAGGGCCAGTCGAGGATGCTGAAGAGCTCAGCCCCACGGGAGCAGCTCCCATCTACCAGGGTGGGGGAAGGGGAAGTTGTAAGGACCCGAATCCAGACGACCCGCACCATCTCTCCACGGTAGGCACTGGTAACCTCAGGCCTGGGCAATCTCTGCCCACCCCTTCCACCACCTCCCCAGACACACACAGGCCGAGCATGGACAACCTCGCTTTCCGTAGCTGCTATTCTTCAACCTGAGGCTCTATCTGGTGCTCTGGAGGGGAGGGGATCCTCAGCCCGAAAACCTTCCCCCGGTCTCTCTGGTCCTGGGCACCCTCATTCTAGGGGCGGGGCTGACCCCTATCCAGCGCCTTCAGATCTGGGCCCCCGAGCCCGGCCTGCGTACGTGCGGCACCCAGCATTGTGAGCCCGAGGGCCGGCTGCATGGAAGCCCCGGGACAGGAGGCCCCGTGTGGGTTCCCGCTCCGCAGGGTCACTTGGTTCGGCCCGGATCCCCACCATACGGTAGAGGCCAGCCCCCCGTCCACGCGCACTCCCGCGGTCCAGCGCGATGGCGAAGGCTGCGGGCACGCGCTGCGACGCCTTCGCGGGGGCAGGGTCTGCGCGGATTACTCCACTTACCGCGGGGCCAGAGCCAGGGCCGGGGTCCGGGCGAAACGGCCCGACAGCGGTCTGCTCCCTCTGCCGCCGTGACGTCATGTGGGCTTTGGGCGCCCGATGCCTCCTGGGAATTGTAGTTTGGAGTAGGGTACTCGCAACCCTGGCGCCAGCCCACCCTGGCTATGCCCCTGCTCCCGGACCCCCAAATAAATACCACGGCTCCCTCCACAGAGCTCCCAGAGTTATCTGTGGTCTCCCTCGGCCTCTGTCTCCTCCTCTATAAAAAGGGCTCCCTGGGAGAGAAACGGGAGAGGGCGAGAAGACCCTTAGATGTAAAGGGCACAGACCCTATCTGGATTCCTTTCCTGAGGTCCCATCCTTCTCCGTCCAGCTCTTGACTTCTGGGAAACCAGACTGCCTGGTTCAAACCTCAGCTCAGCCATTTACCATCTGGGGCGAGATACTTATACTGCTCAATGTTTTAATTTCCGTATTGGTAAAATAAGGATGTATCAACCTTGAGGTTGTGTGGTTACATGAATGTATATAGGTAAAGTGACTAGAACCGTGCCAGGCGTGGAATTAGAACTATATAAGTGTTAGCTATTATTATTATTCATTCGTTTATGCCTGCAACAAACACTGATTGGGTCACTTTTCTGTGCCAGGAGAGGAGATTGGGTGTTAAATCAAATGAACAGAACTTTTCCCTGCCCTGAAGAGGAAGACAGTTTCAGTGTTATCACCTGTGATGAGGGCTGCATAGGAGGCTGTGGGAACATCAAATAGGGACTGGGACATTGGTACAGGTGTAGCATGAATAGGATTTGGCCAGGCAGGGGAGCTGGAATGGGAAGGATGGCAGGATAGAGAATAGCCTGGAACCATGTGGTGTCTGGGAAGGAGAGGGACTGAATGGGGTGACCAGAACCAGATCATGAAGGATAAGGAGTCTGCATCTGTCCTTAGGTAGTAAGAAGTCACTGAAGGGTTTTAACTCTTAGAACCCTCCGGCTGTAATAATTGGCAGAGTGCAGGTCGGTGAGACCAAATGCAGAGAGACCAGTGAAAATACAATTCCTTTTTCCAAGCAGGAGATAACAGGAGAGAGACTTTTCAGTGTGTGTCTAATTGGATTTTTCTTTACCGTAGTTATGTATTTTCTAAATATTTTTAAAATTTTAAATTAAAAAAGTGTTAAGCAAAGCAGGGGACATCTTTGGAACTCAAAGGCTTTCTTTCAACTTCAGCAGAGGTGCGACCTTTCACCAAAGTGGCTCCCTGAGTCTCTGGATTTCCTCTTCACACCCCCATCCCCACACCATTCCCACCCTTTCTTTTCCAGAGTCTTGGCAATATCTTGGGGTGAAGCCAGGAGGGCCACTCAGCTCCAGAGGCCGGCCCGGCTTGAGCCTGCAGAAGGGAGAGGGAAGGGTGCTCCCGGCGGGGAGGAAAAGCAAAGGACTCAGGGTGCTTGTGGTGTGCCAGAACTCGGCACTCACGTGGCCGCGGCGTGGACCAGAGGGCGGGAGACTACTGCGGAGGCTGCCACAGAGGCGGGCGACATCTGGGAAGGGCCTCACCTCTTTTGACCCGGCGCGCTTGACCAGCGCTCGGCCTGAACTCGCTGCTGCCCCCCGGCGGCAGAGGTTGGACATGCACCCCAGGAGCAGGCACTCTTCTAAGAGCTTGATAACAACCCTCTGACGCAGGTACTATTATTATCCTCATTTTACAGATGAGGGAACTGAGGCCCAGAGAGCTTAAAAGATTCGTCCCCTTCTTTCCTCTCCATCCTCACCCCTCGACATTCACTGGCTCCAGCCACACTGGCCTCCCTGTTGTTCCCTGAGCACAGCAGGCACCTTCCACCTCAGAGCCTCTCATTGGCTGTTCCCTCTGCCTGGAACACCCCTCCCCTAGATATCCGCATAGCATACTCCCTCACCTCCTTCAAGCTTTTACCCAAATGTCAACTGAATGAAGCCCACCCTGACTATCCTATTTAAAATGGCAGTCATCTCCATTTCTCTCACTCTGCTCCACTCTTTATTTTATCCAAAGCCTTTATCACCAGCAACATACCATATACTTTATGTATTTGTTATATTAATTGCTCATTTTTTCTCCTCTTCTAAAATGTAAGACAAGAGCATAAATATTTGTCTGCTTTACTGATTTATCCAATCCCCTAACACAATCTCTGGCACGTAGCAGTACTCAATAAACATTTGTTAAATAAATGAAAGAGATATTGGGCTTTATTCTCTGATCTATTGAAATGGGATGCTATTGAGAGGCAGAAGTGACAAAACTACAGCTTTATTTTTTAAAGGATCACTTTGATTGCTGTGTGGAGAATGGATCTTGGGGTGGGGGACAAGAATATCTGGGAAACCAGCAAGGAGGCTACTGCATTTATCTGGGTGGGAGGAGATGATGACTTGGGCCAGGGTGTGGTCTGGATAGATTATGGGAAGTGAGAGAATAGTCCAGGAGGAGTGGCTTGGGTGGATGGATGGGCCATAGTTAAAATGGGAAACCTCAGAAGAGGAACAGGTTTGGGGAAGGTAAGGGTTTGGGTGCATTGCATTGCATCTGATTGGCTTGTGAGACATCCAGATGGTGACATCCAAGAGGTATTTCTGCTATGGGGTTTGGAGCCCAGGAGAGAGATCTGGGCTCAAGTCAGAGCTTGGAAACTGTGACCTGTAGGGAGTAAGAGAAGACATGGGAGGAAATAATGTTGCCCCATGTGGAAGTTTGTATTTTCCAAAGATGGTCCACCCCACATGAACTTCTTAGACTATGACTATGACACTTCTCACATCAAGAAGTGGAGTTCTGTGTTCCTTCCCCTTGGAACTGAGCAGGCTTATGATTACAGTGGAAGGGAAACTATACGACTTCTGAAGCTAGATCATAAAAGGTGATGCATTTTGAAACTATTCTTAAAACATTCTAACATTTAAAAAAATAATAAAAGATGATGCAGCTTTCACCTGGCTGCAGGACAGGAGCACTGGAGCCCTGTGGGAGCCAAGTACAAGCAGCACTTGTACCGGAGCCCTGAGCTGCCATGTAAGTAGTCTGACTGCCCTGTATTAATCATCTATTGCTGTGTAACAAATTACCCCCAAAACATAGCAGCTCAAAACAAAAACATTTATTATCTCACACAGTTTCTTTGGGTCAGGTTAGCCCTGTTCAGTGTGAGAAGAGACTACACAATGGTAAAAGTAGCAGGAGATGGAACTCACTGAGGACAGTTTTGGAAGCTGGCTGTTGTAGCCTGGAGGCTGCCATGCTGTGAGGAAGCCCAAACTAGCCCTTGAAGAGAGACTACACGGATACACGGATAGCCCCTGAGACTACAAGAAGAGAGAGAGCTGCTAGGTTATCCATCAGCTGCACCAGTCTCCCATTGTTCCAGCATTAGCCATCGTCTGACTGCAGTCACGTGAGCTGGGACTGCCCAGCCAAAATTTTCTTCCCAAATTCCTAACCCCTAAAAAGTGTGAGAAAATAAAATGATTGTTATTGTTTTAAGCCATTATTTTTGCAGTGGTTTGTTGAACAGCAATAAATCCTCAATGATTCCCACCTCCTGGTATTCATACCACTCTGTAGTCACTTCCTACACGGAACAGGGCTGACATGACCCAATAAGATAATGCAGAAATGACAGTGTGTGACTTTTGAGGCTAAGTCATAGAGATATTGTAGTTTCCATGTTTCTCCCTCTTAGATCACTGATTCTGGGGGAAGCCAGCCATAGATAACAGAAATACTCCAGGAGACTGTGGAGATGAGAAACAGGCCTATGTCCTAGTCCTCTGTATTAGTTTCCTATTGCTGCTGTAACAAATTACCACAAATTTAGTGGCTCAAAACAGCACAAATTTATTATCTTACAGTTCTGTAGTTCAGAAGTCTGACATGGGTCTTACCGGGCTAAAGTTAAGATCTCAACAGTTCCTTTCTGGAGACTTTAGGGGAAAATCCATTTCTTTGCCCTTTCCTGCTCCTAGAGGCCACCCACATTCCTTAGCTCATGGCCCCTCCATCTTGAAAGCCAGCAACATTGCATCTCTCTGTGCCTTCCTTTCCTAGTCACGTATCCCTCTGACTCTCTTCTTCTGCCTCCCTTTTTCACTTTTAAGGACCTTTGTGATTACATTGGACCCACAGGATAATTTCTGTTTTAAAATCAGCAGATTAGTAACATTAATTCCATCTGCAATCTTTATTCCCATTTGCCATGTAACCTAACATATTCACAGGTCCCAGGAATTAGGACATGGACATCTTTGGGGGCTGTTATTCTGCTGACCACGCTGTCTGGAAGAAGAGGAGTGGGTCTGAGAAGGAGCAGCCAGAGAGGGAGGTGGGCCAGCGGGAGAGTGAAACATCACAGAAGCCAGAGGAAGACAGAGTTCCCAGGAAGGAGTGCTCAGTGTGACTAATACTCTTGGGAGGTCAAGCATGATAAGAGCAGAAAAATATCCATCGGATTTAGCTTCCTGGTGATACCAGACATTAGTTGTCAGGAGAGTGTTGGGGGCAGGAGCTAGTTTATGGTGGGCTGGGCAGCAAGGAAGAAATGAGGAAGTAGAGACTGGGAGTGTAAAATCTTTTCCAAAACTTGATTGTGAAGGGAGATTTGTTGCTGTTTATAAAACGGGAAAGAGGGGCCGCCCGGTGGCGCAGCGGTTTAGTCCGCGCTTGCAGCGCGGGGTTCGCGAGTTCGGATCCCGGGCGCCCGCCGACGCACTGCCTGTCAGCCATGCCGTGGCCGCGTCCCATATAAAGTGGAGGAAGATGGGCACGAATGTTAGCCCAGGGCCAGTCTTCCTCAGCAAAAAGGGGAAGATTGGCAACAGATGTTAGCTCAGGGCTGGTCTTCCCCACAAAAAAAAAAAAAAAAAAAAGGGAAAGAGAAGCAAGTTTCAGCGCACAGGTATAGGAGAGATGGGTCATCAAAAGATGCGATGTGTGTGAAGGGGAGAGCTCAGCTAGCTCACCAAGGGCTTGGAAAGGAGGGACTGTTGGGTTGACCCAGGCTCAGGTTTTGCCAGGCGGGCGCCACAATAGAACAGAGGGAGGTTAGGATACTGTACTGAGTGTGAGCGAGGTGATGGAGCTGGGAATTTAAGGGAGAGGAGAGAGAGACCGGCCGCAGGAGGCGCTGGTGAGGCGGGAAGAAATGGTTGAGCAGGTTAGGAGGATTGGAGGTTATAGTTCTAATGATGTCTGAAATAATAGTTTCAGGGAAAATGCTTTGTTTTTGATCGGATAGCAGTATTCGCTGGATTCCCTGATCCGCTGTTCTCTCTAAGTCCTGGATGTTCCAATGCTTAGAACACGGCTTGGCATAGAGTAAGCGCTATACTATACTGTTAGCCATATTAATATAATTTTTTAAAGCCCGGAGACTCCATTTCCCTTGAGGCATTGCGGTCACTGACTACAACTCCCATCATGCCAAGGAGGCCGCCTGGTCCGTAACTACCCACGTCTCATATCTGGTTTTCCAGTTCAGCTTTCCTCGCTGTTTTCCTACCTCGTCAGCCTGCCTATCAAGGCCTAGGAACAACCAATTGGGTAAGGGAGTGCGAGACCAGGCAGGCCAATCGTCCAGGCAGAGGGGCGGGAGAGGGTGTGGCCATACCTTGCCCTGCTTTTGCTCCGTGGCGGGTTATCTTAGGGCTGGCGCCTCGGGCGGGGCCGGAAGACATGGGCGCTACCTGGAAGAACCCGGGATGGGTGCGGCTCGCGCTCTGCCTCGCGGGCTTAATGCTCTCTTTCTACGCGTTGCACGTGAAGGCGGCGCGCGCCCGGGACAAGGACTACCGCGCGCTCTGCGACGTGGGCACGGCCATCAGCTGCTCGCGCGTCTTCTCCTCCAGGTGCGCGCGCGAGTGGAAGGCTTGGGGAACCGGGCTGCTCGTGGGCGCGGTGCATGGAGGCCAGGTTGCCAGATGATTCTGGAGTCTGGGATCGGGGTGCCCGTGGAGCGGACGCATGGGGGCCGGGTTGCTCGAGGGGGCGTTGCCTGGCGAAACGGGTGTGTCCGAGGTAGGAGCGTGGGGCAGAGCGGGGGGAGGGGGTGGCATATAGTGCCGGGGACTGGGGTTATTCTGGGGTGTAGCACGTGGATCCTAATGCCGAGTAATAATGGTGACCAGGCAGGAGGGGGAGGTGGGGTAGCGTGTAGGGACTGCTGAAATGGCCGCGCCTGGGGATAAGGTGGCCAGGTCTGGCTATGCATGAGGGCTCGAGGTTAGTGGGACTCATGATTACAGAAGAGGGGAGTGGGCGGCCAGGGAGCTGGAGATTTAGGGGTCCAGGGCAGAGAGATTCTGTCCTGGACTCCCAATTTCTGGTAACTCTGTAAAGCAAGGTGAACTGTTATACCCACTTTGCCATCTTAAGAATTATTGAAGATCTAAGATGAAAAGAGGGCCCTGTGGGGGAGCCATGGCCAGGCCTGGCCTGAGGATAGGGGCAGTGACATGGAATCCTGACCTGGCCAAAGGGAGGCTATGCTAGGAGGTCATCGACCCTTGGACTCACAAGGGGGTTGGGGAAAAGGGGAGAAGGGGAAGGAGAACAGCCCAGGTGGCTTCTTGGAAATCACCCTTCCAGGACACGACCCAAGGCATTGGGTTGACACTCCTAACCTGGGTCCTCCCCTCCACCAGGTGGGGCCGAGGCTTCGGACTGGTGGAACATGTGCTGGGCCAGGACAGCGTCCTCAATCAATCCAACAGCATATTCGGTTGCATCTTCTACACACTACAGCTGTTGTTAGGTGAGTGGCCCCACCCCTTCGTGACAGGCCCCTTCCCCCCTTGGCCAGCCCAGCCCCATCCCTTGCAATCTTGGTGACCTAAACAGCAGACAGCCAGCTGCTCATCACAGAGCACCCTGGGGGCGGGAACTAAGAGGAGTCTTTCAGTTGGTTTAGGTACTGTCAGAGATAGAAGGGCCCTTAAAGACTTCCTAGGACCTCAGTTTTGTGGAAAAGACTCAGAAGTTCCTTTCTGTGGGGAATCCAAGGATTGCTTGTCTTGCCTCTCATGTAGAGCTCAGCAGGAAAATTCCCTGCTTGGGTTCCAGAGGTCACTGAACAGACAGGAGAACCAAGGCCTTGGTGCGGCCTGTCAGAGCTTCATTTTAGAGACTCTTCCCCAACAGCCCCTGCTGTCTGGGTGGCACCATGAAGTCATGGCAGTGTTCTAGAGGTGGCCAGTCCCTAAAGCCCATGCCTGATCTTTTCTGCTTTGCAGGTTGCCTACGGGGCCGCTGGGCATCTATCCTGCTGGTGCTGAGTTCCCTGGTGTCTCTCGCTGGTTCTGTCTACCTGGCCTGGATCCTATTCTTCGTGCTCTATGATTTCTGCATCGTTTGCATCACCACCTATGCCATCAATGTGGGCCTGATGATGCTCAGCTTCCGGGAGGTCCAGGGACCCCAGGGCAAGGTCAAGGGGCACTGAGCCCTCATGCCAACCCAGGCTGACCTCATCTGCTCTGCTTTGGCATGTGAGCCTTGCCAAGAGGGCCACATGTGGGTCCTCAGAAGAGTCTGCAACCCACCCCCACCATACACGCACACAGGACAATGGACCAAATGTGCCACGCTCTTTCCTCCACCCTAGTGCCTCTGGCTCTGTCCCCAAGAGCTGGTTTCCAAAGCTCCTGCTGTTACACAAGGAGGGAAGGTTCTGAGCAATAAAATTT
Organism: Tapirus indicus; assembly: GCA_031878705.1. Classification (NCBI taxonomy): domain Eukaryota; kingdom Metazoa; phylum Chordata; class Mammalia; order Perissodactyla; family Tapiridae; genus Tapirus; species Tapirus indicus. The sequence goes on along the minus strand of CM062922.1, from coordinate 121,468,524 downwards.
CTTAAATAAATTGGCAAAGTCTGAGCGTCTGTCTACCAGGGACCCTAGTATTGGGGCTTCCCCAGTCTTGCTTCTCTGGGACTGGAAGGATATGAGTCAGAGGGAGAGCAGAGGGCCTGCCTGGGAAGGGTGGTTAGTCCCTTCTCCAGTGTGTGGAGTCAGCAAGACCTGGGGCACCATCAGCCCCCAGGAAACAGGCCAGCAGCTTGTCCCTGCTGCCCTTGGGAGCCAGGCCTCCTCTCCTGGGAGGGCCAAGCACACACTTGCAAGGGCAAACTGCCCTTCTGGTTCTGTGCATGCCTGCTGGGAAGTTCTTCCTATAATCTAACCTTAACTCCTCTGGCTGCCTTATCTACCACCACGGGCCAGTCTTGTAGCCCTGGAGGGCCAAGAACATGTTGTGTTTTTGTGTTGTTTTTTCCTAATATGTACTGAGCACTTACCCACATGCCAAGCACTGTTTAAGAACATGACATGTTAACTCATAATCCTCATAGCACGTATATGAGGTAGGTACTGTTATTATCCCTATCTTGATGAGGAAACTGAGGTACAGAAAGGCTAAGTAATTTGCCTAAGATCACACAGCTAGTGCGAGGGAGGGTGTTAGGGAGTCTTCAGGATTGCAGTCCACTGGGGCCAGTTGGCTCCAGTGTCTATGCTTTTAGCCCTAGCCACAGCTGCTTCTGTGTTGGGGTCAGGGTTCCTGCACAGTCTGGGCTGGCCTGAGTTAGAAGTCAGGAAGAGAAAAGATGCACCTTGAGTGTTCTTCCTTCCTGATTGAATCTTCCAACACCTGCAAGAAAGGCAGGCACCACTGTGACCCTGTTTCCCAGGGAGGTGGCAGAGAGGTGATGAGATTTGCCAGTCTCTTGGCCAGCAAGAGGCAGAGAGCCTTGGCCCTTCGACACCCAGCTCTGCACACACTGCCTCTGAAGCAAGATGGGAGAAGGTATGTGAAACCCACTTGACCTGGGCCTAGCAGAGAGGTGGGGAGCTGAAATGAAGATTGAGAACTGGGAGGGCCTGCCCACAGTGCCTTTCACAGTTCCAGGAGACCTTCCATGCTGGGAGCAAGTTCATTCTATACCAGGCTCTGGACTAAGCATTTTTACATTCAACAATTCTGAGTTTTTCACACAAGGCACAGACAGACTGACTGTCCAAGGTCACTCAAGTAGTAAGGGAAGTGGGATTTGAACCCAGGCAGTCTGGCCATGGCTGAGGCCCAGAGAGGAGTGTTGAATAGGCCAGGGTCACACAGCCACAGCCCCAGAGCTAGGAGCTGCTGGCTCCCTTCCAATCCAGGAAAAGCAATAACACCTGACTCTGGGGGTGGAGCAGAGGTGGAGCTGGGAGACCCAGGTGGCCTCTCTGAGAGACAGAGCACAGGCGGCAGAGTGGCCTGGAGCAGCATGAAGCGGAGCTGGGGACCAGGGCTGCTCATTCTGGGAGTGGTGGTCCTTATAGAGGGTGAGCCATCCGTGTTTGAGTCGGGGGGATTGGGATGGTGGGAGTTCAGGGGCCACCCTCTGCCCGAGCAGCCCCTGTAGCTTGGTGTGCGTGAGGGGACAGCCTGCCCGTGGCAATGTAACTGTTTGGCTGTGTGTGTGGGGAGGTGTATGCGGCTGCCTGTGTCAAAATGGGTGTGATTTTCTTGGGCTGGATTACATCTATGTCTATAGAAACTGCCATCACGCCTGTGTGTGTACCTTCTGCCCTGTCTGCCTCTCTACCTCCCGAATGACCCTAGGCAAGTTCTGGGGCCCTTTGACCTCAGTCTCCCCGTCTTTACGTACGTCCCATCTCTCCTGGCTCAGATGTTCAATGGGTGTGTTTGTGTGTGCCCGTGATGGGGAAGAGGCAGGGCAGGGGACACTTTGGTAGAGTTTCTGGCAGTTTCTGGAAAGAGGGAGAATCTGAGTTGCCAGAACAGGGGTGGGGTGCACCTCAATCTCTTGGAGCCCTCCCCTACTTGGACATGACGGAAAGGTGGGGGAGTCTGATTCGCCAGAACAGGGGTGGGGTGCATCTCAATCTCTTGGACCCCTCCCCTACTTGAACATGACACAGGTTTCTAATCCTTTCTCTTAGGCCTTCATGGCTGAGGGCACAATTAAGCTAATGCTCTCCACATACACAGGCCACCTCCCTGACTCAGGGCGGGGGCAGAAGTTGGGGGTTCTGAAGCCTGGAGGAGGGTTGGCCTGGTCCCAAGCTGAACCCCAGGCCCTGCTCCTCAGGCTCAGGAGTGCTGAGCACAGCGGAGGGAGAACTAATTACTGAGCGTACGCTGTGAATAGGTTCCAATAAAAGCTGTTTCTTGATCTCATATAAATATTTTCATTCTGGGAGGGGCTGGTGAGGTAGCCAGAGTCATAGGCAAGGACCCAGAGCCTGTCCCCCTCAAACCTGTCCCCTCCACCAATGCTGAGCCAGGCGGGTAAGGCGCCCCCAGGTCTCACCTGTCTCTCTCTTTCTAGGTCTTCAAGCAGCTCAGCGTGGTAAGCTCTGGGTGTCTGGGGCCTGAGCCTTACTTGGGTGTGGATCAGGCCTGGGGTGAGAGCAGGACAGGGGCCTGCTGTCAGCCTGACCCACCCCTCTCCACAGCATGTGGGCAGCGCGGCCCTGGCCCTCCTGAGCCTCAGGAGGGCAACACAGTGCCTGGCGAGTGGCCGTGGCAGGCCAGTGTGAGGAGACAGGGGGTCCACATCTGCAGTGGGTCCCTCGTCGCAGACACCTGGGTCCTTACTGCTGCCCACTGCTTTGAAAAGTGAGTCATGGCTGGGGTCAAACAAGGTTTCTGGCTTTGGGGGGTGGGTGATTTGTCCCCAAACCCCACAAAACCGATCCCTGCCCCTAGAATAACAAAATACCCCTCATTGAGAATATGCCGTAGCAAGCTTTCACAGTAGAAGCCTTACAGATGAGAAAACAGACTGGGAGAAGGGACCTTGCCTAAAGCCACGGGCTGACACGTGTCCATCTGTCACCTACCTTGTGCAGTCTCCCATAGTGTCACTGTTCCCTTTGCACTCAACGCCTGGCCTTGTCCCTCCCCTTCCAGGGCAGCAGTGACAGAATTGAACTCCTGGTCAGTTGTCCTGGGTTCTCTGCAGCGTGAGGGGCTGAGCCCAGGGGCTGAAGAGGTGGGGGTTACTGCTCTGCAGTTGCCCAGGGCCTATAACCACTACAGCCAGGGCTCAGACCTGGCCCTCCTGCGGCTCGCCCACCCCACAGCCCACACACCCCTCTGCTTGCCCCAACCTGCCCATCGCTTCCCCTTTGGGACCTCTTGCTGGGCCACTGGCTGGGATCAGGACACCAGCGATGGTAAGTGCTGTCCCAGACTGAAGCCCAGAGAGGCACTCCACTTGCCCAAGGTCACACAGCCTCAGTTGTCCACTGCCCCTGCTCCCACTCTGCCTTGCTCCCCAGAGCCCGGACTCCGACCCCAACCCCCTCTCTTTTGCCAGCTCCAAGGACCCTACGGAATCTGCGCCTGCGTCTAATCAGCCGCCCCACGTGTAACTGTCTCTACAACCGGCTGCACCAGCGGCTGCTAGCCAGCCCAGCCCGGCCTGGGATGCTGTGCGGGGGTGCCCAGCCTGGGGTGCAGGGGCCCTGTCAGGTCCGAGGGGGAGAACAGGGGAAGGGAGCAGAAGGGGAGGAGGCCTAGCCTTGGGTTAGGTGCTCGATCCACAGGGATGGGTGGAAGGGCTACAATGAAAGGGCCTTAGCCTAGGGCTGGGCCTCAGGTGTCTGTCCTGACTCCGTTGCCCGGCTCCAGGGAGATTCCGGGGGGCCTGTGCTGTGCCGTGAGCCTGATGGACACTGGGTTCAGGCTGGGATCATCAGCTTCGCATCAAACTGTACCCAGGAAGACACTCCTGTGCTGCTGACTGACATGGCTGCTCACAGCTCCTGGCTGCAGGCTCGAGCTCAGGGAGCAGCCTTCCTGGCCCAGCACCCAGAGACCCTAGAGATAAGTGATGAGGACAGCTGTGTAGGTATGAGCAAGGGGTGTTAGGAGTGGGACGTGTGGGGACACCCAGGTCTGCATGAAGACTTCTGCGCAGCAGGTGGAAGCCACAGTGGAACAAATTTCAGCTTGGAATACAGAATCGATACAGGGGAGCCACACACTGCCAGGGGCTAACCAGTGGGCTTTTAAGGCCCTTTTCAGCCCCTACGAGGAGAACAGCCCCATTTAGGGCTGAGAGGCATAGATGCTTCAGAACTTTATGGGTTTGGAGTTTAGGTAAGAAGAGGGGCCTCTGAGGTCTGGCTGAAGGTTTCTGGGGTAAGCTACAAGTTTCTAAGCAGGGACCCAGAGAGATTAGACAGGGCAGGGCTCCCCCTCAGAATTCTGTCATTAAGTGACTAACATGCAAATTGCATGCAAAATAATTCCTGGGACGGAAGCTATGTCTTGATGGTAAGAGAAGCCCTAGTGAGCCAGGAATTCTGGGGCCAGTCCAAGCCCGGAGGGTTGCAGACTGGTGGGGTAGGGGAGTGATGAGCAGGCCACTCCCATGAGGCTGGACCATCAGAGTTAAAAGCTTAAGCCCTGGCTTTTGAATCCCAAGCCTGCTACTTGCCTGTGGTTACTGAGCTAGAAAGTCACTTAACCTCTTGGGGACTTTGGTTACCTTCAGTAACAAGGATGACAAAATTCAACTTAAAGGAATATTATGAGGATTTCACAGTGCATGGGAAGCACTTAGCACAGGGCCTGGCATGCACTGAGGACTTAGCAAGAAGGCAGATGATGTAATCCCTCTGTTTCAGCCTGTGGCTCCTTGAGGAGAGAAGGTCCCCAGGCAGGAGCCCCCTCCCCATGGCCCTGGGACGCCAGGCTGAAGCACCAAGGGAGGCTGGCCTGTGGTGGAGCCCTGGTATCAGAGGAGGTGGTGCTGACTGCTGCCCACTGCTTCATTGGGTGAGCCTCTCTCCCTCGCCTTTGTGCCCCCTACCCTTGCTGGCAGCCTTGCCACTCACTGCTGTCAATGCTGCTTCTGCACAGGCGCCAGATCCCAGAGGAATGGAGTGTAGAGCTGGGGACTGGACAAGAGGAGCGGGGCCTGAAGCAACTCATCCTGCATGGGGCTTATACCCACCCGGAGGGGGGCTACGATGTTGCCCTCCTGCTGCTGGCCCAGCCCATGACACTGGGCCCCAGCCTGCGGCCCCTCTGCCTGCCCTACGCTGACCACCGCCTGCCTGATGGGGAACGTGGCTGGGTCCTGGGGCTGGCCCAAGGAGCAGGTATGTAGGACAGGGCCACCAGCAGCTGTCCATCTAGCCTAGAGGCTGCTGGGGCAGCTGGGTCTTTTCCTTTCCCTACAGGCACCAGCTCTCCTCAGACAGTGCCTGTGACCCTCTTGGGGCCCAGGGCTTGCAGCCGGCTACATGCAGCCCTTGGGAGCGATGGCATCACCATTCTGCCAGGGATGGTGTGTACCAGTGTTGTGGGCGAGCCGCCCCAATGTGAGGTGAGCCCCAGTCCCCCACACCTCACCCCACAGACTCCTGGTGTCCTCACCCTGCAACTCATGAACAGACCTTCTGCCAGGCTTGGCCTCCAGACCTGCCTCTCACCTGAAACTCAACCTTTCTGCCAACTGGCTCCCAAATAGCCAGAGCCTCAGCCCAGCTCCTAGCCCCTTCTGTCCCTGACAGCTGCCTAGGGGGAAGAGGAACTCACCCAGTGTCACCTGACCCCTGATAGGGCCTGTCTGGGGCACCACTGGTGCACGAGGTGAGGGGCACATGGTTCCTGGCTGGGCTACACAGCTTTGGAGACGCCTGCCAAGGCCCTGCAAGGCCTGCAGTCTTCGCGGCGCTCCCCACCTATGAGAACTGGGTCAGCAGTTTGGACTGGCAGGTCTACTTTGCCAAGGAGCCGGAGCCAGAGACTGAGACTGGAAGTTGCCTGGCCAACATGAGTACGTGGCCCTGGGGCCTCCCTGCCAACACTTCCCTCTTCAGACCCCTTCTCTCTCAATCTAGGAAGAGACCTGTTCTGACCCACCTGTAGCTGCCCTGGGTGGGGTGGAGCAGTGGACAGACCCACCTGGATTTGAATTCTAGTTCTTTGTCATTGTGGGACTTAAAGCAGGCCTCTCAACCTCTTCGAACCTCAATTTTCTCATCTGTCATGGGGAATGAGTAGCACCTTCTTCCTCTTCCTTAGAGGGAGGGAGGAAAGTGGTGAGAATGAGGCCAACCCCACACCTCTTTCCTCTCCCTGACAGGCCAACCAGCTGGGTGTTGACAAGATGCTGCAAACACAGTGAAGCAATTCCTGCGGCACTGCCCCTGCCCCTCTCCCATTCCCCCCACCCACGATTCCAGGCACTTGGGCAGGCCCAACAGCCCAGGGGGCTCTGGGAAGGAGGCTGCCTGGACCGGCAGCTGCCCCCACGCCCCACCCTGCAGGACAGGGAGATGTCACCTGTGGAAGCTCCCCAACACTCAGCTCTGCTGTCTGATGCAGGCGTCCCCAGCTGTCCCTATTCTTCATCCCCTCAGATACAGTCACACTAGCCACATACTTTGAAAATTTCTTTTTTGGGGGGGAGCAATTTTCCTTTTTTTTTTTAAACTTAAATAAACTGTTACAAAATAGACTTTAGAAAATAAGTTACAAATTGTAGCAAAAGGCTCCCCTTCCACAGGCAACATTCCCGCCTGTGGCTCTCTCGGAATCTGCCTCTCCCTGGTGCTGGAATCTGGCTGGCGAGGGTGGCCCAGCATCATGGCAGAGCCTGGCACTGGGTTTCCTGCAGAGCTGGTCATATGGAAGAGCATGGTGACAAAGGCTGGGGGAAGGAGGTCCTTCAAGGACACACGAACATGAGGAACACCTTACTCCCTCCTTGGGAAAGAAGCCAGATCTGGGTCCTCTTTGCAGAGGGAGAGGAGAAAAGAGATGGGGATGCCCAAACTCCTGAGCAAAACATGGAGATCAAGCCTTTCCCTGCAACCCACCCCTCCCCCGCCCCATATTCTGATCTTTGGAGACTTGAAGTTCAGAGGGAGAAGCTGAGGTCTGCAGGCCACTGGGGTGAAGGGTCCAGGAGTGGGGTCGTGGGGGTAGGTGGAAGAGGCAACGATAAATCCCCTCCTCCCGCCGCTGGCACCTTTGGGGCTCCTGGGGAGAGAGAGAGGAGGTCACTGACTGGGGGCGCAGACCCAACACAACTTATACCCCCCTCCCTAGCCCTACAGGCCATTCCCCCAGCCCATGGCTCCAGAGGCCTGTAGGAGAACTCCCAATTATCTCCCCAGACCTGGCTAACTGGCTCCTCGCTCATTCCCTTGAGGTCACAAGAAATCTTTGATCCTGAAAGTCACCTCATCAGCTCTCAGAGGAATCTCAGCCACCATTTCTTCCTTCCCTGATAATCAATCTCTGGTCAAGGGCCCACCATCTCAGGGATACCCACCCTTGGTGGCCACTAAATGGAATGGGTCCTCAGAGAAAGGCTACAGATGTCTAGGGGAGGTGGAGAGTTCGAGCCCAGGGCTTGCTGAGGAAACAGGCTGTCCCATTCCTCTGCAGCCTCATCCTCCCGCAGGGCTGGGTGGAGGTGACTTTCCAAGGAGATTCCTCCTGATAGAGAATGGGAGATAGGAGCTAATGACTGTTGTTGCTACCGCTGGGCCTGGCTTCAAAGAAACAATTATCTGTGACTCAGTCCTCCAGTTAAAGGTATGCTGGCAGAGAGGGTGATGTGCAGGTGGAAAGGGTGGTTTGGTTGGATCCTAAAAAGGAGATATGCAACAAAGAGAGATGAAAAGGATTGAATAATGGGAAGGGAAAAGACATGGGGCAATACTGGTAGGAAAGAACCAAAAGTCTAGCTTCCAAGAAAAGAGGAGGGGAAACAGAGACAAGATGCAGGGAAAGAGGGCCAGGGAGCTAGGTGCCAACCAGTGACTCAGTCTCCCTGGCCAAGTCAGCACTGAAGCCACAAAGCAGTCCAGTCTAGGGGTGCATCCCATGCCCTTTTCCTCATTCCCTGGCTCCCTGCCTACTCTAGGAAAGAGCAGAACCTGGACAATCTTTTTCTCTGGACATCATTACTTTACTGGCTGGGTCAGGAAGGTTTCCAGATGTAGTAGCCACATGGTTCCCAGCTGCCTTCCCTCCTAAAAAGACCATTCCTCTTTGGCTCCAGCAAGCAGAGGAGCCCAGACAGCTCCCTCTGCCCCTGACCACTCCCCACTCCACCCCACCCCACCCCACTATGCTATCTCTTTACCTGACCCAGGGGTTAAGATCTCAGCCACTCAAAAGGCAGCATCCTCAAACTAGTTTCCCACTCGGTATCCAAGCCCCCAGCCACCTCTTGGAATCCACGTGACCCTCTCCTCTCACTCCTCGCTCCTCCACCCACCTTGGGGCCAGATTTTGCCCTCCACTGTGTGCCTACCTCCTCTGAGACCCTTTGATCCTCTGCCCAAGCCCATTCATGCCCCCGTACCAGAGCTGGCCACCGTCCACTCCTCCTGGTGCTGCTGCCGGTGCTGCAGGAAGCTGATGCGGCGGCGGAAGTGCCGGGGACAATGGGGGCAGGTGAAGGGCCCCTCCCGGGGTGCATGGACTCGTCCATGGCCCTCCAGCCGGGCAGCTGTCCGGAAAGCCTTGCCACAGATGCTGCAGCGGTGGCGCTTGGGGTCCGTGTGGGTCCTGCCATGGTTCTTAAGGGACAGCAGATTAGGTAGAAGCTTGGGGCAGAGGGAACAGGGATAGAGTCCAGTGGTGTGGGCCTTCTGGTGGTTCAGCAGGCTACCAGCATGGCGGTAGGAACGCCCACACTGGGCACAGCGGAAGGGCCGCTCTTCGTCTTCAGCCACTGTGGACTTTACTCCTTGCCCTCCATTAGCTCTCCCGGCATTCTCTCCTGGGGCCCTGGGGCATTCTGATGGGGACTTCTGGGCTTTCCCTTGGACAGGGAGATCCACCTCATCCTCCACAATCCCAGCTTTGGGACCTCTGGCCTCCTCTATCTGGGGTGGCACCTGTCTGAGGCCCCTGACATGAGCCTGCAGGTGGCTGGTTAGTTCATGGTGGGACTGAAAGGCCTTGCCACAGTCAGAGCAGGCAAAGGTCTGGGCAGCTATGTGGTTGCGGCTGTGGCTCTTGGTGGCCACAGGATTCAAGAGCTGTCTGGAGCAGAGCAGGCAATAGTGGCGGTCTGTCTTATGGGTGCTGTGGTGGTTCAAGGGGCCTTCCGATTGGCAGTAGGTCTTGCCACAATGGCTGCAGGAAAAGGGATGGCTCTCTGGCTGGAGCTGAGGTCTGCTGTCTCCATTGTCCCAGCTATCCATGTGACTCAGACTAGGTCCATTGGGCTGGCTGTTGCCAAGGGGGCAAAGACCCCTGGAGACATTGTCCCCTGACTTGTCTTCTGGCTTGGTCAGTACATGACCCTGAGGAACCCAATCTCCATCATGATTCACCTGTCCCCTGTCTCCCTGCCACCCATCTTCTTTCCCCATGCCCCAGGACACTGGCTCTGTGGCTTCTGAACCTGCTGCCCTGATGGGGCTCTGACTCTGCTGCCCTGACCTCATGGATCCATCCTCCAGCTGGGGTACTGATTCAGTACCACCCAATCTGTCTTTTAGCTCTTGGTCATCAGCCAAGTTCCCCTCACTGCCCTCTGTGACATTTGGGCCTCCCTGACCACTTTTGGTCTCCTCATGCTCTCGCAGGTGCCGCTCCAGAGAGCCCCGGCCAGGGAAGCCCCGGCCACAGAGGGCGCAGCGCACAGCTGCCTGCCGGGATCGCCCTGCACGCCGCCGCCGCCGGCTCTCTGAGTGCAGCCTCTGGTGGTCCTTCAGGGCCATGCGGTTGGAGTAGGTCTTGGGGCAGGTGGGACAGCTATACTGGCCTGTCTCATGGCTGCGCCTGTGGTTCAGGAGGCTGCCGGCGTGGCGGTAGGTCCGTCCACACTGCCCACACCGGAAGGGCCGATCTTCCCGAGTCAGCTTTCGGGTGCCCCCACCCCGCTCAATGTGGACCCGCTGGTGGCTGGCCAGCTGTTTCCGCAGGCGGAAGGCCTTCCCACACTCACTGCAGCGGAAACGCCGGGGATCTGCATGGATGCGCCTGTGGTTCTTGAGGGACATTAGGTTTGAGAAACCTTTGGAGCAGGCCTGGCAGCCAAAGTGGCCAGTCTGGTGGCTCTGCCGGTGATTGATGAGGCTGCCAGCGTGCTTGTATGATCGGCCGCACACCTCGCAACTGAAGGGCCGCTCAGAGCTGGCCTCAGTCTGGCAGCCCTTCTCTGCAGTCTCCAACCTCAGCTCCATCTCTTCCCCCTTCACAGTTGTCTCCTCCCATGCCTCTTCTTTCACCCTCGCCACCTCCTCCAAGGGCTCCACTTTAAGTTCTTCCTGGAACTTCCCCACTTCTGCCTGCCCCAGCCCCTCCTCTGCCATGTTCTGGGGCTCAATGCTGCCTCCTGCCTCTGGGATGGGCCCTACCTGGGGCGCAGAGCCTTTGCAGCGTGGGTGGTTTCGCAGATGATTACGGTAGGCAGCCAGGTTGGGGTAGCAGCGGGAGCAGACAGGGCAGATGAATTCTCCGGTCTGGTGTATCTTGCGGTGGTTCACCAGACTGCCCCCATGTCGATAGGTCTTGCCACACTGGTTGCAACGGAAGGGGCGGGGCTGGGCCTCCAGAGAACTTTCCTCACTCTGCATGCAAAGGCTGTCTGCAACCGTGGCACCGACATCCTCTCCAAACTTTGTATCTCCACACTCCCCAGAGAGAGAGGTCACTGTGCCCTCAAAGGCACTGTCTGCAACCATTCCCGTGGCATCATCACCTGACTCTCCCAGGTGGTTGGGAGCCTTGTCTGTGGTGTTCCCAGAATTCTGACTTTGATGGTGACGCTCCAGGCTCCCCAGGTCATCATAGGTCTGACCACAGCAGCCACAGATGTGCCCATAACCGGCTCCATCCAGCGCCTCCACCTCCCGCTGCAGCTGATTCAACAGCTCTGCTTCCGAGAGCTGCAGTGGGGGGCTACGAGTGGAGGCTGCCTCTGCTGCTCCTTCCTCTTCTCCCTCCTCCTCTGAGCCCTCAGTCACGCCAGAAGAGTCATGAGCCTGGCGCCGGTGAAGCCTATAGCCAGCCCGCCCGGGGAAGATCATGCCACAGAGACAGCAGAGGAAAGGCTGTGCTGAGGCTGCCTCCCCGGGCCCGTGGTTCTGGAAGTGGCTGCGCAGGGCAGGCAGAGAGTCAAACTCCTTTGGGCAGAGGGAGCACTGATATATGCCTGGTGGGTGGCAGGGCCTGTGGCTCAGCAGGCCGGTGGCATGGGGGAAAGAATGCCCACAGTCAGAACATGTGTGAGAGACCTCAGCCTGCCAGCTAGTGACAGCTTCAGCAGAGTGGGAAAGGGAGCTGGGCTGGCCAGTGGCTGGTTTCTGGTCTTCATCCACCCCAATGAAGCCATCACAGAAGCGAGTCCCATTTCTTTCCTCATTGCCTGGGATGTCCAAGTTGTCAAGGAAACAGGCCTCCTTCCTTTCCAGGCCTTCCTCAGTGCTTCTTCTCTCTCTATCACCCTGGAAACAGGCCTCATCCTTCTCAAGCCCACATTTGTCCCTTTCAGCTTCAGCCTGCAAACAGCCCCCATCACTTTCCAAGTTGCCTTCAGCTCCACTAGGACTTTCCCCTAAAGGGTCTTGGGGACAGTCCAGGCCCTCATTGTCTCCCACCAACTCCTGGGCCCAGTTCCCACCTGACAGGAGTTTGGCTTCTCCCCCACCGCCAGCACTGCCAGCCCGCCTCCGGTGCCGCCTGCTCCGCCGCCGACTGTGGCGTCGCAAATGGTTCTTCATGGCAGCCATGGTATGGAAGTGCTTGGCACAGGCCCCGCAACTGAAGTCTCCTGTCTGGTGGGTCTGCCTGTGGTTGATAAGGCTGCCTGAGTGGCGATAGCTCTTTCCACAGTCTCGACAGGCAAATGCCCGAGGTGGTGATACCCTGGTCTCTGCCCTGCTGTTTTCCCCTTCCCCATGGGTCCGCACATGATGTTCAAGGCTCTCAGAGTCTTCAAAGAGCATCCCACACTTGCTACATATCTGTGGTGCTGTCCTATCTGCTGCTGGGGTGACATCAGTGGCCTCTTCTTCATGTTTGCACCCATGCCCCTGATCTGTATGTGGGGCTGCCTCCGCTCCCACTGGGTCAGGTGGCAGCTCCACTTTGAGGTGGCTTGGGGGACCCTCGGTCCCTGGGACTGTGCTGCGGCGAGCAGTCTTGCAATGGACCCGCACGTGGTTGCGCAACGCCATAAGGTTGGGGTACTTGCGGGGACAGAGTGAGCACTGGTACTCTCCTGTCCGATGGCTGTGGCGGTGGTTCACCAGGCTTCCCCGGTGGCGGTAAGCCCGACCACATTCATTGCACTTATAGGGGCGGTGGTCCAGGGTGCTGGTGGGGACCTCTTTCTCTTTGTGGGTGGTCTCAGCCAGAGGCAGAGGAGCTAGTGGCGCTGATGGCTGCCCATCCTCCCCAGCTCCTTGCCGGGGTCTGTGATGAGCCCGCACGTGGTTTTTGAGGGCAGCTGCGTTAAACAGCTGCTTGGAACAGATGGAGCAGGGATAGACACCCGTCTGGTGGCTCTTGCGATGGTTGATGAGGCTCCCAGCATGGCGGTAAGTACGGCCACAGTCACCACAGCGGAAAGGCCGGTACTCCTCCAGGCCACTGTCCTCCAGCTCCCCAGAGGTGCTGAGCTCCCCAGAGCCATTCAGCATCTGTGTACTAGGAAGTTGGTCCCGGTTGCTTCCATCTGTGTGCCCATTGGTGGTGGGCATCCCTTTCTCTTCCCACAGCTGCTCCTGCCTCTCACCCTCATGGGACTGCTGGTGTTCCAGCAGCTCTCGGGGGAGCCGGAAGGCACGGGGGCAGTGGGGACACTGGTAAGGCCGATACTGGGCATGGAGTCGGGAGTGGTTCTTCAGGGCCATGAGGTTAGAGAACTCCTTGAAGCAGACGGCACAAGGGTAGATGCCTAGGGTGTGGCTCTGGCGGTGGTTGGTGAGGCTCCCGGCGTGCTTATAGGTCTTGCCACATTGACTGCACTTGTACCGACGTTCCTCCTCAGCAGGAAGGGACTGGGTAGGCTCCTGGCCCCCCGTGAAATTCACTACTGATTCAGCCAAATACTGTTCCAAATTGCTCAGGAGGCTGCTGGCTGGGGTGGGGAGAGGAGGGGCTCTGGCAGAGTTGGTGGTGGGCACCCAGCCCTCTGCACTCTCCTCAGGATCCGGCTGGCTTTCCCAGCCTTCTCTTTGTCTGGTGGGTGGATCTTCCCAGGTGCCCAGAGCTGCCCTGGGATCTGGCCCAGACTCACAGCCAAATGTCTCTTCAGTATGTTTTTTCTGGTTTTCCCAGCCTTCCCCAGGGCCAACCCTCTGGCCCCAAGAGTCAGGGGACACTGTCTCCCCCTGGAGGCATGCAGTGGCTTCCTTGGGGCGGGGTGGCCTGCGCCTGCGGCGGCCCTCAGGAGCATGAGTCCTCATGTGGCTCTTGAGGGCCATGGGATTGGTAAAGTCCTTGCCACAGGTGGTACAGGGGAAAAGGCCAGTCTCGTGGGTCCGGCGATGGTTGACCAGGCTCCCTGGGTGACGGTAGCCCCGCCCACACTGCTGACAGCGGTAGGGCCGAGGGATACTGTCAGCCTCCTCACTATCCTGGCTGGAAGATGGATGGAGCAGTTCACGGTGCCGTGACAGTTCCGGAAAGTTAGGAAAGTGACGCTGACAGTCAGAGCAGCTGAGTGAGGTGGGCAAGTCCTCCATGGGGCAATGTGGCAGGAACCTGGAGGTTCAGGAAGAGCAGGCAGGTGGCAGCAGCATCTTCCTCTGGCAAAGGGGCCAAGGCCTAGGAAGAGGGGACAGTAGTCAGAAAGAAGGCCTGAATTAAGTTTGCCTCTTGGCTCTATGAGCAACAAGTTCACCAGGGGTCACAGAGAGGTTCCCCAAGCAGCAATGCCCAGAGACCTGCTTTGTACTGGATCCACTCTGGAAGCACCATCACTTAAGGCCTCCTTATGCACAAGCTCCTCAAATATGGGATCTCCCCTAAGCCCAATGCATCCCTACAGATATAGATAAGAAAACTAAAGTCTAAAGGAATGACACCTACTTCTGATCACAGACCTATTATCCTGTTCTTCAGACCAAGTCCAAAAAGCTTTACTGTCCCCAATCTTCTGCTCTCTATAATTCTGAAACCAATAAACCTATCTCCTGTGACACCCTGAAAGGAAACATGAGCCTTTTCTAGGACCTTCAATAAAATAAGTCCAATCCTCTCTCCTTCATCCCTCAGCTAAACAGAGTAGCCCAGAGGCACTTAAAAAGCAGTCTCTTTCTCCAGTTGACAGCTGAGGGTCTGAGAGGTGAGGTTAGAGGCCCCCTTCAGAGACAGGGCTGGCTTGTTCCCCTACCTCCCCTATCCCTTTCAAAGCCACAAGGTCTCCTTTCTAAAAGACTCTCTTGACCACTTCCTTCACCTACTTCTCCTGAACCCAAACTATCTTCCATCTTGGAAATTCCATCCCATTCCACGTTGTTCTTCACCTCCTACCTTTTTCCTTCCCACACCTCCTCACTTTATCCTCCCCATCCCTTCTCATTTTTCCTTCTACTTCCTCTCATAATACTGATGATGACAGCAACCCATGCTAACTGAGCATTACCATGTGCCAGGAACTGTGCTAAGAACGTTCACCGTATCACTTAATCCTCACAACACGCTGCAATACCTGTTATCCCATTTCACATACGAGTAAACCCACTGACTCAGGCAATCTTTCCAAAGTCCTTGCTCTCTCCACAGCAGGCCCCCATGCCTCCTACATCACCTTGGTCTTCTCTGAGTGATTCTTGACTCCCAGGAGACCCCAATACAACTCCTATTTCCGACTCTAAACCCCCTCATTGAACCTGCTCCCCAAATTCTCACCTCACAAAGCCCTTAGCTCAAGAGTCCTGTCTCCTAATCAACTCCCAGTGAGGTCCTCTCGCCTCACTCATCTCCTCAGCCAGTTTGCTCTTAGGACCCCTACCTCACACGGGTGGCCCCTTCTCGTTCCCGCCGCGGGTGCGTCCGTTGGGGACCGCGAACGGGAGCGCGCCTGCGCACTGGGACCCCCACCCTAACCGCAGCCGCGCGCCCCAAGGAGTGGCTGTGGGGGGCTCTCGCGCTCGCACGCACGCACACTCAGCTACGGCTCCTGGCAGGCGGGAGGAGAGGGAAACAGGAAAAGGAGAACGGGGAGAAGGAAGGAGGCAGAGAAAAGAGGGCGCAGCTGGCACGACCCAGGAGTCTACCCCGAGCTCCGCGGACACTTCCTATTGTTACTAGGAAACAGGAAGTGTCCTAGCCGCAAAAGCTTCCCCGCGAAACCTTCGCCTTGAGAACACTTCCTGTCCCGCCTCCAAGCAGCCGTTCTACGCGACACACTTCCGGCGCTAGGGGCGAAGTAGTTCAAACCCGACTCTGACCCCGCCCACGTAGGTCAAAGCGCCGCGTTGTTTAGCACTAACTTAGCCACACTTCCGGCAAGAGCCGCTAAAATCCTTCCGTTGCGTATTAGCTGAGTGTAGAAGACAAACGATTCTGCAGCCCTGGCCTCAGTACTTTGGAGACATTTTTCATGGGGCTCCCTGAAAAACTTCCCAAGACAGATTAAGGGAGCTTCATTCCTCGCGATTAAGGGAAACTTTGTGGACTATAAGCGGATTTAGGTACTACACCTCTTGAACATGGCCTTTCTGTCCTCCCACCTTCTAGTTCTTGGTGATATGGCCCCAAGCTAGCAATAGCCCGGTGTATACCGTAAACCTGTCCGGCGTCCCCTGTCATTAGCACCCACACAGACCCCTTGCAAGATGTTTCTCCGCCACCTTCGGCTGGGGGTGCTTCGCCAAACTTTGCTTTCCTCCCTAGCCGGGAAAGCTCCCTTCCACTTCCGCTCACAGACCCCGCCCCCTCGTCCCCCTCCCCCCCGCTGGGTCCTAGCGCCTGCCCCTCCCTGGCAGCGTCCCGGGCTCCGTCGGCGAGAGGAGCTGCCGCTGACGCCACGGAGCCAGCCCGAGTCCGTTCAGGTAGGAAACGCCGGCGGGAAGCCGCGGGACACCCGGGCGGACTCAGCGCGGACGCAGTCGGAGCGGGCCTCAGTTTCCCTGTGGGTGCCGAGGGCGGATGGGGTTGGCCTGGCGTGAGCAGCGCGGGCGGGGCGGGCGGAGTGCGGCCTCGGGAGGGCGCGGGCGGGCTCCGGGCCCAGTGGGTCCTAGAACCCGCCGGCTGTCCCCCCGCGGGTCGGCTGCTGCAGAGGCTTGGGCTCGGCCGGCGCGGCTGCCCGCCTTGCACGGTGCGGGCCCGGGGGTCCTAAAGCCCGCCATGTTGCGGGCTTTTGTCCCAGGCGCGCGGCCCGCCTTGCGAGGTCCCCAGTGCCTGCGGTCCCCCTCCCCGGCCGAGGTCCTGGCCGCCAGTCCTGCGGTCCTAGAGAACGCCATCTTGCAGGCCTTTGTCCAGCGTCCGGCCTTCGGTCCATTCATTTGTTCATTCTCTCATTCTTCGTTCACTCCTTCTTGCCACGTTCTCGGAGGCCGCGTTTTCCCAGGGCTTATTCTAAGACGAGTCAGCCCAGGGCCCTGCCCTGCGGGTCTGTCTGTCTGGCGGGCGCGCCGACCCATAGGCGGTTGCAGGGAGCGAAAAGCGCAGAGTTTCTGCAGTTCTCGGCTCCTCCTAAGCCCATCTCGTAGGCTCTAATGCCCTTCAAACTCCCACCTGCCTCAGAGACCCCCATTTTACTGTTGAGAAAACTGAGGCACAGAGCGCCTTGGCGCCCTTACCTCTACTGCCTATTAAGTGTACCTGAGGGCACGGGGGAAGCGGGTATTTGAAGGATGCAAGAGTTTTCCCATGGGAGAAGTCAAGCAGGGGTTCCCAAGGCAGAGGAAACTGCATGTGGAGATGCATTTAGGTGGGGAACTTTGTGAATTGTGGCTAGAGCTTAGATCTCTGTCAGGAGGGGGACACTGCCACTGGAGCTGAGGCTGGAAGAGTAGGTTGGGATTAGGCTGTGAACTGACCAAATTGGAGGCCTAGGAGATCAATAGCTCTCACCTCTGCACGGTTCACAGTTTCCCATCCGCCATCTCATCAGATCTCCTGGTCTCTGAGGCCTATCCGTGACTACTTGTTTAGACATGGGGAGACTGAGGTGCAGAGAAGATAAAAAGCCGCTCCTTTTCACCTCATACCTGCTCACAGGGTCCTAGCCTACACTCTCCGGGAATGAAATCTCTGCGTCCCTGGTGTTTAGAGCCTGTTCAGGCAGTGGGACTTCATCGCCCTCCTAAGCCAGTAGTAAAGCAGACAAGCCTCCCTCACCAGAGCAGTGAACCCACTGTGAGAGCCTGGGGTAATATCTGGACCTTGTGAACTTGGAAAGGCAGAGAAATTGAGTTAACAAATAGTTGTTGATGGATGTGCTCACAAACACCTGCTATGGGGGAGGCAGAGGCTAGAGACCTGGGTTCGAATTCCGTCTCAGAGGTTGATTCATTCAGTTTGTTCTGGGACACCAATCACAGTTCCAGATGTAGAGGGTACAGAATAATAAAGCTTCCTGGCTCTTTGCCAGCTGAGCCTGGTGCTGGAGACAGAGGATTAACCACCAAGCCATAAAACGTGTAAGTGCTACCAAAGCAAGAATTGGGACAGAGAGCACAAGTTTGGGAGGCCGACCACCTGGCTTTGAATACTGCCTGTGACCATGACTAGTTATTTCATTTCTGTGTGCTTCAATGTCCTTGTCTGTAAAATGGGGAAAATAATACTGTTTAACTTAGTCTGTTCAGGCTACCATAACCAAAAGACTGGGGGGCTTAAAAAGCGGAAGTTTTTTTCTCACAGTTCTGGAGGCTGGCAAGTCCAAGATCAAGGTCTGGCCGATTCAGTTCCTGGTGAGGACTCTCTTCCTGGCTTGTAGATGTGCACCTCTCACTATGTCCTCATATGGGCTGTCCTCTGTGCATGTGCGCATTCAGTCCATAACAAACCCTAGGCAGTGGTGAGGCTTAGCCTGATTAGTACACATAAAATGCTTAAAATGATACCTGGCCCATGGTAAGCTTGCAAGGGATGTTCTCCAGATGAGCACTATAAAGGAAACTAAAGAGGGAAGGTAGAGAGTGATTAGCAAAGGTGCAGACAGCATAAGAAAGTGGTCAGGAAAGCCCTGTCTGAGGAGGTGACAGGGAGCTGAGACTCAAATTGGGGAATAGTAGGTCTAGCAGAGGGAACTACTAGTGCAAATGCCCTGAGGTGGAAAGGAATTTAGTTCTTTGAGGAAAAAAAAGGGAGCCTGTATGGGTGGAACCTAGTGAGCCAGGGAAGAGGAGTGGGAGATGAGGTAAGCAGGAGTTAGATCGTTCGGGGCCTTGCGGAAAAGATATTGGTCTTTGTCCTAGGAGCAGTGGAAAGTGTCATGATTTGGCTAATAAACTTTAAGTAAATGAAGACTGATAGAGAAAGAGCCCAGTCCAGGGGCCTGAAGACTTGGGTTTGAGTCTGGGTTCCTTGACTAGCTATGTGTCCTTGTGTAAGTTTTTTCCCTTATGGGGGCCTTAATCTCCATACTGGAAAAGGGATGTAGTGAAAACGTCTCTCTCCTAGAAGCCTATGAAGACCTAAGGTTGTGTCTTTGGTTCTTAAGTGTTGAGTGTTGGTTGGAATGACCCAGAGAGTGTGTTTAAAGTACAGATTTCTGAGTGCTACCCCGCACTCCCTGGCTGACTATTCTCATGCAGGGGGTGCACAGATCTGACTTCGAGAAACATCACTCTAGGGAGGGGTGGGTGGGAGAGTCCTCAGTGAACAGTGAAGTGAGGAGTTAATGGGGCAATTTGACACAGGGGCCTAGCCTACCTGGCCCTCCGCTCTTCATGGAGCTGGGCACCTGCTAGGACCAACCTGGCATTTCCCTACCTTTTCCCCTGGGAAGTGCCTTAGGAGAAGAAATTTACCCCTCCAGCTATCTGGTTTCTGGTTCAGAAATAGGAAGACTGAGGCCCAGAGCTCAGACCCCTTACGTCCAGCCCTCTGAAAGGGAAACAGAAACATAAAAGATGCTGGCTTTGGTCTCAAGGTCTACAGGGATGAGAGAAGATGAAGGTGCGACCTGAGCTCAGGGTTCTGATCACTGTGGGGCTGGCCCAGGCAGCAGACAACTCTAGGGGTGCCCCGACAACTGAGTAAGGGCCCAGCAACTCAAGGCAAGTTACACCCCTGGATTCAAGTCCCAGCTGTGAATTACTAGCTCTGCAACCATGGGCTAGTCACTAAACCTCTTGGAACCTCAGTTCATTTATCTGTAAAATGAGGACAATAATCCCTATCTCAGGAAGCTATGAGAGAATTAAATATGGTAGCATGCTCAGCAAAATGTCTGGCTCTGAGAAGATTCTCAGTAATTGGAGGCAGTAATTATTCTTATCTCATTCAATGCTCACCCAACCCTGTGAGGTAAGTACTATTATTACTTCCATGTTTCAGATGAGAAAACTGAGATCCCACAGCATGAAGTAAATTGCACAAGGTCACAGCTAGGAAGTGAGGGAGGCAAGACTCAGAGCCAGGCAGTTTGGCTTCAGAGACGGTGCATTTAACGACAGTGCTAGATTGTTTCTCTGGGCCTCCGTTCCTTATCTGTGAAAAGGGAATAATAAGAGAACTTTTCTGGGGCCGGCCTGTGGCATAGCAGTTAAGTTCACGCACTCCACTTCAATGGCCCAGGGTTCGCAGTTTCGGATCCCAGGCGCGGACCTATGCACCGCTTGTCAAGCCATGCTGTGGCGGCGTCCCATATAAAGGAGAGGAAGATGGGCACAGATGTTAGCCCAGGGCCAGTCTTCCTCAGCAAAAGAGGAGGATTGGCAATGGATGTTAGCTCAGAGCTAGTCTTCCTCACACACACACACAGAAATAATAATAGAACTTTTTTCATGGTGTTGACATGAAGTTTAAGTGAGTTAATACATGTAAAGAGCTTAGGACACTGCCTGTTATTTAGCAAGTGCTCAGTAAGTGTGAGCTATCGTTTTTATTAAGAAGAAACTTTATCAGTCAGATGGTCCAGAGATGGTCTGGAAGGGAGGTAGTGAGTGCCTCATCCAGAGATAGGGAGGGATCCCCTGGAAACTGTAGGGGGAATTCAAGCTATGGGGAAGGCTGGACCTAAAGCCCTTTAACTCACCTTAAGATTTAGTGGGAAACCAAGCTGAGGGTGGAACAGAACTGTGTGGCATTGGGGCCAAAAACCAAAGGGGAGATGCAGGAAGAGCTTCCTGGGGGAAGTGAGGCTCAAAGGAAGGATTGGTGGAATTTGTAACAGCCAGGAAGGACCTGGGAGCTTGCATGGTGTGATGGAAGCCATGGAAAGTTCTTGAGCAGGGGACAGAGCATCACATGATACTTTAGGGAGAACACTCTGGCTGCTGTGCACACTAGATTATGTGTGTAGGGGTGGGGGGCTGAGGCAGAGCCACCAGCCAGAAGGGTGCTGACTCTAAAGATGCAGCCCTTCTCACTCACCCCAGGGGCTCCTGTGTTCTCCCTGGGTCATAACTTAGAAGCCACCAACCCCTGAGATGTAAAGATGAGGAAACAGGCCTAGAAAGGAGCACTAGAACTCAGGCCTCCTACCTCCCAGCCTAGCTTCTGGGCACACATGGCTCCCCTCCCCTCCCTATGGCAGTATCCTTCCCCCAACACCAACCACCCCCAGCAGCTGCTGCTGAGCACTCCTTAAGTGGATCTGCCATAATCCTCTTCCCTTCATCCCCCAGGGAGGATGAGCTGGTGTTAAGACTAATGCAGCCGATAATCCTATTTCCTCCCAGCCATGATCCCCAGGAGCAGCTGGATGGAGGGTATCTGGGCTCTGAACGGAGAAAGAGGAGCCTTAGCTAGAGCTGGTGTCCCAGGAGGCCAGGCTAGATCGGATACATTGATTATGACTCAGAGGCTTCTAACTGCTAGCAGTGGCGCAAGCCGCCTTGAGAGTAACTGAGCTCCCCATTATCAGAGCTATGGGAGCAGGATCCCAACAGCACAGAAGGTGGACCAGGATTCCTGTCTGGGGTGGAGTCCCTTACAGCTGTGCAAGGCCAGAATTCTGTGTGAACAGTTGCTGCCTCTAAAAGCTAACCAACCACAGGAGAATAACAAAATACCTATGCTGGGGACTTATCACTTCCAGACACAGTGCCAATCACCACATTTAGCCTATTGGTTCTGCCCTCTTCTGAACCTACCTCTGTTTTCCGTGGGCACTTGGTGATCTTCAGGCCAGACCCATATCTGCGTGGCCTCTGTGTCTGCAGCCTTGCACAGGACCCTGCGTCCTGGCACAGTCCTTGTACTCTGAGCTGAAAAAGGAAGATGGTGAGATGGATGGAACCTCGGCCTTCTGGGAGTGCCACAGGGTTTGGAAAAGCCCAAAGGGAAGTGCAGGTGAACATTTTGATGACCCCAGCCTCCTCTCTTAGCCCTTCTAAGGTCACTTGGTCCAACTCCTTTCATCAATGAACAGACCAGAGAGGAAACTTGAGCACAGTGCCGGACCCAGGAATGTTTGGAAGGAAGGACATGGCCCTCCTGGGTGGGAAATGCAGATAAGATAGGATTCCCCCTGAGGCCTCGAGAGGGCTTCGGTGAGGAGAGAGGCCTTGGAGAATGGCAGAGATGTAGCTTCTGTCTAACTTTGCTTCTCTCGCAGAGAAGCTCTGTCCATCGAGGCCATGGAAGTGGAGTCTGCGGAGGCCCGGTCCCCAGCACCCGGCTACAAGCGCTCTGGCCGCCGCTACAAGTGCCTGTCCTGTACCAAGACGTTTCCAAATGCGCCCCGGGCAGCGCGCCACGCTGCTACACACGGCCCTGTGGACTGCGCAGAGGAAGTGGCCGAGGTGAAGCTGAAGCCAGAGACAGAACCCAAAGCAGAGGATGCCGGCGGGGACAAGGTGTCAGGTGCAGCAGCTAAGCCTCGGCCTTATGCATGCCCGCTGTGCCCCAAGGCTTACAAAACGGCACCCGAGCTGCGCAGTCACGGGCGCAGCCACACGGGCGAGAAGCCCTTTCCTTGCCCCGAGTGCGGCCGCCGCTTCATGCAGCCCGTGTGCCTGCGAGTGCACCTGGCCTCGCACGCCGGCGAGCTGCCCTTCCGCTGTGCGCACTGCCCCAAGGCCTACGGCGCGCTCTCCAAGCTCAAGATCCACCAGCGCGGTCACACGGGCGAGCGGCCCTATGCCTGCGCTGACTGCGGCAAGAGCTTCGCCGACCCATCGGTGTTTCGCAAGCACCGGCGCACGCACGCCGGCCTGCGGCCCTATGGCTGTGAGCGCTGCGGCAAGGCCTACGCCGAGCTCAAGGACCTACGCAACCACGAGCGGTGAGGGCTCCTCGGTGCTGGTTCACGGGGTGGGAAGAGCGGGCCAGTGGGGCAGAGGTGGGACAACAGCGGCCGCCCTGTGACTAATGGGGCCTGGGGTTGAGTCTCAGCAGAATGAGCCAATGGGAAGGTGAGTGGGGCGGAGCTGTGGGAAGGGACTGAGCACGTGGGAGAAGTTGGTGCCGCTGGTTGGTCTGGGGCGCCCGCTGCCTTGTGATGGAGCCCCAGAGGAGGGGACCGGGGTCTGATTGGCCCGGGTTCCTGGAAAGCAGGAAAGGGAGCAGAACTTGGGCCACTCAGAAGGTCTCTGGTGGAGCCCAGGAGGTGTGAGTGGGGCCTGGGCTGTCTAGGTCTTGGGTGTGCAGAGAGGAGTCTTTTCTGGCATCTAGACACCCAGCCTGAAGGTTTCTTACTCTGGGGTGTAGCCCTGTGGCCCTTAGGGATTTGGGCCAAGGCCCCAGGGATGTTAGGGGCCCCTGACTTGCAGTGCAGACTGGCAGCGGGGTCAGGTGATGGGCCTGCCACCTTCACGCCGGGTCCTCCACACTCCCACAGGTCCCACACCGGTGAGCGGCCCTTCCTCTGCTCAGAGTGCGGGAAGAGCTTCTCCCGCTCGTCCTCGCTCACGTGCCACCAGCGCATCCACGCAGCGCAGAAGCCCTACCGCTGCCCAGCCTGTGGCAAGGGCTTCACGCAGCTCAGCTCCTACCAGAGCCACGAGCGCACTCACTCCGGCGAGAAGCCCTTCCTGTGCCCACGCTGCGGCCGCATGTTCTCCGACCCGTCGAGCTTCCGGCGCCACCAGCGGGCGCACGAGGGCGTGAAGCCTTACCGCTGCGAGAAGTGTGGCAAGGACTTCCGGCAGCCGGCGGACCTGGCCATGCACCGGCGGGTGCACACCGGCGACCGGCCGTTCAAGTGCCTGCAGTGTGACAAGACGTTCGTGGCGTCCTGGGACCTCAAGCGGCATGCGTTGGTGCACTCAGGCCAGCGGCCCTTCCGCTGTGAGGAGTGTGGGCGAGCCTTCGCTGAGAGAGCCAGTCTCACTAAACACAGCCGGGTGCACTCGGGGGAGCGCCCCTTCCACTGTAACGCCTGCGGAAAGTCCTTTGTGGTATCGTCAAGCCTGAGGAAGCACGAGCGGACCCATCGAAGTAGCGAGGCCGCAGGGGCTCCCCCACAACAGGAGCTAGTAGTGGGGCTGGCACTGCCTGTGAGCGTGGCAGGTGAGAGCTCAGCAACCCCGGCAGCAGGGGCAGGGTTAGGGGACCCTCCAGCAGGGCTGCTAGGACTACCTCCGGAATCAAGTGGTGTGATGGCCACCCAGTGGCAAGTGGTGGGCATGACGGTGGAGCATGTGGAGTGCCAAGATGCTGGGGTTGGGGAGGCTCCTGGTCCTCTGGGGGAGGCAGGCGAGGTGGGGGGTGAGGAGGTTGATGAGAAGCCGCCACAGTTTGTGTGCCGGGAGTGCAAGGAGACGTTCTCCACGCTGACATTGCTGCGACGGCACGAGCGCTCACACCCAGAGCTCCGGCCCTTTCCCTGCACCCAGTGCGGCAAGAGCTTCTCAGACCGGGCTGGGCTGCGCAAGCACAGCCGCACCCACAGCTCTGTGCGCCCCTACACTTGCCCCCACTGCCCCAAGGCCTTCTTGAGTGCCAGCGACCTGCGTAAGCACGAACGCACCCACCCTGTGCCCATCGGGACCCCCACGCCCCTCGAGCCCCTCGTGGCTTTGCTAGGAATGCCTGAGGAGGGGCCCGCCTGAGGCCCATGCCCCTTTGCCACACTCCTAGGAGCCCAGCCCCACAAGGTGTCTCCTAAACCTCCCTTTGCCCCAGCTCACTCTTTAGACTCCAGATCCCTGCCCCGCTGGCAGCTAACTCCCCTGCCCAACAGAGCTGGGGATGGTGGAGGCTGGCAGCAGCTGCTGAGAGATCTCGCACTCTCTAAGCAACACTCATTAAAGCGTTCACTTTGACACTGGGCTGTCTTCTGTGTTCTGGTTGGGGATAAGGGAGTGGGAGCCTGGGCATCAGATAAGGTACAGTGGAGACCACCGGATTGACGTTAGAAACCTGAAAGGTCTTTGGGTGCATTATCTCCCAAAGTATGTTTCAGAATGTCTTGTGACAGAAGGTTCCATGATCAAGTTAAGTACAAGAAATTCCTTGTCCCCCTCTTGGGGATTGATTAGAAGTGTATTAAAGTCATTAATAAGTCCAACGATGAACAAACCTATTTGGCTTTGTTTAGCCCATACTTATGTGACTGTGGAAACCTTTTACTGAGTAGTTCTACTTCTGTCCATTTACAGATAATAAACTGAGGCCCCAAATTAGTTTATTTCCTATATACTGCAATAACAAATTAGAAAATACACTTGGGGGGAAAAAGGGCCCCACTCACAATAACAGAACCGATAAACTACAAAGGAATCAACCTCACAAGAAATGTACAAAACCTACATGAAGAAAATGGTATCTCTGTCCTGAAGGATAGTTCCTGAAGACCTATCTAAATGGAGACATACCATGTACCTGAATGGAAAGGCATTATTAAAAGATGTTGATTCTCCCCAGTTTAATTCTCAAGTTCATTGACATCCAAAAGGACTTTTTAACAGAACTTGAAAACCTGAAGTTCCCATGCAATACATTTTTAAAGAACAGTGGAGGTGATGTATTTTCATACCGGATAATCAAACACCAAAGCACTGGAGTAAAAACAGGATATTATTGGCACAAGAACAGATTAACCAATGGAGTTGGGAAGAGGTTCGGAAACAGCACTGACTATTTCTGGGAATTTAGTTTATGATAAATATGATTATTCAAACCAGTGGGAGAAGGGATAGGTTGTTAAAGAACTTTACAGTTATACCCATACTCTGCCACACAAGTTAGAGTAATTTTTCAAAGACCAAACATGAGGCCCCACACTTAGTGTAAATTGGTACAGCCTCTTGGGAAGATGATTTGATCATATTTATCAAAAAGTTAAATGCACGTACCCTATGACTTGGAAGTATACCTCAAACGGTTAACGCCACAGATTTCTTTTTCTACTTCTGTGGCAAAATTGCAGATAAAAGAATGTTCAGTGCAGCAAAATTTGTGATAACTGGGAACACCCTAAATGTCCATTAGCAAAGGACTAATTAAATAAGGCTAGCCACTGTAAAATATATTTTGTAGATGTTTAGAAAAATGAGGCTTATCAATCTATGTTGTCGAATGATATCCAAAAAATACGTTAAGGGAAAAAAGTGCAAAGCAGTGTGGTTAGTATGCTCCCATTTGGGCCAAATTTGAGCACATAAGTGCTCAAATGCCTATAGAATATTTCTAGAAGGATACTCAAGAACTGATTCTGGACTATAAATTCCAGCCACTAGGGCCTTCCCCATTTATAAGCTGAAACACAGGCAAAGGTCAGAGTGAACCAGATCCTCCTTTCCATGCTCCTATCATCCCTAGACTTGGACGCCACTAAGTTGGCAGCCTCATGAAATGACCGCTGCGTAGCCCGTCTCCAGGCCCATGTGCCAGTCATGGGGGACTTTGCAGCCACTGGCCATAGCCCAGGACTGGTACACCAGGTAGCACCAGGAGCAGAAGTAGCAGGGATCCCCTTGATGTCAGCGGCCTCGTTCAGCATTGCCATGCCCAGGCCCTCAGTCCTGTTCTCCATGTCAGAACAAGGGGGCCACATGGCAACAGCAGGGGTCAGGATATCATGGCTGCAGGAAGAGCGCACCATTTGGCCAAGGACACTCACTGCCCATCCCCATACCACTGACCTCAGGCCTCCTGCCTATCCAGGCTGGGACCAAAGTCTGAAGGAAGGGGTCCAGGAAAGAAACTGACCAGACTAGTGGGGTTTGGAAGCAGGGGGATTTTTGTTACTACCAACTTGATTTGTGACCTTGAGCAAGATGATTATTTTGGGGGGTGAGGAGGCACCTTTTAAAAATTGGTACAAAGATACCATATATACGAATCAACAGATATTCCTGGGTATCCATCTACAGTGAAGGATGAAGGGGGTCCCACGGATGTTCGGAAGGGATCCACAACTCCTGCTCCCTTTCTGGGCCCAGACAACCCACCCATCCATTGGTTCTCCTCTGACACGCTAGCATCCCATACCTTAGTTCCTGCTCCCTAAGGAGCAGTCTGACTTTTAAAAAATTAACAGCTTTATTAAAATGTAATTCACATACCATACAATTAGCCTGTCTCAAGTGTACAATTCAGTGTTTTTTAGTATATTCACAGGGTTTTGCAACATCACAATCTAATTTTAGAATATTTTCTTCCCCCTGAAAGAAACTCCATACCTATCAACTGTCCCTCCCCCACACCAACTCCTTACCCTCAGCCTTAGTCAGTCACCAATATACTTTCTCTCTCCATGGATTTGCCTATTGTGTACATTTCATGTAAATGGAATCATACAATATGTGGTCTTTTGTGACTGGCTTCTTTCACTTCGCATAATGTTCTCAAGTTTCATCCATGTTGTAGCTTGATCAGTACTTCATTCTTTTTTATTGTCAAATAATATTCCATTGTATAGATACACCCCTTTGTTTATCCATCCATCAGCTGATGGACATTTGGGTTTCTATTTTTTCATCTATTGTGAATAATGCTGCTATGAACATTCATGTACGAGTTTTTGTGTGGATATATTTTTCAGTTCTCTGTGTATATATCCAGGAGTGGAATTGCTGGGTCATATGGTAACTCTATGTTTAACCATCTGAGGAACTGTCAGACTGTTTTCCAAAGTGGCTGCACCATTTTACGTTCCCACCAACAGGGTATGAATGTTCCAATTTCTCCACATCCTCACCAACAGTTGTTATTATCTGTCTTTTTTATTATAGCCATCCCAGTAGGCGTGAATTTGTGGTTTTGACTTGCATTTCCCTGATGGCAAATGATGTTGAGCATCTCTTCAGGTGCTTATTGGCCATTTGTATATGATCTCTGGATAAATGTCCATTCAAGTCCTTTGCCCATTTTTTAATTGGGTCGTTTGACTTTTTGTTGTTGAGAGGTAAGAGTTCTTTATTTATTCTAGATAAAAGTTCCTTATGATTTGCAAAAATTCTATTGCGTGGGTTGTCTTTTTACTTTCTTGATGGTGCCCTTTGAAGCACAAAAGTTAATTTTGATGATGTCCAGTTTACCTGTTTTTTCTTTTGTTGCTTGTGCTTTGAGAGTCATATCTAAGAAACCATTTCCTAATCCAAGGTGATGAAGATTTATGTCTATGTTCTCATCTAAGAGTTTTATAAATGTTATAATGTTTATAACTTAGTTATAAACTTACAACTTTAAAATTTATAGGTTTTTTATAAACTGTAAAAGTTATGTAGCTGAAAGCTTTTACATTTAGGTCTTTGATCCATTCTGAGTTAGTTTTTGTATATTGTTTGAGGTAGGGGTCCAACTTCATTCTTTTGCATGTGGATATCCAATTGTCCCAGCACCATTTGTTGAAAATGCTATTCTTTCTCAATTGAATTGTCTTCACAACCTTGCTGAAAATAAACTAACTGTAAATATGAGAGTTTATTTCTACACTCTCAATTTTATTCCATGGATATATATCTTTCCTTATGCCAGTACCACACTGTTTTGCTTACTGTAGCTTTGTAGTAAGTTTTAAAATCAGGACCTATGAGTCCTCCAACTTGTTCTTCTATTTTAAGGTGATTTTTATTTTTCTGGATCCTTTGCATTTCCATATGAATTTTAGGATCAGCTTGTCGTTTTTGAAAAAAAAAGAAAAAGAAGCTAGCTGGGGTTTTGATGGAATGCATTGAATTTGTAGATCAATTTGTGGAGTATTGCCATTTTAATGATGTTAAATTTTCTGACCCATGAACATAGTATGCTTTTTAATTTATTTAGATTTTTATTTCTTTCAACAGTGTTTATAGTTTTCAGTGTATGAATCTTACACTTCTTTTTTTTCTTTTGGTGAGGAAGATTTACCCTGAGCAAACATCCGTTGCCAATCTTCCTCTTTTTTTGCTTGAGGAAGATTAACTCTGAGCTAACATCTGTGCCAGTCTTCCTCTATTTTGTATGTGGTATGCCTCCACAGCATGGCTGATGAGTGGAGTAGGTCCGTGCCCAGGATCTGAACCCATGAACCTGGGCCACTGAAGCAGAGTGCGCAGAACTTTAACCAGTTGGCCGTGGGGCTGGCCCCTAAATCTTACACTTGTTTTGTTAAATTTATATCTAAGTATTTTATTCCTTTTGTTGCTATTATAAATGGAATTGTTTTCTTTGTTTCATTTTTTGGTTGTTCATTGCTAATGATGAGAAACACGATAGATTTTTGTACATTATTGTTCTATTCTGAAACCTTGCTGAACTAGTTTATTACCTGAGATAGTTTTTATGTGTGGATTCCTAAGGATTTTCTATATACAAGATCATGTCATCTGTAAATAGAGATACTTTACTTCTTTTCCAATCTGGATGCCATTTGTTTCTTTTTCTTGCCTAATTGCCCAGGCTAGAACTTTCAGTACAATGTTAAATAGAAATGATGGGAACAGACTTCCTGATCTCAGGCGGAAACATCCAGTCTTTCACCATTTAATTATGATGTTCTCTGTGAATTTTTCATAGATGCCCTTTGATAATTAGCAAGTTAAGGAAGTTCCCTTTTATTCCTAGTTTCTTAACCTTTTTTTATTATTATGAAAGGGTGTTGGATTTTGTCAAATGTATTTTCTGTATCTGTTGAGATGATCATATGGTTTTTGTTCTTCTATTAATATTCTGTATTACATTAATTATTTGATTTTGGGGTGTTAAACCAACCTTGCATTCCTGAGATAAATCCCACTTGGTCATGTTGTGTAATCATTTTTATAGACTGCTGAATTTGGTTTGCTAGTATTTGTTGAGGATTTTTCCATCTATCTCCATTAGAAATATTGATCTGTAGTCTTCTTTTCTTGTTATGTCTTTGTCCAGTTTTGTTATTTGGATAATGCCCAGATAGTCTGACTTCTGGCCCTCACTTTTCTTCTGCCCTGACTTCCTTTACCTCCATGGCTCTCTACCAGGACTGTCCCAGGGAGTGAAAGCATCTTGAGAGTGCAAAATCATAGGCCCTGCTACGGGGCAGTAGCTAGCATCACCCCTCAGTCTATACTGTGGACTTCAGTCGTCATCCCCTCCCCAGCCAAATGGCTGGATAACTTGGGGTTCCTCGCAGAATAATGCTCCAGGACCAGGGCTGAGGTATAGGTCGGGGAAGGCAGCAGGCTTTGTAGGTGGGTCAGTCATTTTAGATTCAACTGAGGAAAATTGGAGACTTGTTCTCAATTACTTACATACAGCCCACTCTTAACAGAAATTCCTGCCCCTGGAGCCTGCCTTCGTTTTAGCTCCTACCCCAGCTCTGACCACATGTCTTACCTACTCTTTCCATTCAGCACACTCCAGCTATGCTGGCCTTCTGGTTATTTGTTTGTTTCTTCCCAGTCTTAGGGCCTTTGCACTTGCTCTTTCCTGAGGATGGAACCCACTCCCTTAAATTTGCCCATTGATGCTCTTTCTCTTCATTCAAGTCTCAGCTCAAATCTTATTGTATTACATTTCTATTGCTGCATAATAAATGACCAAAAACTTAGCATCTTAAAAACCACACCCATTTCTTATCTCATAGTTCTGTAGGTCAGAAGTCTGGGCTGACTCAGCTGGGTCCTCTATTTAGGGTCTCACAAGGCTAAAGTCAAGGTCTTGGCCAGCCTGGTCTCTCATCTGGAGACTGTGGCATAGAATCCACTTCCAGTCTTATCCAGGTTATTAACAGAATTCAGTTCCATTTGGCTGTACGACTGAGGTCCCCATTTCTTTGCTGGCTGTCAGCCAGAGATTGTTCTCGACTTCTAGAGGCTATCTACACTCCTTGGCTGGGGGCCCCTCCATCTTCAAAGCCAGCAATGGTGCATTGAGTCCTCCTGCTTCAAATTTCTCTGACTTCTTCTGTCTTCCTCTTCTGTTGCTAGCTGGAGAAGGTTCTCTGCTTTTAAGAGCTCATGTGATTACATTGGGCCCACCTGAATAATTCAGGATACTCTCCCTATTTTAAGGTCAACGGATTAGTAAACTTCATTACATCTGCAAAGTGCCCTTTGCTTTGTAAGGTATGGGCATGGAATCTTTGGGGATCATCTGCTTAGCACAGTTCACCCCCTAGCCCTCAAAGATTTACTTCTTCCCAAGGTCCCTAAAAGTCTCATCCCCTTACAGCATCAAATCAGAGCCCAAAAAAAATCTCATATAAATCTCATCAAATCAAAAATCCCAAATCTCATTATCCTAGTCAGATGCAGATGAGGCTCTAGGTACATTCCATCCTGGAGCACAATTCCTCCCACCCGTGGACCTGCGAAACTAAAGAAACAAGTCGTGTACTCCCTACATGCAATGGTGGGACTATGCATAGGAAAATAGACATTCCTGTTCAAAAAGGGGAGAAATGGAAGGTAAAAAGGAGTCACTGATCCAAAGCAATTTCAAAATCCAGCTGGGTAAATTCCCTTAGGTTTCCAGGCCTAGAAATAAGCCTCCATGGCTCTGTTCTGCCCTCTGAGCTCTCAGTTCCATCTTTTGGATCAGTCCTCTTCCCTAAGAAGCCATTCCTGACTACCTATTAGAACAGCCATCTCCAACCTCTTGTCATTTTTTTTGTCACATTACACTGCTTAATTTTTAAATAATACTTGTCGTGGCTTTGGAATATCTTAGTTATTTCTTTACTCTTTCCACTAAAATATAAACTCCATGAAAGCAGAGACCTTGGTTTATTTTCACCTCTATTTCTCCAGCATCTGCCATAATGCCTGGTACATAAGTCTTGCTCAATAAATATTTTATGAATAAATGAATGAATGAGTTAAATGTGAAATGGGGTGGTGTAGTAGGCTGAACAATATGTCCACTAATATATCCACATCCTAATCCCTGGAACTTGAGAATGTTATCTTATATGGCAAAAAAAAAAAAAAAAGACTTTGCAGATGTGATTAAGTAAAGGATCATGAAATGGGGGATTATCCTGGAGTATCTGGATGGGCCCAAGGTAGTCATAAAGGTCCTTATAAGAGGGAGATAGGAGAGTCAGAGTCAGAGGAGAAGGTGATATGATGGAAGCAGAGATTGGAATGATGTGGTTTGAAATGGAGGATGGGGCCACTAGCCAAGGAATGTAGGCATCCATTAGAAGCTGAAAAATGCAAGCAAATGGTTCCTCCAGAAGGAGCCAGCTCTGCCAACTCCTTGACTTTAGCACAGTGAAACTAATTTTGGATTTCTGACCTCTGGAACTGTAAAAGAATAAATGTGTGTTGCTTTAAGCCACTAAGTTTTTGGTAATTTATGACAGCAGTAATAGGAAACTAATACAGTTGGGGTGGGTTAACACTCATAGTGTGTGGCTGCAACTGCTAGTGATCCCTCAATAGTCATTCTTCCAGAGTGGGGCTGCTTCCTGGGAATAGTTCTTTAGTTCCCCTAGAACTTTTATCTGGGCAAAAACCTGCCCAGGGTAAAGATTATATTTCCAGCATCCCCTCCAGCTGAATTTGGCCATGTGACTACATTCTGGCCACTAGGATTAGAGCAAAAATTACTTGTACAACTTCAGTAATTTAGGGTAAATAGCAAGCCATCCCCTTCACTTTTTTACTTCCCAACGGCTAGACTGTGGAAGTGGTGGTGGACCATCTTGGACCACGTGGGTGAGGGCTATACCCTAGGGATGGAACAGCAACAAGATAAAATAATGAATTTTTAAAATTATTCATGGGTCCTGATGACTTCATGCAAAGACCCACCATACTAATTTGTATTTTTATATAAGAGAGAAATAAACTTCTATCTGGTTTAAGCCATGGTTAGTTTGGGTCTCTCTTTCATGCAGCTGTACCCACACACAAACTGACACAGAATTTCTACTTACTATCCATTATGTTGGGGCTGCTTGGAAGGGTGGATGTCCATGCAGTTAAGGCGAGTTTGGGTTTTACTTTCTCTCTCTCTTTTCCTTTTAGACAGTTCCTTTGTAACGGTGCCATTGTGGTCTTAGGATGTATGTGAGATTGACATTTACTAGGCACCAAGTTGATGCTAGAAGGTTGGGGCCCCATGCCCCCAGATGTTTTTCTAGTTCACATGAGCAGCTACCACTAGTTATCAAGAACCAGCAAGAATCAAGAAAGCTCACTGAATAGGACCTGAGGGTAAACATCTCTGAACAGGGGACAAAGGCTCAGACCTCACAGTATCATCACAACTCATTTTGGCATGCCAACTGCCATGGTGATAGGAAAGGAGAACTGAGACAGCCTCTGCAATATGGAGGGAGCCTTTATCAGTCAGCTAGGATCAAGTTATGCTGCAGTAACAAAACCCCAAAATCTCAGTGGCTCACAACAACAAAAGTGTTTTTCTCATGCAATTCCATGTCCTCCATGGGACAGCTGAGGCTCTGTTCTACATCATCTTCATTCCAGAATCCCATCTGAAGGAACAGCCTCGATCTGAAACTTTCAATCTGAAGACATAGAGAGAAGAGAGGAAAGTTGGCAGATCCCACGATGGCTCTTAAAGCTTTGTCTTGGAAGTGATACATATTACTCCTACCCAAGTACCATTGCCTAAAGCAAGCCACATGTCCAAAGCTGCTGTCAGTGGAGTGGGGATTTATAATCTTTCCATATGGTGGGACCCCATAGGGAGGACCAATGAATGTCTTTGAACAATTACAAAATCTTCTCCAGTCTGCCCTCTTTGTCACAAATACTGCCTTTGTGTTTCTTCCACGTGAAAAATAAATGCATCTCCTTCTCCAGGGAGACCACCCAAATGACCCATGTAATCATGGCATCAGGCTCAAGTCCAGGATCTCTAATAGTCTCTCTATCAGGTGCAGATGTGGCTTCTCTTGATCCAGAGACCTATGAAACAAACAAATAAATAAATAAATGTAACACACGTTATCTCTGCCACCCACCACATTCAGCATATGAAGTGGAACAGGGACAGGATAATGGCAGTAAACACTCCCATTAAGAAGGAAGAATGGGAGACACACAGCAGATACTGGTCCAAAGTAATTCTACAATCCTGCTGGGCAGATTTTGAGATGGTCCCCCACCTTTCCCTGGGAGTGGGACTGCTTCCTGGGACTAGTTCCCTAGTTCGTTCTTCTCCATGTCCTTGGCTTTGCCCTTAGAGTGGCCCGTCCTTTTCCATTTATTCTCCTTGGCCACATTTAAGAAGACATTGGAGGTTATGACTTTCTGAGGTATAGCAGCTTTCCCAGTCTCCTTCCTGCTCATAGAAATTTGGGAGCCCTCAGGTCATATTAAGTCTTGAACACTCATGGTCTTTTAAAAATGCCAGGTAATGGCTTTTGTTGGGTGGGGGGGCTTCTCTATTTGACTCCAGTCAGTTCCGTGAGCCAACAACCAAACCCACAATTCTTTTCAGAATTGTGCCTCTCTCTTTAGACTTAATTATAGGCAAATAGAGCCTACTCACTCCTTTGGGAGAAGTTGGATATTTGACTGGTCAAAAATATGGATCACTTGCCTGGAGTTTCTATATTCTCTTCCATATCTGCTTAAAAACTGGCCAATTAGTTTCTGAGTCATCTGTCATCTCTTTCTTATAGTAACTTGTCAAATGCACCCCATAGCAACTAAGGCATGCTACCAATACTCTTTCCCAATTCTTTTGCCTAAAGCCCCAAGCTCATTTGGACATTATTTATATTCTTAGTTATTTCTAGCTTAGAGTTGAACCAAATGCTTCACCACTTCATAACACGCATCACCATCTTTCCAACTTCCAATGATAGTTTCCTCACCAGCCACTGTCCAGCTCCAACACCACATAATTCAGGTTTATCTTTTACTGTAGCAGCACGCTGCTTCTGGGTATGAGTTCTCTAACAGTTGGTTTAGACTTATTATGATGTGGTACCAACCAAACTCCACACATCAGTGGCTCACAGCAAGAGAAGTTTATTTCTCACTGACATCACACATCACTTTACAGGTGGACTACAGGTCAGCTTCACAGCATCTTAATTCTGGGTTCCAGGCTGAAGAAGTCTTGATCTAGAAATTGCCAGGCTCGTGGCAGAGGGAAAAGAGAAGGGAAGCTGCCAGACTACTCACTGGTGCTTAAAGCTTCTACTTGGAGGTGGTACTTTACATTTCTACTTACATTCCATTGGCCAAAGCAAGTCATATAGCCAAGCCTATTGTAAGTGGGGCATGAATGTATAATCTTCCTATGTGAGGGGCCCTGTAGGAAGGACATTGTATATTTGGAACAATAATACAATCTACCACAGGGTTTATCAGAAACGTCAATCATTGAGCTTGTCCACTTTTCCTTCATATATACTCTGCTGCAGCGTTTTGTACCATGTAATGCCTCATATACATCTTGGTCAAGGATAAAGTCTTGACTCAAGGGAGACAACACATAGGCAGGTCAATGTAGCCTGACCTAGACCAATCTGCTTCCTTTTCTTGGGAATTTGAACCATGAAATATTGAGTGAATGAGGCAATAAGTGGAGAGAGAGCTGCAGCTAAAATGTTGTGATGCAAGATGGATTTGGAAAAACCACAACTAACCAAGACCCTGTTCCCTGAAAGTTGGGCTGACAGCAGCCAAGCCAGGATTTCAGTGCAAAACCTGCCCTTAGCTCCTCACTCTCTCCTCCCTCAGTCTTGTTTCCCACATGGAAGGGGTATACACAAGAGAGCCTGTGAAATCTCCAGTACATGGGTCCACTTGTCTCCTACATCTGCTCCAAACTTGCCACTCACCTGATCAAAAACCTTCAATGGGTCCCCTAGGCACAGGAAAAGTTCAAACTGCTGAGCTCGGAATTCGAGGCCTCATTTGGCCATCTAGCCACCTCTTCCAGGAGTTTATGGACTGCTTCCTGAGACAGGTAAGCAGCCATTCAGGGGTGGCACTGTCCAGTATGGCCAAGCAGAAGTCACACACGGCACATGGACACCCAGTTATATAGATGTGGCATAGTCTCTGCATAGGTCTGATGGTCTCTATCAGATCCCAGTAGGTGCCACGGGTTGTGCAGTTATTTACTCTGAGGGCAGAAAGGTGAGAGAGTGGACAAAGGCAACCAACAGGACAGGATTCCACTGAAGATGCAGGCCACAGAAGAAGAGATGGAGAATCAGAGAAACCCACAGGCCCTGTGTCCGTATCAGTCTTTTATTGGGGAGGATCTGTCTGGCTCCGCAGTTTTCCCATCGGGTGGACATCCAGATTGTTCGCACACTGCTGAGAATGAGTAGCTCTTTCCTGTAGGCCTTTAGGGCTTCATCTGTACACAGGACACATGATCTCAAGCAGGACGAAGGCGTGGGGACCCTCCCAGACTTGCGCAGCTACAAGTTCAGTGGCTGGGAGCTGGACCCAGCCACGTCTTCTCAGGTCAAGTCCCTGGCTCACTACTCCTGCCAGTCTCTCACAAGCCCACTGCCTCTGGCTTCTCCTGGAGGTTTGATCATGCCGCTTGTGCTCTGTGATCCAATCACTTTTGGGTGTGACTGGCGACTCGCTCTGAGGCCCCGCCCATACCAGCATTTCATGTCTAATTGCTGTTTAATACTGGGGTGCTCACTCCCACAGGACTCCTTACAGGCCAATCCTGATGCTCTTCAGGATCAATCTTTAGGTCCGCTGGCCAATCGTTTTCCAGTTGCGACGGGCCACCATCTCAGCCACGCCCCATACACTTGGGGCCAACTATACACTCGGACTTGGCGCAGGCGCCGTACAACCGCCACTCCAGGGCCACAGGGAGGCGTTGCAGGCGGGCGCCCAGCCGTGGATGGAGGCAGAGCAGGAAGGGGTCTCATGTCACTGGGGCCCAGTCCCGTCCTGTGGCCCCTCCCCCAGCTCAGGTCCAGGGGCGGGGTCGAGACTACACCAAGGACATCACGTCCAGCCCTTCCACGACTTGCATCACCCCAACACCCACGTGTGTGCCCCACACTAGGCGGCCGAAGCAAGTGGTACTGCCACCAGATGGCCTGGAGAGCTAGGAGCAGCAGCGGCGACAGCAGCAGGGGCCTGTGGAATCCAAAGTGGGATGGGACCTGGCAGCTGGAACCCGGCCCCTAGACCTGGTCGGAGTCAGGCGCCGCCCCACTCCAACCAAACTTTGGAGCCAGGAGCCGGCTTACCTCTGAAACCAGGTGTCGGGACAGGTGCCACATCCAGCTCCAGAAAGTATGCATGGAACTTGGAACTCTTAGAAATTTAGGGTTGGGGCCTGGAGCTCAGGTGCCTCACAGAAAATAGGGGTCAGGCTCCTCTGCCTCTACCCTCTCAGCCAGATAACTCCTTAGAAACCGAGTGTGCGGATCCGGAGTTGCTGGGTCTCTAAGCTGAACTCTTACATAAGAGGCAATGCCTGTTTCCGGGCCCAGGGCCTGGCCTGCTGGTCCTTCTGCCTGGCAACCTCTTCCCCTGCTTCTTCCCATCACTGGCTCCTCCTCATTTAACATTCCACTCAAATGTCACCACCTCTGAGACAGGCGGTTTCCTATCCACTATATCCAAAGTAACAGCCTCAATTACTCAATTAATTTTCCATGGTGCCTCTTCCTTTTGGCCTCAGGAATGCCCACCGATGCCATGCATGTCTCACTTGTGTCGCAGCCTGGCCTGGCCCAGCCTCACTGCTTCCGAGTTAGGTACTCACAGTGGTCTTTCCCCAGGGACAGTACTGAGCCAGATGTAGGTGTTACCCCCTCCCGTCCCCACTCATTCCTACAGGAGAGTAGAAGGGCAGTGCCAGCCTGCTGTGGTCATAGCGCCTTAAAACAGTCTGATCTGAGCTTTCCTGGGCTGGGCCTGGCCCCAAGGATGGCCAGGAGGTGGAGGGGCTGGACACCTGGAGGCCCTGGGCCAGCCCTTCCAGGAACACACATGCACAGGGGAGTCTCCAAGCTTTTTTTTAATTTCGTACAAAACCACGTGTCCCAGCCAAACAGGGCACTGCAGGCCCTCCCTCAGGCATTGTGGCCTGAGGAGGCAGGCCCCCATGAACAAGTGGCTGCCAACCCCAGAAGAACTGCCCCTCTGCACAGGGCCAGTGTGAGGAAGGGAGTCCAGCTGGAGGCTCTGTCCTGCACCCCCCCAGCTGCTGGGAGAGAAGGCAGACCCTGGGTCCCTGGTGCTCTTAGTGCCTGCAAGGGAAGGAGGAAGAAGAGGGTCTGAGGGGAGGAGGAAAGGCTGGGGCCAGGGATGGGGCAGGCCGGGGGCAGGCCCATAATATCTCACCGAGAATGCGTGACGCTATCAAACCAATGTGGAGATGACAATGACGACCAACAGAATGAGGACAGTGATGGACACACAGATGGCAATCAAGACTTTCTTCTGTGGGAAAGGAGGGGGTCAGGGAAACTCACTCAGGAGGGAAGGGAGGGCCACCCAGGGCCAGGGAGGGGAGAAGGGGAGGCTCACCTTCCGCGCCTTCTTCTGGCTCTCCAGGGCCATCTTGACATGTTCCTGCCCACGTTCTACATAGTCCGCTGAGCTCAGGATGTTCTTCTCAATCCGGTTGATCATCTCCCCCTACTCGGAGGAGGGGCGGTTGAGGCTGGTAGGGATGACTAGGGTGGAAGGCTCAGCATCTCCTCTGTCTGCCCACCCCAGCCCCTGGCAGAAAACACTGCACCAACATAGACATGGAGGCAGGACCACATCTGACAAAAGTTCACACTCATGGGGGCCGCCCGGTGACGCAGCGGTTTAGTCCGCGCTTGGCAGCCCGGGGTTTGCGAGTTCGGATCCCGGGCGCCCGCGGACGCACTGCCTGTCAGCCACGCCGTGGCGGCGTCCCATATAAAGTAGAGGAAGATGGGCATGGATGTTAGCCCAGGGCCAGTCTTCCTCAGCAAAAAGGGGAGGATTGGCAACAGATGTTAGCTCAGGGCTGGTCTTCCCCACAAAACAAAACAAAGTTCACATTCCTGAGGATGGTTTCCAGGCCCCGTTCTATTACGTGGTCCCTTCTGCCCTGCTCCCTTGCCTCATACAATCTCTATTTGCAGCGGTGGCTTGGAGCCCAGTGCCTTAAATAGCCCATACCTTTTCACAAACCTGTCTGAATCTGCCCATTCTTCTAGGCCTGTCTCCCAGCTGCTGTGAAGCCCTCCCTATCCCTGCCTCCTCATGGCACCGCCAGCCGTCAGGTCTGGTACTCCAACTGAATGAAATCCCTTCCCCATGACTCCCAGCTACAAAAGGGCATTGGGTGAAGCACTAGTGGGGTCACCTCCTCCAGCACTGGGCTGGAAGCTCCCCTCACCCCATACAACCAGGGCCAGGGAAAGAACACCACCTCCCACTCCAACCTGGCACAGGTTTTAGGAGGCAGGCCCTCTGGGGGGCAACTCTGACTGGAGCACTTAGCAGTATAAAGGTGGATTCTATTGGTGGAGGAGGAGCCTGGGTTGGGGCCATTCCTGGGGTGGGCTCAATTTGGGGGGGGATGCAACATATAGAGGAGTGGTCATTTGGGTAGCTGTGGAGGCAGACACAAATCTGGGGCATGGCTAAGAATGGAAGTAAGGGCCAATCTGGGGGCATGGCCCAGCCTGGAGGGAACAAAAGCCTCGGGAGAGAGGTTAAGGGTGGAGGTAGGCTGACAGTCACGGCTGGGGCTCTGACGGAACATGGTCTCCCATCTAGGGGCTGGGTCAAGCCCAGCCGGCTGCCTGGGGCACCCACCTGCATCTCCACCTCAGTAGCCAGAAAAGTGAAGATCTCATGAAGTTCACGGATACTGCGTTCAAGCTGCTGGATCTCACTGTGCCGGGCCGAGATCTCATTTAGGGCCTGTCGAGTCACCTGTGTGTCCTTCAGTATCTGGGGAGTGGACAGGAGTGGAGGGTCAGGTCATAGGGAAACCAGCAGCAGGTCAGAAGTTCCTGTTGAGCTCTGGGGCAGTCCTCAGGGCTAGAACTGGGGCCAGGGCCCTGAAGAGTATCTCTGGGCATGCTAATTTGTTCCCTTCTGGGCCTCAGTATTCCCTCAATCAAAAAGGGCCAGGGCTCAGAGAGGCCCAGGAGAGGGAGGCTGGCTGTGGCCACTCACATTGGACACAAACACCTCGCTCTGCCCACTGTCCAGCATCTGCTCCAGCTCCTCATCAGACACCATTCCGGCATTTGCTGTGAAGGAAAAGCCCAGGCTCAGAGCTGGGTCAGGTCACCTGACCCTGTGGGCCGAGCACCACAACTCACTGATCTTCAGCTGCCTCCGAATCCGCTCCACATTCTTCTCCCGGTATTCGGACTGCATTGAGTTGCACTTGTTGATGAGCTCCACAAATTGCTGGGACAGGACCCCATGCTAAGGATGGAGAACATAGGCTGGGTACCCCTGGGAGGATCCCTGCGTGCTCTTGGCCTCAGCATCCCCATGGCTACAGTGAGCAAACAGCATGAGCTGTTATGGGTGCCTGCTGCCTTAACCACCTTACGATAGCCTTGAAAGGCTCCCCCATTTCTCTCAGAGTAAAACCCAAAGCCCTTACCAAGGCCCACAAGGCCCTCCATGACCTGCCCCTCCCCCCATTTCCCCTTTGATGTTACATCCTCCCACTCTTCCCTCCCTCCCTCCTTTCCACCACAGTGGGCTCCTTACTCCTCCCTCAACAAAGCACACCCCCACCTCAGGTTGGGGTTCAATGCTCAGGCCCCACAAAG
The DNA here is from genome assembly GCA_031878705.1 of Tapirus indicus. Classification (NCBI taxonomy): domain Eukaryota; kingdom Metazoa; phylum Chordata; class Mammalia; order Perissodactyla; family Tapiridae; genus Tapirus; species Tapirus indicus. The sequence goes on along the minus strand of CM062922.1, from coordinate 121,428,208 downwards.
GCCACTGAGTCTTTGTTCCAATGTCATCTTCTGAATGAAGTTTTCTTCACCCTAGTGAAATTGCAACCTGCTTTCTCTCAGTGCTCTCAATCCCTCTTCTCCTGCTCTTTTTTCCTTAATACTGACTCTGTTCTAAAATAATTTACTTATTTATTTTGGTGATTGTTTCTCCCCACCGGCATATGAGCTCCATGAGGATAGGGATCTTTGGTTCACTGCTGTATCTCAAACAGCTAGAAAAAGGTCTGGCCCACAGTAGGCACTCAATAAATATTTGTTGAATGCTTGCAGAACACCAGTCTCACTGCTTCGACTGGAGGTGTGCTAGTAGGCCTGGAGGGCAGCCCGCTGCCCAGATTACAGATCCACCTGGGCTGTCAGCCTCTCACACTGATGACCACCACAGGCTCCCCCTGAAACGCCTTCTCACCTTGTCCATTCCCCTGTTACCTTAAATGTGCTCATTCCTTGGAGTACCTTCCTCAGAGACACATCTGCTATCCTGGCTTCAACTGTACCCTTCCAAGATGCCCAACCTGCTCCATATTCAATCTTTTGCTGAACTCTGGGCCCACCTACTCCAACTCTGACCTCCATGAACTCCAAACCACTCCTCACTGGGCACCCAGTGGGGGCTGGTCAAATCACCTTATTAAGATGTTGATTCAGTGAACTTCCCTTCCCCAGGGAAGTTCCTCTTCCTGACTTCTTGAATTCTGCCCATGGGGCAGAGGATGTCCCTGTCACATGGGCAGGAAACCTCCCAGTCATTTATGATTGCTCCCTCTTCTTCCCTGGGCAGAGCCATTAGCTACCAAGTCCTACCTAAATAATGTCTTTGTCACCTATTCAAGTTTAACTCCCCATCTTGGCTCCTAGAAAGCACGTCTCCCACAGCCAAGCCCACGTCATGTCTGGGGACTCAACAACTTCTCATTGAATGGAAGAGAAGGCAGGGTGTTAGAATGGATTAGGACTGAGGAGACCTGGGTTTTTGACTTGGGTAAGTCCTTTCTCTCTCTAAGCTTCAGGTTCCCCATTTAGAAAATCATCAGGTTGGACTTGATAATCTCTAAGGGCCCTTCCTTCTTACTTCTGCCATCTGATGATCTATAAAACACTTGCTGAAATGTCCTAGTTCTGGGAATAATAAACCCACCTGGGTTTTTCTCATTCTCGTGTTGACCGAGTTGTAATTCTCATCAGCTTCCTCCTTTGGGGGCTCTATGGCTGTGGGAAGACACAAGAGTATTGCTGGGGGAGGGGTTTGACCTGTGGCTTCTGAAAATCGTTTAGGGACCAGGACACAAGGTCAGAGCCATACCCCAGCCATACAATAGAGGTGCTTATCTCCATAGGATTTGGGGGGGAGGGGAACATAATTCATCATAAAATGACAATTCTGAGCCTTTAACCAGAGAAAGGTTATATTTCTCTTTGCAGTACATCAAAGAATTCTCACAGGTATGCAGAGGCCTCCTAACAAAACCCCTATATGCCTGCCTGAAGAATGCACACTGGGCAGCAAAAATTGTAGGAGTAAATGCTTTCGTTACAAATAAAGCTCCGAGAGGCAGGCATGTGCCGCGGAAAGTACTATAGACTGGAAGCCAGGAGACAGAGATTCTAGATCTAGGCCTGCTGTGTGACCTGGATATATCTCTGGCCTCTCTGGGCCACACACTCCCCATAAACCAGGAGCTGGGCAGGAGCAGAAGGAAGGATCTGAGGTCCTAAGAGCTCACCCTTCAGCTCCGCGCGGATCTCCCTCCCCAGCTGTTTGATCTCGTCGCGCAGGTTCTGCAGATCCTGCTTCATGCCTGAACAAGAGAAAGCCATGACTCCTAAACAGCATCCCCTACCTCAACAAATCTTCCTGGCCACCACCTGCCTGGAACTACAATCCCCACAATCCCTCTGACTGAGCATGCGTTCTGCCCCCCGGGGTGTCACTCACTCTCCTCGGGAAGGGGCGTGGCCAGGATGGTGACCTGCTGCTTCTCCAACTCTCGGACTTTATTCTCCAGCTTGACAATAGCCTGCCGAATTGTCCGGACCTAGGGAGGGTGACCGAGGGGGCTGAAGGAGATATAGGGGTACTCCAGACCGCGCTGCTTCTCAGGTCTCCCAGCTCCCTCGTGAATCCAGGCCGAGACTCCAGGCTCTTACCTTCTGGAAGAACTCATCGTCCGGGCTCCCCAACCGTGCCGTGCCCGGGTGTACCACCAGCGCGATCCGCTCCTTGTCCTCATCGTCTGAGCTGTCATCCCCCTGCCAGGGCCGGAGTCACTGGCATCACTTCCTTGCAGTAGCTATCTTCCCGCAGGACTCACGGGCTTCCGGGTCTTTCCTTCCTAGCCCTCAGCCACCCCTCCCTGCCCCAAAGACCACGAGTCCTGCATTTCAGCCAGACCCCATCCCGTCCGCCCGTCCCCAACCCTGCTGCCCCGACCTCTCACCTGCCTCAGCTCGTGGGTCCTGTCCCGCATGGCGGCCCGAGATCCCTTTCCCCGGCGCTGGAGGCCCGAGGGCCTCAAGATTCTAAGTTTGGAACTCCGGTACCCCACTGGCTCTCTGACACTCCCCTCCGCCCTCACCCCGCGAACCCCAAAACCTCCCACGAGCCGCCAGAGGCTCTGTCCCTGGCACCATCCACAGTCAATGTGAAAGAGGCGACCTCGGGGACCCCCAAGTTTCCACAGGTTGGAATTCCCTTTTCTTTCCCCCCCTCCCGCTCCCGTGGCCTCGGCCCCGCCCCCTTTGGGATGATTCGGAGCATGCGCACGGGGTCGCGTCTCTTCCCCGCCCGAGGGACAGGCGGAGGTCGGAAGCTGTAGCGCCCCGAACGGAAGCAAAACTGCCAGGACGTGAGAACCCGCCCCCTCCACCGGAACTGTCGCATCTGCCAACGGAAATCTAGTTGCCAAAAGGGGTGGGAATGCGTCATTTGTACGTAATGTGAGAGGCCCTGCATCTCACATCACCCCATGGTTCCCCCCCGCGTCACGTGACCGACCTGGTCCCAGCCTCGCGGACCACAAAACGTGATGTTTTGTCACATGTCTTGGCTCTGTCAACTCTGTCTCTGAAACATCCTTGTCTTCACGACGTCCGCGGCACCCCGGCGCCCGAGCTACTCCCCTCCAGTCTAAGGAGGCGGGGAGGGGGCGCTATCCCCAGAAACATTTTGAGGCAGTGGGTGGTAGGACCCTTGCTGAATTCAGCTTTATTTCTTTGGGGCCCAGGGGCGTGGGCAGACTGACGACTTAGAATTTGGGGCTGTCAGCATCATGGGACCTTGAAAGTCAGAAAATAATAAGATCCAGCGTCAGAGAATTGCAGGGTTTTGTAGGCAGAGAATCTGGGGGTGGGGAAGTGACCTCACTCAAGGCAGAAATCTCTTCTCCCGCATACTCCTGGCACAGCTTCTGACAGGTGGGCGGCAGGCGCCCTGCTTGAACACTGCAGTCCCGCTGCTCTCACCACCTTCTGAGCAGTGGGACCATTTCAGGGCAGCTCAGTCTGAGAAAAGTGTCCGTATTATATTGAACAGTCTGTCACTTACACCGCCCCCCGCCCCTCCCGCCCCCACCTCGCACCTAGGTCTACCCTCTGGAGTCCACAAAAAATTCTGCCCACATTCTACATTATAATGCACTGTGAGCTCCTGAGGTCAGGGCATGACTGTCTTGTTCTTACCTGAATCCCCAGCACCTAGTTCAGTACCTAGCACATAGTGGGCCCTCAATAAATATTTGTGGACAGAATTTTAGCTTTTTGTGTATCTGAAGATGAAGCTTATGGTTCCCTAGTCTTTTTTGGGCTTCAGGCTCTCACGGTGACACTCCCCTAACCCTGGCCCTCTAGATGTTCATTCATTCAATGGATATTTACTGGTCACTTACTATGGGCCAGACACTGTTCTAGGGGCCAGAGATACATCAGGGCCTAACAGGCAAAAATGCCTCACACTTGTGGAACTTATGTTCTATAGGAAGGGTCCCCAAGGCCACTCACTGGGTCTCAGCATAGCCTGAATGGATATCAGGTCTCCTGGACCCCAGGGCTCCTCCCAGGGTGCTTATATGAAGATTCAAGAAAGGAAAGGAATGGCTCCTCTCTAGTATGCCCTGGTAAGGAAACCTAGATTCCTGTGACTGAGTTGCTGTGGATGGGAAGTCACTTCTTATCTCTGGACCTTGATCCCCCATCTATACAATGGGAGGCAGTAGGGGGATGGGGAGATAATCTTTGAGTATTCCCTGCTCTAAAGTTCAATGACTGTGAGGTTGGAAACTGTCAAGTGCTGTCTGATTCTACATGAAGAGCTTTGATCCTTCTCCTCTTCTCTTTAGAATCCAGCTTGCCTGGGGTTGGGAATGAAGGAATGGGGACGTGCTGCCCTGATCAACCCACAGGAGGAATGAACGGTTGAATGAAGGGTTCAGGAGGCCAAACTCTGCCCTGTGGGACCACCTAGAGATCTTGAGGAAGGATTTCTCTGCTCTTGGATCTTCGATGTTAGCCTCTGCCTCCCTGCCCCCTCCCTTCTTTCTCTCTCTGTCTCTGTCTCTGTCTGTCTCTCTCATACTCTGTCTTTCTGAGTGGTACAGTGGAAGGGCTTTTGGACATCTGACTCCTAGTCCTGGGTGTGATCTTAAATAATTCATTGCTCCTCTCTGGGACTTAATTTCTCCGTTTGACAACTTGGTCTGGAAGTATCTGCCTTGCCTAAGGTAAGAATTGAACAATATCAAATGAGGTTAGGAAAAATTTGGAAGGGTCTTGTAAACTGTTGAGAGTTCCTCCCTCTGCAAGCTTTTACTGCTGTGGGTTCCAGCTTTCTCTGGGCCTACTAGTCCCACCTGCCTCTCTCTGTTTCTTAGCCTTTTGATGACTTGCCTTCTTGGTTCCCAGCTGTGATCCCAGTGTCTCTGCCAGGGATTCCACTCTGCTGCTTGTCTTGGCTCTTCCTTCCCTTTTCCATCTCCTAAGCCCCTCTGTGGGCCAGGTCCTAAGCTAGTGGTCCTGCACATCGCTCATGTCTTCACGTGGATCTGACACACCATCTATTTTGCTTATATATTTATATATTGTCTGTCTTCACCCCTCCTCTCCACCATACTAGAACATAAGCTCCATGAGGACAGGGATTTTCACGTGTATCATCCACTGCTGTGACCCCAGCACCTACAACAGTGCCTGGCACATAGTAGCTGGTCAATAAACATTCATGAATGAATGAAATTATTTCTTTTTAGTTTAATACTTATATAGCATTTACTTTGTACCGCGCACCAATATAAGCACGTTATAGATATTTACTCATTTAATCCTCATATCAAGTCTATGAGATCGGTACTATTATTGTCCTCATTTTATAGAGGAGGAAACTGAGGCACAGAGATGTTAAGTAACTTGCCCAAAGTTACACACTAGTAAATGAGAGAGTCGGAATTGGAACCCAGAGAGTGGAGCTCCAGAGTCTATGCTCTTTCTTTTTTTTTTTTTTTTTTTGTGAGGAAGATTAGCCCTTAGCTAACATCTGCTGCCAATCCTCCTCTTTTTGCTGAGGAAGACTGGCCCTGAGCTAACGTCTGTGCCCATCTTCCAATACTTTATGTGGGACACCTGACACAGCATGGCTTGATAAGCAGATCGTAGGTCTGTGCCCAGGATCCAAACCTGCAAATCCCGGGCTGCTGCAGTGGAGTGTGCAAACTTAACCAGTATGCCACTGGGTGGGCCCCCTGTGCTCTTTCTTAACTGCTACACTGTGGCCCAAGGAAAACACCAGCCAGGAGTGGCACCCCATGTTCCACCCCCCTTTGGGGACTTCCTGCCAACTATTGATGCCCTGCTTTGGATCATCTTGGGGGAGGAGGGAGCAGACTTTGCCTGCAAGACTGAGCCTTATCCCCTCCCCTGTCACAGGGTCTCTCTTCCACACCTGCTGGGTTGGGGCTGACTGTTGGGGAGGTTGGTTGTCCTCGTCCCTCACCCTGTGTCCCCAGGAGCCAAAGATATCCATGCATGTCTTATGTAAAGGGTATCTGTTCATCCTACAAGTGTCTCTGAGGTTATTTTTGTGCCAAGCCCCAAAGGCTACAGAGATGAAGCCCCCCTAACTCTGTCCTCATGATGTGTTTTGGGCCTAACCTTGATCACTCCCTAGAGCTCCATCTGAGAACCTCTCCTCTTCAAATTCTCCACACACTCTTGGGGCTTTAACTGGCATCCATATGCTGGCTCCCAAATCCGTATCTTCAGCCCCAAATTTTTTCCTCAGCTCCAGACCTCTGAATCCACTTGCCTCCTGGACACCCCCTCCTGGAGGTCCCACAGGCATCTTAATGTGTCCCAAACAGGAAGCATCATCTCCCCCTGAGAATCTCCTGAATCAGCTTTTGTTCCTCCTGTTTCCACATGGGTGACACCTGGTCACCCATGCCATAACCTTGACCTTGAACTTCATGCTAAAGGTGATGGGTCACACAATTTGTCAGGGTAAACTCCATAAAAACACTAGAAGAAAATATGGGCAAAATCCTTTATAACTCTTGGGGTGAGGAAGGCCTTTCCAACTGCAACTCAAAATTCAGATGCTATAAAATAAGAAATTAATACATTTGTCTACATGAACAAATTTTGCATGGTAAAACATCAAAGCAAAATCAAAAGACAAACAACAAACTGGGAAAAAATATTTGCAGTTCTTATCATATACAAAGAGCTAATCTCCCTACTATTTAAAGAGCTCCCACATATTGATAAGAAAGACCAACAGTTCAATAAAAAAATGGGCAAAGAACATGATGGACAGATCACAAAAAAAAATACGTTAAGGACTAAACACATATGCAGATGTTCAACTTCACACCTAATAAGAGAAATGAAAACGAAGATGATACTGAAATACCACTTTTTATTTATTGCATGAGCAAAAATCTACATCTGACAAATCGCTCTTTTGGCAAGACTGTGGGGAAACAGTGATTTTCACTGTTGGTGAGACTGCAAACTCATACAACCCAGACAATATTTATCAAAATTATAAATGCATCTACATTTTGAACCAGCAATCACAGTACTGAAAATCCATCTGAACAGTTTTCCTGCTGTATCAGTTAGCTACTGCTTCATAAGAAACCACCTCAAAACTCACTGGTGTAAAATAACAATGATTTATTGTTTCTCTGGATTCTAAGGATGACTGGGTGGTTTCTCTGCTGGTTTTACCTTAGATTACTCAAGTGGCAGCAGTCAGCTGGCACCTCGGCTGGAGCCGGATGGCCCACCGTGGCCTCTCTCACACTCGCATGTCTGGGACCTTCGCTCTAATGGCCCGGGTGGCTGGGGTGGCTGAGCCACTCTCTCTATGTGGTATTTCACCCTGGGTTTCTTCATAGCATAGGGGCCTCAGGGTTCCAAGAGGGTGAGAGTAGAAGCTGCCAGGTCTCTGGAGGCCCTGCTCAAAAGTTGCACAACATGACTTCTGCCCTATTCTATTAGTCAAAGCAAGACGGTCCATACGAGCTGCAAAGGGTGGAGAAATCGAATTTTAATTCATCACATCTGCATATGTGTGAAACGACACATACATCAATGTTATTCATTAGATATTGTTTGCAGTAAGGACTTTATTTGTTTGCAGTGGATTAGAAACTTGTTCATTAGCAGGTATGCAGCTGTCAAAAAGAATGAAGATGCTCATTATGTATAAATATGAAAATGCTTCAAAATATATTGTTAGTTAAATATCAAGGTGTAGAATGAGTGTATCATGCTACTGTTGTATAAGAAAAAAAGGGTGTGTGTGTGTATCCTCATAAAGAAATCCTGGAAAGTTACATAAACTAAGAAAAGTGGCTCCCTACGGGTGGTTTGTAAGAACAAGGTGGGTACAATTGTTAGTAAGAATTTTCACTGTAAACCTTTTATATTATTTAGATTTTTGAACCATGTCAAAGTATTACCTATTTTAAGTAATTATATCAAAGAAAGAATGGTAAAGGGATACTTTTTAAGCAAAGAAATCTGCCTTAGTCAGCTTGGGCTGCTGTAACAAAATACTATAGACTGGGAGGCTAAACAACAGACACGTATTTCTCACAGTTCTGGAGACTGGGAAGTCCAAGATCAAGGTCCCAGACCAAGTTCTTGGTCAGGGCTCTCTTCCTGGCTGGCAGATGGCCGCTTTCTCACTGTGTCCTCACATGGCAGAAAGAGGAAGCTCTGGTGCTTCTTCTTTTTCTTATAAGGGCACTAATCCCATCAGGGGCTCCACCCTCACGACCTCACCTAAACCTGATTACCTCCCAAGGACCCCACCCCTTGATACCATTACATTGGAGGTTAGGGCTTCAACATATGAATTTGGGGGGCGGGGCCACACAAACATTCAGCCCATAACAGAATACTATGATCAAACCTTCACTTTATGACGATCGCTTTGGTGGCCACATGCAGGGCCACCACAGATGGCTGTGCCGGTGTCCACTACACGAGAGGGGCAGCAACCACATCGTAGACATCATATATTTGAATATTTATTACAACGACCATCTGACAGATGGAGGTAGAGTGTCATGAGGAAGGGAAGCCTTTTTCTATTTGCACAAGGCTGCAGTAACAGCTGGCAGTAGCCCTGACTATGTGAAGGCTGATTGGGAAATCAGTTAGGAATCACCCCAGGCCAAAAATAATGAGGCTGACACTGAGGCCTAGAGGTGGGGATAAAACATCCACTCAAGAGACAGAATCTATCACACAAGGTTGCAGATTGGAAGGAGTGGTGAGGGAGTAGTAGCATGGTCCTAGACCATGCCTGGGTCTCTGGCTCTGGCTGTATGTGGAGGCAAGTTTGGTGGAATAAGAGAAATATCTTAAAATAAACTGCCATTATAAATCATAGCAACAAACTATCAGGAAATGTGAAAACACCCTTTACAGAAATATATAATGCCTCAGAAAATCTTTAAAAAATATGTTCACTTATGTCCTTTATGAGAGAAAAATTTTATTGAAAGACTTTAAAGACATTCTAAACTAATGGATAGATATACCATGTAAATGGATAGGAAGACTCAATGTTGTAACGATACCAGTGCTCCCAAAATATATCTACAAAGTCAGCATCATGATCCAGTTTCTGCTGCACAACGTCGACTCTGCTTTGGGTGGGGAGAAGGGCTGGAGTGAGCCCCTGGGAGGCAAATACCGGTTGACCAGGAGAATGTTTCAATAGTCCAGGATTTCTGCCTGGATTGGGTCTCAGCTCCTGCCTTGAGTAACTTATTTAAACTCCTTTTGCTTCAGTTTCCTTCTCTGTAAACAGATATAATAAGAGCAGCAACCTCAGATGGTTGTTATGAAAATTAAATGAATTAATACACATAAAACATTTAGAACTTCACACATGGTAAGCACTATATAAGAATCAGCTATTCGATCACTATTATTACTAATGTTATTAACATTATATTCACTTTACAGGTTTATGATGATTTGAACAGGCAGTGGAAATAGTGAGGAGAGGGATGTATGACTAAATTCCGGGGGCCTAGTGAATAAAACCTGAAAACCGGTCCGAGGGATGGAGGAACAGGAAGGGGCACACACCAGAATAACAGTGCTCTTTCACATCTGCTCCAGTTGAGATTTTCAAGTTACAAATGGCTTCCATGCTGGTTTTCTCAGTCAATCCTCACCCTGGGCCTGAGGGATGAGTATTATAGCCCATTCTATAGATTTGGAACCTGGGCTGAGAGAAGTTAGGTAACTGGCTCCCTGGGGATGAGCTGATGTTTGTTTTGCTTGCCACCATGTCTCTGGCACCAGAGCACAGTCCTGGCCCAAAGAGTAGGACCTCAGTAAATACTTACTAGTTAATGGATGAAGAAGTCAAATGGATATTCTTTCTTTCGTTCCTGAACACAGCAGTTGTGACAGGTCCTGTGCCAGGTACTGTGGGGAGGCAGAGATTAATCAGATGGGGTCCTTGAACATGAGGCACTCAGAGCCCAGCAGGTTGATAAGCTATGTTTAAATTTCCCCACCTAAAGCACTGAGTCTTCTTTGAGGGACAGATACTCTGGGCAGTAACCCAAACCCACTGCAAAAATAAACCTTTGTTATAGTAAGTCACTGAGATTTGGAGGATTTTTCTTAATGTTACTAATTTTATCATTATTGTTAGCTTTTTTTTTTTGGTGAGGAAGATTGGCCCTGAGCTAACATCTGTTGTCCATCTTTCTCTTTTGCTTGAGGAAGATTGTCCCCGGGCTAACATCTGTGCCAATCTTCCTCTACTTTGTATATGGAACGCCACCACAGCATGGCTTGATGAGGGGTGTGTAGGTCTGTGCCCAGGATCTGAACCTGCGAACCCCAGGCTGCCTAAGTGGAGCACACGAACTTAACCACTATGCCACCAGGCCGGCCCTGGGGGATGTTTGTTACGTAGCATAACCCAGCCTTAGCCTTGCCTACCTGATAAACTGTGGTTCCTAGACTTGACTGAAAATAAGAATTGCCAGAGGTAACTGCTAAAAACCCAGATTCCTGGGCCCCAACCCAGATCTACTGAATCAGAATTTCCAGGGAAGAGGCCTGGTCGTCTGTATATTTAACAGCCTTTCCCTCCAGCTTCAGGAGGGTCAAGAAAGACTCCAGCAACTAAACTTTGAAGGAAGAGTAGGAGTTGGGCTTGGGGATGAGAGAGGGAAGGGTGTTCCAGGGCTCAGGAACCACGTGAGGAAAGGCACGGAGGTGGGAAAATGCAGGGGTGGTAGTGCACGCTCAATGGGAAGTCAGGTTGGGAAGTCTGGGCTTTATCTCGTGAGCATGGGGGAACTGGGGAGGTTTTCTGAGCAAGCGCTGGCCTGGTTATACTGATGCTTTAGAAAGGCCACTCAGGCAGGGAGACTGCACAGGAGGCTGGTACATGGTCCAGGTGACCCACCTCACAGGGTTATTGGGTAGACTTTAAGTGATCATGGATGTGATGAGCTCAAAATCACTGAAAGGAGGAATCACCTTTGTTACCACATTGTACGTGCCTGTGTCCACCTTTAGAGCCACAGCCAGATTCAAGTTGCGTGCCTTTCACTCATTCATTCATTTAACAAGTATTTCTTGAGCACCTACTATGTGCCATGCCATGGTGCCACTGGAGAACCAGCCATGAACGGAACAAACAAAAATCCCTGCCTCTGTGGAACTTATTTTCTCTGTCTCTATGCCTGGGTAAAGGTGTGAGGGAATCTGCCATCCATCCACTCATTTATTCATTCAGATTTTTTTGTGAACATCTACTTTCTGCCTGACCTTTTGCTGGTTTCTGGGGAGAAGCAGACACGAGTCAGGGCCAGGCTGGTCTAGTGGGGAAGCAGACTCAGCCCACACCTCACAAGCTTGTCTGCCTGGACTGCTGGGAGAGGCTTGAACTGGGCCTTGAAGGATGAGAAGCCTGACTATCAAAAAAAGGGCTAGCCAGGGTACTGGGCAGAGGAAACTGTCCAGGGAAAGGTGTTTGGGTCCATGATTCCTTGGTGCAGTTAAGGCCTGGGGTCCATGGCACAGGAAGGGAAGTATCGGATAGATGCGGTGATGGTGGTGGGATTCAAATGCCAGAGCAGCTACTCAGTGTAATCCGGGAACCTGTGGGGGTTGCTGGAGTTGTTGGTGCAGGGAGTTGATATTATCACATTTGTTTGGGGGACAATCACACTAGCAGCTAGGGAGAAAGACGGACGTGAAGGAAAGGGGCTGGAAGTGGGAAGACCAGAGAGGAGGCTGTTCTGATGGTCCAGGTGAAAGCCAATGAGGGCCTAGACTGACCTGAGATAGTGGGGATGGGGCGGACCCAGAAGATAGCTTTGGATTGGGCAGTTGAGGGAGGAGCTATATTGTGGTTTTATAATCAGAAGATGCAAGCAAGAGCGCCAGCCCTGCCCTTTACTAACCTGTGGACTTGGATCTGTTACATAACCATTCTAAGCCTCAGTTTCCTGATCTGGACATTTGGGATAATAGCAGCTGCTATGAGGTTGGGAGGATTATGGGAGATACTCAGCATAGCACCTGGGGCACGGTGGATGCTCCGAACATGGTAGCTTTATTAGGACGGGAGAGAGAGCCAAGGACAGCTTTGTGTCTGCTTTGAGTGACTAGGGGGAAGGAGAGGCCATCGCTGATGGAGAACACGGGAAGGAGACCCTTGGGGGAAGGTGAGGCCACTACAGTCTTGGAAGTTCCAATATCAAAGCCCTGGCCTCGCTCACTCTAGTTATGGATCTACTCATGTCTCTGATGGCATCTTTTGTCTCTGTGTTCTTGGTGCCCCGCTCAGCGCTCAGGCACATGGTAGGTGCTGCCTTTGAGGAGCAGAATCTGACTTGCAGGTGTAGATGTGGGTATTGTGGGCATGAGGTGGGGCTGAACCTGGGGAGGTGCGAAGGTAAAGAAGAGAAACTGGACGGCACCCAGGGAACCCTGATATTGAGGCGTTGTGGGAGAAAGGAGGAGTCTAGGAGGAGGCTGGGAAACAACATCCAGAGACTGCTGGGGGGGCGGACAACAGGAGGCAGGAGGCAGGTGGGGAGCCAAGGAGAAGAGGAGAGGTCATCAGGGTCATATGTCGCTGAAAGATTGTGGAGGATAAGGCCTGCTGAATGGTGGATGGATTTGGCATCAAGGAGGTTACTGGGTATTTGGCAAAAGCAGGTGCAAGGCCTGTCAGGGGCCAAAGCCCCATTGCAGGGGTGGAGGAGTTGATGTGATGTTAAGATGTGGAGATGGGGAGAGGAGAGGCGGGCATTAAGGAGAGGGATGCAGGGTACTTGGACCCTTAGGAGTAGCAGAATTCCCCTCCCAATAAGGATGAATTTCATTCTTAACAGTCAGAGCCATCTAAACATAGACCAGGAGGCCTTGGGAGGTAGTCAGCACCCTGTCCCTGGAGGTAGAAAAGCAGAGCTCTGAGACCCACTGCTGCCCAGAGACTCTCACACTTAGAATGGGGAAGGCTGTGCAAAAAAAACAAGCCCCTTGTCCTCCTCAGCTAGGCTTGGCTGATTCCTTGCATCACAAAAGCCACCTAGAGGGTCAGTCTTGCTATTTCTAGTGTCCAAAGAGCCTCCTGCAGGGACACACACACAGAGGTGGTCGTGCACAGGCTCACACGGATACTCAGACACAAAACACAAAATCTGTCTATATCTCCTGGTGTAAAGGGATTCACACCACCTCTCCCCAGGTTCTTCTCTTAATTCATTCCCTTACCCCTCTTTCTGCCGGTCCACCCCCACCAGACCCCAGCATCTCGGGGCCTCCCGCCGCATCTCCTCTGTCTCTCTCCGCATCTCTCTCTGCTTCTCTGGCTCTGCCCTTCCCCACCCCGCTCTAGGCCTCTCCAGTCCCCCTCCCCGTGGGTCCCCCTCCCCCGGACTACAACCCCCAGGCGCCCCCAGCCCCGGGCGCTGCGCATGCCCCCTGCTCCCCGCCCCCTCCCGGTTCCCCCCTCCCTCCCTTCCTCCTTACCTCCCTCCGCCCCCCTCCCCCGCGCTTCGGCTCCCGCATCCCTCCATCCAAGGCTGTGCCGCAGCCGCATCGACACCGCAGCCCCGGCAGAGCCGAGCCCGGCCCAGGCCCCTGCCCCTGCCCGGCCGTCGGCCCGCCGCCCCTGGCTCCGCCCCCGCCCAGGGGCCACCCCTCTCGACTCCGGTGCCCCCCGGCGCCCCTAGACCCCGGCCTCCAGCACCGAGCCAGGAGGCAGGGAGCAGCAGCAGAGGCAGGAGGACGAGGAGGAGGAGGAGGAGCCGTCGCAGGATGAAGGATCGGACTCAGGAGCTACGGAGTGTGAGCTTGGGGGTGGGGAAAATGGGGGGGCGGGACCCCAATATTTGGGGAGCGCGTGGGGGTGGAGTGGGGGAGGTGCTGGGATGTGGGGGCAAATGAGACTGGAGGTTGGTGGCAGGGGCCCCCCAATATCTGGAGGCACCTGATGCCTCCAATGAACCTGCATTTTGGGGACAGTGGCTGGAAGGAGTTGGAGGCCGTTAAGACACAAGAGGGCAGGAGAGGTCTCTGGGGCCTTGGACAGCCCGGGTTCTAAGGAGGGCCCTAGGGTCTGATCTGGGGAAGGGAGAGAGTAAATGTCAGGAGAGAATTGGAGGGTACTGTCACCCCCTGGGCAGATTTGCCGAATTAGAAGGATGGGGCCAGTTACTGGGCCAGGCTGAGTCTAGCGGACCCAGATTTGGGTGATGCTATGAGGAAGGACACAGGTTGGGACTGGCCGGGCAGTGGATGAAGTGTGTGTGTGTGCACTCTCATGGGTTGCGCCCCATGGGGAGGGGGCACCTCTCAGAGACAAGGAGGGAAGGGGTGGCCTCAGGAGACAGCCAGAGGGCCAGGGCCTGAGATGGGGTGACCCCAGAGGTGGGAGACAGGGATGCAGAGGAGAGGAGCACGAGGGCCTCAGAATCGGGTTGTATGACACGGACTGTGCTCTGCTGGGGGGAACTGGGGCGTCCTGAACAGTCAGGGGCCGGCTGATGTGGGCCCCTGGTCTGCGGGCCCGAAGAGGCCAGGCTCCAGGAGTCTGGCCAGGCAGTTAGTTGTGTTTGGGTGTCAGGGGAGGAGGGCGGCCCTGGTGTCTGCAGTGAAGGCTGCCATTTGGAGGGGCTGCAGAGTGGGGGCTTATTGAGAATGGTTTCTGGGATGAGGAGGATGCTGGGGGATTTGGAGAAATGACCTGGGGCCCGAGGAGGCAGAGTTGACAGCCCGCTGTGTGCTCGTGGCCTGTGGTGTTATGTTAATAAAGCCGTAGCCCTACCCTGGGTATCCTGATGCACTGGGTCTTTGCCAGGAGCCTCTTGGTTGTTACTCCCGGGGTTATTACTCCATTTGACAGATGAGGAAACTGAGGTTCAGAAATGGGAAGGAACTTGCCCAAGGTCACCAAGCAAAGGGGTGGAAGGATCAGACTGGAATCTGGGTTCCCGTCTGCCAAGTTCACCTGTGTCTCTGCTTTTTTGGCCTTTGGAACAGAAGTTTCAGCACTGGGGGTAAAAAGCTCTGTCTTCGGAGAGCCCCCTGGATTTGGGGGTGGGGAACCAGGCTACAGAAGACAAGAAGAAGGGGCTTGGAGGCAAGTGACTGTTGTGTCTGGGGAGAGATGGGTTGGTAAGCGGGAAGGAAGGAGGAACTGGTGGTTGAGGGAGGGAATTCTGAAGGTTTATCTCTTTATTAAACTTTTACTGAATTTACGCTCACGCATTAGGAAAATGACAATAATAAAAATAACCAACACTCATGTGCCAGACACTGTTCTAAGTGTTTTATACATATTAACTCATTTTGATCATCACAGCAGCTAGGAGGCTGGTACTAGTATTATCACATTTTATAGACAAGGAAACTGAGGCCTGGAAAGGTTAAGTAACTTGACAGAAGTCACGTAGCTGGTAAAGGGCAGCCAGGCAGCGTGGCTCCAGCATCATGCTCTAAACTCCCCTCCTCTCGCGATGCAGCTTTCAAAACAGGTTGCCATCCGTCATCTCACTATATTCTCACCAACCTCCTGGTAAGATAAATAAATAGACTGAGAGATTACTTCATTTTATAGGTGAGGAAACTGAGGCCCAGAGTGGTTAAATAACTTGCCCAAGGTCACACAGCTGGCAAGTGAGGAGTCCAGATTTGAATCCAGATCCCCTGCTGCCAAGACTATTCCATGACTCCAAAACCCAGAGAAATGGAAAGGGAGTTGGGGTGAGGCAGCAGTGGAATTGTGGTATAATTAGAGAGAGGGAGGGAAAAGGCTAAGAAGGGGATGGAGGGGAAGGCAGGGGATGGGAGTCCTCATCTGAGTGGGTCAGGGGGCCCTGCCCAGAGGTGAGCAATCCTGTCTGCTGGGGCCGTGGGGGCAGCCAGGTGGGGGGGGTGGGAGGTGGTGTGGAGGGGTGAAGGGGGTTGGGTGAATGCTGATAACGCGGGTGTTAGTCACAGCTCAGGGAAGCTGGAGATATGGGAGGGAGTGGGTGGGGTGGAAAGAAGCCGCCAGATGCAAGGAGTGTGAGGGTCTCCCTGCCAGAGTTGAGAGTGAGGAGGCTGGGAGGCAGGAGAGACTGGGCAAGGTGTAGGAGGCCTAGGTAAGGGGTCTCTGAGATGCTGAGAGGGATGAGGGAGCAGTGGTGGGAGGGGATGTCAGCCCAGGGGGCCTGATTGTCTTTCCAACAGTACCTTTGCATTCCCAGGGATTCTCAGATCTGTTTATCACATAGCAGTCGAGGGCACAGATTTAGGAGTCAGACTATCTGGGTTCAAATCCCAGCTTTGGTACTTCCTGTGTGACCTTGGGTAAGTTGCTTAAGCGCTCTGGTCCTCATTTCTTCATGTGTGAATGGGGAGTAATAGTAATACCTGCTTTGCAGGGTTGTCCTAAGTATTGAAATTAGTTAATATGCAAAGTCCCTTGAGGGGCCTAGGCACAGCAGTGCTCTCTGAGTGTTTGTTATTCCACAGCTGACTTGTTTATTTCTCCTAAACCTCACATTAGCCCCCTGAGATGGGCAGGATGTGACCCCTAATTTATTTTGGAGTAAATTGAGGGTCAGAGAGGTAACCCTGACTTGCCCAAGGTCACACAGCTGTAAATGGCAGAGCCGGGGTTGAATCAGGGTTTTCTGTCTCCAGTTCAGCAGGCACCTTTGGTTGGGAACTGGGAGGTGCTGGGCTGGAATGGAGGCTGCAGTGGGGAGTTAATCAGCTGGATTGGTGTCCCAGGGTCCAAGGACTGGGGCCGGGGATGGGGCTCAACGGGGGGGGGGGGGGGGCGGGGAGCAAGTGAGGTAGAGAGGAAGGTTGGTGGAGAAAGAATTCACAAGGGGACATGTGGGCTGCAGCCTGGGACGTGGCTGTGGAGTGGGAAGGCGAGACTGGGAAACTGGGGAGACTGGGAAATGGGGGAAGGTGGGGCCTGGGGTGAGGGGGGCGTGAATTTGAGGCCAGGTGGGAATGGGGGCTGCTGTAGGACAAGTCCTGCAGCCTGAGGGCAAGGATTGTGTCATCTGGGTCACGCTCAGTGTGGGACAGGCACAGTTAGTGCTATAGAAACAGAAAGAAATAGTGGCCCTGTGTGTGAGAGAGTGGGCAGGGACCGAGAGAACCCTGGGCTATGGACTGGTCTCCTCGGCTCTCTGGGCTTGTTTCTGCCATTCAGACACACCAAGGTCTCCCCTGCTTGAGGGCCTTCGCACTTACTGTTCCCCCTGCCCCGAATGCTGGCCCCTCTGTTTTGAATGCTATTCCCTCTGCCTGGAACACTGTTCCCTCTGCCTGAACTGCTGTCCCCTCTGCCTTGAATTCTATGTCCCCCAGAGTGTGGCACAGTTGAATCCTTCAGGACTTAGCTCAAATGTCCCCCCATCAGAAAGGCCCTCCCTGGCCATCTGGTATAAAGCCGCCCCTGATGCGGTTCCTCTGATCACATCTCCCGGTTTATCTCCCTTCTGCTCCTGAGCACAATCTGAAACTGTCTTCATTTTTTACTGTGTCTCCCTCCACTGGAATGTCAGCTCCTTGGAGGCAGGACCTTCTTCCTGTCTTGTTCACCACTGTATTCTCAGCAGCACCCAGAGGGGAACTTGGCACAGATCACGCATATTTGTTAGATGGATGAATGACTCTGTGGGGCAGAGGGGGCATGAGGAAGGAAGTAGGTGGGGAAGGCAGGGAAGGTGGAGGAGAGGGGTTGGGGTGGGAGGGCGGGGCTGTGCGCTGGGAGGGAGAGAGGCCCAGGTCAGGGAGACACATGGACAGGAGCGCGGGGTGCAGTGGAGAGAGGCTGCTGCCTCTAGATCAAACGATGCTTGCACTCCGGGGAGCACATGTGTGTTGTGTGCATGGGCACACCTGTGTTTACACACACTCTGACTTTTCTATCACTTAATTCCAGTCTCCACCTCTCTTTTAGTCACCATCTCACTGTCTGTCTCTTTGGTCGCTGACTTGCTGGCTCACTTGTCCCTCTCCTCCTTCCATCTACACATGTGTCTATGTTGTCTCCCCCACCGACACGCACATGAGGGCCCTTGGGTCTCTGTTGGGGAGGGACTGAAGCTAGAGGCTTGGATCTGATGCCCCCGATCCCCAGCATGGTTTCCAGAAGGCGCTCAGGCTCCCTGTACTCTCTCATTTAATCCTCTCAGGCACTTGAGTTGGAAAAGGGCAGAGTGCTTGGTTCAAATCCAGGCTACCCTGTCAGCACCCCATCAGCTGTATAATCTTGAGCAAGTTGCTTGGTCTCTCTATACCACAGTTTCCTCATCTGTCAAATGGGAGCAAGAATAGTATCTACTTCACAGAGTTGTAAGGATTAAAGAGCAATGCAAAGCACTTGTAACAGGGCCCAGCTCACGGTAATCAGTACATATGTGTTAGAGGTATCTAATTCTTATCTTCTTCATTTTGCACATGAGGAAACTGAGGCTTAACTATCCATAAAGTGGATTGGGGCACATTTGATCGTCTTTTCCTAGGTAATCTCATTTGCCCACACCCTGCTTTCTTGTAGGCTGGCCAACTTCTTCCAGAAATGGAGGCTGTGCTCGTTATTCAACACACACATCTCAGAGCAGGGAGGGCCCTTGGTGAGCACATGCATCAGCCTGCCCATTCCACAGGGGAACTGGGGCCCAGAGAGGGGCTGAGATTTGCCGAGGGTCATACAGCAAGTCAGGTGGAGGCTAGAACCCCTGGCTTCTGGGCTCTTCCTGCAGCCAGGCACCTCTTACTGCTTTTCTGTCCTGGCCATCGGAGTTCAGCCGTACTGAGGACACGGCAGAGCAACCCTTTGGGGCCAGGTGGGAATAGAGGAATGGCGGGGAAAGAGCCTAGGATTTAGCACAGGACAGTTCAGGTCCCACCTTGGCCTTATTTGCTGTGAAGCCTTGGACAGGTCAGGCAACCTCTCTGAGCCTGTTTCATCATCTGTAACATGGGAGGGGCAGGGGGTAATAGCCAACCCTCACCAAGCACTTCTTCTCTGGCAGGATTAGGCATTTTTCTTGCCTGGTCTCACTGCCTCCTCCTACCTACCATTTGGGGTAGACATTACCATTCAGCAAATGCAGAAGCTGAGGCTTAGAGGGGAGAAGTCATGTGGCTTTCTAGCTGCTGACCTGGGCGAATTCTTTAGCCTCTCTATGCCTCAGTTTCCCCATCTACAAAAGGGGGCTATAATATCTACTTGGGAGCCTATTGTAAGAATCAAATGGGTAAATATATGCAGAGTGCATAGAACAGTGCCCAGTATACTATAAAATGCTATGTAAATGTTTGCCATAATTATAATTATGTTGGTCAATGGTCCTTACAGAGTTTTAATGAAGATTAAATGAGATTACAAGAAGGTAAGACCTGTGCAAAAGGTGCTATCGAATGCTAGGATTTGGCTAGGTTTCCAGGGTGCAGAGCTTCCTCCATACTGGGCCTGAGCAGGAGCTGACCTGAGAGGGAAAACAGCTGGTGGCAGAGTCGCCGGAAGGAGGTGGCTTGGTCTTAAGCCTTCGAGGGGGTTGTGAGGGGAGGCATGTCTTAGATGCCTGTGATTTCCCAGCCCCTTTCAGCCTGGGTGTCCTTGGGCCAGTCACTTTCCCTTTCCCCCTCTGACCTCCTGTTCCCTCATCTGTGAGATGGGGGACAATGATGTTTGCGCAGCCTTTCTCACAGGGCTGTGGCGGTGAGGATCAGAAGGGATTAGAGATGCAAAAGTGTTTGTAAACTGTAGAGGATTATTAGCTCTCAGCTCTCTGTAATTATTATACCAAATAAGTCATACTTGGGCCCTCTACGTCTCTTCCTCTCTCAAGGACAAGTAAACAGGCAGCCAGGGATGCCCCAGGGCAGAATCTAAGGGAACTGGCTCTGGGAACAAAAGGAGAGAGAAATTAGACTAGGAAGTCTAAAGTCAGCAAGGGGAAGGGGAAGAGACAGGAAAGTTCCCGGGCACCTGGGCCAGTGAGAGGTCTTGTGACCTGTGGGCAGTGGGCTGAGGGTTGAGTGCTTGAAGGCATAGAAGGGCAGGGGAGTAGCTTTTGGCTCGAGAGGAAGGAAACCTTGTGGGGCAGCTGGCTTTTTGAGGACAGAGCATCCTGGGAGGCCGGTGGGTCCTCAAAGATGAGCTGAGCATCCCAGAACCTCTCAGGGTCAAGGTCTTTCGGGGTGGTCCTGGGTCAGGTGGAGGCTTGAGAAGCCAGAAGTCCTATCAGGGTCCCCAGTGCCTGCCTGGTGCCACCCCTCTTTCTAGGGGCAGCTGTGGGCAGAGACAGAGGAGCCTCCCTTTCTGAGTGGATCTTTGGGATTATCTGGAAATTAAATGTGAGTGCTGAACACCTTCTCTGACATGGTGTGGGGCTGAGCGTCTGTGGGGAGAATCCCTGGAGTTCCATTTGGGAAGGCAACTGGGGTGGCTTTGAGAGTGTCCGGCTGGAGGGCTCCTCTAGGCTCGCGGGCTCCTCCTGGAGCTGCCGGGGCTCCGCTGTCTCCCAGTTCCCTTGCCTGTCTAGGTTGCATCTCGGTCCCATCTGGCTCTGTCTAGGTTCGATCTGAGCTGCCTGGGATGTGTCTGCGCCAAGTCTAGTTCGGTCTGAGTCTGTCTGGTTTCTGTCAGGTTCTGGCTGCGATCTTCTCGGACCCTGTCGAGGTTCTGTATGAGCTCCTCTCTTTAGATCCCGACTGGCTACACCCCAGGTGGACGCTGTTTGGATCCTGTCTTGATTTCATTCAGGCTCTGGTCGTTAGATTCTGTCTGAGTTCCGGCTAGGCTCTTTGTGGTAATCAGGGTGAACTCTGTTTAAATTTTCATTGCGGCTGATTAGGGCTCCGGATAGAATTCAGCTTGATGGGTTCCGCTTTTGCCCTCAGACTTCTGTCCCAAGCAGAGAAGAGTCTTGGGTCAGGAGTGTGTAGCATTGGGGAGCCCTCCCTGCACCCCTTCCTCTTTCCCAGTTCTGAATGAGTGTGCAGACCTGAGACTCAGAGAAGCTGGAGAACAGGCCCAGAGGGCCCTGCCGAATGTCCCTGGGGGTGCGGGTGAACGTCTGGGTGTCCACACGTGTCAGCGTGCAGCTTTGCTGTGGGTCTGTGCGCGGGTGAACGTCAGCATGTCAGTGTATCTCCGTGTGGGTGTCAGTGGGCCTATTTCTGTGTGCCTTGTGTCAGCCCTTCCGTCTGTGTCGCCGGTCTGTCTGTCGGTGGCGGTGGCGGTGTGGGTGGGTGAATCCCTTTGTGTCTCTGAGCCCTGGGGGTGGAGGGCTGAGCAGCTGCAGGTTGCAACCGGGAAATCCAAGCAAGTGAGAGAAGGTGGGTGTGAAGTTGGAAGAGGCTGGATGAAAGCAAATGAATACACCGAGGGGAGTCTGCAAGGGGCAGAGCCGCTGAGCGGGGTGAGAGTGGGCGGGAGGAGGAAGATGCGGGCAGCAGGGAGGTCGGGTGCTGCTTGTGTCTCTCCTCTCGCCCTCACTGGGCCTGACTGTGCTTGTTTAACTTGGCACTCGCGGCCCGCCACTGGCACTGAAGTGACCTTGCAGAGGGGACGCGGCTGGTTAGGTGGAGGCTGGAGGGGAAGAGAAGGGGAGCAAAGTGAGGCCTGGGCAGTAGTGGCTGGTGGAGAAGGTCAGGCTCCTGGGACTTCATTCCGGACCCCTTCTCCAAGCTCAGAGTCAGTTACTGCAAGGCTGACATTTAGCTGGTTGTTACAATATTGAAATACTTCCATATGGTTGGTTAATAGCAGCTGTCCTGAGCGCCACCCACCTCCAGAGTGACTGCACTCACAGGGCCACTTCCACCCCCTGAAAGGATGCCTTTTGCTAATTCCCTCCAAGATGTCCTTTGGCCTATCAGCTACCTGGCCTCCAGGACCCTGTTCCACAAGATATCCAGTGTTCCTTCTGATTGCTTGGTGCCCTTGCTGTCCCCCCTGCAAATGGTCCCTCCCAAGACCCCTGCTCTGAGCCTAGAGCTGGGCATGTCAGGACCAGGGTAGGGACTGCTCATGGACTCCGCCTTTCTTTGCCTCTCAGGCGAAAGACAGTGATGATGAGGAGGAGGTGGTCCATGTGGATCGGGACCACTTTATGGATGAGTTCTTTGAACAGGTAACTGAGCCTCCATTGCCCCCAGACCCCAAACCTGGCCCCGAGCCAATAACTTCCTTCTCTCTGTCCCCCCACTGTCTACTACACCCCCTTGGCCTTTTACCAATCCTTCTGTGTCTGGCCCATTGCCCTGAACCCTGACTTGAGCCCTCTGGAGCACCCCGTCTGGCCTGATGACGTGGCTGAGTGTCGTCAATTTGCTGCCCCAGGTGGAAGAGATCCGGGGCTGCATTGAGAAGCTGTCAGAGGATGTGGAGCAAGTGAAAAAACAGCATAGTGCCATCCTGGCTGCCCCCAACCCAGATGAGAGTGAGTGCTGCTGCTGGGGACTGTGGCCCGGGGGGAGAAGGGTCTGGGTTCCCATTCCAGGCTTCTCACCCGCCCTGGCCCTCTCCTCAGAAACCAAACAGGAGCTGGAGGACCTCACCGCAGACATCAAGAAGACGGCCAACAAGGTTCGGTCCAAGTTGAAAGGTGAGGAGCGCTTTGCCCTGATTAAGACTTCTACCCTCCATCGGGCCAGATAGGCCTTTCTATAAGGAAAGTCTGCAAACTCCCAGGAGCCAGGTTCCTGAACAGTGAGAAAGCACAAAATCCCTGATTTCCCTCCGTGCTCCAGACTCTTTGGAGAAGGATACATGACAGGGAAATGAGGGAGAGGAGGCTTTCTGTCCAAATCGCATTTAAGCTCTGCTGGTTTCATCGGCATGAAGGTCCACCAGAAAAATTCAGTCTTCTAAGCGGCTTTGGTTTCATTAAGGCCTCATTTCTCCAGAACAGGTGCCGGGCGTGGCACTGAGCACCCAGTAGGTGGGCTCAGCAAATGCTTCCGAATTGGTATCCTCGGCTCAGGACAGATTGGACTGTGTGGCTGACATCAGGGACTGGCACGCTTTCAGAAGGGACTTGCCAAAGGCTCATGTATTCACTCTAATTTAAGGACTTGGGTGCTGGTAATAACCACCTTCCCCTCAAGCACTGTGGGCTGGGAACCTCCTTGTCTGCTGGTGCCAAGGGAATAGCAGTGTTACCGTGATGCTAATTTGTATGCTCCTGGTAATTCAGCAGCAGAAAACATTGCCCAGCACCTACTCTGTCCGAGGCGCGTTGCTGGGCTTTGGGGAAAAGGAGCCATGTCAGCCCTGAGTGCACTGACCTTGGTCCAGGGACATGAGAAGAGAGACTCTGTGCCCTCCTGGTCTCGACGGGAGGCCATACGTGAGCCTCCAATGCTGATCTGTAAAAACAAGCCCTTTGCACACAGGACAGTGTGCTGGGTAGGAAAATGACCTAAACTGGGAGCACATTAAGTGCAAATCCAGGCAGAGGGAGTCCAACCTCCATCATCAGCTCATTCTGGACAAGTACCCTACCCTTAGCTTCCTCATTAGTACAGTAAGAAAAACTGAAGCAGGGGCCGGCTCAGTGGCATAGTGGTTAAATTCACGCACTCTGCTTTGGCGGCCTGGGGTTCGCAGTTTCGAACTGGTGTGGACTTATGCACCGCTCATCAAGCCGTGTGTGGTGGCATCACACATATAAAATAGAGGAAGATGGGCGCAGATGTTAGCTCAGGGATAATCTTCCTCAGCAAAAAAAAAAAAAGAAGAAGAAAAAGGAGGATTGGCAACAGATGTTAGCTCAGAGCCAATCTTCCTCACAAAAAAACGAAAACTGAAGCAATTTCACAGCTAGCTTAGAAAATTTTTTTTGTAGCAAAATCTTTTTTTTTCAAATGAAATCTTACAAAGAACTCCAATATATAAAACACATTAAAAAAAAATCAGTCTGTTCGGGCTGAACTAGGGTCAGGAGGCCCAGGGCCCTACCTGCCTGGCCTCCCCTTCTCTCCTGGCAACAGCCCCTGAGATTCCTTCTCAGAGGCAGGATTCCATGCAACAGAGTTTAAAAATCCCTGGGCTCAACAATTTCTTTGGGACCATCAAGCTCTGACCTTAACAGTCCCTATAAGACCATGAGAAGGGCCCCATGTTTTAGGGGTTCAGGAATAGACCGAAAAAGAAGCTAGGGAAAGTGGCAGTGGATTAGAGAAGCTGACCTTCCAGACCTCAAAAAAAAGAGAGAAGATTCTCTTCTGCTCCATCTTCCTCTAGCACGGTGGTGGCACACGCTCAGGCTTTGTGTGTGACCTTGAGTTAGTTGTTTTACCCATTTGAACCTCAGTTTCTAGTCTGGAACATCGGCTGGTATCACTGAACTCTCACGGTTCTTGTAAGAAGTCAGTGAGACCCTGTAAAGGACCTCTCCCTCCAGGGCTTGGCACCAGCCCCAAGTCTGACAATAGGGTCTCAGTCTGGGCCAGAGATTCCAATATCCCTGGGTATGTGTGCCTGCGCTTTTCCCGCAGCAGCTGGGCCAGAGCTGTCACTCAGTCACTGTGCCTGCCATTGCTGGCAGGGAGCGTTGGGGTGCCATCCAGCCCCATACCTCCCCTGCCGCCATCAGAACAGAGAAGTGATGTTCTCAGGAATGGCCTGAAGGCCCTTCCAGGTCTGAGAGGGCCTGGTGATTCATCCCTGCTGCATTTTCCGAGCACTGTAGATCTTACCGCAAGCTTTTTTTGAGAAAATCTGAATGATAAGTGTCAGGAGTGCATGATCCAGAAGAGGAATCCCAGTTAATCTGTGTGCTTTTCCAGAACATCCTTTAGAAATAGGAATTCCTGGGACGGGGGTGGGAGGGTGGGGGAGAGCAGTTTTCTCTGTTGGAACATCCATCCACTCACCCTAGAATTTTCCAAGGAAAGGGAGGCCACTAGAACCCGACCCACCTGGAAGTGCCTGCCTTCCACCAGAAAAATCCCAGGGTGGGTTCCTGCCCCTTTTCAGAGGCTGTAGGAAGTGGAGTTCCCCAATGCAGGAGATCCTCCAGTGGACTGGGCTCACACCCCTGCGTAGGGTTGGGCAGGACTTACAGCTGTGGGACTTTCCAAGATCCAATCCTTCCACCAGAACAAACAGCCCCCTTCTGTCTCGTGATCCACTGACACTCAATCTCCTCTCCTACTTGCCTTTCAGACCCCCCAAACGTCTATCCTTTTATTCTCTGGCCTCCTGCCCCCTCACCCTGGATCCTTTACTCTCTGCCCTCGCCATGGGTGTGACATCTCTTCACAGCCCTGGGGCCTGCCTCGGAGTGTCGACCCTTCATACGTCCCAGAACCCCCGCCCCACATACGGTCACTTCCCCTCTCTCCCACAGCGATCGAGCAAAGCATTGAACAGGAGGAGGGGCTGAACCGTTCGTCCGCAGACCTGCGCATCCGCAAGACCCAGGTAGGAGGCAGCGGCCAGGCGGGGGTGGGCCGGGACCGGGACCGGGCAGCGGAGGAGCCCCGGCTGGAGCCCGGCGGGTCGGGGGTAGGCGGGCCAGAGCGGAGCCAAGCGCCGGGCGTGGCCAAGGGGAGCCGGGGGCGGGGCTCTGGGCGGGGTTATAGCGGAGGGCGGAACCCGGCCGCATCTCGGTGCGCTAACCCGGGCGAAGCTGGTTTGGGCGTAGGATAGCGGGTCGCGGGGTAGGGGGTGTGCACTTGTGAGGGGTTAGGATCTCGGCGCGAGCTGAAGAAGGGGCCACAGGCTAACTTAGCCCCTCCTCCCCACTCCATCCCTCCACTGCCTGCTCTCCCTTCCTGATGTGTCTGTACCCCCCACTTCAGCACTCCACACTCTCCCGGAAGTTCGTGGAAGTAATGACCGAATATAACGCGACCCAGTCCAAGTACCGGGACCGATGCAAGGACAGGATCCAGCGGCAGCTGGAGATCAGTGCGTGTGCCCCGCTCCTCCCCCAAACTCCTCAGGCCTGTCCAAGCCACCTTCCAGGCCCTTCCTCTCCGTGGAGGGGGCGCCTGGCCTGAGGCTGGGTTGGAAGGGAGGACTCCCAGGTCCCTGCCCCATCCCACCACGTCAGGCCCCCAGGCTGGCCCTGTCCCTGAGCAGGGAGTCCTTTCTCCCCACAGCCGGAAGGACCACGACCAACGAAGAACTGGAAGATATGCTGGAGAGCGGGAAGTTGGCCATCTTCACCGATGATGTGAGCCCCTGGTGGGGGTGGGGTCTGTTTTTGGAAAGCATTTGCCTCTCCCCCCTCTCCAAATTTAGGTTGAACTCAAGGTCCCAAGTCCACCCTGGAATAACAAGCAGTGGGAAGCCTGGAGCTGGAACTGGGGAATTCCATGGGGGCAGAGCAGGAAGACAGCCCCATAAAAATGGCAAATGGTAGTTTGCCAGGCACTGTTCTAAACACTTACGTGTTTACGTTTACCTACTAACTCATTTAATCGGAGGGAGTCACATTTCACAGATGAGGAAATCTGACCCAGAGAGGTTAAATAACTTGCTCTAACTTGCCCAAGGCCTCAGAGCCAGGATTTGAACCCACAGTCTCCTTTCCAAGCCAGGAGTAAGATACACTACTCCCTACTGAAGCAGGTCATTTCACCCAATGAATAATTTGCCTTCATTGTGAATAATTTTTTAAAAACGAGTTTTAGTTTTGCTGAAGTTTTGCACACTACCTGCCTTTGTCATTTCATTTGTGAGTGGATGGGCTTCCCCCAACTGTAGTTCTTCTTTCTCTTGTTGACTTTTGCCCTGGCCTGCCCAGGTCTGCCTCTCTTTCTGCTTCTGGTGGCAGAATGGTTCTGGTTAAGGTTTCTAGACCAGGATTAAAGGATGTTCAGTGACTGTCTAGCAGTTTTCAGCAAATTGTTATTTAGATAATTGATCTTTGTTAAATTAACTTTGAGTAAATTGATTGAGGGCCGGTTAGCCCAGAGCCCCCACAAACAGCTCTGTCAGGCTGACTGTCTGTCTGAGAATGGAGGGAGCCTGGTGAGTGAGCTGCTCCCTGCAAATGAACCCACCATCGTTACAGTGGAAACCCATGGTTACAGTGCGAGGTGGTTGGTACCTTGCCTGAGGGCTGTGCAAGATGCAGACAGGCCCAAGGTAGTGGTTGGTTACTGGAGTCAGAGAAGGCTTCCTGGGGGAAGTGGCATTGAGTGTGCCTTAAGAGACAAGGAGCATTTGGACATGGGGAGATGGGTGAAGGGCAAACTAGACCAAGGGAACAGACTGAACAAAGCCAAGGAGAGTGGACCACTTGCCAAACAGCCATTGGATGATTTTGGCTCTTATAGGATATGCAGGAGATAAGGGCAGAAAGGGAGACTGGGCCTTGACTCCTAAGGTAAAGGTGTGTAGCCTCTGGGTAGGAGGGAGCCCTGGAGGGTTTTAGAGCAGAGGAGTGGCTTAATGTGGTCTGAACAGTGGTTTGGGGAGGTGGTTGTGGGGAGGAGGTGGATCTAATTGTGGGTTGGAGTCTCTCTCCCACTGACTCTTGAGGCTGCAGTGCGTTTCTTTATTATTTCTCCCCCACCTCATGTCATGGGGGCTCCAGGGGACTTATGGGCACACTGCCTTCTCATCTGGGCCTCCTCCTCTGCTTCTACTCTCTGCTGTGTCCTCTTCTGTTACCCTGTCTACCTTTGACCAAACAGGGGGCCCCAGTACTGGTGGAGCCCCTGCACCCCTGTCTTTCTCCCCTGGGCTTCCCTGGTTGTGTGATAGAGAAAGCCCTGGGGTGAGGTGGTGGGCACAGGACAATGTTTATTTCGTGTAATTTAAAGAACTTGTTTTTAGTGCTTGCTGTGTGCCAGGTACTCTTCTAACCATGTGAGGCGGGTACTGCTATTGTCCACCTTTTCTGGGTGGAAAAACTGAGGCCTGGAGAGGTTAATGAATTTGACCATGGTCACAGCTAGTAAATAAAAGCCAGATTTGAAGCCAGATGCTCTGGCCGCAGAGTCTGAGCTCTTATGGGAGTGAAGGGTGGTCTGCAGCTCCCCCCTCCACCTCACCCCCATTGCCCTAGATCAAAATGGACTCACAGATGACAAAGCAGGCGCTGAACGAAATCGAGACAAGGCACAACGAGATCATCAAACTGGAAACCAGCATCCGCGAGCTGCATGACATGTTTGTGGACATGGCCATGCTCGTGGAAAGCCAGGTACAGCCTCTGCCACACCACTCTGGAGCCTCCCCCAGGTACAGGGTTCCCGCTTCCAGCCCAGTCCCCACCCCTCCCTATGCACATCTGCTCTGCAGGGTGAGATGATTGACCGCATTGAGTACAACGTGGAACATTCCGTGGACTATGTGGAGAGAGCTGTGTCTGACACCAAGAAAGCTGTGAAATATCAGAGCAAGGCCCGGAGGGTGAGCCAGGGTGGGGCCTGGGGGTGGGGCCGGCGAGCAGGGGCTGGGCGCAGGCTGGGGCTGAGGTGAGTGCGGAAACCTGTTCGAGGCCTCGTCTCTGGCTCTGACCTCTGCCTTTTTCTGTTTTCTCTCCCCTCTTCTTTTTCCTCACACCCTCCTTGTTTCTCCATCTGTCTGTCTGTCTTTCTCTCTCTATTTCTCTTTCTCCTCCTTCTTCCCTATCGCCCTTCCCGCCTGCAGAAGAAAATCATGATCATCATTTGCTGTGTGGTGCTGGGGGTGGTCTTGGCGTCGTCCATTGGGGGGACGCTGGGCTTGTAGGCCCCCCACCCCATCTCTCCCAGACCCCTCCCCCACCACATCGGGAGCAATACCCCCACCAGCCCTTTCACTCCATCCCCTGCTCCAGGCTCACCCCCAAGACAGACCCAGGCAGCCCCCCTTCACCCCCATTAGACCCTGGAGTCCCTGGACCTCACCCCGCCACGGACCACCCCAACCCCCCGCACGTAGATAGCAGCAGGCGTGACTACACATGCACACCAACATGCATGCCGCCGGCACATGCTTGAGACGTGTGGACACCCCAGTGTGTGTGTGTGTGTGTGTGTATGTGTGTAGATGTGTGTAGAAGCACCAAATCACCCTTCTTGCCTCCCACCTCGAGTGTGTGTGCTGTCTGAGCTTCCCCCCTTCACTTGGGTTGTTGTGTAGACTGTGGCCGAGCACAAGACAGCAGCCCACCAAGCCCCACTCTGTCATCTGTGAACAGGTGTGTGTGTGTGTGGCACAGATCTGTGGACACACAGTTTGTGTGCATGGAATTTTGTGTTTGAGTGTTTAAATCTAATGCAACATCACTTCCATCACTGACACCCCCCTCCCCTGTGTCTGCTACAAATGGGGCAGGTTATGTGTGTGCAGATGCTCACACTCACTTTCCCAGAGGATCTACGTGGGTCTAAATACACATAGGCCATGGCAGACACCCCAGCGTGATATAGAGCAGACCCTCTTGGCTTAGTCACCCCAGGGGCTGGTACATGTCCTGGGGAGTGAGTGTGTATGTGTGTGTGTGTGTTGTGAGTCCATGGAGTTCAGCCAAGGTGAGTGGAAGCATATGCATGTAAATAACCTAGCTTGGCCTGTTATGTACATGTGCATTTCCCCCAGCAGGTGATGTGAGGGACACGTGTTTCTGTTTCAAGGATATGCCTGAAGTGTTGGTAGGTCTTCCCTTCAGACAGAGCTCTCCATACTGTGCACTGGACACCTATTTTGGGTGGGCACAGAAATCTGTATTTCTATGCTGTCTAGAATATGGCTGTGTGAGTGTGTATATGTATGTGTGTGCGTTTGTGTGTATAGAGGCTTTCTACATAGTGTTTCTGCCCCCATGTATTATACACACACACATTTATCTTTAAAGCCGTGTGCCCCACCCAGGTTTGTTTATCCAGATTTATTTGCTCCCTCCATCTCTCCCCAGAGCTGCTGACCAATATCTGGTATGGCTACACACTGCTACATCAACATTGTGCAACTGGAGCTTCCTGCCTGCAAGGTCTCGGAGCCCCTGTGCACACATGCCCAGATGCTTATCTTTCTCTGTGTCTCTGCCAGAGGATAGACCTGCAGCCGTGAAAGCTTGGTACACCTCAGTGTGCTCACACATACCAAGGCTGAGTAGGCCTCGTGCAGGTGGCCACACCAAGGCACACACATACACACTGGAGCATACGTGCATGCTAACATGGGCATGGTGCCCCTACAGGCCTGCACCTGTTTGCACACAAATGCCTCCTGGAAGGGCTGTTTGTGGGAAACGTTACCGATGAAGCAAATGTTGAGGGCTGCCCCAGACAGACTGGCAATGAGAGCATGCCTGCCTTCCACACATTGACCTCGGAGCTGGGAGAGCCAATGTTTGTCCCCACTGCCTCAGGGACCTTGAGTTTGGGGAACTGTTTCAGATGTACTGGAGTGGCCAGTGTGGCAGCGGCCGCTCAGGATGGGCTAAGTCCTGGGACCCATCCCCTGACACCTTTCC
Source organism: Tapirus indicus (assembly GCA_031878705.1). Classification (NCBI taxonomy): domain Eukaryota; kingdom Metazoa; phylum Chordata; class Mammalia; order Perissodactyla; family Tapiridae; genus Tapirus; species Tapirus indicus. Next base: position 121,397,750 of record CM062922.1, on the reverse strand, counting down.
TGCTGAAATGTCGGCAATAGCTGTTCCTCCCACCAGGATGAGGTTGAGGGTGGGAAACAGGCCTGGGTTTCTGATGGTGAGGAAAGGGCTAGCTCCTCCCTCGTTGTGTAGACAACAAATGCATGGGTGGGTTTGTACACAGGTGAGAAGTACATGGGCAGAGGACAGTGTCAGAAGCCCCCCACTCCATGGCCCAGGAACATGGACTCACACATACAGGATGGAACACACAGGTGCAGGAATGTGCCCTGCCTTGGGATTGGGCACACATGTGCACAGGGGGAAGGACTCGGGGGGGTGTGCAGATCATTTCTAGGGTCCCACTTCATGTGAAGCATGTGTGTGTGTGTGAGACAGAGTGCATGTGTGACCTTCCAGAACACAATACCCCTTCCTACTCCCACCCCAGCTCAGATAGCCAGCCTCTTCCCTACCTGGCTGTTTGGACCCTGCCTGTGTGTGGCTGATATATGTAACCCCCAAGGTGGGCTGTTCTGAGGAGGGGAGCCTGCCTGTCCATTCCCAGAATGCCCTTCAGCAGGACAGGAAGTTTGCCCCTGTGTCCTGACTGCAATTCTCCTGCTCCCATCTCAGGCTTCTTTGGGGACGTCAGAGCAGGCCCCAGCAACTCCTTCCTTTTTCCTTCCTGCTGCCCAGCCAGGACACCCTTTCAGCCCAGGTGTTTCCAGAATCCCCACAGCCTTGGGGCCACAAGAAGGGTGGAGCCATGGCTGGAGTGATGCTACTGCCTCTTTGAGTAGCTGCCCATCTCTGGGCCTCATTTGGACCAGAGGGTCTCAAAGGGTCTGCTGTGCCCCAGCTTCTACAAGTCCCACGCATCATACGATGTGTTTGCTTGTTGGCTGCTGTGTCTGTGTGTCCTGGAGTGTTGTCTGGGGGCTGGTGTCTTTTGCATGTTCTCAGACAAGTGTGCGCTGCCCACTCTCCATGCACCCACAATCATCAGGCTCACGCGTGCCCCATGGGTGGTCCCAGGCCTGGCCAGGGCTCATTGCTTCCCCTCCCCCTTTCTTCCTAGCCCTGCCTCTCACAAAGCACACTGCGTGTCCATCCCATGTGCCTGTGGGTCGATGCACGCTCTTGCCACGCCTTGAGCGTGTGTACATGATGTGTTCTATGCATTCACCCTGCCCCCCCAGCCTGCCCCGCAGAGGACAAGATGGGTGGCCCCCGGCTCCCTTCTCCCCCATCCGCCCCCTGCCCGCTGTGCAGCCGTGTGCGTTGGCGTGTGTTTCCGTGTCGCTGGCGTGTCACGTGATGTAGCCGTGTTTGCTGACATGAGTCCCTGCCCCTTCTGTTTCTCTGTTGGTTTCTAGAGCTCTTTCCCTCTCCTCCACAGAGGGGACAGGACTCCTGGGGCCTGGCTGGGGGCCCAGAGCCAGGCGACCCTCTCCTGTTAGCCCTCAGAGTCCCATTTCTCTCTATTGGTAACCAAGTTGCAAATGGATAAAACACAGGAAAATTCTGCCCCCTGCCCCCCGCCCTGCATGTCCTGTCCCCAGAGCCCCCCACCCCCACCCCGGGCCGGGTCGGGCCCCGTGGGACTGGAGAAATAGCAACCAATCCAACAGCGGGCATTCTGTGTGCTCACTTCCTTCTGTCTACACATGGGACAGTCGCCGTGGGGAGCGGGGAGACACATGGTGGGAGGCGGGCTGGGGTGCTGGAGAGGTGGATGGACACAGGCTTGGATAAGGAGTTTTAATCCAGGGCTTGGCCAGGTACAGCATTGCTGGGGCATCCTCAGGCAGAGATCTAAAATATCGCAGGAACTGATTTCGGTAGAGGGGTGAAGTGAAAATACAACGATTTCCTCAGCTTTCATTGAGGAAAATTAAAAGATAAATGTCTAAAGGTGATAAATGTTTTAAAGTAATGGGAATATGACCCCCCAAGGAGGGCAAAGGTGATGGGAGGAGCCAGAAAGCATCTTCACTCTGAATCCAGGCCTGAGGATCACACCTGGACGTCAGAAGGCCAGCTTGAGGCCTGCGGAACGTCTACCATTTCCTGCTGGAAAAGCCAGCAATGGGGTGGGCAGTTGAGAACACCAGGGCAGTCAGACCCTCGCCAACCAGTCCTCAGGCCTGGGTTGAGAGTGAAGCCGCTCCTGCCCTAGAACTTAGAGGCATCAGGACACAGACTCAAGGCTCATGGATTTCAATGGTGGAAAGTTCCAGGAGAGCCAGTCTGGCACCAGACCCCTGCCTCCAGCTCTCGAATGTAGCCTTCCCTCCCACCCAGGGTTTGAGGGCTCTGGACCCGGAAGGACGTGCCACACTGGGCCTCCAGGCCCCAGCTCCACTGTCACTGGGCTGAACCCTCCACAGCCTGCACCCAACGAATGGTGCGGGTCCGGCTGTCCTCCCAAGAAAATAGGGGCTCATAGCCAAAATGGCGCTGAGCCTTGTTGGTGCTGACGGTGAAGGTGGTGTTGGCCACGGCCAGTGTGTAGGGGTTGAGCAGGGGCGCATAGAGCAGCAGCGGCCGCAGCAGCCACTGCAGCAGGGCATTGAGGGCAGCCAGAAACACCAGGAGCCAGTAGGGCAACAGTGGGCGGGTGCCGACCAGCCGCAGTCCACAGGGGCCCAGGAACTCCATGTTGAAGTCCTCGTAGCTCTTATAGGGTGATTTGTCATAGCAGAAGTACACCTGGCCACCCATTAGTGCCGCTCGCTGCTCCAGCTCCCGGGCCACCAGCACGTGCATCCAGGCCACATTGCCTGCCAGTGGGGAAAAGGGTTGGACATGCCCGAGTGCCCTTGCGACCATGTAGATGCTGCTCTCTCCTGGGCCAGCCCATGTACAAGCCATTCCCTCTTTGGGCCCATGTAGATGCTGCTGACATAAGTACAGCCCTAGTAAAGGCTCCCTGGCCCCTGTAGCCACTTGCTCTCCTGGGCCAGCCTGTATGGATGCTATTCCTTCTTCTTTTGGTCCAGTGTAGATGCTGCCCCTCTCCTCTCCTGGGGAGATGCAGCATCCATACCTGCACTCCTCTCAGCCTATGACATGTTTTTATGTCAGCCTTCCCAACTTGCATGGATACTGTTTCCTCTGTGGCTTGTGCAGACAGTGCCCACATATCATAGTCTACCCTGGCCTGTGTATAGACCCTTTTCTAGGCAGGCTACATCTCACCCCGCCAGCTAATTCTTTGCCTCCCCTCGCCTAGCCCGGGCCTCACCCACATAGACCCGGCCGTGCTCCACAGAGGCTGGGATGGCCCGGAAGAGCCGACCCCCCAGGCGCAGGCCCTGGTGGTAGAAGTCTCTCATGATCTGGTGGCCTTCACCATAGATGCCAGTAGGACGCAGGGCACATGTTACCAGGGGCAGCCCCCCGCGGACCTGGGAGCAAAAAGCAGGCACTGCTAAGACCTAGGACCCAGTGGCCCCCCCTCTGCCCTGGCCTCCTCAAGCTGGAGATGGAGAGGAGGTGCCCAGGGCAGGATGCAAAGAAGCCCAGCTGGCCCTGACTCTGCCTTTGACTGGCAGCCCTCCCTTCCCCCATCTCTAGGTGTCATCTTCTCCAGTCTTACCTTCCTTCCATTGGCTTCCAGGACCAGCCGTTCAGCTAGGGCCTTGCTGCAAGGATAGGGGTGTCTGTGTATTGCTTCATATGGGGTGTCCTCATTGCCCCTGGTGGTGGGAGAGGGAAGATTCTTAATGCTGAGGGGAAACAGCTCTTAAAGTATTGGGGGGAACCTCAGCTCACCTGTAGAAGGGGTGGCCTTTGACGTTGGGCCCCACAACTTCCATGCTGCTTGTGTAGACCAGGAACTGTGTTCCAGTCTGCACGCAAGCCTCAATAACGTTCTGTGTGCCTGGGGAAGGCAGGGGGTGTGTCCAAGCTGAAGCTACCTCCCTCTCCGCATCTTTCCCCTCCCCATCCCAAATCTGGGTGAGGGTATGTGCTTCCTTCCCCAGGTCCAGGGAGAACCACAGCAGGTCACAGCCTGCTGTTACAGGGGCGGGGTGTCCACAGGACGGACTGTCACAGGAGAATCACAGAGGTCAAGGTCAAAGAGGGGGTGGGGAACAAACAGCCAAAATCAGGCCATGTGGCAGGGGGTGTTAAGTGCATTATTAGAACTGGTGGGGAGCATCTCACCCTGCACGTTGACCTCGTGGATGGTCTCAGGACTGGCCCTCCCAAACACGTCCACCAGCCCGGCTGTGTGGATGACCACATGGGCTCCAGCCATAGCTGCTGCCACATCGTGGGCCTGGGTCACATCCCCCTGGATGGCAGTGACCTGCACGGGCCCTGGTAGGGGGTTAGGGCAGCCAGAGGCAATGTCAGAGCTGGGGCCATTGGCCAGCTGCTGGGTTCAGCCTACACCCTTGGAAGCCACATGTTCCCAATGTGACTCATGCATCCCATCCATGTACACTGGAGACCGTAAACAGGCATCATCTTTTCCACCACAGTGAAAGGAATCCACACCCTCCCTCCATCCTCCCCCCCCCACGCCCGCCGCCATCACCTGTCTTCAGCTCCTCCAGCCAGGGACCCAGGTGCAGGTCAAAGATCCGTAGCTCACGGAGCCGGGGTTCCCGCTGTAGCAGCATTCGCACCACATGCTCCCCCAGGAAGCCACAGCCACCTGTGACCAGGTACACCAGCTTCGGGGCCTGTGCAGAGTCTGCCATGCCTGGCTGAGGAGAGACCCTGGCTCACCTGGACTGCTTGCCGCCACCTGCCCCAGCACCGGAGGCCCACTTGTTCCTCTTGGAAGGGGCCTGTGGCCTATAGACTGGAGCAGTGACCCAGAGGCCAGGGCTGTTCCTGGAGGCTGCAGCTGTGGGTGCAGCAGTCAGCCTCCCTGCCCTCTGACCCTGCCAGCTGCAGTTACTGAGATAAGAAGGGTGAGGGCTTGGTGTTTAGGAAGGGCTCAGGGTTTGAGGTGGATGAGGACGTTCTGGGACAAAAATGGAGGGTGGGAGGCAGGGAATTAGGAAGGAAGGATAGAGAAAGGTGGGCAGGGCTGGGGCTAGAAGGGACCCCAGGGCCCTGGCATCACCTTTGCCTACCTGCAGCCGCGGTCGCAGGGCTCCCAGATTGGCCTCCAGAGGGGCTGTCTTCTCACCGTCCGCCTGGGCCAGCCAGCAACACACCATCCCCTTCCGCTTGTTCCTCCTCCCTCCTGGCCCATTCCAGGAACAGAGACCAGCCCAGCCTCCACCCGTCTCCCACTCTTGCTACAGGGCGTCCCCTGGTGGCCACTCCTTGCTCCACTGGCATCTGGTTCCAGCAAGAACTTGGGGAAGGGGGAGGGGGAAGCCAGAACCTGCTGGGTGGGTGCTGAGGGGTTTCAGGCCACAGGATGGAGCAGGCAGGGTGACCTCACTCCCACTGCATGACGTTAGTCCTTCCCTCTTGCTGGATTTCCCAGGAGGCCAGAAGCTCAGCAGCTGTGGTTCTGGGAAGGGGAGGGAGGCCTGACCTTGGCCCAGATCTGGCTGGCCTTAGTGGGGGATTTCTGGATGGCTGTTCCAACCTATCAGGTGGCCCAGAGCAATGATGGCTGAGTCTGCAGGTCTGGGCTCTTGCCTGAAAGCCCCTCTACAGACCACAAACTCCAGGCCACCCATTTCCCCCTCTCTTCCCCATTGTCCTCAACCCCCATCCCACCCTACTCTTTCCCAAAGATACTGACCAAGCACTTTTGTACAATAAAGTTTAATCACAATTATAAAAATGTGGCGTTGGGTTTGCACTATTAACATATGTACAATCCAGCCCAACAGGAAGGGTCCGCCCCCCACCATCCAGGCCTGGCGGAGCCAGAACTCCCAGACACCAGGGTGGGAGGCTGACCCACAGGGGCTGGCAGGAACAGAAGATGAGGCAGGGTTCCAGGCACGGAGTCCCCAGGACTGGGGGCGCAGGGCCCCCCCAGGGGGAGAACATGGCCACTGCCCCTAGAGACCCCTAAACTGGGGAGGGGTGCACGCAGGGCACAAAGGGGAAGTCCCCCTTTAACACAAAGCAAGGGGGCTGTGCAGCCCCCCAAGAACAGGATCTGTACAGGCCGGCACCCCAGGTTTCCACAGGAAACAGCTGCTGGCAGCTACAAAACATTTACAGCTTCTTCTCCGCAAAGAAAAAAAAAATTAGGGTGTGGGTGGGCAGGGGCAACAGGGAGACAGAAGATGCCTCAAGGGATTGAGGCTCCCCAATGGGCTCGGGGCCTCCAACCCCGTATTTGGAGATGGGGGCATGTGGGCCCTGCTGAGCCCACTAAGGCTGGGGGGCTGGGAGCTCAGGGCACCGAGGGGAATAAATAGGGGTGTGGGCACCAGTCCTGCACCACCTCAGTTGAGGGAGCCTCGGCAGCTCTCAGTGCCGCACAGACATGGGATCTTGTTGTCCTCCAGTGGGAACTTGTAGTCGTAGGTGATCTCTTCATCCACACCGATGGGCTGCTTGGAGTAAATCACAATCTTCTTCTGGGACTCAATGGTGATCACCTTGGCGTAGCAGTTGGGCTGCAGGAAAGGAGGGCAATGTGAGCTGAGGCCGCCCCCTCAGACCCCCCGCACCGCCCCCGGCCTGGCCCCTGGCGCACCGTGCAGCAGTGGTTGATGAACCTCGCCAGGTTGCCACACTTGGTGGCATCGATGATGGTGTCATGGTCCACCCGGAACAGGTAGCTGCTGCCAATGCCCTCCTGCACATAGCGCTTCTCCCGCATGTCGGCGACCATCTAGTAGGGGAGGTGCCATGGTCGGGGAGCTGCCCTCTCAGCTTCCTGCTAGACCAGGCCTGACCCCACCAGCCCCCATGATGGGGGATCTGGACAGTCTTCCAGCCACCACCTTGGGGGCCACATCGACCTGTCCTGGACTTGTGGCTCTCCCTTTGGCTCCCACTAACCCAAGACATTGACTCTCCCCTGACTTTACTTCCAGGAGCCCTCCCTCTTAGGGCCACCCACCCTAAACCTTTGGCTGCCATTCTAAGTCACCCAAAGAGGACCCCAGGGAAGTCTGCACTGGTCACTGGGCAGGAGAAGCAGCCACTGGCTGCTCCGGAAGTGTCTGCCTGGTCCACAGTGGAGCCCCCAGACTGCTGTGGGGCTGGGGTAGTTGCCAAGATGACAGTGACCACTTCATGGACCAAACCTTACTCATCTTTTCTCCCAGGACCCTCTCTCCAAAATAGACACCCACTGGCTGCCGCTGGCGTCCACGTTAGGGCCCTCATCCTTCTGTGAGGAGTAACTCGTATTTCCCAGAAAACAGGACGGTAGGTCCCGTGTTCTCTCCTTGGGTGATCTCACTCTTTTCCAGGGCTTCAACTGCCAGCTACATGGTTGGGACTCCTCCCAAACTTCTGTCTCCAGCCAAAAGCCACCTCAGTGGAGCTGCTGGGCGTCAGCCCCTAGACGTCCCCCGGGCCCCAGCAACTTCATATGTCCTGATTGGAACTCATCTTAACTACACGCCCGTTCCTCCTCGCTCCCATCTCACTGGCAGCCCTACCTGCCCCTAACTGCTCAAGGCTGCACCCTCAGAAACGGCCTCCTCTCCCCTCTTGCCCTTACTCTGCAGAACCAACTTGTTGCCTAGTCCTGCCAGCCACCGTGGGCCTACAGAACCCTCTGTTACCTTGGCTGCCACAGAGGCTCGTGCCAAGAGGCCTTGGCTCATACAACCCATCCCCACCTTTGGCCAGGATCTCTCCAACAATCTCCCACTGGCCTCAGCCCCCAGTTCCCTCTCCACACTGCAGCCAGGGGGAGCTTACTACCCTCCAAAGTCCTCTCCTGCTCGACGCCTCGCAGTGACTCTCCTCTCTCACCATCGGTCTAAACTGATTAGTGTGGTTCCCAAGCTCTATGGAGTCCCGCCTCCACCTGCCCCTTCAGCCTCACGTTGCTGCCACTGGCCCTTGTTTTGCCAACTAGCCATACTGACCTCCTTGCCCTCGTAAGAATGTCCTGCCTCCAAGACCCTTGCACATGCTGTCCCACAACCAGGAGCGCCCTTCCCTTCACCTGAGCCTGGGAGTTCAGCTTCATCCTTCAGCTCCTGGTTTAAACATCACTGTGTTCCCACCGCCCCGCCTCCCCAAACTTCTCCTTTTGCATCAACCGGACACCATCCTTTATTGCAGTTACTCGTACTCGTTCAATGCCTGTCTTCCCCACTAATCTGTGAGATCCTTAAAGGGAGAGAGAATATTAGTCTTGTTTCTTGCTGGATCATTAACGTCTAGTTTACTAGTACCCACTACTAGTCGTTGAAGGAAGGAAAAAAAAAAAGAAAGAGGCGGGTTTCATGGGCTAAGTCATGGAGCCAGCAGTGTCTGTGGGGCTTTATCCAGAGGGCCAGATGCTTCTCCTGCGAGCTTCCCATGCTGCATCAGATCAGGGGCTGGGTATGGGGCCTCTCACCTGCCGGATGTTCTGACCCACGTATTCGATGACCATCTCGTCAGCTGCAATGGGTTCCATGGCAAACAGACCCCACTCGTGGATCCGGCTCCGGCCGAATCGGAGCTTCTTCTTCCGGAACTACAGGGCAGAAGGCAGACTGCGCTGCTGGACCCCTCCTGAAACCTAGCTCCTTGCTTTCCCTGCAGACCTCCAGGGCAGGAGGGTATTCTGGCCACTCCCCACGATCCCCACCCCTAGCGGACTCCTCGATGCTGCCTTCCCATTGAGCCTCTCTCCTCCCCAAGGCTCCACTCCTCACCTTGAGCTGGTTTAGCTTTAGCAGATCGCTGTCCATGATGGCTGAGGTGCCGATGGCGCTCAGCAGCCGCCGCTGCTCAGACCGGCGCTCCGAAAGCACACGGTTCGTCCCCTGTGAGAAGCAGGACAGGGAGGAGGGAAGTGACAGGAGAAAGAATGGGAAGAGTGGGCCAGACACGAGGGCAGAGCCTCACCTGAGTGTCCGCTCCTTCCAGCTGCCGGGCTGAGACAGGGCACACGTCCAGGTACCTGTCTTTTTCCTTCTTGCTGATGGGGTAATAGCCTTCGCTGCGGGCCGAGCCCGTCTGGTGCTCACGGGGCCCATCCTGGGGCCGCCGCTTGCGTTTTGGAGTGCTCAGGTTGGTGAGTGCAGGGTGTTAAGGAAGAGAAGGGGTTCCTCACTGGCCAGACCCCTGGGACCCCACTCCCCTCTGTCCCACCCAGTCCCAGTCCAAGGAAAGGGCAACTGACCTTACAGCTGGAGGTCCTGAGCATACTCGGTGTGAGGAGGACAGAAAGACAGAGATGTAAGTCTTAGATTCACCTTTTCTGCCAGAAAAAGTTTGGGGGGCAGAAAAGAGACACAAGGCACAGAGAAAGGGGTGGCCTGGTAGCCAGAGGAGAAATACCCAGGCTGAATACAGCAGAGAGAACTGGATGGGGAGAACCGGAGGGAACCGGCTGGGTGACCCCAGGAAGTGCACTCCCACCCCCTGGGCCTGTCCTCCTGTCCTGAGAAGGCCAGCCTCTAGGGCTCAGGATATTGGTGTGATGGACCCAGTGGGTGTCGTTAAGCCAGTCAGCCCCGCTCGTCTGCTGCAGCAGCCGCTCATATGTGAGCCGCAGGTAGCTCATGTCCTCCAAGTCCAGGCCTGAGTTCCAAATGTCATACAGGATGGTCATCTGCTCAAACTCGCTGCGGGGCTCGAAGGTGGGGGGCGGTGGGGGTGGGGGTGGAGGGGGTGGCCTCCTGCGCCGGGTGTGGGAGCGGAGGCTGCGCCTCCGGACGGCGCCCTGGCCGTCACTGCTGCTGCTGCTGCTGCTCTCAGACGACTCTGACTCCTCTTCTTCCTCTTCCTCTTCCCCCTCCTCTTGCTGCTGCTGCTGCTGCTGCTGCTGCTGCTTTGGCTCCTCTGCCTCAGCCACCACCACCTCAGGGGCCTCCAGGACCTCGTCCGCTGGGGAGCTGAAGAGGGCTGCAGGGGCAGGAACTGGCTCCAGGGGCCGAGGGGCTGGTGTGGAGGGTGGGGGCTTGATGGCCAGGGCATAGTTGTGTTCCAGGAGAATGTGGCTGAGCAGGGGGCCTGGGCGGTCTGCCTCGTCCGACGTCTCTGTGGCCTCCGAGTCATCGCCAGTCGGCAGGGCGGCCAGCCCACGCCGAGCTGGGGTCAGGGCCAGGTCGGCCAGCACTGCCAAGTCCACTTCTGTCCCTGGCTCAGACTCTCCTTCCTCGGTGGAGCGGCCTCGGCCTCCAGCCCGACTCCGACCTCCTCGGGACACCTCCTCCGGCCAACTCTTGACCAGAGACGCGTGGTCCAGGGGCAGGTTGCGAATGGTCCGCTCCACGCCCCGGGGGACTTTGCGGGAGACGGGGCCAGGAGACTTGACCTGGGGGGGGGCAACTGGCGGAGGCTCTGGGGCTGGCACCTCCTCCACAGCAGAGAAGGAGACGGTTTTCCGGCGTTTCTTGGGTGGGGGCAGGAGGGGAATAGGAGAAGAGGGGCGATCATCAGGGCGGGGAGTTGGGGCTGGGGGCCCAGCTGGTGGCTCTGGGGGAGGCTGGGGCACACTGGGCACTGGTTCCTCAGTGGAACCTGGGGAAGGAAGCACACAGGGAAACGAAGAGGGTCAGATTCTCGGCCCGACATCATCAGACTGAGATTTGTTGTGGGCAGGAGACCGGCCAGCCTCACTGAGGAGTCCACAGCCCAGCTGCCTGTCAACAGTCTGCCCTCACTCTTCTCCGCTTCTGAAAGACACTCCTGCTCCCTCAGGGAACACACTGCCTGCCTCTCACACCTGCAATGTTCTCTGCACCGTGGGCTCCCTTGACAGGACGGGATTTTGCACCTGCTCATTCATCCATTGACAAACACTGACTGAGCAACTATGTGTCAGGTGTGGGGAAAACACACTGAGAAGACACTTTTGAAGCCCACGCGGAGATTACAGTCCAGAGGAGACAGTTACAAGAAACAAATGTACAGCCTACACTGTGAAGGGTGGGGGTGCGGGCTCGAAGGAAACAAACACCTGGACTTGCCTTTTTACCAAGACTGTGGTGACAGAAGTATATCCAACAACTAGGCACACAGAACAAGAGAGTTTTTGCCAGCTGCATTTTTTAATGAGGATGCAATTAGCCAGATTTGAATTAAAGTATCCATTATTTCAACTACAATCAATATTCTCTGTTTAGTGAGGTGAAAAAGATACAATGTAAGAAGCTGAACTTTGTATTTAAATATTTTATAAAATTTGCATCCCTCTCCACTGCCTGCCAAACAGCACTGGGGATTTGCCCACACAGGGAGGCGTCAGGAAGTCTCCCCTCAAGAAGCTAAGGGTGAAGCTGAGATCCAAAGCATGAGGAGTGGGTTGGGGAGGGGATATACTGTCTTCAAGCAGGTGATGCTGTCTCTCCCCAGGTTACTCCCCACAGGAAGGACAGTGAATGCATCCTCTCTCTGTTGGGACCTCCAAGTCTGCCGCTGAGTGCACTGCTCCAGACACGCATAGGCCTGTCCCTGGGACAGACCCTGTCCTATATGCCTGACCCACCAGATAATTCCCGTGAGGCCAGTCTAAGGCCTCACCCTCTCATCCTAGGTTTCAGCCTCCCAAAGAGGCACAGCCTTTCAGGCCCCTGGCCCTTTGCTCCCACGGCTCCCTTTGTTTGCAATGCCTCTATTCCCTTGCCCATGGGGAAAGCTCACATGCATCTTTTAGACCCAGCTACCTCCTTTGTGAAGGCTTCCCCAACTTGCACAGACATTAGTATCTTCATTTCAGAACAAGAAAGCTGGTGGTTCTCAACTGCCAGTCTTCAGGTTGGCTGCACAGATTAATAGCTAATATTTTGTGCCAAGCACCAATCCAAATCTTTTACATATATTAACTACTTGTTTAATTCTCACAACCACCCTATGAGGTGGGAACTATAATTAATCTCATCTCACAGATAAGGAACTTGAGGCAGAGAGAGGTTAATAACCTGCCTAAGGTCACACAGCTAGCAAATGACAGAACAGGATCTGCACCCCGGGCAGCCTGGGTTGAGCTCATGCTCACATCTACTGCCCTACGCTGCTCTGGATGCCCTGCATCGGGACTCAGTGGTTTCACATCCGGCTCTACCACTCACAGAGCTAAAGGGCGGCCAGCACCAAGCCTGGCCGGAGCAGGCAGTGATCAGCATGAGTCCACTGCCTTAAAGACACTCCCCAATCTGGCCTCTTGAGCAGGGCCCTCAGCCTGCTGTCTCTCGGGGTTCTGGATACCGTCTGGGGTCTCAGGCAGTAGTAACCCACACTCTGAAGCTAGCAAAACCCTGGATGCTCGTCCCAGGCCCACCAGTTTCTAAGTCCTTTCACCTCTTCTCCTCTCCACTATTTTGGGGCAGCCTCCCCGTCTGAGCCATCTTCCCAACCTAGCCCACTGTGCCCTCTGGGAGCCTGCCTCTTGAGAATAAACTCCCTCCTGGCTCAGCTTCTTCGCACAGATTCCCCTTTGCTCCCTGTCCTGAAGGAAACCTGGCCACGCCTTTCATTTAGGGAGACTTCTGGGGTACCTGCCCAGTCAATACAACTCCCAGAAGCCACTGTTTCTACTGCATGACCTGTCTGCTCCCTGCCCCCTGCCATCATTAATTGATGGCTACCTGACCCAAGTGAGCCCAATGAGAAACTTCCCTGAGAATAAGGATCTAAGATAGGAGTGGGTCTACCTGTGGGGGCAGACATCCTCTGCTGGCACAGAGAAGCAGACAAAGCTCTTTTGAGGAAAGAGAGAAGAATGCACCAGACTGGAAAACAGAAGAAAGGCAGTCCTAAAGGCGGCCAGGTCCCTGCTTCTGGTCTGTCTTTGGGTCCCTCTCCCAAGTTTCTGCCATCGGCCACACAGCCCTCTATCCAGTGGCATCCTTGGTAACTTGGATTTCCTTATCATTCTCTGAAAACCAAGGGATCTGCCTTAATAATCTTCGTCTCCTCTCCCACCCCTGCCAGCTATGTAGGGGACTCTGATATCCCACCTGTTTACCCAATTCTCACATCTCCAGGGACAACATTCACTTATCCTCAGCTACCCTCCTCCAGTCACATACCTGACCTTGTCTCCCCCTAGAATGGCTCCACCTTGGACCCTTACACTCTAATCCCCTATGCTCTGATCACAGTTCCCCAAGTCCTTTCAGTTCACCCCAATGCACCTTTTCAACTTCCCATCCTTCTATCTCCCTTCAGCCCATCACCCTCTCCCTAAGTTAACTTCTTTCTTCACTGTGCCAGACCACAGGGGCCCTCACTTTTGTCCTCTCCTTTCACAGTACTTTCTACATCCTTTTACCACCTCTACCGTGTAGACTCCCAACCCTGAATCTACCCAACCACCTACCTTCTTTCCTCCTTCACCCCCAACCCCCAGCCTCAGCAGGGCTTCTGAGTTGCTGGCAAGCCTGGGCAGTTTTCATCCTCACTCCCTGCTCTCCTCACCTTCCAAGGATCCTATTCCACCCGTCCCCCTCCCACTCAGAAAATGTCCTTCCTTCCTACTGCAGAGTGAAAAAGGAGGCCTTCAGGCATGAAACCCCCCATCTCCCTGCCTCCCCACTGATGGAGGGATTTACATCAGATCTCGAGTCCATCCCCTCCACCTCTCCAGGTATGCACTCCAGCAAGTATTCCTCTCTCCTGGTCCATCTATCTGTTCCCTCTTCCCTGCAGTGTATGCTCAAGTCTCACCTGCTTTGAAAAACTAACCCTTCATCAACCCTGCATTCTTTTCTTGCTATCTCTCCAATCCCAGCTGGGTAAACGAGCATCTCACTAAGCCTCAAATTCCTCATCTGTAAAATGAGAGTAAGAGCGATATTGTGAGGATTGAATAAGAAAATGAATTGGCAATGTGCTAGGCCTAGAGCCCGGCACACAGGAAATTCTCAATAAATGTTAACTAATGTTATTAATTACAACCCCTCAACTCTCTCTTTTCTTTCACAGCATGAGTAGCCTACCCTTCCAGAAGACTGGCTATCTTTGTCACCTGCCCTCTACTCCTTAATACCCTACAACTTGGTTTCAGTCTGATCCACTCTACTGAAATTGATAAGGTCACCAGTGACCTCCTAACTGCCGAATCCAACAGACACTTTTCCTATCTTACAACCTCTCTTGTTGCCTGATGATACAGACCACTCCCTCCTTTGGAAAACCTGAGCTCCCTGGTTTCCTCCAACCCCTCCTATCACTCCTTCACAGGCTCCCCTTTGCCCACCTCTCTCTCACAAGACGGTAAGGCTCTGGCCCTTCTCACACGTCATCCACCCTCCTGGGGCACACAAGTGGATTCACATCCATACTTTCACTACTTTCAGATATCTACCTCACTTCCAGCCTACTGTTCTTTCCAGAGCTTCAGATCAATTGATCCAACTGCCTGGTGAATATTTCTACCTGGAGGTCCCAGAGGCATCTGAGACTCAACCCCAACTAAACATACCAGCTGTCTTCTTAATTCCGGTTCTCCTCCTTGAGTTTCCTTTCCTGGTAAGTAGTTAAACTAAGTGGTTCTAGCTCCTAAATTTCTCTCAAATCCTTGTCCCTACTTCCATTCCCTGCACCTCACTGTAACCAGCCCATCTTTGCTTCATGCCCTTCGCTTACCTGTATCCCTTCAAATCTTCTCATGGGTCACCCTACGTCCTTCCTTACCTCTTCCAAATGCCTCCCCCTCCTGCCAGAATGATCTTTCTGAAATGTAAATCTGATTATGTCCCACTCCTTCTCCCCAGCCTACTGAAAATGAAAGAGTACTATAATTTATGGCCTCTGACCTGTGACCCCACTGGCTCTTTTGGTACCGATGGACTCAGGAAAGGCTAGGAGAGGTATCTTAGGATTAAATGAGAGCCTCAACTCCCCTTATGGGGTCTGGACCAGAACAGACTGCACCAGTGCTAAGAGTTCTTCATGTAACCACTGCCTCTCTCAGACCACAAATTCTCAGTAAGGTTCAAGAGAGAGATCTCTGGAAGGCCATGGTGCACCTCTCTGAAGCATACCTTGAAAACTGAGTTATTAATTCCATCATAAGAACACCCTACTCCAAATTACAACTATTGTTTGCCTTACTTACTCACTGTAATAGCCTCAATCTCCCTGCATAAACTCTGGCCCCTGTCCAAATTTTCTCTGCACTGCATCTTTTCAAAACGCAAATATGATCATGTCATTCCTCTGATGGCATTCCACTGCCCTCAAGATAAAGACCAAATTCCTAACATGGCCTACGCATTTTGCATGGCCCAGCCTGTGCTCACCTCTCCCCTTTCAGCCACCCTAGATCCCCCTCACACTCAACCCTCCAGAATGTTAGCTTTCTTTTATGTCTTCCAACATGCTGTTTTCTGTGCCTTAGGGCCTTTGCACATGCTAATCACTCCCTCCTGCCGCCTTTGCCTTGATTTTAGTCAAGCAATGCTTCAGCAGAGAAGACTTCCCCACAGATGTGCTCAGGTTCTCAGAACACCCTGTATTTTTCTCTCAAAGTGCTTATCACAGTTGGCAATCAGATTTTCTTATATATTGATTACTCAATTAAACTGTGTCTCCCTGAAGACCATAAGCTTCATGAGGGCGAGAACAGTGCCTGCTGTGCATACCACCGTATTCTTTGCACTATTGTAAGGGCTCAGTAAATATCTATTGTCTAAACGAATGGTTCACTCAGCAGGATAAATTACGTGGACGTGCTATAAAAATAACTGAATGTACAAATCCACAAAGGAAAGCAAGATAGATCTAAGTTCTGAGTTAATGTTGTTAATAGTTGTTTTCTACATACCTGGCCATTTAATCACCTGCAAGCATAAACTACAC
The DNA here is from genome assembly GCA_031878705.1 of Tapirus indicus. Classification (NCBI taxonomy): domain Eukaryota; kingdom Metazoa; phylum Chordata; class Mammalia; order Perissodactyla; family Tapiridae; genus Tapirus; species Tapirus indicus. The sequence continues at coordinate 121,381,928 of CM062922.1, read as the reverse complement.
ATTAAGGAACAGGCTTAAGAAAAATTAAGAGGAGGATTTTGCTAAATTGGGAATTTTCTTTTCTTAACTTACTTGGGAAGACACCATTCTGTTTTACTGTAGTAGCCAAACACCCTGGTCTGGCTCTATAAACCATTTATGGCAGTGCAGTTTGTGTGTGTTTGGCCATAATTGTCTTTAAGGGAGGAGTGACAGGAAATAGTGACTTCTGTCCAACTTCGTATGTTTTCCAACAGTCACACGCTTGTACACAATAAATGCTGACCCCACTGTTCTCATGGAGATAGATGCGCACACACCCGAGGATCAAATCGACAGCTCCGCACCACCTACCTGCAGGCCTCGCTGGAGACTTGTCCTGTTCAGGGAGAGGTGTGACTGGGGAGCCTGCCACCCTCTCTGGCTCAGACTCCTCCACAGGTGCTGGCAGGGGCGCAGGGGCATCTCTGGGGGGCGGTGATGCCGAGGGTATGGTTGCTGGTTGCTCCTCTTCCTCTTCTTCAGAGGAGGACTCAGATGATGATGACGACGATGAGGAAGACGAGGAAGACGAGGAGCTGGATGAGCTGCTGCTCTCAGAGTCCGACGTGCTATCATTTTCACCATCTGAGTCAGCATACAGAGAACATTTGGAGGATGAATCGCTTTCCTCGTCCTCGCCTAGAAATCCAGAAGGGGCAATCAGGCGAGGTGGGAAGATCCCTCCCTTGGTCAAGCTGTGGGTTCATTCACTCAGTGACTCACTACTATGGATATGTTAGGCGCTGGAAATTCTACCCTCAAGGAGTTAGCACACGATTTGTTCACAGTGTGACAAACCTCAGTCTGAAGGGCAGGCAACCCTGTGAAGGGGATATTGGAGTCAAGAAGGACAAGCAGGAGTTCACCAAGTAGCCATGGGGGCTAAGTGGTGACGTCAAAGGTAAGAGAAGACGGTGCACTTTGAGACTGGCAAGCAGTCTGCTCTTACTACCGAAGCTTTCCCAAAGTGGGTCTTACAGACACTGCCTGGATGACGGACTCCAAAAAAGGATACCAGGGTAAAATAAGCTGAGAAAGTGTTACATGCTCTACACCTCTGGGAGATGGTAACACATGGGAAGGGCTCTAAGAAATTAAGAATTCTGTAGTCTTTGAAGAACATAATTGGGTAAATTAGAATAGAAGGTGGTGGTGGCCATGGAGGGTTCTGGAGAATTGTGAGATGGAGCTCAAAAGATATGCAGGAGCTCGATTATAAATGGCTTAGAATGTCAAGCTGACGAGTCACCTTGTGAAAAATGGGGAGCCAGGAAAGGACGTTATGGAGGGAAGTAATGGAATCAGGTGTGCATTTTAGGAAAGAGAATTCCATCAGCGGGCTGGAAAATGGATTGAAACAGAGAGGGAAGGATGGAAACAGAGACAGGGAGATGAGTCAAAACTGCTGCAGACTCTAAGTGAGAAAGACAGGAGAGCAGAACAAGGAAGGTGACAAACTTGAGAACACTGAAGTGGTGACACTGACAGGAATTGGTGACCAAGTGGATCAGGGTAGGGTCTGCACCCCTCCATTCTTAGCAGATGACCTTGCCCTCTAATTTATTGAAGAGAGAGGCTCTCGGATCATCATTCTTCCTGTTCCGGCCTCTGCTGCAGCGCACCTCTCAGACACACTCCTTCACCATCAGGACCAAGCAGTCAATCTTTCCCAGCTCCCCCGCCCTGCCACTCTCTATCCCTGTAACCTAGTGTATCTTCTTCAAAGCATGTATCTCTGTCTGAAGTGCTATTATTTGTTCTAGCGCTAGACTTGTTTGTCAAGTCTCCCCCTCCTCTCCAACTGATCAAAAGCTCTGCAAAAGAAGCACCTGTATCTTGGTCTTGGTCACTGAATTGTCCCCAATACCTAGAACGGTGCCGGGCACAAAGCAGGGGCTCAATATACATATTTCTGAACAAATGAGTGAAAAGAAAGACAAAATCATGTACCCATGCCTCAATGAACATGGCGGAACAAACAGGTATTCAACTGAAGAACAGAGTTGTGTCTGGTGATGGCCGCTGCAGGGAGGGCAAGAGGGAGGCACAACTTGGTGGCTGGGCCTTAAAGGAAGAGCAGTGCTCAAAGGCACAGTCTGGTAGCATCAAAGGGCAGCAGGAGAATGCAGATCCCTTATTTCAAGGACTTGGTAAAAGAAATAGGTTCTGCTGGGTTGTCTTCAGGGGAGAGCTATAGCAGAGGTAAGCAGGAGGGAGCATTCTGAATATTGGGGTTCTTATTTACAAGACGCCAAGGGCTCCAAAGGATGGGGCTAAAAGACAGCTGCTTTTGGGGAAGACAAAGGTGGCCAATAAATCCAGCAGGAAGGTTATGTGGGCTCAGGAAGGGGCCAGACAGGTGGTTGAATCCCTTCTTCCCCAAGCCGGAATTCTACTGTGTTCTGTCTGTGCTTACCATCTGATGCCTCTGTCTCCTTCTTCGTGGTATCCATGGCTTCCTCACGCTCTTCATCTTCCTCATCTTCCTCATCGTCCTCCTCATCCTTAAGGAAAGGGACAAGTGGGGACTAACAGGAAAGGACAACTGGTCCTCCAGGAGGCACGGCTACCTGGGCTCCAGCCCAGAGAGAAGTCAGCCATAGGAAGAGGAACTCAGGAAGTAGGCTTTCGGCAGGGACCGGGTACCTTGGCCCCTCACCTTCTCTGAGGAGGACTCCTGGGATGCCTCTTCCCCTTCACTGTCCAGAGCAAAGGACTTGTGGTGCTTGCCCTGGGCCTTGCCTCGCTCTTCGTCTCGCTTGGGGGGCTTGGTCCCCGGACGTCCTGGCTCTCCAGCCTCCTTCTCTCGCTCAGGGTCTAGGCCCAGGTAAGTGGCAGTTAGGGCAATTTACCATCAGCAGTTAACAGTTACTGTCCCCCTCCCCTGTGAAAGGAGCTTTGCACACACCATTGCTGATCTTCCTGACAGGCCCACCAGACAGACCTCATTCTATAGACAAGTTGAAGCTCAACAGAGAAACGCAAAAACCTCAGAGCTACTAATATTTTATACACTTTTAAATATATCACACTCATTTTATCTTTCATCCTTTTCCGGGTCAGCTGGAAGAGGGAGCTGACTTGTTATGCCTGGCCCAAGAAAACAGTCCTAAGGCCAATGGATCTCCAGAGAAGACTGGACTAATAAGGATGTTTCCCAGCCACACACGCTGTCAACCAATGGCTTAGACTTAGACAAACTGGTAGGAAGGTTGCAGGAGAGCTTAAGCATTAGATGATAAACTTGTGTTTAACCTTGAAATTCTGTGATTCTAGATGTTGAAGTCATTATTTCTATTTTACAGGGGAAAGCTAAAATACAGAAAACTTAAATCACCATACCAGAGAAAGAACCACAACGAAAATTGAGGGATAACCCTATGTGAAGCTTCTCACATCTCTCAGTACTTTATTTTTAGCCTGTACCAAAACTTCCACTTGGCTCCTTGCCCTCAAGACACCTTCATCCCTTCATCATCCATGCCTCCTGCTTTCCTACTAGAACCTAAGCAGCCTTTCCCCTTTCTCCTTCCACCTGACCTCCCACTCACCATCTTCATCTTCCTCAGCTGGTGTGGAAGGCCGGGGCCTCTTTTCCTCACTGGCCTCTGAAATTTCCGAAGGTTCTTTTCGCTTTACCTGGGGGATGGGAAGAGACAGAGCTAATTTACAGCCCAAACACTCATGGTTCCCAACCACCCCCACCCCAAGGAAGGGGGGGCCCCCTCCCCTCTCCCTACTAGGCAAGACCACAGTTCTCAATACCTTGAAAGACGGCAGCCGCAAGGCCCCTCGCAGCCCTGACCCAAAGGCGAAGGCCTCGATGCCCGTGGTGCCCCCACTCTTGGCCCAGTCTACAAGGGACAGGAGGCCTGGCTCTTTGAGCTTTGTCTTCTCTTTATCCTCCTCCTTAGCTTGCTGTTTGGCTGCATTCTGGAATGGCTGCAGGCAGTAGGGGGACTCAGCCCCAGAACCCAGGCGCTCCCTCCTGCCTCCTGCCTGAGGACTACTCCCAGGCCCCAGGAATACAGAAATGCATCTACTCACTCCTCTATTTGACACACATTTCTGCCACACCTCCCTTGCACCAGCCCCTGCACAGGCATTTTCTCAAAAGTCTGCTCATTTAGTCCATCAACCTTATGAAGCAGCTATTATTATTCCCACTCAACAAATGGAGACACTGAAGATTGAAGCCCAGAGACATTTCAGGGTCTTGTCCACTGCAAGTAAACAGTAGAACCAGGACAAAGCTCTTCTGACTCTCAGGCTCACAGTTGTCTACTGTTCTGTGCGCCCCTAACTACTATGTCCCACCGAGTCTCTCTCTCCTACAGTCTCTTTCTCTCCACTTATCTTGATCATCTCTTCTCTATTTCGAGCTGTGTAGCCTGAAGAAACCAGAGGTCTATTTCCTCCAATAGAGCCCCAGGTTTCCCCAGTCCCAGGTACTAGCTCTCACCTTGGCCTTCTCTTCCTTGCTCTCCCACCACTGGTCAAAGGCTCCAAAGGCCACATTCTCCACCATCTTACGGTTGAGGTCTCGCTGCATGATGCTCTTCATCTCTTGGACTAGGGTGGCCAGCACACGGCCCACAGTGCCTGCTGACGGTAGGGCCTTGCCCTCTGCCAGCTCTGCTTCCTCTCTGGGAGGCAGCCGGGCATCTTCTCCCGAGACTGAGGAAGAAGGCAGGGGCTCGGATGCCATGGGCAAAGGCAGGTGGTAGGCCTCTCGGGAGTATGCCCCTCGGCCTTCTTGCCCTTGTGTGTACAGAGCATAGGGTAAGCCATAGGCTGCCTCTTGCGGGGGTGGGAATGGAAGGAAGGCCTCCCCAAAGGCCCCACCAGGGGGACCAGCTGAGGCAGCAGTCAATCCCTTGCCCTGCCGCAGCTGGTGGAGCCGAGTCAACATCTGGGTCTGCATCTGGAAGGACATGGGCATCCCTCCCCACTGAGCCCCAAGTCGATCCATGAGCTCTAGGGAGTTCACAAAGTCATAGATGTGGGGAGGTGGTGGAGGAGGTGGTGGGTACTCGGGGGGTGGTGGCCCATCAGGTCGGGGTGGGAGGAGGTAGGCAGGCTGGTGGGGAGGATAAGCAAGGGGAAGGGAAGCCAGGTAGGGAGGGGGAGGGGGCGGTGGTGGGGGAGGGGGTGGAGGCTGCTGGGGGGGGGTTGGGGCCGGAGGGGGTGAGCCGCCCCTGTCATCGTCGGAGATCTCCATGTCCTCTCCAGAAGAGCATGGAGAAGCCTGTAGGGGTGCAGAGGAGGGTCACAGAAAGCTTCTGCCTATTCCCTGGACTCTTCCTCAAATCCCTGTTCTCTTTGCTAGTTCCCTTCCCTCTCCCCCGTGGGCCCAACCCTGCCTCCCAGATCCCAGGCACCTCCACTAGCTCACCCCAACCTCACCTGGTTCTGTCCATTGGCCTTGGGAGACTCCCGGGTAGTCCCCGGTTCCCCACTCCCTGTAGGTGCCACATCTTCAAAATTAGCTGGGGCTGGTGGGGGCGTGCAGGGCCCATGACCTGAGCCAGAAGGCACCTCGCTCCCTGTGTCTCTAGCCCCAGCGCCTGTGGTGCTGTTCTCTTCCTCCTCCTCTGTGTCAGAGGCCAGGAAAGAAAACTTGGAGCGCTGCTCCTTCAGCAACATCTCGATGCGGGAATCCAGGCTGCTGTGTTGAGCAAAGGGCACACTCTCATTGGTGGTCTCTGGGGCTGGGGAGCCGGAACGGGCAGGTGAGGCTGGGCGGGGGGAGGTCCGAGCTTCTTCTCTCTCAGGGCTGGGCCCCCCACCACCCCCGCCTCCACCAGGTTCTGGAGGCTCTGGGGGTGGAGCCTCTGAGGCAGGAGGCCGGTAGTCCTGGTCAGCGGGACGGCTGGGCTCAGGGGGCAAGTAGGAGGTGTAGGAAGGTGGGAAGCGCTCAGCTGTATTTTCAGCAAAAGGCGCCCCAGAGGGTTCATCCCGAGTTGCCCGGCGGGGTGGGTAGGAAGCATGGCGTTGGTAGCGATTCCAGCTTTCGTAATACGCTGGATAGCTTGAGTCAGAACCACGAAAATGAGAGGATGAGGAAGAAGAGGACGATGAGGACGACGAGGACAATGAGGAGGAAGAGGAGGATGATGCGGCGGTGGCTGCAGTGGTGGCAGAGATGGCTGCAGAGGTGGTCGTGGGGGCCGAAGATGCAGAGAAATGGCGGCGGGAAAAGGAATCTTGGTAGCTGTTCTCCGACCGCCGGGGCTTGAAGGAGGTTGAAGTGGTGCTAGAGAAAAAGTGCAGGAGTTAGCTGGGTTCAGCTCTGTATAACCAAACCCTAGTGTCCCGGTTCTTAGTCCCTAAAGCCCCTCTACACTGCCCCCCAAAGAAGATCTAAATGCTGCTGGGTTCCTAGCTAGAGAGTGAGTTCCCTGAGGACAGGGATTTGTTGGCTGAATCCAGAGAAACCAGAACAAATTATTCCTACCTCCCTCTTAAGAGAGATTCTGGGTTTCTTCTTCCCAGTGGCAGGTCCCTGGGAATCTTGGGGTCCCAGAGAGTGTTTAATTTGTACCTGCTGGAGTAGGCAGAGTCCTGAGAGTAAGGGGTGCTGCCCCGAGACGTGTAGGGGGTTCCTTGGGAGGACTGAGGGGTGAACTGGCCAAAAGAAGATGGGGTGTCTTGTCGGCTGCTGGAGAAGCTTGTGTCCTGGGAGCAGGGGGTGCCATTGCCAGGAGTGCCCACCACAGCAGTGCCTGTTGAGTAGGCAGCCGTGTCAGAGGAGGAACGACGGCGGGATTCAGTCTGGAGGGAGAGAGCGGAGCAGGGAAAAAGGAAAAGAAATCAAATATCATTTGATAACTCACCCTTCCCCAAACCAAGAATCTCAGTTCCCTGTCTTTTGAAAGCATCTCGGTATCTTTTCTTGGCTCCTCCTATACTTAAGCTTCCTAACACTTAACAGTGAAGTCCAGAATCTCACAAAGACTGCCCCTGGAACCCAAGCACCGTGCCCACATGACTAGGGCTATGGCAACCACAAGCTTCTCACCGTCTCAGTGGCTGTACCAGAGCTCTGAAACTTCTCACTCAGGGCCTTGCCCCCGGTGGGCACCGTCTGAGGGGTGTAGGAGCCGTTGACTATCAGTTCATAGTACTTCATTCGTTGTTGTCCTGGAGGGAGGAAAACGGGAACCAACAGAGTCAAATGGAGGAAACAACTCCTTCCTAATATGGTATTCCCACTTCTTTCTCAGGCCTCAAGTTTCCTATGATTTCTTGGAGTCTTGGGTTCGGGGATTTTAGTTCTTCTACCTTATATCTACTTTTGGGACCTTCCACCTTATCTCTACCTAACTACTACAAACAACATATCATACAACACTTCACAGTTTACAAAAACACTTCTACATGTGTAACTATGTTGGATGATCACCAGGAGAGAGAAGCATCAGTACCCCTATTTTATAGGCTTAAAGAAAATTGACCTGCACAAAGTCACAAAGTTGGTCAGTGGCAGAACTGGAATTCAAACCCAGGTCGTCTGATGCTAGATCCCACCATGCTCTTCATCCTATAAACTAAAGGTTGCAAAATGGCAGCCTGAGGGCTAAATCCAGCCCACAGTTGTGTTTTATTTGCCCTACACAATCACTTAAAAAACTGGGGGTGGGGCGGGGGTGGAGGGATGCAACATTTAAAACCCGAGATTTCACACAAAAACCTAGATTTTTGGCTTAAAAGAACCAGGTTATTTAGCAATATTAGTCCTCATTCCCATTTGTAAATTGGCTAATGCCAACTAACAGGTGTCTCCTTTAGATGGCACTGTACTCTATGGTATGCCACTGTCCCCATCTTTTTCTATCGCTCCTTAACACAGAAGCCCAGACTGCTTCACTCATCTATACAGGTTCCTAATTCTCAATCCAAAATTTCAAAACCCAAAAACCTCAAACCCCAGTGTTTTTGGGAATTCAGTGTCAAAACCTGACCTGACTTGAGGCTACTTACTACAGTCTTTATTCGTCCTACCTAGTGTCACCCTTCATTTGTTTACTTACAAATATAGTCATGTGCTAGACTATAGGGTGCTGTTCCAACCCTGCCGGAGACAACACAAAAAGCCCATATATGTACCACAATCCTTCTAGAAAATTCTGACTTCAGAAATACACCTGCCCCCAAGAGTTTCAGATGAGGAATCATGAACCTGATCATTTGCCTGGCCCCAACAGGCATCTGCGTGCACAGCCTCTGCTAGAGTCCAACTTTGGGCAGCAGGCAAGGGAGCCCTCACCTTTGATGTCGAGCTGGGCATGGATGATGTTGCCCATGACGGAGGTAAGGTGGAGGTTTTTGACCGTTTCCTTGGCTCCCCGAGTGCTGGTGAAGAGCACGCGGGCCAGGCCCAGGTGCTTGCGAGTACGGGGGTGAAGGAGGATCTCTACCTCTTCCACCTCACCATACTTTCGGCACATATCCTTCAGGAAGGTCTCTCGCACGTTGTCATTCAGCCTTGCAAAAGTCACTTCCTTCAATGGGATCTGTCCGATATAGAACTCATCCAGCTATGGAGAGAACAGGAGTTAAGTCTGGGGTCTCAATACTGACGACTGTTCCTCTACCCTTTGGGAAACTTTAGTGAGATCCATGAGGTCCAGAAAGTCGGACTGGGAAACCCAGAGGCAAGGGAATGGGGAAGGAAGCCCCAACAAGGGATACATCAGTCTTGACCCCTCTCTTCCCTGAATTCTTCTCACCACAGAAGAACGGCAAGAACCAGGAAAAAAAAAAAAACACGTAGAAACTGAGGAATAAACATACGTGGAAGGAACCAGTTATAGGGAAATAATTTACTAGCTCAGCTTTTACTAAATGATTACCATGGACTGGGCACTAAACATACAAAAATGGGAAAAAAGGTGATTCCCGTCCAGAAACGTAGACAAGACAGACACACACAATCACAACATGACACAATAAGTGTCAGTAGAGGTGTAGACAGGGTGTTTAGGAGCCTGGAGAAGGAAATTTTTTGCTCAGAGTGGAGGCAGGGAAGAATTCATAAAGACAGTGTCATTTGTACCGAATTTTCAGATAAACAGGAGTTCACCAAATGGACAAGGACTTGTAGGGCGTGGAACTATAAAAAACTTAGCATTTTCTAGAAATTGCAAAGTGCATGGTAGGATGGAACCCAGGTGTGCAGTATCAAGGCAGAAGATGAGGCTGGGTTAGATCAATAATGACATACGTCAACACACAGAAACATGGACTTGGCAACCAAAGTAAAATAAGAGAAAAGTAAAATCAAAAAGACAAATGACAGGACCGGCCAGGTAGCACAGTGGTTTAGTTCACGCTGTGGCAGCCTGGGGCTTGCAGGTTCGGATCCTGGGCACCTGCCGACACACTGCTTGTCAGCCATGCTGTGGCGGCGTCCCATATAAAGTAGAGGAAGATGGGCACAGATGTTACCCCAAGGCCAGTCTTCCTCCAAAAAAAAAAGACAAATGACAGCAGGGTGAAGCATGAAATGGAAGAAAGAATGGAGGCAAGGAAACCAGCTGAAATGAATACAAGAGTCTGCATTAAAGACATGGCAATGAAACCAGGAAAATTAAAATATAAAGGAGACATGTTTAGGAAAAAGAGTCAGCAGGATTTGGTGGCAGATAAAGGAGAGGAGAATCATAGGATGACTCCCAGGTTTCTAGCTTGTGCAGCTAAGTAGATGGTGCTGCCATTCATCAGTAAAGGGAAAATGGAAGGGAGAGCAGGATTAGGGAGGTAAAGATAATCTGTTTTAGATCTCTTGAGTTTGAGATGTCTATGGGGCCTCCAGATGGAGCTGTCCCTCTACCAGGCATACAAGTCTGGAGTTCAAGAGACTGATCTTGGCTGAAAACAGAGATTTGGAAGTCATCAACAGTTCAGTAATAGTCGAAGTCGTCCAGGGAAAGTGTACAAAGTGAAAAAAGTGAAGGAACTCCATGAATGAATTATTAAGAAAGGAAGAAGAATACAGAATTAGTGAAGGAAACTAAGAACCATCAGTTTCCTAAGCCCAGTCCAAGGCCTGATGAGTATCCTGCCTAGACAGGGAAATGGGAATCCTCTAAGGAAACAAGACAGAGGATCAAATGGCCAAATGAGGGGTGAAGAACAGAGGACTCCACGGATGAAGTTCCTGACCTTGTCACTCCCTGTAATTGCTGAGAAACTGAGGTATCACACTGGGGATACCACTGTCATACTACACAATGTCAAGGAGTACATAGTGACAGGTATAGCAGCTAAACCTGTCTTTACTTCATCTTTCAAGAAATGAACACCCCTGCTTGGGACACCTCACCTACACTTTTGTAGAAGATAAACACACCTCCTGTCCCAAACAAGTCAGTTTCACAGGCTCAGAGATGGTTAGATCTGGCTGTGATCCTTTCATTGGAAAACTCTCTTTTATTAGGCTACATTAAGACTAGACTGCCAGGATGGATCCTCCACACCCTCCAAGGGCCACCACACCAGGAGGCTAGTAGACACATACCTTAAACTTAGGGACTGGAAGGGAAAAGTCTCTGTTTTTGGACCTGACATGGCAACGGGGATCTTGGAGGTCTTCGACTGGTATATACTTTGAATCCTAGGAAGGAAAACAAGAACAAAAAGACAGCTCATGGTGAAACCACATTGAGCTCTAGGAAGCCCAGTTGGAGACCCATATGCAAAAGAGTTGACCTCTGGTTGCCCACTTTTAAGAAGGCAGGCTATAGGGATGAGAGTTCTAGGTGCTGAACAGAGGTAACAGACAAGAATGGGGCCTGGAAGGCCCTAGATGGCAAGGAAGGGCCTGGGGCACTCACGTTGACACTGAAATGGATTCCATCGTAGCGGTACACCTTTTGAGAAGGTCTGCGCAAGGCAGGGTCCAAGGCAGGATCCACGATGAGCTTGTAGTTCCGCCACTGAAAGCTCGGGGCCTTCTGCCCATCTCCCCCACCTTCCTGATCCATCTTTGCTCATTTACACTGTTAGAAAAAAGAAATACACAAGTAGGTTCAAGACTCAGGCCCGACTCGCTTGCTGCCCCTCACCGACTAGCCCAGACTCCAGGTTCTCTCATCACCCCAGTTTCCACACCTCACCATGACCCGTGGCTCCCCCAGATCTTCCCCCAAGTATCCTCTTTCCTACAACACCTCATTCTCTCTCCACCTCCCAACTCTCCCCTCAGGCCCCCAGGCCCATCTCGCGCCCCCTTACCTTCCCGCTCTCCCTAGCGCGCGCCCCACTTGGCCTCCGCGCAAGACCCCTCCCCCGCCCCCTGGCAGGCCCCGCCCCCTCCCGCCTCCTCACCGGCCAGCGGCCCGGGCCAAGCCCGGCTCCCGCTCCCACACACCCGCTCTCGTCCCCGTGCCCCGATCCTCTGGCCAAGAGGTGGCACCTCTCCGGGGCGTTGGAAACACCGCGAGACCGAGCCCGAGACCCGGCTTCGGCCCCGAATCCGGGCGGGGGGGTGGGGGGAACGCGCGCCGCTGCCCTCTCCTCCCGCCCCAGCGCGTTCTGCCCCCCCATCTCCGCGCACGCGCGGCGCGGCCCCACTCACCCGCTCGTGGCGAGCGGCTCCCCCTCCCCCCACCCCGCGCGGCACCTTAGCGGCGCGAGGCGGCGGCGGCGGCGGCAGCGCGAGACCCGGCCCCGCAGCGGTGGCGGCGGCGGCGCCCCCCCACCACCACCTCCCCGGCGCGCGCACCAAACACCACCGCCACCTGCGCGAGGCCCAACGGGCACAGCGTCTACATTCGCACTTTCGTCACGGGCGCCGCCGGGAGATCCACGGGGCCGAGGACGACGGCTTCGCCTCGACCGGCGCCCTGTAAGGCTTAAGAGTTGCGGCCCAGGGAGCCTGGAGATTGGCCGCATCCCCCGGAGAGTAGGCTTCACCACGACTATCCAGCTGCTCTGGACTGGGGTCCTTGACGAATCGGCGGCGACGAAAGCAGCGACTAATCCCTGAGGAAAAGGGGGCGGGGCGGAGGGGAAGAGGCCAGCCAGAGCTGAGGAGATTTGAGTGGCGCGTTGAACAGGCGCAGATTCGTCAAGCGGGCGGGGCGAATCGGTGGACAGGATGCGCTCTCCTTTGCTCGTCTTTCCTGCCCCTTCCTCGCGCGGCCAAAGGTCTGAGAGGCTGCAGATTCGCCACAGGTCCTGGCCTCAGCTGTCGCCTCCCTTCACCCGCCTTGGTGGAGTCAAGAAAATAATGCCTGGCTAGCCAATCCCTGTTGGCAGGGTTGGCCAATTTTTCTGGATCTTTCTTACTAGCACAACTCAGAGGACTGCCCAATTCGACCCGGGGTAAATGACTACGGCCCAAAGATCCTCTCGGAGTCCAATGAAAATTTCTGGCCGAGTATAGAAGGGCCCAAGCAATTCCGAGGAGGAGCGGGCCTAGCGAATTTCTGAATTCTTCTGGGGGCGGAGCCAAGGCGCGGCGCGCAGAGGGCGTGGTCAGCGTGCGGAGCTCGGCGTCGCGCGGGCGCTTCCTGTAGGGCCCACCGAAACCGGGGCGGGCGGGGAGGGGCTCCCGGGAGGTGGAAAAATACAACCAGCAGCGGTGACTCAGGCCGTTTGCCTGGCGCCGCACATTATGCAGGGAGCATTTTCCTCCCGTTATCCTTGGGTCTCTAGGTGTCTAAGATGCCCACTTGACAGATGGGGAAACTGAGGCCTGTAGAGGGTGCCGCATTTTGCCCGTATTCGGCCCACTATTAGTGATTAGAACCGAGGCTGTCTCAAAGCTCTGTGATAAACTTGATGGGGCCTAAAGACCCTTGAACGGGTCCTGCAAAAAAATAATCAACTAGGTCCTACAGGAACTAGGGCGGGCTGGTCTTCTCTAGCCATCATGGTCCCAGTGCCCGCCGTTTTCAGCCGTGGGCCCCCTATGCTTACGCGGTCCCGCCTCTCGAGGGCAGCACCGGCCCAGGCTTACACCTGGGACTTAAGTCGCCCTGATGCTGGGCACCCTTTTTCTCCGTCTTGGAAGCAGGGTATCCTGGTCTCTGGGTAATGGCATTCTCAGGAGGCCCCTCTTCCTGAGCTGAAGATGCCCTAGGTTCCAGACATCTCTACATCAGGCCCTTGCTGTATGACCTTGGGCAAGTCATTGACCTCCCAAAGCTTCAGATTCTTTCTCTGAAAATGGATGTTAATTCCTGTCACGCAGGTCTATTGTAGGCATTAGAACAGTGCAGGAAAGGCCTTAAGCCTGGTTCATGCAAATTCACCATTTTAAGTAATAGGAAAAGAAAAAAAGGAGGACTGTGGAAGATCTCACACCATAAGAATAGAAGAGAGAGGATTGGGACCCTTTAAAATTTTGAGAAAATGGGGCTGAAACAATAAGTTTACAGGGAAGCGTGGGTGATGAGATCAGATTCCTTTCTCTTGTCCCAGTAGAAAAGTATTTGCTCCTTTTCTCAAATCAGAGATTCCCCATGTGCCAGTAAAGGCAGGCCGAGTTTTCACTGACTAGCTGTGAGGCTTTGGGCGAGATCCTCAGGCTTCTTGGGCCTCGGCTTCCTTATCTCTGAAATGGTAATGATGAAGAGTTGTCTCTTAAGGTGGTTGTTAAATAAGATAAATAAATTAGGTAGGTTAAAAAAGATAACCTATGAAAAGTCTCTAGTAAGTAGTAGTCACTCAAGAAAGAAACTTAAACTATAAGAAACATACTAAATCCTCAATGAAAGGGATAAAAGACCCTGGGCTCAGAAACAAGAGTGCAAAAGCCTTTAGCCTTGGATTAACGCAGTCTCCACATTCAAAAACTACTGGCCCCTGTCAGCACCCTGTCGGTCATACCTGGAACCCACTGTCCCCCACCCCGCCCCACCCCCAGGTACACTTGCCTCCATTTGACTCTTAGGAACAAGTCACCTGACCCCAAGGAGGCCTCTCCTTCACCCTATTCACAACCACAGGGACATCTGTGAAACACAATTTATTATACAAAACAAGGTGCATCAAAAATTCAGTGTCAGAAGAGCTCTGTATTCCAACAGCTAGGGACTGGACCTTCTCCCTTAAAACCTCCTCACCCCAACCCTTGCTAGGGAGTCAGGCTGGGCGCACAGACCCCCAGCCCTGGTCCAGGAGAGTGAGAACCAGATATAAAAGCATAAGTGTGGGGCAGGCACTTGAACCTCCCAAAATAGGGAGGCTCCTCCTGGACCTATGCCTGGGGTAAAAACACCCAAATCTCTCTCTACAGCAACTAAAGCAAGAGTGTAAAATCCATCAAAATCTGAGAATGGGGAAAAGCTTCGCCAAAAATGCCAACCATAAAATAGATTCTACAAAAATAAAGCAAGAGTTGGCTGCCTCCTGGGGCAGCTGAGTGGGCGTGTAACTTCTGACCTCCACATCCTGTATAGGGGCAAGTGGATAAGGGTCAGCACCAAAGGTCTGACCAGGGTCTCCCTGCCCTCCACTCTACCTACCGCAATAGCCTCGGACTGAGGACCCTCCACCTCCTCCCAGCCCAGGTGTAGAGTAGAACTTACAGAATTCATAGGACTGACTGACAAGGAGAATCCGTGGGAATGTGGGAGCTGCCCCAAGGCCCAGCCCAAAGGCCCTTGGGAACAGAAATCTGGTCTCTACCTGAGAGTGGCCACAGGATGTGTCTCCAGGCAGGGGCAGGGATGGGGTCTGCAGACCCCTGAGGGAGGCAGTGCTTGTAGCTGGGGCTCACACCAGCCTCACACAGCCTGCAGCTCCCCCTGCAGGCGACTCAGCTCCTCTAGCTCTTGCTTGTGGCGGTCTGTCTTGTGTGCCACCAAGGAGCGGTAGAAATGCAGGGCAAAGGCCACGAACACAAGCCCTACAGGTACCATGATTGCCGTGGAGGCCATGGCTGCTTGCCAGCCTGGTCCATGGACCCCACCACCACCACACACTTGCCGGGGTGGGCAGGCCTCAGATGGCTGAGCCTGTGATGGGGCTACAGAAGCAGAAGATGGCTTGGAAGCTGGACTAAGGGTATTGGTCACTGATGGCAGAGTCCCAGGCACCTGGGAGGCAGGTACCACGGGGGCTGGCGTGCCCAGGGGGGCCCCAATGGGCACAAACTTGACCCAGCCAACCAGGACAACTTCAGCGAGGAAGAGGAAAGTGCCCAAGGCAGTGGAGAAGCCCCAGGCCAGCTCCACGTAGCGGTGGAGTCGCTGGTGTGGAGACTGGTGGACAGAGTTGAGGTTGTGGATGTTGCTTACGGCTTCAATGTGGGGCAGCAGACACGTGGAGACCATGAGTGCAAAGAGGTGCACAGCTACTAGCACAGTGGTGCAGGCACTAAAGGCCACCAGCAGGCCTGGTGGGTACTCGTGGTTGCTCTCCAGTTGTACCTCCACCATGGCCACCTGTGGGGACAAGAGGAAATAGACTGAGTGCCCACAACCTCCTCAACAGTACAGGGTTTTTTGCCTGTTGGTATACATCGTTGATGTATCCCTAGGACCTAAAACAGTGCCTGGCAGAAAGAAGGCACCCAACCTTTGTTGAGTGAATGAATGGGCAGCATTGGCAAGGCTCTGTCCTGTTCTGGGCCTTGGTTTCCCCACCTGGCCATCGAGAGGGCTGGATGACGTTTCCAACAATCTTACCTTTTTATAACATACGGGTTAAAAAGCACAGATTCTGGCGCTGGGCTGCCTGGGTTCATTCTCAGCTCTACAAACTGTATAACCCTGAGCAAGTGACTTAGTTCTCTCTGTGCCTCAATTTCCTCATCTGAAAAATGGGGATTGATAACAGCATCTACCTGCCTTATAGGGTTGTTGTGAAAATTAAATGAGATAATATACCTTAAGTGATAAGAATAGTGCAAGGCACACAGTAAGCACTAGATGTTTGCTGTTATTATTAGAGTAGACACTAAAGTCCAAGGCCAGAGTTTGCACACTAGCACACCGTGAACCCAAGCCAGCTTACAGACATGTTTTGCTTGGCACATGCAGTGTGTTTTTTAAAGAATTAAGTTGCCAACTTTTAAAACTCAAGAGATTTCATATAAATATTCCTATTTCCAGATCCTCTTGAAAATTTGGAAGATTTGGTTACATCAGGCACACAGTCTTGCATGGCAACTATCAGCTAAGAGTTGTCATGGCTGCTCCCTGTGAACAGGTCATGGGGTCTCTTGATAGCCACAGTCCCCACCCAGCCAATTTGGTGTCCATATTACCTGCCTGGCTTTTGCAAACATTTGAGTTGATGATCCTCTTCTAGGCTCGTATAAATTTGGACTCTAGAGCCAAGTTCAAATCCTGCCACTTACTTGCTGTGGGACCCTGGGCAGATGTCGTAACATCTCTGATCCTCAGTTTTCTCATCTGTAAAATGGCCATAGTAGAGGTACCTACTTCATAGGATAATAGAAAGATGATGCGCATAAAAGCCATAAGCACAGTGCCTGGTACTTAGTGACAGTTTAATACAACTTATATAGTGTTATTCTAACCCAAGCCACCTGGATTCCAGAATCTGGATCTTTCCCCATGCCTGGTTCTTGCAGGATCCATTAGATTGCTCTGGGGCTGGGAGAAGAAGGAAGGTGCAGAGGCTGGAGGATAGTGGTAGGAAGACAAGGCTGAGTATTTTGGGAAATTGGGCCATGGTGGGTGTCAGCAGGTGTTTTCCACAGACAGGGATCTGGGCCAGGCCTAGTCCTGGTTTCTCCCAGAGCTTGACCCAGCCTTGCACTCCCCTGGCAGGATTGGGGCTAGTCCTGCCCCCAGAACCTACTCATCTGGCCTCTTGATCCTGCAGAGAAGGTCCTGGTCCTTAAGCTGTTGCCCCAGCAACCTGCAAGTCCAGTAGCAGGCCAGATTGTCCCCTTGGGAACAGGCTGGACCATGGGGTGAATGGGAGTAGGGGACTTCCCTCAGCTAGGTCCATGGGGCTGTTCCCTTCCCTCTGCAGTCTGTACAGGGGAAGGGGAGCCAACTCCATGTCCCTAGATGACCCCACATCAGGAAGAGAGGGCTGGCCTGTGGACCCTGGGCCCCCACACAGAAAACCATAGACCTAAGATGACCCTAAGGAATAGAGACTTTCTCATCATTCAAGTCCAGAGACTGTGGCACAGAGGGGCGCAGGGACTAAACCAAATCACCCAGTGCTATGACCCCTCTACCCTCATCTAGAACCCCCTCACCCTGCCGGAGTTTGTTCCTATGAGGACCCCCACCCCCACCCAGCCCGCTTTCTCCTTCTTCCTATGAGGATGGTGGGGAAACCCTGGACTAACAGTCTAGTGACCCTGGGTCCTATTCCATTCTATATCCTTCATCTGCTGAGTGCTCTTGGCAGAGCCACTGCCCCATTCTGTGCCTTGATTTCCATGCCTGTCCAATTAACAAGTAGTCTGAACCATCTCTGATGTGTGTCTTGCTCTGACACGCTTGGATCTAGGGTTTGATGACAAGAATCACAGCTCATCCTGGGGCGGGTACTTGGCAGGCTACAGAGGGCGCACCCTCCATGATCTCACATTTCCCACTGGCCTGCAAGGGGGTGGAGACCTGTCCAGGGTCACACAGCTGGCCACAAGCAGGGAGGAGCCAGGACTTGCATCTGCTGACTACTCCTCACCCTGGGACCTCCCTCACTCCCACTTCCTATGAGGCCTCTGCTGGAACCATTAGCTGATATCATCCGCCCACACCTGCAGTTTATCAGTTTAAGAATCATATATCAGCTTCCTAATCACTTTCTTTCCCCAGCGGCTTCCTCTCTACTCAAAGCCTCCCTGGGCTACACTAAGCCTTCTTTGGGCCTGCTGGGGACTGGCTGCCCT
Source organism: Tapirus indicus (assembly GCA_031878705.1). Classification (NCBI taxonomy): domain Eukaryota; kingdom Metazoa; phylum Chordata; class Mammalia; order Perissodactyla; family Tapiridae; genus Tapirus; species Tapirus indicus. The sequence goes on along the minus strand of CM062922.1, from coordinate 121,364,071 downwards.
CCTTGAGATGGGCCCACCTTCAATTGGGTGACCTTTCCATCCAGCTTATCCTCTCTGACCCCCCACCCAGTTCTGATTTCCCTTTGAACCTCTCATGGGGACCTAATAATCACTTCTGCCTGGACTATGTTCCTTTTGGACCTCTTTGCCCCATCCTTACATATGTATCCCTATTGGTGCTCTGCCTACCCCCATGACATGATTTGTGTCCCCCATGAAACCTCTGTGACTTGCTTATTCTCCCTATGGCCGACTCCGCTAGGGACCTGCTTACATACAAACACCACCCTCCCCCAAGGGGACTTGTGTAGTCCCTTGGGACCTTGTTTCTTCCCCTCTTTTACCTCTTAAAAACCCATCTTTTCCCTTGCCTCTGTCCTGTCTCACTTGAGTACCCGTTCACTTCGCCGACGGCTCTGTGACCCCCATGTGCCTCACCCCCACCCTGTGCACCCCTTCCCTCCCCTCACCATGGCGAAGCCCGAGAGCAGGGCAGACGTGCGGCTGGAGGCTTTGAGCTTGGCCCGGCTGAGGTAGAGGCGGCGCCAGCTGAGCGCCCGCAGCGAGTGCTGACTGGCCCCCATGAGGTCCAAGTAGCCGCGGTGCACGAACTCTCGGTACGTGGCCGAGCCCGCGGGGCTCTCGGTCTCAGGGTTCAGCGGGGCCTGTTCGCCCGCGTCCCCCTCGCTGCCCTTCATCCTGGGGGTCGCAGCACCAGGCGGGCTGGGTGGTCAGGGCGGGGCAGAGTCGCCTCGGGGGCCCCAGCAGGGCCGGCCCAGGCCGGGGAAAGGCCCCATCCCCCGGCGGGGCGAGGATGCGGGGGGCGGGCGCCCAAGCAGCAGCAGCCCGGGGGGAAGCAGGAAGAGCAGGCGTCTGCGGGGAAGCCTAGGAGCCGAAGCGGTACAGCAAAGACCGAAACAGGAACTAGGGCGGAGGCGGAACCGGGGCGGCCACATGATGGGGTGGAGCCGGGAAACCGTCGGCAGAGATCCCAAGACCCCAGTCCACCCAGAATCTCATCCAGGCGCCCGAGTCTTGCTGAGATGAACGCCTAGCCCCAACCAGTGACTGGGAGTTCCCGGGCTCTGGATCATTCCAGGTTACACCTGGACACCTCCAGATGTCCAAACTCCAAACCCCTACCTAGTGAACTTGGGTTAGGTGAGCCCATTCATCTGTAGGGGCCGCAGAAGACCCTGTATCCTCAGTTCCGGGAAGCCTAGGAGGTCCAAAGCCCCCCAGATCCATCCAAACAGCCTCCTCCTCCGAGAGCCCCGAAGGGTGAGCATTCCGTTCACCCTCGCCCTACCCCCACTCCTCCAACGCCGCAGACAGACACACGAACTCGGCGGCCCCGGCTAGATGATTTTGAGTTTTATAGCAAACCGTATTGTACAGACCCGGGGCCCAGGGGCCCAGCCCGGCTGGGTCCCCTACTTGTTCCCCGCAGGGCTGCCTCCTCCCTCTCCCGTAAGCGGCCCCATCCTCAAGCCTTTCGCGATCCCCAGGACCCCCTCCCCTCCGGCCTTTGGTCCGCCCAGTACCCCCCCCCCCACAACCCGCGCACCTCCCTGTTACCTGAGGTATGTGGAAAGATCACCCCTCCCCTACATGGTACAACCTGGCTCCCCCGGGAGGCCTGGGCTGAGGGAAAGGACCTGGCCCCGAATCCTCCCACTAGCTCCCCAAGCCACACCCCCTCACTGGCGGAGGGGCAACGGAGGGCCAAGAGAGTCTGTTACTAAGTTCCCACGGCAACTAAGAGGGGCCATTTCTAGCCTTAGCACTGGCTTTGGGAGGTGTCCATTGGCTGCTATTTCCATGGCAACCAGGAGTGGCAGTTCCCTGGGCAAATGGGATACAAGTTTCCATGACGATGAAAGAGTGGGAAGAGCCAATCTGGAGGAGTCCCATCTTCCCCATCACTGGGCTGGCACCCCACCCCACCTCAGGTCAGGAGGGGTGGGGCTGCTCAATACAGTAAAGCAACAGAGAACCTGACGGTGGCGAAGTCCAAACTGGGTGCCCACCCGTCCAGTCTCAGTCCAAGCTGGTCCCGTCCCCTTACACTCGGGCTCCCCCAGGTCCGAGGTTCCCCCAGTTCAAGTAACACTTCAGTACAGATGAATGTTCAAGTATTGTGCGGGGAGGCAGGTAGGGGGCTGGGGTACCCCTCACCACTCCCCTGGGCCCAGCGGGCAGGCCCACGGCCCCCACTCCTCACAATAGCTGCCATTGTCAATGACGTTCAAGGAGTCAAGGTTAGGGGGAAGGAACTGAAATCTGGGGAGTAAGTAAGGAGAGGGGTGACCCCCTGAGGGGGTACTACTGCCCCCACACCTGCTTTTGCCCCCCACCCCTCACTCAGTCCTGGTTTCCCCCTGGTTCCCCGAGTTCCCCCACCTCTGATACCTGGGATCCCCAATTGCTCCTCTGGTTTCCCTTTTTGGACCCCCCTCCCCACTCCCCAACTCCAAGTATCTGGTCTTTGTTCCCTGAACCCTTGGTGGTCTGCTTTCTGCCCCCCTCCCCCAGCCCATCCTCCACCTCCCCCAGCCCCTGGCTCCCAGTATCCTCTGTGCAGATACCCTTTCCCCATTCTCCCTCCCTCAAACTTGCACCTTAACCCCCCTCCCACCATCCCTTTGGCTCAGCACCCCCCAGTATCTCTGACCCACTCCCCCCAGGGGATGGACAATGAAGCAGGTGGAAGGGGGAGGGGATGGGAAGGAGGTACCCCCAGAGATATCAGTGCAGGGGGTAGAGATGGTGGGAGGCTGGCTCGAGTCCCTGGGCAGGAATCCCAAGTCAGAAAACTCAGGAATCCCAAGTCATGAGGTGGGTAACCTGGCCTCCCGGCAGGGGTGAAATGAAGGCCCAAGGTCCAGGCTCCTGGTGAGTCCTGGGGGAGGGTGGGGGGCGCCCAACTAGCTGTCCTTGAGAAGCAGCTTCTCTTCTGGGCAGCGGAAGGGGCCAGGGGGCCCGGCAGCTGCCAGCCGGGCACAAGCTTCAGGCGAGAGCTGGCGGCAGGAGCGCAGGTCTAGGCGGCGTAGGCGCGGGCAGCGGCGGAACAGCGGGAGGCAGTGGTCCGTGAGGCGGTGGCAACCTGGGGATGGGGCAGTGGTAGCTGAGACCAGGAAGGTGAGTAGAGGGTAGCCACTAGCCATGGGGACCAACAGACTAGCAGGATGGACAGAGAGGGGACCATGCTTACCAGCGAGATTAAGGTGTACCAGAGTCTCACGGAGTGGGGAGGTGGGGGCTGTGAGGAGGTGGACGCTGGGATCCCCAACGTGGGCGCAGTGGCTTAGGTCCAGGGCACTCAGCTGGGGTGCATGGCGCAGGAGGAGCCGCAGGGAGGCATCTGTCAGCTCCAGGCCTGCCAGGCGCAGCTCTGCTACCCCCTGCAGCCGCCCACGGCTCTCTGTTTGCCCTGGGCAGGCAGATAAGAGGGTCAGTACCCCTGGCTGCTCTGGTCCCTGCACCTAGGCATCCAAACCAGCTGTGTCTCCACACTCACATTCCTCACGACCCACTAAATCTGCTCCCACCATAAGGGAGCCCCGACTTGCTGCACCCTCTCCCAAACACCCACACTATCTGACCACATCTCTCTGTCTGTTGCTCACATCACCTCCACAGTGAGGCCGCCCATGATTACTCCATTTGAAACCATAACATTCCACATACTCCTACCCCTTCCCTGCATTATTTTTTTGCCCTTTTCTCTCCATCTGGCATATATATGTTTTTCTCTCCTCCCACTAGAATGTCAGTTCCATGAAAGGAAGAAGTTTTGTCTGTCTTGTTCTTGCTCTATCCCCCAACTGGGACATAGGTGCTCAATACACACACACACACACACACACACACACACACTCACTCACTCACTCATCCAACAAAAGACATCCCTAACGGGACCGCGCGCGCACACACACACACACACACACACACACACACACACACATTCACTCATCCAACAAATGACATCCCTAACGGGACCGCCATCCCACACTGCTCTTCCACTTTCCTCTCCTTCCATGATTAGTAAAGTCACCATCTGGATCTCTTCTCTCCATTCCCCCTGTCACCACTGTGGGTCAACACCACTCCTGCCCCAGCTTCCTCACTCACCCCCGTTTCTCCTCTTGACCTGGCAACCAAAGAGAGCCATTCTCAATCACAACTGGGACAACATCCCTCCTCTGACAAAAACTCTCTGAGGGTACCTCAGAGAAGGGTGATCTCCTTGGTAAAACATTCTAGTTTCTATAAGGTCTTGTCCCTGTCTCAGCTCCTAACTCCTCTCCCTCACCCCCAAACACTAGGGTGGAACCCCACAGGTGACCCTGCCCTGAGAGACTCTGCCTGGGGCCACCTATGCGCAATCCTCTGCCAGGCCAGGGTCCCTGGCTTTCAGGTCTGAGCTCAGAGGCCTCCTCTTCTCCCATCTCCAGGGTAGAAGAGCTCCTTCCCCTCATCTGTGCACCCAAAGCAAGTGGTCCGCTTTTCCTTTATCTGGCTACCACATTCCTGCATTACGGTTTTTGTTTTTTAACTAAGTGCCTAGGGCGCACCGGCAGGCATTAATTGAGCACTCACTGTGGGCCAGGCACTGGCTAAGTGGCTGCCTGTCCCCAGGCCAGTGGCTCTCAAACTAGACAGGCTTCTGTGTCCCCTGGAGGGCGGGTTAAAATGGATTGCTGGCCCCACCCCAGAGTTTAGGTAGTCTAAGGTGGGGCCTCAGAGTTTATTTTTGTAACAAGTTCTTCAATGATGTTGATGCTGCTGGTCCAGAGACCACACTTAAGAACCACAGCCTTGAGAGACAAGTTCTATAATCATCATCCCTGTTTACAGATGAGAAAATTGAGGCTCAAATCATTAAGCAAGTGGTCCAAGATCACATGACTATGCAGTAAGAGAGCCAAGACACCAGGCCTGTTGACTCCAGGTCCAAACTCTTACCAGGATGCTATCTGCCTCCCAGGCACCAGCCTAGCCCTTAGATAAACTAGATCAGATGTCACAAAGTCATGAAACTAGCCTACACAAGTGTTTTATGGAGTGTTCATGGTGCTAAAAATTTTTTTAATGACTAATGCTACAAAAAGGACCTTTTTTTTTTTTGGTGAGGAAGATTGGCCCTAAGCTAACACCTGTTGCCAATCTTCCTCTTTTTGCTTGAGGAAGAGTGGCCCTGAGCTAACATCTGTGCCCATCTTCCTCTATTTTGTATGTGGGATGCCACCACAGCACAGCTTGATGAGTGGTGTAGGTCCACACCCAGGATCTGAACCTGCAAACCCGAGCCGCTGAAGCTGAGCGTGAACTTAACCACTATGCCACCAGGCTGGCCCCAAAAAGGACATTTTTATAAAGAAATTTAGATATTGAGCTTTTCTCTGAAAAATCATAAGATCTGGCACCACTGGGCTACCTCTTTCACCTGACAATGACTAGCTGGAGCTGGGTTGCTAGGTCCTACAACCTGACGTCCTGCGCCAAGCCCATCACTTCTGTTACCTGCCAGGCCTCCTCTGTGGGCACCTGACTTGGCAAGCCCTGAATTCCACCCTCTTTTGTTCCTGTGGGGACCTGAGAGCCTGAGAAGGGATATATCTACAGATGCCCTCGATCTTGGGCCACAGCTAAAAGCCATTAGAGGGAAGCAGAGGAAAGAGGGGTCACTTCTGGCTTGGGTGGCAGGGCGGGGGGTGGGGAGTGGGCACAAGTGAGAATTTTACTGAGGTGGCAGCATTTAAGCTGGGCCTTCAAGGATCTGAATGTGTGGAGAGGTGGGTTCTCACTTCGCAGAGAACAGGAGTGGCAAAAGCAAAGAAGTGGAAGAACTTTAAGTTTTGCTCTAGGAATGCTGCATGAAGCCAGGGAGCCAAGATAAGAAAAGTGGGTGTAGAGTCCCAACATGCACAGTAGGCCTCGAGGGCTCATCTTTGCAAGCTCCTGACGAAGAGGCTTAGACTAAAGTGAATTCAGGCAGGAGGAATGGAGTCAGTCTGCTAGCCAACCAACACTTTCTCACCTCATGGAATGCACTGTTCCCAATGCCCACCTTCAGCCCGCCCAAATCTTCCTGGCTCAGTCCAATTCCAGTAAGAGTGGGCAATGGGTGGGTGCTCTGGTTTGGCTCTGCTGTGTGATTTGCAGTCACTCAACCCCTCTGGGCCTTGGTGCCTTGTCCAGAAAATGGCAAGAATCCTAGTTGCTTAGCTATTCTTCTAAGGCTGTGTGAAGTGGGGTGGGAAGAAGGGAGCCATAAAAGAGAGCTGTGAAAGCAAGGTGCTGGGGTGAGCAGACAGTCCTTGCCCTCGTGGAGCTTAAGAACCTAGTGGGAAGAAATAGATTTTAGTCAAATCATTTCACTACTATACAGTGACATGCTGGGAGGGGACCCCTCTCAAAGCTGAAGAGGAACTCTGATCTCAATGGGGGAGAGGATCATGGAGGGCTTCTAGGAGGAACTGGCATTTACATTGAGGCCTGAAGGATAATTAGGTGTTAATTAGACGAATGCAAAGAGAAGTGGACAAAGGGCCTGGGGCTGGAGGGAACTTGGCAAAGAGGCTGAGGTGGCTGAAATGCAGGAACGGCTGAGGTCAGTGGGAGCCAGACCATGCCAGGCCTCAGGGACAAAGAGCACCAGGGAGCAACGAGAAAGAGTTTAGAGTACAGGGGTGTCGTGGACAGATTTGCCCTTCTGGATGGTTCCCCTGGCTTCAGTGTGGAGAACAGACTAATAGGGACCAGAGAAGATGCTGTGAGCACTCCACTCCTGGCTAGATGAGGAGTCCCCAGGCCTGCTAGGGCTCCCCCACACCTCTGTGTGACCAGGCCTCTGCTCACCTGACCAGCCTCAGCTCCCAGCATTCCCCTCTGCGAACATGGCCCTCATGCCCCACAAAACTGCTTATTCCTGCCTCACACTCCCCGAGAGAACCCTCTCCCTCTCAGGACTTAGTTTGAAAAGCCCTCAAGGAGGGCTTCTCTCACCCCCTCACCCTTTGACCACAGCCCTTACCACATCATGCTGTAACCTTCCATTTCTGAGTCTGTCTTCAGCATGACTGGGGTTCCACCAGTAGGGAATGGGGCTGATTCAGTTTGAGGTCTCCAGGGCCCTACACACGGCCAGGCCCGGAGTACGTGTTTAACAATAAAAGCTGACTTTACCTGGCAGGGTACCCAGGCCTGACCCAGGGTGAAAGGGTGGCTGGCCTGAATTGGGAGATGATACCACCCTCCCCCGCCACACAACCTTCCAAGTCAACTGGCTCCCTCTTTCTGCTCTATTCCCTCCAGAAAATCCTTGTCCTTTTACTGTAGGGCAAGGGGTCAGGGGTCAAATTTATTGCTCAGTTATATCTTTACTGGGTCCACACATGAATTTTAAAAGAATTTGAATTAATTGCCATCATTAAAAAATTGATGGATATTTTTGGATAAATAGCCAAAAACCAAGATATTTCACAGACAAATCCCTATTTCTGGGTCCTCTTGACAAATGGAACTGACTGGCCACCCTGGACCTACATTCTTCCATGGCAATCGCCATAGCTCCCTTTGGAGGAGGCTCTCCAGTAGTGCCCACAACACTCAGCAACTTCACTAATGTCTACTGGCCATGCCCTGGCTTCCCCCAGAATTCTTATGTCATCCTCCTGTCCTATATTGTGTTTCATTCCTTCCTCTCGGAGCGCAGGGGCTACATCCTCTTCATTCCTGGTCTCTCAGCTCCTATCACAGGGCCCAGCACATAGCAGACGCGGGAATGAATGAACACAGCCAAGCAGCGCCTTCTATTTAAACTCAGGTTCTGTCCTTTCTTCAAATCCTTCAACACCAAGCATGAGTCAGAAGAGACCCTGGAGGCCTTATACCCCCACCCTTGCCCAACCCATTCTACAAATGAGCCAACAGAGGCCACACCTGGTTTGGTGTCTGGCGGAGGCAGCAGCAGCTCGCGGAGCTGGGAATCTTTAACATCCTCGATCCAGCGGAGGTCCAGGAGCCGCAGGGCCGGCAGTGGGGCTGAGCCCAGGGCAGAGACGGAAAGCCAGGAGCAGCCGGAGAGCACCAGCTCCTGCAGGCCTGGCGGGTTCAGGAAGCTGGTGCTAGGAGGACTCTGTCCCAGGTCTGTCCCCCACCTCACCCTGTCCTGCCTCACCACCCAGCACTACCTTGCAGTCGGTTCAGAAGCCACATGAGCTGCTTCTTGGAGACACCTGTCCAGCTGAGGTCCAGGGCTCGGGGCTGGCGACGAACCACACCACTGAGCATGGGCGGGGTCAGTGACTTCCGACGGCTCAGGTCCATTCGAGGCCATAGACGCTTGTCATAGCACCTACCAGCCACAAGGGGGAGACAGAGACCTTAGTCCTCAGCTCTCAGGGAGCCCACAATCCTCTCCACACTCAACGTTCACCCTAGCTCTCTCCTGGTCCACACAGACAGCCCGGAAGGCAGGAAGCTCCTGACCCCAGGTCAAAAGCACCGAGTTTGGGGCTCAACTCCATCACTAATTGGATTTGAGACCCTAGGCAAATCCATTCCTCTCCCTGAGCCTCAGAGGCCTCGTTTATAAAATAAAGATGATCCAGACTGGGCCTGTCCCACAGGGCTGCTGTAAGATCAAATGAGGTCATTCGTTCCGGGGCCTTATAGCTTATAAAGCATTTTGCCAAAGACACAAACATCCTACACACTGTTATTTGCTCTTGATCCACATCTGCCCCATCCTGAGGGCCAGCTGCCCAAGGCTTGACTTCCAGCCTGATTTTCTTTTATTTGATTACTGTGTCCCTCCAACTAGAACGTAGGCTCCACAAGGGTGCTTCTGGCTTTCTCCCTTCAGTATGCCCAGCACTGTGCCAGGTGCAGGGCAGGTTATCTGCTGCACATTTGCTGAATGAATGGTGCCGAGTCAGTGTGAACTGCCTGAAGCTTCCACTGAGCACCTCCCACGACACCCTTCCTTTATAAGTTTTCATTTATTCACTTAATCAGTGTTTACAGAAGGCCTGGTAGGTCCCAGGACTAGAAGTTAAAAAGACAAATGAGGCCTGAACAAAGTTCAGGAGGATTCCCAATCCCAGCATTTCTGAGAACTTTGACTGGTCCAACATGCAGTGAATTGCAGAAGCGCTTCCCAACCTTATTTTACCAGGGAACCCTTCCCCACCTCTCCCAAGGTCATCTATTAACACTTTGTGGGCGACTACAGTTCCTCAAGACTCAGTTTGAAAACTCTCCTCCAGTGCAGTTCTCAAAGGCATGTCAGGAGATTCCCACTGGGACAGATGGACTGTGTCAGAAGCAGCAGGGTCGGGAAGGGCCCAGGAAGCTGTATCCGCCCTTCCTCCCACCCCTCATTCGGAAGGGCTTTCCCTTTAAGAAGCTCTGATCCCCAAACTCCACTCATTTGCTCTCCACTTATCTGAAGAACATGAATTTCTCTTTAAATTGATCCCCTCTTTGCACTTTAACTAATATTGTTTCACATAAACATGATAACCTTAGAAATAAACACAATAAAAACAAACCAGGGTTATTAAATTCTAGGCAGGTGTTGCTGTGGCTTTCGGTGACCACCTAAAGACTACTTTCGTTAAACAGAGAGCTAAGTATCATCAGAGAGGTGTTAACGATACAATAGCACCCAATGGAGAGGCTTCCTTTTCAAAACTAATGGAAGGATTAAGCCAAGTTGTTGTGCCATTTCAAAGTGCCAGGCCCACTCCGGAGCCCCGGGGTGACATTTTAGGAAATGCTGGAGGCACAGACACTAAGGCTTCAATCCAAACAACTCCACTCTGTCCCACCTGCCACCTCCTGCCCCTGCTGCCCTTTTCCAGCATTTTAGCCTCTCCCTCTCCTGGTTTCTTCCACTCAACCAATAAACATCTGCAAATCTCTCCAATTCTAAAAAGGAAAAGGAGAACACCACAACCTACCCTCAACCCAGCTTCTCCCCCTACGTCCTGCCCCCTTTCTCCTTCCACTCAGTGAAATCCTGCTCCATCCAAAACCTCTCCCTGCCCACTCTCGAGATCCAGGTCAACTGCCACCACCACCTGGAAGCCCTTCCGGATCTTCCATGGTTATAGGAAACCCTTCCCCCTGGGGGCACACACAGGCCCCCAGTTGTTTCTATATCATACTCCACAAGAGCCAGGCCAAACCAACCACCTGCCTGCCTATAGACACACAGTGCTGTCCGGTGCCAATACATTTTGGCACACATTGCGCCTCTGCCAGAAATGCCAACCAACCCAGATCCTTCAAGGCTCAGCTCCAGTGCCTCCTCTTCCAGGAAGTCTTCCCTGACTTTTCTTGGCTGGAGCTAATTTGTCCCTTTGCCCTTATATGACCAGGACACTGGGTTTAAATCTTAGAGTGGCAGCCAAAGTCACTGGGGACCCTACTGATACTAAGTGTCCAGCCTCCACAGGGCATGGAGCAGTCAGAAAATGGGAGAGACACAGCCAGTCCACAGGAACTGAAGCAACAAGGGACATGATAAGAGTCAATGAAAGGACTGGGACAGGGGAGCCTCCCAGGGAGACAATGCCCAGTCTGAGACTTGAAGGAAGGCAGTAGTTACTCTGGCATGGGGACAGGAGGGAGAGAGCGTGCGTTCCAGATGGGGAAGAACTGGTGTTCAAGGCCAGGACACAGAGACAAAACAGAGAGCTCCGAGAGCCTCAGGCAGGAGGAACAAAGGGCAATTCATCACCTCATCATCATAATGAGATGGATGATGATGACGACGACCACAGCACCAATAACTACCATTTATTGAGGGGTTACTCTGTTCCAGATACTGTTCCATGCATTCAGCCATTTACCTCAAAACAGGCAGAGAAGGTAAATACTGTAACCATCATCTCCTTTGTAGAGTTAAGGAAAATGAGGCCCAGAGAGGTTAAGAAACTTGTTCAAGGTCCCATAGCTACTAAGTCAGGGCTTAAACCAAGCTGGTCAGGATCAAGAGCCTGAACTCTGAGTGGGTGAGGCTGCAGAGGAGGCCCAGCCTAGGGCTGCCATGTCACTGAGGGCTGCAATGCCAGGCTGGACTGTCATGGCCACAGAGCCCAGAGATGAAGAGAGTGAGTGAGCGCCATGGGGATCTAAACCCCAGCTCTGCTACCTCCGTGCTTTGAGTGACCTTAGGCAAGTCACTTGCCCTCTCTGGGCCTCCGTTTTCCAAACCATAAAATGGGATAAAGGCAGCACTTACTTCAAAGGTTTGCTGCAAAAATGAAGGGAGATAGTGCAGGGGAAGTGTTTAGTGCAGTCACTGGGGCACTGTTCATGTCCAAACGTCCAACAGGACTATGGAAGTTCGTGAGGGCGACAGGGAGTCACAGAAGGGTTCTTTCTAACCTGGGGAATGACACTAAGACAAGAGGCAGGAAGAGTTCTTAAAAGGCCAAAGCATGCCATTATGCAGGGGCCGGGGCTGGATGTGCAAGTTCCCTCACCCGCTCACCTTCTCCTTGACTCCAGCCACCCCCAACCAATTCATCACCTTACTACGTCCACCTCCAAAACTCTAAATTCTAGTCCTAAACCTCCCTCTTGCAGAGGCCCTCTGGGGACGCAGAGATGGATCAGACCAAACTGCTGCTAGTAGGGAGCCCACAGCCTCTTGGGCTCCAACCAAAGCCAGTTCTTCCCTCTCAGCTCTCGCGGCTCCCCGATGCCACCACTGACTTCCAACCTGTCCTTCTCCAAGCCTTTACTCCCAACCCCAAGTGGCCCTGACCCTGTGTTCCAGTCCCTTCCTTGCCACCCTCTGCCCACGTCCTCCAAAGTCCCAACCGTCTACCCTGCAACTCCACAACCCCTCCACGCTTCCTCCGCTCACCCTCTCTCACCCCGTTCTTGGTAGATCACCTCGCCTCCCAGTTCCGAGAGAAGATAGAAGCCACCAGACAGGAAACCTCAACTTCCTGCTCTCCCTCCAACAAATTTCTCTCCAGCTCCACCCTCACTCCCTCTTTCCACACTCCATCCTGATTTCCTCACTTTCATTCATTCATTCAACAAGTACTTTTTTAGTACATACTGTTTGCCAGGCGCCATCTTAGAAACTAGGGACAGACCAGCAAACAAACAGATCAAGTCCCTGCCTTGGAGCTGACATTCTCAACCCAGTCAACGTGGCTTTGGTCCCCCCACCATCATGTAGCACAGCCAAGGATACCAAGGCCTCCTTGCAGCAAAATCCAACTGCCACTTCTAGTCCTTGATCTCCTACGACCTCTCGCCAACATTCAACCCTGTTCATCATTTACTCCTTCCTCAATCTCTCTCTGAGGACACCCCTCCACCCTCGATCTCCTCCAAGTCTCTGGCTGCTCTTTCTCTAACTCACAAATACTGACATTCTGTCTCTGCCCTCTTCTTTGAAGATACTACCTATAGGTTAAAAACTCCTCATCTTGGATCTTTCTCTTGAGCATCAAACCTGTACATCCAGCTCTTCTCCTGCAAGCTCTTGACTGGCCCACAGGCCTTTCAGACCAAACGTCAAATCTGAGCACTTCACTTTCCCCTGGAACCTGCTCCTCCTCAGGTATTCCTGAGCTTGGGGAATGGCACTGTTGCCCACTCAGGCTTATGGGCCAGAAACTCAAGAGTCACCCTGCTGTCCCCATAGCCGTTTAGTCACCAAATCCAAGCCATTCTGTTTCTTAAAAAAAGTTCTCAACCCAAATCCCTCCTCTCCATCCCCACTTCTGTGCCCAGGCCTGACAAAGCCTCCTGCCTGGTCCACTGTGCCCCCCAGACCCCTGCTCTGCCCTACCCTGGTCCTTCTCATCGAAAGCCACGATTCTGTTGAGTGTTTAGTACCCTTCAGGTACTGCGCTAAGTGCTTTGCAAGAACCACCTCATTTAATCCCCACAAGATGAGTACTAATATTAACCCTAGAATATAGATGAGAAAACCGAGGCCTTGGGAGATATAGCTATCCACCCATGGCTATACATCCAGGAAGTGCAGGAGTCACAGCTGATGAAACCCACGGGTGGCCAGACTCCAGGGCCTAAGCTGGAACCACAGTGCAGTCCAGCCTGTCTGCTTTGTCCACTTCCAGTCACAAGTCTCTCCTTGAGGCAGAAATCTGGTCCTCTTCAGTTCTGGATCCCACGTGCCAAGCACAGGGCTGGCCTTGATGAAGAGGCCTCAGCAAACATTTCATCAATTAATGCGTGAGGCAGAGGGGGTGGGAATCCCCAGCAACTGTTCTAACTATTTGCTTCTATGTTGTAGGTTAACTGGGAGCTCTTCAAGGGCACAGATCTATGTTCTGAGGATGTAAAAATCTGTGCTTTCACTAAATATTTGTAACTGAGTGACTAATAATGATTATTAAGGCACTAAGTAGTTTCTATTTTCCAGTACTGTCCTCAGTTCTTTATGTATGTTAGCTCACAAAAACACTAGGAAGTAAATACTTTGGTTATCCTGTTTTAACAGATGAAGAAACCAAGGCACAGAGAAGTTAAGAAAGTAGCCCAACGGCATACAGCTCATCAGAAGAAGAATAAGATTCAACCACAGGCAATTTACTTCGAGCCTGCACACCCATCCTCTTAGCTCTACAGCTTCCACAGAGAGCAGAAGGCATGAACTAGCATCCCAGAATCCAAAGGGAAAGGATTCAAGTCTGAATTCAGCCATTAACTTGCACTGTGACTTTACTGCACCATGTCCCTCACTCCCTCACGGCTGTTACTGTGAGGAACCAGTCGGCTCACATTCGCAAAGTGCCCAGCAGGATGCCTGGTCCACAGTAAGCGCCTGGGAAAGAGCCTGAATGTACTCATTTAATACAATATTTCTCGAGTGCCTACACTGCCCCTTGTCCCGTGCTGGGAACGTGAAGATAAAACAGACACAGGATCTGCCCCCACCCCAACAACTGATGGGAACGTGAAAATGAATAAATAAATGAAGGTTTGTCTACATGCAGAAGGCCTCGATGGGCTCTGTGTGGGGAACAGAGTGCTACGGGGGTTTGATGGCGGGGGCCAGGGGTGGGGAGGTTTGTTGGGGGCGGGATCATAGAGGATGACCAGGGGCTTCAGAGGATGCCTGACATTTCTGAACAAACAAGGTTCAGGAAACAGTGGGGATGTGGGGGAAGACAGGCAGAGGGTGTTGGCGGTGGCTCCAGGACATGAAGAAGTTACAAGTGGAGTCAGGAGGACCAAGTATGGCTGTCTCTGAGAGGGCAGGGGCCACCCCAGCAAAGGGCTGTCTTATGCATATGTGGAACCAATAATAAGACTGTCCCCAAGAGAGGGAGTGTGGAAAGCAAATGAGATGACGCATGTACACGAGTTAGCACTATGCTTGGCATGTACTGAACACTCATAAATGATAGTTATTAAGAAGAAAGATTCTGGAGAAAGAGGGCCTGGGTTCAAATTCCTGGTTCTACTGCTTCCTCTCCTTATGACCTTGACCTCAGCTTCATCTGAAAAAGGGAATAACAGTACCTACCTCACAGAGTTGTCATGAGGGTTAAATGAGCTCATAAATGGAAAGCAGCCTGTGCAGAATAAAATGGAAGTTCTCACACTAACATGTACATCCTACAGAAGTATCATCAGTACAAGAATAAGGCCCAAAGAGGATCAGGGACCTGTGGCAGGTCTCACAGCAAGTGAGAAGAGTGTTGGCAGCGGAGCCCAGGCCTGTCCGGGCCACTCACCAGCGGCTCCAAGTCCGGCAGACTCGCATGCAAATGCACAGCTCTCGGGGCCCAAGGTGCTGGAAGACACGAAGCCAGGCAGCGCGGGGCAGCGGGTGGTCGGATCCAGCGGCCAAAGGCAGCGTGTCAGGCTCAGGGCTTCGAGGTGGGGGCCGTACCACATGCCGCTCCAGCTGTGGGGGCCGGGGTGGTGGGGCGGGGCCCAGGGGCCAGCTGAGGAGGGGCCCCCCACTTCCAGGGCGCACAGCCCGCCGCCCCCCGCGGTTCTCCTTCTCGCCCGAGCTGCCCCGGGCTGGCCGTCGCCCATTCCGGGCCTCGCCAGGGGCCTCATCCTCACTCAGCGATGTGCCTGACGAGTCGGAGTCCGAGTCTGAATCCGAGGAGGATGAGGAGGTGTCAGGCACCCGCTCCAGCAGCTGGCACATCCGCTTGAAACGCTCTAGCTTCTCCCTCTGTGGTGACGGGGACGGCACCGCCGGTCCCTCAGCAGAAGCCAAAGGTGGCTTTGGTTTCTACAGGGAGATACGGTGAGGCTGTTCTAGGGCCTGACACACGCTTTCCCACCCCCCTGCCCCTGAGGCATCACCAGGGGATGAAGAACCCAAGGGACAGTCCTAAGTTCCAGCCCTGGCTCTGCTCCCGAGTGATGTGAGCCCTCAGCCAAGTCATGTCCCTCTGGACTTCAGTTTCCTTATCTGTAACATGAAGGTGCTGATTCAAAGAATTAAAAGCCTTATGGGTTTCAATGGGTTATGAATTTCCAAAGGCAGTGAGGTATAGAGAAGTCAAAGACCTAGCTTTGAGTATTGGCCATCAACTCTGTGCGACCTTGGGAGCCCCTGCCTCATTATCTGGAACATGGAACGCTGGACTAGACAATCCTAAGTGTCTACTCAATGATGTGAGAGTAACAGTGATCATCTGGCCCCAGGCAGAACATCCCGTACTTGCTGACTCATTACATTCTCACAATGATTGAATGTAGCAGCAACTTGGACCACCCTTTTTAGACAGGAGGAAACCGAGGCTCAGAGAGATTAAGGAGCTTGCCCAAGGTTACAAACTGACTAACGACAAAGGTTGGATTTGATTGCAATCAGGCAAACTCTCGCGTTTAGTGTGTCAGTGCAAAGTGATATCTGAATTCTAGCTTTGCTGTGTGACCTTGGGGAAGTATTTTAACCTCTCTGAGACTTATTGTCCTCAAATCCAGGTAAATTTTAGTTTACAAAGCTCATTGACTTGCTTTAGATTTAAACAGTCCTGTGGGATAGGTGGGTAAGGTAGGTAGTATCATCTCTACTTCACAGATGAGGAAACTGAAGCTCAGAACAGCCAACGAGCTGCCAAGACCACACAGGGAATCAGTGGTTGGGCAGGGATTTAAACTCAGTTCTTTCCCCTTTAAGGTTTGGACAGATGAGGCAAATGGGTCAGATGATACTCCAAGGGTTCCTGGGAAGTCGGGAGCTCCTGTGGGCTGGCCCCAACCCACTCTCCCTCTCCACTCTTCCCAGGGGTCCAGATGCCTATTGTGGCCAAGTGGGGCTGGGGCAGGACAAGGTGACCAGGAAGGGACAGATTTCTGTCTCTAGGGTGGAGAGTGAGGCAAGGAAAGGTGGGAGGGGGAAGGAGGAGGTCCCCGGCACACCTCCCAGTTCTCGGGAGGGAGCCCAGGGTGGCAGGACGAGAAAGCCTGGCTTGGATTCAGAACCCTGGGGGGCAGAAGGCCGGGGCCGCCTGGGTCCGATCCTCGGAGGAGGCAGGCATCTCCACCCACCTTCTTCAGGTGCCTCTCTCGGCCTCCTTTCACCTACCAGGGAGGTAAGAGGGAGATATGGGGAAAGGGAGAAACCCCATTAGCCCCTCATTGTCCACAAAACTAAGATCCATGCCCTCCTCTTAGACTACAAATCCCAGAAGCCCCCATCTCAGGGAGAACTCTGAGCATGCTCACCTTGCAATCAGTCTTGGCTCACTGAGCATGCTCTCATCTCCTCTTTCTTCCCCATCAGGCCCTTTCCAGCCCCTCCTTCCTCCTCTGTAGCAGCTAATTTGAGCATGTTCTCTCTCTCCTTCCTAAAACACCCAGGGCTCCCACAGCTTCCCTACCCAGTGCCAGTGGCCCCTTACCTGTACCTCTCCTCCACACTAGGCATGCTCCATCCTCCCTCCAACAACTCTTGAACTACATCTCCCAACAACCCCTGGGGGAACCCACAGAGAACTGCCTCCTAGACCCATCCTCCCCAAAAAAGAACAGGACTAGAGCTCCCAGAATCCCTTGGGCTGGACCTAGTGAGCATGCTCTTTGGCTCACCTTTTTCCTTGGGGTGGGGGGCTCATTCCCTGCCTCCCTCTCCTTTCTTTTGGGGGGCCCAGGCACGTCCTCTGGGGGGGGCCCAGCAGGTAGGGGGCCCTTGCGCCTGGGCGGGGGTGGTGGAAGCGGCGGCTCCTCCGTCAGCTTCCATCCACTCCCCAGGCTGGCGCCCTCCTCGCCGTTGTCAGCCCTGCGGCGGCCTGGTCCCTCACCTGAATCCTGGAGAGATGGAAGCTAGGGGTGAGATGCTGCAGAGCTCCCCAACCCACCGCCTACCCAGAGTCCAGCACCCTGTTCAGCCCCTGCCCCTACCTTGCTGGTCCGGCCTTCCTGGGTGCAGCGAGGGCACTCCCAGCAGTTGGGGATCTCTGCATTGATGACACCCTCAGCCTTTCCCATCTGTCGGCAGAGGGCATGGAGTGGACGTAGCGTGCCAGAGGCAGTGTTCCCACCTTCCTCGCTCTCGGACCATCTGTCCCACCCCAGACTCCAGGGTCCCCAGAGCCATCACCTTTAGGCAGCCAGGGTGGACGATCTCGTTGCAGATTGTACACTCCATGAGGCTCAAACCAAATTTCTCTTCTTCTCCCTCCACTGTGTCTTCCTTCCCAGCCTCCCCACACAAGAGGCACACAGCTGTGTGTGGGAGCACGGGCTGTTGGTGGAGAGGGGGCATCAGGGACCCCAAAGGCAAGAAATAAGGGAAAGACTCTTTCTTCTGGGGACCCTGGCCAGCTGCTGGATGAGGTTCAGAACCCATGGGCCAAGCTTGGTCAAATCCTGATTTTGCTCCTTTTTGGCAGTATGACCTTGGGCAACTGATTTAACCTCAAGTCTCTGTTTCTCCATCTGTAAAATGGGGTGAGGAATTTTTCCCTCACAGGGCTTGTAAGAACGAGACAACACATGAGAGGCATTCGATACACAGTTGTCATCACTGTTGTGACTACTGCAGCTGGATCCACGCCTGTGTGACCCTGACATTGTGGCTGGCTTTGAGAAGGGAAAGAGACTGCAAGCAAATATGACAATAATACTCCAGGTTGGAGGGGATGTGGCAGCAGCTTGGGATGACTCCACGTTTGCTCAATGGGCAGCTAGGGTTGCTCTGGACCCCACAATGAACCTAGTTTTGGCAAGACCCCCGGGAACACTAAATGTAGCTGGCTGATCCTAGGGAAAACAGGAGTAGCCTCAGACAATGTGATCTTGGGGAGGACAGTGGTATTACTGAGTTGTATCAGGGATGCTGAAGGTTGTGAGACAGGCTCAAGGATGAAGGTGGGGAAGGAACAGGAAAGTGAGGCAAGGGTTGGGGGACAAAGGAAGAGAAGAGAGGGGTTGTGGGGTGAAGAGACTAACCAGGAAAGAGTGGCGGGAGGAAAAAAGGGAGGTGGTGGTGTGGGGAGGGGGACACAGGAGGCAGCTGGCTCCTCATGGCTGCTGGGGAAGGGCTGCTCTCTGGGGCCCTGGGAAGCTCAAAGGATGAGGGCTGGGGGGAAAAACCCATGTTTCTCAGATATCTACTGTATGCTGGGACTTGTAGCAGATACATTTAATTCAATTCTATTGTCTAATCTTTACAACTGAACAAAGGAAATATTTCATAGAGAAGATACCTTGAGGTTCAAAGTAATTTGCTCAAGGTCACCCAAAGGATAACTGGCCTCAGATCCAAGACCACTCTGATGGGTGAGAACGAGGCCAAGGAAGCCTAAGACTTATTCACAGGGGCCAGCTCCGGGGGTGGGTCCCTGTGTACCCATACCTCTGAGGGGTGTGAGAGGGGCAGAGCTTTCTAGGGTCTGTGCCTCTGAAAGTTGGGGAAAGTATGAAGGTAGGGACTGGGCTAGATTCTTCTGTGCACCCTATCATTACGCCCAGCTTGGAGCTGAGGACAAAAATGGGCCTGGTGGACACTTGGACAAGTCAGTGAATGAATGCGTGAACACATAGCAACTCTATAGTATACTCTAGGAAGCAGCCACCACCCAAAAAGGCACTTGGGCCAGCTGGGGAAGGAAGGGTGCCCCATGCAGTGGGGGCAGAACTCACGGCAGTGCACTGCCGGAGCAGGCACGACTGCTTCATGCGCCCGGGCCCCCCAAACTTCTTCATGTCTCGGCAGAAGTGGCAGTCCCCGCACTCAGTTCGCACACAGGCCCGGCAGCGACGGCAGCGGGTTCGGCGTCGGCGCGCTCCGGCCCCCGGCCCCCGGCTGCTCGACGACATTGGGGGCGTCAGCAACGCCGAGGGCTGTGGGTCAATGGTGGCAGGGTCAGGTGGACCCACTAGGGCCCTGGCCTGGGAGGCTCCTGGAAGCTCCCCCCAATCCTAGGCAGCCAGAGCATGGCCTCCTACCCAGGGAGACAAGGAACAAGGAGGTCACCCCTCTGCAGGGGCTGGGGGAGCCATTCCCTCTACCCAAGGCCTCTCTCAAGCAGCGCACCTGGCTCCTCTGGGACCCCGAGAACTGGCTTCCTAAACTCACTCTTCCTCTAACCCTTCCTCAGCACCCCCTTGCCTAGCCCAGGGAGGACGAAGGGACACTGGGTCCTCTCCGCTGACATTCCCACACCAAGGCTCCTCGGAAAGCCAGGGGCTCCTTGTCTGTGGAGTTACCTTAGAGACGTCCCAACTCTTCTCCTGTTATCCAAACGTACTATATGCCCCATGCTCTTCCCAAACCCAAATTCCCCAGATTTACCTCCAAGATACCCACAGATTCCTGGGTGGAAGCTCCAGACCTTTTTTTCTCCCTTCTTTATCTCTCTCACACACAACTATCACCCAATCTTTCTTCCCCCAAAACGTAGATATCTTCACCAGATCCAATGGGATCCTTGCCCCGCTCCCCAAAGATTCACCGTGCTGTCCAATTTCCCAGGGCTCTGGGACACCCCTGAGATGCTGCTTCAGAGTCCTTATTCTGCCCAAGATCTCAACTACTCTGCTCCCCACAGAGCTCTCTCTCCTCGAAGACATCCCCCTCTTGGATCTCTCAGGTCAACCTGAGCAATCTCCCAGATTCCCTGGGATTCTAGAATCCAGCCTGACATTCTACAGAACTCAGGATGGGCTCAGTCCTACATGTGCCCCCCTGCCCCCCACCAGCTTCCCAGGCTGCTTTCCAACTCTAATTGTCTAGAATCCCTTGGGCTCCCCTTCCCATGGAAACCAGATCTTCCAGGCTCCCATACAGACTCAGCAGTCCTGGAGGGTCTCTTCATGGCCAGAGTCTTACCCCAGCTTCCCTCTTTCCGGGGACTTCCAGACCCATCCATGGGGGGAAGGGGCCCTCCAACGCTCCAGGGGAGGGGCCCGAAGGGCGGCGACTGCAGGAGGGGATGGGGGTCTGCAAGGGGAAGCAGGGTCTAGGAAGGAAGGCCAGTTCCCCAGGGTTGAGAGGTAACAGGAAAGAGAGCTGGAGATGAGTTTGGAGCAAAAAGAGGGTGAGGCTGGGGGCGGGGAAGGTAGAGAGAGGCCGGGCTGAGGATGAATGGGAGTGGGAGCTTCCCAGGTCTGGGGGTGACGAGGAGCCGCATGAACCCACCTCACACGTGTCCCGGGAGCCATCTCTCCCTTCTCGGCAGCTCCCGGCGGGTCGGCGGCCATCGGCGGCTGGGGGGCCGGGCGGCGCGGGGCGCGGAACGCTCAGAACGCCGGGGTCCACGGCCCCCCGAGGGCGCTCGGCCCCTCCCTCCGGCGGAGGCCGGGACGGCGGCGAGTGGAGATGGGGGGCGCCGGGGGCAAGGCCCTCCCACGGGCTGCGGCGCGGCCCTTCCAGGGGGAGGTCCTGCTCTGGGGGGCTCAGTCCCTCAGCCCCCCCAGACCAACGGGGGCTCCTCGGGCGCAGGGTGCTCAGCTTCTGCCCGGCCCCCACTCAGTCCGGGGTCCGAGTCCCAGCTCCCCTCCCCCCACCCCGCCCCGCCTCTCCCCAGCGCCCCCGGCCCTTTAACTGGCCCCTTCCCGGCCCCCACTGCCCAGGGGTCCAGGGCCAGGCCTGGGCCCCCCCACCGTTTCCGGGGTTCAAGCCCCACCCACCGCCGGTTCCCGGGGAGGGGGGGGTCCCTGTAACCAGCCCCCCTCCCCTGGGCCCGCCCCTGGACTGTGGCCCCCTGCCCTACGGCTACCGGGCAAGCGGAGGGGGGTGAAGGAAGCTGCTCCGGCCCCGCCCCCCAGCCTGTGCGCGCCCCCGCCCTCTCCCCCTCCCCCCAGCGCGCGCGACCCTCCGGAGATAGAGATTTAAATAAAATTTGAATAAATCCCCTTCCTCAAGCAGGAGGTTGGAAGGAAGGGATGGAAGGGGGCAGGGAAAGGGGGAGGGGGCAAGCGGGGTGCCTTAGCCCCCCTGGTCCCCCGGCCCCGCGCTGCTTCGGCCCGGGGCCCTGGCCGCCTCTCTCATCCCTCCTGAGCTCCTTCCTCCTTCCTTCTCTCTTCCCCCTCCCCTCCTCTCCCCTCCCTCCTCCTTCCCTCCTCCTCCTCCTCTTTACTCCCTCCTTCTCCCAGAGGAACCCCGCCCCCTGCCCCCTCCTTCCCCCACCACCTCCACTTTCCAGGACGAACACGCGCAGGGCACAACGGAAGTCGTAGTCCTACGGACCCTGGTGCTACGGTGGGAACAATGGGAGGCTGGGGCCAGCGGGAACTACAAACAAGATGGCGGAGGGCGTGCCAAGCCGGGAGTCGAGGGTGCTGGGAGTTATAGTCCGCTTGCCCTAAGGCTCCCCGTTACAAAGTATAGAGAAGGAGCGGGAACGATGACTACAAACAAGATGGCCTTCTCCCCTGACCCGACCTCCTTCCCAGGCACTCACACGCTCTCCTGTCCACAACCCTCCGCGTGTGTGGTACCTGACGGGAGTCGCAGTCCATCTACTGCCTTCCCGCTGCCATTTCTATTCGTCGGGAACAATGGAAAGGTGAAAAGGAACGAGGACTACAAGCAAGATGGCAGAAGAGGGGCGTACACCTGACTAGTAGTCGATCTTATGAGGTGCGATGGGAATAGTAGTTTTCTAGGCTTCTAGTGTTCCTTAAGAATGGCGGAACCCGGCGGATAAAGGGACTACCATAAAAATGGCAGGTTACCTAGCCTCTCCCCGTCGCCTCATTCTACCACCTTGGGCACCTCGCCCGCCTGTAATATCCAAATCCTCATCCCGGTAGCGCAGAGCCTGACGGGAGTTGCAGTCTTCCCGGCTCCCCTCTGTTATCTTCGGTCGAGACAATGGAAGGGGAGAGGGGCGGGGACTACCAGTAAAGATGGCGGCCGAAGGAAAGGGGGAGACGGCGACCTGGGATTTGTAGTCCACATGCTAAGGCTACTCCCTGCGGAAACGGGAGAAAAGACTACAGTAAAGATGGCGGCGCATCACTGGCACTCTGCGCCGGTGCCTGCTGGGAGACGTAGTTCCTTAGCTCTACAGAGAAAAGACGTGAGCTGTTGAAATGTGCATCACCGCGGACACGCCAAAGTGCGAGCCGACGGAAATGGAGAGTTTCTTTCCTTGTCTCCCCACCACCCGCTTTTGAACAAGGTGCCGGGAAATGTAGTCCCACAACTTCACGCGCTGGTGGAGGGGGAGAATTTATGTCACCAGTGGGTATCGGTGCGGGTAAGGGAGAGAGACGTCCGGGCGATCCAGGAATATGTAATGTTCGCCTCCCCCGGTGGCGAGGACTTCATATTTCAGAGTAAGGCTCTTAAAGGAAAGCAACAGTAATCAGCCTTGTCGCGACAAGGGAGGCGTGGTTCTCGCCGAAAGTCCCGTCACACTGTCATCCCTCGGAAAGCTTGGGCGCCACACACACACGATGCTTGTCGCCCCCCAAACCTCAGGGAATCAGTATCTTCCAAGTCGTGAGGGCTCCAGGGCAAAGACTCCGGAGTCTCACAAAATCCCCGCCCCCCTTGGGAAGTCACCAAACCTCGGTTTTCTCTTCTGAAAAATGGGGATAATGATACCTACCTCGAAGCAGATTTTGGAGTGTTAAGACAATGTTCACGAAAGTGCCCAGCTCAGGGCCTGACACGAGCCACGTGTTGGTAGTTCCTCTTTCGAGGTCCCTTCCAACCCAGCTGTTCTGGGATCGCAAGAATCCATCATGCCGGAAGGAGTTAGCTCCTGAGAGAAAGTGGCGGGCAGTCTAACCCCAGCTTGAGCTCAACCTCCCCACCCCATAACCCTCCTCATCTGGTTCCTCCAGCGTCGACTACCGAGCACTGCTCCCAGGGGGCGCCCATTCTCCATTTGACTGAGGTCCTACAAACCGGCCAGATTCCTCAACCTAAAGTTATAGGCGCTTCACGTTGCCCAGCCTCATCTCCAACCAGCCTTGGAGGCAGCCCTCTAGACACCTCAACTGCCAGACACCTCAAATACCTCCACCCTCTGTGCCTTCTTACCTGCCTTCTTGATCTTACTCCTCTTCCTGGAAAACTATTCAGTTTTGACCCCAAGGCAGCCAGCACACACACCCCCCCCCCCCCCCCCCGCCCCGTGGAAGACCTGGTGGGTGTGGTTTTTCTGTCAGGGAAGTCAACCCAGTGTAGTGTGAAGTACTAAATTTGCAGGGACTGACCTCAGGCTGAACTGAGGCTCCCTCTAGCTCACACTTTATCAGTTAGGAAATCCTTGGCTCCCAGAGGATTTTCTCCTCTACGTCCTCACTGCTTTAGCTTTAACTTGCATGACTGATTCAGGGCTTTCTCGAGAGCTGTTCCCTCTGCCTGTTATGCCCTTCCCCTCCTCCCCGGTCTACTTCTCCACCCAATTAACTATTCATACTTCAGGTATGTTTATTTATTTTATTTTATTTTTTTTTAGCAGGAGAAAAATCAAACAAAGCTTTGTAACATGTATACATGGGAGAGACCCGGGGAAACTGAGTATCTCTTGACAAAATGGCAGAGGTTCTCCTCTTAGACAAATGAGGATATTGGGGGTTGGGTCAGCAATGGGAGATTACCAGAAAAGCACAGTAAGGTAATTATGCAGATTTAAGGCCTCACCTTCCACACTGACAAGTTTCTAGAGGTGAGGTCATCCACCCCTCTTCCCAATACAGAGGAGATACCTTTACAAATGGAGATTTTCCTTACAAGTGTAAATGTCTGATAAACAGAACTTTGATAAGAATGGGCCCAGCAAAGACCCTCCCAGTCTATCGATACCCAGAGTTATCCATGGTGACAGCCTGTCCCAGGGACAGGCCTTCCATCCCAAATTCCTTCAGATTGTTAGTGGGGGCGGGGCAGGTCAAAGCCTCCTTCAGTGATAATAAGGTAAAGAGACACATCTTGAGGTGGCCGATTCTGGTCCCCACAGTCCCGCCTCTGAAACTAAGTTTCACAGTCCTTTTGAAACTTAAAGAGTTTCATAGTCCAGAAGCTGAGTTGGTAGATTGTTCCATCTCCCTGAACACATTTCTTAGTCCTGATAAGAGATCAATTTCTGAGTTCAGAGGACAGCCAGTTCAGGAGACTTCTAGATGTCAGCATTGAAGCATCTTTTGCAGCTTAAAATGTCTCTGATGATGTCACCAACAGGCATGCTATCGTGGTGATCTCTCTTAAGTTTATATCAAGTTATCCAGCTCCGGTTTGCAGGGCTTCAGGAAAAGGGGCCAGTTCAGGTCTCAAATTGAAATGATGCGAAAATTGAAAACGTTAGTTCAGAGATTTGTAGCCAGATATTTTAGGAGACTAGAAGAATTCAGGATCCATTCCAGCTTATAGGTAGAAAACAAAAATCTCAAAAACAAAAACAATGAACAAAACTAGGATCTAATATCCACAAATGTGTACTATAGTTTCCACTGAAACAATTTTTCCCTCTAAAATCACCCTCATATTTACCAAAAATAGTCAAATTAAGACTAACTAGTTTGTAAAATGTCTAGTTTCAATAAATTTGGCCCACTTATTTACATAAGTACAGCAAGAATAGCAATTGATCATATAGGCTGTTTTAAATCTGCTTTGCTGGAACTTTTTATAAGGAATCTCAGATTGAACTTCAAAGCCCTGTCAAGGCCAGGAAAGCCAAGCCAGGATTTTGTCATCAGACTTTGCCTGTAATACCTACAGATTTGGGTGAATTCCTCTGTTCTCAAGGTCCCCCTAAATATTGAGGTTCCTTGCACCTGCCAGATAAGTGACATTCCTTACTCATCCAGTAAGTGTTGCTTGGAACACTAGATAAGGTACCAGGCCAATATTTCCACATGGCTTTATTCCATAAAGTCCAATCTTTGTCTCTCACAACTGTCTTGTCATATCTGAGTCTGTATGCCTTCTAAATATGACATCTCAGTCACAGTTTTGGTAATATAACCAATGTTTCCAATTGTGTCCTGTAATAAGGAGAACAGATTCTTATTGAACTTATGCAAATACCTATGTTGCCATGACATAAGAATGTTCACTTACTAAAAGTTTCCAAATTCTGGAGGGATCAAGTAGAGAGAAAAAGATAAATGTCTCAATTCTGCTTACAAAGGTATAATTCACCAAATTACTATAAGCCACAGTTAGCTTGAGAGAAAAGAGAAAAAGTTTTCCTTAAATCTGAAAAAATAAAACATTAAAAAAATCAGCAATATTTCAAATAAAAATCATAAAAATTATAACCATCCTCATCAGTTCATTCAGTCCTGTGTAATACATCCTTGATCTTAATCTTCTGTTAGCAGTTTCATAAAATCATCAGTTTCTCCGTTAGAGTTCTGTAATTTCTTACCCAGTTCAGTTTATGATCTGAAAGGTTATCAGAAACCTGTATTCTAGAGTAAGCGCCAGAGTCCTTTCCATAAATCTCTCTGAAGACGAAACCAGGTCTCTGTTTACATGCCACTGTCCCAGTGAAGTCTTCCTGTAATTGCCAGATGAGGTTCATTTATTGACTTTTCCAGTAGATTGTAAGTTTTTATGAGGAGTCAACCTCACATGTTATTAAGTGCTTTCAACATCTCATTTGATCCTCATAAGAATCCTATGAGGTAGAATGCCATTTTATACATGAGGAAACTGGGGCCCAGAATGGATGAGTGGTAGAACCAGCATTCAAACCTAAGACTCCAGAGCCCATCCTCATAGCTACTGCAACATCCACAAACTGATCAAATCCAGCCCATGCATGTGTTTAGTTTGGCATAGCAACAACAAATTTTTCGTGCAAAAGTGGATTTCCACTTTCACCTGAAGTTCTGAAATCTAGCAACACTGAATCTGCATTCCTTGAACAAGAAACAGCTGGAGCTGGGCAGTGGCTGCCCTTTTTGGATAAGACACGTACTCACCGTTTCAACACAGTCCCCACCTGGTTTGCTTCAGTTCTAATGTAAGCATGATTGACCCAACTCCATTAACTGAAACAATCAGAATAAGCCTATTGATGGTCAAGACCATTTCTAACACTGTGTA
This sequence comes from Tapirus indicus, assembly GCA_031878705.1. Taxonomy (NCBI): domain Eukaryota; kingdom Metazoa; phylum Chordata; class Mammalia; order Perissodactyla; family Tapiridae; genus Tapirus; species Tapirus indicus. The sequence continues at coordinate 121,337,580 of CM062922.1, read as the reverse complement.
TAGCACCTCAGTGCCAGGAGCTGTGCCTGCACACACAGCTGGGTGGGCAGGGGGACGGCAGAGTGAGATTGCATATAAGGGTATAGGGAAACTTTTACTTTTCACTTTATAACCTACTCTACAGCTTGAAATTTTTACCATGGAGAGATATAATTTATACACTTTAAACATGAATTGAAAATACTATAATCCAGCCATGTTGACATTAAAATAAAGACGTCAGGTATATAAATATAAAGACAAGTCAGACAAATATAAAGTCAGACCTTCTCAGACATAAGTGAACTCATGGCATATAGCACCTATGAACCCCTTTTCATTTGTACAAAAATGATGTTTGGTTTCTGTCAACTTTACGCATTTTGTTTAAGAACTTTTGCAAGGATGGCTTAAGACCACTCAGTGGTGGTAGTTTCCTGTGTGAGGGCTTGGGCCGTGGGGTTGCAGACCAGTTTCAGAAACAGGTCAGACCAGTCTCCAGTGAGGAGCTCCTGAAAAGTAATGGAGGACACCTGCCTCCTTTCAGAACTGTCTGCACCCTTGGAATGAGTGCACTGAATTCAGGAGCTGCAGCAGCCCGTTTATCCCGAGGTTTCTTTTTAGCACTGGCTGCTCGTCCTTCTCAATCTCTTCTGGATCTCTCTAGAAGTTCATAGCTTCTATATCAGCCAGGGTAGCCTAGGTTATTCTGCAGTAACAAATAACACCAAAGTTTTGGTGGCTTATAACAACAAAGGTCTATTTCCTGCTCATGCTGTAGGTCTAGTGTTGGTCAGTGGGGGAGGTCGGTTCATTCTAGTTATTCAGAGAATAAGGCTGAGGAAAGAAGCTCCATCCAAATATGAGCTTCTATGATCACCATCCAATCATGGATGAATAGGCGGAGGAGGACTTGGTGAAACACACACTGGCTTTTATAACTTCTGCCCAGAAGTAACACATGACAGTTCTGCTCACACTGCATTGAGCAGTCCATAGCCTCGCCTAATTTCAAAGGAGGCAGAAAAGGGAACTGTCCACATGCCTGGAAGGAGAAAAACTGGAATATTTGTGAGCAGTCCTAATGACAAGGACAGCTTCCTATGGGTCCCAGGAGAAGTTAGTGCTGCCACATAGAGGATTTTCTGGGCAAGCACCCACTACAAGACACCCACTCAGTGAGCTCTTTTGTTGTCACTTGGTGTGGCAACACCCATATAAAGCAGATAGGAGTCTGATATATACTGAACTATGGTGGGGAAGTAAAAAGAAATGCCTCTGTGAGAGGTTCATGGTCAGTCCTGGGATCAGTAATCACAGAAAGCAAGCCTCCCAAAAAGCTGCCTGGATTTGACAGGGGAAGATCCCAGAAGTAAGATGCTCAGCAATGCGTGTGGTTTCAGGTGCCCACAGAACACTTCAGTAGAGCTCATTGGCTAGTGTTCCTGGAGGATCCTGAACCTCCTCAAATTTATCATGTAGATAATATGATGTTTCTTTTTGCAAACGTTCCCTTCCATTTGGGAGCAGGATCAATGCTATAAGTGGGTTCCTGCAACAAGGGCTCTGGACATTGTAAAAGTTTCGCTTTTTAAGATAGTAAATTGTATTTTTTTACCACAACTAAAACTTAAAAATATATACTTTTAAGTTTTCCCTTAAGTTACTGTGGGAACTAGGGGCAACACAGAATGGACTTCTCTCTAGGTGGAATGGAAAGGGCATGATCTGGCACCAAAAGACCCCAAATAGCTAAAGCAATCCTGGAAAAAAAGAACAAAGCTGGAGGCATCACAATCCCTGATTTCAAAATATACTATAGAGCTATAGTAATCAAAACAGCAAGGTACTGGTACAAAAAGAGACACACAGATCAATGGAACAGAGTTGAAAGCCCAGAAATAAAACCACACACCTATGGACAGCTAATCTTCGACAAAGGAGCCAAGAACATACAATGGAGAAAGGGAAGTCTGTTCAATAAATGGTGCTGGAGAAACTGGACAGCCACAAGCAAAAGAATGAAAGTAGACCACCTTCTATCGCCATACACAAAAATCAACTAAAAATGGATTAAGGACCTGAAAGTGAGACCTGAAACTATAAAACTCCTGGAAGAAAATATAAGCAGTACACTAATTGACATCGGTCATAAAGGGATCCTTTCGGATTCCATGTCTACTCGGACAAGGGAAACAAAAGAAAAAATAAACAAGTGGGACTTCATCAGACTACAGAGCTTCTACAAGGCAAATGAAACCAGGATCAAAATGAATAGACAACCCACCAGCTGGGAGAAAATATTTGCAAATCGTTTATCCGACAAGGGATTAATCTCCATAATATATAAAGAACTCACACAACTGAGCAACAAAAAAACAAACAACCTGATCAAAAAATGGGCAGACGATATGAACAGACATTTTTCCAAGGAAGATATACAGATGGCCAACAGACACATGAAAAGATGTTCAACATCACTAATCACCAGGGAAAAGCAAATCAAAACTATGTTAACGTATCACCTTACATCCGTTAGAATGGCTGTAATCACCAAGACAAAAAACAACAAATGTTGGAGAGGTTGTGGAGAAACGGGAATCCTAATTCACTGCTGGTGGGAATGCAAACTGGTGCAGCCTCTATGGAAAACAGTACGGAGATTCCTCAAAAAATTGAAAATAGAAATACCTTATGATCCAGCAATCCCACTATAAGGCATCTACCCAACAGACACGAAATCAACCATCCCAAGAGGCTTATGCGCCCCTATGTTCATTGCAGCATTATTCACTATAGCCAAGAAGTGGAAGCAACCCAAGTGTCCCTTGACTGATGGTTGGATAAAGAAGATGTGGTATATATATACAATGGAATACTACTCATGCATAAGAAAAGACACAATTGTCCCATTTGCAACAACATGGATGGACCTAGAGGGTGTTATGTTAAGTGAAATAAGCCAGAGACAGAAGGACAAACACCACATGATTTCACTCATATGTGGAATATAAACTAACACACTGACAGAGAGAACTGGTTGGTTACCAGGGGGAGTGGGGAGTGGGCACAAGGGTTGAAGGGATGCATCCATATGGTGATGGACAAATAATAATGTACAACTAAAACCACACAATGTTATAAACTATTAAGACATCAATTAAAAAAAAAAAAAGAAAGGGCATGATCCTTTCTTGAAAAAAGCTATTTGAAAATAAAATCTAGCTAAGAGATGAGCCAAAATAAAAAAAGATTGTTGGTTACCATTGAAAATATTTGAATATCCATCTAAGACTAAACAAGGAAATCAGGGCTGCAGAATAGAATATACTATAAATGTTATAAATATTAGTAAACTAAAAATAGTATTATAACAAAAATCTGGACGTAAGGGAAGAGAGTGAGAGAAATATTAGGAATTAATTGGGAGTGGCTGATGTGGCAGGGAGTTAACTAGCCATATCTACCTTTAAAACACATGATTAATAAATAATAGTGAGTCCATCCTCCATGTTTTTCAAAGTCTTTTTTTCCTAAACTTAGAGGAATCTTGTAGAAAATAATGTCACTTTTCATTTATCTGAAGTTCAACCATTCTTTCAGTTTCACTTGCATTTCTTTTTCTGTTAAATTCAAATAAAGTTTAATGTAACGTTTTTGTTTTAAAATAGGACACAGAATGAATTGATTGCTATAAACTTTTTCCCATTTCTTCACCTATGAGATGTGTAGAATGATGTTCACCAAATGTTAATACAGTAATAGCTATTTCTGGGTGGTGAAATAGGGTGGTTGGTTTCTTCTTTGTTCTTTTCTGGTTTGCTTGAATTTTTGTAATGAACAGGTGTCATTTTAACAAAAATGATAAAGTCATTAGTCGTTTAAATGTATATATTTTTTGTTTGTTTGTTTGTTTTGTGGGGAAGACCAGCCCTGAGCTAACATCCGTCGCCAATCCTCCCCTTTTTGCTGAGGAAGACTGGCCCTGGGCTAACATCGTGCCCATCTTCCTCCACTTTATATGGGACGCCGCCACGGCATGGCTGACAGGCAGTGCGTCGGCGGGCGCCCGGGATCCGAACTCGCGAACCCCGGGCTGCCAAGCGCGGACTAAACCGCTGCGCCACCGGGCGGCCCCTAAATATATATTTTTAAGAACGCAATTACAGACGATAGACATTTTTCCAAAGAAGATATACAAATGGACAATAAGTACATGAAAAGAGATTCAACATCAATAGTTATTAGGGAAATGCAAATCAAAACCACGATGAGATACCACTTCACACCCCTTAGGATGGCTATTTTTTAAAAACAAACAAATGGGAAATAACAAGTGTTAGTGAGGATGTGGAGAAATTGGAATCCTCATGTATTGCTGATGGGAGTGTGAAACAGTGCAACCACTGTGGAAGACAGTATGGCAGGTCCTCAAAAACTTAAACATTAAATTAATGTGTAATTAATTAAACAGAATTAAACATAGAATTGCCATATGATCTAGCAGTCACACTTTTGTGTATGTACCCAAAAGAATTGAAAGCAGGGACTCCAAAAGATGTTTGTTCACATATTGATAACAGCATTATTCACATAGCCAAAAGGTGGACACAAACTAAGTGTTCATGGATAGATGAATGGATAAATAAAATGTATATACATGCAATGAGATATTATTCAACCTTAAAAAGAAATGAAATTCTGATACATGCTACAATGTGGATGAACCTTGAAAACAGTATGCTAAGTGAAACAAGCCAGACACAAAAGGACAAATGTTGTATGATTTCACTGATATGAGGTACCTAGAGTAGTAAAATTCATAGAGACAGAAAGCGTAATGGTGGTTACCAGGGCCTGGGGGAGGGGAATGGGGAGTTATTGCTTAATGGGTACAGAGTTTCAGTTTGGGAAGATGAAAAAGTTCTGGAGAGGGATGGTGCTGATGGTTGCACAACAATGTGAATGTACTTAATGCCAATGAACTATACACTTAAAAATGATTAAAATGGTAAATTTTGGGCCAGACCCAGTGGTCTAGTGGTTAAGTTCAGCACATTCTGCTTCAGCAGCCCAGTTTCAGTTCCCAGGCATAGACCTACACCACCCGTCTGTCAGTGGCCTTGCTGTGGTGGCAGCGCACGTAGAAAAAGAGGAAGATTGGGGCTGGCCTGGTGGTGTAGCAGTTAAGTTTGTGCACTCTGCTTTAGCAGCCCGGGGTTTGCGGGTTCAGATCCCAGACTCAGACAGACACACCACTTGTCAAGCCATGATGTGGAGGCATCCCATATAAAGTGGAGGAAGATAGGCACGGATGTTAGCCCAGGGCCAGTCTTCCTCAACAAAAAAGAGGAGGATTGGCAACGGATGTTAGCTCAGAGCTAGTCTTCCTCCCCCCACAAAAAAGAGAAAGATTGGCAGCAGATGTTAGCTCAGGGTGAATCTTCCTCAGCACACACAAAAAAAGGGGAAATTCTATGCTATATATATATATATATATATATATATATTTTTTTTTTTTTTTTGGTGAGGAAGACCAGCCCTGAGCTAACATCCATTGCCAATCCTCCTCTTTTTGCTGAGGAAGACTGGCCCTGGGCTAACATCCGTACCTGTCTTCCTCTACTTTATATGGGACTCTGCCACAGCATGGCTGACAAGCACTGTGTTGGCGGGCGCCCGGGATCCGAACCCGGGAACCCTGAGCTGCCAAGCGTGAACTAAACCGCTGTGCCACTGGGTCAGCCCCTTATACTATGTATATTTTACCACAATAAACAACAACAAACCACTATACTGTAATAAGGGGGAAAAGAGAATGTAATTGCAACAAGTTTTCTAGTTTAGAATAGATACAGAAGATACGGGTTTAAATCATGCAGTGAACTCAGTGTATTACCTGGAAATGTCAGTGACTAATTGCCTCAAGTAACTCAAAGGAGGTTTCAGAAGCACTTAACTGTTTCTCCAAATTGTTTTTTTAGTTATGTTAAGAGATGCAATCACCAACTGCCCTGAACCAGTCCAAACCCCAGTAAGAGCAATGCCTGTGCATCTTGGGCTTAGAAGAGATTACCTTTGCTTTGTTTTAATGTTAAGACCTCTGCCCCAGGAGGAGTTTAGGCTTTATTACCATAACATGTGACATATGTATGTGGAAGCACTTTTTCCAACTGACCCTGTGTGAGCAAGTACTCACCTTTCCCTTTTGAATATTCATTCCCCATCCGAAATAAAAATCTGCTTTCCCTTGCTCAGGGAGCCACAGCTTTGGGAGGGATTCCCCATGGTCTCCTTTATTTGCTGCAAATAAATTTTACTTTGTCTGACAACTACTTCTGGTGAAGGCTTTGATTTCAACTCACCAAGAAGCGGACCCACTTTGGTTCAATAACAGAAGTTTTTCAAACTTATGTTCCAATCACTTTCCACTTTCTTATAAAAATAGAATAAATAGATGTAATTGTGGCTTAAAAACAAACTAGTATGGAATGATTTTGAGCAACATTGTTCAGTGAAAAAAGCAAGGTGCAGAGAGCAATGTGTGTACTTTGCTATTGTTTGTTTTAAAAAGGCAAAAACCAAACATGCATATTTCATCAAATATACATAAAATGTCCTTGAAAGTATTCAGAAGAAACAAGTAACCGTGGTTGTCTCCAGAGAGGGGATATGGGTGGCTGGGGAATGGAGGTGGGAGGAAACACTTTCACTGAACAGATGCCCTTTGGGTCCTTTTGAATATTGAATCAGACAAATGAATTACTCATCCCAAAATGACTGCATTACCTTTGTAGAGAATCACACATGATTATAATGAATCAAATGATGGTAAAAGCTTCCTGGAGATTTCTGATAAGTACATCTGGTTGGTTGATGACCACCACCATTGGACTGAATAAATGGCTATTAAGCACTCTTGTATGCCAAGCCCCATGCTAGGCAGCTGTGATGCAAAATTCCTTGCCTAATCCAGAATGAGGAGGGAGCCTCAGGCCTCTGTCTATCTAGAGATTAGGGTTTGGGATTTATTCTCCCCATAATCTAGGATCTGAAAGACTGTGGCCTCCTGCATCATACTGCATCTTTCCAAAGCTCCGTGGAGAGCCCTGAATCCCCATGTAACACCTCCACCAGCTGCTTCTGGGCTCCCTGCCTCCATCTTCTTTCTGAAATGGGCCCAGCTTCCCTATCCCTCTAGGTCCAGGGCAACCTCTAAACTCGAGCCAGTCCTTTGCAGATACGAGTGACCTCTGAGGGCTCAGATTTGCTGCTCCCCAAAGCTGTCTCATCCACTAGAATGATCTGAATCCCACTGGCTTGGTTAAGCAGGGGTCACAGGTCAGCTGCCTCCCAAGCCTGATTCTATCCTCTCTCCCTCCCTCCTTCCCCACTACCTCCTTCCCTCTATCCCTTCCTTTCTTCCTTTCTCCCTCCCTCCTTCCCTCTGTTCTTCCCTTCCTTTGCTTTTTCTTTCTTTCTTTTTTTTTTTGTGAGGAAGACTAGCCCTGACCAAACATCCATTCCCAATCCTCCTCTTTTTTGTTGAGGAAGACTGGCCCTGGGCTAACATCCGTGCCCATTTTCCTCTACTTTATATGGGACGCCGCCACAGCATGGCTTGACAAGCTGTACGTCTGTCCGGGCCGGGGATCTGAACCTGTGAACCCAGGGCCGCCGAAACAGAGCACGTGAACTTAGCCACTATGCCACCAGGCCAGCCCCAGCTTTTGCTTTTTCATATTTATGGTTATCTTTCCCCATCTGAAATGTTTATTTTTCTTGTTATTGTCCTTTCTAGCAATTAAAATACAGTCAATATGCAACAGCTTTAGATTCTGTATGTTCTTTCAACTTTCAGTGTATGATTTTTAGCTTCAATTCGCTTTGATTTTTAACTCTTATGGAAAATTTCAAACACATATAAAGGTAGAAGAGTATAATGAACCCCAATATCCATGTAACTGTTACCCACTTCAACATTTATTAATATATGACTAACCCAGTTTCACCCATACCCCCATTCTTCCCTCTTCCCCTCCCCCATTCTATTATTTTAAAGCAAATCCCAGACATCATAACATTTCACTTATAATAATATCCTTCAGGATATACCTCTAAGATATAAGGAATCTTTTTTTTTTTTTTTTTTGCTGAGGAAGATTAGCCCTAAGACAACATCTGTGCCAATCTTCCTCCACTTTATATGTGGGATGCCTGCCACAGCATGGCTGATGAGTGGTGTAGGTCTGTGCCTGAGATCTGAACCTGCAAACTCAGGCCACCTAAGCAGAGCGTGCCAAACTTAACCACTACACCACGGGGTTGGCCCCAATTTTCTTTTTTTTTTTTTTAACATAACCACAGATATTTGTCACATCTACACAGATAATGGTAATTTCTTAATATTATCTAACACACAGTCCACATTCAAATCTCCTGGATTATCTCATAAACGTCTCTTTACAGTTGGTTTATGGAAATCAGAACCCAAACCAGGTCCACATATTGCATTTGGTTGTTGAAATAGGCAGCTTCTGATATGGCTCCAGACGATCCCTGCCTCCTGACATTCCCCTCCCCTCGATGTAGACCAGACTTAGTGGCTTGCTTCTATAATGAACAGAACCAGCAAAAGTGATGAGATGTCACTTCCAAGATAGGGCTATAAAAGACTGTGATTTCCATCTTCTCAGCACTGTCTCTGGCTCTTCTCAGCTTCTCTGATGAAGAGGACGTCATATTGTGAACTGCTCCATGGAGAGGTCCACATGGCAAGGAGCTGAGAGCAGCCTCCAGCTAACCACCAGGGAAGGACTCAGGCCTTCAGACCAACTGCCTTCGAGGAACTGAATCCTGCCAACTCCATGAGAGTGAACTTGGAAGCAGATACTCCTGCCCCTGAGATGACTGCAGCCCTGACCTTGATTGCAGCCTTGTGAGAGCCTCTCAGCTCAGATTCCTGACCCACAAAAACTGAAATAATAAATGTTATTTTAAACCACTAGGCTTTGGGGTAACTTGTTACACAGCAGTAGATAATTAATCCTGTGGTTATGTCTCTTGAATCTCTTTAATCTACAACAGTTTCCCTATCTCTTGTGTTTTTTTCTTGCCAGGCCTGGTTCTGTATAGAAGACAGAGTTGTGTGTATTATTCAGTGTCCCTTAAAGTAGGACCCAGAATCCCCTGGGAGATGGGGTGGGGGTGGCCCCTATACTGAAAATGCAGATGCCTGGGCTCCTTGGGACCTACTGAATCTGAGTGGGGACCAAGAATCTGTATTTCTAAGAGCATCCGAGAGGAGTCTTTTGTCCACTGAAGTCTGGAATCAGATATACTTGGTTTGAAGACCTGGCTTTACCACTAGCTGTGGGGCACTGTGTGACCTCCTCGCTCTGAACCTCAGTTTTCTCATCTGTAAGATATATGATTCTCATAGTATTTACCTCATAAGATGTTGTGCCTAGCAGCTCCCTTTCCCACTCTCTTGATTCATGGATTTGCTCTCTTCTGTGAGAGAGAAAGGGAATGGGTTGTAGGTAGAGTGGGGAATTGGGCCTAGGCATGGTTTTGCACAACTCCTCACACACTCACTGTTACTGATAAGCACAGACACACTTAAGTCCGTGCACAGGAGAGTCAACTGGGTTTTGCAGTTTGCCAAACAAAAGTTTCTTCTGCATGCTAATTTTCACATAGCTAAAACAACCTAAACTATATTTATGGGAAAATCAGCTCAACTGAATATAAAATGTTGAAGATGTGAGAAATTCTAGGGAGTCTGAAATGTTAAAGACGCTTTTGTTTCCATGTTTTGAATTGTCTGGATCCTTTCTGCAAATTGCTACTGAGTCTATGTAATTCAATTGCTCCTCATTTTTATGCCATATATTTCACACAGTCCTTGTTTTAGTTATCTATTGTTTCCCAAATTTAGTGGCTTAAAGAACAATAATCATTTACGATCTCTCACAGTTTCCGTGGGTCAAGAATTGAGTCAGGGCACAGCAGGGATGTTTTGTGTCTGCTCCACCACGTTTGGAGTCTCAGCTCGAAGACTTGAAAGCTGGCGACTGGAATCATCTGAAGATTCATTCACTCACATGTGTGGCTATTGATGCCGGCCGTTGGCTGAGGGCCTAGCCTGGGGCTGTCAACCAGAACACCTACACATGGCCTCTTATGTGGCCTGAGCTTCCTTACAACATACCCGGAGACACTTCTTATTACCTAGCCTCAGAAGTCACCCAACATCACTTCTGCCACATTCTGGTCATTTAGTGAGTCACTAGAACCGGCCCACATTCAAGGGCAGGAGAATTCAGGCTCCTCCTTTTGAGGGGAGGCATGTCAAAGGATTTGTGGACATATTTTAAAATCATCATGATACTAATGAAAATATCAGTGGAAGCATAACTGTTCTGTGTTGTGGGGAAGTGCACACCAGTAATCACAAGCAATATTTGGGTGCACTTATGGTTAAAAAAGAGATATCTACTTAACTTTTTTTTATCAACCCTTTACGTTTCACCTTATGCATGTTGTATTTTGTGACTTATTTTAAAGGCTTTCCCTTTGCCCAAGCTTTTATTTCATTTTATTGGTTTCTTCCAGTTTTATTGAGCTGTAATTGACATATAACACCGTATAGCACTGTATAAGTTTGTGTACAGCATAATGACTTGACATACATATATAATACGAAATGATTACCACAATAAGTTTAGTTAACATCCATCACCTCATTACAGAGAAAAAAAATTTTCCCTGTAATGAGAACCTTTAGGATTTACTCTCTTAGCAACTTTCAAATATATCATACAGCAGTATTAACTATAGTCACCATGCTGTACATTACATCCTCAGTACTTATTTATTTTAAAACTGGAGGTTTGTACCTTTTGACCACCCTCACACAATTCCTACACTCCCCACCCCCTCCTCTGGCAACCACAGATCTGATCTCTTTTTCTATGAGTTTGTTTTTTGAAATTCCACATCTAAATGAGATCATAGGGTATTTGTCGTTCTCTGTCTTATTTCACCTTGCATAATGCCCTCAAGATCCATCCATGTTGTTGCAAATGGCAAGATTTCCCTTTTTTGTGGCTGAATAGTATTCCATCGTATGTGTATACCACATTTTCTTTATCCATTCATCTGTCACGGACACTTAGATTGTTTCCATGTCTTGGCTATTATGAATAATGCTGCAAGCCCGAGCTTTTAAAGTATTCTTCTGCTTTTCGTCTTAGTAATTTCGGAGATCTCTTTCACATTTAAATTTTTAATCTATCATTTATTTTTTAAATAGTGTTAGAAGGGGACCTGCCTTAGGTCAGGTTCCTGAAAAATAGCCCAAGATGGGAATTCTTGACCAAGTGACTCGAGAAATATTCTCAGAAGAAGGAGAATGAGGTCATCAGGTGCGGGCACTGAGGAAAAGCTGAGCAAGAATGTGCCCTCAGCTGGTGACTGGCTTCGGTCTGATCCTAGAGAAAGCTCTAGAGCCCAGATTGTACCACCAGTTAGTTCCACCTGGAGGTAAGGGATCTGCCTTTTACACATCTGTGCCAGTCTGTCACTGGCCAAGCTCTGCCAGGAGGAGGGGTGCTGGGCAGTTCTCAGAGGTGGCGGCAGCAAGGGGCTGGGTGCACTGTTGGTGAAGGGATCTGGGCAGGGCATCAGCAGTGTGCACTATAGCTCACTTTTGCATTGCTCAGATCTCCTTGCTTTTCCCCTGAGCTCACTTCATCTGGGTACGGCTTCTCCAGGGTTCTAATTGGTTGTAATTTCTGGGTGAACTGAGAAGAGGAAAATTAGTTCTAGATCCTTAACTGATATTCTTCCTCTGCCACCCACTCATTCTAGCCCTCCCCGTTCCCTTCTACTCCTGGCTTCAGCTAGTATTTCTGCTGTTCTCAATAGCTTGCCTGGTGGGTTGACCCTGACCCTCATCCCTGAAAGGCTGAGTCCCTAGTTACCATGCACTATCGGGCCGAGGCTGTTGTACTTGCCCATTTACAATATAAAACTCAGTATGGGTATCCGGAGATGTCCCAAAGGATCACCCAAGTGCTAAACATATTCTTGACTGCCCCCATTACATAGCAGCAGTCCTACCTCCTGGTGATGACCAGGGTCTGTTACCCCTGCCAGTATGGCAGGTCCTTTCTTTGCCTGCTGGTCTGTTGGCATGAGGAGACAAAAGTGACCAGACAGCAGGTGTAGCTCAAATTTCACTGGGTCTCTTGCCACGTCCCCTGGTGGAAATGTTCCTCCCCACTCTAGGAATTAGGATTTCTAGACACACAGGGCCCAAAGTCGGGGGCTGGAAGCACAAATTCCCCAAGGAGTTCCCTGGGAGTGATGGGAAGTGGGCCATTCTTACTTCTCCTCTTTGGTTCTCAGACTCACATACCCATGTTCTGGAGCACAGCACCATAAAATAGCCATTGGTTTAGGGTGTATAACTCATCCTGAAGGATGCTGTATCCTGTCCAAGCTGGCATCTCAGCCATGCCTTCCAGAGGTGATTCCATCACCCTAAGAGGCCAGCAGCTTCTGGAAGGTACAGCAAATGGTAGTGCATCTTCCACCTACCTTTGTTGTAAAGTGGGTCCCTTGGTCCGAGGGACAGGGAGGCAGGTGTGAATCATTAGCAGCCAGCACTCACACCAGTTGAGGGTAGGTGCACTGCCAGCAAAGGAAATCTGGGTGGGACACCAGCTGCACACCTTACAGGATCTAAGTTAAACTTTTCCATGTAGTTTTCCAGCTGTCCCAATCCTTTTTGTTTTAATAGTTTATCCTCACCTCCCTTATTTGAAATGTCACTGTGTATACGTGGGCCTATTCTTGGTCTTTCTATTCTGTTCCACTGACCTACTTGTCCAGTTCTCTATCACATCTCTATCACACAGTGTTTAATTCAGTATAGTTTTAGGGTTGTTTTTGTTGTTTTGTAGGGTCTACTCATCTGATTAGACTCTGTGCATATGTCACTTCTTGGGGAAGTTCAGGTTACACAGTGGGAGTTCAGTGTGTAATTGCTGAATGGAGGGCAGCCCTGCTGGCTCGCCCTCCACTTACTCCCGGTTTTACAACCGGCACCCCAATCCCCATCAGACTCTGCTCCTGGTCCAGGCTCATTACACCTCTTCCTCCCGCTCTCCTCATCAAGCCTAGGGCTGCTCAGGAAGCAGAGGCGAAGCTTGGCTGGATTCTAGAGGTTGCCAATGGCTGGGTTGGGACTGGTTAGGACAAATGGGCAGAGCACTGCTGAATCTGTGTCTCCCACTCAGTCACTGTGGTGTCCGACCACATGTCCCCAGCGTGGTGGTTGTACAGATATTGGGACAGCAGAGGAGCTACATCTGGGGATGGCAGGGAACAACTCAGACATTGGGGCCAGTCCTGAGTTCAAGGCCCCTATAATTCATTCTTTGTGTGATCTTGGCAAGTCACCAAACCTCTCTGAACTTCATCTGTAAAAGTGAGGATAATAACCATAAAACCTACTTCCCAGTGTTGTTACAAGGATTAAATGAGATAATGTCTATGTATAAAATGGCTGGTAACATAATAGAGACTAAAAAGTGTGATTCTTTTCCTTCCCCTGCATCTAATCTGTGAAATGGGGATAACGGCCCCTTGTTAGATAACCCTGAAAACGCAGGGCGACAAGGGCTGTGGGAAGGGCTCGTAGACTGGAAAGTGTCAAGCCCCAAAGAATAGAGATGGTGATAACCGTAAAACGCCTTGGCTCTTGAGCCTGCGTTCAAATCCTAGCACTTCTCCCTATTAGCTGTGTGACCCTGAACTAATCACTGAACCTTGCTGTGCCTCAATTTCCTCATCTGCAAAATGGGGAAACAGTACTACCCACTCCATGGGGTTCTGTAAAGGACACATGAGTCAATATACAGAAAGAGCTTAGAACTACACCAGGCCCCTAGTAAGTACTCAAGAAATGTGAGTTATGATGCTGACGACGATGATGGTGATGAAGGTTGAGCTGCAAGGCCGTGTGCTCCAGGAGGGCAGGGACCTTCTTGGGCTTGTTTACCACCATCCCAGTCTCTGGAATGGTGCTGTAAAGAGTCATGGAATCAATGAATGGAGTGGGCTGTGATCCTAATCCTGATGATCCCCTGCGTTGGGGCCTCCTTCCATGAGCCCTCACTGCCTCTTCGGCCTGCCACCCCATCAAGACAAGACACTGTGATCAGGCGCTCTTCTCAGCAGACTAGACTCCTTTGCTCGGCTTTGCAGAGCCCCCAGTTGAAACCATTATGCTCCTGCCTTCCTTCATCCAGCACTCCCTGTGGTGTCTCCTTTGTGCACGGCCTGGTGCTGGGGATGCGGAGATGACAAGTCCCTGCCTCCCGTCTGGTGGGGGAGAGAAACTAGGAGACTGAGGATTACAATGCAGGGTGACCAGTAAATGGACAAGGGGGAGCATGGGGGACTGTGGGAGCCCAGAGGAGCCCCCTAACCCAGCTGGGGGCAGAAGAGGTGGGGAAAAGCTTCCCGGAAGAGGGAAAATCTGAATGGAAGGTTAAAATATAAGAAGGTTTGTGTCAGGTGGAGGAGGAGCAGGAGAGCCTTCTGTGCAGGGAGAATGACATGAGAATGACATGTAAGGTGCTGAGCAGGCCTTACAAGTAGGTTGTGTGGCTGAGGTAGAAGGTGGGGAAAAGCAAGAAGCGAGGCGCAAAGCTGTGCAGGGACTGGGGATTGAAGGCCTTAAAGGCCGGGCTACAGAGTTGGGACTTTATCTCCAGGGCACTGGGGAGTCAAGGAAAGGTATAAGGATGGTGGGAGAGGGCAAGGCAGTCCTTGTTCTTCCCTGACCTGTCACATCTCACCAACTGCCAATCTCTCTGGTCTCTCTGCTGGCCTTGTTTGTTCCTGAAACCTGCCAAGCATGCTTCCACCTCAGAGCCTTTGTACTTAACTTTGCCCAGAGAGGTAGGGGTGAAGATTTGCAGTCGGGGGTGGAAATGGGGTTGCGCTTAATATTGGGTCTGAGGGAGGGTCTGGTTTGAACTTCATGTGTATTTGTTCTGAATGGGCCTCATTATGTGACCTGTTGGATGACACTGGGGTCATGCTTGAGTGTCCTGGGGGATGGACAGGACAGACCTCTTGGGAGCATATGTATGGCTGGTGGGGATTGGGCTCCATGCACAGGGTCATGGGGCACTGAGGCTTTTTTTTGCCTTTGGTTGGAGGCATTATGTACCACTGGAGCAACCCTTGAGGGGCCTGGGAGGGGCCTCATAGCAGGGGTCAAGGCACTTGATGGGTGGAGTCAGCAAGAGCCTGGGAGGTGGGAATTATTATCCTGGTTTCCAGATGAGGAAATAAATAGACTCAGAGAGGTTAAGTAACTTGCCCAAGCTAGTGATGGAAAAGGCAGGATTTGCACCCAAGTCTGCTGACTCCTAAGTTGCTGGGATTCCCCCAGGCAACAGCTTCTGATGAAACCAAAACAGAGATGGAGACAAGTGGGCTGCAAGGTGGGGCAGGACAGGGTGGCAGAGCTGATGACCTATGCCAACCTAGATGCCTTGGACAAATGGAGCTGGACCTGGGATGGGGGCCAATTCCTCCAGCTGTAACAGGCACCTGGGGGTCCAGAGAGAGAGAAAGTGAAGCCCCTGAGAGAAGTAGGAGGTGGTGGGGTCGGGTGAGGGTGAGCCTGCCTTCTCGGGTGAGGCCCTGCCCCACGTACACCATTCACCTGTGAATAGCACCAGATCGAGTATCTGCCTCCCTCTTCTCCTCCTCATCTCCTGCCCTCCGCCTTCTTTTCCACTACCTGGCCTGGTCCACGCCTCAGTGCACCCACTCAATGGGCCTAGTCTAATCCCCTGACATCACTGCCTGCCCAGCACAGGCCCTGCCTGGCAGCCCAAGCAGCCCCTGGCCTTGGAGACTCAATTTAGGACCCCCACCTCAGGACCAATCTTTCCTTCAACCTCCTCCCTCCTTCAGCTCACAGTTCAGATCGAAGACACCCCAGATCCAGTCCCACGCTGTGGGGCAGGAGTCTAGGATCTGTCCTGGCCTTGCTGTGTGACTCCAGGTAAGTAGCAGCCCTTCTCTGGGCCTCAGGCTCCTCATCTAAGTCTCCTTGACCCCTACCTAATCACATCAACCTGTTCTGGCTTCTTCTCAGCACTTTGTCACTTTGGGGGATTTTGTTTTTTATCAGTTTACTTGTTTGTTGTTGGTCTCCTGCACCAAACCGTGCACCCGGTGAGGCAGGGACCTGGCCTGCCTTATTACTCACCCTGGTGCCGGCACACAATGGGGGCTCCATCGATATCTGCTGATTGAATGGATACATGAGTGAATGAATGAATAGATGTATCTCCTGCCCTAGCAGGAGGGGTGTAGGCCTTCTCCCTCCACCCCAGCCCTAAACAGGGGAGTTGGGTAGAGCAGTATTCCAGCTCCCAACGGGATGGAAGCAGGGTAGAGGTCTGACTGACCAATCTCTGACTCAGCGGGTGGGCAGGGGCTGAGAATTGAACAACGCTCCCTGATGGAGAGGTTGGGAAAGCTCTGGAGAGGGACCAGAACCCAGCACCTGTCTCCCTATCCTCCCTCTCTGCCACAAGCCTTCTCCAGATGGGGAGGGCCTCAGGTGTGTGTCTGTGTGTCCGTGTGTGCTGCGCCTGGGCAGAGGGCAGCCACTGGCCCAAGATCTCCTGGGATAGCAGGGACTGAGACGTGGTTAGATCTCAGGCCTCCCGACCCCCAGCTGCACGTGTGTCTGTGTGCACACATGTGGCTGTGGTTTGGGTACACCCCATGGATGTACATGTCTGCTCTGTGCATGCACTTCTGGCTGGGCCTCTGGGTGTGGCCATGTGTTCACATGTCCAGGTGCATCTGTGTGGACCCATCTGTGTGGACACAAGTGCACTGGTTTGTCTGGCTCTCCCTGTGTAAGGTGTGTAGTCCTGGCAGGGTGTGTGTGGTACGACACGTGTAGGCATGTCCACTAGAGCGTCAGCTCCACGAGGGCATGGCTTTTTGTCTGACTTGTTCTCTGCTCTGTCCCAGTACCTGGAACAGGGACCAGTGCAGAGTGGGTGTCAATACATACGTGAATGAATGAACATATGAACATGCATTCATATGTCTGGTGCGTGCCCACATGCCAACACGTGTGTAGACGTGAGCACACTCCGGTGTCTAAGAGTGCACCTGGGTGTAGGTGATGTTGCTCACATGCCACCCTCCTGTCCCTTTTCCAAACTCCTCCAGAGCCAGGGCCCAATGCCTAGGTCCCCATGGGGCGGGGCAGGGGGCCGCCTCCTCATGGGAAACTGGATCCCAGGACGTGCAGAGCAGCAGGGAGCAGGGCGGCCCCTTTGTCCCCCGATAATCCCCTCCCCGCCTTTGCCCCGTCCCTCCCAGCAACCAGGGTTTAAGGTCGAGTTTGGGGGCTGTAGGGGACTAGGGTGTCACCTCAGTGTCCCCTTCTGTACCTGACCCCTGCCTCAGGGGGCTTCTGCACCTGCCCTCCCTCCCCAGGGTGTCACTCCTTCCCTCCCTCCTGGGCGGCCCCAGGGCTCAGCCCAGGTATAAAGCCACCTGAGGGGCGGGAGGACAGGTGCCCCAGAACAACCCAGAGACGGCAGAGAGGAAGTTGCTGAGGAGAGAGCATGAGCTGTCCGCTGGGTGAGTGAGGGAGATGGGGTGCCAAGACCAGGAGACCAGGAGGGGAGGGGGTGTGCCAGGGCCCTCTGGCCCCTCTGACTCATGTGCCCAGCTGTCTTCGTATCTACTGGGAACCTCCAAATTCTTACACACAGAAGGCTTCATTCATCCTTCACTCATTCGTTCATTCAGTCAAGAAATATTTACTGAGTGCCTATTATGTGCTCGGTAGTATTCTAAGCATTTGGGGACACAGCATTGAACAAACAGACAAAAATCTGTGGTATCATAGAGATTTCATTCCGCAGACAATACATGTAATAAGTAAATTATAATGTCTGTGTGCTAGAAGGTGAGTACAATGATCCAAGTTTGTTGAATGAATGAATGAATGAAAGAGCCTTCACCTTCAGTCTTCCCTTAAGTTCTGAACTTCCGGGAACTCAGGAAGGTAGAAAGGGGAACAAAGCAGGCCCTCCTGGTTTGCCTCTCATCTCCATCACTTCCTGCTGGTGACCATAGGTGAGTCCCCTCCTCTCGGAGCTTCACACTGTTGGTGAGACATAAACTGGGCCTGATCTTTGAGAGGACAATCCGGCAGCATTTACTCAAATTTAAATGAGCCTACCTTCCAATCCAGATATTCCCACTTCCAACAGTGCCCAAAGAGCCTGGGACGAGGATGTTCACGGCAGCACACATTCATTCAACAAATATTTATGCAGCTCTGTGCTAGGTGCTGGGGAACTAGCAGTGAATGAACCAGTTGAGGTTTCCTCTTTCCCGGAGCCGACAGCAACAAGCAAGTGGACAAATAAATAAATGAGGTAGCTGCAAATAGACAAAGTCTCTGAAGACTATAAATCGGCGGGGGGGGTTGTGTGTGGCTTTTAATATGTGGTCAGGACAGCTTACCTGAGTTGAGGCCTGAAGAACAAGGAGGAGGCAGCCTTGGGAAGGTTTGGGGGGTGGCCCCGGCAGGGCCCAGCAGGGGCAAAGGCCTGAAGGGGGACGGCTGCAGAACAGAAAGGAGGCCAGTTCCGAGGGGCCAGGCCTTGCAGGCCACACTGAGGACTTTGGCTTTCACTCTGTGTGAGGTGGGAGCCATGGAAGGGTTCGAGCAGAGGAGGGATCTAGTTGGACTTAGGGAGTTGCCAGCTCGGGGGTGGAAGCAGAGACCAGAGCGGAGGCTACTGTAATAGTCCAAGTGAGAGGTGCTGCTGGCTGGGACTCAGGTGGTAGCAGTGGAAGGAGGGGAGAAGTGGTTAGATTCTGGATACATCTTTTCGTCTTTTAAAACTTTTTATTGAAAATAACAAATATACAGAAAAGTACACAAGTCATAAAGATACAGCTTCATGAACTTTCAGAAAGTAAACACATCCTTGTCGTGAGCACTCAGATCAAGAAACAGACCTGTGCTGCCTACATTTTAAGGACAGAGCCAACAGGATTTACTGTGAGGTTGAATGTGGAGAGCAAGAGAAAGGGAGCCGTCAGAGAAGATCCCATGGTTTTGACCTGAGCAACTGGAAGAATGAAAGTGCTCTTACCTGGATGGGGAAAACTGGGAGGGGATCTAGAGTTGAGTATTGGATATTTTCAGTTTGAGATACTTATTAATATCTAAGGGAAAATGTCAAGCAGGAAGTGGAATACATGGGTCTGGAGTTCAGGGGACTATTCTGGGCTGGAAATAATCTACTTACAGGGTGATTCTGCCCTGACGTGGATGAACAAGGTGGTTGTAGGCCACCAGGGCTGTACCCATCTGAGGAGTTGTTATGAAGAATAAATGAATCAGCAGCCAGGATTGGGGACTTGTTGCTGAACTCTGATTTCTTCTGCCAGCCCCCCTCTGCCTGCTGACCCTGCTGCTGCCACCCCTCAGTTCAGGGGCCCCCATCTCCCCAGCTAAGCCCATCAGTCAAGCCTACAGCCTGGCCCTCTACATGCAGAAGAATACATCAACATTGCTGCAGACTTACGTGAGTGACACTGGGCATGAGCAGGGGTGAGGGGAGAGGGACACTGCCCTCCTGGCCCAGCCCTGGGTAGGGGAAGCAGACAAAGGCCAAGAGAAGTCTCCTCCATGGGTCTGAGGGTACAGACACTAGAGACACGTCCACACAAACACTGTCACTGATGGCTGGTGACCTCGGACAAATCATTCCTTCTCTCGGTCTCAGCTTCCTCATCTGCAAAATGGGATGGTGATGCTGCCTTGTATGACCCCTCAGGACTGTTACAAGATTCAAAGGAAGCATGTAGAGGGAAGGGCTTTACAGGGTCATGATTATTGCTGGGTGCTTACTTGAGCTTTATGCCACGCTGGGCACTCTATCCCCATTATCTTACTGACTCCTCAAACAGTTCTGAGAGATGGAATTATAATCCATTTTACAGATAAGGAAACTGAGTCTTAAAGAGGGCAAATAATTTGCCCCAGGTCACACAGCTAATAACTAGCATTGCCAGGATCTTAAACCAGGTCTGTGGCATTCAATGCCAATCCCTGCCCCCACCGACTGTCTAGAAGTTCAAACTGGCAGCCTGCTGGCTGGTCTGACCCACAGATGTTTTCTGTTTGGGTCATGCAGTGCTTGTCCAAATTTTGACCCTGTTGACCAAAGCTCCTGCCTGCCCACCTTAGTCCTGCCTTCTTCCCTAAGTTACATGACCTGCCCGGCCTCTGGAGGCCCTGGAGTTCGTGATTCTCCCACTGTACTATATTCCAGGCCCATGTGCAGTTACTAAAACTAGTTTCTAGTCCCATACCTGCCACCACTCCCTGGGTAGCTTTGGGTACCCTGAGCCTCAGTTTCTCCACCTGTGAAATGGGGATGTAGGATTAGGTGACCTATCAATTAGGGGATTTATCAGTGCGCACTGAGATTCTGTGGATCTAGGTTTGTGGAGGCGAGAACTTTAATGGAGAAGGCACTCAACTAAATGTAATAATATCAAGAATTATTTATTGATTTTAATAAAATTAACAAACATAAACAACCATATGTTGTAAATAAAAAAGAACTATATAGGGCCGTAACTACATTGTCAATAATATATTTAGACTGAAGATATAATAATTAATATAAGCATAGTTTTCACGGTATTAATATAAATCTGTTATTAACTAATGGTGGCTTATTATGCCTGTATTGTAAGCCAGGTGCAGTGCTAAGGGCTTTATATATATTACTTCTCATCATCTTCACAATAACACTGCCACATGGGAATCACTGAAGCTGTGATTCAAAGTTGCACAATTTGTACATGGAGGAAGCCAAACTGGAACTAATAAAGCCCATGCTCTGTGCTAGGCCATCCCACCAACTCCCTGAGGGGTAATGAATGGCAACTCCCCCTGGGAAGATGTCAGTCTCATGGGAGGCAGATGTGAACTCAGGGGGAGCCCCAGGGCACCCTTCTGGTCCCCTCACTCCTGTCTGTCTCTGTCCCTCATGCAGCTCCAGTACCAAGGCAGCCCCTTTAGTGACCCTGGCTTCTCAGCCCCTGAGCTCCAGCTCAGCAGCCTGCCTCCTGCTGCAGTCTCCTTCAAGACCTGGCATGCCCTGGATGATGGGGAGCGGCTGGGCCGTGCCCAGGGGGCCTTCTTGGCCTTGTCCCAGCACCTGCAGCTCGTGGGGGACGACCAGAGTGACCTGAACCCTGGCAGTCCTATCCTGTTGGCTCAGCTTGGGGCTGCGAGACTCAGGGCCCAAGGCCTGCTGGGCAACATGGCTGCCATCATGACTGCCCTGGGCCTGCCCATTCCCCCAGAAGAGGATACTCTTGGGCTTGTCCCCTTTGGGGCCTCAGCCTTCGAGAGGAAATGTCGAGGCTATGTAGTTACCCGGGAATATGGCCACTGGACAGACCGAGCTGTGAGGGACTTGGCTCTGCTCAAGGCCAAATATCCTGGATAGAGGAGATGGGACTGCCTGTCAGAGGCTGCAACACCTCCTCTTTCACAACGGACTCTTTTCTGCTTTGCTTCTTGGCTAGAAAGGAGACACATCACATCTAGCAGACAGGGCTCGTGTGCCATGTATTTGGGAATATTTCCTGGGAACCGGGCCTCAAGTCCCTATTGCCTGGGCCTTCCTGCCTAGGTCATATGGTCTCCCTTCCAGATTTGGGTGGGACACTATGGATATCATTTCAAGGATTCCCAATCCAGTGGTACTGGTTGCCAACTTCCTGGGTGGGAAGAAATGCCTCTTTGAAGAGGCTACATTTCCCCCTCTACAGAAAGAGGACAGTTAGTCTCCTTCCTGGGCTCTCCCCAAGACCTTCCCCTTCCTGTAATTTTGGGGAGGTCCAGGGGCTGCCTTCTTGTCTCTGTCTACCTCACTTCCTATATGAAGATATGGACTTTCCAGGCAGATAGGCCTCTCTTCTTCTTGCTGGGGTTAATTTCCCTCCCTAGTCTACCTCTCTGACTGTGGCCACTGTTCCAGCTTCCCATCTTAAGGAGCTTCACTTCCTGATCAATGGAAGTCCAATTCTCGAAAAACCAAGAACTCATGTCACATCTGTTTCCTGCTCAGGACACATCCACTTCCTGTTCCAGGCTGACAGATGGCATCCCTGGCCTGGGGCTCTCATGAGCCACATACTGTGGCTTTTGGGTATGTCTGGGGAACCAGGCGGTACCCCAAGGATCCTATTCTCCTCAAAGGTGTCTCCCCATTTTCGAAAACTATATATTGGTAACTTTAGTGTTCTTTTTAAACATTTTATTTACAAAAAATTAATTTATTCTCAGAAATAAAACTCTTTTAAGGTGTTGATTTTTTCTCTCCACAGACCTGGCTTGGGAGAGGGGAGGTGCAGGGATAGAGTAGAGGGAGATGAAGGACATCAAAAGGAAAGTGGGGGCAGGGCCCCAAGGGATGGGATGGGGGAGGGGGAGGGCAGCTGGTGAAGTGATCCCGGGGGAAGGTGGCTGAAATTTGTCTGGAGTCACCCTACCACCACAGGGCCAGCAGGCACGTCCCTGGCCAGGAAAGAACAGAGAAAAGGAGTGACAAGGTGTCTCCCCCTTGAGATGAGGCTGAGAGGTACACATGCTCACATGAGGCCAAGAGGAGACAAGAGATGGGGAAAAAGGAAGACAAAGAGTCCCCCAGGGATGGGTAAAGGGGGAGGCCAAGAGAGACGGCAGCAGACCCAAGCGATGGAGAAGAGCATAGGAAGTCCCGACAGAGAAAAAGAAGCCGAGAGCATACAAAGCAAATAGAGACCAGAGAGACAGGGAGATGGAGACACTCCGAGAACATACAGACACTGACAGAGATGGCCAGAGAGAGACGAGGAGGAGGTGACAGCGAGCTGCAGCCCCGCCACTGGCGCTCAGGCCGGGCCCCCGGGCACCAGCTGGCCCAGGTCGGCCTCGGTGCGGCTCACCCACTCGCGGTAGAGGCCGCACACGCGGAGCCCCAGCACCTTGGCCGGGAAGACGTCCGCGGTGGCGACGGCGGCGGCGGTGGCGGTGGCGACGGCGGTGGCGGCGGCGGCGGCGGCGGGCTCGGGTCTGGGCCCGCGGGTCTCGGCGCCCAGCGCGGCCAGCACGGCCTCCACGGCGGCGCCCAGGGCCCGGGCCTGGCGCGTCGCGTCCTCCAGGCGCCGCAGCAGGCGCGGCGCGCGCGGGTTCAGCTCGGCCTGGCGGCGGCGCACCACGTCGAGCAGCGGCGGCAGTGCAGCCAGCGCCGCCGCGTCCAGCCGCAGGCGCTCGGGCGCGGGCAGGCCCGCGTGGTCCGCCGCCGGGGCGCTCAGGCCGGCCACCGGCAGCCGCGGGGGCGAGAAGCCGGGCAGCCCGAAGGGGTCTCCCTGGTGCTGCACCTGCGGAGACACGGCAGTCAGTGGGCCTCCCGGAGGCGCGATTCGGCACTCGGAACTGAGCCCTCCACCCCTCTCCTGGGGCCTCAGTTTCCCCGTCATTCCTCCCAACAGAGCTGCTGTGTTTGAGATAATACAAAACAACAACAACAACAAACGTGGGCTTTACACCAGTGCCTTTGTCTCCTCCTCTCTAAAATGGAGATAATAACAGTATCAACTTAAGGTAGTTATGAGCGCATTAAAATGCTCAAGGCAGGTCCTGGCCTATTGGAAAGGCACAGTAAGTGTTAGCTGTTTTATTAATACTATCTTACAGATCCAGGTGCAAATCCTGTCTCCACCACTTACTAGCTGTGCAGTTTCGTGCAAAACCATTTCCCTTCTCTGAGCCTCAGTCTTCTCATCTCTAAAATGGGGGAACAGCTCCCTGTTCTGTCTTCCTACCAGGGATCTCCTGAGAATCACATAAGATAGTGCAGGGACCGAGTCCTTTTCACTCGCTCGCCCCATTCTCCCCCACCTCTGCACCTGCCTGGCACACAGCAGGGGCTCAATGAATAATTGTCATATGAATGAACAAATGAAAGATAAAAGTGATTTGTAATTTGTAAAATGCTATAACAATACCATTTATCTTTTGCTAACATGTTGCCTCTGGTTCAGGCATTGTGCTTGTTGCTTTAAACACACAACAGTAGTCCCCCGCCTTATGGAGGCAGGGGGATAGTTCCAAGACCCTCAGTGGATGCCTGAAACCATGGATAGTACCCAACCATACATATACTATGTTTTTTCCTATACATGCATACCTATAATAAAGTTTAATTTATAAATTAGGTACAGTAAGAGATTAACAACAATAACTAATAATAAAATAGAGCAATTATAACAATACACTGTAATAAAAATTACAATATCTTGGCAACCTCAGCACACGATTTTTTTTCTTTCCTTATTAAGTCGAGAACTTGCACCTATTCACTTAAAGGAAACGCTTTACAGCTTCTCCTGGTCATATCCGAATTGCCCGCATCACTACTCTTGCGCTTTGGGGCCATTGTTAAGTAGAATAAGGGTTACTTGAACACAAGCATGGCGATACCTCAACAGTCTATCTGATAACTGAGATGGCTACTAAGCAACTGAGGGTCAGGTAACATATACAGCGTATCCACAAAGATGGATGGACAAAGGGCTGATTCACATCCTGAGCTGGACAGAGCAGGAGGGCACAAGATTTTACCATACTACTCAGAATGGCGAGGGATTTAAAATTTATGAATTGTATATTTCTGGAATTTTCCATTTAACATTTTCAGACTGTGGTTAACCAAAACCACGGAAAGTGAAACCACAGATAAGGGTGGACTACTGTATTCCTAAATCTTCCCCATAATGGATGTAATGATGATGATTTTGTAAATGAGGATATTGGGCCTGAAGAGGCAGAGTGACTTGCCTCAGGTCATCCATCTAGGACGGGGCAGAGCTGGAATTTGAACCCAAATTGGTAGGACTACAAAGCCAATTCTATTATCAACCTATCTGTGTCATAACTGTTACATTATTATTTTTAATGTTATCATTACCGCCCAAGGTCACAGCAAGTTGGCAGGCCTACAGTCTGTCTAATTCAAAACTATACCCTTCCTCCGTTACACCAGAGTGATTTGGGGAAATACATTCTTCCCTTGGGCAGGACCCTTTGCCCAACTAAAGATGTTGGCAGATCCACCTCTTCTGTAAAAGTCCCCTCTTAGGATGGAATTTTTGCCCCAGATTGAAACCTATTCTTGGCCTCTCTGCATATCACAGGTGGAAGAGTTCATAGGTCATCTTGTTCAACTGCCTCCTTTTACAGATGGGGAGATCAAGGCCCACGGAGGTGAGGTGACAAGATCACATAGAGCCTAGAACCTAGGTTTCCTGCCTCCCAGTCCAGAGCTGTCTTCACTCTCTCAGGCGCCTCTGTCTTAAAGTACCAAGGAGGGAGCCTCCAAGCCGAGGCAAATGGAGGGGCGTTTGGGGCACAGAGAGGGTCCTCCTCCACTTTGCTGTGTGGCCAGGGGCAAGTTACTGATCCCTCTCCAGAACCCCAATTTCAGCAGCTGGGAAGTGAGGTTGAGAAAATGGGTGGTCAAGGACCCCTGTGATCTGTACTTCCCTATTCCCCGGGCCCTGGCACTCCCACCCCCATCCCCACTCACATATTCCTGGAGCAGCTGCTCAGCATATTTGGTGAGGAGGCGGGCAAGGCTGTGTGTCTGATGGATCTTGGCCTCCAAGTGGGGAAGGGATGAGATTGAGGAGTCAGTCTGGGGGTCTTCTGGTGGGAAAAGGGGGAGGAATGAGGGCAGCCCAAACCCCTGCTCCTTGCTGGCTCTTCCTTCCGAAAGCCAGAAGCTCTGCTCTGAATACTCCAACTTTTAAGCCAGGCAGGCTCTGTCCCATTCCAACTGAGGGAAAATGAGGCAGTAGACATTTGCCAAACAGTTGTTCTACTTGAAATGTATTCCCTGTCCCCAAATCACTGTTGAAATCCTATTAAAGCCAAATCCAAATACTGCTTCCTCAGCACAGATTCCAGATTCAACCCTCCCTTCAATTAACTTCTTCGTTCTACTTAAGGCCATTTGTCCATACTTTCAAGGTTGTTCTTTTAATGGCTCTTTTATCTGTGTGAATCTGCTTCAGCCTGGCAGCCCTTTACGAGTAGGGCTCACATCTCTGTAGCTCAGTGATTGTTGATGGAATTCAAATCAGAATGCGCCTTTAAGCTCATTTTACAGATTGGGAGACTGAAGTCCCATTGCTCACTGATGGCTCTTCTGTGCAAGGCGCTGGGCTGGGCACCGGGAAGCATCAATGAATCAGCCACCGGCCTACCCCAGCACAAGCTAGAAGGTGGCGGCGGGGAGGACTACATTTCCCGAGAAGCCCAGCGCGCGCCCAGGGCATGCTGGGGAATGTAGTCCTGGCCCAGCAACTCCCGCCCCGCCCCCCGCCCCCACCTGAGTTTCCCTCCGCCGGTCCCTATCCTTAACAGCCTCGACTTTCGTCTCCTGTTATCACTCACTAGCTCCTGTGGCCCAAAGACTTCCTCTCCTAACTCTACCCCTCCCTCTGGCCCCCAGCTCCGATTATTTCCCAATACTCCGAGTATTTCCCAATACTCAGAGGATTCAGGCGTCCTGCCCCAGCCACGACCCCAGTCCTCCCCCAGGGTGTACTCGAACCGGTGATCTAACTCCTGAGCCCAAGTCCCAGAAGGCACAGCCCCAGGCCTCCTCTAAACTGGCGCTTGCCCTTTCCCACAGCTCACCCACAGCTCACCCGCTCGTTACCTGACACCGGGGCCCTGCTCTCCCCAGCTCAGGCTGCTCCCTTTCCGGACCCGGGGGTGGCGGGGACCCAGACCCCAGCTTCCGGCCCTTCTGACCCCTGTTCCCCTCGGGCACTCGGCATCTGGCCCTTCAGCCCCTTACCCAGACTTCCCTCCCTCCGGCTCATGCTGGCCCCTGGCTGATCCCGGTTGCCTCCACGCCCCCCGTCCGAGGGGGGAGAAGGGGGAAAGGGGTAGGGGCGTGGCCCGGACGCAGCCAATCAGGGCTCAGACCCCAAACAATCCCCCCCGCCCAGCCCCAGGCAGGATTCTTTGGCCCTGAGCTCAGCTCCCTGCCTGCGCGGCCTAGTCGGGAAAGGGGACTGAGAGGGGCAGCAGGTTGTCTGCATGGTGGACTCGGGACCCCGAGGCTGGGGGTGCCGGGACCTGGAAGGCAGCCCTGCGTCCCACCAGGAGGAGGAGGCTCAGGCTCCGATCTGGGGCAGAGATTGGCCCCCGGGCTGCTTTTGGGAGAAAGCTGAGGGGATAGGAGAGGGCGGCGTAGCTGGCAGGACAGGAATGTGCTGGCCCTTCCTCTTGGCTGGGGGGGCAGGGAGGAACAGGGTGGGAGAGAGGCTGCCACGAGGGCCCTCAGGCTTGGGCCACACCTGCTGAGACATACACCTCCTGGCTTATCTTAGATACTTTCTGCCCTCCTTCTCGTTGTCACATCTACTAGGAGGGAGACATACACCACCTCACCTCACTCTACCAGGCCCAGTAAGAGAACCTCTCTGACACGCACAGACCTACTGAAGCATTAATGCATACAGACCTTCATTCTCACACAGGAACAAGCTTCAGAGACAGGTACAGGGAGTCATACTTGCATGTCAACCCCACTAATCTGGTGCAAACGCCTAAAGGTCTGTACACACTTATCCCCACAAATGGTTCCCAAGCACCCACTCTGTCCTGGGCTCTGGGACCCAGAGATGATCCATACTTGGTCTCTGGCCCCCTGAGGAACTCACAGTCTAATGGGGGAGACCATAGGCAACAGCAGGTAATGGGGTTTGTGAGTGAAGGGACTAGGAAGGAGGCCTGTATGTCTGTGAGGATATTGCCATGAGCAGACAACCACCAGAATAAAGGAACAAAGAGATTAACTGGCAGAGGGCACAGCAGGTACAACTGAAGCCAGACTTGGTAAGGGCCACAATCACACACGTATTAACAGTGATTATTTGTTGGGTATTTACAATGTGCAAGGCACTGTTCTAAGAGCTATGTACATATTAACTCACTCTCATGTTATAGTTGAGGAAATAAAGATAAGTGACTTGTCCAAGGTCACTGGACAAGCAGAGCTGGGATTTTACTCTGGCAGTTTGGCTCCAGAAATGCTGTCATAACCACCTTCCTATACCTTAACCCCTCTGGACATAGTCACACCAAAACACACAGACACAATAGCCACACCCTTGAAACACATGCACACATAGCAACACAAACTTAGACATGTCATATCTGCTGGCAAGCACAGCCTCAAAATCAACCAAGATACACTCATTTTAAGTAAACTTTTAATTGAAGTTTCATATACATAGGGGAAAGTGCACATATCGTAAGTGTACAGCTTGATGAATTTCCACAGAGTAAATATGCCCAGGAAATCGGCACCAGAGTAAGAAACAGAACAGGACCAGTTCCCAGAGCCCCCTCTTAGCCCCTCCCAGTCCCAAGGATGACCACTATCCTGACTTCTCCCGCCGTTAGTTTTGTCTGTTTTTGAACTTCATATAAATGGAATCATACAGTGTTTACTGTTGAATCTGACTTCTTTCATGAGGCTTGTCCCTGTGGTTGGGTGTAGCAGGACACCATTGCTGTGTCCATGGTGTGAACAAGCTATAGTTAATTTTCCACTCTCCTGTTGATGGGTCGTTTCTAGCTTGAGGCTATTATGAATACTGCTATGAACAATCCAGTACACTCTCTTGGTGCTCATACCTACGAATTCGAATTTCTGTTGACCAGCTGGGAGTGGAATTGCTAGATCACAGGGTCGATTTATGTTCGTCTCCACTAGAAAATTGCCCGTTTTCCAAAGTGTCGCTACCAATTTACACTCCCCCAGAAAAGGGAGAGGTCCAGTTGTTCTACTTCTTCGTCTGCACTTGATATGGTCCGTCATTCACATTTTAGTCATTCTGGCGGGTGGAGACCCACTCATATTTGCAGTGTCTGGTATCCAATCGTCACTCAGTTAATAGATTGTTGAATGAATGGATGAAGGAATAGTCGGGCAGTGTAGAACCAGACTGTCTGGCGAGGGTGCACACACACACACACACACACACACAGCCTTTCAGGGACGCTCACGCGCAGCGGACGCTCTCCGGGACACAGACCCCCTCCCGCCCCACCCCCCAGCGTCCGCGTGGTGTGAACGCACTGCCTCAGCCCTGTCGCGCGCGTCCAGTCGCCGAGCTGCCCCCAACCTCCCTCTCGGCGGCGGGCAGGGGGCGCTGCGCGTCTGGGCGCCCCGAGGGGGCGGGCCCGGTCGGGGCGGGGCCCGCCGGCTTCCAGGCCTGGGCTCTGGCCGCCCGCGCCGCCGGGCCGCTCCGGGGACGGGCCGGGGCGGGGCGCGGCGGCAGGAAGCGGGGCGGGGACTCGCGGAGGCTTTGGGGAGCGAGGGAGGGCGCGGCGAACTCCCGGAGGGACGGCAGGCCGAGAGAGCGGCGCCCCGGCCTGGCGCCGAGCCTGAGCCCGCCGGACGGGAGGCGGCCCAGCCGCGGGCTCGGCCTCGGCCCCGGCCCCGGCCCCAGCCCCGCCAGCATGGCCGGCCGGACTGTGCGGGCCGAGACCCGGAGCCGGGCCAAGGATGACATCAAGAAGGTGATGGCGACCATCGAGAAGGTCCGGAGATGGTGAGCGCTGCCCCGGGGCCGGGGACGGGGCATGGCGGGGCCACTTCTTCCCCAAATGCGTCTACCCTCCTTTCGCCAGCTGTGACCCCCAGTTGTTAGGTGTGCCCCCCAGCTGCGTCCTGGATCTACAGGGCTCTGTCTCCTTTCTCCTGGCTACACCTCGGGGTGTACAAAGCGTGTTCCCCAGCCATGCCCTCTCAGAGCAAGAGCCCCTGTATATGCCCCGCCCCCTAAAGCTTTGACACCCTTCCCGCAAGTATGCTCCGAGATCTTCGTTGCTATGAGCTCCAGCCGGGCCCATAGCCGCGCTCCCCATGTATACCCCAGGGGTCTGCAGAGCCATGGCCCCAAGAAATAACCTCTCTCTAGAGACACCTCCATGTATGCCCTGGGGTCTGCAGGGCTCTCTTTCTTCCTCTAACTAGGCCCTATTAGCAAAACTGCCCCTTCCCTCGTGCACCACCCACACCTCTGCTGGTATCCCCAGATGTATCCCGTTCCTGGGGGGAATCTCTCTAAAGCCCTCTCTGACCCAATTCCCTCACCCTCCCACAGGGAGAAACGCTGGGTGACTGTGGGCGACACTTCCCTTCGTATCTTCAAGTGGGTGCCAGTGGTGGACCCCCAGGAGGAGGTGAGCAAGTTCCCCCACACCAGGCCCTGCATCTGTGCAACCTCAGGCAAGGCCCTCCCCGCCCTGGCCTCCACCTCCAGCCCCCACTCAGACCTCAAATGCAGCAGCCCAAACAGATGTTAACAATTATTAGCAACTCCACCCCTTCTCCCTTTTTCCTGCTCCAGATCCCTGAGTTCAAGACCTAACCCAGTGTGCACAACCTCTGTCACCTCATGCAGGGCCTGTTGCTTCTCTTTTTGCCTCAGTTTCCTTATTTGTAGAGTGGGGGCTTTGCAAGTACTAACTAGAAAGCTGGCTCTGACCCTTACCCTCTAACCCCCAGGAGCGACGGAGGGCAGGTGGCGGGGCAGAGAGATCTCGAGGCCGGGAGCGTCGGGGCAGGGGCGCCAGTCCCCGAGGGGGTGGCCCTCTCATCCTGCTCGATCTCAATGGTATGTAGGGATCCTGGAATTTGGGGGGCTGTGGGGATTGAGTGAGGGGACTGGGGGCCTCAGGCCCAACTCTCTTGGCTTTTACTCCCACAGATGAGAACAGTAACCAGAGTTTCCATTCGGAAGGCTCCCTGCAAAAGGGCACTGAGCCCAGCCCTGGGGGCACCCCCCAGCCTAGCCGCCCCGTGTCACCTGCTGGACCGCCGGAAGGGGTCCCGGAGGATGCTCAGCCCCCGCGGCTGGGCCAGGAGAGAGGTAGGACCAGGTGCCTCCCAAGAGCCCTCTCCTCTGTATCTTGTCCTCTCCAAAGTTGAAGCCACCACCTTACCCTACAGCTCCCCCTCATGTGTTGCCTCCTCAGGGAGGCCTTCCCTGACTTCTGAGGGAAGTCACCCCCCTCCCTCTAGCAACTGTCTGTCTCCTTCCTCTGGCTTCTTAAGGTCTGTAGATATTTATCACTATCTGAGATTTTCATGTAAATTTAACTTTTTACTACTTAAATGTCTTTCTCCCTGACTCCTACCTCATGTCAGCTTCCTGAATGTTGGGCCCATGTTGATCTTGTTCACTGTTGTCTCCTCAGAATAGCTTGGGACACACAGTAGGTGCTCAATAAATATTCGTGGAGGAATAAATAATAGTGATAATCCTAAGAGTGATTAATGAGTGATAATAGCAGTTACTACTTGTTGAACTCTCACTGGGTGGCAGGCACCCTTCTAAGCACTTTACGTGTTTTATTTCATTTAATCCTCACTACAACCCTATGAGGGTTATAATCCTGTTATGATCCCCATTTGTAGATGAGAAACCAAAACCAAGAGAAGTTAAGTAATTTGCCTAAGCTCACACAGCCAATGAGCCAGCATCTCAGCATGAGTCCTCCTCACTCCTCTTTCTTCCATACAGTCAGTCCCTGGTCCGGTCAGTACCACCTCCCAAATGTATCTGCCTTCCTGTCCCTCCCCAGGCTCTGTCATCTCTCTCACCTGCTCCTGGCTCCAGCCTCCTCATGGGTCTCCTCTCCTCCAGTCGCCCCCCAGACAGCTGCCAGAGCAACCAGAGCACAATTTTGACGGGTCATTCTCCTGCTCAAAGCCTTCCATGGCTCCCTATGGCCTTTGACTCCTCCGCTTGGCACTCTGGGCCCTTCCTGAACTGTCCCCTGCTGACCTCATTGTTCCCTTACAGGAACACCATGCCTTGGGCCTAGGAGCTGTGTCTAGACTGTGCCCCGCACTTGTATACCTTTACTAACATAAAAACAATAACTGGCATTTATTGAGCACTTAGCACAGTGCCAGACACTGTGCTAAGGGCTTTACCTGTATTATCTTATTTAATCCTCGCATGGTAATTACCATCATTATCTCCATTTTACAGATGGGAAAACTAAGGCCCAGAGAAATTAAGTCAGGTCAGGATTTGAACCCGGGCAGTCCAACCCCAGATTCTGTGCTGGCTAAGCAAATGTTCCCTCTGCCTAAAATGTGCTCTACCTCCCCATCTATCTACCTCAAATTCCACTCACCCGTCAAGATCCCACCTAAATGACCTTCCTGTATCTTCTTCCTGGGTTGCAGCCAGGTTGCCAGCTCCTTCGTCAGTGCTCCCACAGCCCATGGGCTTATGTGATTGGTGTTTGTTTCCCCCTGGTCTGCGCTATGGCACAGAGCGGCTGCTCAGGGAATGTCTGTTAACTTGACGTTCCAGATCCTGGGGGCATAACTGCAAGCGGCACCGATGAACCCCCAATGCTGACCAAGGAGGAGCCTGTTCCAGAATTGCTGGAGGCTGAGGTGAGAGAGGCCAGAAGGCTGGACTCCTGGGTCTTTGAGGGAATGGGGGCTCTGGGGCAGCCAATGGCTTGGGGGCTGCACTTCTGAGGTCCAGGCAGGAAATGGAGACCTCAGACACAGCTCAAGTCTTAGAGGCTGGGTTCTTGGGACTGAAAAGGAAAAGGTGTTTAGAAATAAAGACCTGTGGGCTGGATTGGGGCTGATTTAAGATCATTAAAAGCCTGAAAAGATCATGGTGCTCCTCCAAGTTTTTTTTTTTTTTTTTTTTTTCTAATCCTAAACTATAAAATTAGCTTAAGGGCCAGCACCGTGGCAGCATAGTGGTTAAGTTTGGCATACTCCGCTTCAGTGGCCTGGGTTTGTGGGTTCAGATCCCGGGTGTGGACCTACACCACTCATCAGCCATGCTGTGGCAGCAACCCACATACAAAATAGAGGAAGATTGGCACAGGTGTTAGCTCAGGGCTAATCTTCCTCAAGCAAAAACAGAGAGGAAGATTGGCAACAGGTGTTAGCTCAGGGCCAACCTTCCTCAGGAAAATAAATAAAATTAGCTTAAGAAAGTCCCCCACAAACTTCTGACTTTTCCCACAAGGACTACCTTGATAGGTTTTCCAGAAATATCAAATATCAGCTTCTCTCCCCAAAACAGTGTTGTGGTTGTTTCCGGTGCCCCATGTAATCTGCATCCTGGGTCCCTGGCCCTGGGCTAGACTCCTGGGTCCGGGAGGGGAGTGGAGTGGAGGCTTTGGAGAAGGCAGAGGCTAGGAGGCTGCACTCCTGGGTTTGGGTAGAGCTCATGCCTGTCCACCCTTCCTCTCCAGGCCCCCGAAGCTTACCCCGTCTTTGAGCCAGTGCCACCTGTCCCCGAGGCAGCCCAGGGTGACACAGAGGACTCGGAGGGCGCTCCCCCACTCAAGCGCATCTGCCCAAATGCCCCCGACCCCTGAGAAGCCGGCCTACCTGTCCTGTTGCCCCGGGGGTCCCTTTGGCTTTTTACAAATAAAGACCCTTTTGTAATTTTGTGTCATGTCATTTCCCCATCAGGGCTGGGGAGGGTCTTTGGAGACAGTTTTGTCTCATGCTCCATTTCTCAGATGGGGTCACTGAGGCTCTAAGAGGACCTTCCTATAGTCACACCATGAGTCAGACATGGAATGGGGGCTTGAGCCAGGACCCTGCCTGCCCACACTCCCTCCACCCTGCTCTGTCCCTCTTACTTTTGACTCTTCCTGACCTTCGGCCCTCCTCCTCTGGGAATCCCAGAACCCCTCCTCTTCCTGCTCAGCCCTCCCCTGGGCCTAGCAATTACCGAAGCTCTGGCAGCTAGGCCCATAATTCCCATTTCATACCCAGGAACACAGAGGCCCAGAGGGACTTTGGGGCCTGGGATGATCCAACCCATTCCCTGCCCTCAGGAAGCTACAGCATCGGGCCTCCCTGCCTCTGCTTAGTCATTCCTCCACTGGAACCCCTGCCCACACTTCTGGTTGAGTATTACTTGTCCCCAGCTTAATTATCACCTCCTCCAGGAAGCCTTCTCTGACCGCAGGCTCAGTCTGTTTCTCCCCTTTTGGGCTCCGACAACCTCCTGTGCTTTTTTCCCTTTGTCTCGGCATTTATCAGGCTGTCTGAGATGGCTGGTTTGTGTGTCTGTCTTGTCCACTAGGCTGTGGGCTCCTGAAGGCAGACCTTGGGCCCCAGCCTTGCCTAGCACCACACTGGGCATAGAGCAGTTCCAGTAACTGGTGAATGAATGAATAAATGAATGGGCTGAGACTACCCAGGAAGGCTTCTCTGAGGAGGTGGCATGTGAACTGGGCTCGGAGACATGAACCTCAGTGTGACAGATGTGAAGCCAGAAGTCCTGGTTCAAGCCCTGGCTCTGTTACTCACTAGCTGTGTGGCTCTACGCAGGCCGGTTCCCCTCTCTGAGCCTTAGTTTGTTCATCTGAGCAATGGGGACAATAACTAGGCCTGATCTGCCCCAGAGGTTTGTGACAACCTTCAAATAATATGAGGTATCTTCACTCTGTGCCTGCGAGAGAGTCAGGGTCAGGAGTATTAGCCCTACTTTTATTTTTAACAAAGGAAGAGGCTGAGGTTGAGAGAGGACCAAACTGGAGCTTTAAAGAACCATTAAAAATGTCCAGATGTTTCCAGATAGCAGTTGCAGTGGTAGTAGTTGAGCCAGGGCTGGCCAGGGGAGCCAGATGTGCAGTGATGTGGCATATTCATTTCCTGTTGCTGCTGTAACAAATTACCATATATTTAGTGGCTTCAAACAACGCAAATTGATTATCTTATCGTTCTAGAGGTAGAAGTCCAAAATTAGTCTCAGTGGGCTAAAGTCGAGGTGTCGGCAGGGCTGGCTGGTTCCTTCCAGAGGCTGTAGGGGAGAATCTGTTTCGCTGCCTTTTCTAGCTTCTGCAGACCACATGCATTCCTCGGCTGTGGCCCCTCCCTCCATCTTCAAATCCAGCCGCGGTAGCATCTTCCGGAGTCTCTCTCTGCTTCCATCCTCACATCTTCTCTGACTCTCCTGCCCGCTCTTACGGTGGGCCCACCTGGATAATCCAGGAGAATCTTTCCATCTCAATATCTTTGATCATATCTGCAAAATCTCATTTGCTATGTAAAGTGACATATTCACAGGTTCTGTGGACTAGGGCATGGACATCTTTGGAGGGCCATTATTCAGCCTCATCATATGTGGTGATAATCTCAGCCATTTTCTGGGTGTGTGGGTCATCTCATTATCCACCTCAATCATCCCTTGAGGTGATCAGAGTGCTCTGTAAAATGGAAAGTACCGGGCCGGCCTGGTGTTCGCGGGCTCTGCTTCGGCAGCCCGGGGTTCACAGGTTCGGATCCCGGGCGTGGACCATCACACCGCTTGTCAAGCCATACTGTGGTGGCGTCCCATATAAAGTAGAGGAAGATGGGCACGGATGTTAGCCCAGGGCCAGTCTTCCTCAGCAAAAAGAGGAAGATTGGCAATGGATGTTAGCTCAGGGACAGTCTTCCTCAACAAAAGAAAAAAATGTAAAGTGCCTTGCCTGGGTTAATAGTAGTACATTGTGAGGACCAGAATTCAGCCTCTGGGTTTGAATATCAGCATCTCCATTCATTTGCTGTGTGACCTTGAGCAAGTGACTTAACCTCTCTGTGCCTCAGGTTTCTCATTTGTAAAATGAGGATAATAGTAACATCAGCCTAGTAAGACTATTGTGGGCAATATATGAAGAGAGAGTCTTTGGGTTGGCACAGAGTAAGTGCTCAATGAACAGCAGCTGTTTTCCTATTACCCTATTTTACAAACGAGGGTATCAGGGTGTAGGGATAGAGGCCAGAGACTTGCCTGTCAGTGAGACTGGTGAGGAGGAGTCCATTTCTGAGCAGCCTTGAAAGGCTAAAGTTCAAGATTCCCCCATTCCTGTCCCTCTCCTGGCCCTAGCATCTGTCCTCTAGCCCAGGCCTGGCCCACTCTGTGACCTGGTTTAAAAGCCACCTCTTCTATAGGCACACCCCCGATCATCACCTGGCTGTGCCCTCCCTGCCCCCTCCCAATGTCCACATTCTCCTTTTGGAAATTCTTTCACCCCTGGCTCCCTGGCCTCCAGGCACCCCCATTCTCTTCCCTTCTGTCACTCTCCTCTTCCTGGTCCCTTAAACACCTCTTGCCCTGAACTAGCTCTTCTCCTCAGAACACTCTCCTTGCTGGGTTCTACCTACTCCTTGAATTAATGGTTCCCAAGTCTCTGCCTCCAAGTTCTGCCCCTGCCTCCAGACTCAAAGAGCCAAATGCTTTCCCGACATCTCCACTGGGAAGCCCCACAGGCTCTCAGCCTCATCTTCCTCCCAGCCTGTTCCCACCATCCCCTGTGCCCAGAATTGGCCCCCCAATCCCAGGAGTTGGCCAAGATGGGAGCACCTGGAAGTCAGAGTCAATGCCCCCATGAGCCACCAGGTCCCATTAAGTCTCTGTCCTAAATAACCCTCCCGTCAGCCCATTTCTTTGGGTGCCTCCCAGTGGGTCTCCTTGCTTCCCTCTTGCCCACCCCCAATCCATTCTCCAGCTGGGCATTCTCAGAAACCCAGATCTGCCTGGGATGCCACCTGGGGTTAAAAGCCTCCAGTTCTCCTCATCACCTGCAGGCTGGAGCCCACACTCCACCACTTCCACCCACGCCTGCACAGCCACCCTCGGGACCGCTTATGGTCGCCCCCACATGCACTGCCCCGTTTCTCACCTCCAGGGTTTTGCTCATGTGGATTGCTCTGCCGGGAGTGCCCCTCTCCTCCCCTCTTCGTCTGGCAGATGGCTTCTTGTTTTTCAAACCTCGGCTTCCTGGTGGGTCTTCTCTCCTTCCCTCATACCCCTGCCTGCTCCTCTGCTGTTTCATGGGGCACTGGGTGTCGCCTTGTGATGGTCTGTGCTCACTCAGTCTTCGGCACCAGACTGCGAGCTCCAGGACAGCAGGAGAAATCCTTTCTTCATAGTGACAAGGATTTACTGTGTGCTTACTGTTTGCTGGCACTATTCTAGGCCCTGGGGATACAGCATAAACAAAATTGAAAAAAATCCCTGCCCTCACAGAGCTCATGTAAATGCATCATGTAGGAAGTTATAAGTACTTTGGAGAAAATAGAGTAAGGGACATGGGGAAAGAGCAGACTGTACTTTTACAGAGGGAGGTCAGGGGAGGCCTTACTGGGGGGACATTTGAAGAAAAGCTTGAAGGAGGTGAGGGAGAGAACTGTGCAGATGTCCTGAGGAAGAGCATTCCAGGCAGAGGGAACAGCCAGTACAAAGGCCCTGAGGGGGAGTGTGCCTGGAAATGAGATCAGTGGGCTGGAGCAGAGGGAGGGAGGGAGACAGTGGTGGCAAGTGAGGTCAGGTCAGGTAGGGCCTCATAGTCAGGACAGGCACATAACTGTCATTCAAACTGGGAGACTTCTGAGAATAAAAGAGGATATATTAATAATTATGCCCAGATAACAGGTGAAAACTGGGATAACCAGAACGTATGGCCATCCTGCTAGGAGGCCACTGTCCGGACTTGGGCTTTTACTCTGGGTGTGATGAAGAGCTATTGAAGGGGTCTGAGCAGAGAGGTGACATGATCAGATTTAGACTTTTCCCCCTAATATTTCATTATAGAAAGTTTTAAACATACAGCAAAGTTGGCAGAGATTGTACGGGTAACACCCATATACCCACCACCTCAACTCCATAATATTTTACTGTATTTGCTTTATCACATATCCATAGCCATCCATCAATCTATCTTACTTTCTTGATACATTTCAAAATAAGTTGCAGACAATGATACACTTCCCTCTAAACACTTCAGCATGCACATCATTAACTAGAGTTCAGTGTTTATTTATAGGTTTGTTTTTCTTTTTACTTGAGGCAAAATAGCCATATAGAGAAATGCACAGTGTTAACCCTATGATTCAGTGAGTTCCAAACAAGGCATACATCTGCATAATGCAAGCCCTTAGATACATCACTATCGCCCCAGGAAGTTTCCTCTTGCCCCTTCCCCATCCCAAACTCCCCAGAGGCAACCACTATTCTGATTTTGGTTTTGATTAGGTTAACCTGTTCTAGAACTTCATATGCATGGAATTATGCAGTATGTACTCCTTTGCATCTGCTTTCTTTCACTCAGCATAATGTTTTTGAGAATCATCCATACTGTTGCTTGGATCAGTAGTTTGCTCCCTTCTATTGCTGGGTTATATTCCGTAGACTTGGCTTTGACTAGGATTGCTCTGCCAGGTGGAGAACAGATGGGTCCAAGTCCTCTCCCTGTTTCTAGCTCTTTGCACAAGTCTGTCAAGCCTGGGGCTGAGAGCCATGGATGAGTACACCCCAGAGAGATGGATAGCCTTTTCTCAGGGACCTTTCTAGAATGTAGAGTCTATGGCATCAGTCCCCCAGAAATTTGGGGAGGCAGAACTATATTTGGGGCAGGATCTAGGGTGACCAATCATCCTGGTTTGCCTGGGACTCTCCTGGTTTTAGCACTTCAAGTTGTATTTCCAGGAAACCTCTCAGTTGTGGGCAAACTGGGATGCTTGGTCACCCTAGCAGGATCCCACCGCTGTCCCTAGGACCGCAGGACCTTTCTCACCCCAGACGACACTACCTTCCTCCTAAGGATTGATTTTCCTTAAACTCTAACCGTGTCTGCTCCTCCCCTGCTCTAAAACTTCCCATGGCTCCCCATGGCTTTGCCTGGCAACCCAAAGGATATACTCAGCTTATGGCAGTGGTTCTCAAACTTTGCTGCACACTGGAACCACCTGGGGAATTCTGATGCCTGGCTTCTACCCCCAGACATTTTAATTGGCCTAGGATGCAACTTGGGCATTGAGAGCTTCAAAAGCTCCACAGGTGATGCTAATATGCTGCAAAGTTTGGGAACCACTGGCCTATGGATATGATTTGCTTGGTTTACATGGTGTTGAATATGTTGCCAACATTTAAAATCAAGTGATTTCATATAAAAATCTGGACTCCTGTCTACCTTTGACAAAGCAGAAGGTCTGAGACCTTAAGTCCACCTCCAAGTGTGGTAATCACCAGCGGGTATGGCGCACTGGCTGCCCCTGGAGCAGAGCACGTGCTCTGCAGTCACCACAATTCCCACCACTCCTTAGTGTCTTATTCTTCTCATTTATGTTCGTTTGCAAGGCCTACAGCTAATGTCCAAGCTCTGCAGCCAGGCATTCAAGGCCTTCCAGGTGCTGGCCTCTACTAACCTCCTCAGCCTCCTCACTTACTGTTCCAGCATGCTTATCTCACTGCCTGCCCTCCAGCCACATGGGCCTCATAGTGCCCTTTCACACTTGCCTCTGCCCATGCACTTCTCCCACCAAACTTGTTATCGTGGCAGGCCCTGCTCAAGCCCCCCCCCCCCCACCGCGACCCCCTTCCCTGAGCTCTCTACCATCTAACACACAGCACTTCGAACACACTGAAGCTGGCCAGGCTAGTTCCCATCTTAGCACTTGCTGCTCCCCCTGCCTGGGAAACTTCCTCTCTTCCTGGACAATGCCTACTTATCTTTCAGGCCTTGACTTACATCTCACCTCCTTCAGGAAGGTTCCCTGACCCTCAAACTAGGTCAGGTCTCTGG
Organism: Tapirus indicus; assembly: GCA_031878705.1. Taxonomy (NCBI): domain Eukaryota; kingdom Metazoa; phylum Chordata; class Mammalia; order Perissodactyla; family Tapiridae; genus Tapirus; species Tapirus indicus. The sequence goes on along the minus strand of CM062922.1, from coordinate 121,297,796 downwards.
TTAGTCACTGTACTTCCTCTTTCGCATGATATCTCACTTCCCCTGCTAGAATAAGGCCATTTTGTTCATCTCTGTCCTCCTATGGCTAGTGTCGTGCTTAGTAAATAGTAGATGTTCATTAGTGATAAATGAATGAAAGAACGAAAACAGGCATGTGTCCCTTTCTCTACTGGCAAAATCCTACTCCTCTTCTGGTTACATTCCTACTATAGCATTCAATTCTCTGTTCTCCTGGAGACCCCAAACCTCACTGGGCTCAGGTCCATCTCACAGTGGGCCCAGTGGGTCCCCAAACCCCTCCTGTGGTTGCTTCTCCAGCTCCAGAATGCATACTTTGATTAGGCATACTCAGCAATAGGCAGAATCTGGGTGCCTGCAAGGCTGTGAAGGCAGGGCTATGTCTGGTTGGTGACCCAGGGCCCCACACGGGTCACGCACGGGGACAGAGCACAATAACTTTCCATTCCCTTACATTCATCTGTTTAGTTGCAGTTGGCAATGGCTTTTCTGCCAGTCCCCTCTTTTGTTCCTCCAGTCAGCTCTGGGCGGTAGCTGTAGTGTAGTGAAGGGTCAGGACCCAAGATAGGAATGGAGGTTTTCCAGATTCAACTGCTTTGTACTAACTGTGTGATCTTGAGCAGGTCACTTCCCCCTCTAGACCTTAGTTGCCTCATCTGAAACATGGCGCCAATAATCTTTTTCTCCTCTTTGGGGTCATCCATCATGACATCTTTGAGCCATGTCAGGACCAGCGTGAACCAAGGGCAGAGCATGCACCTGAGAAGCCGTACGTAAACCAAATTTTTGCAAAATGAATAATATTTCCAACCTTTAATTTTTAGAATCACCGGTAGGATTTCCGGCGCTCGTGGAAATTTAGGAAATGCAGTGCCAAAGAAAAGAGAGGCAAACTCCGTTGTCGTCTGTAATACCCCCAGTTGAGGTTTTCATGTATATATTTTAAGACATTGTGAGAGAGCCGAGAGAGGCGGCTGCGATAAATGAAAACGGCCCCAAACGGGACGTCTGGGCTCTGGTTCAGCTGCCGGGTGACTGCAGTCGCCTCGTCTGTGAAATGGGATCCACAGGCCCTGCGCCCCTCACAGGCTTTTGTGGAGCTCGGAGGAGACAAAGGAGGGCGGCGTGCCTCGGGGAAGGCCGAGCGCGGGGGACGCCGCGGCGTCGCCAGGGTTAAGGGCACCGAGCGCCGCGCTGGCGCCCTAGAGAGGCCGCGGGCGGACTTCCGGCGCGGGGCGCTTGAGGCGCGGGGCTGGCCCGCCGCCGCTTACGGAGGGCGGGCCGCCGACCCGGGCTCGCGGTCTCTCCGTGCGCGGCCGGGCGCGCGGGTGGAGGGCTGCCTAGCTAAGGCTTTGCCTCTGTCTAAGGCGTCATCTAGGCCAAGCCCCTGCGACGTGTCCCCCTCTCTCGAGTTCCAGACTAGCGGTTTTGACCGTGGCAGCACGTGCGCCCCGCGGGGCCTCGGTTTCCCCGGCTGATACGCGTGTGAGGATGCCGGGTCGAGCCGAGGACAGTCGGTTTCTTCCAATTACTTGCACCTTGGAATACACTGTATCCCCAGCCCACGGTCAAGGAAACTGAGACCCAGAAAGAGCGAGTTACTTCGGAATAGCAGAGGCCTGCGTTGCCACCGGCTTATCTAGGCAGGGCAGAGGCACAGTTCAAAGCCACATCCCTTGATTTCTAGAGCTGCTGCTGCTGCTGCAGGAGTCGTCTAAGGACTTATCTGATAAGAGCCACTCTTGAGAGCTCACTGTGTGTCAGGAGCTGGTACCTGCATATCTCCTCTCATTCTTACTACAACCTCCCGAGGCAGATGCTATTATCCACATTTTACAAATAAGAAAAATGCGGCTCGGGGCAATTTTCTCGGGAGTCATGATACAGGTCCGTGGCTGAGTGCGGAGGGATACAAAGCCAGGTTTGTCTCACTTGACGGGCAGATCTGTTTTGGGGGATATTAACTAACATTGAATGCTTAGAACTGAATGCTTTCACAAAGGGATAAAAGCTTACCACTGGGAGATGCTGTTGGAGGGGGGTGTTCACAGACTTGGCTAAGTTAAATAACAGTCGGCCTGGCTCAATTGTCTTTGCATCCCTTCATTGACCTCAAAGAGAAAGAATCAGATTTAACACCTTTCTATTTTTAGTAACAGCTTTCTGTCAGTGCTCTCTAGTCAATTCCCGCTCCTAGCGACCCTGTGTGCAGCAGAGCAGAACTCTGCAGGGTCTTTATGGGCCATCCTGCCATTCTCTCACCTTCCAGCGTATATCAGACAACGCTCCGCAGCTATTCATAGGGTTTTCATGGCCAATTTTTTTGGAAGTGGGTGGCCAGTTCCTTCTTCCTAGTCTGTCTTTGGAAGCTCCACCTCATGGGTGACCTTGCTAGTATTTGAAATACCGGTGGCATTGCTTTCAGCGTCACAGCAACATGCAGCCACAACCGACAGAGGGTAGTGTGGTTCCCTGACCAGGAAATGAACCCCAGGCTTGAGCAGTGAGAGCTGGGCATCTTAACCGCTAGACCACGAAGTAACAGCTTTATTGAGTAATAACTCACATACCATACAATTCACCCATTTAAAGTATACAATTCAATGCTTCTTAGTACATTCACAGAGTTGTGTAACTATCACCACAGTCAATTTTAGGACATTTTCATCACCCTCAAAAGAAACCATACCCATCAGCAGTCACTCCCATCTCTTCCCCTCCTCACCCCCCTCCAGCCCTCGGCTATCACTAATCTACTTTCTGGACATTTCATATAAGGCCATATATGGCGTTTTGTGACTAAGATAATCTTTTTTAACAAAGTCCAGGCCTTGAGCTCAGAGCTTTGGCCTGTAACCATGCCCAGCTGGAATTGAATAGCATTGTTTTAATTTTGTTGTATTTATTTTTGCCATTGTAGGGTAAGTGATAGGTCTTTCTGGTTTATGGAGGTGATATAAAGTTTCCTTTTTGAATAAATTTGTTTTTATAAAAAAGTGAGTTGGGGGCCGGCCTGGTGGCATAGCAGTTAAGTTTGCGAGCTCCACTCTGGTGGCCTGGGGTTCGCAGATTCGGATCCCAGGCATGGGCCAACGCACTGCTTGACAAGCCATGCCGTGGTGGCGTCCCATATAAAGTAGAGGAAGATGGGCACGGATGTTAGCCCAGGGCCAGTCTTCCTCAGCAACAAGAGGAGGATTGGCAACAGATGTTCGCTCAGGGCTAATTTTTCTCACAAAAAAAGAAGAAAAAAAGTGGATTTTTTACGAGACAAGATTAAGTAAATAGTAGTAGAAGGGATACACAAATATGTCTGAAGATTGGGAAGATGGGATGTGAATGAGGTTTGGAAAACACTAGATTGTCTGATTTGAGGTTCTCCAAGACATAGTTTGAAAACCACCTTATTATTCCATTTCACTCTCCTAACAATTCCTGTGAGGAAGCATATCATTTTACTGATGAAGAAACAGATGCAGAAAAGTGAAGTATGGTAACTTGTCCAAGGTCACACAGCTAGTGACAGAAGCTAGACTTAACCTAAGGTCTAATTTCAAAGACCACCTACTTACTAAGTCTGGAAGTAAAACTGGGGGTGAGGAATGGACTAGCAGGCTTGAGAGAGGACTCTGGCCACTAGACCAAAACATGGGACCAGGCTAGTTAAGCTGTTTTGCATACCCCTTCAAACAAATATTCCAATATTTCTATAAAACAACTTAATTTTTGACTCTGAACAGAAATCCCATCTCAGTCGCTGTTGGGGCTTTCTTCTTCTCTCGAGGGCACACCAGAATCCAGGAGGTGTTGCCTGGGGTTTTGGGTGTGGAGCACCAGAATCTCGGGGCTGGCTGAGACTCTTTGTACATAGGGTCCCACGTTTCCTGCACTGTCAGGCAGCCCCCGCTCTTAGCACTGGCTACTTCCGTGGAGCACACTCACGGGGCCTGCACCAGTACACCTCTCTCCCCTTCCAGGCCAGGGGACTCTTCCATCCCCTGTCATCACTTTCTCCAGGACCCTCTGCCTCTCCCCTCAAACCCTTATTCCACTTCTTATTCTTTCACTAAGGGCTTTAATAGCACATTAAACCCAGAGCCCTTTTCCAATAAAACTAGTTTCCTTTTCCTCAAGAGCAGAGAGAGCTTAATTTTTAACTTTAAAAAGTGTAGCATGTAGCAGACAGACAAAACAACCAAATCCTGCCATACTGTTGTCAACACTTATTTAACTCAGTCCTCTCCTCCCATAGCTGGGCAATTCAGTCTGGACCCAAACTGGAAGTTACCCACACCTGTCCTCCTTAGAAGGCAGCTAGAGTCTCTCTGTTGTCATTCAACTTGGGTGCAAGTCTCAACCCTAACAAGTTATTTGGACCTAAGAGTAATTGTGGACCATATAAAACAAAATAGCTAACATTGAGCCAGGTAATATTCTAAGAGCTCTACGTGCATAATCTCACAAAATCATTTCAACAACTTAGTGAAGTAGGTACTATGTCCATTTTACAGGTGGGACAACTGAGGCATGGAGAAGCTAAGTCACTTGTCCAAGTTCCCACAGTTAGTAAATAGTAGAGGCAATTTGAATTCACATAGTCTGAATTCAGAGTGTGTTCTCTCAAACCCAGAGCACACACCAGGAAGTCAGACTATTTCCTCCATCATTTATGCAATATTTTAGTGTTCCCTACATGTTGGCATCCTCCTAGAGCAGTTTGTAGCTACTAGGGAAGCAGAATTGAGGACTCTCCTTCCTAAAGAGGAGTTTGAGTACCCTGAGACCTGGGTCTCCCACCTAGGACACCTTCCCCCTCCCTGGCTCCTATCTCTATGGACATGAGTTAACTAACAGCCATTCCCCTGACCCCAGCCTGCCACCCTGAGGTACTGCTATGTGTCAGCATTGGGCTAGGTACATTTGCAATTTCTCTGTTCCTTGCTACAGCCCAGCAAGGAGTTATTTCCATTTTACAGGCAAGTAAAACTGAGGTTTGGGAAGGTGAAGTGACTTGCCCAGGATCACACAGCTAGTGAATGGAGCAACGAGGATTGGAACCCAGATGCCCATCCCTGAGTCCCCTGCTCTGTTAACTCCTTAGTGACCTTCCAGAGTTGAGAGCCACATAAATGAATTCCTGGGGCATGATGGCTGGCTGTGGTACCCAAGCATGTCTCTTACCCTCTCTGGCTCCATTTCCTTATCTGCAAAATCTCTATTATTCCCCAAAAGCAGGCCTTTTTTTTCTTTTTTAGCAATTTCAAAATTAAATGCAAAGACCCTTGTGAAGAGGGTGTTCTTATAAAGAAAGAAGTCTTACTCCTTTTTTGGGGGGTGGGTGTCATACGGTCTGCTCTAAGGAGACATTTTCTGCTTAGGCTTCTAGAGCAGCAACTGGGCTGAGCGGCTTGGAGTTTGGGGGAAAGGAGATGGGGATCCTTGAGCATGCATGGGGAGCAAGGAGGTGATGGAAACAGTGTCTCCCACGTACTAGGTTTTCATAGTGTGCCAGGCCCTGGCCTAAGTGCTCTCTGCACATGGGCAGGTATGATGTGGATGCACACACACCCATATGCCAGAGGGCATGCTTTTTCCACTGCCCTACTCTACTTCTCTAGATTTTTAGAGGGGAGTTTTCTTAGAGATCCTACCTCCTAATTTAGAGGCAAGGAATCATTTCTGTTCATTCCTCCATAGTCCTGGAGGTTCTATTCTACGCTAGGCCCCAGGCCGAGCTCTTAGAAAAGACCAATTCAAGGTGTTAGTAACGGGAATCTCTAGGTGGTGGGAGTATAGTGTGACTCTTATTTTTGCTTATCTGTATTTCTCAACTTTCTGCAATGTACGTATACTGCTTTTATAATAAAAGAAAAATCAATTCCCTTCCCTCGCAGTGTGCCTCTGCTTGTACAGTGCTCTTTCTTCAGTTTTGATGATTACATACCTCAGAACCCCCACGGTGGGAGAAATTTCGGTTAAAGAACTCAAGACCTTGTACTAGAGAGATGTCCCCCTAATTCAAGTGGCAGCCACATCTGTAGTCCCTTCTGAGTAAAGGGACCAAATGTCATGACACCTGATTTTCCTCCTCTCAAATCCCCGATTGGCCCAGGGATTGGCATCTGAACCCAGCTTTCCATAGTGGTGATTCTCAACAGGGCAGTACTGGGCCTGAGCATTCAGAAAGGTTTGGGGCAGATTTGATTGTCATCATTTCTGAGGATGCTACAGACACCAGTTAGCAGGCCCAAAGGATGCTGATCATCCTGTAATTCACCAGGCAGCCCACATAACAAATATCCCGCCCAGAATGCCAGTGGATTGGCCTGGTGGCCTGTGGGGCGTTTGGGCCTGGAAATACTGCCTAATTGGATCATGTCTACCCAGCTGATCAGATCTAATCTCTTGGGAAGTTTGAAAGCCAGACCCAGAAAAAGTGAACTGAAACAGCAGGAGCCATGAGAGCCCAAATCAGGAGTCTGGTGGGGTCACTGTGCTGGGAGTGAATGTGCCACTTCTAAGGAACAAGGATGTTCCGGGGACTCTGTGACTTCCAGGGTCTCAAAGGGCATGACCAGTGTCCCAGTGTCTGTGAGGCTCCACCATGAACGCTCAGCAGCTAGATGAGATATATAAACCTATGAAAAATCCTATAAAAGTTTTTCCTTTTACTGAAAGTTGTTGAATAGGCGATAAGTGACATTTTAAATAATTTAAAACTGTTTATTCGATTAATGGATAATTTTCTTGAAATGTTTTAGGGTTCATTTTTTCAATGAGTTATTTTGGGACAGGTAACATGCCCTCTAAGGGGGATATTATTCTATGGGATATTTGCTGCCTTTTTAATTTTACAGCTCCAAGTTCCAAGGTCAAAACAAGGAGTGATTTGAGATTTGTATATACTGGATCTCAAATTTTCACTGCCTAAAAGTTGAACAGAAAGGAGTAAACCCACATATCTAAGAATTTTGTGTAAGTAGACTTTGTGATTGGGGAAGGATTATACCACTGAACAATGCGTAGCTAAATATCTTGTTCAATTTATAATTATAAATGCAATTAAAATCATTCAAGTTATAGGCTCAGAGAGGGAAAGCGATAGGCTCAGAGTCACACAGCAAGTTAGTGCAAAGCTAGGACTCCAACTTTGGTCCCTTATCTTCAGGCTGAGTGCTCTTTCCACTCATTCTCTCCTCATGACTATCGACTCACAAAGCTTCGGCCAATGAGAAAACTGTGTAGATTAGTTTAAAAGTGAAGCTGAGAAAAGAAGGAAGGTGAAGCAGAGGTCATAACAGAAGGCAAATTCTTATAATCTTTTTTTTATTAATAATCTATTATTGTAACAAATCACCACAAATTTAATGGCTTAAAACAGCACAGATTTATTTTCTTACAATTCTGTAGGTAGAAGTCCGACATGGGTCTCACTGGGCTGAAATCAGGGTGTGGGCAGGGCTGTGTTCCTTCTGAGCCTGTAGGGGAGAATCCATTCCCTTGCCTTTTCCAGCTCCCAGAGGCTCTCCAGATTCCTTGGCTCCTGGTCCCCTCCCCTCATCTTCAGAGCAGCAATGTCACATCCCTCTGATCATTCTCCCACAGTCACATCTCCCTCTGACTATAACTAGAAAAGGTTCTCTGACTTGAAGGACCCGTGTGATTATATTGGACCACCTGGATAATCCAGGATAATCTCCCCATCTCAAGGTCTTTAACTTAATCACGTCTGCAAAGTCCCTTCTGCCATGTAAAGTAACATATTCACAGGTTCTGGGGATTAGGGTGTGGACATTTTAGGACATTAGAGCAAGAACCATTAGTCTGCCTATCACAGTTATGAAACACCATCCACATGCATAAATATTCATAGCAAAATAGACAGTTTAACATAATATTATAAAACAAAATACCCTCATAACCACCACCCAAACCAAGAAATAAACATTGCCAGAATCTCAGCAAAACCCACTCCCCTCAATCATATTTTTATTTGCATGTGCCTAACATTTTTTTGGTCTTTGTATTTATTGGAAACATTTTTATCGCTTCATTTTATGTGTGTTATACTATAAGTTGCTTATAGCTAGATTTTAAAAGTAATTTAGTCTGACAGGATCTGTCTTATAATAGGTTAATTCAGCCTGTTCATATTTATTGCAATAACCAATATACTTCTTTCTTTCCACCTTATTTTACATTTACTATTTATTTTTCATTAATGTTTTCCTGTTTGCTTTTTTTTTTATAACTTTTATGGGCTTGGTCAAGTTTCTATTTATTACCCCCCACCTCGCATCCTGCTGTGTTTATCCTCTCTTTCCTAACAATTATAATTATTCTTAAATTATAATATTAGTACGGGGTAATAATCCTACTCCTTCACCAAAATGTTTTACTTGCCCACTCCTCCACAATCTCCTGAAAGATGATACCTTTAGAATGCTTTTAACTTCCCCACTGTCCCCACTCCTGGAGTTTCATTAAGATCGTCTACAATCTTTTGTTCTAGTCTCTTATTAGGTTTTTCATTAAAGTTCATCAGTTCTACAAAGAGAATCCTTACTTAACACTTAAAGCACAAATTCCCAGTCTATCTTCTACTATTTAAACTGAACTATATATTGCAAGATCCATTGCTCACCTCCGCTATGTCACCTCTTCATCTGTCATTATCCTGAGCTCTCAGTCACTACTGAGAGAATTTCTTGAGCACTTCCCTTGGACAGGGCACGCACATGATATGTGCACTGAGTCTTGTATGCCAGATGTCTTTCTTTTGCCCTGGGTGGGAAGTAACACGATGGCTGGTTTTGATTCTTGGGTGACATTCCTTTTCTCTTAGCAGTCTGTATTCTACTGTCTCCTAGCTTATAGTATTGCAGATGGGTGGTCTTAAACTAGTCTGATTCTCGTTCCTTTATCAGTAACCTAGTCTTGCTGTCTGGAAGCTTGTAAGTTGTTTTTTCTGTTTCTGAAGTTGAGGAATTTCATCAGGATATGTCTACATGCTTATTATTCACGTGAGTCCTTTTAATCTTCAGACTCAAATTTCCCTCTCCATCTGTTACTTTTCTCTTCTTTTGGGACTCCTATTATTTGCATGTTAGGTCTTCTGGATCTGACCTTCAAATTTACATTTAATGGCATGATTTCCTTTCCCTTATATTTTTGATGTGTTGTAAGATTTCTTCCACTATCTTTGAGTCTCTCATTAGTGATGGTGCTGATTACCAAGTATGTCAATTCTAATTATAAATTCAGGTATTCAGGAAATAACCATAAGATGGGTCCGTGGGCCACCTGGGCCTACTGAATTGGTCTGGAATTAACACTCCGTTTATCACCTGACTGCTGTAAGCCCCTACTTTGAACGGTGGACCACAGTGGCATTTTGGGTCCCCAGGAATAAGTGTCCATTTAGAGCCAATGTCTAGAAATCCCAGAAAGGCCTGGATATTTCCTTTTCCCCAGTGCACAGACCCCTACTAAATGGCCATATATCCTTTTGGGGAAGGCTTGGGGGAAGATTTACAATGAGTACTTGCAGCAGTAGTGCAGAGTCCTTCCTCAAAGAGACTCAGCATCACCTTCAATCAAGGGGCTCTGGGTCTGTGATTGACTTGGGTCTGGGCAACTGTTGAAAGACTGACTCTCTACTGTGGCAACTCAAGTCAGGATTTTGGCTACCAGACCTAGGGTTTCTCCTGTTGTATAGATACAGCAGGAGAGAAACACTTCCAGAATGGTGGAGTAAGGACCTCTGAGAATCCCTCCTCCATAAAAATGAGAACCCTGGCAAAAATTGTCAAAATCAGCTTTTTCAGGACTCTGGAAATTAACCAAATGCTAGCTACAATCCAAGGAGCATTTATTCAGGAAAAATAGCTATATCCTAGTGAGAGCAGTGAACTTTGTGGAGTTTTAACTTGCCCCACTCCCATTCTCCTCTCCCCAGGTCCACAGCAACCTTGAAAACTAAAAGCCTCAACTAAGGGAGCTGTGAAAAAATGACCTAGCATCCATTGGAGGGGCAGAACAGGTTTGAGGCTCTACTACAGCCCCATCTCCAGAGAAGCGTCACTATTTGACCTGTCTGGTAGCTCTCTGAAAAGCTCTGTTCTCAGGGTTTGTCTTTATTTGACTGACTCAGAACTCTCCCTGTGTTAACAGCCATATCCCTAGGGCATTTGTTGAAAACAATTAGTGGCAATTGTTTAACATCACAGCTGCCTGAGGAGGTAATACCAGTTGGGGGTAACAACAGGCTGCCAAAGATCTTACAAGGCAAAACTAAGGAATGAGATATCCCTAGGACCTTGAAAAGGTCTGACATATTCCTGGGAAATCCTAAAAGGTAACAAGCATGTGTAGAGCTGTATGCATGCCCAGGAAAGACCTGAAAAGACCCTAAGCTCTCACCTCTAGCTGACCTTGAGGCTCTGTGCAAGTAGGAAGTGAAGGTTAAAGCAGTACTGCACACATGTACATAAAGCCCCTCAGAAAAGGCTAGAAGGCTTATTTGTTGAAGGCACTTAAGGAAATCTGTCCAACCATTAGCTGACCACCAAGATAATTGGGCAGAGACCTCAGTGGCTACACAACAAACAATACATTCTTTACAGAATTAGTCTAGGAAAATCACTAAACAAACAGCAGCAACAACAAAAACAGAGCCTGGGAAGAGGTGGAATTTGATTTTCAGAGTTACCACATTATAATATTTAAGATGTAACTTTCAACAAAAAATTATGAGACACGCAAAGAAACAGGAAAAGTATGGCTCATACAAAGGAAAAAAGCAGTCAAAAGAAACTCTCCCTGAGGAAGCCCAGACATTGAAGTTACTAGGCAAAGTCTTTAAATCAACTATTATAAATATATTCAAAGAACTAAAGGAAACTATGTCTAAGAAATTGAAAGAAAGTATGAGAATGATATCTCATTAAATAGAGTATTAATAAGTAAATAGAAATTTTATATTATATATATTATAATATGATATATTATATATGTAATATATATACTATAGTATATAATATACTATGGTGTATATGCTGTATGATATATACATGAAAGTACAATAACTGAAGTGAAAGATTCACTAAAAGGGCTCAATAGTAGATGTGACCTGGCAGAATAAAGAATCAGCAAACTTGAAGACAGGTTAATTGAGGAACAGAAAGAAAAAAGAGAATGAAGAAAAATGAGTAGTGCCCCAGAGACCTGTGGGACACCATCGAGTGTACTAATATACACACAATGACAGTCCCAGAAGGAGAGGAGAGAAAGGGGCAGAAAGAATATTTGAAGAAATAATGGACAAAATCTTCCCAAATTTGATTTTTAAAAACATTAATATTCATGATGCTCAAAGTAAGATAAACTGAAAGAGATTCACATCTAAACACATCATAGTCAAACTGTCAAAAGACAAAGAGAGAATACTGAAAGCAGCAAGAGAGAAAGCAATTCATCACGTACAAGGGACCCTCAATAAGATTAACAGCTAACTTCTTACCACAAACTATGGAGGCCAAAGGCAGTGGGATAACTTTCAAAGTGCTGAAAGAACAAAACTATCAACCAAGAAATCTATATTCAGCAAAACTATCCTTCAAAAATAAAGGAGAAATTAAGACATTCTCAGATAAATGAAATTGGAGAGAATTTGTTCCTAGCAGACCTGCCCTACAAGAAATACAAAGAGAGTCCTTCAGGCTGAAATGAAAGGACTAGACAAATCCACATGTAGAAATAAAGAATATTAATACAGGAAACAACATAAGTACATAGAAAAGACAGTATAAATGTATTTTTTTGTTTATAATTTTTCTTGTATATGTTTTAAAGACAACTGCAAAAAGCAATAATTGTAAAACTCTGTTTATGGGCTTATAATATATAAAGACTTAACTTGTATGACAATGATAGGACAAAGGAGGAGTGAGGGAACAGAGCCATATAGGAGCAAAGTTTTTATATACTATTGAAATTAAGTTGGCATTAACATGAACTAGATTGTTTAAGTAAAGATGTTAATTGTAATCCCCAGGGGAACTGCTAAGAAAGTAACCCAAAAGAATAGAGTAAAAGAAACAAGAGAATTGGGGTCAGCCTGGTGGCACAGCGCTTAAGGTTGCATGCTCTGCTTCAGCAGCCCGGGGTTTGCAGGTTCAGATCCCGGGTGTAGACATACGCACCGCTTGTCAAGCTATCCTGGGGTGGCATACCATATGAAGTAGAGGAAGATAGGCATGGATGTTAGCCCAGGGCCAATCTTCCTCAGCAAAAAGAGGAGGATTGGCAATGGATGTTAGCTCAGGGCTAATCTTCCTCACCAAAAAAAAAAAAAAAAGACACAAAGGAATTAAGATGGAATACTAAAAAATATTTAACACAAAAGAAAGCAGTAATGAAGGAACAGAGGAATAATAAAGTTGACATATAGATAACAAATAGCAAAACAACAGATGTAAATCCTATCTTATTAGTAATTACATTAAATGTAAATGTACTAAACATTCCAGCCAGAAGACAGAGATTGGCAGAATGGATTTAAAAAAAAAAAAACCAACATGATCCAACTATATCCTGTCTTTATAATCAAAGACATAAATATGTTGAAAGTAAAATGATAGAACAAGATGTGTTATGCAAAAGTAACCATAAGAGATGTGGAGTGGCTATACTAATATCAGACAAAACAGAATTTAAGATAAAACTTGTTACTAGAGACAAAAGACATTTTATAATGATAAAAAGGTCAATCCATCAGGAAAACATAATAATTATAATTATATAATTATAATTATAAACATTATAATTACCTAACAACAGAGCCCCAAAATACATGAAAAAAAAACCTGACAGAATTGAAGGAAGAAATAGACAATTCAACAATAATTTTGGAGACTTCAATACCCTGCTTTCATTAATGGGTAGAATAACTAGACAGAAGATCAACAAAAAAATAGATCAAGCAATACTGGAGTAGGTTGCCATCTATTTCATTCCTAGGAACACTGTGATCAATTACTCATTGCCAAAGCCCTCTGCAAATGAAGAAATCAGATTGCTTGGTGGTCCCTGCTGCCCTTTACAGTTGATATGTCCACCTTGTCTGGATCCCATCATACTCACTGAGATCAGGGAGCCCATCTCAATGGTGGTATCCCCTACAGCCATACCTGGCCTATAAAGGAGAGTAACCAGACAGATTTTCAAGGAAGGACGTGCTCCCTTCAATGCCTTAGCAAAGGACTGTCTCCTAGGTCCTCTCACAGAATACAGTTGACAAGTTGCGCACGATAAATCTAGTCTATCACCCTAAGCCTTTGGATTCCCTCTTCTCTGTGATGCCAGGAAAACTCTGGCATCTCACCTTCACTGACTGTAGGCCATCATCAAGTCCAAATTTCAGTCAACTACCCAAGTAACTTCTTAGAGCCAACTTCAGGTGCATGAGGTAGCACATTAAATCTGGAATCTCTACTAAATGCACCCATATCGATGAATTTGGTCCTATCTAGTGTTATATTTCACCCTCATTGGTCTAACACCCTTAGAATACATTCTTACACACCCCCCAGGTTTCTGCCAACATATTAGCAATATACTGCAATTCTTTTGGTATGTAAGCTGTTTCCTCCTGGATCATAGTATATACCTGCCCCCTGGAACATGCTGAAATTTGACCCTAGTTAAAGGTCTAGTGGCAACAGGATGGTTGTCCTGGATTTTCAGAAAGAAGAAAGCTAGTCTCTTCAGATAGAGGAAGGCAAGCTACTTGCACTGGCAAGGGAGTTTCAGAATGACTCGAGAGTTCAATATTGTCCACTTCATCTGGGTCCAACCAGATACACCCTTCCAAATACACCATTCCTATTCCTTCCTGATCAATGCCCTAGATTTCCCACGACAGATTTGATAAGCCTGTGAATCCAACTGTCATTATAATTCAACAACCTACACAATTAAATTTTGTGTTTGACTTTTAGCAATATCAGCCCTGGGTCTACATAAGTAAGAGATTGTTTTAGGACTGTCTTAGAAGCATCCTGGTTCTCAGACTGTGACTGTGCGGGGAGTTAATAGACCTGAGCTTGTCATTTTCTCTCTGTAATCACTCAAGTGCGCTGAAAAGAATCCGTCCTACACCACAGTCCTTAATTATAACTACTGCCATAGCAGACAAGGGCAGCAGCCATTTGGGTTCCCAAGGCATGTGCTTCAGTTGTCACTTCATCACATTCAACTACAGGTGCCAGCTTTAACTGTGATGCCACTGCATACTGTGGATTACTAGCATCCCATTTCCTATTGGCAAAGAGCTCAACACTGCTCAAGTCCACGTGTGTGACCAAACTAATTGCAAAATCCCATCTTTGTGGGTCTGTCTCCTGGGACCACTCCCAGTACCAATTATTATACCAGTAATATCCAATCTGGAGATGGAAGCCACAATGGGAAAGTTTAACATAAAGAATTATTAATAGGGGATTGGAATAATAGGGAATTAGCTAATGAGAGCTAAATACAATTCTAAAGAACACAGAAGTAGCAGATATAAAGGTCAGCTACTATCTGTAGGGCTGAGAGAGCACCCAAGGAAAAGTCCTCTTCCATCAGGGCTGAGATCCAGACTTCATTTGAAAGGGCATGGCAGAGAGGTCACTGATGCGCCTCACCAATGGGACTTCCTGGAAATCTGCCCTCTGAGGTGTCAGGTGAAGCTGCTATCACTGCGCACTGCTGGAACCAAGACTGTAGGAAGTGTACACTGCAGGAGCCCAGTGCTGGAGAGAGCTTTGCCAGCGCTGGGATCAAGCACTGTAGAAAGTCACGCCATTCCAGGAGTCAAGCACTAGAGCATGCAGACTCAGCGAGAGCCCAGTGTTGGAGAAAGCTGCACCAATACAGGAATCAAGCGCTGCAGCAAGACCTGCCACTGCAGAAGTCAAACATTAGAGAAAGTGCACTCGGTAAGAGCACAGTGCTGGGGAAAACCAGCCCGCTGCAGCAGTCAGTGCTGGAGAAAGCTTGCTCTGCAGTTTAGTGCTAGAGAAAGCTGCATGAGGGTCAAGACCGTGAGTGTGCAAAAGGAGTCCGATTGTCAGGAGTCCACTCACTGCAAAGGTAGCATGTGGTCTGGGGTGTGTGGTTAACATAGGGGTAGAGGGGGTGTGGCAAAGTGGTTGCAAGCTGGGGGCTGTGAGCTCCCCAAAGGCCTCGTCACTCTGGACACACATCTAAGCCAGGGGACCACTGTATGTGCCCACATACACGTGCTCCTGCAAAACTCGGCAGCAAGAGCTAGAAAAATGAAACCTCAACAGGACCAGAGCCCGCTACTGACAAAGCTTAACATCATGCTCCAGCGCCCTCTACTGACAAAGCTTGACATCATGCTTAGTGTAAGGAGAAATGCATAAATAGTCCAGCCCATTATCTCAGAACAGATTCTGGAGGGTGAATATGGAGCTGAGAGGCAATAAACTGAAAACTGACATAGTGGCAGAATCCCCATATAGGCTGTCTGACCCACAGACTAGGGGCCAATATGGTAGGAAGGGCTAAGCAAAAGCCCCTGAACTTCCTCTCCCTGCAAAGACAACAAACCAGTAAAAACACCACATCCCTGGGAGAAGTGCAGAGATTCATGCTACCATCAAATAATTGAAAGAAGCGGGGCTAGTGAGACCTATCACATACCCATTTAACCCACCAGTTTGGCCTGTGCAGAAGTCAGATGGATCTTGGAGAATGACTATGGACCATCATGAACTTAATCAGGTGATAATTCCATTTGCAGCTGCTGTCCCAGATTTGATATCTTTCCCAGAACACATCAACCTGGCCCCTGGTATTTGGTATGCGGCTATCGACCTGGCTTTTTCTCCATGCCAGTATGCAAGGTCCACCAGAGTAGTTTCCTTTTAGCTGGTAAGGCCACCATGTATCCTCAGGTTGCCTCAGGGCCACATCAATTCTGCTCTGTCATAATATAGACTGCAGAGATCTTGATCATCTTAACATTCCACAAAACATCACATTGGAACTGATGAGCAGGAAGTAACAAGTACTTTGCCTTAGTAAGACATATGCAAACTAGAAAGTGGGAGATAAACCCCACAAAAGATTCAGGGATCTGCCAACTCAGTGAAGTTTCTAGGGATTCAGTGATCTAGAGTATGTAAAGATATCCCCTCCAAGGTGAAAGATAAATTGCACCTCATGCAACCTACTGCCCCCAAAAGAGGCACAATGCTTGGTAGGCCTATTTGGTTTTGGAGGCAACAAATCTCATCAATAGAGTCACCTGTGAGGCCAGTTTTGAGTAGGGACCACACAAGAGAAGGCTCTGGAGCAGGTTCGGGCTGCAGTACATGCTGCCCTACCACTTGGTACTTATGATCCAGCAGAGCCAGTCAGACTCAAAATGTCCATGGCAAACAGGGATGCCATACAGAACCTCTGGCAAGCACCAAGAGCAGAATCACAGCACAGACTCTTAGGAGTTTTGATAAATGTAGGCCCTTTTCTACAGACAACTATTCTACTTTTGAGAAACAGCTTCTGGTTTGCTACTGGGACTTAGTAGGGACTGACACCTAACCAGGGGACATCAGGTGACCATGCAACCTGAGCTTCTCATCATGAATGATGCCTTGTCTGACCAACTCAACCATAAGGTTGGGTGTGCACAGCAGCAATCTGTCATCAAGTGGAAATGGTGTATAAGAGACCAGGCTTGGAAAGGTCCAGAAGGTATGAGCCATTTACATAAGCAGGTGGTTCCTGTTGCACTGTCTTCTCTCCCTCAATCAATGCTTATGACATCCTGGGGTGTCCCTTATGCCCAGCTCACTAAGGAAGAAACAAGTCAAGCCTGTTTACAGATGAGTCTGTCTGATATGCTGTTGTGACCTGACAGTGGACAGCTGCAGCACCACAACCCCACTTGGGTGAACGTGAAGGACAGTGGTGACGAAAAATCCCTGCAGTGGACAGAACTTCGAGCAGTGCACTTGGTTGTTCACTGTGTCTGGCTTGGGAAACAGCCAGAAGTATAC
Source organism: Tapirus indicus (assembly GCA_031878705.1). Taxonomy (NCBI): domain Eukaryota; kingdom Metazoa; phylum Chordata; class Mammalia; order Perissodactyla; family Tapiridae; genus Tapirus; species Tapirus indicus. The sequence continues at coordinate 121,280,703 of CM062922.1, read as the reverse complement.
ACCTATACTAATTCATGGGCAGTTGCTAATGGTTTGGCTGGATGGTCAAGGACTTGGAAGGAACAGGATTGGAAGATTGGTGACACGGAACTTTGGGCTCTTGTAACCTTTTTAAACTGTCTTCCTCAATCAATTTTACTTCAATTTGGAGTCATTTCATCCAAGAGCTCAGGTTGGTTTCTGAGTCCCCTTAGATGAGCTGTTAGCTTTTCTCTAACTGTTCATGATTTTATTTACTTCCAGCAGTCAGAACAGGCTATTAGGTTCTTGCAAACAGAGGTAAGTGGTGTAAGGCAACAGTTTCCTCTTAGTGAGCGAGTGTATTCGTCTGCTCGGACTCCCATAACAAAGTGCCATAGACTGCTGGCTGAAACAGAAATTTATTTTCTCAAAGTTCTAGAGGCTAGAAGTTCAAGATCAAGATGTTAGCAGGGTTGGTTTCTTCTGAGACCTCTCTGCTTGGCTTGTAGATAGCCATCTTCTCCCTGTGACTTCACATGATCTTCCCTTTGTGTCTGTGTCTTAATCTCCTCTTCTTAGAAGGATACCAGTCATATTGGATTAGGGCCCACCCCAATGATCTTATTTTAACTTAATTACCTCTTTGAAGACTCTATCTCCAAATATAGTCACATTCTGAGGTACTAGGGGTTAGAACTTCAGCATATGAATTTGGCGGGGGGGGTTGGACACAATTCGGCCATGTTATGGGGTGTTATACCAATATTGAACAAATTGGAAGGTCATTATCCTACTGCTAAGACACTAAGAGGAAGCCTTACCCATGGGTTCAAGTGCAGGCAGTAGTCTTCTCAAGTCAGTTTACCTGTGCAGCTCCCATCCTGGTACTCAAAGGTGAGCAGAGTAGGTAGGCTCTTCCAGGGCTGCATGTTGGGGGAGGAGGGAGCCCATTATTTTTACCCCTCCTCTTGAGTTCTTGGCCATGTTACTAAATCCCAGAATTAATGATTTATCCATCCACGTTCATTGGCAGCACTGGACAGTGACAACCCTCCCTTTGTAAAACTTGGGACGTGGAGGAATGGAGCAGAACCCAAGTTCTAGCTTGTGGGTGCACTCTCAAGGGGAAAAGCAGAGGAAGGAACTGGTATATGGATACATCATTTCTCCTTCCTAAGTCAGCCAGGAGGTGGAGAAAGGCAGGAGTGTATACCAGGAGTCCTCCTCTACATAAAAGGAAGCATCAGGAGTGGGGAATGTGTTCTCCCCACCAACATTATGCAAAAGGGATGCTATCGCCCTTTCCTGAAGGGGTTCCCACGTTCTCTCCCGCTGAGCTCCTTCATGAAACCAAGTGTATTAGTTTTCTATTGGTGCATAATGAATAACTGCAAACTTAGCAGCTTAACACAACACCCATTTATTATCTCACAGTTCTGTAGGTCAGATTCTATGGGCTTGACTGGGTTCTCAGCTTAGTGTCTCACAAGGCCAAGGTGTCGGCCGGGCTGAGTTCTTATGTAGAAGCTCTGGGGAAGAATCTACTGCCAAGCAAGTTCAGGCAGTTGACCCAATTCAGCTCCTTGCAGTGTAGGACTGTGTTCGATGTTTCCTTGCTGGCTGTCAGCTGGGGGCAGCTCTTCAGAGGCCACTGCATTCCTCCTCCTGTGGCTCCCTTCATCTTCAAGTCAGCAATGGCTCAAATCCCCCTCGTGCTTCAAATCTCTGACTTTTCTTTTGCTACCAGCTGGAGAAAACTCTGCTTTGAAATGGCTAACTGATGGGGTGATAATCTCCATATCTTAACATCAGTTGACTTGGAACTTTAATTACATCTGCAGAATCCCTTCCCAGCAGCACCCAGATTAATGGTGAGTGAATAACCAGGGGACAGGCATTTTAGGGAGTTATCTTTAGAATTCCGCCTACCCCACAAGAATCCCCATTTTTGCCCAGACCCAAAAAGAAGGCAATCCCTCTCCGCCACAGATTTCTTAGATCTTAGCTGGGCACAAAAGACAAGAAATGGTGGTACATGCTCTCTCCTCCGGAGAGACCGCAGTCAAATCCTCAGCTGGCTCATAAATTCTTAGCAACTTAGTGTGAATTAGAAAAAGGTGCCCTTTCCTTAAAAAACTTACTGCCATCTGTTGGAAATTTGTTGTAATAACTACACAGATCTCTACCAGGAAGTGAATGGCACCTCCAAGAGTTGTGCAGTGCATAACTTGCACAACTATGAGCAGTGGCCCTGATTCCTGTGGGATCAGATACACCCTTTGCATTCCAACCACTGTCCCACACTAACTGTCTTCTCTGGAGACATTTGTTCCCAGAACCCTTCTTTCTGATGTTCTTCATTGGTTTTTTTATCTGTTGATGATTTGGGGGAAATGTGAAATAAAATGGCCATCAATTGGCCTGAATAGGGTGATGAATTAATACTCAGAAAAAAAACCATTTTTGCCATTGGTCTGATCTAATCTGTTTGGTTATATCCATAAGCAAATATCCAAGATCTTCCAAGGAGCAAACCCTGAAGTAACAGCAATGTTAAGGTAATAATAGCAGCCCCTGATGGTACTCAGTGCCTGTATCTATGTACACATATAGACATAGATCATATATATATATATAATACACACACACACTCACATGTATACATAATCTCATTTAATCCTCACAGGAAGCCTGTCGAGTAGGGATTATTATCCCACTAGATAGACAAGAAAACTGAGGCCCAGTGATGTTATTATTACTTGCCCAAGTCATGGATAAAAAGAAGCTGAGTTAGGACTCAAACCTATGCCATCTGATCTGAAGCCCGCACTCCTAACCACTGATGTGGAGATTAGCTGAGTTCCTGCACTGAGATTTTTGCTCTCTGCCTCTTGAGTGGAACCCAGGGCTTCTCTGTGGCCCAACCTGGGACAGGGAAGAGGAGGCCAGGCCTGGAATGTCTTAGTTCTATTCTTGGGAATGGCCTGAAGGGAAAAGTGTGGGAGGGAGTTTGTGGCTAAAAGAGGATGGCCAGTGGGCTTGGAGGAAAAATGGTAGGCCCTGTCTTGTTCACCATGGTATCTCCAGCGCCTGGCACTTTGTTGGTGCACAGTTAGCAGTTGCTGAATGAGGGAATAACTACCTGATGCGCCAGGCAGCCAGCATGCCTGTGAGAGCTCCTCTGTGCTCTGCCTCTCTGATGTCTGCTCCTGCTACCAGCCCCTTCCCCTTCCAGTAATTAGCTCATCTGAACTGGATTCAAGAGCGTCCTGTGCTGCAGGCCCTGTGCCAAGGGTTTTACGCACCTTCTCCTTTACAGTGAAGTAAGAACCCACCTATTGATTATATCATATATTAGAGGCTTCTGGGCTAGAGAGAAATATCCACTACTTCCTACACTCTGTTGAGTGCTCAATTTATTAGACTCTATTTAACAAAAAAGAACAAATTGAAAGCCATTTTTTTTTCTATAGGGGATTTAGGCTTTGATTACAAATTTGACCAATTAAATTATCTTAAATAATTTAAACTGCAAATACATATTCAATATGGCTGATTCTTTTGACTGCTCTTATGCTTTAAGCATACAAATATCGAGTAATTATAGAATTTATTAAAACCCGGCCATCAAAACTGGTTATAAAAGTGCTAAAACCATGGATTTAACTTTTTCTTATCCTTATTCCTGCACCTTCCTGAGGTTCCAATTTTTACACCTTTCTAGGGTTTCAGTAATTCTACTGGTTATTATTTTTATACCTTCCTAGTGTTTTTGTAATCCTACTAGACCCAAAAGAGAAAGGAAACTGTCTCAGAATGAGCCGAGGCTGCAGATACTGGCCAGAGGCACAGGATCGGGTTGCACAGTTCTAAGTACTCAAACCCGAGCAACCGATCATTAGCCCTGGCGCCTTTTTATGGTAAAGTTTTTCTTGTTACCTTGTGGGAATTTTAAGTCTCTTTCTTTCTTTTGTATGCTTTTTATAAAAAACTTTTTATTATGGAGAATTTCAAACAAATACAAAAGTAAATATAATAATATATGGAATCTCAAGAACCGACCACTTAACTTTTTTTTTTTTTGTGAGGAAGACCAGCCCTGAGCTAACATCCGTTGCCAATCCTCCTGTTTTTGCTGAGGAAGACTGGCCCTGGGCTAACATCCGCGCCCATCTTCCTCCACTTTATATGGGACGCCGCCACAGCATGGCTGACAGGCAGTGCGTCGGCGGGCACCCGGGATCCGAACCTGTGAACCCCGGGCTGCCAAGCGCGGACTAAACCGCTGCGCCACCGGGCGGCCCCGCGACCACTTAACTTTAACAATTTCAACTCATGGTCACTGACTCTCCTCCCTTATTATTTTGAAGCAAATCCTGGATGATAGAATTTTCTCTGTAATTATTTCAGTATGATTCTCTAAAAGATAAACACGTAAACCACAATACCATTATCACAACTAAAAATTTTTTATAATAATTCCTTAATATCAAATATCCAGTACACTGGACATTTTCAATTTGAATAAATTTCCCATAAATGCCAACTAAATTTTTTTGACTCAGAATCCAAATAAGATCCATACATATAACTGATTTTTATACAGATATTAATTTCTGAATCTTGGCATCTTTCTCAGAGATGCTACATTCAAGTTTTGTATGGCTGCTGATACCCGAGCCAGTGTCCTTTCATTATGATATATTGATCTGGTCTGTTGGCACTATTAAAACCTACCTATTCTATTATTAACATAATTGGTAAGGTCACCAAAGTTTCACACATACCTTTCCCTGCCCTTCTCCTGACAAAGGATCCTAAACCTGGCTGCACATTAGATTCTGGGGATCTTTTTTTCTCCAGTTGTGGGAAAATACACATAACATAAAATTTATCATGTTAACCATTTTTAAGCGTACAGTTCAGTCACATTATGTACATTCACATTGTTGTGCAAGCATCAGCACTATCCATCTTCAGAACTCTTCTCATCCAGCAAAACTGAAACTGTATAAACAGTTAACTCCCTTTCCTCCTCCCCAGCCCCTGACAACTACATTTCACTTTTTGTTTCTATGAATTTGACTATTCTAGGTACCTCATATAAGTGGAATCATACAGTACTTGTTTTGTGACTGGCTTATTTCACTTAACATAATGTCTTCAAAGTTCATCCATGTTGTAGGATGTGGCAGAATTTCCTTCCTTTTTTTTAAATTTATTTTTTATTGCAGTAACATTGACTTATAACATTGTATAATTCCTTCCTTTTTAAGGGTGGATATTATTCCATTGTATGCATATACCAAATTTTGTTTATCCATTCATCCGTCAATGGATACTTGGGTTGCTTCCATCCCTTGTCTATTGTGAATAAAGCTGCTATGAACATGGGTGCTCAGATATTTATTTGAGACTCTGCTTTCAATTCTTTTGGATATATACCCAGCAGTAGAATTGCTAGATCTTTTTTGAGGGCCTGCCATACTGTTTTCCATAGCGGCTGCACCATTTTACATTTCCACCAACGTACACAAGCGTTTCAATTTCTCCACATCCTCACCGTTTGTTATTTTCTTTTTCTTTTTTTTTTTTTTTGATAGTAGCTATCCTAATGAGTGTGTGATGGTATCTCACTGTAGTTTTGATTTGCATTTCCTTAATGATTAATGATGTTGAGCATCTTTTCATGTGCTTTTTGGCCATTTGTGTATGTTCTTTGGAGAAATGTCTTTTCAAGTTCTTTGCCCATTTTTCAATCAGGTTGTTTGTTTTATTGTTGTTAAGTTGTAGGAAGTCTTTATATATTCTGAATATTAATCCCTTATCATAGAATCTGGGGATCTTTTGTGATGGGACCTGTAAATCAGTATTTTTTTAAAGTTCCTCACGTTGAGAACTATTTTCTTAAGAGATGAGGAAGTAAGCATAAGTTAGTTCTCATCAAGACAAATGGAAAATTCATCATCTTGGAACAGTGTTAAAATCTCCTTCTACCTGGTTACTTTATGTGTTCATCAGTGCTGTCCAGTCATGGTAACCCTCCTTTTCCCAGGGTCACTGGACTGACTCACAGTTTCCTGGGTCTATTCCTTCCTCCTTGCACAGGCAGAAACAAGTTCATATTTATGCCTTGTAAATAGAGGAAAAGAAGAAACAAAATATCAATATATTAACACTCTCCTACTTAATCATCAAAATATGTCTCATCACCTTTCTTAGATAATACAACTACCTTTTTGAAGGCTTCATATTAACTTTCTACTTTTTGTGTGTGTGAGGAAGACCAGCCCTGAGCTAACATCCGTTGCGAATCCTCCTCTTTTTTGCTGAGGAAGACTGGCCCTGGGCTAACATCCGTGCCCGTCTTCCTTTACTTTGTATGGGACGCCGCCACAGCATGGCTGACAAGCAGTGCATCGGCTGGCCCCGGGATCTGAGCCTGAGAACCCCAGGCTGCCAAAGCATGACCTAAACCACTGCACCACTGGGCTGGTCCCCTTAAGCTTCAACTTTTGAGTAGCTTATGGACTCAGCCTTTCCCAGACATTTCACTTAAGCATAATGATTATTATATATTTTAGGGTGCTCAAGTTGTTATAGCTTGGACAGTGGTAGTCCATTTAATTAGCATCTTTGTCCTTGTAACATTACCCCCGACATCCTTGAAAATATCCTTGCTTTCTGGCATCAATAGGATGCTTGTAGACCCATCCTGATTTTTCTTGTCTCAAGAAGTGAAATCAACTACCCTCCAAGGACTCCTGATTATTTTAATGGTAAATAATATAAGACACCAACATCTGGGCATTAGGGATATGCTCGAGAGTTAGTAGGGGGGTACTGGACCTGACTTGGTAGTGACAGAGTTGGAAAACATTTTCTTTAAGGTACAGGTTTATAGTGATCTTTCTAATTTAATATATCACTGCTGTGCCCTGCCTTCCTAACCATCTGTGGATCCCCTGACCACAGGGACAATCCTTTGAGGCTGCCCTTACCATTATCCCCACCTTATAGCTGAACACATTGATACTGCAAGAAGTTATGTAACTTACCTAAAATCACCATGCAAGAAAGTGTAGAGCTGCCCAGCCCCGCCAAGTTTCAGAAACTGAGCTCCTACGAGTTTCCCACAAGGCCATGCCTCAACCTCTGCCTGCTGTCAGAAATAGAGAACTTTGTCGTCTGCAAAGACTTGCCACCAAGTTGCCCCATTTAGGACTTCCAGGGCAGGGTCTTCCTAGTCTTGGCTGGGGTGAGGAGAAACTACCCAGGTTCTTCTTTTCTCCCCGCAGGATTCGGGAGTGAGGATGACAAGGAGAGCCTTCCAGGAGAAAGGCCTGAAAACAGAACCCCTCAGGAGGCTCCTTCCCAGGAGGGGCCTCCGGACAAACGCCCGGCCCAGTTCCGCGGTGCCGCCGGACCCCAGAGCTCCCGGGGGAGGAAGCAAGGCCCCGAGGGCACCCAGGACGATACCCCAGGGGAAGGGGAGGTGAGCCGGCTCCCCAGGCAAGGCGAGGCCCTTAGGCCTCCGTTGGCCGCCCCGAGATCCAGCCACCCACCCGTGCCCCGAGGCGGGGAAAGAGCTTCCCGGCTCGACAGCCACCGCGGGACCATCGGGGGCGAGCGGCCCTCGCCTGCCCGGAACCCAAGGTCACAGCACCCATCCTGCTCGCCCCCGGCTCTCGCAGAGGGAGCGGGCCCACCGGCCCCCCAAGTATGGGAAGGGCTTCGGGCACAACTCAGACCCCACCCCGCGCCTGAGGACGCACCGCAGCCCGAGGCCCTGGCCGCGCGCAGTGCGGGGCGGGCGCCGGGCCGCAGCGCCACCCGCTCCCGCACCAGCGCTCCCGCTCCGCCGGCGGCCCAGGTGTGCGCGCGGCGACCCCCGCCCCCGCCGCCGCCACACCCGGGGAGGCCCCCGCACACGCGGAGACCCTGCGCGGCCCCGCTCCCCACCCTGCCCGGAAGGCCCACGGATGCCAGGCCCGCGGGCCGGTTACCTTCATCGCCAGAGGACGCGAAGCAAGAGCTTCCACCGGGTGCCAGCGTCGCCGGTCCCCTGGGAACCGGCGTAGGCGAGGGGCCCTTCTGCCCAGGCGCCCGCCTCGCCGCCTCGCGCCGCGGGACCCGCGTGGGACGGGGAGGGCGGCCTGGGTCAGCGGGGAGGGTCCAAGGCTTCTGGCGCGGCTCCGAGCCGCCCCGAGAAGACCTGGAAAATCCCCGCCTGGAGAAGGCCGAGGGCGAGTGAGCCCTTTGAGTGGTTCCAAGGGCTCTCATGAAGCTCTTACTTGTGGACTCCACCGCTCGGCCTGTCAAACTAGGAAATAATAACGTCTCCCATTTATTGAGGGCTTACTCTGTGCCAGGCTTTGTGATTTGTGGGAATTATCTCATTTAATCCTCAGAACATCCCTGTGATATTGCTGTTCTCATTATCAGCATTTTACAGATGGAGAAACTAAGTCTCAGAGAGGTTAAGGGACCTGCCCAAAGTCACACAGCCAGTATGTGGCAGAATCAGCATTCAGACACAGGTCTGCTTGCCTGACTCCATTGCCTGCCCTACTGGACCGCTTCTCCTGCTGGTACAAGGGTTAAGGGTGCAGGTTTGACACGGCATCCATTTATGGAGCATCCATTTTTCTCATGGTAATTATGTAAAACACTTTTTACACTAAAGTGAACAGATACTCCCTGGGATTAACGTTTGCACCAATGATTGAGGTAAAACTTGAGATGTCAGAAAGCTCATCCAGTTCCTCTGGGCTAAGGTTTCCAAATTCCCAACAATCGTCAGGATTTGGGATTGAAAAATTGGACTTCTTAACAATTCCTGAAATCATGTTATTCTGTATTTTTCCTAACTTTCTGTATTTTTTTAATAAATAAGAAATACACATTTAGTAGTAGTTACAAAGAACTGTAGGCTAAAGCAAATATTCAAAAACCAGAGAACATTATTGGGTAGTATTCAAATAACCAAATGTTTAAATCTTCAACAAGATTAACTGCACTACACAAAATCATGTGCTGAAATTGCCAGTTTAAGGACTTGTTTCCCAAACTTCTTATTTCTTGAAACATCGTTCATAGGATTTGTGTAAAATATATGATACATGTAAACAGATTAATATTTATTTTATTTGTGAGAATGACTCACTGTTAACAACAGACAGGGCCACAAAAATACTTTTAATTTGGCAACAGCTACAAAAAAGACGAATTAGATTATGACCACTTCTCTCCCATGTGCTCCTGTCCCAAGTTCTAGAAATGTCTACCTTAACCTTGAACGCCACGTATTGGCGTTTCCTTCTCTTGCTTCCTACTTGACGTCAGTGGATTCCTTCAAACCAGGAACGCCTCAGTGTTTACTGTTCAGCATTAATTCTCACAGGAGAATTATAATACTTTTTCCTATTTTCCCAACTTCTTGACTGATTGTCCTTGGATTCAGAAAAACAAATTTCCCGAAAAATGTCAGGAAGGACTTCCTGCATAGAAATACTGTTCTGGGCTGAGCTGGATCGGCAAGGCAAGTCTGCAGCAGAAATAATTACCTAATATATCATCAAGCCCAGTCGCCGAAGCCTCGTGGCTTCAGGGAGGTTGGAGCCGGAATATCCAGTTATGGACCCCAGCTCTGCGAGTTTCTGGCTGTGAGGCCTTGGGTAAGTCACTTTACCTCTCTGAGCTTCAAGTTAATGGGTAGAATGATGCCTGGGAAATAATATACTTGCTTTGTGAGGCAATACTGTGGAGGGTTTTGACGTGTGGCTTTGGAGTCAGTCTGAGGTTTGAATCCGTTACTTACTACCTCTCTGATTTGGGGCAAATTCTAACCACTCTGAGCCCCATTTTTCTCTTCTGTAAAATGGGAAAACTGATTGAGCCCATTTCATAGGGTTTTGATGAGTTTAAATGAGATCACATGTGAAAATGCTTACCACAGAGCATGGTACATTGTAAATACTTGATGAATGTGGACCAGTGTCGTTATTATCTGCTGTATCTACCTCACAGGGCAGTTGTGAGGGTGAAAGGGGGGTTATGTTGTAGAAGTGCTTTCTAAGCTGTGAAATGGTATCCACACACTTCTCTTTCCTTCAGAGATGGGATGATCACAAGCTACTGGCAGACATTAGTGGTATCTCCAACTAAGGGGCCCAAGAATATTTATATCCGTAGAAGGTAGCTGTGTTGAGGAGGAGATGTCACCATGGTTACCTGGAAAACAGGGTTTAGTTGCAATCAAGTAGGCAAACTCTGGCATCATCTGACTTGGGGCGCATTTGGAGGACAGGGGGAAAGCTGATTTTCAGAAGGAGGTTTTGGAGAAAGGACAATGTTAAACAGAACCTGCCCACTATAGGTTTGTTTAATAGGGACTGAGTCAGGAGAAGGGGACATGTCATAGAAGGTGATGAAGGAGCTCTTTGACTCTTATCTGAAGCCCTGTGGCTGGCTGAACTTAGGAAACATTCCTATTAACCGGAACCAGTGCATCCCGCTCCTGCTGTGCGTGCACCAATGACGCTCGTTCATTCCTAGATTGTAGACAAAACATGGATCAAAGGGCTTTGCAAAGGGGATCTTGTGTAATCCTGACAGCAGCCGCATAAAGCAAATACTAGCATTATTTCCATTTTGCAGGTAAGGGCTTGGAGTCTGGGAAAGTTAAGTCCATTGCCCAAGGTCACACAGCCCACATGCAGCGGAGTCAGAATTCAGACAGAGTCCGGGTCCCAACCCCTGCCGGGCCACCTCAACTCACCAGGTGCCAGATGCTGAGCTTGAACAAGGCAGAAGGAAGCACAAATGCATGGGTTTTAGCACCTAAGTGGCTTCTTCCCTTGCCTTCTGTTACAACTCTCTCTCTCCCGATATTACTCCTACTTTTCTGGACACTGTTTTTTTGCTTCCAGGGATATTTTTCTCTGCTTAGCCCTTAAGTCTGGGTCCTCTGGGCCCCAATCTTGGACCCTTTTCTCTTTCTTTTGCACAGGTCTGTGAGGGGTCTTTACGCCTGCAGCCTTAGCTGCTGTCTTCTCTCATTCTAATCCAGACTGCCCCTCTGAGCACCAGCCTGATCCAGCCAACTGCCTCCCTGACGTCCCCTCTCTGAGGTTCCAGACTCCCGACTGAATTCGTCCTCTCCCTTAACATGCCTCTCCTCCCGAGTCCCCCTTCCTCCTTACCATGGCCTCTTAGTTTCAAATACTGGTGTAGCAGTGGGGAATCCAGAAGCCTTCATAGATGAAGCCCCTTGAGTCAGTTCTTGGGGCTAGAGATGGACTGTAGGGCGTGTTCTCTGGGAGCTGCCAACAATTTGGGGGTGAACTTGGAGGGTGGAATTCATTGTTTAGTCAGCTGTCTGCTAAGTGCCTGGCAGTGTGCCAGGTCCGGTAGCAGGAGTGGAGGATACATTCTTGAGTCTAACAGACATGATCCCTGGCTTCAGGGGGCTTCAGGCTACTAGAGACGATGGACATTAAGCAATCATCCCAAAATACAAACTCTCATGAACTGTGATAAGTGGTGTGAAGGAAAAGTTCAAGGTGCTATGAAAGGATGTAATAGATCTATATTAGGTTGTGGATTTTGAGAAGGTGACAATTATTGTAACCCTGAGAACTGGGCTGGGAGAAGAGAATTCCATATAGAGGTAAGAGTTGGTACTTGCACAAAGCCCCAGAAGTGGGAAAGAGCCCGGTTTGTTGGGAAAACTGAAAGGCAGCCCCTGTCAATGGAGCCGAGTATACTGGGGCACAGGGTCAAGGTCAGACTGGCTGGGCTGGCCGAGGACAGTGCAGGTGTCTTGTGGGCCATACTAAGGAGGCTGGATTTTTTGGTTAACTTTTTATTTGGAAATAACTTCAAAGTTACAGAAAAGTTGCAAGAATAGTACAAAGAACGTCTGTATGTCCTTTACCCCAAATTCACCTGTTGAAATTACTTGCTCTATTCTGAACTATTTGAAAATAAGTCAAATACATCATGTTCCTTTACCCTTAAATACCTACAGTGCATATTTCCTACCACAGCACAGAACAGTTACCCACTTCACTAAATTTGACCTTGATGCAGAATGTTATCTAATTTACCACCCATTTTGTCAATTGCCTCAGCAATATCCTTTGTATATCCTTTTTCCCTCTAGTCCAGGATCCAGTCTAGAAATAATGTATCACATTAAGTTGTCATTTCTCTTTAGTCTCCTTTAATCTGGAATAGTTAGCCTTTCTTTCTCTTTTATGATATTGACGTTGTAGAAGAATGCAGTCTTGTCCTTTAATAGAATGTTCCTCATTTTGGGTTTGTCTGCTGTTTCTTCATTATTAGATATGGGTTACGCATTCCAGGCTGGAAGACTGCATAAGTGCTATTGTGTCCTTCTCAGTGTGACAACAAGAGGCACACAGTGTCTGTCTGCTCTTCCTTGGTGATTTTAATTTTGCCTGATTTCTCCAATCTATAGTTACTATTTTTCCCTCGTAACTGACAGGCAATCAGGGAGATATGTTACAACCACACAGATACCCTATTTCATAAATTATGACATACATGAGATTTAACATCTATTGATGATTCTTCCTGAATCAAATCAATCTTTATCATGATGGTTACAAAATGATGACTCTTCAACTGCAGCGCTCCCTCTACTTGACATTCTTCTGCCCTTTTATTTATATATTTGTTGGTAGTAGGGATTCTTAGATTTCTATTTTCCAATAATTTTGTAGTTATTAACCTTAATTATTTTGTGCTTAAATTGTCCCAGATTTGGCCAGTGGGAGCCCCTTAAAACTAGAAGCCTGGATTTTATCCCAACTTCTATGGAGTGATCAATTTGCATATCAGACCACCCTGACCGCTGTGTGAGGATGCATTGTAGGGGCACAGATGAGGAAGTGGGGAGACCCATTAGGAGGCTTTTGTGTAGTCCAGGTGAGAGATGTGGCTTAGCCTAGGGCAGTGACATATAGGATAGAGGGAATGGATGGATGTTCAAGAAACTTTGGTGGTAGAATTGGCAGGACTTCGTGATGGAGTGAATGTGTGAGCGGTCAGAGGGGGAGGAGCCAGGAATGGCTGGAGCGGCTGGGTGAATGGTGACATTTACTAATATGGGGAAGACAAGCAGGGTAAGGGGGTCAGGTGGGGTGGGTGTTTTAGACAGTTGACTTTGAGATGTCTTTGACATCCAAGTGAAGATGTCAAGTAGACATTGGATGTATTGTTCTGGAGCTGGTGAGAGAAGTCCAAACCAGAAGAAAAGTTAGGATGTGGATGATTTTTGAATCCGTGGTCCTGGATGAAATGCTGCAAGGGGAGAATGTGTAGTGAGGAGAGAGATGGGCCAGACTGGGAAGCCTGAATGAGTTCACTGTTTGGGGTGTGGGGTGTGTGGCAGGACATGGCAATGGAGAGATCTGTGGGGGCCAGATCACATGGAGCCTGGAATGTCAGGCCAAATCCTGAGGGCTATGGGGAACCATTGAAGGGTTCTGAGTAGGGGAGTGAGTGACATGGTATGATTTGAGTTTTAGGAAGATTACTCTGACAGCCAAGTAAGGATGATTTGGAGGGTCATGGTAGTGGCTAACGCTATGGTTCTTTCTAAAGTCAATCTGCATGCCTCTTGCCACTGAAGATTGCTCAGATGGATCCCTGTGCCTGGAATGCCCTCTCCTTGTTCATCTGGGCACAAAAAAGATGATCAAACCATCTGCCTCAACTGCACTTTATCAGCCCCAGGTAATGTGACAGCAAACCCCCGTCTCCCTGCCTCATTTTGGCTGGAGCCACATAACTTGCTTCTGGGACCTTTTTCTCATCCAGGCACAGTGTAGGTGTAAGGGCTGGTCCCTGAGGTTTGAGGGAGTCTGTTCGGGGAACATGATCCTCTGCCCCAGCTTTGAATTCAGGGTTGTCTCTGTCACCCAGGCAACTGCCCATGCAAACCTGTGTGTTTGATAGTATTATTGCCCCACATATACTGATAATATATGTGCCCCTCCCCATCGCAACTTGCACCCCCACACATGCAAGGGAAGATGGGTTGAGTCTGGATAAACATCCTCGTGTATCCTCCACTTACCAGGGGTGTTGCCATGCAGGAGACCTGCAATCCTGCCCAGAGGGTGTCAACAGCCCATTTGGAGACACAAATAACCAAAGGCAGAAACTTTAAGACAACGGAGCAGATGCTCCGGAAGCCCAGGAAAGGCAAGATTGTTTCTAGTTGGAGAAATCAGGGAGGGTCCCTGGAGAAGGTGGCATTTGAACCAGGCCATGAGGGTAGACAGGACCGTTTTCCATTTCACAAAAGAAATATTTGATTATTCAGTGGAAAAGAGGAAATTAAAAAAAATCAAAGCCCCACTTCCTCGTATTTTATTGACATTGTCAACACAATCATTATTGGTTACATTATATCCCATTAGGCAGAAATTCTGTAGTTAGTCCTCTTGTTATTGGAATAATTCGTTCTAGGCCTCATGACATTGGCTTGGGACCTGTGGCTGGGCAGCAGGGACAGAAGCCACTCTGGGGGACCAGAGGCAACTCATAAATCAGTGCTTGAGCCCATCCACTCATTCTTTCATTCAGCAAACGTTTATTAAGGACCCACCACATCCCAGGCCCTGAGGATACAATGATGATCAGGACATGGTTTCTGTCCTGAAGACCTCGAGTCTAATAGAAAGGGAGTCACAAGTGGAAAGAATTCATTGTAGAGCACATGTAGATGCCACAACAGAGGCGCAGTGTGTACAAGATGTGGTGCTGACACGGAGAAGGGAGCTGAAGCCTCGGGAGTAGATGAGAACACAGGCAGAGCATGGGCAGTGAGAAGGGGAGGATGGAGGATGCATGTCAGAGGACCAGGTCCACGTGGAGCAGGGCGACATACTTCTCGGTCCACAGGCTGGAGGCACATCTCTCCTACTCCTAGGCTTCTGGATGTGTGTTTGTTTGTTCTGTTTTCTTTTTTTTTTTTTGTGAGGAAGACCAGCCCTGAGCTAACACCTGTTGCTAATCTTCCTCTTTTTTTTTTTTTTTTTTGCTGAGGAAGACTGGCCCTGGGCTAACATCCATGCCCATCTTCCTCTACTTTATATGGGACGCCGCCACGGCGTGGCTGACAGGCAGTGCGTCGGCGGGCGCCCGGGATCCGAACCGGCGAACCCCGGGCTGCCAAGCGCGGACTAAACCGCTGCACCACCAGGCCGGCCCCCGTTTGTTCTGTTTTCTATTTCAAATACTTCCTTTCTCCCATTTTGGGAGGGGTGTTTTTATACTCTTTTCCAAAATCTCAACTTGCATGCTTAGTTCATTTGTTTTATTTTTCTCTTTCTGACACTAAAAGCATTTAATGCTGTTAATTTTACTTCTGCAGATAGCTTTGAGTGTATCCTATTTTTTAAAATTATTTTCTGAATAGTTTGGCTTTTATTCTTGATTTGCTTCTTGTCCTAAGGGTATTTTGAGATGCTATTTATGTTTTTCAATTTCTAAGTGGTGTGTTTTATATTATTGTTAGTTGTATTGCATTTTGATCGAGACTGGCTTCTAGAATTTCTACTTTTCAACATTTACCAAAATATTCTCTGTAGCTTAATGTTTATTGAATTTTGTCACTGTCCATGAAACTTGAAAAGAAGGTATACCATTTGTTTTCAGGGTAAAAAATTTATATGTTCATATCTTCTATGTCCTTATTTATTTTTTGATTACTGTTCAGAAAATGTGTTAGAATATTTCCAATAAAACTGTTTCTCATGTTTCTCCTTGTACTACTAAATATTTTATTTCATGGATCTTTGTTGTTATTTAACACACAAGAAATTAAACCCTTTCACTGTTAATTACACAGTGAGGTTAAGAGCTCACTTTCTGGAGTCAAGACAGCCTGGATTCAAACCCCAGCTCCACCATTCGTTAGCTTAGATTCCTTATCCATAAAATAGAGATAATAATATTATGTCCTTTGTATAATTTTGCATTAAATGAGATGAATGTTAAGCATTCAGAATGCTGCTTTGCATGTAGTAAGGGCTCAATAAAGCTAGAATTAGCCATTATGATCATTTTTATGTTGCCTGGCTGACTGTTACTGGCATTTGAAGCCTCTGCTATAGAGGGAGAAAGATCTTTAGGAAGCTCTTTCTTTTTCTCTATCCAGTACACATCTGGTAAGCAGAATGCCGCATGTAGAACATTAGAAATCATTGTGAAAAACAGGAAGGAAAAAAAGCTGACAGCTTCACAGCATGCAAACGCACAGTGACACTTTAATTCTGGTGGTGGGATCATCAGGTCAGCCCGTGCATTGGCATGTGAGTGTTAGTGGCACGCTCCAACTTTGCGTGGGGGGGTGGGGGGGAGGAAGAGGGGGAGACCCAAACTTTCCCTAGATGTTGTATCAAACACTGTGCCCCACTCCACCTCCAGATCCTCAGATCCCTTTTACCAGCACTGTGAGCTAAGTGAAATAACCCAGACACAAAAAAGACAAACTGTGATTTCATTTATGTGAGATATATAGAATAGGCAAATTCATAGACAGAAAGTAGAATAGAGGTTACCAGAGGATGGTGGGAAGGGGGAAAGGGGAATTATTGTTTAATAGGTACAGAATTTCTGGTTGGGGCGATAAGGTTCTCAAAATGGTTAGTGGTGATGGTTGCACAACATTGTGAATGTATTTAATGTCAGTGAATTGTGCATTTAAAAGGGGTTAAAATGGTGTATTAGTCATGATTCTCCAGAAAAATTGAACCAATAGGATAAATATATATTAAGAGATTTATTATATGGAATTGGCTCATACACTTATGGAGGCTGAGAAGTCCAGACCCAGGAGAGCTGATGGTGTAAGTTCCAGTCCGAGATGGAGAACACAGGAAGAAGACCAGTGTCCCCACTCAAAGACAGTCAGGCAGAAAGGATTCCTCCTTCCTCAGCTTTTTATTCTATCCAGGCCTTCAGCGGGTTGGATGAGGCCCACCCACACTGCAGAGGGCAATCTGCTTTACTCAGTCCACCAATTCAAATTTAACCTCATCCATAAAAACCTTCACAGACACACTCAGAATAATGTTTAACCAAATATCTGGGCACCGCATAGCCCAGTCAAGTTGACACATAAAATTAATGATCACAAATGGTAAATTTTATGTTATATATATTTTTCACAATAAAAAACAAAGGCATTGTCTTAATTTCCACTTCTGGCCAAAATGGAGTAACTGAGACCAGATTTACCCTCCTGCCTAAAACAATTAAAAAAAAAAAAGACAAAATACATGAAACAATGGTTTTCAAGATACTGGACATAAGGCAATGAAGGACAGTTAGCCCTGAAAGATGGGAATAAGATGAACCCTAAAATAGCCCCAGCCTGTCATATTGTGAGAGTTTCCAGGATGCAGCACAGGGAAGAGAAAGTGAGACAAAGCCTCAAAGGCCTCCTGAGTGGAGAAGATGGAGCTTAGATTCCAGGGAGACCAAGGCAGCTAGAGTTCATAGGACAGACTATTAGAGAGGAGAAAGCTCTACAGAGAAAGAACCCTAGAGAGCTGCAGAAGACTCCTCTTGAGTATTTAGTGCATGAGTGTGAGGAAAGTACTTGACATCAGGAAGGAACTATGTGAAAGGATTAGATGACATTCATATAGGGCAGGTAATAATACCTGTTCCCCCATCCAGACTGGAAAAACTCATACTTCATGAGGCAGTCGATAGAGTATTCAAGGAGGTCTTGCCTCAGGCATAGGGAATAACTAGCCCCTAACACTGCTCTGGACCTAACAGATCATAAAAGTAACACCTAAAAGAATCAAACTGTTTCCAAGTAATTTAACTACATCCTAGATCAAAGTGCAAGATTTATGCAAATAAAAAGATATCCAACAACGAACAAGGTAAAATTCACAATGTCTGGCATCCAATAAAAGATTATCAGTCACGCAAAGGTGCAGAAAACATGACCCATAGTGAGGAGAATAATCAATCAATTAACAGTGACCCAGAACTGAGAGAGATTTTAGAATTAGCAGAGAAGGACATTAAACAATAATTACAACTGTATTACATATGTTAAAAAAGTTAACTAGAGACATGGAAGATATTTTAAAAAACCAAATCAAACTTCTAGAGAGGAAAATTACAAAGTCTGAGATGAAAAATATACTGCATGGTATTGACACCAGAGGAAAAGATCAGCAGACTTGAAGGGTTGCCAATAGAAACTATTCAAAATGAAACACAGAGAGAAAAAAGAATCAAAAGCAAAAATGTAAAGAGCATCAATGAGCTATGGGACAACTTCAAGTGGCCTAATATATGGGTAATTAAAGTCCCTGAAGGAGGGTTGGAGACAGAAAACATATGTGAAAATATAATGGTCAAAATCATTCCAAACTTAATGAAAACCACAAGCCTTTAGATTCAATAAGCTCAAGAACCCCAAGCACAAGAAACATGAATGAAACTACACCAAGACAGATCATAATTAAATGTCTCAAAACCAGTGATAAAGAGAAAATCTTAAAACAGCTGGGGGGGGGGACATATTATGTACAAAGAAAAATGATGAGGATGACAGCAGACTTCTCATCAGAAACAATATAAGTGAGAAGACAGTGGAGCAATATCTTGAAATTACTGGAAAAAAATTGTCAACCTAGAATTCTATAACAGGCAAAAATATCTCTCAAAAATGAACATGAGGGGCAAAAACTGATAAAACTGCAAGGAGAAATAGATGAATCCACTATTATAGTTGGAAACTTCAGCACCCCCTATCAGTAATGAATAGATCCAGCAGGCAGAAAATTAGTAAGGACAGAGTTGAATCCAACAGTACCATCAATCAACTGGATACAACTAATATCTATAGAATACTTCATCCAATAACACCAAAATACACATTCTTCTCAAGCTCAGGTGGAACATTCATCAAGATAGATGACATTCTGGGCTAAAAAACACACCACAACAAATTTAAAAGAATAGAAATCATATAATGTACACTCTCAGGCCACAGTGGAATTAAACCAGAAATTAACAACAGAAAGATAGCTGGAAAATCCCAAAATACTTGGAGAGTAAATAATACACTCTAGGGGGCCGGCCCAGCGGTGTAGCAGTTAAGCTTGCGCACTCCGTGTCTGGTGGCCCAGGGTTCACAGGTTCAGATCCTGGGCATGGACTGATGCACCACTTGTCAAGCCATGCTGTGGCAGCATCCCATATAAAGTAGAGGAAGATGGGCATGGATGTTAGCCCAGGGCCAGTCTTCCTCAGCAAAAGAGAGGAGGATTGGCAATGGATATTAGCTCAGGGCTAATCTTCCTCACACACACACACAAAAAAAACACACTTCTAAACAATACATGGGTCAAAGAAGAAATCTCAAGAGAAATTTACAAATATTTGAACTAAATGAAAATGAAAATATAACATCAAAATTTGTGGGATGCAGCAAAAGCAGTGCTTAGATGGAAATTTATAGTATTTAGTACATATAATAGAAAAGAAGAAAGTTCTTAAATCAATAA
Organism: Tapirus indicus; assembly: GCA_031878705.1. Taxonomy (NCBI): domain Eukaryota; kingdom Metazoa; phylum Chordata; class Mammalia; order Perissodactyla; family Tapiridae; genus Tapirus; species Tapirus indicus. The sequence continues at coordinate 121,261,168 of CM062922.1, read as the reverse complement.
TCTATTCTTCCACCTTAGGAAACTAAAAAAAAAAAAAAAAAAGGAGAGCAAATTAAACCCAAAGTAAGCAGAAGAAAAGAAACCATAAACATTAGAGCACAAATCAATGAAATTGGAAACAGGAAATCAATAGAGAAAATCAACAAAACCAAAAGCCATTTATTTGAAAAGTTCAATAAAATCAATAGGCCTCTAACCAGGCTACCTAAGAAAAAAGAGAGAAGACACAAATTACTAATATCAGGAATGAACAAGGAGATATCGCTATAGATCCCATGGACATTAAAAGGATAACAAAGAATATTATAAACAACTCTATGCCCACAAATTTGATAATCTAGATGAAACAGATCAAAGATATAATCTGCCAACACCCACACAAGAATAAACAGACAATATGAAAGACCTATATCTATTAAAGAAATTTAATCAATAATTAGCAACCTTCCAAAAGAGAAAGCACTAGTTCCAGATGGGTTCTCTGGTGAATTCTACTAAACATTTAAGGAAGAATTTATACCAATTCTCTACAATCTCTTCCAGAAGATAGAAGCAGAGAGGCTGTGTCTTAACTCATTCTATGTATGCTATTGAAGCTAAGTTGGTATCATTTCAAACTAGATTATTATAAATTTATGATGTTAATTGTAACCAGCAAGATAACAACTAAGAAAATAACCAAAAAGTATACAGAAGGGAAATGAGGAGGGAATCAAAATGGTACACTAGGAAAAAATCAATCAAACACAAAAGAAGGCAGTATTGGAAGAATTCAGGAACAACAACAAAAAAAATATGAAACTTACAGAAAACAAACAAATGGCAGAAGTGCTTGCTTATCAATAATCACTTTAAATGTAAATGGATTAAACTCACCAGTTAGAAGACAGAGATTGGAAGAATAGATTAAAAACATGATCCAACTATATGCTGTCTACAAGAGACTCATTTTAGATATAAATAGGTTAAAAGTGAAAGGATGGAAAATGATATTCCATGTAAACCATAACCAAAAGAGAGCTGGGTAGCTATACTAATATCAGACAAAATAGACTTTAGGTTAAAAATTGTTACAAGAGACAAAGGATATTGCATACTGATAAAAAAGATTATTCAAGAAAATATAACAATTATAAATAGATATGCACCAAACAGCAGAACTCCAAAATATATGAAGCACACATTGACAGAATTGAAGGAAGAAATAGATAGTTCTACAATAATAGTTGGAGACTTCAAAACCCCTACTTTCAATAATGGATAGAATATCTAGACAGAAGAACAATAAGAAAATAGAGGACTTGAAAAACACTATAAACCAACTAGACCTAACAGACATATATAGAACACTTCATCCTGTAACAGTAGAATGCACATTCTTCTCAAATACACATGAAACATTCTCCAGGATAGGTCATATGTTGGGTCACAAAACAAGTTAAAAAGACTGAAATAAATTAATAAGATTGAAATCATAAATTTATGATTTATAAATTTAAAAAGATTGAAATCATACAAAGTATACTCTCCAACCCCAAAAGAATGAAACTAGAAGTCAACAGCAAAAGGAAAACTGGAAAATTCACAAATATGTTGGAAATTAAACAACGAAGTCTTAACAGACCAATGGGTCAAGGAAGAAATCAAAGGGAAATTAGAAACTACATCAAGACTAATGAAAACAAAAACACAACATACCAAACTTATGGGATGCAGTGAAAGCAGTGCTCAGAGGGGAATTTATAGCAGTAAATTCTTACATTAAATAAGAATGATCTCAAGTCAGTAACCTAACTCTACACCTTAAAGAACTAGGGGAAAGAAAGATCAAACCAAACCCAAAGCTAGTAGAAGGGATAAAATAATAAAGATTAGAGCAGAGATAAATGAAATAAAGAATAGAAAACAATAGAGAGAATCAACAAAACCAAAAGTTGATTCTTTGAAAAGATTTTAAAAATTGGCAATCCTTTAGCTAGTCTGGCTACGAAAGAGAGAAGTCACTAATAACTAAAATCAGGAATGAAAGTGGGGACATTAACTACCAACCTTACAGAAATGAAAAGTATGAAAAGGGGATACTATGAACAACTGTACACCAACAAATTAGATAACCGAGACGGACAAATTCCTAGAAATACACAAGCTACGAAAACTGACTCAAGAAGAAATAGAAAATCTGAACAGATCTGTAACAAGTGAAAAGATTGAATTTTTAATAAAAACCTCGCAAGGAAAATTTCAATACCAGATGCCTTCACTGGTAAATTCTACTAAACAGTTAAAGAAGAAATAATACCAATACTTCTCAAACTCTTTCAAAAAATAGAAGAGGAGGAAATACTTCCTAACTCATTCTATGAGGCCAGGATTACCCTGATACCAAAGCCAGTCCATGACATTACAAGAAAAGAAAATTACAGACCAACATTCCTTGTGAATATAGATACAAAAACCCTCAACAAAATACTAGGCAAATCAAATCCAATAGCATATTAAAAGGATTATTCACTGTGACCAAATGGGATTTATCCCAGAAATGCAAGGGTGGTTCAACATTCAAAAATTAATCAATATAATACACCACAGTAATAGAATGAAGGAGAAAAAAACCCACATAATCCTCTCAATTGATGCTGTAACACACTTGGCAAAATTCAACACCCTTTCACCATAAAAACATTCAGTATGCTAGGGACAGAAGGGATCTTTCCCAACATGACAAAGTACATTTATGAAAAACCCACAGCTAACATCACACTCAATAGTGAAACTCTGAAAGCTTTCCCACTAACATCAAGAACAAGACAAGGGTGCCCACTTTCATGACTGTGCTTCAAAATTTTACAGAACATTCTAGCCAGAGCATTAGGCAAGGAAAAGAAATAAAAGTCATCCAAATCAGAAAAAAGAAGTAAAATTATCTCTATTCACAGATGACATGATCCTATATATAGAAAATCTCAAAGATTCCACAAAAAATTATTAGCACTAATAAACAAATTCAGCAAAGTTGCAGGGTACAAGACTAACACACAAAAGTCTGTCGTGCTTCTAAAAATCAACAATGAAACATCTGAAAGGAAAACTGAGAAAACAATTCAATTTACAATAGCATCAAAAAGAATAACGTACCCAGGAATAAATTTAACCAAGGAAGTGAAAGACTTATATATTAAAATTTCAAAAACATTGTTGAAAGAAATTAAAGAAAACCCAAATAAGTGGAAAGACATCCTATGTTCACTGATTCAAAGACTTAATATTGTTAAGATGGCAATACCACCCAAAGTGATCTATAGATTCAATGCAATCCCCATAAAATTCCAATGGCCTTTTTTGTAGATATGGAAGAGCAAATCCTCAAATTCATATGGAATTGCAAGAGGCCCCAAAGAGCCAAAACAATCTTGAAAAAGGAGAACAAAGTTGGAGAATTCACACTTCCCAATTTAAAAACTTATACCATGGTGCTACAGTAATCAAAACAGTATGGTACTGGAGTAGGGATAGATATAAATCAATGGAATAGAAATTAGAGTCCATAAATAAAGCTATACATCTGTGGTCAATTGATTTTTTTCCCTTTTTTGGTGAGGAAGATTTGCCTTGAGCTAACATCTCTGCCAATCTTCCTCTATTTTGTGTGTGGGTTGATGCCACAGCATGGCTTGATGAGCATAGGTCCATGCTGGGATCTGAACCCACAAACCAAAGGCCACCAAAGCAGAGCATGCGAACTTAACCACTACACCACCAGGCCAGTCCCAATGTGGTCAACTGATTTTTGTAAGGGTGCCCAGACCATTGAATGTGGAGAGAAATGGTGGGACAACTGGATATCCATATGCAAAAGAATATAGCTAGACCCTTACCCACATAATATATAAAAATTCTGTGACATCAGCAACACGGCAAAGTGAGCTTTCCCTTTGTCTCTCCCCCTTTGAACTACTACTAAATGGACATTCATTGACCAGCAGAGGACACCCACAGAGCACACCAGGATGCCTGGGAGACCCACACAGCTATACATCTGAAGGTGGATGGACTACCCCCAGGGAGGTGGTGGAGATAGCTGAGCACTCTCCAGCCCCTCAGTGGTCCTGTGCACATGTGTAACTGCTTCCCCAGCTGGAGTGCCCATAGCACCACTGCAACCCCGAGGATGGGAGCATACCTCAGGGCACTGTGCAAACAGGTGATGGCAGCCCTGAGCCCTCGCATGATTGTTTCCCCATCTGGTGGGAGAGTCAACAGTGCCACCACAGCTGCCAGGGAGAGGGCCAGGCTCAGACCCAGTGGGGAGGCCCCTCCCACCAAGCACAATAGCTGGTGTGACCTAGGAGGAGACAGCAGTGGATCTGCACTCCCAGGTGAACAAGCTCCCTGCTGCTGCAAACACCCATAGTACTGCTGTGGCCCTGAAGAGGGGAGCACATCTTGTGGGACTGTTGGGGCAGGCAGCAGCAGCCCTGGGCCCCTGCATGATTGCTTTCCAATTCAGTGGGAGCGCCCACAGGGCCACTGCGGTCTCAAGGAGTGGCCCTGGCTCAGACAGGCACAGCTGCCAGGGATCACAGCAGGCTCAGAATACACAGCTCCTGCTCAAACCCAGTGGTGGCAGGTGGAATCTGCAACCAGACACTATCACTATGTGAAGGCACAAATCCACCCCATCAAATAATATGAAGAGGTATATTAATACTTCAGACCTGAAGGAAAAAGACAAACACCCAGAAATCAATCCTGAAGGCACAGAAATTTATAATCTAAATGACAGAGAATTCAAAATAGTTATCATAAAAAAAACCTCAATGAGTTACAAGAGAACTTGGAAAGACAGTTCAATGAAAGCAGGAACAAAATTAATGAACAGAGGGAATTCTTCACAAAAGAGATTGAAACTATAAAGAAAAATCAATCAGAAATATTGGAGATGAAAAACACAATGAATGAGGTAAAGAAAAATCTAGTGAATCCTTAAATAACAGAGCTGATATTATGGAGGATAGAATTAGCCAGTTAGTGGATAGAAATATAGAAATGCTTCAGATGGAGGAGGAGAGAGAGCTAAGACTAAAAAGAAATGAAGAAATTCTCCGAGAAATATCTGACTCAATTAGGAAATGCAGCATAAGGATTATAGGTATTCCAGAGGGAGAAGAGAGGGAGAAAGGAGCAGAGAGCTTGTTCAAGGAAATAACAGCTGAGAATTTCCCAAACCTGGGGAAGGAGCTGGAATTACAAGTAAAAGAAGCTACTAGAACTCCTAATTACATCAATGTAAAAAGACCTTCTCCAAGGCATGTATTAGTAAAACTGGCAAAAGTCAATGACAAAGAAAAAATATTAAGGGCAGCAAGGCAGAAGTAAATAACCTACAAAATAACCCTTACCAGGCTTTCAGCGATGTCTCAGCAGAAACCTTACAGGCTAGGCGAGAGTGGAATGATATATTCAAAATTCTGAAGGACAAAAACCTTCAGCCAAGAATACTCTATCCAGTGACAATATCCTTCAGATATGATGGAGAAATAAAAACTTTCCCTGATAAACAAAAGCTGAGGAAATTCATCACTACAAGATCCCCCCCTAAAGATATGATCAATAAGCCCCTCATACCTGAAAAAAAAAAAAAAGGATTTACAAAGCCTTGAGCAAGGAGACACAAAGGCAGACAAAATCAGAAAATTGCATCTCTCTATCAGAACAGATTAACAAACACTTAATTATAACATTAAAGATCAAGGGAAGGAAAACATCAAGAATAAATATAGTCACTTCATTTTAACCACAAACTCACAATACAAATGGAATAAGTTGTGACAACAACTTAGAAGGGGAAGAGGAAAGGGATGGAAACTGCTTAGACGAAGGAAATAAGAGACCATCAGAAAATGGACTATCTCACTTATTAGATCTTTTATACAAACCTCGTGGTAACCACTGAACAAAAAATCAGAACAGAGACACAAATGATAAATAAAGAGAAAACCATCATAGAGAGCCACCAAACTGAATTGGCAGTGTGAAATACACAGGACAAGAAACAGAGGAAATAGACAGCAACTGGAAAACAAGTGATAAAATGGCAGCATTAAGCCCTCATATATCAATAATCGCTCTAAATGTAAATGGATTGAATTCCCCAATCAAAAGACACAAGTGGCTGGATGGATTAAAAAACAAGACCCAACAATATGCTGCCTCCAAGAAACACATCTCAGCTCTAAAGACAAACACAGGCTTAGATGAAGGAATGGAAGACAATACTCCAAGCTAATGGCAAACAAAATAAAGCAGGTCTTGCCATATTTATATCAGACCAAGTAGATTTCAAGATAAAAAAGACAATGAGAGACAAAGAGGGGCAGTATATAATGATAAAAGGGACACTCCACCAAGAGGACATAACACATAAATATATATGCACCTAACACAGGAGCACCAAAGTACATAAAGCAACTATTAATTAACCTAAAAGGAGATATTAATGGCAACACTATAATAGTAGGGGACCTTAACACCCCACTCACATCAATGGATAGATCATCCAGACAGAGAGTCAACAAGGAAATAGTGGAACTAGATGAAAAACTAGACCAGATGGACTTAATAGATATGTATAGAACACTTCATCCAAAATCAGCGGAACACGCATTCTTCTCAAGAGCACATGGAACATTCTCAAAGATAGAACATATGTTAGGAAACAAGGCAAGCCTCAATAAATTTAAGAAGACTGAAATCATGCCAAGCATCTTTTCAGATCATAATGCTATGAAATTAGAAATCAACTACAAGAAAAAAGCTGGGAAAGTGACAAACATGTGAGGACTAAATAACATGCTACTGAACAACCAATGGATCATTGAAGAAATTAAAGGAGAAATCAAAAAATATCTGGAGACAAATGAAAATGAAAAGACACCATACCAACTCACATGGGATGCAGCAAAAGTGGTCCTAAGAGGGAAATTCATAGCAATATAGGCCCACCTTAACAAACAAGAAAAATTTCAAATAAGCAATCTTAAACTACACCTAACAGAACTAGAAAAAGAAGAACAAAGCCCAAAGTCAGCAGAGGGAGGGAAATAATAAAAATTAGAGCAGAAATAAATGAAATCAAAACCGAAAAAAAATGGTGGAAAGGATGAATGAAACAAAGAGCTGGATCTTTGAGAAGATACACAGAATTGTCAAACCCTTAGCCAGACTCACAAGGAAAAAAAGAGAGAAGGCTCAAATAAATAAAATTAAAAATGAAAGAGAAGAAATTACAATGGTACCACAGAAATACAAAGGATTATAAGAGAATACTATGAAAAACTATGTGCCAACAAATTGAAAAATCTAGAAGTGGATAAATTCCTAGACTCCTACAACCTCTCAAAACTCACCAAGAAGAAACAGAGAATCTGAATAGACCATCACAAGTAAAGAGATTGAAACAGTAATTAAACACCTCCCCCAAAATAAAAGTTCAGAACAAGATGGCTTCTCTGGAGAATGCTACCAAACATTCAAAGAAGACTTAGTACCTATCCTTCTCAATCTCAACAAGGGGTTAATCTCCAAAATATATAAAGAACTCACACAACTCAACAACAAGAAAACAAACCACCTGATCAAAAAATGGGCAGAGGATATGAACAGACATTTTCCCAAAGAAGATATACAGATGGCCAACAGGCACATGAAAAGATTCTCAACATCACTAATCATCAGGGAAATGCAAATCAAAACTACAATGAGCTATCGCCTTACACCTGTTAGAATGGCTATAATTACCAAGACAAAAAACAACAAATCTTTGAGAGGATGTGGAGAAAAGGGAACCCTCATACACTGCTAGTGGGAATGCAAACTGATGATACAGTCACTATGGAAAACAGTATGGAGATTTCTCAAAAGATTAAAAATAGGGGGCCGGCCCAGTGGCATAGTGGTTAAGTTCATGGGCTCCACTTCAGCAGCCCAGGCTTTGCAGGTTTGGATCCCAGGAGCAGACCTACATACTGCTCACCAAGTCATGCTGTGGTGGCATCCCACATGCAAAATAGAGGAAGATTGGCACAGATGTTAGCTCAGGGACAATCTTCCTCAAGCAAAAAGAGGAAGATTGGCAACAGATGTTAGCCCAGGGTTGATCTTCCTCAACAAAAATAACTAAAAATAGAAATACCATACAACCCAGCTATCCCACTACTGGATATTTATCCAAAGAACTTGAAATCAACAATTCAAAGAGACTTATGCACCCCTATGTTCACTGCAACATTATTCACAATAGCCAAGATGTGGAGGCAACCCAAGTGCCCATTGACTGATGAATGGATAAAGAAAATGTGGTATATATATATATAATATATATATATATATATATACACACAATGGAATACTACTCAGCCATAAAAAAGACCAAATCATCCCATTTGCAACAACATGGATGGAACTTGAGGGTATCATGTTAAGTGAAATAAGCCAGACAGAGAAAGACAAACACTGCATGATTTCACTCATATGTGGAAGATAAACAAATACATGGACAAAGAGAACAGATTAGTGGTTACCAGAGGGGAAGGGGATTGGGGGTGGGCATAGGGGTAAAGGGGCACATATATATGTAACTGACAAATAATAATGTACAACTGAAATTTCACAATGTTATAAACTATTATGACCTCAATTTAAAAAATTAACTCAAAATGGATCAAAAACCTAAATAAAAAACTAAAACTATAAACCTTTTACGTGAAAAAATAGGGGTAAATCTTCATGACCTTAGATTTGGCAATGGAGTCTTAGATACGACACTAAAAGCATGAACAACAAAAGAAAAAATAGATAAATTGTACTTAACGTAGATACTTACAGCTATAAATCTCCCTCTAAGCACTGCTTTCACTGCATCTCATATGTTTTGGTATGTAACGTTTTTATTTTCATTCATCTGAAAATACGTTCTAATATTCATTTTAAGAGTGTGTTTCTTAATTTCCACAAATTTGTGAATTTCTCACATTTCCTTCTGTTATTGATTTCTAGTTTCATTCTATTGTTGTCAAAGTTGTATGAATTCAATCCTTTTAAATTAACTAAAACATGTTTTATGACCTAACATATGGTCTCTCTTGGACAACATTCCATATGCACTTGATAAAAATGTGTATTCTGCTGTTGTATGGAGTGTTCTCTAGATTTCTGTTAAGTCTGGTTGGTTCATAGAGTTGTTCAATTGTCTATTTCCTTGTTGATTTTCTGTCTAGTGGTTCCATCTATTATTGATAGTGGGGGTATTGAAATCTCCAACTATTATTGTTGAATTGTCTATTTCTCCCTTCAATTCTGTCAAGAAAACTGTCAACCAAAAATTCTATATCTGGAAAAATTATCCTTCAAGAATGAAGAAGTTAAGACATTTCTAGATAAACAAAAGCTGAAGGAGCTCATTACCAGTAGACCTGCCCTGTAAGAAATGCTAAACGAAGTCCTTCAGGCTGAAATGAAATGACACTAGACAGTAACTCAAAGTCATAAGAAAAAGTTAGAAAACACTAGTAGAGGTAATTTCATAGATAAATATAAAACCCAGCATTATTGTACTTTTGGTTTGGTTTGTAACTTCTCTCTTTTTCCTACATGATTTAAAAGGTGAATGCATAAAGCAACAATTATAAATCTATGGTAAGGGGTATACGACATATAAAGATGTAAACTATAACAATAACAGCATAAAGGCAGAGACAGAGAGATATATGAGAGGAGAATGTATAGTATTGAAACTAAGTTGGTATTTTTCAAACTAGAGTGTTATACGTTTAAGTGGTAATTGTAACCTCAAAGTAACCACCAAAAAAATAAAAATAAAATATACATGAGGGGAATCAAAATGGTACACTATAAAATATCAACTGAATGCAAAAGAAAAGCAGTAATGGAAGAATTGAAGAACAAAAACCATATAAGACACACATAAAACTAATAGCTAAATGGAAGAAGTAAATTATTCTTTATAAGAAATCACATTAAATGTAAACAGATTAAATCCTCCTATTAAAAGATAAAGATCAGTAGATTGGATTAAAAAAACAAGATCCATCTATACACTGTCTACAAGAGACTCATTTTAGATAAAAGGACACAAAGAGGTTGAAAGTAGAAGAATGGAAAGAGATATTCCACGCAAATAGTAACCAAAACAGAGCTGGGGTGGCTATATTATCATCAGACAACATGGACTTTAAATCAAAAAAGATAACAAGACACAAGGAAGGACATTATATATTGATAAAAGGTCCAATACAACAAGAAGATATAACAATTATAAACATACACACTTACTAAGGAACCTCAAAATATATGAAGCAAACATTGACAAAATTGAGGGGAGAAACAGACAGTTCTTCAGTAGTAGTTACAGATTCCAATACTCCACTTTCGATGATGGATACAACAACAAGACAGAAGATCAATAAGGAAATAGAGAACTCGAATAACACTATAAACCAACTAAATCTAACTGACATGTATAGAACACTCTACCTGATAACAGCAGAAAACACATTTTTCTCAGGTGCACATGGAACATTCTCCAGGATAGATCATATGTTAGGCCATGAAACAAGTCTTAACAAACAGTGCAGCAGCTATGGAAAATGGTTTGGTGGTTCCTTAAAAAGCTAAACATAGAGTTACGATACGATCCAACTATTCCACTCCAAACTAACTGAAAGCAAGGACTCGAACAGATACTTGCATGCCAATGTTTACTGCACCATTACTCACAATAGCCAAAAGGTGGAAACAACTCAGATGTCCATAAACAGATGAATACTACATAAACAAAGTGTGGTATGTACATCGATGGAATATTTTTCAGCCACAAAAAGGAATAAAGTTTTAATATGTGCTACAACATGCATGAAACTTGAAAATATTATGCTAAGGGAAATAAGTCAGATGCTAAAGGACAAATACTGTATCATTCCACTTACATGAGGTATCTAGAGTCAGCAAATTCATAGTGACAGAAAGCAGATTAGAGGTTACCAGGGCTAGAGGGAGGAAGAAACGGGGAGTTATTGCTTAATGGTTACGGTTTCTGTCTGAAGTGAAGAAAAAGTTTTGAAAATAGATAGTGGTGATGGTTGCACAACATTGTGAATGTAATTAATGCCATTGAAGTGTACACTTAAAAATGGTTAAAATGGCTAATTTTATGTTATATGTATTACCATAATTTTTAAAAATTAATAATGTAATCTACAAAAAACCCATTGAATTGTACACTTTGAATGGGTGAAATGTACAGTATGTGAACTGTGTCTCAATAAAGCTATTTTTTTAAGTCTTAAATTTTGATTTTCAATTTATCACTTTTTCCTTTTACAAATCATGCTTTTGGTGTCTATGCCAGCCCTAGATTCTGAAAATTTTCTTTTATGCTTCTTAAAAATTTTTTCATAGTTTTTACATTTAGCATTTACATCTGTAATTCATTTTGAGTTAATTTTTGTGTAACGTTCTTTTTTTTTTTTTTGCCTATGGATGTCCAATTGCTCCAGGACTATTGGTTGAAAAAGTACCATTGAATTGATTTTGTACCTTTGTAAAAAACCTGTTGGAAACATTTGTGTGGGTCTATTTCTAGGTATATAATAAGTCTCGAAATCTGGTAAACTGATTCCTTCCATTTTATTCTTCTTTTTCAAAATTGTTTTAGCTATTCCAGTTCCTTTGCCTTTTCATATAAGTTTTAGAATAATGTTTTTCTATATCTACCAAAAATCTTGCTGGGATTTTGACAGGAATGCCATTAAACCTGTATGCCAGTTTAGGGAGCATTGATAATTTTGCTATGTTTAGTCTTCCAATCCATGAACACAGTATGTCTCTCCACTTAGAGTCATGTCCCGCATAATGACGTTTTGGTCAATGAAGGACCACATATACGATGGTGGTCCCATAAGACTAGTACCATATAGCCTAGACTTCGCCTTTAAGCATGATCTTAGCTGTAGAGTTTTGTATAGATGGAATAGTAGGCTATTCCATCTAGGTTTGTGTAAGTATCCTCTGTGATGTTCCCACCAAGGAAATCCACTAACAATGCATTTCTCAGAACGTGTCCCCATCCTGAAGCCACCATGACTGTGTATAGAGCTTCATTAATTTATCAGTGCTGTGTTTTTTCAGCATACAAGTCCTATATGTGTTTTATTAGATTTACACCTAAGCATTTCATTTTTGTTGTTTTGAGAGATTATAAATAGTATTATATTTTTACTTTCGGTGTCCACATGTTCATTGCTAATATATAGAAGTACGATAGATTTTTTTTTTAATGTTTATCGTGTATCCTGAGACCTTGCTGAACTCACTTATTAGTTCTCAGAGTTTTTGATAGATTCCTTGGTATTTTCTCTGTAGACAATCAGGTTATCTGCAAGTAGTGACCGTTTTATTTCTTCCTTTACGATCTTTTATTTTCTTGCTTTACTGCATGAGTTAGAACTTCCAGCATTTTGTTGAAGTAGAGTGGTGAGAACAGACACCTTTTAAATTTTATTTTCCAGTTGTTGCTAACGATATACAAAAAGTATAACTGAAAAAAATACAACTAATTTTTGTATATTGACCTTGTATCTTAGAAAGAGCTAAATTTATTTATTACTTCTAGTAGCTGTTTTATAGACTCCTTGTAAATAATGTCACCTGCAAATGGAGACAATTTTACTCCTTTTTTGATACTTATGCCTTTCCTTTTTCTTACCTTATTGCACCAGATAGGACCGCCAACACAATGTTGAATGGACGTGGTGGAAGTGGATATCTTTGGCTTGTTCACAGTCTTAAAAAGTATTCAATATTTCACCTTTAAGTATGATCCTGGCTGTAGATTTTTTCTATGTCTTTTATCAGATGAGGATGTTCCCTTCTATTGAGTTTTTAATCTCAGTTATTGTATTTTTAATTTCTTAAAGTTTTACTTGTTTCTTTTCAAATCTGCTTGGTCCTTTGGTGGTGGTGTTATTTCCTGCTCCTTGCAAATATTTTTCAAGTCTATGTTTCATTTCTTTAAACGTAATAATCAGAGATATTTTATAATTTAGGTGTGACAATTCCAATATCTGAAGTGAATGCAGGCTGGTTTCTGCTTTCTGTTATTTCTCTGTGTGTCTGGATATTTCTGACTGTACATTCTCCTTGAAAACTTATCTGAAGCAATTTGTATTTGCTTCCACCCGTTGTCTAAATGCAGACAATCTGCAGCCACTTTAAACTAAATTTCCAGCTACAGGATTTTTCTTTTCACCACACAAGTGATGTGATTTTGAGCTACATATCCACCCAGGGCTGGCTTGTCCTCACAACTTCTCAGAAATAGTTTCTTCCCTCTGCTCTGCTCAGCACCAAGGAAATTACTTTGCAATCCCCTGGGTCAAGAAGCCTGGGCCAGGTTACTCCTGGTTTACTCCTTTTTGATCCCAGCAGGGGGCATCTCTTCCTAATCACTGGGCAGATCCAGGGCTTGGATTTCTGTTCTGGGAAGCTGGTTCCGGTTCACCTGGTTTGGCAAATGCTTTCAGGGTGAAGGCAGTTTTAGCGCTCAGGCTCCCTTAGTGCATTCACATTTTCACCTAAATTTTGGCCTGGTAATTCCTTCTTTGTTCTTCAGTACTTTTAAGAAGTTTTTATCATTATTATTATATTTTATCCCACGTTTTTGTTGTTTTCAGTGAGTAGATGGGTCCGAATAGCCTGCCATATTCACCAGAAAGGTAAATTTGAAATTTGAAACTTTTAAGCTTCAAAAAATGTTGTCTCTTATCTGCTCTCATCTCCTCTCCACTTCTCTTTATCTTTGTGTACTTAAACCTGTTAAAAATTCTTATACTCTCATTTCAAAAGAGTTTCAGGAGAAGTTAAATAAGTGCCTGTAGATCACCACACTTAGCGGGAGGTCTCCCGTTAACGTCATTGTTATATTATTTTTACAAATAAAAATGTGACTAAAAGAATTAACGTCTAGAGGCAGGACAGGATGCTTCTCTCTCGTCCTGTCACTTGATGGCTGATTTCCAACTTGGGGGAAACAGTCGTTCCACAAGATGAGCCATTTACTAGAGAATAGATACCCTTCCCTCCCTCCTTATCATCCTCAGTCTTCATTGCTGGACTGACTGCACACTGTGGCAGCCACTTCTCCCACCACCCCTTCCCCCACCCCCACTGTAACTCTGTTTGAGGGAGTAAAGATTGCCTTGGTGGTTGAGATGGAAAAGATTTCCCAAGTGTTTCTCATATGACCCTATCACTCATTAGCGACTCACTGGGGTAACTCTTCACCCTTCCAGAGGTGAGAGGAAGCCTTCTTGGTAACAGGGTTACCAAACCCTGTTATGAGCTCTGGTCACATCTGTGCTTCTCTGATTGAAAAACTCCACTTGTAAATATTGATTTTCCCAAGACCCCAAGCTTGCTCCACCCCCACCCTTTTCTATGTCAATTGATGGCAATTCCTCCTTCAGGCCAAAACCTTAGAGTGATTTTTAACTCCCGTCTTTATCTCATATCCCACTTCCAATCTTTTGAGAAATCCTGTGGGCTCTACTTTCAAAATATATCCAGAATCTGACCACTTTTCACCACTTCCATCACCACCATCCTGGTCCAAACTACTATCATCTCTTACTTACCATGGCATGCATTATTGCAATAACCTAGCAGACCTCCCTGCTTTATCCTTGCCCCTTCCATTGGTTCTCAACACAGCAGCCAGAAAGGTTATTTTTAAATATAAGTCATGTGATGCCACCCTTCTGCTCAAAACCCTGCAATGGCTCCCTATTTCAGAGTAAAAGCCAAGCATACAAGACCCTACAAGATCTGCAATCCCTCTCCCCCAAGTCTCTTTCCACCACTCTCCCCTTACTCGTGGTGCTCTAGCCACTCTATTCTCCTTGATGTTTTTCAATAACACCAATCAACCGTTCCCTCTGCGTGGAATGCTCTTCTCCCAGATAGCCCATTGGCTAACCTTCTTGCCTCCTTCAACTCTTTGTTCAGATCTCACTTTCTCACTGACGTCTAACCTGGCCACCTATTTAATGATGCAACCTGCTCCCTCTTACCTTGCTATACTCTTTTTTTTTTTTTCCATAGCCTTGTTCCATCTTCTGACACACTACATGGTGTATTGTCTCCCCTCGTTAGAATACAGGCTCCCAAGAAGGCAAGAATCTTTGTTTTGCTCACTGAGCCCAAGCACTTAGACCGTATCTGGCACACGGCAGGGTCTCAGTAAACGTTAAATTTAAATACTAAATGCCTATATTCCTTCATGATACTACCAAGAAGTATAACTAACAATATCAGGTCGTGGGACGCAGGAATTCTTGGACTCCCACTACCTTCACCCACACCTGGGACAACAGTTAGTTTGTCCTAGAAATACCAAATTTTCAGTTCACCAAAGCCCTGTCTCTACTCAGCTTCTCGAAACTGTGCGTCCCAGGCTCCCCGTGTCCAACCTGGGCGAGGTCTCCCTTCCCCCAGCGCCAGGGTCACTCCAGTGATTGCATTGACTCATCCAACCAACCAATCAAAATCTCCGTCCTTTTTGCCCCTTAAAGGACTTCGCTTTCCGTACGGTTGTGCCAAGAGGGGCGGGATGCAGCAAATTTAGCAGGTGGACGTTACGCTAGGGTGGTTGCCTAGGTCACCGCACAGCTTTTTCCTCAGCAGA
Organism: Tapirus indicus; assembly: GCA_031878705.1. Lineage (NCBI taxonomy): Eukaryota > Metazoa > Chordata > Mammalia > Perissodactyla > Tapiridae > Tapirus > Tapirus indicus. Next base: position 121,245,411 of record CM062922.1, on the reverse strand, counting down.
GAGGAAAATGGGCGGGGCGAGGAAGCGGACATCCCGCCCCGATCCACGGCGCTGCCTGGGATTGGCTTGCCGCTGTCGGGCCACGCCCCCAACCCGGGCTCGCGTGGCGCCCCTAGCCCTTGACTTGACCTGGCCGCGTTCTGAGAACCTGGGGGCTCCTGCTAGGGGAGGAGAACTTCCAAGTTCGGGACGCCTGAGCGCCGCCCGAATAATCGCCCCGGATCGGCGCAGGGAGGGGTGCCTCTGCCCCCGGGGATCCCTGCGATCACATGTTCCCCGGTTATTCTTCAGGCTGCAGTGCGAGCCCGGAGGTCTGGATCCAGGTCCAGTAAATTCCGAGAAACCTTGGCCCAGGTCTGGCACTTCGTCTAAGCCTCTGTTAAAAGAGGGATTGATCAGGGGCCGCCCAGTGGCGCAGCGGTTTAGTCCGCGCTTGGCAGCCCGGGGTTCGCGGATTCGGATCCCGGGCGCCCGCCGACGCACTGCCTGTCAGCCATGCTGTGGCGGCGTCCCATATAAAGTAGAGGAAGATGGGCACGGATGTTAGCCCAGGGCCAGTCTTCCTCAGCAAAAAGAAGAGGATTAGCAACGGATGTTAGCTCAGGGCTGGTCTTCCTCACAAAAAAAAAAAAAAAGAGGGATTGATCAAAAAATGATCTCCAAGGAGCCTGTCCCATCTTATAGGCCCTATTCTTCGTGGAAGTTCCTGGGCTTCTCTTGGCTTATGGCTTCCTCAAGTGTGAATGAATAAGAATCGGGAAGCCCAGAACTGGCCCTGGCTCTGGCACTCGCTTGCTTTGTGGCCTTGTACAAGTCATACCCTATTTCTAGGCTTATTTCCTCATCTCAGTGTGAAAGGATTGGACTAGATGTCCTCTAAGGTCCCTTCTAGTTCTTCCTAGCTATGAAACAGCCTTGATAATATGTGTAAAGATTCTTAGCAAACGTTTGACATGTTATACAAATTGTAAGCAATTCACATGGCGATTTTCTCATCCTCCTTCACTTTCTGTACCCAGAAGTTTCAGGAAAGGAGGGAAAAGTCTAGGATGGCGCCTGAAAATAAAATAGGGACTGTCAACAGATACCGGAAAGGCTGATTGCCTGTAGCTCAGGAGATGATGCTGGAGAGGACAGTGGAACAATCCTCTACAGTTTAACCCCTCATTTTATAGAAAAGAAAACTTTGAAAGCAGCTAAGTCAGGCTGCTAATGTGAGGAAGAACCCAAGTTTTCTGACTTGACTCCATGATCAGTCCCTTCGCACACAGTGTTTGCAAACAGAAGGCATAAATATGTAAAAATAGATTTTAAAACTTGTCCGTAGAAATAAAGGCAGACAATTTAATTTATAGCACTTCCCACTTTCCTTTACTTGGGATTTCTATCCTGCCAACATTTGGGGTAATTTACAAGACAGAAATAGAGCAGCAAAAAATAAAATGGAAGCAACTTATTCCCTCTTCTACTTTTGCTTTCTGTCACCCTTGTATCCCCAGAAGAGCTTAACTTCCGATATTCCAAACCCTCCTTCGTAATATTCTTCAGTGGTCACCCACCCACCTTCCAAAAAAAGAAAGAAAAAAAGCCAACTAAAGCCAAAAACAAAAGGTGCCATTTATAAGTTAGTGGTTGCCCGGGGCGGGGGGGGGGGGGAGCGGCATTGAGAGGAAACAAGAAGCGACTCCTAATAGATACAAAGTGTATTCTGGGGGTGACGAAAATGTTCTAAGATTATGGCGATGGTTGCACAACTCTGTGTATAGACTAAAAATCATTGAACTGTACACTTTAAGTGAAGTGTATGGTATGTGAATTTTAGCTCAATGAAGCTGTTACAACAAAAGAGTCTTACCCCAAAGCAAAAACAAACCAAACCAACACGTGCCTTTGTTTCTTCCCTAGGTTCTACGTGTTTATGTCCTCTCACTCTTAGGAGATCTGGGCAGCTGTTCTGGGCCATCTGCCCCTAGAGATGCTTCTTGAATCCCCAAGTGTGTCACCCCAGGGTTGCCCACCTCCTGCTCTGGCCACCACTTTACGCTCCATGTAATTGAAGGAAGCGTGCTGGTTCCTCTAATGACCTGCTCCCCTGCCTCAGCTGCCACCTCAGTTCTTGGCTACCCTGGATGGAATTGGGATAAAGAAGGAAAGGATAATCATGGCAGGATAGAGGTGAATCTTAGGGAGATTGGAGAAGTGAGAAACTGTCTAAGGGAAAATCGGACAGAACAAAAGGAAATGTCGAGAATCAACTTCAACCTTTGGTGATTTTTTTCCCTTCTGGACTACCTCAAGGAGGGCAGAGAGCATTTGAGTAGCTTTCCTCAAGGTCTATGTTGCCTTCCTCCTGGAGGAGTTCTTGGAGGGAGCATCATGCAGTTGATTGTTACACATCTCCTTCCTTTAAGTCTTTACTAAAAGTTCACCTACGTGAACTTCCACCAAAACTTCAACACTTTCCCTGACCCGACTTTCTAGCCCCCTTCTCCACTTTGTTTTTTCTTGTTACTTTGTTTATCTATCTTCCTTAGAATTTAACCTCTGTAAGGGCAGGAATTTGTGTGCGCGCATATGTGTGTGTGTGTGTGTGTGTGTGTGTGTGTGTGTGTGTGTGTGTGTGGTGTGTGAGGATTGCCCCTGAGCTAACATCTGCGCCAATCTTCCTCTATTTTGTATGTGGGACACCGCCACAGCATGGCTTGATGAGCAGTGTGCAGGCCTGCACCTGGGATCCGAACCCGCGAAACCCTGGCTGCTGAAGCAGCGTGTGCAAACTTAACCACTACACCACTGAGTCATCCCAGGAATTTTTTTTGGTTCTAATTTTGATCTGTTTTGTTCACAAATGTATCTACACTGCCTAGAAAGAACCCAGAGTGAGCACTCGATAAGTATTTGTTGAATGAATGAATGAATGAACATACTATGTACTGGGCACTTTTGTAATATAGAGGGAAAGTTTTAAAAGAGTATTTTGTAAACCTGACAGATACATAGCTAGGGGCAAGGGAGATAAAGAGGCCTTTTTTTCTCCCACAGATCCAAATAAAAAAACCTCCGGAGTACAAGGAGAGAGAAGTCTAGAATGACATTTAGTCAGTGAGGGACTAGGGTGAAGGATTCATAACTCAGAAGTTAACAGTTCTTTGACTGAACCCTTCCACAGAGAGACATGGAAGAGAGGATGAACTCCAGACACCTTTCTGACCACCAGGACTGGTTTCCGATCGCAGCTCTAGCTCTCAGTATCAGGTTAATTTTTGCAAAATCACATAACATTTTAAAGCTTTACTTCCCTCTCCTGCACAATAGGATGATAATACTTTCATATTTGAAGGATTCAGTGAGATAAAATATGAATGTGGCTGTCAGTCCCTGGCACACAGTAGGTGTTCAATTAATGATCGCTTTCCCTCTCTGCTCTGTTTTGGGGAAGCTACTTCTCCCTCTTGTGATTTCCTCCTCTGAGGAATAATAAATACAAGTTTATTGTTCAAGAGTTTGAAACTACATTGTTGATTTGATTTTTAAAAATCTGAAGTTATCTCTTTGGACTTTTAAAGAGTTTATTGGTTCCGAAGATATAATTTTTAAGTCCCTAGGTAAGTAGTTAAAGAAAGATGTGAGAGAAAATTAGTGATGAGGAGTTGGCATTTACTTTAGGTTCACTATTTGGCATATAACCCAGAACCCAAATAAGCTGACAGCTGAGTCCCTGGGTCCTTCCCAATGCCCCTCTTCAGCCTCAGATTTTTTTCTTTTTTAAACTGAGTTACAATACACACAATACAAAGTTTACCATCTTAACCATTTTTAAGTGTGCGGTTCAGTGGCATTACTGCAGCCTCTGTGAGAGGAGCACAGTGCTAAGCGCAGGAGCCCTGGAAGTAGCCCACATGGACTTGACCTCTTGGCTTGGCCTGGTACCATGTGGCTTTAGGCGAGTTAGTCAGGCATTGGAGCCTCAGCTTGTCATCTGCTCGTGGTACGGACTCCTCCGCGCTGGCGAGGCTGGAAGGAGGCCATGGGTGTGAAGTACTTGGCAGTACTTGGCTCAGGGAGCGCCTCAGTACATGTTAGCCATTGTCATTCTGGAGCTTGGAATTCAGAATCAGAATCAGGTTGGGTTTCGCGGACAGGGTCACACGGATACAGCTGGGTCCTAGACGTAGCTTCGGCTGAATCCTCAGCAGAGCCTCCAGGTTGCGGGATCTGTCAAGTGCTCCTGGCTTTCACGACTGAGTAAGGCCTTGCTCTCTGTTCTCTGGGGCTGCCTCTCCATTCTTCTGCACCACTAATACTTGGGGGAGCGGAGGGCGCTGCTTCCAACTGTGGGACCAGACTGAAACTTGGTATCTATTGCTCATCTGGGGCACCTCCTACGGCACATCTTTCCTCAGACGTTACCGAGTGACTGCTATATCCCAGGCACTGTGCTAGGTGGCAGGGCGGTGCAAAGAGACACAATTTAGACCACGCCCTCAAAGATCTTACCATCAAACTAGAGGGATAAGATGTGTGTGACTGTGCCATTTACCCAGTTGATAATTATTGATCACATACCATGTGCAAGACATTGTATAAGACATTGATTCGGGCACAGCCATAGAAGTCAAGAGGAGGGAGAAATGATGGTGGCTTGGTCATACCCATCTGACTCAGCGCCTGGCCTCCAGAAATGCTCATGAGATGGATGGAGTTGGTTGGACGGTTGGTTGTCAGGGAAGGTTTCACAGAATAGAACTAGCTGTGGACCTTGCCGAACAGAATTTACTCACCGGAGAAGATGGTACAAAGATACGGTCTTCAGGTTCATTTGAGAGGCTGTGAGGCCATTAATCTAGCTGTATGTGAGGGTTCCTGTAAGGCCTGAGTGGAAATCCCAATGGCTATGGGGTCCAGGAAAGAAAAGGAAATGCATGAAGGAGGCTGGGTGCTTCCTCTCTCTGTCGTCTTTACATGAGCATCCCTCTCGGTCTACTTTCCATTTGTGCATTTTCAATAGAAACACAGGAACTGAAAACCTGTTTCTCTATTATAGGAAAAACATCAGCACAAGTACACAGCTGATCCTCCCGCTCAGAGACAGGGAGTACTATGGAGTTGAGGGGACTAAGGTGAACTGGGAGACACAGCCCTATCAAAAGGCGGCAGCCACTTCTCTGTTCAAACCAGTTGCTGAATGCAAGAACGTAGGCTGTTTCCAACTCTGCTGATATATCAAAAGCTGGAAATGTTTGTTTTTTTCATGAACTCTCTCAATTTTAAAGAAAATATCAACTCGAATTTTAAAAAGAATCTCTACTGGCCAGTTGAAATACATTTTCCAATCGTAGCCACTAGTCTGTAACCTCCCCTTAGGAACTAAGAGAGATCAGGTTAGAAAGATGTTTCAAATGGCCTTGAATGCAATGCTAGAGTTTGACTTGAGCTTATAGGCAGCTTTGGTTTTATAGACTAAAAGTGTTCTTTGAACACAGAGGTGGCTTAATGCAAGGATTTGGGGACTGGGGGGGGGGGCATGGCGGGGAAAGCAGTGAGGACTGCAGATTACTGCATTAACACAGGTTTGTGACAATGGGGTTGAAAGATGGTGGCAGTGGGACTAGAAAAATAGGGTGGACCAAAAAAGAGGAAGACTAAAAAGATGGTAAGGAGAGGATGTGGGAAGTGGAGGGGAGGGCAGGAGAAAAGATAACGGAGGTTCCAACTTGACTGGGAATGAACCATCTCTCTTGCTGGAAAGAGAAAGGCCCGCCAGGTTGGTTTAGGCCTGCTGAGTTAGAGGCTAAGTGCAGTCCTGCCTCCCCTACTCGCCGGCTGAGCTCAGATAAGCCCGTTTATAAAACAGACTTCATAAGCAAGTCGCCTGCAAAATGGGGATGATGCCGCCGACTTCTCAGCGCGGTTGTGAGGATTAAGGAGGCGGACGGGCCAGCTCTCGGAGGGAGGGGAATGAGCGAGGGCTTTCCCCCGACTCGAGGTCTCAGGGAGGGGCGCCCGCCCGCCTCGAGCCTCCCCGACAAGCCTGCGGGGCGAGGACCAGAAGCCACCGGGCGGCCACGTTCAGAGACAGCCCCCGCGGCACCCCCGGGGGCGCCCCTGGTCGGCGCGGGCCGGCCCTCCCGTCCTCAGCTCTCAGTCCACCCTTTCTGGAACTCAGGGGGCAGGGATGCATTTCCGGGACCCTTCTCCTCCTCCCGTCCCGGCACAGCCCTCTCTGCCTGGGCGCCGGGCCGGAGGGGGTGCCCAGCGCCCCGGCACTGGAGCGAGCCGGTCGGATTCCCAGAGTCCCGAACCAGGCCGGAAGTGCCTCTTCCTCCCGCCCACGACGGGGCCTCTCTAGGAGCCCGGGGTGCTGGCGTCTCAGTGGGAATAACCCCTTCGGCTCCAGGAAGCTAAATGTATCCCTGAAGGGATTCGTTCACTTTTTCCCTGAGAAGGGCTCAGTTGTCTTGCGCTTACCCTGGGGAACGTTTAAATGATTCTGGTGCCTAGATCAAGAGGGCAGAGCCCAACTGCCTGGGTTTATATCCCAGCTGGGCTAAGATGCTGAGCGACCTCAGACAGGTTATTCAACCTCTCTGGGCCTCTGCTTTCTTACCTGTAAAATAACCATATGTAACCTCAAAGGTTTGCTGTAAGGATCCAATGAACTAACACATGTAAAGCACTCAGAAGAGTGCCTGACGCAAAATAAGTGCTCAATAAATGCTAGTGACCACGATTATTGTTTTTACTGCTACCTGTTAAAAAAAGACTGTTGGTGGAGGGTCAGTTTTGTTTTCATGAGAATAAGAAACAGAAATGATAGTGAGGGGCCCGCCCGGTGGCGTAGCGGTTAGGTTGGCGCGTTCCACTTCGTTGGCCTGGGGTTCGCCCATTCGGATTCTGCGGGCTGACCTACCCACCGCTCATCAGGCCATGCTGAAGCAGCGTCCCACATAGAAGAGCTAAGCCCTACAACTATGATACAACAACCACGTACTGGGGCTTTGGGGAGAAAAAGGAAAAAAGAGGAAGATTGGCAACAGATGTTAGTGCAGGGCCAATCCCTCTCAAAAAAAAAGAAAAGAAATGATAGTGTGAGCTGCTGTTTATTGAGGGCATTCTTCGTGCTGGGTTCCTTACATACCTAATCTCTACCTCCTTAGGGCAATTCTGTGAGTGGAGTATTATTATTATTACAATTTTATTGTTCCCATTTTGTGGATGAAGAAACTGGGGATAATAACTGAGTGTATGTCAGAGTCGGATGTGAACTCAAGGCCCTCTGAATCCAGGGTGTGTGCTTTCTCCTTTCCTCCACACGGCATCTCTGATTTTGGAAACTTTTTCTGGGAATTCCAAACTAAAGCATCAAAACCCATGGCGCTGTCTCAGATGTGGATGTCTAGCTAGTTCAGAGCTGAGGAGGCTGTGCAAAATCACCTAATTCGCACAACAGGCTAAAAATCAATAATAAACGGTGCTGCCACAGAGCAGACATCATCCTTGCTTAAAGAAAAGGATCTTGTGACCTTAGAAAGAAGCAAGTTGCAGACATCTGAAGAGAGAAAGGCACTGAGTATATGCTTTAAGGATAAAATAAAACCATGTTTTTATGTGTAAAAACGACTACCATCCAACTCGACTTTTCACACAACCTGTGGAGACCTCAGAGGCCAGTCTGACTGGCCGTTTCTTCCTGCTTCCCCTCCTCAGGGTCCCTCCGGGCAGTTTCCATGCGGCTCCAGCGTTTCATACAAAAGGTCCTTAGAGTTTGTGGAGACCTGGAGAACGTGTTCAGGCTGTCCTTTCTTCCTTTCGTTCCCTAAGGAATTAGCAACTAGTCAGAGCAACCCAGGAGAGGGTGGGCGTGGAAGCTGTGAATGAAAGGGGTGGGGGTGATGGGAGATGAGGGACCGGAGTTGGTGGGCCCGGACTTTCTCACTTCAGGCCCTTGGCCACGCCACTCCTTCTGCCTGGTTTAAACTTTAAGAAGGCAGGATGTTGTTTATCTTGTCGTTTCTGCACCCTAACGCCGAGAAAGTGTGGGGCTCTCCCAGGATCACTCCCCAGGTTAGTGGTTTAGTCAGGACTGTTCAGTCAGAACAGGGCACCGAGCGTCTCCCGGTATGTCCCCTTGGGCACGAAGAGAAGTGGGGCCGCCCTGGTTCAAAGACCGTACACACTTTCTCCAGCAAGGAAAATCATGCCCGTACAATACAGGGTAGATGTTTTCTAATAAGATTTCTTTTACATTTTTCTTTTCCACTTCTTTTTATATTTTGAAAAAAAAAAGCAAATGGTATAAAAAGATAAAAGTGAAAAGCAAGCTGCCCTCCTGCCTCTGCCCCATCCCCTATCATCATCTCCGGAGGCGGGCTCTCTTACCTCTTTCTTGTGTCTTTCTTGAGATAGTCTACGCACATACAAGCATCTCCCTTTAGAAAAACACAAAAATGCTAGATCACTGTAGATATTTGCTTTTTTCACATAACATATTTGGAGAATGTTTCATGTCAGTTTGTACATATCTGCCTCATTTATTTTCACAGTTGCTGAGTATTCCATTATATGGATATGCTATAATTTACTTAATCAACTCCCCTATTGGTGGACATGTAGGTTATTTTCAGTCTTTTGCTATAGAAACATTTCCATACATAGCACTGTGCACACACCTTTGTGTGCATGGGCCACCGTGCCTTTCGGAGCTAGAAGTGGACTTATTGAATCAAAGGGTATGGGCATTTTGAATTTTGATCAGTGTAGCCAAATTTTCCTTCCTCCAAAGAGGCAGTGTAGATACATACTCTTACTAATAATGTTCGAGTGCATGTTTCTCCACATAGTATATAGTCAAATGATTTATGTTCGATCATCTCTTAGGTTAAATATAGTATTTAATGGTTGTTTTTATTTGCATTATGAGATTTGTGGATTTGAATTAATCCATATCTTCTGATCTGACTTGGACAAGTAAAATGAGAAAATTTGCCAGTGAGCACTCTAAGCCACCTGACTCCTTGGAGAAGAGATACAAAAGACTGGAGATGGACAAATGAACTCCCAATTTTCGGGAAAGGTATTAAAACACAAACCAAAGGCCAGGAAACTTAGTGTTTAACTCAATTAGAATTCTAAATTAGACCATCAAAAGGATTATTTGTGAGTAAGATGGAATGGTGTAAAGAGGAGGAAGGGCCTCGAGCCCTACGGGACTGCATTAAATTGTGGTTCTTACTAGCAGGGTGACCTTGGACAAGGTACTTCATGTATCTCTGAACTTCTCCTTCTTCAGCATAAAATAGGGGCCACAATAAATACCTGCCAGAGTTATGGCAAAGACTAAAATAACTCATGTAAAATGCTGGCACAAAAGATGTTAGTTAAAATGGAAGGAAGAAGGTCAAATCCAAGCTCTTTGGGGTAAAAGGCCCTAGACCGCTGAGAAAAAGGGAAGGAGGCGGGACAGATGACTTGGAGACAGAACAGCTGGGAGCCAGCACAGCTTGACTGTGCCTGTATAAGGCAGGCTTGCTCCAAACCTAGTCACATCTCATGGGTAAAAAACCAGACAAACAACAAAACTTCCAAATACTGTCCACCTCATAGAGTGAAACAGAACCATCTTCTTACCAATTGGGTATTTCTAGGGCCACCATGTTTCATTCTTTGTTAATGGTCTCTAGAGCTGGCAAGGAGAAGCCATAGTAATGTGTCTATTTACCAACCCCATAGAGCAGAAAGATACATGTGGTAGCTAATCCCCTTATTGGGATTGCTTATGGCTGAAATGTGTGATTTGTAACAGCAGCTTTAAAAGCATGACTGGCTGAATTTATGGCAGCCGTGCTCTGGGTCGTACCCCACTGGGGCTTTGCCCATCTGTCTCTGCACTGGGCTAGATTCAGAATTAGGGGAGGGGGTTGAAGATGTTGCCCTCTGCATCACAAAATGTCATCTTGATGAGCACTCACAGGAGAACTTTCTCCCAAGCCTCACATGAATTATGTAACCAGCATTAGCTTGGGCCTCTAGAAAGCCCAGCAAATCTGTAACGTACCAATTATATATTGTATGATAATTATTATAGTTAATTATATTATATAATTATATAAGCAATTATATAATATATAAGCAGAGCTTTATACCATCTGTTTTGTGTACCAACCCTAGATTCATGTTATCATTTTCCCCTTGCCATTTTATTTTTCATCGTGTTAATGATACTCTACTACTACTGCTATTATCAGTGACAATGACCAGCATTTAGTGGCCATGAGTCTTACTAGATGCCAGGCACCTGTTGTATAATATGTGGCGCTATAAATGCCTCAAGTCCTTTTCGAAACCAAGCAATGTACAAATAAAGAAGCAAACAAACACAACTGCCAGATTCCCTTGTCTCCCTCTGGTACCCACTTAAAGGTGTCTTTTTAATATCTGAGGCCTCTGTGTTAGAGAAAGGCGGCACATCTTTGACCTCACAGTTCTTATGAACCTGTATTTGGAAATAAACAAACCTATAAAGCAAAACAAAAACCCCTTAGCAGTCAGAAGTCATTAGTCAATGATAATAACCTTACAAAACTCCACCCCTAAGACCTGCAAAAGGAAAGTGGTGGTCACTCAGAGCCCACAAACAACCGCAGCACCAGATGACTCTCGCGTCATTTATACGTGAAAGCAAGAATGGGGAGTGACAGTGGCCGAGTGATCGCTCACATGGGGCCCCGGTCTAAGAGCTGTTATGTATTAACACATTTAATCCTCACATCCACCCTATGAAGTAGGAACTATTTTCTACGGTTATAAGGTTACTAGGTTCATAGACCAAGGAAATTATCTTAATCTAATTTATATGGATTTCAGCAAGGCATGTAATAAAATCTCTCCTCGCATCCTTTAGACAAGATGGACAGATATAGGCTGAATATCTGGCATTTAGAGTCACAACTAATTACAAGATTACACACAGCCAAAGCCAGAGAAATGCTCAAAGATTTGACCCAATATTTCTATTTCGGGGACTGTAGTTTAAGAAAACAGTCAAAATTTGGGAGACATATTTTCTCAGAAATGTTCATTCAAGTTTTATTTGTAAGAGCACAAAATGGAGGCAGTGTAAATATTCAACAACTAGGAAATGATTCAGCAAAATATGACATGTGGAAGGTGTTACATATACAGCCATCGACATTATGGCTGTGAAGACAATGAAGCAACAAAAATTTACAACTATGTTTGAAAAAAGAAGCTTATAAGAAATACAGGAAGGAAATACAATAAAATGCAAAAACGGTTGAATTAGGAGCATGTGAAAAATGGGTGATTTAATTTTTTAGTATTTTCTTTAATATGGCTACATCACTTTTCTAGTGCAAAAAACAAATGTATTTAAGCCGAAGATGAAAGATGATGCTAATTAGTGGGAGAAACAGGGGAGGAAGGGAAGAAAATTAATGGTCAGCATGTGCACACACCTCATCTAACCGTCACACTCTCTGAGCAGATGTTTTCCCTGTTTTACAGATGAGGAAATAGAGATTTAGAGAAGGTCCAATAGTTAGAACGGGTCTCACAGCTGGAATGCGTTGGAAACAAGAATTGCAACAACGCCTGATTGGCTTTCAAGCTACCAGGTTTCCCCAAATATGGAAGAGGGCTGCCAATCCATGGTGCTTGGGGCAATTTAGAGAAAGGTGCCCCTCAGAGTAGACAGACTGCAGAAAGACCCCTCCTCTCAGCAGAAGCAGCCCCTGCACCACAGCCTTTGGCTTTTGGATTAAGCCTGGGTTGAAATGCAACCATACCTGTTCCCAGAGCCAGCACCTTTGTGCAGGACGGAAACCGCACCAGTACCCAGGCAGCACGCTGACGTGGTGATCTTGGGCCGTCTCTGCCCTGCAAGAAAGGTGGTCCTTCTCGTTCTCCTCAGGCCATTTGATTCCACCCGGGAGAGAGTCTGAGCTTGGTGCTAGGTCTTTAACACCTCTCTCTGTTCTGTGTCTCTGTCAGTCTCTTTCTCACACATACACACAAAACAAGCCCCTTAGACCCACAGCCTTCACCTTAATTAGGCAACAATATATAGTGGCATTTATTAACATAATATTGACATTTGTTCACATAATATTTTTTATTGTGGTAAAAGTCACATAACATTCATAATTTCAACAATTTTAAAGTATACAATTCTGTGACATCTAGTACATTTACAATGTTGTGCAACCATCACCACTATCTAGTTCCAAAACATTCTCATCACCCCAAAGGAAACCTTGCACCCCGTAAGCACTCATTCTCCATTCCTCCCTCCCTCTAGCCCCTGGCAACCATTAATCTGCTTTTGGACTCTATGGATTTGCCTATTCTGGATTGATCATAAAAATGGAACCATAGGATATGCGGCCTTTTGTGTCTGGTTTCTCTCTCACTTAGCATAGTTTTCAAGGTTCATCCAGGGTTTAGCATGTGTCAGTACTGTATTCCTTTTTGTGGCTTAATACTATTCCACTGTATGGATACACCCCACAATTTGTTTATCCATTCATGAGTTGATGGACATTTGGGTTGTTTCCACTTTTTGGCCATTATGAACAGTGCTACTACGAACATTTGTGTACAAGTTTTTGTGTGGACGTATGTTTTCATTTCTCTTGGGTATACACCTGGAATTGCCGAGTCATTTGGTAATTCTGTTTAACTTTTTGAGGAAATACTAAATTGTTTTCCAAAGTGGCTACATCATTTTACATTCCCACCAGCAAGGGACAAGGGTTCCAGTTTCTCCACATCCTCACTAACATGGGTTACTTTCAGGTTTTAAAAAATTATTACTACTATAGCCATCCTAGTGGCTGTGAAGTGGTATCTCATTGTGGTTTTGATTTGCATTTCCCTAACAACTAATAACGTTGAGCATCTTTTTGCGTGCTTGTTGGTCATTTGTATGTCTTCTTCGGAGAAATGTCCATTCAAGTTCTTTGCCCATTTTTTAATTGGGTTATAAGACTTCCTTGTTGAATTGTAACAGTTCTTTATATACTCTGGATACAAGTCCCTTATCAGACATATGGTTTGCTAATGTTTCCTCTCATTCTGTGGGTTGTCTTCACTTTCTTGATAGTTTCCGTTCATGTACAAAATTTTTAAATTTTGATGAAGTCCAATTTACCTTTTTTTTTTTTGGTAAGGGAGATTGGCCCCAAGCTAACATCTGTTGCCAGTCTTCCTCATTTTGCTTGAGGAAGACTGGCCCTGAGCTAACATCTGTGCCAATCTTTCTTCTATTTTGTATGTGGGTCGCCACCACAGCATGGCTTGATGAGTAGTCTAGGTACGTGCCTGGGATCCAAACCTGTGAACCTGGGCTGCCAAAATGGAGTGCACTGAACTTGACCACTATGCCATTGAACCAGCTCCACCTATTTTTTTCTTTTGTTGCTTGTACTTTTGGTATCATGTCTAAGGAACCATTGCCAAATCCAAGGTCTTGAAGATTTATTCTTATATTTTCTTCTAAAAGTTTTATAGTTTTATGTCTTAAATTTAGGTCTTTGAACCATTTTGAGTCAATTTTGCATTGTATTTATTTTTATACTTATAATTTATAACAAGAAATTTTCTATTTATCATATTGACATTGAGTTTCCTTCTTAGGTATGTTTCTTTCAGTTAAGAAAAATGAGTCAAACTGAAGAAAAATATCAAATAAATAACAGTACAGAGGGTACCCAGATGTGGCATAGATGGTGAGTAAAACAGGAATCCCTGCAGTCAGACCAGGACAGAGGTGAGGGCAGTTACCTAGGAGACATTGTAGTCAGGGAAGAAAGAGGTAGGATTTAGCTGAATTTTGAAGGGGGGAAGCCCCCGATCTAGGGTCAGAAAATTCAGGACCCCCACATTCCAAGTTCTCACAGTTGTTCTGTGAGCTGGAACATGTTATCTGACCCGTCTAAAGTCCTGTTTCCTCATGAGTAGAAAGAGGGCAATAATACCTGCCTCTCAGAGGTATCAAGAGAAACAAACGCCTTAATGAGAATCAAGTATAAGCTGTAAAACATTTAATTGATGGGAGTTAATATCAGGGCCTAGACTTAAGTTGGTTGGCATTTGATCAGGACCCGAAGACAGAAAAGACTCGACTAAATGGAGAGAAGGGGAAGCGTTCTAGAGGAGGTAGAGAGAGTCACAGCTTGGTGAAAGGCCTAGAAGCAGGACAGTCCTTACTGTGTCGGGGGAGGGCTGGGGTGGAGCACTTGGTGCTGCGTGAGAGAGGGAATTACCTAGGAAAGCACTGTGCAGGGAGGCAGAAAGGTTGGTTTCAGATGGGGCCAGGCCCTCTGGGAGTTTGGACTTCACTGATCCACAGGCACAGGTCTAGGTTTCTTGGGGTACGCTCACGGTGCAATCACGCTTCACGTGTTTTGAGAGCTTACCGATTTTCCAGGTATTTTAATGTGTGTGACAATATAATACTCTCCTCCATCTGTCTTCAACCTCCTTTCCCATCCTTAGGCATTTGTTCCTGGGGGTGATGGGGACCTCTCCAGGAGGTTCATCTATGTGTCACATATGGGTAGGAAATTGGTTGAATTTGACTTAGCATGACTTGGATCAGTATAAACCTGAAAAAAGAAAATCAACATGCTGTTTTAATCCCACAGTCTCCATTCCCAACCTTATACTCTAAATATTTATTAGTTAAATGTTTTTTTTTTTTAATTGGAAATCATCAAACAAAACAAAAGTTTACAAAGTTAAGTCTCCCTCTTACCCCAGATCCTCAGTCCTCCTCGCTCGAAGCAACTATTGTCTCCAGGCACTTATGTATCTTCCCCAAAACAGTCAAGATATACACAAAAGTTATTCATAGAGTCAGACTCCTGTGGTTAGAGAACATCTGATCTGACCCTGTCATTTTGCAGATGAGGGAACTGAGGCCCAGAAAAGTTAGTGACTAGAGTTATTTCAGATCACACCTTAATGCAAACATTTGGTTACAAAACAGTATACATACATTTTATTTATTTTTATTTCATATACATACATTTACTTTATTTACCCAAATATATATGGTTTTCTATAGCTTAATCAAAGTTATTTTGACTTTTTAAAAATATAAAAGTTCTGTAATTTCCAAAAATTAAAAAAACTCTACTGATAATGAGGACTACAGAGGCCTTCTGAGGGTAAACACAGTGGCGCTTTCAGGAATGGGGCACCAGGTGGGCAGGGAGAAGTGGCGGGGGCTGGAGGCAGGACAAGCTGTTAGAAAGGCCTGTGGTAATTCAGAAACGAGAACCAGGAGGCTACAGCGGCCTGGGGCAGGGGGCAGACTCAGCAGAGGTGCCGCAGGCCTGAGGACCCACTGGTTAAGAGGGTGCACCCCCCAGGCCTTGGGGAGCAGGATGACTAGGTATCATGTAGGGAAATGGAGCTGGTGACTCTGGGATAACTGCAAAGTGGAAAGATCTATTAGGCAAATAGAGAGACAGATCAAGGCCTCAACAACGGGGCAGGGCTGGGCAGCTAACATCTATGGATTTTGGAACCGATCACATCGAGCAGGAGATTTTTGAGGAAGAGAATGTAAAGGAAGGATTTGGTTCTGAGCCTTAGGGAACGTGGTGGTTAGGAGGCACCAGGAGTGTAGGACTTTATTTGAGAAGCCTAAGGGAGCCAATGCAGGTTCTTAAGCAGAGGAGTGACTGATCCTGGAGTCCCAGACTCTCAGAGGCAGAAGGGACCTCCCAGATCCTTGGACCAACCTCTGGTCCCACATTCCTGAAAACAGCCCCCAATATACCTTCTAAGCATGCACATCTCCAGGGAAGAAGGCCCCATCCTTTCCTGGTGGCAGCATCTGGCAGCCTCCCCTGCCTGTGGTAAGACAGCTGTCCTGGTGAGAAGGCACCTTGGTGGTGACGTGAGCGGCCTCCTCCAGCTCCAACTTCTCCAACTTTGCATCCTGTCCTGAGAGCATCCTCATCATAGAGGAGAGGGTTGGAGCATCTGGTAGTGGCCCCAAGTCCTCCCAGGTTACATACTCCCAGTGCATCTCCAGACTCCTGGCTCTCCTGCCTATCAGGCCAAGGACTGTGCACTCTGACAAGGAAGAATGAGGCAGACCTGGCTAGACTTGGTCAGTTCTGAATTCTTGCATCATCTCATTTAACCCTCCCATCCATTGGGAACCAAGGCTCATCCCCTTCCCAAAGAAGAGGACGCCAAGTCTTGCAGAGGCAAAGTGAGTTGCCCAAGACCACCCCGGCAGTGAGGATGGGGCAGGGTTTGGACCAAGGTCCACTTCCAGAACTTCACTGCTCTTGCAGCAACCTGGGCTTTGGGGCACAAGGGCCTGTATAAAGGGCCCATGTGGGAGGCTGGTGAGCTGTGACCAAGAAAAGCAAGGTTTTGGGTTGTCCATGAAAGGCACAGGAGGTCATCCTCATCCTTCCAGGAGTTCCCCTGCCAGGAGGGTCTCCTATATGGCCACTGTGCCAGTTGACTGTAGGCAATAGGACAGCACACTGTCGCCTACAGTCAGAGCACCATTTGCCTCTGAACTGTTCCTGGAGAATGACTTGGCCCCAACAGGAGTGCCTCGCCCTTCCCAACTCCTCTCTCCAGCTCCTGGAGCAAGATGAGGAACAGAAAGGCAGGGCTGAGGGGCTTACCCTGTGGTCCCAGACACATATGAGCCAATCTGAATGTCATGGTTAGGAGCTATGGTGGCTCTAAAGTTGGTGTGCCTGGGTTTGAATCCAGCTCTGTCACTAGTAAGCTGTGTACAGTCACTTACTCGATCCTCAGGATAATAATAATATGGGTGTTGTGAGTTGTTGTGAAGGTTCAAGGAGTTACTACATGCAGACCCTTGGAACAGTGCCTGGCACGTGGTAAATACTCAATGTCTGTAACTATGTCAGAAGACATCATTCTCAAGAGTTATTACTCTGACCCTGGGAGATATAGACCAAGGGGTGCAGAATCAATACATACAGTTAAACAGGTGTCAGAACATCAACCATGAAAGACCATTGATATACAGAAACCACCTCTCAGCCTTACAGTTGGGGACAAGATAGGAGTGATAGGGACTGTGACAAAGTGGAGAGCCAGTGCCCCTCTCCAGAAGGAAGCTACTGCCCAACCAGTTGTTGCCTTGTGAAAATCTGGGTCATGTTGCCACATCTTTGGATTTTCCAAAGAAGGTGCAAATTTGGATTTTTATGTGAAAAGCACTGATTTTTAAGTGTGGCAATTAATTCAGTTAAAAAAAACCTAATAGGGCCAGCCCAGTAGCATAGTGGTTTAAGTTTGTGTGCTCCACTTCAGTGGCCCAGGGTTCCCAGGTTTGGATCCCGGGCATGGACCTACACACCACTCATCAAGCCGTGCTGTGGAGGGATCCCACATACAAAATAGAGGAAGACTGGCATAGATGTTAGCTCAGGGCCAATCTTCCTCACCGAAAAAAAAAAAAACCCTGAAAAACTGGGCAGGCGAGGGGGCCGGCCCAGTGGTGTAGCGGTTAAGTTTGCATGCTCCACTTCAGGGGCCCTGGGTTCACAGGTTCGGATCCCAGGTGTGGACTTACACACCTCTTGTCAAGCCATGCTGTGGTGGCGTCCCATATAAAGCAGAGTAAGATGGGCATGGATGTTAGCCCAGGGCCAGTCTTCCTCAGCAAAAAAAGAGGAGGATTGGCAACAGATGTTAGCTAAGGGTTCATCTTCCTCACAAAGCAAAACAAAACAAAAACCAAAAAAACTGGGTAGGCCAAATTAAACTCTTCCATGAGCCTCCAGGGCGCAACTTTGCTGTAGACTCACAGCTCAGGGCAAGGCAAGGTTTTTGCAGCCCTTGGAGGGCAGGAGAGAATAGTGAGCGCTGACTCTGCCCCCAAGTCTCCCTAATCCTGAGTCAGCCTTCTTCTCACCTGACTGTCAGAGTGAGGGGCGGGAGAATGGGTGTCTGTGAACCAATGGGATTGTGCTCAGTGGTGGAGGCTCTACCTAATTTTGCCCCATCTGTCCAGGCTAGGGACTGATCTGGAGACAGATGGAAGAGGCGGGAAGATGATTCCATTCCATGCATTGAGCTAATTGAGCACTACTACATGCCAGTCACTGTTCTGGGTGCTGGGGGACAGCAAAGAGTACAAGAGGCCAAGCCCCTGCCCTGGCGGAGCTGACATTAATGCGAATGTGCGGAAGGGGCAGGTAGAGACAGGTGGTAAACATGCAAATATTCGGTCAGTGGTGATAGTACTGCGAGAACCAGAGCAGGGTAAGGGGGACCAGGAGGGGCAAAGACTCTGAGGTGAGAGTGAGGTATCAAAGGTGATGGAAGCTACGGATAAGATGGAGATCTGCCCGGCTGGGAAGGTGGGTGAAGGAGGCAGAGCTGAGAAGTGAGCAGAGGCAGGCTGGGCGAGGCCCTGTTCTCCTGGTGGCCACACTCTCTGAACCCCAGATGTAGGCCCAGAAAAGCTTCATCCTTTTTAGCAATTTCTGACATATGCTTAGTACCTCCCCTTGCTCCCTTAGATCTTTGGACAGATAGCCCTTTTCATATTCTCCTGTAATTCCTTTGTGTTTATAACACACACACAATCAAACTTCTTCAGGGTAGAAAGCCTGATTCTTGTTCAGCTCTGAGGCCTCCCCACCTCTACGTTCCCCACAGTGCCCATGAATAATGGGCTTCAATATACAAATGTGCTAAACTGAAATAATGACATGGCTTTAAGCTTCTTACCTCACTTCTCACACCTTAGTTTCCTCTCCTGTAAATGGGGATACTATATGGTCCCACCTCAATAGATTGTTGTGAGGAGGAAATGAAATAAAGGCTATAATAATTGGGAGCCCACATTACCTGGGCCTTGGGAGTGTTCCCAGGTTTTTAAAAGTTTCTCCTGCTAGGAGCTGAGTGCCCCCTGAGATACTGGGAAAGGTTCTTGCCCTCCTTGGTCAGGGGACCCCTACTGACTTCCCTCTTGCCACAGTGGGGCCTCCGTTTTCTCCTCTGAGGGGAGCTAATGGGGGAAGAGGGGCCAGCACAGCTTCCCAGTGAGGCTGGAGCCAGTAATATAGGCTGCCACAAATCCATTCCGGCTGTGCTTGTCCCTTCAGCCCAAACTCCTGTTGCCATGACTATTTCATTTAAGCCATTTTTAGTCTGTAGGATGTTCCCTCTCCCAGTCCAACCTGTCAGCCCCTGCTCCCATCCCACAACCCATGCATTCAAGCCCCTTCCCTGGGTCTGAGTCCCAACAAAGGCAGGCCCCAGGGAACCAGCAACCACCAAATCCGAGAAAGGGCTTTCCAGGAGCGGCTAGCAGAACCCCTGTGAGATGGAGAGCGGCCAGAAATCCAGAGACCCTCACTGGCATCTGGGTTCCCCCAAGAACCTGCTCCCACTGGAGAGAGAGAGAGGGGCGTCATCTCAGCCACCTCCCCGCTCCCCAGTCCTCTTTTTTTCCCAGGCTGCGGGAGGCAAAGGGTTAAATCCCATAGAGCTGATGCTCTGACTCCAGGCTAGAGGGGCCCGGGAAGCTGGGGTCACTTCCTGCTCCGTCCCAGTCACCCTGAACTGGTCCCCGGGTCCTCAGCCTGGGATCACCCCTTGAGAAGGACCCCAGAGTCCTCGGCATCTAGCCCGCCCCCCGAGGCAGGGCATTCAAGGGGTTAAGTCCCCTGGGGCTGGATTCTGCCTTCGGCCTTTCCCAGACCCCAGAGCCGTGAGTTGGGGACGCCTGGGTTCCTGGGGGGTGGCCCGGAGGGCCCAGGACGGCCGCCGGGGAACAATGGGGCGCGGGAGGCGGGGCCGGGCCCGGGCCTGAGCCCCCTCCCCTGCCCCGGGGCCGCAGGGGTAGGGGTGGGGGCCGGGCAGGGGCCGCCGAGGGCCGCGAGGATTCTGGGAAGAGCGCGAGGGTCTGGCTGTGGGGGAGGGGAGGGCGTGAGCATTCTGGGAAGAGGGAATTCGGCCGGGCGGGCCGGGGGTTGGGGCGCCGCGGGAGCCGGGAACCCTGGGTGCCCTGGGGCGCGGGAGGGCGAGGATGCAGGGCTCGGGATTGGGAGCCGGAAAGAGGGGCGCCGGGACCAGCTGGAGCAGGAATCCAGAGTCTAGGCTGGTGCGGGCGTGGGGGGGCCAGGGTGGCTGCATTCCCGCTGCTGCCTCCATGTCAGGGTCACCCTGGGCCGCTCTCCACACCTCTGTGTGAGGCAGCCGCCTCCTTCCCTCCCTCTTGCTCCAGTGGGCCTGGTCGAAGTCCGGTCCTCTCAGGCCTGGGCCTGGGTCTGCTCCAAGCACTTCTTGCCTCCCTAGGTCTCCCCACTTTCATCTCTATGTCCGCCTTGTCATTAACCCTTTCCCTTCTACTCTGGCCCGCTGAGTTTGAATTTCTCAGACAATCAAGGTGCTAAGCTCTTACCTGTGCTCAGCAAACATAGCAGTCCTCTTCAAAATAGTGAGGAAGCCCCCAGCTTGGCAGAGGTCCCTGCTTCCACCTCCCCAAAGACACTTAACAGATGGGGGAGGGGGGATTCTCATAGCCCAAGGAGCTGCAGAGATGAAATTAATTTACTTCCTAAAATCCAACTCCTGTCTCTCCTACTGCTATTTGGCAGGGTTCAGCTAGCTTCTGCTTCACTTTGGTTACCTCTCAGAAGTTCTCCTAGCACTTAGCTCCTGTGGCCCTGTTCCCTCATCCTGGAATCATATCATCCTTTTTGGAGTGATAGCTGGCTGTGTTTTACCAGGAGGCCACTCTGAACTCCTGTTCCTTTGCTGCCATCTCCTTGCAAACTGATTTTTAAAAGCATTGGACCAAACAGGTTTTCCAGGAGCAAGGGGTATCTCATTTATTCATCTTTCATTCATTTAACAAAATTCACTGAGCACCTGTTATGTGTTAGGCATGGGCTATAGCAGCAACAGAAGAGAACAAAGGCATTAGAAGACCAGGGGACCAGGATGGGAGTGATAATAGAAGGCTTCCGTGGGGAGTTTTGAGTTCATAGACGCAGATTGTCAGGCCCAGTCACTGGATCCAACCCCTCCTTTTACAGCTAAGGAAACTCTCAGTCCCAGGAATTTCTCCATGCCATTCTCATGGCCAGCAGGCTCTGTCTGAGCTTTCCTCATCACCCCTCTCCTGCCCACAGCCCATATTTATGAGTTTCACATGACTTCCAAGGTCATCTCCCTCTCAGAGGCCGAGGGAAGCCAGACACAGAACCTTGAACTTCTGGTCTTAGCTCTGCCACTTCCAGCCTATGACCTTGGAGAAATCTCCCTGGGCGTTGATTACCTAATCTGTAAAATGGACAACCTGATTCCTGGGTCTCCTCAAAGGACTGTCGGGAGGCCTAGGTAAGATAATGAGGACACTACAGCAGGCACTGTGTCAGCTGCTGTGTGGTCTCCACACACTTGTCCCTTCTCTCTTTTCCATTTCCTTCTCAGGGTAGTTCCTCCAGAAGCCCCTGATGGCTTTAAACTGCCCCCTGCCCCCCACCTCTGGCTTGACCTTTCTATGCTTGGATAACGGAAAGTGCCCCAGTCGTTTTGAAGGGCCCCTGTCCCCTCAGGGAAATCGGTGTGGTTTCTTTTTTTTTAACTCTAAGTATTCCAGGTAGTCTGAGTTCTCTGTGAGGCTCACAAGGAAAGTTTATTGGCCCCAATTAGCAGCCCCATTAAGGAGGAAAATTAGAGTCTTAATGAGCTTCCTCTGATTAGCAAAATAACAGGTTTCCCAGCCTCTGGGCATCAGAGGGGTAGGGTGAGAGCCTCCTTTTCCTGTGGGTGTCAGGTACTTCTCCAGCCCCCAGTCTGTGTTCAAAGGGTTATGACTGATGAGCTTTTAATTACACTCTTAAATTCACCTACTTGCTTAGTTGTGATCTTAAGGTCTGGAGCAGGAATCAGGCCTGCAGCGGGGGTAGTGGGACCAGGTGAGAACTGATGCCCAGAAAAATGGGGACATAGGAAACTGAAGTTCACATAAGGAGGAATAAGGGCTGGGGGATGGGCAGGTGGGGGAGTGGGGCTGGAGGAGTAAAGAAAAGTGGGAGATCAGCTCCCATTGTGTGCTCATTTCTCTCCTCCCCCAGGGTCCCTGGAACACGGGGCAGTCCTGAGCTCTGGGATGGAGCCTGAAGCAGCCCTGTGGGGCCCAGATCTGCAGGGTCCTGAACAGAGCCCCAACGATGCTCACAGAGGTGAGGGGCACAAGAAGGGACTACGGTCCTGACAAGACAATAGCCCCAGTTCAGGGAGGGGCCCAGACTCTGGGGGAAACCCAGGGGAGGGAAGAGAGGCCCGACCCCGTGTTCTGAAAGGAGATGGGGGCTGGAGACTCCCTTTCTCTCTGTAGGTGCTGAGAGTGGGAACGAAGAGGAGAGCCCTCAGCAGGAAAGTTCTGGGGAGGAGATCATCTTGGGAGATCCAGCTCAGAGTCCAGAATTCAAGGACCCACCAGAGATGCCCCTGGAGAGACCCTCCCAGGATCCCTCAGTCCCCCAGGACCCCCCAACCCCACTGGGTCACCCCAGCCCCTTGGACCATCAGACCCCTCTGGACCCCTCCACCCCCGAGGTAGTCCCAACCCCTTCTGACTGGACCAAGGCCTGTGAGGCCAGTTGGCAGTGGGGGACTCTGACCACATGGAACAGCCCCCCGGTGGTCCCCGCCAATGAGCCTAGCCTGCGGGAGCTGGTGCAAGGCCGCCCATCAGGGGCCGAGAAGCCCTACATCTGCAACGAGTGTGGCAAGAGCTTCAGCCAGTGGTCCAAGCTGCTGCGGCACCAGCGCATCCACACGGGCGAGCGGCCCAACACCTGCTCCGAGTGCGGCAAGAGCTTCACGCAGAGTTCGCACCTGGTGCAGCACCAGCGCACGCACACCGGCGAGAAACCCTACAAGTGCCCCGACTGCGGCAAGTGCTTCAGCTGGAGCTCCAACCTGGTGCAGCACCAGCGCACACACACGGGCGAGAAGCCCTACAAGTGCACCGAGTGCGAGAAGGCCTTCACCCAGAGCACCAACCTCATCAAGCACCAGCGCTCCCACACAGGCGAGAAGCCGTACAAGTGCGGCGAGTGCCGGCGGGCTTTCTACCGCAGCTCAGACCTCATCCAGCACCAGGCCACCCACACGGGCGAGAAGCCCTACAAGTGCCCCGAGTGCGGCAAGCGCTTTGGCCAGAACCACAACCTCCTCAAGCACCAGAAGATCCACGCCGGCGAGAAGCCCTACCGCTGCACCGAGTGCGGCAAGAGCTTCATCCAGAGCTCGGAGCTGACCCAGCACCAGCGCACGCACACCGGCGAGAAGCCCTACGAGTGCCTCGAGTGCGGCAAGAGCTTTGGCCACAGCTCCACCCTCATCAAGCACCAGCGGACTCACCTGCGCGAGGACCCCTTCAAGTGCCCGGTATGCGGCAAGACCTTCACGCTGAGCGCCACGCTGCTGCGGCACCAGCGCACGCACACGGGGGAGCGGCCCTACAAGTGCCCGGAGTGCGGCAAGAGCTTCAGTGTCAGCTCCAACCTCATCAACCACCAACGCATCCACCGCGGCGAGCGGCCCTACATCTGTGCCGACTGTGGCAAGAGCTTCATCATGAGCTCCACCCTCATCCGCCACCAGCGCATCCACACTGGCGAGAAGCCCTACAAGTGCTCCGACTGTGGCAAGAGCTTCATCCGCAGCTCCCACCTCATCCAGCACCGACGCACCCACACAGGCGAGAAGCCCTACAAGTGCCCCGAGTGTGGCAAGAGCTTCAGCCAGAGCTCGAACCTCATCACCCATGTACGCACCCACATGGATGAGAACCTCTTCGTGTGCTCCGACTGCGGGAAGGCCTTCCTGGAGGCGCATGAGCTGGAGCAGCATCGGGTGATCCACGAAAGGGGGAAGACCCCAGCTCGAAGAGCTCAGGGTGACAGCCTGCTGGGGCTTGGGGACCCCACCCTGCTGACCCCACCCCCCGGAGCCAAACCACACAAGTGTCTCGTCTGCGGAAAAGGATTCAATGATGAGGGCATTTTCATGCAGCATCAGAGGATCCATATTGGAGAAAACCCCTATAAAAATTCAGATGGCCTCATAGCACACCCAGCCCCCAAACCGCCTCAGTTCCGACCCCCCAGGCTCCCTTTTGGAGGGAATTCCTACCCAGGTGCTGGGGAGGGCAGAGCTGACCCCCCAGGCCAGCCCTTTAAAATGCCTGAGGGTCAGGAGAGCTTCAGCCAAAGGCTGGGGCTGCTCTCCTCCAAGTCCTACATTTGTTCCCACTGTGGAGAAAGCTTTCTGGATCGTGCTGTGCTCCTCCAACATCAGCTCACCCACGGCAATGAAAAGCCCTTTCTCTTTCCTGATTATAGGATTGGCCTAGGGGAAGGGGCAGGGCCCAGTCCCTTCCTAAGTGGAAAGCCCTTTAAATGCCCTGAATGCAAAAAAAGCTTTGGCCTCAGCTCTGAGCTGCTGCTGCACCAGAAAGTCCATGCAGGTGGGAAGCCCCAGAAGAGTCCAGAGCTGGGGAAGAGCTCTTCCGTCCTCCTGGAGCATCTCAGGAGCCCCCTGGGGGCCAGACCCTACAGCTGCTCAGATTGTGGGGCCTCCTTCCTGGATCGCCTGGCCCTCATCCGGCACCAGGAGACCCACACCCAAGAAAAGTCCCCCAGACCCGAGGACCCCCTTCCAGAGCCAGCCACCCTGTCCACAAGCCAGGAAGGTGAGGGAGAGGCCCCCACTCCCACAGGGAGCAGCAGCCATGGGGATGGGGAAAACCCCAAAACGCTCTTGGAGGAAAAACCCTATTTATGCCCCGAGTGTGGAGACAGCTTCACAGAAGTCGCAGCCCTCCTCCTTCACAGGAGCTGCCACCCAGGGGTCTCCCTGTGAAATGGGTCTGGAGACCAGGGGCCTCTCTCTCCTGAGAGGAACACTGGGTCTCCCCAAAAATTATGTGGGGAAAGGAGGAAAACCCTATCAGGTTGTAGAGAAGTGGAGGATAAAGAACCCTGGGTAAAAATAGTGCTTTTACATCAGTGATGAGAAACCCTATAAAAATTGTTGGTGGGAACCACTTATAAGGCAGTAGAGAAAAACTGTTGGGTTAGAAACCCTATAAATATGTAGGAAAAAAAAAGCCCTTTAAGTCTGTAGCAGAAAAACCCCATTAATTGTAGGAAGAGGTCCCAATATGTCTCTAGACACCCCTATAAAACTGTATCAAAATCCTTATGAAAACTCTAGGGTCGGGAAGTGCAGGGAATACAACAATGGCATTGCCTTGGGAGGCACGACTGTCAGGTGTAGAAGAACCTCCCATGAACTTGTTCCACAGTGTTCTCTCCCACTGGAGTGTGGGAGGGAGCCTCTCTCACAGAAGCCTTGGACAATTACACTGAGGAAAAGGCTCAGCTGAGGAACAGTGTGGGGTTTGGGTAGAACTGGAAAAGGAGGAAAACAAGCAATGAGGAGCCCACAGAGAAATAACCCAGGAACTAGGGAGAGAAAGCTCCTTGCACTGGGGCTTCCTAGGGGTATGGGCCCAAACGTAGATGAATTGCGTGTGTTAGAGGAAGAGGCCCATGGAATTCCTTATCGAAAAGAACCCAAAAATGGGGAAGAAAAAAAATGATGTCAAGCCTTTTTAAAGGCTGAAGTTTAGGGTGCATAAAAACTTTAAGAATACTGGGAAACCACCACAAAAATTAGGGGGAAGAGTGGGGGGGTTCTGTTAGAGTGCTTTGATGGAAGCAAACCAAGGTGGAGAAACTGTGTTCATATGGAACCTAGCAACTCCAGGCTGCCCAGGCTGCCCTGTTTCTGGGAGCTTGTTAAACTGCAAGTGCAAGCAGATCCCAGCTCAGGCCACAGGGTTCTCCCCCTCCAGGCAGGATGACCCTACCCCAGCCCAGCTGGGGACTTCTACGCTGTCAGTCCTCCAGGGATGGAGGGTCCCTCCTGTCACATTCTCAGGTCTCACTGTCAGGAGGTTTCTCCTGAACTCAAACTGCCACCAGCCTTGCTGCAGTGGCTGCCGATTTCCTTGAATTCTGTCCTCAGTTGGAGACGGAGAACCGCTGCTAGTTGACCTCCAAAGAATAAAGCCCTTCAGCGACTCATGGGCTGCGTGTGGTTAAATCCTCGCTAGACTTCTCCAAGTCAACAAAAGCCATGTGTGGGTTCTCCGTGGGAACAAGGGACAGCAAGTCGACAGAATAGAGAGCTTTGCTTAGCTAGCAACCTGCTTTTAAACCTCACTCTTTCATCTGAGTGGTTAGCAAGGCTGCTGGCAGGATCAGCCAGCCTGCACATAGTGGGGGGTGTACAAACACCCCAGACTGGACCATATACTGAAGAGTATATGGAGGCCTGACCACCTTCCTCACCCTGGAGCCCTCTGAGGTTGTAATGACCCACCCTGATCGTGGTCTTGGAAAGGAACAGATTCCACGCACTTGGCTCCTCTCCTTTGCCAGAAACCTTCAGAAGGAAATGGAAGGATGAGAAACACACTCCCTGGCCAAGCTCATATGTCCTGACACCCCACACACAGTTACACACTTTCATTAACCCAGCCAAACCCACTAACATGACCAGGTGTGTGTGGCAGGGGAAAGAGACTGTTACCCTCTAAAATGGTTGAAGAGAGAAAATTGAAACATCTGCAACAAGAATCCCATCCCCTAACTCTAGAGACTCTTAAAGAAGAAGAGGACTCCATCTGGTGCTGGGTCCGAAGGAAGTGCCCACTGACCCCACACTGGCACCAGTAACGTACTGTGGTCCTGGAGTAAGAGAACTGAGATGCTAGATGAGGTGGCCCTTCAGGAATCACATCCCTGGAGTGGGTGACTCGGATTCTTAGAAAGCTGTGGGAGAGACCTCTAATTCCATTAACTACAAGTTCAGAAGGTGAAAGTCCTTCAGCCTTCATCTACCCTGCTCCCAAAGGGATGACCCTCAAATTCAAAGGATCAAATATCTAGAATATTGTAGGAGGAAAAACCCAGGCCTGCTGGGGAGAAGGAAAAGGCAGGCCTCATATGATTGTGAGGAGACGCTTGTTAAAATCTGCATAAAGCCCCACCCCACCCAAGTGCCAGGTCGGAAAGCACTACTGAGAGGGGAGAAGGAGCCTGCCTGCTGAATCTCTACTGACAGAAGTGTCAACAAAGGGGGTGTCCCTACGAGACTGAGGAAGAGGAGACAATCCTCCAAGTCAAAGCAGATTTTTTTTCCCCCTAAGATGGTAGCAGAAAGAAACTTCAGTTGTAGAGACAAACCCCTTGTAAAGCTAGAAGCAGATCCCCTCGGAAACAGGTCTGAGGAATCTGTCTCCAGAAGAGTCCTAGGGAGCAGCCTCTGGGGCTCGGGGGCCATTCCGGGGGGAGGTGGTCAGTGTGGTCAAAGGCTGACTATAGGCCTAGAGGACTAGGGTGTAGCATACGTAGTAGGATGCTCGCATGTTGTAGGGATGGGTGAGGGCCAGGGGTCTCAGCTTCGGTACTGAATGGATGGATGTGGACACGATTAGTTGGGGTCTGGGATTTCACAGCAGGAAAGGAGCAGAGTCGGAGACCTCTGGGGTGTGACCTGTTCTCTGTTGCCCACCTCCCCAAACTCCTTTAACCAGGTGCTTCCCTCCCAGAGCAGGCTTCTTCTTGGGAAAAACTAAGGAGAGAGCTGGCTGGGGGGAGGTGGCAGTGTTGAGTCCCTCTGACCAGCTCAAAGCCCCAGGGTTGTGGCAATTGCTCACTAAACTGAGTCTAGAAGGCATAGTATAGCCAAACCCTCTCGTCCAACTCCATGCAGGCCTGACTCTTCAGATTTCCCCTGGTGGAGGAGCCAAAGGGACAGTGTCACAGAGTCATGGTGAAAGCAGAGGAAAGAGTAGAAACTGATCTGAGCTTAGGGTGAAACTTGAAACTGCAATGGATATGGAGGTCAGATGGGAACTCGAAAGAACTGGGCATGAATCCTGAATGGTGGGGAAACTTGAAACCATCACAACCAATAGGTGGAGTTCCATGACACCCACCCGAGGTGAGCAGCCCCCAGACTCCTTTGCCCCCCATTAGGGAAGCCCCACTCACCTGACTTGTCCCCCCTGGAGTGAGAAGAGGCCCCACTTTTGAGTGTTGTGTGTCAATAACAGTGTTGTGTCACTGGTGGTCGTGTTGATTAGTTGAAGAGAATAAAGGGAATAAGATTTCCCAGGTGTTTTCTGTCTTCTCTTTCAAGCCTAGAGCAAGCTGAAAGGGCTTGTCCTCTCCCAGAGCCAGGGTTCAAAAAATCTCAGCCCAGCCCCAGACTGCCCTGGCACCCTTTCCCCAGAGGCCCTAAAATCTCCATCCAGTGCTTGCTGGTGGGAGCCTGAAGGTTTATAGAGTTTTAAAATCCATATCTGGGGGGGGAAAGGGGCGGGGGGGGGGCGGTGCTAACATGGTGGCAGAGCCAAGCAGCTTTTGTTGGTACCTGACTTCATCACCAGCATGACATGCTGAGTGCTGGGTGGCTGGCTGCCTGGTGACTCTGGCACTGGCTGGCTTAGGCCCAGCTGTACAGCCCCAGGGAGGCCTCTCTGGCTACAACACCTGCATCCTCCCCAGGCTGCCACAGAGAAAGCTCCTAAGATCTAGTTCTAGAAACTGGCAGCCACCTTCCCTGGTTCACCTCGGTCCTGGGCATGGTCCAGCTCTTCCTCTGGACTGGAGCCTCCTAGACTCTTGAGGAGAGGTGGATGGAGACCTGGCTTGTCATCTCACTGTCAGGACATAGCCCATAAGCCCTCACTGTGTGGAGAGGCCGAGGCTCAGAGAAGGGCAGCCACTTACCCCAAATCCACAGCAAGGCAGTGAGGGAAACCAGAATGGCCAGGAGCAGGCTCTACACCCAACCAAGCATCTCCTCCCCCATCGCTGGGCCTGCCTGGGCCTGGCCAGGGCTCCACACTGTCTGGGCCAGGCAAGGCTGCTTTGATGAATCCTCAGCCGGGCTTGCCTCAGTGCTATCTCTTGGGCCTAGGCCTGCCCATGGTCCCTGAGTGGCTGCCTGAAGTCAACACTTGCTCTAACCTGTCACCTGCCTCTGCCCCAGCCAGGAAGCTGTCTCCCCACCTTCCCTGTGTCTCTCTAATGCAGACTCCCAAGGGAGGTCTCTCTCCTTCCCCTTCCCCATCTGGAAAACAAGGGGGGCGGGGGCAGGGAGGAGGAACTTGCCTTTCACATAGAGGTGAGTGATGAAAGCTATTCTATATTCCCTGTGTTCCCAGCCCTGGGAATAATGAGGTACATCAGAACTGGTCATATCACATGGGGAGCCCTCAGTAAAGTGAGAGGACCACAGGGAAAGAACAGACACTGGAGCACAATGATTGGTTTAGAGACTTTGCAGAAGGGGCTGTGGACCCAGACACGGTGGCTGCCACAGCAGAGTCAGAAAACTGGCTGAAGGAAGTGACCTGAGATGAGGGTTGCAGGAACAGGAAACAGTATGTGTAGGGGCCAGGTGGTGGGCGATAGAGGGTGCATAACAGTTAGGTGTGGGCTTAGAGTATAGAGGGGTGGGGATTGAGGGAAGGTAGAAAGCAGAGGCCAGAGTGTGGAGCATCGTGTTTGAGGAACTTGAGGATAGGTCACCACTGGGAGATTTTCAAGGAGAGTGAAATGATGTTACTTCCGCCCCCACAAATGGTGCTGACTTTCTAGGTGTGGAACTCAGGAAAGAGAATTGGGCTGGACAAGGAGTTGAGTCTTAGCAGCTTAGCTGTAGCCACAGCCATGGATAAACAACACTCAGGGAGAGTGGCAGAGTAGAAAGGAGAGATGTGGAGGTGTGGAGGAAGACAGTGAGTTGAGGAAAACCCAGGAGAGTGTAGCACCACAGGGCCCAAGGGAATTTTTAGAGTGGTCCATGTCAAATGTTCCACTGGATCCTGTGGCTAATCACAGACAGTAGCCCTAGTTCTGGCTAAAACAGGCAACTTCACCACTGAGGCCAACATCTGCTCACCCTCAAAAGGCCAGCCAAGGTCAGGGTTGGTCTAAGAGGAGCTTTGGTCTGCCTATCCCAGAGGCCCAGGGTACCACAGCCACGGAAACCACTGGGGCTACTGGGGGGTTGTAAGGAGTCAAAGCTCACCTGGAGTGGAGGGGCCTGACCAGCCCCTAAGGCAATGCCTCCCAGCATTGGGCATGCTCATTGCAAACCAACGTTCAGGAGAGTTTACTCTGTTCTCCTGCGGCATCAGTGCTTGCTCCTCCCACTGAAATTCTGGGATCTTTATCCCACCTTCTTGGGCTTGAGCTTGGGAAAGTGGTTTGATGCCTACTTTATTAGGTACAAGGACACACAAGAAGTTTTTAGCCCCTCTGGATACAGAGACTGGCCTAGTGGACATATGTGGGGAGATGATGTGTAGTTACTTGCATCTACTTAAGGAGCCCACGTGGAGGTGACTCCTGGGAAAGAGGATAGTGCTCACAGAAGGTTGGCTAACTGACCCGCTCCCAGGCAGAGAGCTCCTCTCATAGCCCAGCCGTATCTCTATGATGCAACATGCTGCGTTTGTCCCACCCTGGCCACCACTGCCCCCGGGCTGCGCACACTTCCTCGGCGGACCGATGCCATCCCCCGCCGCGGCCCGTGCCTCTGCGAGCGTGCCCTCCGCCACCAGCCCTGTGCCGGAAGTCACTGTTGCCCGCGTCTCTGTCTCCAGTCCGACCTGGTCCGGCCGCTGCGGCCCCGCCGAAACCCTGGGCGCCAGGTGGATCCCGAGGGCAGACAACGCCGCGAGCCCCCGCGAAGGCGCGACCGCTGACAAGCCAGCTGCCGCTACCGTGGCCATGGCCTCGACTCCAGCTCCGGCACCAACCCTGGTCAGCACTGGCCCTAGCGCGAGTCCCCGTACAGCCTCGATGAAGGCTCCGTCTGAGGACCCGATGGCGCCCTGAACCCGCAGGCGCCACTCAACACACGGCGCACAGCTCCAGAGGACACGGCCAACGGGCCGGCGCAAGTTGCAATGAAGGAAGTCACCGGCTGAGTTGTCCCAATCTGTCCGTCCAAAGGGAAGGGGCGGGTGAAGTCGTTAGGGAGGGACGACCCTCAGATGGGGTCCAGGCCTACCTTTGGCCAGCACAACCGGGGAACGAGCTCCCCGCTCCAAGGACCTTGTTGCCAGGTACCAATAAGGGACTACATTTCCCCAAATGCAGCTCGAGGCCTCCCAGGACCCCAGCGGCCAATGACTGCGGAGGGCGTGGCGAGCCCGCGTGGGAGGAGCCGGCCGGGCTGCTGACGCGAGGGAGAGTCAGCCCTTCACAGTGGGAGCAGGAGGGGCCAGGTGGCAGCAGAGGACTGACCATGACGCTTTCTCCCTGCAGACACGCTCCTCCCGCGGGCTCAGTCCAGGATGCCAGACGGCATTTGGGTCTAAGCATAACTAGGGGGCAGGGGTGGGCAGGAGCAGGGTCTCTCATCTGCGCAGGCCCTCCAGGTTGACTCACCAGCCAGGGCAGTGCCAGGACAGGTGTAGCAGTTAAAATCCGGGACCACGTTTAGGGCAGGAAGCCTGGCTACTCGGACCATACATAGGCTGAGGAGGTGGACGTTTATTCATAACAACAGCCTATACAAGTCATTTCTAGAGCAGGGGCTGTGGGTCCGAATGGACCCTTGGACCTGTCAGCAGCTCCACCTTCCAGGCCCCTGCATGCTGTCCTCAGAGCCCACAGAGTTTGCTTGGGCAGGCAGCACAGGAAGCATCGTGGGCTCAATCACAGGGTGTTAGATGAAGCTCTACCTGGAATGATCGGAAGTTGGCCCAACAGCTAGTCTGTTCCTTCCCCTCCTGGGAAGTTTCACCTCCACCGCAGTTAAGGCCACCAAGATGAAAGCAGGTCAAGGCTGGGGACCCAGTGGGGAAGCAGGTCAAGGCTTGGGAAGCATGGGGATGGGGGACAGTAAGTGGGCTTGGGAAAGAAGTAGAGATTGGCAGGGGCCTGATTAGAATAGAAATTAATGCTCTTGGTTCAGCACTCCCAAAATGAAGGCAAGGTGACTGCAGCAACCATAGAGCTTCCCAGAGGAAGAAGACGGTGCCACCCCTCCCTCCCCCCAGCAAGGGGGTACCTCCTTCAGGCCTTAGCACAAGAGCCGGACCGAAGAACCCACGGAGCTCCACAGGAGGGAAGCCCTGCCCAGGCCTGGGAGGGGTGGGGCGCAAAGGCGTAAAGAAAGTCTCCCTGGGCCCCAGGGGCCAGTCCCAGACAAGGCGCTGGGGACCTGGCCCACCCTGGTCCTCATTTGTGGGTAAGCAGGTAGTGAGCCTCCTCTTACATGGGAGGTCACAGCCTGAGGAATTTCCCCCTTAGGGCTAGGATGAGCCCATGAAGACAGCTGGGGAAGGGACAGGGCCAGCTTCCAGGAAGCTCAGTTGAGTGCTCTGGGCCCCTTAGCCCTCTCACAGCAGGCCTTTCCTCCAGGGAGGGTGTCCCCTAAGCTACAGCTCTGACCTTGGGGAAAAGGTAGAACTGAGCTTAGCTGATCCCACTCCCACTAGCATGCACTGGGGCCCCCAAACCAACTAGGTGGGGAGGGGCTGGGCCCACAGGGACTGGAATGGAGGGTGGGGGCCACTGGATGTGAGGTGGGGACTGGGGGCACAGCCCCCAGGGTCCATGGGTGTTCCAAAGTCCCCTGAGTTACAGGTTCAGCTGATGTAGACACGGTGGAAGTCGTGGGCACCAAAGGCCGCGTTGCACTTGGGGCACTTCCTCTGGCGGGCCTCATAGCGGCCCCGCACGCACTCGAAGCAGAAAACGTGGAAGCACTTGGTAAGGACTGCATCCTTCTTGCGGGTGTTACAGCAGGGGCAGGTCAACCGCGCCTGGGCCAGGCAAAGGCATCAGCTCGGGAACAATCGTGACGGTGCCCAGACCCCAAGTTGACAGCAGGCTAACGCGGTCCAGGCTAAGTCCACCACACGGCAGACTGCATCTAACCCTCACAATAACCCTGGGAGGTGGGGATGAACACTCTCCAGATGAGGAAACTGAGGCTCAGAATCCAAGGTCTCAAAACTAGAAAGTAGCAGAGTCTGAACTCTAACCTGTGCAGTGTTGGCCAGTGGTCATATGTCCCCTCTCAAGGCCAATGACCCACAGGGTCAGCCTGGGCTCCTGTACCCTGGGGCTTCATCTCTTGCCTTCCTGGCCAAACCCCCAATCCTGGCTTAAGCTAACTGTCTACCTTCTCTCCACCTGCACCTGCTAAGTCACAGCTGGGCATTGGCAGTGCCACTAGAAATCTGCTGTCTCCACCCTCAACTGGGCCAACCCCTGGTGCTGCCCAAAGATCCTCCTCCTCTATGGAGGTTTTACAGATCTCCTCACCTATCCTGAAACCTCCCATGTGCCACCAGGTCTAACCTCCAACTCCAGATAGGAATTCCCTCAACTCAGCATTCTCCAACATTCCCCCTCTGCCCTGCTTGAGATCCCAGCCCAGCTTGCCATCTCAAGAATGCCCCCACCAGCATCACTCTTCCCTCTCTCAGAACCCTACCCATCAGCATCTGACAGGCTCCAAAGTCTGTCTCTTCTCAAGAAACCCTTCCCTTCTCCGCCATGGCTCTCTCTGCTCCTTCAAGGCCAAACTTCTTCAAAAGGTTTCTGTTCACTGACACACCCTCCATCCTCTCCTCACTCCAGTGCAAGGTGATCTGACCTCCACCTCCACCCAAGAACAATTTCCACCCAGACTGCCAGATCCAAGGGGCATCTCTCATTGCTTGCTTCATTTGCCTTCTTGGCAGCTCTGACTCAGCTCACTCCCCCATCAACTCCCTCTACATCACTCTCCTTCCCCCCAAATCACAGGCTTCTCATCCCATCATTTACGATTTGAGGTTCCTAAGGGAGAAAAAGGACCCCTGTCCCTCCTCATGCCATAGGCCCTCCCTAGGTGACCACAGTTATATGTGGCTTCCACCTCTGCCTCTGCTGACAATCCCCCCAAACCCCTGTTCTGCAGACCAACCCTTTTGCTTTGAATGCCTTCCCAGACAGCCTCCCAAGAGGTCCCACAGGCACCTCATTCTCAACATTCTTGGACACTGTCCACCAAAACCTGCTCCTCCACAGTCCTCCTAATCCCACTAAGTGCTACTTGTCATCCACCCAGTTTCTCAAATCAGGAGCTCAGGGGTTCTCCTCAGTATCTCCCTCTCTTTCACTCCATGCATTCAATCCATCTCTGAGGTCAAGCACTTCTGCTTCCTATCTATCTCCCAAACTCATCAACTTGTCTCTGATACCTTAGGCTAGCTCAGTATCAGTTTTTGCCTCAATGACTGCAATAGTTCAACACATTTCCCTCCCTCTAGTCTTTACCTCCTCTAGCCCAAATCCAACAGCAAATCAGACCATGTCACTCTATGGTTTACAACCCTTTGATGTCTCCATGCTGCCTACAGGATAAGCCAAGAATCTCACCCTTCAGGATCAACACTGCCCAACACCCCCAGGCTTGCCACTTATCACAAAACCCACATTCTGTCCTCCAACTATAATGTCCAGCTCTTTGTCCTCTAGGATGCCTCTCTCAGCTACAGGCCTCCACCTCTGCCTTTCCCTTTGCTGGAACCCTCTTGTCTCCATTCCTCATGGCCAACCCTGACTCATTCTTCAAGTTTCCCTCAGATGATATTCTTTCTAGGAGGCCTGCTGACACCCAGGGTTGGTTTCAGAGCCCCACCTGAACTCCCACAACTCTTCTGGCCTCTGCCATCACTTTGTCATCACTCAGATGGGAGAATTACTTGGCTGTCTCTTCCAACAGACTGCCAGTTTCAAGAGATCTGAGACTAGGTCTAGTTCCTAACCTTCCCATACCTAGCCAGGCACTCTGCCTCACATGCAGTACGGATATAATACTCGGTCAATTGTCTGATCCTCCACAATGGATTCTGCCCATTTTTGCTATTCTAACTTATTTCTGGGGTCCCCAAACTACCCACTATAGCTCTCATCAACCCCCCATCTAAGATTCCTAGGTTGATGGAGCACAACTCAGCCCCACAGCCCCACCTTGTACTCTTTGATCTCCTCCTGGAGGATTTCATCGGCATCTGCATAAACTTCCACCTTTCTCTGCTTCTCCAGTTTGCGACGCAGCCGTGATATGTCCTCCTGGGGCAGGAGAGGGTCTAGGCTAAGTGCAAGGGTCCTCATCCTGACCCACCAACCCCTAGGCCACATCAGTGACCCTGGACCACCCTGCCCCCACCCCGACACACCTGAGCCCTCTTGAGGTTGAAGCTCTCTTTCTCACGAGCAGCCCGGCTCTCTGCCAGGCAAGGCTGGATCTCTCGCAGCCGTGTCTGTACATGCTCCAGCTGCACCTTCAGGTCTTCGGCCAGCTGGGCGGCTTCCACAGCCTGAGGTGGGTGGGACAGGGAGGAGGGGCATCATTCACCTGAGCCTCAGGAGTCAAGTGTGTGGAGCCATGGTCTACAGATGGTTGGGTCAAACATTCCAGTGATTCTTCCTCTTGGGATCAAGTCCAATATCTTCACTGGAGCCGATCCTGCCTCTTGCCCTCTCAACCCTCACTATCTCCTACTCTCCCTTGTTCCCAACACTTTCAGTTCCGCACCTGCATAGGCTCTCTCCTGTCTGAGCTTCCACAGGGCTCTTCTCTCTGCTCCCGTCAACTCAACACATATATACATTTTCCCTGCAACTCCCTCAGGCCTCAGCTCAAATGTCACCTCCTGAGGGAGGTTCTCCTATTTTTCTTCCAGAGCACCTTGGTTTCCTTCATAAGACTGTGACCTATAATAACACTATTCTATCTGTGGGATTATTGGCTTGCTATCTGCCCCTCAAGACTGGAAGCTCCCACTTCTAGTAGGACCCCTCCTGTTCCCATGGTCTACCCAGCGCTCAGCCCAGGGCCTGGTACATATCAAGGGGATGAATAATACTGCTTAAATGAACTGGAGAAGAAAAAAAAAACCCAGGAGGAGAAAGAAGATAAAAATCAATGTTAGTCTTAAGCCTTTACCGTGAGCTAAACAACTACACAACAGGGCCCACCATGTCCATTTTATAGCTAACCAATGCAGTGGTCCTGGAGCCAAGGAGACCTAGGCCCAAATCCCAGTTCCACTCTTCCTTGAGCAAGTCAATTGACCTCCTTGAGCCTCATTTTACTCACTTACGAAAGGAAGATAATAAAAACCATCACAAGATTCTTGTGAGACCGAAATGCGACCAAGAACAGAAAGTCCTCAGTACAGGGTCTGGAATATAGTAAGTGTTTGAGACATGAGCTAGGCTCTGAGAGGAGGCAGAGCCCGGCTTCAGCTGTGAGCCGGCATCCTAGGTTGCTTTCACCTTAGGCCCAGCCTCACCTTCCTCTTGTTGAGCTCCAGGGCCTGGCTGCGCAGTGTCAGCTCCTTTTCCACACCCCCGAGGCTGCCCTGCAAGGCCCGCTCTTTTTCCTCCAGCTTCTGCACAGTCAGCAGCTGGGCATCCACCTGAGGGGGGGGTGGGGAGTCGGGTGGGGCACTCAGTGCTGGGGAGCCCTTGCTTCACCAGCACCACCCCACAGGCCCAGGGTGGTCATACCTGGGACTTGAGACCAAGAACCTGCTCGCCCAGCTCATCCTTTTCCTCCCGCAGTAGCTTGTGAATCTGGTTGGCCTTGATCCTCTCTGACATCAGCTTAAAGTTGGCATCATCCTTTTCCCTCAACTGCTGTAGAAGCCGCCCGTTCTGCTCCTGCATGTCCTCAAAAGCCTGACCTGTCACATCCATCTCTGACAGCAGAGCCTCCTCCTCCTGCAACAAGGACAAGATGGAAAGTGGTAGATGGCCAGGATGCCCATGGGGAAACCACAGGAAAACACGCCTGAGCAGAAATGACAGAGTGGACCTGGGCCATCTGCTAGAAGCATCCAACAGGGTCTTAAGGGAATCCCAGCATGCAAGGGGACCACGAGGAAGTCGTACCTGCTTGGTGGCACCCAACTTGCGCTGCAAGTGTTCTATCTGCTCCTCTGCCTGCCGAATACGCCGCAGGGCATCCTCATCTGCAATCTTCTTGCTCTCCCTTCGATCCCTCTCCTCCAATTCCCGGATTCGGCTCCGTAGGTCATCGACCTACAGCCACCAGAGGGAGGGAGCCCTCTTGTCAATGCTTCCTGCTGACCTAGGGTTCTGGTCTGGTCAGAACCCCCTGGGGCAGCCTCTATGCATGCCCCACAGGCCCTACCTGCCCTCACCTCAGCCTTGGCCTTGCGTTCGGCTGCCATGAGCTGCACCTTATCCCTCTGCTCCTTGGGCGCTGACTTGTACATGTCCAGCAGCAGCTTCATCTCCTTCTGGCTTTCCTGGGCCTTCCTGGGGGAGGCACAGGAGGAAGGCTTGGTGAGTAGGGCTGGAGACCACTTGGCAGAGGTGGGGAGGAGACAGGAATAGGGCCTCACTTGAGCTCTGCTCGGAGACCTTTGAGGAGTTCTGACTCCTTCCTCTTGGCCTCCTCCACCTTGGCCTTCTCCCGATCAGCCCTTGAGAGAGCTGAGGCTACAGATGGGGGTCCCAGGCCAGGCCCTTCCCGCTCCCGAAGCTCCCGCTTGGGCCTGGCCTCAGGTTCTCGGCCCCGGGAGGAGGGGCCCTGGGACCCAGGGGTTAGGGCCTGGGCATCTTCCTCAGAGGGGACTAGCTCCTCCTTCTTTGCTGAGGAGGTAGCAGTGGTGGCGCCCGGCATTGAAGCCATCTCCTTTCTGCCGTCGGGGGCACCGACAGGGCCTGGCCCACTCTCTTCTTTCCCTGGGGCTGGGACACTGAGGCCAGAGTCGTCTGAGTGGCCCAGGTTGGGGATGGAGTGTGTAGAGCCACTGGCCTGGGCCCGGAGCTGCAAAGACAGAAAGAGAACAGGGCTCAGGGGAGACAGTGCTCAATGGGGTCTAGCCAAGGCTTTTTGCAGGCAGCTCCCTCCTCACCTTGCCAATCTCAGCCTGCACTTCCCGCAGCTTCCGCTTGTATCGCTGGGCATCCCCCTTTAGCTGGTGGTTGTGGTTTTGGAGGCTGCTGATCAGGTGGCGCATCTCACGGTTGATGGGCCCTGGAGGAGGGTCAGGAACTAAGGTTGAACTGGCCCCTGGGTTAGGGCCCAACTCCTCAGCGGGGAAGAGGTGGAGCTAGAGCCATCACGCCCATTATGAGGGAGAAGAAAACAAAGACCTTATATAGAGTGTGATCTCATCAAAGCAAATAAAGGAAGGAATTGAATTGAAGAAGATTCATCCAAAAGTAACATGACACTGCCTACGTGTGTGATCTCTGCTAATATAGATTTTAATATTTCCAAATTCC
The DNA here is from genome assembly GCA_031878705.1 of Tapirus indicus. Lineage (NCBI taxonomy): Eukaryota > Metazoa > Chordata > Mammalia > Perissodactyla > Tapiridae > Tapirus > Tapirus indicus. The sequence continues at coordinate 121,207,000 of CM062922.1, read as the reverse complement.
CTTCAAAGGAACACATAACTAACATTCACAAAAGTAAGTTAGTCCACTTCTTTTAGGTTTTTAAACAAATGTCACCTTCTCATCCATTTCCCTGGCTTCCTCACCTAAATTTGCAACACCCTTTCTCCTAATACTTCTTATCTTCCCTCCCTGCTTTATTTTTCTTGGTATATTTGTCACTATCTAACATACATGTTCTATTTTTTTTCTTCTTTGTTGTCTGTCTCCCCCCTACTACAACACTACTCCACAACAACAGGAATTCTTTGAGTTTTCTTCAGTGGTATAATCCCAAAGCCTAGAACAGAGCCTGGCTGATAGGTGTTGTTCGATAAATCTCTGCATTATGAAAGAATATCTCAAGGAGACACCAGTAGAGCCAGAGAACTAGAAATGGGGCCAACAGCTCGTGTTCTGGCTGAGCCTGCTCCATCAGCCACCTCAGCTGGCTGTGATCCTCACTGCACCTTTGAGCCAGGTGCTGTGGTCCCTGTTTTCCACAGGGAGATGAGGTTCTGTGAAAGGAAGGGGCTTAACACCTCTTGCATCTGGGTAAGCAGCAGCCCCACACCAGGGCCCAGCAATCCCAGATAAGGCCCCACCTCCACCCTGTCCTCACTACATACCTGCCTGCTCGTTGGCCGCCAGGTTCTGTTCAAACTCGATGCGCAGCATCTCATATTCCTTGCGTACCTGGGCCAGCGTGTCCTCCAGTTGGATAACCTCTGTGCGCAGCTTCTTCTGCAGCCCCAGCTCATCGCTCTGTGGGTTGAGGTGTTAAGGAACCACACACCCCCTTAGCCTCCTGGCAAGCCCTCCACTTCAGGCCTTGGTGGCTTAGGAAGATTTTACTCCCCAGCGCCCCCTGGCAGGCACACAGGGCCTTGACCCAGGAATGCCTTGACCCTAAGGGTCTGGCCCTGACCGCTGGCCCACACCCCTGTTCCAGGGCCATACCTCCATGTGCTCAATGTGTCTCAGGTGAGAGTTCTTGGTGGCCAGCAGCAGCCCCCGGGCCTCGTCCAGCTGGGTCTTCACTTGCAGAGACTCATTGTAGAGCAGTGAGAATTGGGCCTGTAGCATTCGGTACTCCCCTGTCTCCCGTACCACCTCCTCAGGAAGGCTCCGCAGGGCCACCTAGAGGCAGGAACGCCCAAAAGTGATCAGCAAGAGGATTGAGGGCTCAGCCCCTACCTTGCAGGCTTAGGCCCTCCCAGTCCCAAACACAGCCCACCTTGAGGCGTTCATTGGTCCGCACAGCCCCCTGAAGTTCAGCCTGTAGCTTCTCCAGCTCTGCCATGCGGCTGTTGGCCAACTCCTGGTTTTCCTCCAACTCTGCATTCAGCATCTCAAACTGTGAAGTGAGAAGGGCTGTGGGAGGCAGGGCCAGGCCAGGAAGCATGCTTCCCTCATATTCCCACCATATGCCCCACCCAAGATCCCCTATATAGAGCAATGATGGATTCTGAAGCCCCAGGGACAAGCCAGACCCAAGCACTCTCCTAGGGGCTCCCAGGGAAGTGGGAGAAAATTCAGTACTGAACGGTCAGTGCTAGGAATCAAGGCCTATAACTGACAAAGAGCTAGGGAAGCCTTCCTGGAAGCCCTGAACAGCAAGCTGAAGTAAAGGGAAACAAGGCACAGTGACCCTCACAGCACCAAGAAAATGTACAATGATCAACAGGTGAGAGGGCAAAGGCAGGACAAGGAATGAGAGTGATTAAATGTACCTTCTCAGCAAGGCCCTTCCTCAGCCACCCAGCTGAGAATGCCAATCAGCTCCAGCATACTTCCATTTATCTCTTTTCTATGCTTTCTCTTTGTAGTACTTATAACCAACTAATATACTATTTTACTTACTTCTTGTCAGTCCCCCCAACTAGAAGCTAAGCTCCACGAAAGCTTTCATTTTTGTTATATTGTTCTCTAATATGCCCGCTGCTTAGCACAGTGTCTAACACTTAGTGTTCAGCAATTACTTACTGAATAATATGAATTAATGAAACAAAGAGCAGCATGAGGGACAGGGAAGGGCCTCAGAGACCATAGTTGGACATCTGTCCTTAATTCTGAGGGAAATTTCACAGGTGGGATAGAGAAAAGGTTATGGGAGGGACTGGGAAGAAAGAAGCCTGCTCACCTTCTGCATGCTGAGTGTGATCTGGCCCCCCTGGAAGCCAGAGGAGCTCCCAGACACATAGTAGCCAGAGTTGAGCTGTGGAGAGAAGAGAGAGAGACAGGTGGGAGTGGAGGGGAAAAGTGAGGATGCTAAGTACCCAGCCCTGGCTCCAGCTGACCTAGCACCCGTGTCCCACCTGCTCCAAAGCCTCCGCCAGGTGTTTATTGAGCTTTTGCTCACGCTTGCGCAGCTTCTCAATGTCCCACTGCAGGTCCTCTACCGTTGTCTCCATCTCCAGCACCTTAGTCTCTGCTGATGTTACTTTATCCTGGAGCTCAGAGTACTGGGGACAATGAAGGTGGCAGATGCTTAGATGAGGGGAGGCTCCTTGAGAGCCTTGGGTGCCCATCTAACCCAAATCATGCCCTGTTTCTAATCCCATCCCCTAAAGCCCAACTCCCACCTCCAACGAGATGCGATGGTGCTTCTCCTGTAGCTGGGTGGCCAAGTCCTGTAGCCGCCGGTTCTCACGGCCCAGCTCCCGGGTGCGTGCCCGAGCCGCCTCACTGGGGGGCTCACTGTCCCCTGAGAAGTCAGGGCTCGGTTAAGAGCCAAGTCCAGGGCAATGGGGCAAAGTACTAACTCATTCTGGAGTCTGCTATGTCCCCAGTGTGATCCACCAGCTGTCTTGCCAATTTCTCATGACAAAGCCAGGAGTCTTTATCCCCACTGTACAAAGGAGGAAACCAGCTCAGAGAGGACAGCCATTTGCCCAGAATGCCCAGGTTAAGACAGAATTAAGGCTGGGAGAAGATGTCTACCTGCAAAGCCTGGGCACTCGCTACTATGCCTTGTGGATCAGCAACTGACACCAAGATTTGTGTACAGTGCTCCAAAGAGGCCTCCAGCCAGAATGGGGTGGCCCCGCCAGCATCAGCTCCTCCCACCCATATCTCTAGAGTTCAACTCCAGGATTCAAAGCTGAAGCCCCCATCCACAACCTAACCCTTCCCCTGAGAACATGGCCGATCTATTCTTTGGGGAATTCTGGCTGCCTTTGGGCTAGAAGCATTGAGGAGGAGATACTGTAAAGATGCCAATGGGGATGGACACCTCCAGGGGTGAGGGCACAAAGAACTAACCTCGGCTGTACACTCGCTGACAGAGTTCCTCCACCCGGCGCTGTAAGCGGTCTGAAGCCTCTACGACACGCGACACGGCTGCTTTGGAGAACTCCATACGGCCCTGCAGCTGCAGCTCCACCTCCTCACTACTGCTGGCGCCCAGTGCCACCACAAAAGCCAAGGCTGGCTCACTGAGAGGGGGCCGCAGCTGCACTGACAGGGGCTCTGGGAAGGATGGACAAACTCTCATGAAGATAAAACCGGCAGGTACCACCACTCTGTACCAAGTTCTAGACCAAGCCCTTCAATACCCTACGGCTCACTGAATCAACACAACCAAGGCCCATAGTACAGTTATCCCCATCTTGAAAGTGAAACAGCTGAGGTTCAGGGAGGTAAAGTAATCTCCTCAAGATCACAGAGTTCCCAAATCACTTCCTCAGGGAAGCCTTCTCTGCCTTCCCAATCTAAATGAGAATCACACACGTGCACACACACTAATTCCCTTTCAGGTACTTTTAATGTATGGTTTATAATCACTTCCTGATGGCAGAAGCAGTATTTCTTTTTTGTTTATTTCTGTCTTCTCCAAGTCTAGAATGGGGCCAAATACATACTCAATGCTCAACATTAATACTTCTTTGAACTAAATGAGTATCAGAACATGAACTATGAACCAAGTCACTCAGATTCCAAAACCTGTGTTCTTACCCACTGCCCTTTGCTGCCCAAATATGAAATCAATTTTGTGCGCATGCATGTGGGGGGGGGGGCCGGGAGGCAAAGAATTCAAGAACCTAATATCAAAGCCCCCTCCTCTCCAGGACCTTTCCCAGAACTTAATCAAGCTTCCCAGATCCTAGGGCTCTGGCCCTACCCCTCAGCTCCGATGTCCCTGGCTCTGTGAGAGGGGTCTCATCACGTGTCGGCCCCTCCTGAGTCCCAGGCGCCTCTGTCCCTGAAGACAGCTCCCCCTGGCTCTCATGTTGTCGGAGAAGGGCTTCCACAGTTTCATCCAGCTGAAGGGAGAAAGCACCAATAATGTTATGAATCCCTCAAGTGCTTCCCAGCATGATACTCCTTTCCCAGCAGAGAAGTCTGAGGATTGGCAGCTGGATTAAGGCCAGGTCGTGGAAAGCAGAGACATCCACCTGGGCCCAGTAGCGATTGACAATGAGGAGTGTGGCATCATCTGTGGCCTGCCGCTTCTCCAATTTCTCAATTCGTTCTCGGAGTTCATCTTCACAAGCCTGTCGCTGTTCCAACCGCTCTGCTAGTTTCTTATTCTTGAACTGCAGCACCTTCAGGTCCATCTCCTCCTACCAAGGAAACAAAAGAAGCCGAGGAGATGATCAAGCAGGGCCCAAGGAACCAACCACACAGAGAGGAAAGCAAATGGAATGGACGGGAGAAGGGAGTATCCCCAGACTGCTAGCAGGATTTAAAGAGGCTCAGACACCCACAGAAAAAGTGTCTTGGTCGAGGGTCACGTTCTCCTTCTGCCTCTTTTTAACTCTTAAGTCTTTGACAAGTCACACGCTCTCTGGAAACCTGCTTTTCTATCTGTAATGGAAAGCCAGACGTCGGGTCCTCGGTTTCCCTCAAAAGTGTTCTATAAAGAAGCCCTTGCTAAGCTTGGGGGAGCGGGAGTAAGGTTCTGGACGATTAGGGCGGAGAACAGAGACTGGAGTCTGGCAAGTTGTGAGGGCTGGAGCAGAAGCCCACAAACCGTGGAAGAGATGCCCCCAAGACGAATGGGCTCTATCAGCGTGGTTGTGGTCTTCTCCTCGCGGCTCAGTTTCTTCTCTGGGGGCCCCGAGGCCCCGTCGCCGGCGGCGCGTTTGTTGCCGGGCCCAGACATGGCCGCGGCGGCGAGGAGCGGCGCAGCGTCTCCCGCGGGACGTCAGGCAGGCGGAGGCAGGACGTCTGTCGCCTGCAGAAGACAGAGCGCAGAGATGTGGAAGCAGCCGGTGCTCTGCAGCCCCGAGCCTCCCCCGCATACGGAGGCTAGATCGCGCCCCCGCCTGCCCCAGGCCCCTCACCTGCAGCAGGATCAGCCCAGCCCCGCCATCTTGGACTTCACCGGACGTCACCGGCCTCCCCAGCAGAGAGCGCAGGCGCCAGAAGCAATGCCGGATGTGGCGAAACTCCGGTATTTCCTGTTTCTATTGGTCGCGCTTTGTCCCGCCTCTCGGGTCCGGTTTAGTGTCTTCCTGAACACCTCCTCTTTCGCTCGGTGATTGGCCAGTAAACAGTTCCCATGGTAACCGATGCTATACTTTCACTCCCTAGCCCTGATGACATCGCCTGCCGCCTATTAGCCACTTTGAAGAAAGGGCAGCGAGGCGGGGCTTGCAACTTATTACGCATGCGCACTCTTTTCGCTGATTGGCGGGCGCTTTACACTTCCAACCTTCCTCCACGAGCCCCCTTAGCAACCGTCACCGTTGAGACCGAGCAAGATGCCCCCCGCGGATTGGCTGCCCCCGGCCTCTCTGCCGCATAGATGGGCTGAAGCGTCGCTAAAGGGCCAGGCCTTGGCAGTCGCTGCCCGAGAACCGGCTGTCCCAGAACGGAGGCGGGACCGCGGGAGGAGCGACGAGATGATCCGCCAGAGGTCCAGCCAATTCCTGGGACTCAGAATGCAGTCGGAGCTTGAGGAGCCCTCCGAACTGCGACGGGAACCCGACAAGGACCTCAGTTCAGTGAATGAATCGGCCATGTGGGTAGGAACAGGTGTGCGGACCAAGTCGGGGACCGTGCCTTCGGTGGAAGCGGATGATGATCCTGCAGCCAACTTGTTCCCGGTAAGGGCGGGACAGTGTCTGCTCATTAATGTTTATAAAAGGGCTCCCCAGCAGGGCGTCACCTGTCGTTATGTTTACTAATGTTCGAGACGTTTTCCGGGCTTCCTTGATGAAGAGGCAGGGGTGTGTGACCCTGATTGTTAATACGCTCATAAATAGTACGTAGGTCCTGCTGAAGCCCAGCCCGCCAGCGTTGCTCGTACACAGTCCTTTAGACGAGAAGGCAAGTTAGCGCGTTGTAAGGCCCGCTGGAGATTCGCGACAGGCCAGGAACTAGGGGCCAGGGACAACACAGCTCTGCCTTCCCAATCCGCTTTCTCTCCGCAGCCTCCGCTGCCCCAGCCCCGGATCTGCATGTGGTGAGTGTGAAGAGCCTTGGGGGAAAGTTACACTTCACACTTGGATTATTCCTTTAGTGCCTCCCCAACAGTCCTGTCAAACAGCCAGGGCATACCCATTTTACAGATAAGGAGACCAAGGCCCAGAGGTGCAATTAGCCAAGGGACTAGAAGCCCACTATCCTGCCTTCTCACTCCAAAGAGGGAGTGTGGGAAGAAAGGAGCCAAAGACTGAGGATGTAAATGGAATATCATAGCCATTTACAATGTCCCCAATGGGGATAGTGAGGCCCACAGGGGGTACTTGCCCAAGGTCATACAGCAAGGGAGTGGCAGAGCAGAAACAAGAACTCAAGTTTCCTAACTCTAGGCTTTATAAATAAAGAGAATCATGAGTTCATTTAGGCCATAACCCATATTTAAAGATGGAGAAAGTGAGGCCTAGAGAGGGAAGTGACACAATTGCCTAAGGTTACACAGCAAGTTCGTGGAAGGGCCAGACCTCAAACTCAGGTCTTCTGGCTCCCAGCCCAATGCTCTGTCATAACACTAATGCATAATGGCCACCAACACCTTTTCTCTTTTCCTGTGACAGGAAGTACCTGGACATCCATTCCATGCACAGGCTGGAGAAGACGGCCAACGTTGAGGAGATGAGGGAGTATGGGAGAGGATAAGGGAGGGGGAATAGCTCTTGGGAAGGCTGAGCAGGGTGGGCTGGGAAGGCATGAGGAATGTCTGGCTCCAAAGCATGTGGTGCACTAGTGTGGGGTGCTGAAGGGAGGCTCCCATTGTCACTCACTCCCTCTCTTTCCCCAGGGTGCTGGCTGAGCTGTTGGGGCTAGGCAGTCCTAAGCAGAGCCTGCGTGATGCCATCACCCTGGACCTCTTCTCCCATGCACTCATTTTCTGCCGCCAGCAGGGCTTCTCACTGGAGCAAACATCAATGGTTTGTGCCCTGCTCCAAGATCTTCACAAGGCCTGTGTTGGTGAGAGGCAGTAGCTACCAGAGAATTTGAGCCCCAGGAGAGGAGTAGGCTGGGATGGCACAAGTGACCATAGGAGGCGGAAGTAGGGGGATTACCACCGGGAATCTTTGTTCTGTCATTACTAGCATTGTTATCACATATAAGTTATTTCTCCTTTGAAATCCTCCATTTCCTTATTTATAAAATAAGGATACAGCACTAACTTTATGAGACTGTTCTGAGAAATATGTAATATATGTAAATATATGCACAGTGCTCCATAAAATAGCTCCCCCCTTCGTTCTTGGAACTGATTTTCTTCAGAATGTTTAAGAGCTAAAATTATGTACTGTTGGTTTATTATATGTTGCTTCCACTACAATATAAGCTTCATAAGGGCAGGACCTTATCTGTCTTGTTCAGCGCCTGTAACAATACATAGTGGGTACTCAATATTTGTTGAGTGAATTAACAGAACAAGCCAGGACTTAAATCTAGGTCTGTCCACTTCTAAGGCTCATGCTCAATAAGTAGCTGTTGAGTGAAATGAATGCCTGATTATGAGGGAGGGGACTCACTGTCACATCTTGCTTCCCCTCCCAGCAACCCCCTTGGGCAACGTGGAGGAATGTTACCGCTACTTCACCAGGGTTCTTTTCTGCCATGGAGTCAGGGTCAGTTCCCCTGGAACAGGAACTTCACTCTCCCCCAGAAAAGGTCTAGCCCAATCTCCTGCCCTCTCTCACACTCATCACCTTCATCTTCCTCTGAAGGCCATAGTGGGCTCTCCCTCTTCCTGTACTGCCGGGCACTTGGAGAAAAGGCGAGGGCTTCAGGAGCTGGTCAGTTCTCTAACTCCCAATCATCCCCACAGCGGCCCCCCTTCAGTATCAACCTCTTTAAGGAGGAACAGCTGCTGGCCTTGGCAGATTATGTGGTCAACACCTACTTTCGCCACTTCAAGCTCTACAAATATGTCTTCACACCACAGGTACTGGGCCATGTGCTACAAGAGGTCACCCCTCATCTCCCCCGTTCCCTCAATGCAGATGCCCTCCTCTCAGCCGCCCTCTCCCTCTTCCCAGGTGCGGTTGGATCTATCTTTGACTTACATGGGGCTACAGCCACCCAAGCTCCAGCCAGAGGATGAGACGGGTAAGGGAGAATGCTGGGGCTGGGGCTGGGGTTGGGGTTGGGACCGAAGCCTCTTCCTGTTTCTGGCTTGCAGAGAAAGAAGGCAGCGAGGAAGTGGAGGAGCAGGCAATCACCCCACAGGAGGAGGAACCGGAAACAGTGGTCCAGGAAGAGCCAAGTGAGGACCTGAAGGGGTTAGGGTCCCGTCACTTCAGGCAGGTGTAAAATGAAGGGTTTAGACCACATGGAGACTTCAGACTTTTTGTTTTAGTCATGGTGTCCCTTCTCCAAATGATTCCTTATGCAGAAGTCCAAGATGACAAACCGATAAAAGCACAGCTGCTGGGGTGAGGCAGGAGTTCCAAAAAAGGATGATTATAAAACCAATGACAATAATAGCCAGCACATACTTAGCAATACTATTGCCAGGCCCTACTTTAAGCATTTAACATATACTAACCCATTTAAACTTCCTTCAATTCTAGGCGCTATCATTATCCACATTTTACACAAGAGGAAACTGAGCATGGAAAGGTTAAATCTGCCTCAGGTTCCACAGCTACTAAGTAGCAATCCAGAAATTCTGGCACAGCCACTCTGCCCATCCCTCTCACAGAAGGGCTGGCAGACATTTCCTGAATTGAAGCAACATTGCCACCTGTGTAGCCCCCAGAGGACCCTGGAGGTTGTGTTTGCCCAGCTAGAGGCAATCCCTCAGCCCCAGCACCTTTCCTGACCTGCCCCTTCTTCCCTGCCCCTGCAGGCCAGGTCTCCGTCCTCCGAGCCTACATCAAGACCCAGCTGAACAAGGAGTTGGGGCAGCTCCAACAGCTTGTGGAGGAGCGGCTCAAGGCCAGCGAGGAAAGGCTCAGCAGCAAGTTGACTGCACTAGAGCGGCCTTTCCAGCTACCTGCAGGCAAAGGCAAGAGCAAGACCAAGTGACCCCCAGTGTTTTCCCCAATAAAGGCCTGGGCCAGAGCAGCCCCATCCCTGTCCCACCCCTCCTGAGCACCTTCTGGGCTTCCCTGCTAAAGCCAGACACCAGATATAGGGCATTGGCTCTCCCTGGCAGATAGCAGATTTTATTGCATATGCAGCACAGGCAGCACTGACAAGGCCAGGCATGGCGTTCTGAGTGGCTCCTTTCCACCTTAGCTTTGACCGCAAAGCCTTGGCCAGTGGGGGCAGGTACACAGGGCTGGTCCGTAGGGTAGTATGATCAGTGGTGGGCCTGGCCGGGGAGGGGAGCCTGAGGCCAGAGCCCAGAGGGGCTGGAATGATAAAAATCCTCCTCCTGGAGAGTCCTGCTTTCTGGGATCCCCCTCGGCTGAGGTGCTAGCCCAGCACCAGCATGGCATCGTCCTCGGTGATAGTAGCTGAGTCCGCCTCCTCTTCAGGACCCACAATGGGAAAAGACCCAGGGGGCTGGTGCTGGAAGAGGGCTGCTCGGTTCTGCTGCTCACCCTTCTTCACCCAGTGCCCATAGAGCCGGAAGGCACAGCTGTCGATGAGGCGTCGCACTGGCCGCAGTGCGTAAGGGTCCCTCAACAGTGCACTCTTGGTCAGCGGCCGTACACGGTGGGTGCTTAAGGCCACTCGTCCAGCAGCCAGCACTGTCCACACTGCCACCTGGGAAGGGGGGCAATGTGAGCTCCAGTGGAGCATCCACCACAGGAAAAAGATCATGAGACAGAGGAGTGGGCCCAGATCCTGATGCTCTCAGGCTTACCCGGAACCGCTGGCGGGGGGTGAGGTTCCAGGGTTGGCTGCCTTCACAACGCTCAAAGAAGGGGTGCTGGAGGGCTTGCTCAGCTGTCAGGCGCTCCTCAGGATCCACCTGCAGCAGCCTTGAGATCTAGGGCAAACCCCAGCATGAGAGGCAGCTCTTGGGCCTCCCTCCTTGCCCTCTCATGGCCCCAGCTCACCAGGTCTTTGACGGTGTCTGAACGGTCGTCCCACTCAGGTGAACTAAACTGGTACTGGCCCTCCATGATCATGCGTAACATCAGGATCTGGCGCCGGTGCCAGAATGGTGGTGAGCCCGCCAGGAGTGTGAACAAGATCACCCCGCAGGCCCAGCTGGGAAAGAGACCCGAGTCAGGCAGGACTAGGCGATGAGCAAATGCATTGAAGTCGCAACACACAAAGGAAGAGGGAATGGGGAGACCAGAAACTCACAGGTCAACCTCCTTGCCATAGCCTGGGTGGGTTTCATCCATGGAGCATTTAAGGATCTCTGGTGCTAGATACCCTGGGGTCCCACACAACTCTGGAGAGAGAAGGCTGAGTTGATGGGATGCCACCAGCCCCCTCGAAGACCCTTAACACCAGACTCCTGCTAGAGCCTCAACACTGCCAGGGCCACAAGGGTTCCTGTTCTGCTCCTTCCTGCCCTCTGCACAACTCACAACATCAGCCCCTATCCCTGCTGAACAACTCAAATATCCACCAAGGCTCTTGGTGGCCTTCCCAGGAAAACCTGAGTTTTGGATTGATTTCAAGGGCTTACCCAACTGTATCATTTGCCTCCTCCAACCCTCCAGCCAAGCCAACCTACCCACTCCTCACACAACTTGTTACCACATTTTCACACACATAACGCACATGGAAAACAAAACTTAAATCTTTTCTGCATTCCTTTCTGCCCAAATCTATTCCTCCTCCTAAAATCTCTATTCTGGTTAGTGGAACCACCACTCAAACCAAGAGGAACGAGTGGGAATATGGGATTTCTTAAAGCACATACTGGGTAAGTCCCTTGTTTAAAACCCTTCCCTGGTTTCCCATCATGGCTTCAGGATCAAGTCTAGACTCCTATAGCACAGAGCCCTCCATGACTTGATCCAAGCCTGTATTTTCAGTTTCTTCTACCACTTCAGGCACCAATTCTTCCATCCCAGCAGTTTCCAAACAACTTGTTCCATGGCACACTTCCAGGAGATCTTAATAGGCCTGAATTAAAAATAAATCTTGGGAAATTCATTCCTATAGCAAGTATTTATTAAATGCCTACCATGTACCAAGCGCCATACCAGACACAGTGGTGAATTAGATGTGCCCTTACCAAGCTCACTGTCTACCAGAAAGCAAACGGGAAAGTAAATAGAGTAAGACATGTCATGAAGGGAGTAAACAACAAAAAGCAGGGGATCTAACCTGACCTGGAGCTTTAAAGTGAAACCTGAATACCCAAGCCATGGGAGAGGGTGGAGTTGGCAGAGGCAAAGATGATTCCAGAATGGGGAAAAGTATATGTGGAAGCCCAAAGGGAAACAAAGCACAGCATCCACAAGACATGTAAGTCCACAGGTTGAGAGCATGAGTTCTGGAGTCAGACTGCCCAGCTACATGACCTTGGGCACGTTATCCCACCTCTTTACAGTCCATCTATAAAATGGACACAGAAATACTATCTGTCTCAAAGAGTTGTTGAAAGGATCTAGAGAAATAAGCAATGTAAAGACTCAGTGTGATGCCTAGCTCACAGTAAGTGCCTAGTGAATGTTAGCTATTGTCCAAGTGGCATATTCAAAGCTCTGAGGAGTCCCATAGTTGAACTTTTGGTTTTCCATTTGCACTAGAAATATTTCTGTCACAACAAATGTTTTAACATTGGGTGAGCATGAGTCCCAGGGCACCAAGTGAGAAGTGCTGTCTAGCCACATCAGGCTCCTCATAGCACCTAAGCAGCACACTGTGGTCCGTCCTGTCTGCCAGACCCGAAACATGTAACTGAGCCCTGCTATCCCCCTGCTCCCTCTTTTTCCTCCTGGGACAGGCCCAACCTTCCAAGGCGCAGCTCTGGAGCCCACTTCTCTGTGGATTCCTCTGGCTGAATCAAGTGCTCCTTTCTCCTGGCTTCCCCAGCATAGCTCTTTGCCTGCTGTGTGCCACTATCTGCTCACATCTCTGTCTCTATCCTCTCCAGGTCAGAAAGCCTACTCTGAGTTGCACACAGGCTTTGCACCCAGAGGGTACTTGGCAAGTGCTCAATGACTTCTCCCCCTTCTACGGTACCTAGGACTCAGTTCTCAGACACAGCCAACCAGCCTCAGGCCTGGGTCTCCTTCCCTCCCAAGCCTCTTAGGGCACCAGGTCCCCTCACCTCGAAGCTTTTCGCCAGGGTCCAAGTGGCAGGAGAACCCAAAATCTGAAAGTCGGATCTGCATATTGTCATCTAGGAGAATATTCTCAGGCTTCAGGTCTCGGTGTACAATGTTGTTGGCATGGAGAAAGCTCACTGCTTCCAGCAGAGACCTCATGATGGACCTGGGAGAGGTGCAGTCTCCTCTGCTTCTCCCTGCCCCACCCCACTCCCTGCTCACCCCAGGGGCCACAGGCTCAGGCATTACCTGGTTTCCTTTTCTGAGAGGGCCACCTTCTCTGTGAGATAGTCAAACAGCTCTCCCTTCCGCATCCTAAGGGATAGGAGGGTTTGGGAGGTAGGTGCACCTCACAGTGGGGGCTGAGAAAATAAGCCAGTGCTCAAAGAAAATACCATGAAAGAGGCCAGTAAAGAGACATTTCTCTGTAGACAAACTAATGGGTCTTTAGACAGAGCACTCCAAGAGTAAACTGGATGCCAGGAGCAGTATGGCCCAGTGGTTGAAATATCTGCATTGTACCATGAGGGGGCTAGTTTAGCAAGAATAAATGCCTTCTTACAGGAGGTCTTTGTTTTCTGAGACTAACTACTCAAAAAAGTCCTTTTTAAGTGAATCTATTTAGAACACGGACCAAAATTTCAGTTAATAGTGGCAAAATTGTTAAATAGGACTATTTTAAATTTTGTTTATTTTATCTTGTCCTTAAAAATTGAGATTATGATCGCAACTGTGCATCAATCCTTAAAGAACACAAAACATGTTGTTTTGGGGGAGTATCGTTGTTCTGCAAAGTTGTGTAATGGTGTAACAGCCACTTCCTACCTCCCCTCTGACTTTTGCAGAGGGTCATTTCTGTATTAAGACTTTGTGAATTTTTTCTAAGGGCCTCTCTTAAATATTTAGTATTCAAACCATTCTCTTTTGAAGTACCTTTGCAACTGGTTTGTATTCTATTGAATAACATCTGACATTCAGCTTCAGACTGACCAGAAAAACAACTGCTGGGCAGAGACAGACACCGTGTGTAGGATGTTGAACAACAGGAGACTGGTGGGCAAGACTCTGTTATAAGTGGTGAGCTCATGGGTGAACACTTCCTCTTAAAACAGCCTTTTCTTCCCTGTTAACCTTATAACCATGGGGGACTGGGATACTGACCCCTTGGGTCATGAAAACCCTTTGTATTTGGCTGGTCACTATTACTCTTGAAGAACTTGCCTCAATCAGGGCACCTAAGGAGAGGGGCCAGAGCCATGGGCTAGCAGGCAGGCCCTAGGTGGAGCAGAGGAAGGTGTGAGCAGGGTGGTCTTCAGCCCACTGTGCTGTAAGGCTGGGGCCATGCATGGAGGTGAGGAGGAAGCTTCTCAGATCAGGGCAGGGAGATACTCACAGGTCAAACACCAGGAACATGAAGCTAGAAGACTCGTAGGAATCGATGAGAGTGACTGGGGAAAGAGGCAGAAAGGCAGAGAGACAGAGATGGAAAGGAGCAGATGCATATTAAAGGGGCTTTTTCCCCCTGAGACAGCAGTGGGCTGTTACTGGGAAGGAAGGAGAACCAAAGGAGGGACCCAAAGGCTGGCCACACTTTGAGGTGGAGCAGAGCCAGGAGGAAGGGAGCAGAGTCGTGGAGGCAGTGTTGGGGGAAGTGGGCTGTGGGCAGGGCCAGCAGGAGGTGGTTGTCAGCTAACAGGAGTAGGGAATGCAGCCTCACTGATGTGGGGGTGGCCAGCGACCTGGCGAAGGATGTGTGTCTCTCGCCGCGTGGCTTCTCGCACCTCCTCCAGCTGCTCAGGACTCAGTCGCTCAGCTGTCACCTCCATGATCTTCACCGCAAACTCATGGCCAGTAGCTCGATGAACACAACGGCGGACCACAGAGCTCACTCCTCTGCCAGAGTCAGAAAACACATGAGTCAGGGCCTCCTGTTCTCTCACTTCCATGCAGAGTGGATCCTCAGCATCTTTATACCCACTGCGGCAGACACTGAAGACCCATCTGGACAATGAGGCAACCTCCTGAGTAGCTCACCCTGGCATACAGTAGCTTCACAGTAACCTCAGCAAGCAACCTGGGTATCCAGCAAGGTGCAACACAAAGCTCACAGGGAAGGCAGGCAGGGGTCAGGATTTGAATCCAGCTTCTGCCACCTCCTCCATGGGTAAGCCCAGCCAAGTCCTTTCCACACTGAGCCCCAGAACCTGCCCCTTGCCCTGGAACCCCATAAGGAGAATGTGGGAAGAAGTGATCTAAGGCTCCCTGCAAATTTTACTCACACTTTCCTGATTACCCCATCCAAATCCCAAGTTCCTCTACAATACCTCAAGTGTAGGAGGCTCCAAATAAATACTGGGCCATTGGCTGGGTTACCAAAGTTGAGAATTAGGAGATCTTGATTTAGGCCCCAAATTTGCCACTAATTAACCTCCAAGTGACCCACTGACATAAGGTCTCTGGGCTTCCACTTTGCCAGCTCTGAAATGTGGCCAACAAAATCTCGAAGGGATGTTGAAAGGCATTAATGAAGTAGAGGCAGGAAAGCCCATTTGGCATCATAAAGAGAAAGTCCTAGACAGGGATTTCCTTGCTTGGGTTCTGTCACCAACTCTATATGACCCTACAAGTAGGGTCAGGCTAAGGTGCAAATCTCTCCGGGATCTGGCTTCACACCACATTTCGTACGCTGGTTCCCTGGCTGCCCTTCACACAACCTTACTGCTGTGCTCTCGTGGCCTCTTTCCCCTTTGGAATGCCTGTCACCCACATCTCTGGTTCAATGAAAGGATGCAAACTATTAACCCTCTGGCCAAACACAGCCCACAGATGTGTTACGTTTTGGTCAATGCACTGTTCTTTACAAATCTGAATTCACCTATCTTAGATGCGATAGGAACCCTCCAGCTGCCACAATACCACTTCTTACTGTCTTACTTTTGGCCACTTGTCAGTTTTAATTTCCTGCCCAACCACTAAGGGCATCTGAGTTTGAGGCCCCTGGTCTAATTATTACTCGTCTTTTAACGAACCTGAGAATCTGTTGAAAGTGGGAGATCTCCGCCACATACATGCAACATTGTTATAATTTCAGGGGATTCAAAGACCCTTTGAAGCCATCTAGCAAAGAATCCTCGCTTTAAGGCCCAAAGTAAATGCTACCTCCATGAGGTCTTTGTTTATTCTCCAGTAGGAAGGGGCTACTTCCTTCTCTGGCATCCCACAGCATTTTACCTGTATAAGCATTCACTCTTTTTTTGTGTGTGTGTGGGGAAGACCAGCCCTGAGCTAACATCTATTGCCAATCCTCCCCTTTTTGCTGAGGAAGACTGGCCCTGGGCTAACATCCATGCTCATCTTCCTCCACTTTATATGGGACGCCACCACGGCATGGCTGACAGGCAGTGTGTCGGCGGGCACCCGGGATCCGAACTCGCGAACCCTGGGCTGCCAAGCGCGAACTAAACCGCTGCGCCACCGGGCGGCCCCTAAGCATTCACTCTTAATTAAGCCTTCCTACTATGTATCATGACTATCTATGTGGGAAACTCAGGTCTTCGGACTCTAAGTCCAAATTCTTTCTACTGATACACCCCAGTACATTATTCTCTGCCCATCCCTTAAATCTTAAGACTTCCCCAGGATCCCATCCTTGGCCCTGTTCTCAGGCTATATACACTCTCCCTCAGTAATCTTATCTACCTCCATGACTTACCTTCATGCCCAGATCTCTCTCTGAAGTGTCAGGCCAACATGTCTTACTGAAGATCACTTCCTGAGGGTCCTAGAGACATCTCATATTCATCATGACCACTGAGCATCTCTTCTTCCCCTGAAACTAGCTCCTCAATCCATATTCTCAATCTCAATTAATGGCAATGCCATTCAATCAGACTCTCAAACTAGGAACCTTGGTACATTTTTGGCTTCTCCCTCTCCTTCACAATCCACCACATCCAACCAGTCCAGTCCATTCTGTGTACCCCTCAAATGTGTTTCCTACTACTCCACTCCCACAATCACAACAGCCTCCTCACTGATCTCCCTGCTGCCAATCTCAGTCACTGCAACCCATCAGTCACACTGCTTCTAGAATTAATTTCTTAAAACAGTCCCAAACATGTCATTCGCTGCTTAAAAATTTCTGGCTTAAATTCTCTACTAAGTTCTAAGTGTTCCCTCATTCCTTAGTAGGTCCGGTAAAGCAAATGTCCACTTTTAAATGACATCTAATACTTTTAACCTTATAGTTAACTGGAACACACTAAAAATTTTTGGTTTTTTCCCATACTGCATCCCTATTACCTACAAGATAAAAATCAAATCTCAATTCCTTCACCTATCATTCAAGGCCTTCACCAATTGGTCTCAGTCTTTTTTCAGCCTCATCTCTGGCTATAACCCTGCTATTCAATCTTTGTTTCAGTGACATAACATCACCAATTTCCAGAATGTGCCAACCTCTTTTAAAGTTTCAGGCTTTTATACAAGAAGAAACTGGTACTCTGGGGAAAGTAATTTAGTGACAGCGTGCAGGTAATTTACTGTATGGGGAAAAGACAGAGGAGCGAGACAAGGGATGATGCTACCACAGTAATCTCGGAATGAGGTAAGGACCCTACCCTCTGATCTGCCTTCTCCCAAACTGGTCTTTCTGCGGCCCTCGGCAACGGAACCACTGTTCTTCCCTAAGGGTTCTTCCCAACCTTGGTGAATCCTCCCTTATCTGGTCCCGAAACCCCACAGCATCTCAGGACTTGGATCTCAGCTCTCTTCATTTCCCAATACTCTCTCCCTGGGACCTCCATCTAGTCCCATGGGATTTAAATGCCAACTATGTACAAATGACTCCTGTTACACTGTCCCAAGCCTTGATTTCTCTCCAGAATTCCTGGTTCCAACGGCCTTTTTGACATCTCCATGTGATATCTAAAAGGAGTCTGAACAAACCTAATGGTCACACCCCTGTCTGCTTTCCTTAGCAGATTTGTCACAGCAGACCATGCCAACCTTCCAGAAGCACATTCTTGTGTTTTTCTTTCTAACTCACAGATGGCAGCTCCTTGGTCTCTGTGGCTGGCTCCTCCTTCTCTAACCCCTTAATGGTGACATGCCCCAGGGCCTGAGTCTAGGCCCCTTTCACTTCTCTATCTATATTCTCTCCCAACTACTATCTATACGCCACTGCCTCCCAAATTTATAACTCTAGCCCAGCTCTCTCCCTTGAGTTCCAGACTCTCACACCCACTTGACAGCTCCAGCTGAGTATCTCCAAACTTAACATCTCCAAAATGGAACTCTTGACTTGCTCGCCCCTCCTCCTAACCTGATCCTCCCTCAGTCTTCTTCATTTCAGTAAACGGTACTCATAACACTCAAATCCAAAGTTCAGAAGTTATTCTTGTTTTCTTCCCTTTCCCTCGTGGTCCATATACAAACCTTCAGGAAACTATAAAGTCTCCCTTCAAACTATAACTTAAATCTCTCCACTTCTCTCCATCTCTATCACCACCACTCTAGTCTAAACCATCAACATTTCTAGCCTGAATGAATTAGGCCTTTATGCTTCCATTCTTGACCCTCTCCCATCCATTCTTTACACAAGAGCCAAAATGATCTTTTTTTGGTGAGGAAGACTGGCCTTGAGCTAACATCCGTTACAAATCTTCCTCTTTGTGCTTGAGGAAGATTAGCCCTGAGCTGAGATCTGTGCCAATCTTCCTCTGTTTTGTGTGGGATGCCTCCACAGCATGGCTTGATGAGTGGTACGTAGGTCCGCACCCGGGATTCGAACCAGTGAACCCCGGGCCAGTGAAGCAGCACGTGGGAACTTTACTACGCCACCAGGCCGGCCCCCAAAATGATGTTTTTTTTTAATGTAATAACACACCTGTATTGAGCACTTATCATGTGCCAGGAAGTGTTCTAAGAGAATCATATTAACTCTTTCCATCCTCACAGCAACCTACAAGGTAGGATCTACTTTTATTCCCAATTTACAATGGACAAATTGATGCACAGAAAGGTTAAGTTCCTAGCACCCAAATCATAGAAATGTAAATCAGATCACATAATAACCCTGTTTGAGACCACCAGTTTCACTAGAATACAATTTAAATTCTTTATCACGGCCTAAGGCCCTACATAATCTAACCTCTATTTACATCTCCAATTTCATTTCCTCCACCTCTTCCCACCCTTACACATTCCAGCCACTAGGATCTTCTAGCTATTGCTGGAATAGGCCCTTTCCTGCCTTGAGACTTTATCCTCTGCCCCAAATATATTCTTCCTCAGTTCATGACCTGTTCATTCTCATCCTTCAAGTCTCAGTTCCATTCATTACTCTTGTTCCATCACCCTATTTATTTTCTCCCTAGCACTTGTGTTGGTCTTTATCTTGTTTTCATGTTTATTATCTCCACAACTTCAGGAAAACAGAAACTTTGTGGGTCTTGTATCCCCAGTGACTAGCACAGAGCACCCAGCACATTGCACCTTTGATGAGTAAATGTATCTGCCACTGCCTCAACAAGTGAGGCCTTTCTTCTATTCTCCGCACGAACTTCCTACTCATCCTTTAAGACCCAAATATCACCTCTTCTGGGAAGCTGTGATTTCCTGAGCCCTCACAGCACTTTTTACACAGCCTGATACTTTTTGAATGTTCATGTGTCTCTTTTAGTCACTTCACTTGGAGTACCTCCAGGGCATAAACATTTCTTCTACCCTCCACATGTTTAGCTTTGTGTCTGGCACACAGTAGGTGCTTCAACTATGTTTGCTCAACACGTAAGTGAATGAATTTATGAAAAAATGGGGGTTGGCCCAGAAAAGAGTCTAGTCACCAAATATTCCTCCACTAACCACTGACCCTTCCCATTTAGAACTATCCAGATCTCATATGGAACTGTGTATCCTGGCTAGGACCCGATCTCTCTGGACCTCCACTTCCCTGGCCGTGGCCTCACCTGCCAATGACGTCCTTAGGGTCATACTTCTGGTAAAACTCCTTGGCTGCGGCCCAGTCGGGCAATTCATCCTCCGGCCCCACGTCCAGCGTCATCCTGAAGGAGGTGGGGGCCTGTGTGGAGGAAACGGAGGGCAGTGAGGGCACGGAGGCCCACGGGCTCTGAAAGGACGCACATCGCGGCTCGCGGAGGCGCAGCCCTTGCGGCTGGGGCGCCAGGATCCTGGGGGATGGGGACGGGGTGGGGGAAGGATTGGGATTAGGGAGACCCCGCGAAAGGGCCTAGGGGGCGGGAAGGGTGGCAGGACAAGGAGGGAGGCAGGGGGAAGGGAAGGGAATATGCGAGGAGGAAGAAGGGAAGGGGCACACGGGCAGGTGGCTGTTGCTGCGCAGGCGCACTGGGGCAGGCGCTGGGAGGGGGCGCGGGGTCTAGCGCAGGCTCACCCGCGGGGTCGGGGAGCCAAGCCAGGGTCGACACGAGGCCACTGTGTCGCGGGGTTCGCCTCTAGTCCCTTACCTTACCTCCGGGCGGCGCCGGCAACGACCTCGGGCCCCGCCCCCAACGTGCCCGCCAATGGCCGACGCCGCGTGAAGACTGAGGTTCAAAAACTCTTCTGATTGGAAATTGGTAGTCCAATGAGAAGCCGAGAGTCTCAAAGCTGGAACCGGCGTTGGAGATAGGAGTTACCTGAGTCTGCGACGCTAGGGCGGGGCTTCAGATACGGCCAATTAGCGCACGGCATCTGCTGGGGACAGCAGAGGGCGGAGCTTGTTGACTAATGGAGGTGGGGGTCTGGAACGGGACCCGGAAGTTAGGTTTACCGGGAAGCATGACTGCTCCTCTGATTCCCGGGTTTGGGCATGGCCCCTCAGTCTCCTCCCAGCATTCCTATCTGAATTCGGCTCTTTTTTATATTAGCAATTTGGTCCAAAGCACCTGCCCTGAGGGGCAGACTCCAGCCCTTAAAACGCTCGGAGCACGCAGCTTGGACCCCAAGTTGGCCACTTGGTGCAGACTTGGACGAGCCATGGCCCGTCAGCCAAGAGTCCTTGTCCTGTGGCTGCCCTGACTCCTCTTGAATACCTCCAAAGCCCTAATGCTCGCCGTCTGGGCTTATACATTTTCCCAGCCTTCCACTAGGCCCTCCCAAAGGCCTTGGGGAGTATCACACTCTATTCGAAGCCTGCCAGGAGCGACTTACTTCGTAAGCATTTTCAGTGCACAGTTCAACCCTGGCATTCACTTACTCATTCAAAAAAATACTTGACTGTCTAAGCGCTAGACTAACAGCAATGGGGGAAAAAAAGTCCCTACCCTTGTGGAGATTATGTTCCAGTGAAAGAGGCACACAATGAATTCATTTAATCTTCTAACAACTATCTTAGAAATGTCACTTTGAGATTGCAACCATATAAGAGGAGAAAAACGAATCCAAGTAACTTTTTTTTCTTTGTGTGAGGAAAATCGGCCCCTGAGCTAACATCCACTGCCAATCTTCCTCTTTTTGCTGAGGAAGATTAGCCCTGGACTAACATCTGTGCCCATCTTCCTCTGCTTTGTATATGGGATGCCGCCACAGCATGGCTTGAGGAGCGGTGCGTAGATCTGCTCCCAGGATGCAAACCTGTGAACCCCCAAAGCAGAGTGTGCAAACTTAAACACCATGCCACCGGCCAGCCCCTCCAAGTAACTTTTCAACTGAGTACTTTGATTTTATACCATCAACCTAAAGACAAAATAATTGCAAAGAAATCTTGAACTTTACTTAGTAGGCTTGTTGTTTGGTAAGATAATGGGATAATTATTCTGAAATTGGGCAAGTGAATAAATATATTGATGTAGTTGGCAGCCAAGGTTCTTACTGTGCGAAAGGAGAGAATGAATCTTATGATTGATTGAAATTGGAGGTATGATTTTTGAAATTGATTTAAAATAGATGAAATTAGGTATTTTCTAGCTCTAACCACTGAAAGGGCCGAGAAACAATAACATCCCAGTAGAATAAGCACAGCTAGTATCTAGATACTGATTTCAAAGTATATTTCCCAATAAAAGGAACCCGGGCTCCTTGGGAGAAATGACCAATTCCCAGCTAGAACAGAGAAAGTACAAGATGAGCCTGGAATAATTTGTGCCAGAAAGTAAGTGAAGAAAGATGAGGACTTATCAAAAGGACACAGAAACCAGGTTGAAGGGGTTTCCACTGGTCAAAATCAGGGACAAGAAGAATAATGAGACTGAGAGGGCCACAAGGGAGCCTTCTGATGTGCTAGAAATGCTCTGTTCACTTAGGTGGTGATTATACGGGTGTGTTTAAATAAAAACATTCACTAAGCTGCACACTTAAGATCTGTGCACTTTACTGTATGTAAGTTTACCTCAAAACATTTTAAGAAAGATAACGACAGTAATGGATATAACAAATTGAACTAAAAAACAATCTGAGATGATACTGACACTAAAAATTGTAAATAAAAAAATGAAGGAGAAAAAGACCTTCAGAATAGAATGCCAGCTAGTAAACACAGAAAGAATGATAAAGTTAAAACACCAATATTTTGTAAGCCTCATAATAATTGACTTGGGCAAAACAGGCATTAAAATTATTGGTGAAAATTTGCTGGGGAACAGGATATTTATACAGATTAATTTTTAATTACAAAGGAAAATGGTATCTTTACTTTGCAGAAATCTGACAGACACTATCTTAACCAAGTTGTCAATGTTACAACCACCAATAAGACAGCAGATTGACATCATATGCCTCTTGATGTGACATACTGAGGACACACAACTTATATTTCTGCCAAAAAATGCATAACCTGAATCCAATCACAAGAACCCAAACTGAGGGACATTCTACAAACTGGCCTCACCTCAAAAATGTCATGAAAGACAAAAAAGAAAGGATGAGGACCAATTAAAAATTGAAGGAGACTACACAGATATGATAACTAAATGCAGTGAGTGTTCTCACACTGGACCCTAAAGCAGAAAAGAAATTGCTATAAAGGACGTTATTAGGAGAACTGGCAAATTTGAATATGGCCTATATATTAGAAGATAATATTGTATTGATGTTAACTTCTCTGAATTATATAACTGTAGTGTAGTTATGTGAGAGAATATCCTTGTTCTTAGGAGATAGATCATGAAGTATTTAGGGATAAAGGGCCTTCAACTTACCCTCAGATGGTTCAGCAATAATAATATGTATATTTAGAAAGATATAAAGCAAATGTGGTGAAATGTTAAAAACTATAAATCTAGTTGAAGAGTACACGTGAGTTCATTGTACTATTCTTTTATTGTTCTGTAGGTTTGAAATTTTTTCAGAATAGTTAAAAAATAGCAAGACCTCATTTAATCAGTTTGGGGGAATGGGATATTCTCTTCTAGTAAACTGAAGCTGATTAATCAAATATTAGCTTTTAAAAGTATCTGTAAAAATATCTCTAAAATCAGTTATCCTGATGCCCATGCGGCACCTCACGCCAATTAAGTCAGAATCTCTAGGAGTAAGTTCAGGCATAAGTACTTTTTAAGGCTCCCCAGGTGCTTCCATTGTGAAGCCAAGGTTGAGAACCAGTATGGCTTCTAACCATTGTTGTAATTCTAATCTCTGGGACCAAGAATGGATTCTCTTCACTTTATCTTCCTGGAGCACTTTGGAACACTGAAGAAAACCATCATGTGCCTCTCCTTCCACTTTAATCTTCTCTCTTCAGTGTGTAACAACTCTAATTCCTTTAGGTGTTCTGCTGGTCTCTGAATTATGGTGAAATAACCCAAAAATTCCATTCCCAGGGCACATGTAATCCAAGAGACATGTGCAATAATGTCCATAGCAGCATGATTCATAATATCCCAAAACTGCAAACATTCCAAAAGTTCACCAACAGAAAATGAATAAATTGTAATATTTTCACATAAGGGAATATTATATAATAATGAAAACTACAGCTACACCAAATATTGATGAATCTCACAATGTTAAGTAAAAGAAACCAGACATAAAAAGAATATATGATTCCATTTATATAATGTTCAAATGCAGGTAAAACTAAACTACATTGTTAGGAGTCAGAATGGCAGTTACCTGTGGGAAGAAAGGAAGGAAGAGTGATGGGGAGGGGTATAAAGGAGGCTTTGGAGTACTGGCAATGTTTAATTTCTTGACTGAATGACGGTTTTTCAGATGTTTGCTTTGTTAACTTATTAAGCTATGTACTTGTTTTAGATATTTTCCTGTATGTGTGAAATATCTCACAATTTAAAAAACGTTTAAAATATTATGAGGCCCAAGATAAAGGATATGAAAATTCATTATAATCATACAAATCTTCATATATAGGGTGGTGGTTGCTGTTATCCAACCCTTACATGCTTCTCTCAGCTCTGGAACCAAACTGTCTAGGTTCAATCCCAGCTCTGCCACTTACTGTGTCATCTTGGGTAATCTGTGCCTGTTTCCTTAACTATAAAATAGGAACAATAGTATCTACTATTGATTGATTGTGACATCTGAGGAGTTAATAAATATAAAGTGGTGAGAACATAGCCTGAAATATAGCAAGCCCTCAATGAACAGTAGCTGCTGCTACTACTCTTCCTTCCTGGCCTCAGGGTCTCTGTTGATGTGTAAGGGAGAAGCTGGAATCTTTCCAAGAAGGGAAACTTTCAGAAGAAGGAAAAAAGAAAAAAATCCTTTCCTTCTCTTGGAGCTCCCAGATAAGGGGAGATGCAGACTTCTGCCATCATCAGATGTCCAGTCTGGCTCTCATCAAGGGCCCAGTGAATAGCAGGGGAAGAACAATTAGACAGGAGCATTTCACCACTAAAAAAGGTTTTTATTACAAAACAAATTCTAATAAAACCAGGCCTGGTCTTCAACCCCACCTCTGGGTACAGGCCCCTTGGATAGGGTGGGTTGGAGGGAATAGAGGATGGTGGGCACTGAAAGAACAGAGCAGGCTGACCTCCCTCATCAGTCTCAGCTGCTGCCTCCTTTTATAAAGGGCTAGAAGAGCTCTTCCAAAGCCCTTTGAGAGAGGCACCATCCTTCCAGCCAGGAAGAACCACTGCTGGCACCAGACCCTAGCAATGCCGCAATGCAGGATCCAGGAGATCTTGGCTGACTCTCAGCAGAGGCCACCCAGGTTCACTCAGCCTGGGCGATGGCGTAGGAGAGCAGCCACAGAAGCAGGGGGCCCAGAACAAGGACAGAAAGCCAGACAGCAAAGCTGACCAGGATGAACCTCCGGGCCCGGGCCCCCCAGTACACTGCCTCCTTGGACCGGCCTGCCTTATGCCGCTCTTCCGCCTGTGGGGGCAGGTTTTTGGTTAGGTTCTCCGCCTGCTTCTGCCCCAAAGTGCCCATTGCCTAACTCCAATCCTCCATGCTTGTCATGGCTTAAAACCTCACACCCAAACCCTATACCACCGTTTCCAGTTTCTATCTTTCATGCCTCATCTGCAAAGTAAGGTAGCCACTTGGCCCTGCCTACTTTTCAGGGTGGCCATCGTTAGCTCACAAGATCACATACGGGAAAGTACTTTTCAATCTTTTTATTCCCCATCCTTTTCTACTCATCCCAGATTCATTCAGAATATGGAATTCTTGGCAAGAAACAGTGAGCTATCTTGGAATATTTCACTCACACCCAGTCAAACACCACCCCATTCTCATTAGCCCAGTGGGCCTTATCTTTTTCATTATTAAGGATTCTTATAATTTTGCCCTAATGAAAACTCAGAAATTCTTATGATAGGAATATAGTTTCTGACTGTTAAAATAAAAGTAGGGTTGAGAAAATTCCAGCATGAGTTTTAAGTTAGCCTGTGTGGCCTTTCAAAAGGTACATATGAGTTTCTGTTAGGTGTTTTGAAATGGTAAAACCTTCTCAAAAACCCCATAGCTTCTTCCAGACTCCTACAGATTGCTCTAATCACTGCTCAGCTGCCTGCCCTTCCTAATTCATCCTCCATGTAGGCCTTGAGAGCGAATCTTACTGAAACACAAATCTGACCATGTCACTCTCTTCTGCAAAAACCCTGGAATGGCTCTCCAGTACTTTCAAGATAAAGTTGAAACTACTAAGCACAGTACTGGAGGCCCTTGGGAATCTAGGCCCTTTGGCATCATGTCTCACTATTCCTCACTGGTCCAGTCATGCTAAACTAGTAGTCCAAGCCTTTGTACACACTGCTCCCTTTACCTGGAATGCCCTTTCACCCTTAATTCACTCATCCTTTAAGATTACTTTCTTGTCACCTCCTAGGATTTAAGGATGCCTTTCCTGTCACCTACTCTACTATATACACATATGTAATCACACACATATATTCTTCCTAGCCCCCAGAATACCCTGTGCTTCCTCTATCATAGTATTGATGAGCTGCATTCCATTAATAATTATCCATTTTCACAGCCATCTCTTTCATTAGATTGTGGGCCCTTAGATGGCAGGTACCATGTCTTATTCTGATTTCTGGCACCAGGCCCAGAGCCAAGCTATGACAGGTACTTAGCAACTGTTTCAATGTAGAAAGATCAAATACACAAAACCATTGCTTTACTACACCCACCCCCCTGGCTCCCATAGGAATTGCATTCCTCACCTTGATGGCAAACACAAGGGCCATGACTCCCAGGCAAGAGCAGCCACAGATAATGCTAGCAGCTGCCAAGTAGCGGAGGCGGAGCCAGCAGCAGCGGATGGGGGATGGAGAATGAGCAGCTTCCGTGTTGCTCACCAAGATCTCCACTGCCTTCTCCTCGTCCTCCATCACCTGTGGGGATACAGTCAAGGTACTTGTAAGCCCAACAACTGAGCCCCTGGCCTGGCTTGCTCAGACTCCACCCCTGTCTCTGATCATGTCCTCAACTCTCAGGAACGCTGCCTTACTGGGGAATTCCTCTAGTGACTCATAGACCAAGGGAGGCAATGTGTGGCTGGAATCCTTTTTCCTCAACCTAAGATTCCGAGTCTTTAAAGGCAAGCTGGTGTGAACATAGCATCATCTGTATTACTTACTATTTTGACAAGTGGGGAAAATCAAAATGACAGACGCACGCTGAGAAGCAGGAGAGAAACACAGAATCTCAAAAGCTGCTAGAAACCTGAGATTTTCCAAGTCAGTAATTTTAAACCGCATTTCAAAGGGCCCTAAAATTCCCTGGAGTTCCTCAGAGGCTGTCCCTGAATATTAAGGAGAGGTCAGAGAATGGCCCTATACTCCACTTCAAGCAAAGCAGCCATTTCATGTGAAAACATGGTTCTGGAGAGGGAGGGAAGGAGGGAAAAAGCACCCATCCAAGCTCTCTTGATAGTTGAGGAAAACTGAACATCAGAAAAACCAGGTTTACCTCCCCAAATTAGGGCCTCCTTTGCTATGCTGACTCCCTGCCACCTCCTCTCTTCATTTTAACCCAGGCCACACAACAAAATCAGATTAATATGAGTTCAAATGACCTCATAACCCACACAGAAACCTGCATGATACCCTACGTAATCTTTTCTCCTCTCCCCGTTTCTCAAGTCCTCTGAGCTCTAGCATCAAACCACCTTTCCACCCTCATCCCCAACCATTCCCCTACATCCTAGACAAAATGGTATCATTTGCAGTTCTCTGAACACAAGTAACAAACAATAGAAAGGGTGAGAGAAGAGGCAAGATAAGCAGAGAGCAAAGAATGGTATGTACCACAAAGCTGCAGGATAGTGGATATAAGGAAAGAACTCAGACGCTAGGTAAACAGATACACTTATCAGGGTAACACAAGAGGGTCTAAGGAGTTGAGATCAGAGAAAATGTAAAAATGAACAGGGGATCTTACCTGGCTTATAGGCCTTGAGGGACTGTGAGTTTCGGCTTCTGCCTCAGGTTTGATTTGGCTTGGGTGGAGATGGAGCTGAGTCAGGGCTCTAAGCCAAGCCCAGGGGTGGGGTTGGGTGGCCAGCCACTACCTGAAGAACCCCAGGACCTCAGAAGGGGGTGTGGCTGACTCAAACCAGTTTAGCTAGATGGAGGAAAGCAAGGAACTGCAAAGGATGGAGCAACTGGAGGTAGGATGTCTGCCTTCTGGAAAAGGAATGAAAGCACCCGAGCAAGAGGGCTAAAAACGTGGAAAAGTCTGAGGCATCAGAGAGCTGTGAGACAAAGGCAGGGAACTAAGGGAAAAGAATGGAGAATAAGACAAGTATGAGTCTGAGTGACTTGAAACTGAAACTTTAAGGAAAGGCACCCTGCAAGGATTTGCCAATCTTCCCTCTTCTTAGGTGGAGATTTCTGCCTCAAAGATACATAACTCTGGGTTAGAGATTAGGTACTAGAGTCTTGGCAAGAGCAAAAGAGAAGAGAAAAATGATGCCCAACTTCCCACCCAACCCTCCACCAGACCAGAAAATCAGAAGCCTCCTTACGCGGATGCTCATACAGAAACTAAGTTTATTATTTTTTCTTCTTAAAAAAAAAAGAAAAAAAAACTCATTTAGAGAAGCCCCTCTCCCTTCCCCTAAGGGTGGGGGGCTGTAAAAGATAGCTGGGGAATCAAGTACAAGGGGGTGGGGACAGAGACTATCTTGTCACCCTTAACACTGCCCAGCCATGTGGGGTGGAAGGGAAGGGGATATGTGAAGAGCCCCATTTTCATGACAACCAGTTGCCTACCCCCTACTTTGGTGGAAAGAAGGGAGAAGGCCCCTATGTCTCCCTGGAGGCTTTCCCCCTCAAAAGACTTCAAGTAGTGGTTAACAGAGTCAGGCCTGGTCATGGAGGGAGAGGGGTCATGGCGGAAAGCCTAGGTGGAGGGGGAGCCCACTCACGTCTTGGCCTTGCGGCCTCTGTGACTAATGGTAGGGCCAACCAGGTGTGGAGGGGCACTGCTGCGCAGGATGCGCTGGTCCCCTTGGTTGGTAGCCCCACCAAGCCGGCGGGAGCCAGATCGGCGGCGTGGGGTCCCATCCCCTTCCTCCTCCTCACCTGAGGCTTCAGCCTCAGACTCCTCTATTGAACCCTCAGGCCCCAAGGGACTTGGGGGCTGTAGGCGGCCACGCTTTGCCAACGCAGGACCCCCGCCAGCTGGGGCCCCTGCCCGTTTGCGAGGCACCTTCTCAGTCTCTAGTGGGGGGACTAGAGACCCTGGACGCAGCCGAGTCGAGCGCAGTTTTGGAGCCAATGAGACCACAGGAGGTGTCAATTCTAACCCACCAGGCCCACTATCTGCTAAATCCAAGTCATCCTGAATTACAGCCACCACCATGGACCCTTCACTCTTTCGTCCCCGCATTCCCTCTGCTTCAAGCCGTAAGCGGGCCAGGCGGGTGAGGGGGCGGCTTCCATCCTCATCAGAGGAACTACCCTCACTCTCCCCCTGGCCCTGGGGTTGCCGCCGCCTCCCCAATCCACAGCTCTCGAGAACAGAAGAGCTATCACGGTCCAAGACAGGGAGTTGGCTGGGCCGAGGTGATGGTGGATTCTTGGGAGGTCGGCCCCGCTTCCGCTTGGGTGGGGATGTTGAAATGGTAAGAGTGGAGACAGTGTTGGCGACAGTAGCAGTGGGACAGGCTAGGAGTGGAGGGAGTGGTGGCAGGGGTGGTGGTAGCGGGGGTGGCTGTGTCCGGCTCTCTAAGTTGCCATCCCCTGGAGAGGAAATGGTCCCAGGAATGGGCAAATCTCGTGCCTTAGGGGGCCGCCCACGCCTTCTTTTCTCCACAGGTGATAGGATGATGGGCTCGGGTCTATGAATTGGCTGGGGTCCAAGAGGCTGGGGCCCAGGAATAAGCTGGGGTCCCAGAAGAGGCTCCGCAACAATAACGGTCTCAGCCCCAGGGCCTGAGTCAGCCCCATTGGTTTTTCCCTTAGAGATGGATGAAGGTGCCTCATCCACCCCTCGCCCAGCATCTGCTGGAGACCTGTTCTTCTTGGGGGGCCTCCCCCTCCGACGTTTCACAGCAGGAGGGGTGATGGCAAGCAGTGCCCCTTCTCCATTCTCTGGGCTGCCCTCACCAGTCACCCCCAGCTCAATGTGACGGCGAGCTACGAAGGGCTGCTGGGTTGGGGTGGACAGTGTGGATGGGGGAGCAGCTTCACAGGGCCCACTGGTGGGAGGTGAGGATTCTGGCCCCGACATGCTGCGGGTAGATGGGCTTCCTGGGCTGGCACCAGTCTCAGAGACCCCAGGCACTAGGGTGCTGGCAGTTCCCCGCTGCTGTCGCCGTCGCCTCACCAGTTCCTTTTCCTCTACAACGGTTACTAGCCGTCCTGGCAGCTTGCGAAGCACTTTGGGGCCTGGAGACTGCCCTGGCCGACCAGCCCCCTGACCCCTAATCTCTACATCAGCACTGGTGCGACGCCGAGGGGGCCGGGCAGGCGAAGGACCCTCAGGTGAGGAGCTGGCCGAGGATGAGGTTGATGGGGCTGTGACCTCAGCTGAAACAAGTTCCTGTGGCTTTTCAGGGCTGGAGGTTGGGGTCTGGGCCTCCACCAGCTCTTCTGAGTTCTTGTCAGCCTCCAATGGCTCCTGAAGTAGCTCATCAGATGCTGCTGAGGGTGGAAGCTCCAGCCCATTGCTCTCACTCAGACACGTGGGCACCTCCTCACCATCAGGCAGCACTGTGAGGATGGTCCCCTCGGCAGGCTCTGGTACCTCCTGCTCTTGACCGTTGGGGACGCTGCCAGCCTCCAGGGTTGGGCTAGGTGCAGAAGAGGTGAGAGAAAGGTTCTTCTCTGACACAGGCAGGATCTCAACAGCAACTGGTAACAGATCCTTAGAGGGCACAAGAGTAAGTGGGGAAGTCTCAGAACTGGCCATATTGGCCAGCTCCAGGGACTCGGTAGACACCAACGCTTGTGCACACAGCTCTGCCTCAGGCCCCAAGCCCAAGGGGAGGTTGGTGACTGGCGGGGAGACGGGCACAGAAGGTAGACCAAGCAGGAGAGGGGAGGAAGGAGTTAAAAGAGAGGTTTGAGCTGGAGGCGGGGTATGAGCTGGTGGAGGGGTACAGGCAGGAGGAGGGGTACAGGCAGAAGAACAAGAGGGAGGAATCTGTGAAGGAGGAAGTGGGGGAGAAGGCAAGATATGGACGGGAAGCATGGTTATTGGATTTGGGGCTGAAATGGGGATTGGGGCAGGGATTGGGACAGGGATTGGGGCAGGAATTGCAGCAGGAGCTGAGGCTGGAGTGGGTCGAGGCCTAGGCGCTGGCCGGGGAACTCGCTCCCTGGCAGGGCTGCAGCGGGGGGGTGTGGAGGTGCTACGGGTATGATGGGTGGATGTGACAGGAGTGTGGTTGGCCCCTTGAGTCTCAGCCCGGGCTCCACGTAGACGCTCACTGACGCGAGTCCCTGGCCTTTCAGGGGCTTTGGCCTTCTTACTGCGCCGGTGGCTGCCTCCACTAGCCCCACAGGAAACCTCTTCCCCAGCCCCTGGCCCCTCCTCCTCCTCTTGGGGTAAGCGGAACACCTCCTCCTTGGCTTGGTCCAGGTCCTTGCGGGCAGCTTCCACTTGCTCCTACCAACAACAGAGCCCAAAGGGTGCTCAGAGAGAGGTAAGCAGAGTGGGGAGTAGGCAGAAAGCAGCAGCTTCCCACTTCCATCCCCACCCTAGAAATACTCACTTCTGCCTGCTTGAGTTCCTCTCGGCTCACCTCCTCCAGTGAGGCTTCCAGGAATTTCATGGCATAGCGCTCAATGGGGGTCAGCTGTGGGAAGGAGCAATGGTGATGAACATAGGAACCTAGAGCCCAAGGCCCATCATCCTTGATTATTTTCACCAGGGAAAATAAAAGGAGGGTCACAGAGTCTAGAGGAAGGAGTTGTGGAGGGTGAGGTTGAGAACTAGTAGGTCCAACACTGACCTGTTCTACAAGGGCAGCGATTTCCTGCTCAGCCCGGGACATCTCCTCATCCTCAGCCCCAGGCCGACTGGCCTCTTCTCCCTCACCAGCAGGAAACCCATCATTCTCATTGAATTCTGCAAGCTCAGCCACCTGTTCAGCCTTGGCCTGGGTGGCCGCACGAATATCCTCTTCATCCTCTGCCCGACACAATGCCTGCAGAGATGTAGGGAAGAAAAACCATGAGAATTAAAGAACTTTACATCTTGTGATTTGATTCTGGCAAAAATTTGAGGCCAAGTTTATACCAAACCAGGTTTACAACAGAAATCAATTCTCTTCTGTGCCCCAGAGTTACCAAAGCAACTCAGCGGTCTACATAGGATGGAATGGATTTGACTAGGACTCTCACCAGGGACAAAATACCTGTTTTAGGAGACCTCTAGCTCTACTGCCTTTCCGTTCAAGTTAGCCTTTAGATCTCTTTAGAAAAGCAGTCCCAGAAAGTCAACATCACTAATCATCAGGGAACTGCAAATCAAAACTACACTAAGATATCACCATACACCTGCTAGAATGGCTATAATCACCAAGACAAAAAATAAGAAATGTTGGAGAGGTTGTGGAGAAAAGGGAACCCTCATACACTGTTGGTGGGAATGCAAACTGGTGCAGCCCCTATGGAAAACAGTATGGAGATTCCTCAAAAAATTAAAAATAGAAATACCATATGACCCAGCCATCCCACTATGGGGTATTTATCCAAAGAATCTGAAATCAACAATCCAAAGAGACTTATGCATCACTAGGTTCACTGCAGCATTATTCACTATAGCCAAGAAGTGGAAGCAACCCAAGTATCCAGGTTGATAAGTGGAAAAGAAGATGTAGTGTATATATATATATATATATATATATACAGTTGAATGCCACTCAGCCATTAAAAAAGACAAAATCGTCCCATTTACAACAACACGGATGGAACTTGAGGGTATTATGTTAAGCAAAATAAGCCAGAGAGAGAAAGACAAACACCATATGATTTCACTCATATGTGGAAGATAAACTAACACACGGACAGAGAGAACAGTTTGATGGTTACCAGGGAGAAGGGGGTTGGAGGGTTGGCACAAGGGGTGAAGAGGCATTTATATGGTGACTGACAAATAATAATGTACAACTGAAATTTCACAATGCTATAAAATATTATGATCTCAATAAAAAGAAAAAATAAATCCATAATTCTTTTTTGCACTGAGATGCCTCATGACAGACTAACCACATAAGATCTTTCCCTTGAGATGAATATCCAGAGAGATCACATCGAAGTCACTGTGGGAAGTAGCCTAGAACATGCTCAGCAAAGAGGGGAAGGTACTTGGTAGGGAAAAACATCTCCATGACACCCTACACCTGTAGTTCCTAAACATCTGTCTACTGCTGAAAAAATACAATGCCCAGACCTCAACCCCCAAAATCATGATTTAGTAGATCTTAAGAGGGGGCTCAGGAATGAATCCTTTAAAAAGCTTTCCAAGTGATTTTATTATACATCAATGTTTGGAAAATAAGAGTTTCACACCATGTTCAAAGCACTTCTTACATCCACT
This sequence comes from Tapirus indicus, assembly GCA_031878705.1. Lineage (NCBI taxonomy): Eukaryota > Metazoa > Chordata > Mammalia > Perissodactyla > Tapiridae > Tapirus > Tapirus indicus. The sequence continues at coordinate 121,173,989 of CM062922.1, read as the reverse complement.
ATGCCATTTAATCCTCAATTACTTCCTTCTCATCAGCATTTCAGAAAAGTGGAAGAGCCGGCCCCATGGCCGAGTGGTTAAATTCAGGACGCTCTCCTTCGCAGCCCAGGTTTGGTTCCTGGGTGTGGACATATACCACTCGTCGGCGACCACATGACAGCAACCCACATACAAAATAGAGGAAGACTGGCACAGATGTTAGCTCTGGGAATGTTCCTCAAACAAAAAGTGGGAGATTGGCAACAGATATTAGCTCAGGGCAAATCTTCCTCAGCAAAGAAAAAAAATGAAAGTGGAAAGTGAGGCCCAGAAGATTAAACAGACTTGGCTTAACAAACACAATTATTAAGAAGCACTGTTGGAGTATGCAGAGTCCTCAAAAAATTAAAAATAGAAATACCGTATGATCCAGCAATACCACTCTTGGGCATCTACCCAATGGACGTGAAATCAACCATCACAAGAGGCGTATGCACCCCTATGTTCATTGCAGCATTATTCACTATAGCCAAGAAGTGGAAGCAACCCAAGTGTCCCTCAACTGATGATTGGTTAAAGAAGATGTGGTATATACATACAATGGAATACTACTCAGCCATAAGAAAAGACACAATTGTCCCATTTGCAACAACATGGAAGGACCTAGAGGGTATTATGTTAAGTGAAATAAGCCAGAGAGAGAAGGACAGACACTGCATGAACTCACTCATATATGGAATATAAGTGAACACACGGACAGAGAGAACTGATTGGTGGTTACCAAGGGGAAGGGGGGTGGGGGAGGGGCACAAGGGGTGAAGGGTTACATCCACAAGGTGACGGACAAACAAAAATGTACAACTAAAACCCCACAGTGTTATAAACTAAGACATCAATAAAAAAAAAATAAAATAAAAAATAAAAATAAATAAAATAAATTAAAAAAAAGAAGCACTGTTGGAATTTAAACCTAGAACTGAGGGCTCCAAATCCTATCTTTTTTCTATGAAATTATGTAAACAAATAAGCAATCTGTTCACAACCATCAAAGGCCAACTGTAATCTGGGAAACAGTTCTTTCCCCCTGGACAAGCTCAACAGACTGAGACAACACACACTGTAACCATTAGCTCTACTCCACGGATTGCCCACTCTTTTTTCACCTGCTCCAGGATATGGGTCTGCTTGCTGGCCACAGTCTCTTCTTCCTCTTCAGGGGCAGATGGTACAGCTGAGCCAGATGGCTCCTCCAAGGGCATATCAAACAGCTCTCGGATGGTCTGCTTTGGATAGAAGAGAGAGAAAAGTGTCAGAGCCAATGGAATGCAGGTCCCAGGTCTACAGCTTTGAGGCTGATAGCTCTCAAAAGTATCAGAAGTGCCACTGGTTGAAAAGGCAGGTCTGTGGAAGCCAAAGCATCCTCTTTAATAAGCATGAGTAACTCCTACAGGCATAATAGCTCTCTCCTGCACAAGCTGGAATATCTTAGTACCTGTTTAAAATAGGCTGTGGTAAAATTGCCTCCCTCAATGGCCATGTCTCCCAACATTCTCTTCTGATTTGCCTTTTTTAGGATGTTCTCCTCCACTGTCCGTTCACTGATAAGCCTAGGGGGTGATGAAGGTCATGTATAAACAGCCAAATACATCAATAGAACCCTATCAGCAAAGGGGAAGCAAGGTGAGGGGAGACTAGGCAATACCTATAGATGTGGACATCTCGAGTCTGGCCAATTCGGTGACAGCGATCCTGGGCCTGAGCATCCATGGTGGGATTCCAGTCGCTGTCATAAAAAACAACAGTGTCTGCTCCTGTCAGATTCACACCCACACCCCCACTCCGAGTCGAAAGGATGAAGCAGAATATGCGTTTGTCTGCATTGAATCGTTCCATCAAGGCCTAGAGGGAAAAGAGAAAAAGATAGTATTGGGAGACATATCCCCAAAAACAGACCCAAGGCTTAGTGGGGCCCCTCCTGGGACCCCCAAGGCTTGGAAAAAGGAAATAGAAGCTGAGGTGAGCCTCTTGGGGCTGTGGATGCCTGGGTTACCTGTCTCTGTTCAACTCTAGTAGACCCATCCAGACGCAAATAGAGGTGGCCATGGTAGGTGAGAAACTGCTCCAATACATCCAGCATTCGGGTCATCTGGGTGAATATGAGCACCCGGTGGCCCTCCGCCTTCAGCTGTCGCAAGAGCACTGCCAATGTCTGCAACTTTCCTGAAGAAATATGAAGGGGTACAGGGAGGTAGCTATACTCTGGAATGGGGAGAATACTTAGCACTGGAAGGCTGTAGCTGAAAGACAATCAAAGCTTTAGGCCAGGGATTTGATTAACCTAGGCAATTAGCCTAGCCATTAAATATCAAAAATATTCAACTTCATATATTTTCTTTCCTTAAGGGTTCCCCTCTTCAGTCTGCTCTTGACTTGGATCTAACTTCTCTGAGTAGAACTAGGGGTAGGGTAATATAGACCCTGAATGTGAAAAAAGGAATCCTCAATGGTGTATGAGCAAGACATCTTTAAGTATTACACTGAGTTAAACTGGCTGAAACACAGAACAGATTCACAGGACAGACATCAACAAATCTCTTGATAGCATGGCTTACAGACAGGGATTGAAGGTCACTGAGCTCAGAACCATACAGGCAAGATCTTATGAGGTCATCTAGTTCAACTTTCCATCAAACAGAGAAATAACTGTTTTTTTTCCTGGTGAGGGAGATTGGCCCTGAGCTAACATCTATTGCCAATCTTCCTCTTTTTGCTTGAGAAAGATGGTCCAGAGCTAACATCTGTGCCAATCTTCCTCTATTTTGTATGTGGGATGCTGCCACAGCATGGCTTGATGAGTGATACGTAGGTCTGTGCCCAGGATCCAAACCAGGGAACCCCAGGCCGCTGAGGTGGAGTGTGCAAACGAACCACTACACCACCAGGGCGGCCCAAGAGAAAACTTCTATATATCTGATAAGTCAGTTCAAACACTTTTAACAGACTTTCAATTAATCTACTCTGAACGATTTCAAATGTCATAAAATTACTTTTTTACTAAAACATTTATTGAGCACATATTAGTAAAAATTCTGCTGGCTTTCTTATATTCTAAGACACAGGAAATCTCCAAGCATGTCACTATAGAAGTATCTGTGCAGGGCTGCGGCAGAAACTATTCACTACTGTCCAACAGCCATTCTTGATTAACAGAACCTGATCAACACTGTGGACACCTGGAAGAGATCCCTTGATCCCAGAGAAGGCAACCCCCAACCCAACCCCAGATGAATCATGACTGATCTAAATAAACCATAGTTCCTCTTTGCCATTTCCCTTTGTAGGTGATTGCTCTAGGGATGAGCATATGGCTCAATCTGAGCCAATGGACTATGAAGCAAAGTCAACTGGAAGGGCTTTCCTTCCCAGAAAAAAAGAAAGACTTGTGAGGAGTATTTTTGTCTCAACCCCCTGATTCGTGCTTGGAAGACTGGTGTGCTCCCTGGAGTTATGGCAGCCATCTTAAGACCATGGAGAAATACGCATAAGAATAAAAATATAAAAGCTAAGGATGGTAGGCAAGGTAGAAAGACCAAAAGGTCCTGAGTCAATGAAGATACCACTAAGCTGCTGGACCAGCCATACTCCACTATTCTCAGAATTTCTCATTAAGTAAACAATAAATGCTCCTATAGTTTAAGCCACTGTTGGTTGGTTTTCTGTTACTTGCTGCCAAATGCATTCTAACCAACAGGATTTTAACCAAAAGACAAGGATCTTTGTCTTTTCCCAAACAAAATTTACCATTTACTGTACAGTCTTATACCACCACACACCTTTTTCCATAAATCTGAAAACTCTATGCTGTGCTATCTCATGCACCACTGTATCCCAAATGATTAGTAAAATATAATAGATGTTCACAAAATAATCACTGAATGAATGAGCTAGCACACATTTTCAACTTTCATCAAATTCATGAATGCCAGGAATCCATCATAAGGCCTACATTTCTCCATCTTGCTCATAAGCATAACCTAAAAAACACTCTAATATTTAATGAAATCCACAGAGACCTTATGTACAGCATCCCTCTGACATAACAGTCTTGATACTAAGACAGGAAAAGAGGTCAAGGAATCCTCACTGGCCAGTGAACTCACCACAATCATACTGGATGAGCCTCAAGTCAGGGAACTGGGTGCGCATGTTACACACAATACGGTGCAAAGGACGAGCCCGGGGCCAGAGCTCACAGGCCAATTTCTCCTGGAAGGCTGCTTGACGTGGGGCCAGCCAAGGAGGTGGGTGGCAGGCATGCAGGGAAGGGGGAGGTGCCTCCACAGGAGGCATGACAAAGATGAACCTGCAAAAGGAAGAAGGCAAGCAGTATACAAAATGGAACTCTTAAAGGCCCCAGAAGTTAGCACCTTCACCAGCCCTAACCACTACATCCTCTCAGAGGCCCCAAGACCCTCTTCCCATTAGCACTTAGCCCTGCCAACCTCTCAATGATTTCTGACAGCTGGTCTAGTCGTTGCTGGGGAAACAGTACAGCCTGGCGGGCAGCCTCGGTATAAGTCCAAAAGGTGGGATGGCTGGGGCCAGGAGAACGAGGGCTGATGGGGCTGGCAACAGGTTGGGGCAGGGTACAGAAATCCAGGACTTCAGTCCCATACACGGGTGCCAGGGCCCCATGAGCCTCACTAAGTCGGAAAATTCGTTCCAGTCGTTCAGACCGCTGCCGCTTCCGCTTTTCCTCCAGAGAGTCCTGGGGATGAGAGGGAAAAAAACACAGAAAAAGTAATCAGTGTCCTCACAGAAAACCTCCCAGAATTAAACATAATCTATGGAAACCATAAAACTGAAAAATACACTATGCTTTTAGTAGTTTTCCAAGTTGTCAATAATGGGAGTTACTCCTTTCACAATGTTAAATGAAATAACTTCTCTGCAAGAGAAAACTAATCTTCCTACACCACCAAAGCTGAATGCCTAAATATTCAAAAGTAGGATTCATATATCCAGTAAGCTTACAGAATGGACGATTCATGGGAATTTTCTTACATAACACAACTCTAGAACATCCAAGTTAATTTATCTTCTTGCAGTGGATCCACAACAATTATTAAAAGCCTTCCTCAAATCACTGACCAGGATACAGATGGGCTAATCAAATCCACAGCAGGAAGGTTTCTGCCAAGGGCCAGACTGGAATGGGGTGGGATGGGAATAGCTAACTAGACATCCAGGTGTCATCACCCTGAGAGAGAAAAGAGGAGTGCCTTAGCAGACAGGAAATCTGTATGACTTAGACTCAATCCTTTCCCATCTCTGTGCTTCCAATTTCACAGGCTATAAAACCACTCAACTCTTTTTTTGTAGCACTTATCACACTTGTAGTTTTACATTTGTATGATTCTTTGATTAATGCCTTCTACCTACTAAACTATCAGTCCCATATAACATGAGCCATGTCTGGCCTTGCTTACTATAATCACCATCTAGCTCAGTATCTGGCACAAATAGGCTCTCAATATGTATCTGTCATTAGGGGCTGGCCCAGTGGCATAGTGGTTAAGTTCACGCACTCTTCTCCAGTGGCCCAGGGTGCAGGTTTGGATCCTGGGCACAGACCTACGCATTGCTCATCAACTCATGTTGTCGCAGCATCCCACATACAAAGTGGAGAAGGATGGGCACATGTTAGCTCAGGGCCAATCTTTCTCAGCAAAAAAATAAATAAATATCTGTTATTAGAATGAACAAATAATGAAGGAGACTGGACCCAAGCAGATGGTCCTGAAAAAAAGCAGTGTCCCAAATCTCCCTTCTTGACTGCTACCTTAAGCTTGACTTCTTGGCTTCTGTTGATTTAAGTGAGGAAGGAAAGCATCCTAGCAGAGGGAAAAATCAATACAGGCCAGCTCTCAAAAGTAGTTGCAAGGGAGAAAATATTTGCAAATCGTGTATTTGAAAAGGGACTTGTAACCAGAATAAAGAACTCTTACAATTCAACAATAAAAAAATTAAATAACTCAACTAAAAAGAGCAAAGGATCTGAACATTTCTTGAAGGAAGATACATAAATGGCCAACCACCATTGAAAAGATGCTCAACATCATTAGCCATCAGGAAAATGCAAATCAAAACCACAAGATCCACACACCCACTAGGATGGCTATAATCAATAAAAGACAATAACAAGTGTTGGCAAAGAGGTGGAGAACCTGGACCCTGTACAGGCTGTTGCTGGAAATGTAAAATGATACAGCCACTTTGGAAAAATAGTTTGGCATTTCTTCAAATGGTTCAACATAGTTACCAGAAGATCCAACAATTCCATGCCTAGGTATATACATCCAACACAACTGAAAACATATGAAAAGACACAAAATCTTATACATCAATGTTCATAGCAATATTATTCATAACAGCCAAAAAGTAGAAATAATACAAATGTCCCCATCAACTGAGGAATATATAAAATGTGGTATATCCATACAATGGAATATTCAACAATAAAAAGAAGTGAAGTATTGATATATGCTGTAACATGGATGAACCTCAAAAACATTAAGCTAAGTGAAAAAAGCCTATCACAAAAGACCATATACTATCTGACTCCATAGGCAAATTTATAGACGGAACGTAGACTAGTGGTTACCTAGAGCTAGGAGGGATGGAGGGGTTAGGGGATGAGAGGTAAGGGTGTAGGGTTTCTTTTTAGGGCCATGAAAATGTTCTAAATTTGACTGTGATGATAGTTGCACAACTCTGTGAAAATACTAAAAGTCACTAAACTGCACACACTTTAACTGGGTCAACTGTATGGTATGTGATTTATATCTCAAACTGTTTAAAGAAAAAAACAGTGTCAAGAACCTACTTGCAGAGCAACAAAATTTAGCACCGACTATGGAGTTACCACCCTTGGACTAGGATCTCAGCCCTCTTCTCTCTACTTCCAACAAGCCAGACCAACCTGGCAGCATTAAAAAAAAAGACTAAAGGTGGAGTCAGTGGCAAGTGGAGGGTGAGGAACTGAGGCAAAAAATAAGCAGCAGCTCTGACAATGGAGTGAGAAAAAGATAAGATGGCCTGGAGGGAATCATTAGATCTTTCTTTTTATTTGTTCCTGGGTTATTTTCTCTGAGTTTTAAGTTTAACTTAACCAAACATGTACAGAACTACATATATGATAGAAGAAAAAAGGCTAACAATTCAAGAATGGACAGGGAACAGAGTTCTTATTGCCCATTTAATCACCATGGAGGTATAAAAACTACAAGAGATGACTGTCAAAGTCAGAGGCTCATGATCTTTAGGGAACAGTATTCCATGGTGTCACCCCTTAGAAGTTCAAATATTTGACGATGGTGGTGGTTTTAACAACTGACAAAAGTCTTCCTGTCTCTGAGGACTGCCCCTTGTGGGGAAGAGAAGCAGGCAACGGAGTCAGCCCATCTCTGTTCTCAAAAGTTGCGTAATCTTCGTAACATCATTTAGTGGGCTAGTTTCTTCATCTGTAAAATGAGGCAATTAAGATGCTAACACTAACTCAAAAAAAGCAAGAACCAAAGAGACCAATAGTAACAAGAATGCCTTCAACACATCAGTGATAAATAGTTTTAAAAGCACATTAGGTCTTCAATTACCCCTCTGAGAAAGGTAGAACATGATTATTCCCATTTTACAGATAAGAGTACAGGCTCAGGGAAGAGAAGGGACTTGTCCAATGGCACTCAGGTATTAGATCCACAAAACTAGGCTTTGTAATTTACCAAGATAATAGTGACATTATTTCGTTCCATCCACTCTACCAACACTCCAAAGAAACTTAACTTCCTGTTCCCTCTCCCATGAGGCAGTAAAACTTACCAGATAGAAAGGGGAACGAGGTGGTGGTGGGGGCTGGCGACGAGGCCGGGGACCACTGAACGAGGTAGCAGTGGAGGGAGGGCTGGGGGGACCAGAGCGCAAAGTCAGTGTCTCAGGCTCATCCTTGGAAACAGGCAGCCGGGATACCATGGTGACAGGCAAGGGAGTGGCGCCAGATGCCGAAACTACAAGGGAGGATGCCTGGGAAGCTGGGGCCTGTGTTGAAGCTGGGGCCAGAGCCAGAGTCTGAGCTGCAGTTGGGCCCAAGGTGGGCACTGGAACTGGGGCTGGGCTCAACGTCAGTGTTTGCACTGAAGCTGGGGCCAGGAGTGAAGCAGACGATGACACCGGAGCCAAAGTCAGCGTGTGAGCTGGGGCTGGGCCCACTGGAGAAGCTGGAGCCAGAGACAGTGTCTGAGATGGACCCAGTGGTGGTCCTGGTGCCAAAGACAGTGTCTGGGCTGGAGCTGGTACTAGGGATGATGCTGGAGTCAATGACAATGTCTGAGCTGGAAAGGGCCCCTGGGGGTTCCCCGTTCCCAAGGAGAGTGTCTGAGAAGGAGATGAGCCGCCAAGAGTGGATGCTAAAGCTGGAGCTAAGGCCAGTGTCTGCGTAGAAGCTGGGCTCGGAAGAGGTGATGGAACCGGGGCTGGTACCATAGTTTGAGTTGATGATGGAGCCAACATAGGAGTTGGGGCCGGCACCAGTGAAGAAGCTGAGGCTACAGGAGTTCCTGGAGATGATGAAGCCAGAACTGGGACTGGAGTCTGTGATGGAGCCAATATAGGAGCAGGACCCGGCGATGGAGCCAGGACTGGAAGAGGAGCCAGAGAAGGAGCTGGAGAAGGAGCCAGGATTGCTGTCTGTGGAGCCACCATGGGAGCCAGAGAGGTGGCTAGAGCCTGAGATGCAGAAGGTGCTGGAGCCAGAAGGGAAGCCTGAGCTGGAGCTGGATTTGGTGCTGCCGGAAAAGGATTGGCCAGAGCAGAAGCTGGCACCAGGACAGGTGAACATGCTGGGGCCACGGCTGAGTTCAACCCTGGAACATGTGAAGAGGCTGGAGCCAACAACAGAGGGTGACCAGGTGCCTGAGATGGGGACAGGGATGGAGTTGTGGCCAAACCTAGAGTCAAGGCTGACGCTGACGGGGAAGCCCCAGCTGGTGCCAAAGAGGGAGGTCCAGGAGCCGCTGAGACAACAGGTGCCAGTGCTGGAGTCACATTGGTCAACAGAGCTGGGCCCGAAGCCGAAACAGGCAAGGGGGTTGAGATGGGGACGGTCACTGGAGCAGAGGCTGGGGCAGGAAGCGTGGAGGAGACAGAGATGGGGAGTGAAGATGACATTGGAACTGAGACTGTAGAGCACACAGGACTAGCAAGGGGAGAGGAGTTGGGAACTGGCATGGGAGAAGAGGCTGGCCCAGGGAGTGAGGATGGCACAGGGAGAGGAGAAGAGATGGTCAAGGGAGCAGTTCCGGGTGTTGAAGCTGTGGAGACAGAGGATGAGTTAGCCCCAGAATTCTTTCTTGCTCCTTCTATTACCCTGTCCCACCCTTTCCCTTACTCCCCAGCTTCACCTGTTTCCCAAAAAAACCTTCACTCCCACACCATCAAGTAAAAGATTCAAGGAATCTGACAACTTAACATTTTCTTTCCCTCCAAGGATCCAACAAATGTATCTTGGAATTGGGCAAGGGCTCGGTAGCCCAGTTCTGCAGCCCACTGCAAAGTCAATCAGTACACTGATCATAAAGAGATCTGTTGTGACTAAGAAACCCTCAGGGCCACCCTATCTCCATTCCTGGCAAAAATTTCTGGCCTCAGCCACCTGGACTCACCACTGACTTCAGGCGAAGGACTGTGGACCAGCTTGAGAAGAGGCCTCACCAGAGTGGACGTGGGTATGGGGGCCCGGGCAGTACCCAGAGTAGGTGTGGGTAGTCGGCCAGGAGTTAATGTGGGGCGTGGAGTCAACACAGCTGGAAGCCCAGAGCTCGGAGGCCGGGGTGCTGGGGCCAACGGAGGAACAGAAGTCAGTCCATCTCGAGGGGCCTGTCTCACTACAATCTTCACCACGCCTGTATTATTCACCATGGGTGGTGGCACTGCAAGAGGAAGCTACATTGAGGGAAAGGTAGAAAAGAAACAAGAGACCCAAAGGATGGAAGAAGTCCAGGGGCAGGAGAGGCTAGCAGAAAGGTATCAGAGATACTTGCAAGGGAAAACAACACTGAGGGAAGGCTGGATAGACAGTAGCCCAGGATATGCCTAGAAGAACCAAGTCCAGTAAGGGCTAAGTAAGTAGGAAGGCCAGGAGCCTCACCCTGGTTAGCAGCAAGCGGAAGGCTGAGGCCAGTGGGGGCAGGGGTGGTGCTGGGGGTCGAAGAAGGCAGCACAGAGACAGGGGTAGGGCCAGGGGTCGGGGCCACGGCCTGGATGAGGGCCACATGGGCAGGCTGGCTGATGAGGTGGTGCTGCCCCCCTGCTGACACCAGGTGCACCACATTCCCTGGGTTAAGGGAAGAGAGAGAGAGAGAGAGAAGCAGCCATCAGCTGGAGGAGGGCAGAGGCAAGGGCAAGAAGAGAGAGAAAGAACAGAGAGAAGATAACTTTTCTAGAATGACCTCATCCCTATCTTTATCAAAAGACCCCCTCCAACCATTCCCCTTGGCCCCACCCACCAAGAGCTAGGGAAAGAAACATAAAGGCTGACATCTGAAAAAAGCCACAAAAACAAGGGGACAAGGAAGAGGAGGAAAAAGGCAGGACAGGGGGTGGGTTTTACCTACTTTGCAGCGGGCGGGGCTGCCCCACAGCAAGCTGGCGCACCTGGGCACCAGTCAAAGTCAGCTTGTTGCCCTGGATTTGGAAGGTGAGAGGTTTGCTTCCCCCTGCACTAGCCACTGGACGTTGTGCCAGTGAGGCCAACTGCCCGATGCTGACCACTTCGCCTGCTATGAACAAAGAAGGGACTTAATGTACACAGGGCTCACTCCACTCAACACCACATCACAGACCCTCATGAGGCACTAGTCTCCAGTTGCCTCAACCCTTCCCCTCAATTGACCATATTTCAACAAACTCGCCCTTAATCTACAGCCTTTGACCTTCCAATCCTACTTGTTTGCTTAACAATCTCCTTCACATCCTCTAGTGGCCTGTCACCATACTGAGCTAATCACCACCTCCTCCTCTGCACTGCCCTTTTATCCCAAATCATTTTCTCTTGCTAAGCTTGCCACTATTTATTTATCTATGTGTCATCTCCCCCACTAGACTGAGAACTCCTTGAGGGCTCTTACCTGATTATGAATTACCAACCTCTGGGAAAATATCTAATATATATGTTAGCTACCTAGAATTTGACACTCTCATATTACCAAGCTTTTCTTCTCCAGCTCCATGGCATATAAGCCTTCCTCCCATCTCAAGTCTCTCACCCTCACAGAACCCTGGGAACTTACAGGGCAGGCGAGCCTGCATATCAGGAGACAGGATGAGGCGCTGTGGTGCAGGAGTAGGAGCTGGCACTGCTGTGGTGGGAGCAGTGGCTGTGGTGGTAGAGGTGGTGGTGGCAGCAGCAGAAGGGAAGGTGTAGCCTGGTGGCACTGTCAGGGGCTTCAAAAGGCTGGAAGAGCCTGGGGGTGGGGCAGGGCTCAGGCGAACAGGGGCAGGTGGGGCCGGCTTCAGGGACAGGGTTGGCGTGGGAGGCCGTGAGGTCCCACTCAGGACCCCCAGGGGGGATGGCAACACTGTAGACACAAAGCAAACACCTGTCAGATATACCCTAACTAGAGCCGTAGCCTGCTACAAGAAGCCTCCATACATACTCCTTTCCGGCCCATCAAACACCACACCCCTGTCTCCAACACAACTCCTCTGACACTCTAATTCCATTACTTCTTCCCTAATCTGAACAATCTGCCTAAGTACCCCCCAGCATCCTGGCTCCCTTGCAACTTACCCTGGGGGAGAGGACCACTGTTTGGCTGCAGTGGGGGCAACAGAACAGGGCCAGGAGGCCGGGATGCTGGAATAAGTGGGGGCCCAGCAGGCGAGGCCGACACCATCAGTGGTGCTGGCAGCACTGGGGGGGTTGGGCCAGGGGTGGGCTGGGCTGAGAGCTCAGGGCCTGGAGGGGGTCGGACTGGGACAGGGCCCAGGGGGTTCCGTGGGCTGTTCACCACCACCACTGTCCGGCCTTCTTGCTTGGGCACTGGCTGCAGCATCCTATGAGGAAAAAACAAGGCAGCGAGTAGGGAGGAAAGGAGAATAAAGAGTAGGAAAAGAAAGAAATAAGGAAAATGACGCAGAAAGACAGACATTGTAAAAGCAAAGCAGGGAGAGGGAAAAGACCCAAAGGAGAAAGAAAGAAATTCGAGATAACCAAAAAGTACCAAACAGAGGGAGGAGAAAAAAAAATCGGTGACAACACAAAGGCCAAGGACCCTCTTCTAGTTATTCTCTCCCCCAATCCCTCCACAGTATTTTGCATCCATCCCATACAAACATTCTGGCCTAGACTCGAGTTCTTTCCTTTCACCCCAATTCCCCCCAGCCAGCTGTAGCCACTTTTTCTAGGCACCCATCCCCTTATTCCTCAGCCCTAGTACCTGTTGACCTTCATCTTGACTGGCTTGGGCCGGGGTGGGGGGTCAGGAGCAGTAGCCACCTCTAGCAGTACCCGGCGGGAGAGGCGGTGCTGGGGTAGAAATGTATCAGCCTCGTATCTAGAGACGCGACCCTCCAGTCCAATGAGATCAAACCGACCCATGTCTATCCGCTGGCACAAAAAGGGAACACAAAAGCATAATGTCAAAGGGGCCAGTGTGGCAATGATTTCTTGAATATGACCCCAAAAGCAAAGGCAACAAAAGAAAAACCTTATAAATTAGACTGCATCAAAGGAGACTATCTACAGAGTGAAAACGCAACCCACGGAATGAGAAAAAACATTTGCAAATCATGTATTTGGTAAGGGGTGAACATCCAGAACATAAAAAGAACTCACACAACTCAACAACAAAAAAACAACCCAATAAAAAAATCAGCAAAGATCTTTAATAAACATTTCTCCAAAGAAAATATACAATCAGTACAAGAAAAGATGTTCAATATCACTAATCATTAGGGAAATGAAAATAAAAATCAGTGAGGTACCACCTCATACCCATTAAGATAGCTGCTATCAAAACACCAAATTAACAGGTGTTGACAATGATGCACAGAAATTAAAACCCTTGTGAACTGTTGGTAGGAATGTAAAATGGTGTAGCCATTATTGAAAACAGTATGGCTGTTAAAAAATTAAAACTAGAATTACCATATGATCCATCAATTCCACTTCTGGGTATAGACCCAAAAGAATTTAAAGCAGGGACTTGAAGAGATATTTGTACACCTATGTTCATAGCAGCATTATTCACAATAGCCAAAAGGTGGAAGCAGCCCAAGTGTCCACTGACAGATGAATGGATAAACAAAATGTGATATATATGTATCTATGTGTGTAGGTACATATACACACACACAAAATGGAATCTTCCCCTATTAAAAAGGAAATCCTGATACATGCTACAGCATGGATGAACCTCAAAGACATTCAACAAAGCAAAATAAGCCAGTCACAAAAGGACTAATACTCTATGATCCATTTTATATGAAGTACCTAGAGGTGTCAAATTTATAGAGACAGAAAGTAGAATGGTGGCTGCCAACAGGTGGGGGGAGGGCAATAACGGGGAGTTATTATTTATTGGGTACGGAGTTTCAGCTTGGAAAACAAAAGTTCTGAAGATGGATGGTGATGATAGTTGCACAACAATGTGAATGTACTTAATGCCAATGAACCATATACTTAAAAATGGTTAAAATGGTAAAATTTGTTATGTGAATTTTACCACAATAAAAACAAAAGTTTTTGTGGGGGGAAGGTGGCCAAAAAGAGGGAAGGGGTAGGGAAACAAATTAGTACTTAAGTATTAATATGCCAGGCACTTCCAAAAATATTAACACAATTCTCACAAACATTCTGCAGAATAGGCCTTATAATCCCTATTTTGAAGGCCAAGCAAATTTAGGGTTAGAAGTTAATAATTAGTTTTCCCAAAGTTACACGGCTAGAAAACAACGAAACTAGGGGAATAATTCCAAGATGACGGGAAGTAAAGATACAAATGGTCAGACTCTAGCCTAAAGAAAAGAAGTGCAGGGTTGAGGTAGGGCCCATAACCTTGGGGGCAACTACTTACCTGGAGGGGGTGGACTTCAGTGGCCCTTAGCACCAGAGAGGCGGTGCTGAAGCAGATGCCTGGGGTGATGAATGAGGAGGTAACCGGTCGAGGGTCAAACAGGTTTGGATGATTGCAGACTTTTCGCAGCTGCATCAAAATGTTGATGACACTCATGAAATGGCCCGTGGCTAGTGTCTCCTTAGTTCTGGGAGAGAGGAAAAATAAATAGGGCATCCTGACAGTCACCTCTGCTCCAATCTAGGGTCCCAGGGCCCACCCTCAGTCCTCCCTTACGTAGTCTGTGCCATGAAGTCATCATAGAGACAGCGTTGGCGCTTGGAGAGCCGGCAGCGGATAACATGCTCATACTTTTTAGGCATCTGCTTCTCAACATCCACCTTAACTCGGCGCAGCAAAAAAGGCCGCAAAACCTAAAAGCAAATTAAGCAGGAGGCTGACAGGAGAACTGTGGGCACTGAGCCCCAGCCTAGCCCCTCTAGCTGGTCTTGGCCTGACGACCAGATGAGCACTGGCTTAGCCCATCAATAAACACTCGTGAAGCCATGCAGCATGCCAGGAACCAATCACACAGAGATGAGTCAGATGCCAGCCCTCCTCTCAAAAGAATCTACTCTCTGCTGAAGGAGACAGGAATACAGATGATGATACCACAACAGAAGAAATGATAAAAGGAAGCATTGAAAGCAGAGCAATTAACTATGCAGGAGAAATGACTCAAATTACATTTCAAGAAGTAACTGTAAATTTACAAGATTACAAAATGAAATCCAGGAGAGAAATCAAGAACAAAAATTGTGGCAGTCACAGCAGCATAGAAAACAAAAGGCAAATCTGAGGTCTCAGGAGGTAACATCTGATAGCACAGAGTCATCAAGTTGACACGTAAGAAATGAAAAAAGGGAGATAAAATGAAGGAAGAAGTATGGTTAAGGAAGACTTCTCGGTTTCTAGTTTGATTTATCAAAATGATGGTGTGATTGACCAAAATGGAGTAGAAGTGATAGGCTATAAGGCCTGAGATGTTTTGACTTCTAACAGAGTGAGTTCAAGAGGAACTTTCAATTAAAGACATCAAATCAGAAATTTAAAACAGGTCGAATGGTCTAGAGAGACAAGGGATTAATAATATAAATTGGAGAGTCTTTAAAGCCTCATGAATGAGTTGCCTATAAGATATGTAAATTGGGAAACAAAAAAGTAAAGATCAGAATGCTGAGAGATGTTATTTAAAAGCTGGACAAAAGAAGAGGAGACAGAAAAGACCAAAAAAAAGAGAGAACAAAACGAAAATATGAAGTTGAGGAAAACCACATAAAGAGAAATCTAAGCAGGAAGTGATCAACCGTTTTATTCTACTCAAAGAATAAGGACAGAAATGTCACCATTAAAGAAAACAAGTAGAATGATGACTAAGAGGAGGTCACTCAATTTGGCAATGGGTTAGTTACTAGAACACTGCAGCTTGACAACTGGTGAATTCAGCCTAGTGCTGACTTCCCTCTCCCTAAGGGTTTTCTGGGTATTGCCCTTAGTTCCTCACCATTCCCAATACCCTTGACACACTGTTACAGGCCCTACCTTGTGGAGGCGTTTGACTAGACCTTCGTTGTACTCTTGGCTGCCCTCAATCATGCCAGTTAGGGGGTTAGAGAACCATTCTTTGAACTCGCGATGAGACTGGAAGACATGGGGCATCAAAAAGTGCATCAAGGACCACAGCTCCATGAGACTGTTCTGCAAGGGAGTTCCTGTCAGGAGTAGGCGTCTCTGGCTGCAAGAGACAGAAGGAATTAGAAGGAGGATGGTCAGCAAGGTCCCAACCTTCTAAGCATCCCACTCTTCAGGCCAAGTCAACCCTCCCACAAATTCCCATCTCTATCTCCACCTGTTGAAGTTGAGCAGTGACTGCCAGCGCTGTGACTTGAAGTTCTTGATGTTCTGAGCCTCATCCAGAATGAGATAGCGCCAGTTCTTGCGGCGGAAGGCCTGGTGGTCCTGCAGCACCAGCTTGTAAGACGTGATACACACATGGAAGGCATTGGGCTTGGTCCAGCCCTGAGGTATCAGGAGAAAGCAGCGGATAGTAGGGTGAAAAGAAAAGAAAGGGCAAAGGAAGATATGCTACGGTTCTCAAGCGAGAGAAATCAGGTAAGTCCTAAGAACAGAATGGAGCAACAGAAAGGGAAGGGAAATGAACTCATCCGAGGAAAGGGCCTAAAAGTAAAGGAGGCATTGATGGGGTGGGGGGCCAATCACATGGAGGAACAAACCTGCCGCTTGAGCTTCCTCTCTTTCTGGGCTCCATAGTAAGTGAGGATTTTAAAGCTGGGGCACCAACGTTTCAGCTCCATCTCCCAGTTCAACATCACACTGGTGGGAACAATGATCAAATGGGGACCCCAGTTACCTGTTTAGCAAAAGAATGAGAGATATACAGCATGGTGACAATAATTAGTAATACTGTATTGCGTTCTACAGTTGCTAAGAGAGTAGATGTTAAAAGTTCTCACCCTAAGAAAAAAATTTTTTTGTATGGTGACGGATGTTAGTCAGACTTATTGTGGTGGTCATTTAGCAATGTATACAAATTTTGAATCATTATGTTGTACACCTGGAACTAATATAATGCCAATTATACCTCAATTTAAAAAAATAAGATTCAGAAAGATTTTAAACAGAGGAATTTAAAAAAAAAGAATGAGAGATGGTAAGGAAATATAAACCTTGGAGTGCTGGTAACTCAGGTATAACCCTGACCACTCTATCCTAACAGCCCTTTCTAAGAATCCTAGCACCTATGCTGGCCTCTCTATACAGTTACTGACCAGAGTCAACGAAGCTACTAAGATAGCAGCAAAAGAGTGAGTGTTTCACCATCCTGCAACTGGAGTCACCACTAAACAAGCTTCCCAGGGAGCTGGCCAAGGAGACCCAAGAGGAAGGACCCTGCCTAGTTACCTTTCTCACAAGCCAAGTGGGCAAGCAGGGAAATGGTCTGGATTGTCTTTCCTAGCCCCATCTCATCAGCAAGAATGCCATTAAGCTTCTTCTCATACATAGTAACCAGCCAGTCCAGCCCAATGTGTTGGTACTCCCGGAGCTGGCCCCGCAGGAGCAGGGGGATGGGTGTCTTCACCTGGTAGGGGAGAAAAGAGGTATCACAGTGGAACTGAGGCATCTGTCACTGAGAAACAGGAAAGTCAAGATGTAAGAAAGCAGAAGCTGGGGCCTGGAAATACCTGGGTAGTGGCCAGGGTGTAACCCTTGGGCTGGAGACTTTCAGCTGCTGCAGCGATGTCAGTAATTTCTTTCTTAGGGCCTAAAGTGGTTGCGGGCCCTGGAGTGGGAGGTCCACTGCCCGCATCTGCCTCACTCCGCTCTTCGTCCCGGGCAAGCAAGTACTCCACCCCAAAGTCATCATCTTCCTCCTCTTCCTCATCTGCTTGGCTCTGTGACTGCGACTCCTCAGACTCATTGGATTCAGAGTCCTCTGATTCTGAACTCCCGCTTGTTTCTTCCTCCTCTGAATGCTCATCTTCTTCATCCTCACTCTGCTCCTCAACAGAGTCTAAAGCACAAGACCAAGGCTTAGTGCTCACCATTCCTGCTCCTCCACTGCCTGCCCTCCCCAGCTCCTGTCTTATGACCACATAGTCACCTGACTGACTGCTACTATCCTCTTGAGGAGGCTCCTCGGCTTCTGTGGCCCCGTCTGGTTCATACTCAGAGCTGTTAGCCTCAACCTCATCTTCATCTTCCTCTTCACTACTCCCAGAACCTGGGGCAGAGGCATCAGAGGCATGGGCTCCTGCATACTGCTGCAGTAGCTCCTCCACAGATAGCTCACCTGGAGAAGAAATGAAGGGTAAGCTTTTGGGTACTTCGAGAGGAAGGGAGAAGGGGAGGTCTAAGTGGTACCAGTTCATTTTACCTAGGTTTCTGGTGTCACTGCTAGGCCCATCTGAGGGGAAGCAAGAGTTTACTTTCAGCAGCTACTAAAGCCAAGCCCCACAACCTGGGCTAGAACCATGGATAGTGCTGCCTTCCACTGGGAACAATATCAAAATGATGAACTCCCCTTTAAGGTCCAGGTTAAACATGGCCAATATCCTCTTACAATAGTTCTCCCCTCCACTGAGCTCTCACATCACTTTATTGAAACTTCCATCATAACCAGTCATCACACTGTATTTATAATTATTCATCCTTAAATCTCTGTCTTCAGACCTGGAGTTCCTCCAGGGGGAATAAAAGTCCCTTATACATCTCTTTATCCCTGACATTCTGCACAGCGGAGACCCCAAGTGGGTGCTCAGTAAAATGTCAGGTGAGTGTCACCTTCTCGAGCCAACTCGCTCAGCTCCATGGCATGATCCACCTCGCCTTCTAACTGCTCCTCAGCTGCGATGGTATCCTCTTCATCCTCCGCTAGGAAAGAGAATGAAGCAAGATCAATGGAGACAGAGGCATAGGACACAGTCCAAGTGGAAGAAGTGAGAAAGCCTGAAACATTAGGTCCAGAGAATTCAAGGGTAGGGGGCAACAGGAGAAAGAGAACAGGCCTGACCTTCATCCTCATTGGCGGTAAACTCTTCATCATCCTCATCTGGATGCCAAGGTTTTTTGTTGCACTGTGTGACAGAGGAGGGTGTGGGCTTTACCTGTATGGCAAAGGATAAAAAACGGAAGGGCCTAAAGTTAGAGCGGCAAGAGAAAGGCACAACGTTGAGTAAGATGTCACAAAACAGTCTCTGTCCCACTGAGTGACAGCTGCCACTGGCACAGTCCCAGGGCAAGAATGCAATCAAGGGTTTTCTTTCAGCACCAGCTACCAAATCCTGGCCCCACTGCCTGGGGGAGGACCTGTGAAAGTGCTAGATAAGAAATACAGGCCCCCAAAACCATCCTCATGCACTCAGACATATGGAGAAACAGAGAGCTTAGGTCCAAAAGAGACTTCAAGGTTACCATCCCAGCTCTGAACCTACAAACCAATAAGGGAGTATTAGTATTCCATTTCACAGAAGCAGCAAGGGCCAGAATAAGTATTTTTTCAAGGCCACAAAGCAATTATAAGAGTAGAATACAGTACGCTATTCCACTACAGTGTCAGAAACTCTGTCCATCTCAGACTGCAACTTGCCCCAAACCTAGATTCTTCCTTATCCATCCCCAAATGAAAGTCAATTGCCCTTAACCAGGGAGGACTTCTGAAAACCAGGACCAACCTTACAGACCAGGACTCAGTCCTTGAACCTCTCCCTCTGCTCCCACTCTGAGCCCTCCCTCCACCCTCTCTGACCATACCTTCAACACCTGAGAAGGCTCTTCTTCACCACCTTCTTCAGGCCCATCTTGGGTGTCACTATCACGAGACGAGGGGGTTCTCGAGGGGCTGGAAGGCCCTCCTAGCAGCTGAGGGGGGAGGGAACGGAGCAGCTCTTCCAGTGGCAGTTCTCCCTCACGTCGAAGCAGCTCAATCTCACGTCTCTGGGTCTCTGCATCATTGCCTTCTTGTTGTTCTTCAACTTCAATTGTCTCCTCATCATCCTCTTCCTCCTCCTCTTGGGGCTGGAAGTCCCCATCTATAGCAGGAGAATAAGGTCACAAAGTCCACGGGGCCCTGCAAGCCACAGGGTGGGTTTTCAGCTCTGGAAAGGGTACATGAGGAAGAGTAACAGAGCCAAAGAGGACACACACCTTCGTCATCCAGCCGGGAAACTGGAGGTGGAGGACTAGAGGCAGCTGAGGAAGAACCAAGGCAAGGAGAGGAGCCAGCTTTGCTGGAGGCTAGCGGCTGGTTGAGGCTCTGAGACAAAAGGTCTGAATACTTTTCAGTTTGACCCACAATGAAGTCCAGGTGCAGGTCCAGAGCTTTTTTGCGCTTTTCCTCGAGTCGAGACTGTTGCTTGAATTGCACCACCTGCCACAAGCATGAAATGGACGGGTCACCAAGATAATCGCAGCAGAAAAAGAATTGCAAATGTATCTGGAACTGAATCTTAAAGACTAAGTAAGTGTTCCCAAAGTGGAAATGAGAAGAAAGGCAATCTCAGGCAGCAGAAAGAGCATGTGTAAATAGCCAGGGGCATGCTAAAGAAAGCAAGCTTGAAGTGTAAAAGAAAAGGATAGAAACTGTCAAAGACAAGACTGAAAATGTAGACAGAAACCAGATAGTACTTAAGAAACAATTACAAGTTAATATATGACAACAATTTAATTAATGAGAACTCTGACAGCATTTAAGCAGGTAAATGGCACTGACAGGTTTTAGAAAAGCACACTGAATGCTCTGCAAAGGACAGAAGGCCTAGTGGGATCAAGAAGTTCTATTAACAATCCCCAAAGGCAGGGCCCATATTTTTCCACTGTATTTCCTTCTTCTTCATAGCATTCAATGCTAGAAACCTCCAACACGAAACAGAAATGTCATTAGAGTTGCTTGAAATTTAATATTCACTTTCTCAAAGAGAAGTTTTGATCATTCCTCCTACCATGCTACCCAACAAACTCAATGCATTTCTGTTTCCCAATCCTTGCTGCCTACCTTCTCCACGTTGCTCCAGAACTGCCTGACATCCTTGGCCATGGTGGAAGCGATTCGGCGCAGCTTAGCCTGCTCCTCCCTCCGGGCCCGTTCCTCCTTCTGCCGCTGCTCCTCGTGGTGCCGGATCACCATGCGCACCACCTGTCGGTATGAGGCATCAGAGTGAAAACACTCCAAGGCCAGACTCCTGCCCCCTCCCCAAGTCAAGAGCAAAGAGAACAATCAAGGCCAAAAAATCTGGGAAGCTTGTGCTTGTCTCTTGAGATCAAGAGCATTAATAAGCATCCTACAACTGTTCTGTCTGGTTCCCTTCCAACCGACCCGTTAAGGAAAAGCAAACCTGAAAGAGAAATGGAAGGGACACCCAGTTGAGGATATACCTTACGGGCCACACCCCGTTTCCAACGACGCTCCTGAGCAAAGTCAGCAGAAAGCCACTGCATCTCCTCACACAGATAGTCCCAGTGGCCTTTGGGGCGGGGAGGCTCAGGTACTTTAGGCAGCCTCTTCAGTGACCAGAAACCCTCCTTCCGCAGCTCAGCAATCCGAGTCTCAATCTCAGCCTCCTAACGAGGGAGAACTAGGTTAATCAAGTTACTGGACATATACTACACCTCATGACCATGGCTGAATTCCTAAGCACTGACTGTGTATAGACACTGACTGGACTGTTTTATGCTCAAGTTCACATACCAATCCTACAAGTAGATATGATACTCCCTTCATGTGAGTAAGGAAAAAAAAAAACAACAGAGATTAAGTATTTACTTGAGATCCCATAGCCAGGAAGTGTTAAGAGCCAGGAATTATAAATAGGTCTAACGACTCCAGACATCAGATTTCATGTTCTTTCCATTATTTCACACAATCTCCATGCCCCATGAATAGATGCGACTTGGCAAAACATCCCAAAGGAAGCTTCCCAGAGAGACAAGGAGCACACGCGTCCTTACTGACTCGAGATACAAGGGATCTTCGTCACTGTAGAATTCTACTTACGCAAGAGCACGTTCATGCTTAGAAATTGCTATAAAACCCAATTTACACAATCCCATTTGTTTTTACATTTTTTTTCAAATTTTACAGTCAAGTTTTATTGTATCTAGATTTTTTTTTTATGAGAAAGACTGACTCTGAGCTAACATCTGTTGCCCATCTTCCTCTTTTTGCTAAGGAAGATTAGCTGTGAGCTAACATCTGTGCCCATCTTCCTCCATTTTGTACGTGGGATGCCACCACAGCCTGGCTTGATGAGCAGTGCATAGGTCCATGCCCGGGATCTGAACCTATGAACCCCAGGCTGCCCAAACAGAGCATGTGAACTTAACCACTACACCACCGGGCAGCCCCACAATCCTATTTGTTTTTTAAAAATGCTATTTTTATAAAAATGTACATTTTTCTGTGGAAAATACTGAAAAGTTACATACGAAAAGATTAACAGTAGTTAGCATAACAAAAAGATAACTATTTCTACATTGATTATATTTCATAAGGAAAAACATGAAAGCATTTGAAATTTACTTAACACAGGTGAGTTAAAAACTCAGGACAACTGCCCTCATTATTCTTGTCCTCTCCTGACAAAAACTAAATCAGAGAAAATAATAGCCAGAAGTGAGACAGGGAACTAAACGGCCCAATGGTGAAGGAAACGTCAAGAAAGACATGGGTATTAGACCAATGACTCTCAAATTTGAGTATGCATCAGAATCATCTGGAGGGCTTTTTCAGACAGATTGCTGGGCCCCACCCCTACAGTTTTAAATGGGTAGATGGAAGAAGTGTGCCAAGAATTTGCATCTCTAACAAACTGCCAGGTGATGCTGCTGCTGCTGGCCCAGGGACCACATTTTCCACTGGAAAAGTGTAACAGAGGCTATAGAACAAAAATGAGAAATAGAAACCAATACATCTTAAGAACCTTTCACTTTACAAAGCACTTTCATGTCTATTTTCTCCTTTAACTTAAACCTCTTAACAGCCTGTAGGCTATTAAAAGATCTGTATTTTATAGAAAAAGAAAGGAGACTCAGAGTTCAAATGACTTGATCAAGGTCAGATAAACTACGGCAGAGCCTATACTCTAAATCCATGACAAGGAAAGAAATGTAAAATACCCCTGGGACATAGCAGTTCAGGGAAGAAGATTCCCAAGAATCCTCATGGGCCTTCCTAATACGTACATGCTTGGCCTGCTCTGCAATCTCAGCATGGCTCTTCTCCCACTTTGGGCCCTTGTTAGCCAGGTCAGCAGCCTGGGGTAAGCTAAGCCCCTCCAGGGGCAGTGTGGCACCATCTGGGGGCCCTGGAGGTCCATCCAGAGAGGAATCTTGAGTTATATGCTGGGGGGAGATGCCGCCTGCCCCACTAGAGGCTGGGGAACTGGATGAGGCAGGGGACACAGGATTGCTGCCTGTCATGCCGTCCGACACCATCTAGAAAAGGGGAAAATGACAGATAAAATGAATGCTTAGCACTGTACCAGGAGTTTTAAGTACATTATTTTGTTCTATCTTCACAAGAAAAACTCTGGATTAAGGTATCAACCTTATTTTTATAAACAAACATTTGGGATAAAGTTTTAATAAGGTGCTCAAGATGGCAGAGCCAAGCTTACAGTAGATGCTTGGCACACAAAAGGAGTTATAGCCTGACATTTATGCAATTCCCAGATTCAAGACTACTACTATATGATTTCAAATTTTAATGATCCTTTCAGAACCTCAGTGATTTCACTCACATAAACAACTCCCTCTTTTCCCCTTCTTTTCATAGCAAGTATGGCAGATTCACCTATGCAAATAAATGAGCTACCACTAAATTCAAAGGACATCAAGAAAAACCAAGTTCACCTAAACCTCTTTACAATCATCACCAGTCTTCGTAGCTTCCTTTACTAGGGAGGTGGGCGGGGAGGTTGGTTACTGTTCTCAAACACCCATCTATGACTTCACAAGGTACTGCACAAGCAATAAGAAGTAGAGAACAAAATCCTACTTAAATGTGGATAGTGAAGGAACTCATGAAATTCACTCTAGCACACAAGCCTCCAACTATGCCACTCAAATTCCTACCTCTACTAAATGACAAAACTATATGTCACAAAATTTCTCAACTGCTCAGGAAAATTATAAATATCAAATCCATAACCATCAAAAGCCTACCATACACAAACCGAGGTCTATTCAGTTTCAAAAGCCGTGATTTTTTTCCCTACCCCCTGCATTTCCTTACGAGAAAAAAAAGGAACATTACGCACCATCCACAATGCTTACCTTTTCCCAGTTCTGAAAGAAACTAAGCTATTCTCAGAGCACACAGTCTTAGAAGCATGTTGTCCCAACTTCCATTTCCAATCTGGCCTAATTCAACCTTTTTCAGGTAATGAGTTTCCACACTCTTAGAGATCAAAGTTACACTAACGTCAAGTAGAATGTGAGTTTCCAACAGGCTTGACAGCCCACCTCAACCCGAAGATTCTCCAAACTCAGCTACCCACCATCATGGAAATATTGCTAAGACCTGCCACATTTCTTCTGCCTCAGAGCCAGCAGCCTACAAGCAGAAGCAAAGAAGAAACTCTCTCCACTTTCAAACCTGTGTCTGCAAGACTGGGAGCTGAGGGTGAGCAGGGGAGGGGCTGCTCTGCATGGTCCCACTCCCAGGCTCCTCTTTGGATGCCTGGAGAATGACTGGGTCGTTGTCACCACTGCTACTGGCCGAGGGGCTGGCGTCCGGCTGCAGGGCATGCTGGGAGCTGGCCTCATTCTGGGCCACCGGCCACCGGGACCCGCCTTCCAGGGCCCGGGGCCCACTAGGGCGTCCCAGCCTCCGCTCAGGTCCACCGGCCTCTGGAGCACCTAAAGTAGGGTAAAAAGAGTAGAAATCAGACTTTAAAAGATTGAATCCTTTTAAAAAACCAGAAATAACATAAAGAATGAAGATAAATGAACACAGTGATTATGGCCTATGTTTCTTGAGCATTTACTAGTGTCAAATAGTAAAAACTTACTTGATGTGTTCTATGATCCTCACATCTACCTTATGAACCCAATACTTTTCATGCTGTAATAAGTGTTTATTTAGTTCTTTCTACATACTGAGGATAGAACCATGCAGAAAAGACCCCTGACCTAAATGAAGCTTGCATTCTAATGTTTCCTCTATTTTATAAGGGAGGAAACCAGGACATAAAGAGGCCAAACAATTTGCATGAAGTCACACACTAAGGAAGTGGCAGAAGGAGGACTTAAACCTAGGTGGTCTGATGCCAAAATGATGGCGAGCGTGCTCCTCTCCTTGGTAGAGTCAGGATGATCAGATCTTTCTCTATCCACAGTCCCAATTCTGTTGTTGCACCATTATCTTCAAACAAGAAGTACTGACCTATAATTTCTCTCATTAATTATCTCAAACACCTCTCCCATTAGCAACAGTACACAAAATGGTATCTGAACCCTCACCTGCGTGAGCTGAGACCACACTCTCTGTGAAAGTCTGTACTTCCACGGTGCCGCCGTACTGAGTGGAATCCCACCTGAAATAAACAGAAGAGGAAAAAGCAGCAGTGATAAACCAATCCATATTTACGAAGATCCATCAAAGCATTCTTTACACCAGCTTTTGAGGCTTTTAAATAAACCCAAATCAGTTCAAAGGCTGAAGAGAGTTACAGCAGTATGAAAAGCTCACGTTTCGGAAAAACGAAAGCAAAGCATGTTTTGTGAAAACACAACTCCCTAGGGATATAAGATTCTGGCTGGGGGGAGGAGCAGGAAAGTGAAAAAAAAATAAGTTTAAAAAGCTTAAGTGTAAAAGGCTCCAACACTGAGTGGAGAGCAAATAACAATGCAAAAGAGCTGTCACATCCAGAAGCTCAAAAGGTGCTGGCTGCCTGGTAGCCTGCTCTCCTTTCCAGGGAGGGCTGAACACAACCACAAGAGAATCCAACCTTCTTCAGGGCAGGGTCCTGTGACTCCTGTACCTGCAACATGAGACACTTTCCCAAACACAAGAACTACAGCAGGAGACTAGAGAAATAGTCAGATGTAAGAAAGGCCGCATAGCCAAAAACCATGCCCGGAAACAAGTAGGGTAAATCCAAACAAGGCCCGGAAGTGTTTCCCAGTTTAAGGAAATTCCTTAGCCATGGTGCTGCCTTTGATTCACTCCCTCCTCCACAACAGATTCACAGGACCCGAGCTAACCAGAATCCAAGAAGCTTGAACTCTTGACCCCAGGCTTCCTTACGGTCTCCCAACCCCTCCCGACCGACTGACCCAGAGTGACCCCTGACCTCTGCCCCAAGTTGCCACCAGCCCTAAGATAGCCCCGCCCCCTCCTAGACTCCCACCCCACCCAACGTGTGCGACAGGTTGGGGGAGGGGCCCGCGCGTGCGCGGCTGGAGGCGGAGTGAGCCGGCTGCGCGCACCGCCCGGGGGCTCCCGCCAGAACCCAAACCCACGCACACAAGGGTCGCAGGGCTGGGAAGTCTCTCATCCCTGCCCGTCAGGGAGCCCCCCACCACCAGACCGAGAAAAGCTGAGATAAGGGAGGGCTCGTGGCGCCAGGTCGTGGTCCCTGACTGGATATGGTGGGCGCGCGCCCCGACTACTTGTCCCACGCCCCCCTTCCTCTTCCCGCGCGCCCCTGAGTGGGGGGGGCTGGGGTTGGTGGGCGGGCAGGAGCGCACCTGGGTCTGTCCTCTCAGGGCTCGCTCGCTCGCTCAGGTACGCGTGCGCAGACAGGCGGGAGGGGAAAGGAGACGCGCCCGGGCCCAGTGCCGGCCGGCCTGGCCCCCCTCAGCCTGTCTCTATGGGCGCGCGCCGACAGCCTCGCGCACCGGCCCCGGGGCCCCGGCCGAAGGTGCGCGCGCAGCACCCCGGGAAGGTGGGAGGGGAGGCGGTGGCGGAAAGATGCGCGCGCAATCACCCGTCAGGGGAGGGGGAACTGTGGAGCGTCCGCCATCTTGTCTCCGTCTCCTTACCTGCGTCCTCGGGGGCGTGCGCACCACCCCCCCTCCCGCCGAGGAGGGGGGAAGGCCCCCTCTTGGCCGCCGCCTTCGCGGCCTTTAAATTCCCCTGGGGCCCGCGGGTACTGCTACCGCTTTGCTTCCACTGCCTCCTCTCACGGCACAGAGATGCGGGCGGTGGGTGGGAAAAATAGGAGACGCTACTTCCAGCGAACCGCCGCCGCCGCTTCCGAGGCCTCGCCAAAATGGCCGCCGCCGTCTCGGCCGCCACCACCAGCACCAGCACCACCACAGCTCACTATCGCTACCGCCGGCGCGGCCCGTCCTCTCGCGAGAGACAGTAATTGGATGTTGGGGGAGCGGGGAAGCTCGCGTGCGAGCGTAGGGCGCTGCCCAAAGTGCAAGGCAGGCTGGGAGATGTAGTCCGCCTGGAGGCTCCGTCGCTGCCCCGCTGCAGAGCATCTTTACCCTCCGCCGCAGAAACTGCCGCTGGGGCTGCGTTGCGGCTGCCAACTCAGACCAGTCCCTCCTTTTTTAATAGATCACCCAGAGAGCTGAAGCGATTTGTCAGGTATTTTCAGCAAGTTAGCATTGAAGCCTGGGCTGGATTCTCATAGCAGTCCACGTACATATATCTGCTTCGTTTTACGCAAGGGTGGTATTCCCGATAGTTCTCAAGCACCTGTGCCATCTGTTGGCCAACCTTCTAGGTTAAGAACCCCTTTGAGAATCTGATACCCTCACCCCAGAATAGGATAATAACAGATTCTACTGAGGCCACTTTCTGCACTGGTTATCTCTTTTAATCCCAACAATGCTCCATGTTACAAGTGAATTGAGGCTCACAGATTAACCAGTGACAGAACCCAAAGCCAAGATTTCATAGTCAAGCAGTCTAAGTCACAAGGATACACACACTCACAAAATTTGCCACTTCAGCCCACCCCAGGAGCCAGGTTAGAAAGCCCTGATAAAGCTCTCATCAGCTCCCCTTCATTCACTCAGTTTGTCTCTTCCCTGTTTTACTCCAAGAGTTGATCATTCTCTCTGTGTCATTGATTTGAAGTCTTGTTTTTCTTACAGCAAAAGACCAGGTGTTGAAAATTCAAAAACCTGAATAGGCCAGGAAGGTGATGTAAATAAAGCGCAAAGGGGCAGGTAAGGAATGTGAGGAACAGGAGGCCATATGCTCTGTCCAAAAGGAACAGCCACTGTTCAAACCACTATTCCAGTGGTCACCCTACAGGAATGTGGACCAGAATACATCTGAGGGTCAGATTCAGCCCATAGGCTGCCAGTTTGCTACCTCTGGCCTCTCCTGGAGCCTCGAGGCACATAGAAGTTCTCAGGACACATTGATTGAATGAGTGGATGGATGCCCATCCATTCAGGCCCAGTTCAATTTTCTTTTTTTCAGGCCAAGCTTACATATTTCTGACACCCCCATTATAGAATCACACTGAGCTCTTACATTTCCTGGCCTTCCCATATGCCTTTTCATCCTTTCTCAACTATTCCTCAAAATTCAGCTCAAGGGCCACACACACACACAAAAAAAAAAAAAATCAAAAGAAGACGACTATTTTGTGATACATGAAAATTACATGTAAGTCAAATTTCAGTTGTCCATAACTAAACATTTATTGGGACTCAACCGTGTCCATTCATTTACACAGCATCTATGGTTGCTTTCCTGCTACGATAGCAGAGATGAGTAGTTGCAAAGAGGCCATAGGCCCACAAAGCCTGAACTATTTTCTATCTGGCACTTTACAAAAAAATTTTGCTGACCCTGTTCTGTATCTAGATCTGGATGAGGTTGCAACCATGGGTATAAACAGATGTAAACATTCACTGAGCTGTGCACTTAAAATTTGTACACTTTATGTACCTCACAGCATGTATTGTGTGTGTGTGTATGTGTGTGTGTGAGGAAGATTGTTGCTGTGCTAACATCTGTGCCAATCTTCCTCTATTCTGTATGTGGGACACTGTCACAGCATGGCTTGATGAGCAGTGTGTAGGTCCACACCCAGGACTGAACCTGCAAACCTCGGGTCACTGAAGCAGAGCACGCAAACTTAAGCACTACGCCACCGGGCTGACCCTCGTGGCATGTATTTTATACATAAATTTTAAAAATAAAATAACCCCACAGGATACAACCCCCATCTACTTTTTTTATCCTCATTTACCCATTGCTCACTATATTATACCCATCATGCCCTTCTCCAAACCATCCATCGAGTTCCTTTCTGCTTCCAGAGCCTCATCTTTATTGTTCCCTCTGAAATTTTTTCCCATGGCTAAGTCTCTCTTTTCATGAAAGTCTTATTGCAAACATTGCCGCCTCAGAGAAGTTCCCTGACATTAAAGAGCTCTTTCAAGGGCCAGCCCAGTGGCGCAGCAGTTAGGTTCGTGCATTCCACTTCAGCGGGCCGGGGTTTGCCAGTTTGGATCCTGGGCACAGACATACTCACTGCTCATCAAGCCATGCTAAGGCGGTGTCCCACAGAGAAGAACTGGAAAGGACCTACAACTAGGATATACAGCTGTGTGCTGAGGGCTTTGTGGAGAAAAAAGAAGAAAAAAAGAGGAAGATTGGCAACAGATGTTAGCTCAGGGCCAATCTTCCTCAAAAAGGAAAAGCCCGTTCACTGCCAGTCACTCTCTGGCAACACTTACCTGAAATTATTAGTTTATTTGTATGCTTGTTTATTGTCTGCCCACTAAAAGATAAGCTCCTTGAGAGCAAGGACATTGTCATAAGGTTCACAATGCTCTCTAAATAATTACAGAGTGAATGAAAAACATTTCAAACAATCCTGTGAAGACGAGATTGTTGGTTCCATTTTATGAGTGAAATTTTGGTTGAATGAAAAGTGAATGATGAAAACTTACGATTGTCAAGATGTCAGTTCTTCCCAACTTGACCTGTAGATTCAATGTGATCCCAATCAAAATCCCAGCAAGTTGTTTTGTGGGTATCAATGAACTGATTCTAAAGTTCATATGGAGAGGCAAAAGACCCAGAATAGCCAACACAATATTGAAGGAGAAGAACAAAGTTGGAAGATTGACACTACCTGACTTCAAGACTTAACTATAGGGGGCCAGCCCCATGGCCTAGTGGCTAAAGTTGGGGTGTTCCACTTTGGCAGCCCAGGTTCATGGGTTTGGATCCTGGGCGTGAACCTACACCATTTGTCAGCCATGCTGTGGCGGTGACCCACATGCAAAATAAAGGAAAATTGGCACAGATGTTAATCTTCCTCAAGCCAAAAAAAAAAAAAAAAGAAAGAAAGAGGAAGATTGGCAGTGGATGTTAGCTCAGGGCGAATCTTCCTCAGCAGAAAAAAAAAAAAAGGACTTACTATAAAGCTGCAGTAATCAAGACAGTGTGATATTGGTAAAATAGACAAATAGATCAATGGAACAGAATAGAGAGCCCAGAAATAGACCCATATAAATATGGTCAACTGATCATTGACAAAGGAGCAAAAACAACACAATAGAGCAAAGATAGTCTTTTCAACAAATGGTGCTGGAACAACTGGACATCCACATGCAAAATATTAATCTAGATGTAGACCTTACACCCATCACAAAAATTAATTCAAAATGGATCACAGACATAAATGTAAAGCTCAAAACTATAAAACTAGAAAATAACATAGGAGAAAACCTAGATAATCTTGATTTTTGGATACAACATCAAAGGCACCATCCATGAAAGAAATAATTGATAAGCTGGACTTCATTAAAGTTAAAGACTTCTGCTCTGTGAAATACAATGTCAAGAGGCTGAGAAGACAAGCCAGACTGGGAGAAAATATTTGCCAAAGACACATTTGGTAAGGACTGATAGCTGAAATGTACAAAGAACTCTAAAAACGCAACAATAAGAAAATAACCCAAGGGGCCGGCCCCATGGCCTAGTGGTTAAGCTTGGCACGCTCCACTTCAGCAGCCCAGATTCGGTTCCTGGGTGCAGACCTACACCACTCATTGACAGCCATGTTGTGGTGGCAACCTACATACAAAATAGAGGAAGATTGGCACAGATGTTAGCTCAGGGTGAGTCTTCCTCAAGCAAAAAGAGGAAGATTGGCAACAGATGTTAGGTCAGGGCCAATCTTCCTCAGCAAAAAAAGAAAAGAAAAAAAACTCAAGTAAAAAATGGGCTAAAGACCTTAACAGACACCTCACCAAAGACACCAAAGAAGATATACAGATGGCAAATAAGCATATGAAAATATGTTTCACATCATATGCCATCAGGGAAATGCAAATTAAAACAACGAAGAGATACACATCTCTTAGAATGGCCAGAATCCAGAATACTGACAACACCAAATGCTGATGAGGATGTGGAGCAATGGGAACTCGTTCATTGCTGGTGGGAATGCAAGATGGTACAGCCACTTTGGAAGACAGTTTGGTGGTTTCTTACAAAAGTAAACATACTCTTACCATATGAACCAGCAATCATCTCCTTTCAACTCCCAAAGAAGTTGAAAACAAGTCCACACCAAAACCTGCACATGGATGTTTATAGCAGTTTTATTCACAATTGCTGGAACTTGAAGGCAACCACAATGTCCTTCACCAGTAGGTGAATTGATAAACAACCTGTGGTACATCCAGACCATGGAATATTATTCAGCGCTAAAAAGAAGTGAGCTGTCAAGCCATGAAAAGACATGGAGGAACCTTAAATGCATATTACTAAGTGAAAGGAGCCAATCTGAAAAGGCTACATACCCACTGTATGATTCCAACTCTATGACATTCTGGAAAAGGCCACACTATGGAGACAGTGAAAAGATCATTAGTTGCCCAGGGTTTGGCAGGGGAGGAGAGTGGGAGTGGGGGATGAATAGGAGGAGCACAGAGGATTTTTAGGGCAGAAAATACTCTGTATGATACTATAATGGTGGATACATGTCATTATACATTTGTGCAAATCTATAAAATGTACAACACCAAGAGTGAACTATAATGTAGACTATGGATTTTGGGTGATTATAATGTGTAAATGTAGGTTCAACAATTGTAACAAATGTACCACTCTCGTGAGGGATGTTGATAATGGGGGAGATTGCATGTGTGGGCACGAGGGGTATATAGGAAATCTCTGTACCTTCTCTCCTCAATGCTGTGATCCTAAAACTGCTCTACAAAAATAAAATCTTAATAAAAAATTTTAAAAAGTGAATGATGCCTTTCTTTTTAGGCCCTCCTCCCATCACCCTCAGAAGACGGGAGGCCAGGCCAGAGCCTGAATGGGTTGGACCTAGCTTTATGCTATTAATTCTTTGCTATGTGACCTTGAGCAATTCACCTCACTTCTCTTGGCCTCACTTTCCTTATCCATAAAGTAGAGATAGAGTTGCTGATGTAAAATTGCTTTGGAAGCTCTAAAGAGCCACCTAAATGCAGGGGTGTATTTTGGACCTATATATCAGAGTCTCAAACTCTTGATCTTCAGGTCAACGTTAGCCTTCAGATGTGCTTTGCATGGTGTTTTAATATTCTGAGTATTATTAATATTTTAGGCAGGAGAATAAAGGCTCCTGTTTGCCATAGGCTCCTCCATTCCTAATTGTTTTGCACTGGGCAACTTCACACATTTGTCATATCGGTCTGGCTCCTGAAGGCAGTTGAATTTGTAAAATCTTGTTCCTATATGAGTGGTAGTGGGTGCGCTCTCTTGACCAGCATTTCCTCTGCCCTCTGAGTGTCAGGCCCTGTGCTGAGTGAAGTGAGAGAGACGAGGAAAGGTGCTATAGTCCTTGCTCTTGAGAATCTAGTCTCACTGGAGAATGAGCTGTGAGTTTGGTAAAAGTCAGGGCAGAGTATTTTGATGCCATGGGAGAAGGTGGTCAAGGATCAGGTCAGATCCAGGGGGTATCAGGGAGGGCTTCCTATAAAGGTGTAATTTGAGCCTGGCATTGGGAAATTTAGGCATGAGGGGTAGGCATTTCAGGAAGATGACACAGACTCAACAACGCTGAGGGTTGGGGGACAGTGAATAGATCAGCTTATCTTCTTTATGATGTAGAAGATTGAGACAGATAGGTCACCTGGAAACAGGTGGCCAAAGGCCCAGTATGCCAGGCTGGGTAGTGGGGCATAGTTCGGAGGTGACAGGGAGCTATTGAAAAGTTGTTGAGCAGGGATTGGCATGGTCTAGGCTCCACTTTCCAAAAGATGATCTAACAGGATGTATGGGATGGCTGTAAAGATAGCCGTAAGGCTGAAGATAGTCCAGAGCAATTACCCAGTTGTAATGTGGGCTACTGGTCAAGAGGTGGCAGTGGAGATAGAGGGAGAGACACTGCAGAGGAAGAATTAGCAGAACTTGGCAGACAGTTGACTGCTAGTGATAATGATCCTCCAAACAGCCATTCTTCTTTCCTTCTGTGAGGCCAGCCTTTCCCAGTCTCCTCTTCCCTACTACCTCCCTGGCTGCTCCTTCTCAGTCTCTCTTACAGGCCACTTCTCCTGGACCCCTCCATCAATTTTAGGGGTTCCCCAGGTTTCTTCCCTCAGTTGCCTTCTCTCGTCCAACACCTTCTCAAGGGCAGAGGCAGATACCCTGAAGCTAATGAAGCTTAAGCTTCATGGCCCTCCCTTACAGAGACCCTTCATTGCTAGAAGTATTTAGGGGTTATGGAACAGTCTAGATGAGGTGGAGAAGCCAGGTTGCTTTCTGCATTTGCATGTAAGCATTTCTGGTAACTTGCCTAAAGAGATCTCAGAAGAAAAAGGCATTAAACTCTAAGCTTCCAATAATTTGTCATGGTTTCATTGTGCATTCCAGTTACCAACTCTTAAACCAAGGACTTCCAAGGACCGTCCCTAGCTCGGAACTTGGGTTCCCATCTGTCTAACTCCTTGATTCCTCCTGCAGACATCCCAGGCATGTCAGACTTATACATCTAAAACTGAGCTCATGATCTGAACCACAAAATCTGCTCTGAGGCGATGGCACCACCATCCACCCAGTTGCTCAAACAAGAAATGTAGGCATCACCTTCCCTTTCCCTCATGCCCCACAACCAGCCACGAAGTCTTGTCCATTACACCTGAAATATTTCTCCTTTCTCTCCAGACCCACACCCAATCCTTAGCCCTTGATGACTTATAATCAGTCATAGTACCAAGAACTGGCTTGTTGGGACTGCTGGGACTTTAGTCCCCCCTCCCCACTACCATTATTTCCAACTGCCTCCCTACCTCCTTCTTTGATATGGACAATTGCTCTTTTCTCAGTCTTATGTAAAGTGCTATGCAAATGAAGCTTCAAGCTGAGTCAAGTCCTGTAGCCTCCTGCTCTCGACCAGCTGGACAGCTGCTCCTAACCCTCCTACCAAGTAAAAATTCCAGAGCTTGGGCCATCTGCACCAGCCTCCTAATCGGTCTCTCTGCTGCCAGTCTCTCCCACTCCCTCAAGTCCCAGCTTTTGCAGGAGTTCCATTCCGATGGGGGTAAACAAAGAACAAGCGTGAGAGAGTGTAATATAATGTCAGGGACTGATGAGGGCTCAGTCCTCTCATCAGAGATGGAGAGGGGCAGGGGAGATGCCATTTTAGACAAGGTGGTCTCTGGTGAGGTGGCAGTTAAACAGAGACCTGAGAAGGTTTCTCCACACAGCAGCCAGGGA
Source organism: Tapirus indicus (assembly GCA_031878705.1). NCBI lineage: Eukaryota > Metazoa > Chordata > Mammalia > Perissodactyla > Tapiridae > Tapirus > Tapirus indicus. Next base: position 121,139,687 of record CM062922.1, on the reverse strand, counting down.
AAACTTTTCTAACTGCAAAGCTGACAGGGTCACTCTACTTCAAGTCCTTTCATGGCTCCCGTGAAACTCCTTTCTAAGGGCCGCAAAGCCTCTCATGGTGGGCCCCTGCCAAATTCTCCAGCCTCATCTCTCCCAACCCTCTACATTCCAGCCACACTGTTCTTCCCACTGGTCTCTCTTTACAGGCTCTTTCTTCACTCTGGGCTTTCTCACACGTGGTTCTCTCTTTTCTTTCCACCTAGTCAAAACTTACAAGGTAACATCACTACCCCCAGAATTTTTCCCTGGCCCTCAGACTACATTATATCTCCTGTAACATTCTGGGCTTTTTTTCCCTCTCAGCACTTTTACACTAGAATAATTACTGGAGTTCCTGAAGGCTCATGGTAAGAGAGGGGTCACATCTGTCTTGTCTGCTTCTGTGCATGTGTCTAGACCCATTGTCTGGGGGAGTGCCATGTACATACTAAGTATCAACAGAGTTTGATTGATGTCTGCATGCGTGCACGATAGCAATAACCTGTATGTGTTACATTCACTCAAAAATTATAATAATGACAAACACTAAGCACCAATCTGTGTTTTTACACAAATTAATTCACTCAATTCTTAGAATAACCCTATTAAGTAGATTGTCATCCCATTTTTACAGATGGTAAAAACATGATTAAGGAACTTGTCCCAAGTAACACAGCTGGAAAGCAGCAGAGAAGTGACTTGAACCCAGAGAGACTGACTCATGTGTGTGCCCTTAACGGCTGTGCAGGACACCCTATCAAATCCAGGTCTATGAAGTGCCAGGCATTATTCTTGGCACCAAGGAGATAATATTGGAAAAACAAACAAGTGAAAACTCAGAAAGTTCCAGCTATTATCAAGCTTACATTCCTGGTGGGGGAAGACAAAGAACAAACATATTAAAAAGTGAAAATATAAAATAATTATGGGTAATATGTGTTATGAAAAGTAAAACAGGATTGGGGAGAGGGAGTGAGGGGCGTAGGAGGTGCTATTTTAGACAAAGTGGTCTGGTAAGGCCTCTCTGGTGTGGGGACATCTGAGCAGAGAATGCTTTGGGAAAAGAGCATTTTCTGTGCAGAGGTGACTAAGTACCAAGACTCTGAGGCTGGCCCAGCTTGTCCTGAAAGGAAACTACCAGGAGGCCCAGGAGGCTGCAGGGGACAGGAGAACAGTAGGAGATGAGGTGTGAGAGGAGCATCAGGCCTGGATCAAGCAGGGCTTTGAAGGCCAAGCCAAGGTGTTTAGGTGGAATTCCAAGTGTGGCTGGAGGACTCTGAGCAGAGGCCGGCGTTAAGAATGGACTGTAAGGGTGAGGTCAGAAGGCAATTGCCGTAGTCTAGGTGAGAGGTGATAGAGACTGAAATTTTTAAGTAGAACGGGAACCTGGAAACCTTTGCCAGATTTAGCAAATAACTCTTCCAGGGACCTCTGGGAGGGGCCTCAGGAAGGCAACTGTAGAGTGACCGAGGTCCCAGGAGGCTAGGAAAGGGTGGGGAGCTGCTACAATCCCTCTCGCCTCTCTGGGAGGCCTGGGAACTTCTGCGAACACAGCGAGTGCAGAGCCTTCACAGGTGGAATCCAGCACATCTGAAGCAAACACACCAATCAGAAACATCCCCAAGCCTGAAAGGAGGAAACTGAAGTCATGGCACCCAGTTCTAGGAAGGGTGTGGGAAGACAGGCACTCACATGCTGCTGGGTGGAGTGTAAATGTACACAATCTTTGTGATTTGGATTTTTAAAAAACTGTTTCTTTAAAGAAAAAGTTTTAAATTTAAAAAATATGCTTTGCCGCAGAAATTCCATTTTGGGAAATTTATTCTAAGGAATGAATCAGAAAAATGAGCAAATATGTATGTACAAAGGTATTCATCACATCATTTTTGAATATTTATTTATGTTTATAAAATGAAAAAAATTGGACATGATATAAAGGTTTAACAAAAGAAAAATAGATAATGATATGAAGAACTAGTTGAGAGACAAGGAAACTCAAATGGCCAAGAAATATATTGAAAAGATGGTCACCCTCATGAATAATCAGGGAAATATAAAAGTGATGACACGATTTCACAGAGCAAAGAGGACTTCACCTTTATCCGGAAAGTTGTGTTTTATTTAACAATTCTGCACCCCTACAATGCACCTTAGTGCCCAGATTAGGGTCTTTAAAAGGAACTAGGGCTGGTTTCGGAAAATACCAAGTCTGTGTGTAGGGATAGAAGGTACAAGGTGAGCCTGGAACATCTTGTTGAGCCAGGAAGCAAGGAATTTTCAAAGATGAATGAAGTCTTGTTGGAAAGACACGAGAACCTTTGCAAAGGGGCTCCCACTGGCCAACGCTAAGACCACTGAAATCTCAAAAGGAGAATATTGGGCTGAGGTCAACATTGGGCTTAGTCTATTAATGTATTCACAAAAGAGTGAACATAAAGTACTGTATTCTAAAATTGTGAATAGAATCAAATACATGCTATTTTGTTGTCTTGTTAGTAAAAAAGAAAAGAAGTAAAAAAAAAATAACAGAATGTATGTTTACTAATTCTAGGAGAGTGGTACAAGTGTTTGTTATATTTTTCTTATTTTTTTTCAACTTGAAAACAATTTAGAAATGTTTGTAGGGTAGAGGTAATGCAAATGTTTGCTTTATAATTACTCTTTAAAAAGTACATGTATTTTATACATTCTTCTATGTGTGTTATATTTTACAATTAAAAAGGCTTTTTTTAATGTGCTACAAGAGATTGATTAAATTACAGTATAGCTGTTATAATGGTATAACGTGCAATCATTAGAATGATGTACTGACATGGAACTTACTGGAAACAGCAGGGTACAGAGTAGTATATTTTGTATGATTTCAATTTATAAATTGAGAGGATGAATATGTTTGTTATAGGCACAGAAGGAAATATGAAAGAAAGGGTGTTCACCAGTATGTTGGCTGGGGTTGTCTCTGGGTGGGTGGTAGGATTTGGGGATAATTTCAACTTTTTGTATGCTTGTCTGAATTTTTAAAAATTTTAATCACATGCATGTATCATTATTATAAAAGCAACATACTACAAAAATCCAAACCACCTCAGTCCAATCTCCTGTAACTAACTACTCTGAATAGAGTTTAGTGACTATCCTCATAGACTGTTTTTTCAGAACTTTACACACACACACATTTTCTTTTTTTAAGGAAAATGAGATGATACTGTACATACTGTTCTACAACTTGCATATCTCATTTAGCAACATAATTATAGCGATATTTTCTTTGTAAATCACACTTGTATAATCAGAAAAAAGCACAATTATTTCCAGTTTTGGAAACAATTGATGCTGTAGATGTATATTGCTGACATGATAAAATGTGAAAAAAACTAACATGTATAATAGATTCCATTTTGTAACAATAAATATATCTAAAGAAGCAGACAAAAGTTTAGAAGAATATACCCCAAACTGCTAAATGTGACCATCTTGTTGTGGATGAGATGGCAAAAACTGTGATATTTTCTTCTTTATATTCTTCTATATTTTCTTTAAAAACATTTTTTTTGCAGTGAGCGTACATTGCTTCTTTTTAATTTATGCACTTTCCCTCCAGCTTTATTGAGATACAATTGACATACAACATTGTGTTTTGAACTTTTAAAACAGACTTTTTTATTATAGAAGTAATATGTTTGTTCTTTGTAAAAAATAAAATCCAGTATTATGAAGTATAAACCAAAAAGTATATCTTTCCTGTCACCTTCTCAATTCCACTCCCAAGAAGTACCCAGTGTTAAGAGCTGCTTGCATTCGCTCAGAAATTTTCCTTGAATATGTGTGTCTTATATGCCTACAAATTATATCATACTATATAGTTATCCATCTTGCCTTTTTACATTTAATATATGTGTAACATCTTTCCAGGTCAATATATATAGATTTATCACCTACTTTTAAATAGCTGCAGAATAGGCAATTGTGTGGCTATACCATGATGTATAGCTAACTTTGCAGGGTTTTTATTGTTATGGTGAGGAAGATTAGCCCTGAGCTAACATCTGTTGCCAATCCTCCTCTTTTAGCTGAGGAAGATTGGCCCTGAGCTAACATCCATGGCCATATTCCTCTACTTTATATGTGGGATGCCTGCCACAGCATGGCTTGATAAGCAATGCGTAGGTCCGCACCCGGGATCCGAATCAGCAAACCCTGGGCCGCCAAAGCAGAGTGAGCAAACCCAACCACAACGCCACTGGGCTGGCCCCTATAGCTAACTTTGTACTATGCTGTGATAAACAACCTTGTACATTTATATCTCAAGTTGTACAAGTAAATCTGTAAGATAAATTCTTAAAGTGGAAGAGAATTGCAGGATCAAAGAGTATGTGCATTTAAGATTTTCATAGACATTACTAAATATTGTCCCCAAATGGGCTGCCCCAATTTTTAGTTCCACCAACAGGATACAAAGGGTGCCTGTTTGCCTCCCATGATCAATGTCTTAAAACATCTGCTGTAAAACGTCAACTGCGCAGTATAAAAGCTTTGTTTTTATTTTAATTTTTTATCTTGACACAAACTCTTGTTGAGAAGATATTCTATGCACAAGGTCAAACAAAATAAAAATTCCAAACAGTACACAAAGGTATATAGTAAAAAGAAAGTCTCCCTATCCATGACTTCCCACCCCATCTAGCCCCCAGTTGCCCTGGGAAAGGCTGGTCTATGAATATAGAATTTTATATGTATGGATAATGGATATTTCCCCCACTAGTGTTTTTTACACAAATAGTAGCATATGGTACATGCTCATTTTTCTTTTTTTTTAGAAAGGACCTCAGGTACAAAGAATTGGATTAATTAAAATCCTTAACCTGTGACACATTGTTGTTTTCTATTCATGGCCCTCTTTTATTTATTTACTTGTTGTTGTATATTTTTATTTGCATATTCATTTTTTATATATTTACCTATTAATATTACAATGATATTGACAATAATTCACATCTTCTGATGGGCTCTACCTCTATCCTGGGCAAGCTTCTTCCCACCTCCCCAAACTAGGAAAGCGCTGTCTTGAACTTTGTGTTGATTGTTTTCCTGCCTTTAGTTTTGTAGTTTTGTCCTCTATATGATGATCAAACAATACACTGTTTAGTTTTAGTTGTTTCTGAATTTTAGAAAAAGGGTATCATGGTGCAGGCAGTCTGTGGGTTCTTGCTTTCTTTACACTCAATATTAAATTAACAAAAATCATCCATACTGTTATGTGTGGCTGTGGTTCATTCAAATTTCACTCTTGCATAATATTTCATTTTGTGAAGGTACCCCAATGTATTTATCTATTCTCCTGTTGAAGGGCATTTAGGGTTCTTTCTGGTTTTTAGCCATTTGTTCACTGCTGTTATGAATATTCATGTACATGTCTCTTGAAGCACTTGTGCAAGACTTGCTTCTGAATATTTGCCCAAGAGCAGAACTGCTGGGTTTTAAGGTATGTAAATGTTCAATTTTACAAACAAATGAAAATTGTTTTCTAAAATGGCTGCATGGGTATATATATTCCAACCAGCAACGTACAGAAGACCTATTGTTCTTCTCAATACTTGGTGTTATCCAACTTCCTAATTTGGATTAGGATATAAACTGGTATCTCATTATGATCCTGGTTTGTATTTCCTTGAATGATGTTGAGCATCTCTTCAGGAGCTTTTTAGCCGTGTTTCCTCATGTTCGAAATGCATGTTCAAGTCTTTTGCCCATTTTTCTACCGGTTTATTCTCCTTTATTGTAGAAAGTCTTTAGATTATCTCAATATATATCCTTGAATGGTTATATGTGTTTGCACATAGCTTCTTCAAATTTGTAGTAATTTTCTTTTCTTTAATTTTAATAGTTTCATTTATTAATATTTTATTTTATAATTAACCTTTTGTGTTTTGTTTAAGAGATTCTTTGTTACCCCAAGGTCAGAAAGAAATTCCCTTATTTTTTCCTAAAAGTTTTAAAGTTTTGCTTTTGATAATTAAGTCCTTATATCTGGAGTTGATTTTTGTGTATAGTGTGAGGCAATGATCTAATTTCATTTTTTCCCATATGGATGACCATTTCTTTTTCCGGCTCCACTTATTGAATAGTCCCTCCTTTGATCTGCCATGCCACCCCTGTCATTTATCAAAGTTTCTTATATTCATGAGTTGATTTTGTGAATTCCTGTCACTACCAACACCACCTTGTCTTGGTTACTACAGCTTTCCAACAATTCTGGTAGAGCAAGTCTCCCCCCCATTTATTCTTCTCCAGAAGTATCTTCCTGTTCTTAGCCCTTTACTCCTCCCTACATATATTTTTAAATTGGCTTGTTAAGTTTCATGAAAAACCCTGTTGTAAATTTTATTAGCATTGCATTAACTCTTACAGATCAATTTGGAGAGAATTGTATCTTTACAATATTGAGTCTTCCTATCCATGAACACAAGATATTTTTACTTACTTATTAATAATAAATCTTGAAGATTATTCCAGATCTGCACATTGGGATGTACCTTATATTTTAAAAGGCAGTACTAGTCCATTGTGTAAATGTCAGATGATTTATTTAATCAATCCCCTATTTTGGACACTTGAGTTGTTTCCATTCTCTAACTCTAGAAACAATATTTTATTGGGTACACTTGTAGTGAATATCTTCATGTACATGAAAAATTGTTTTTTTTTAAGGTATCTCTCTATTGCTTACTTAACTAGCCTGTTCTGCACCCAGCACAGTGGCTCTAGGTGTCCTCAGTCCTTATTCCTCGCCATATTCCTCCCCCACGTCTTCCCCAGGAGACTGGTAGGGACTCTGTGATACCCAGTGTTGGGGTCAGGGTCCCCTAGGGAGTCTACAATCTCTTCTCCTGAAGTAGGGGTGGGATGAAGAGGTTTGGGGTAAAGTAAGTTGACTTCCTTAGATAAGAAAAAATGCTTCATTTCTAAGGGGTGCCAGGCTCTTCTTAACACATTTCATTAAAGCTGCCCACCAGCCCTGAGAGGTTGGCATTATTAGTTCATTGTTATTCCTACATTAGCCTGAAACGTTGTGAGACCCCAGTTCACACAGCATTTTAGAGACTGTAAACTGGATTCCAACCTGGGGGTGTCTCAGCAGGACTTGGGAAATGTTTATTGACAAGTAGAGCTGACTGTGAGTATATCAACAAACACTTGTTAACCAATCTTTCTCCTTTCAAAGTTCTAAACGGGCTCATTGTTTTGTTAATGAAAAAAGTCAACATTCATTTGCATCACTGAAGGCCTTTCGGCATTCACAGTGGGGCTGGGGAGGGCAGAAGCTGGTATTAGGGAAAGAGTTAGAGACCACAAGACCTGGTCTCCTCTTCATCTGATCTCGGCACCTAACATAGGGTCTGACACCTCGTTCCATAAATGTTATTATCATTCAGAACGTTTACAGGATAATTACCCTAATAGGTATTTCCTGGACATCTACTGTGCTCCAAGCACTGTGGGAGGCCTTTTTCTTTTGCTGCAGCTTTTAATCCTCAACATCCTGTGAGGTCCAAAGCCTTATCCCTTTTTGATAGGTGTAGTTAACTCTCAAGCTCCGAGGTAACTAGCCTAAACTCACAAAGCAGATAGCTGGCAAAGCAGGGATTCAAATCCATATTTTGTCTGACCCTAAACTCTACCCATCTTGAATTTCTCACTAAGTTTGGATGAGCCCTTTTCATCTTTGTGCCTCAGTGTACTGAGGCACAAAATGGGGATAGTCATTCCAGTCTTGCCTGCCTCACTGTATAATTGTGAGCATTATATTCTTCCTATTAAATAGCCAAGCCAAGCAAGTCAGTACTGGAGGCAAACTAATATTAATGATTCCAACCATTTTTAGAACACCAATAATTCTCACAATAACCCCATTGAGATAGGCTTTATTATTATTCTCATTTTGCAGATGACAGAACTAGGGTTCAGAAAGGTGAAGTCATTTGTTCAGGGTCTCTCAGGTCAAGGTTCATGGCCTATTCTGGATTTGATAGGTCACGGAGAAAAGGCAGGAGGGGGTGAAGGGAGGCAAAAGAGGAGGCAAGAGAGGACTCCCTCCAAAACCCAGGGCAGGGCCTCCCACCAACTCTGAGAGGAGTTGGGAGGAACTGGGAGCTTGGTGAAGGCATTTGTCAGCCTTAACCACCACTGCCCACAACCCTACAATGAAATGCCTGGCATGTAGAAAGTGTTCCACAAACACTCCTCACAGTCTGTTCTTTACTTAGTAGCCAGCAACAGCCACACTGGCCTCCTGGCTGGTCCTCCAGCTCACCCAGCATTTCTACCTCGGGGACTGTGCACCACTGCTCCCTCTGCCTAAAGCATGCCTCTCCCAAATTTTATATTTTTGCAATTTTAATTTTTGTTGTGGTAATTAAAATTTATGTTTTTATAAAAGTTATACATATAAATATTCGTTTGTAAAAGTAGAGAAGGTAGACCATTATCAGTAAAGGTGAAACCCTAGCTCCACTCCCTAGAAGTTCTTGTTAAGAAATTCCCCTTATATAATGTTACAAACCAATGTTACCTCAATTTAAAAAAAGACAGATACAAAAAAAAAGAGAGATTCTCAAATAGCTTTTAGAAATATTCTATGTGCATGTATATATATACTCTTCTAATACCAATGATAGCACACTATACACACAGTTCTTCACTTTAATTTTTTTTACCAACACTCCATCACGGAGAGCTTTCCCTATCCTCCATATCTGCAAATGCAGACACACCCCATTCTTTTTAACTGCTCCATGTTTATCTATTGATGATCATACAAATGTATTTAACAGATCCCTGTGGATAGACATTTGGATTGTTTCCAGCCTTTGTGCTATGACAAACAGGGTTTCTGGGAACATTATTATTATTATTATTACTATTATTATTATTATTCACATAATTCATGTACCATTCATCTACCCTTTTAAAATATACAATTCAGGGATTTTTAGTATATTCACAAAGTTGCACAACTACTACCACTATCTAACTCTGGGAACATTCTTGAACACACATTTTTATGGCCTTGTTATGAACATGTCAGCAGCAGGCCCTTCTAGAGATGCAGTTGATGAGCTTTGGGGAGATGATTCTTCTGATGGGAAAAAAAATGGGGCTTATTCATCACACAAAAGCAAAAGCCCTAGACCTAGAGGCTTGGGATCACCACATTACCCCACCTCATTGAGCACATGCCCATGGCAATGACTGCCCAGTCCCTTAGAGAAAATTAGGTCCACTTCGATTTTCACACATTGGATTTGTTAAAGCAGGCCAGGCCCCTAAGCATTCCAGTTAGAACAGGCTAATGATACAAAGTGCCCCAATAACATGTGCACTGTAATGTCTCAATTCACAGACCATGCTGCTGTGTGGTCCTTTAAAAAGCTAAATCGGTAATGTCATTCCTCTGCTCCAAAACTCTCAAAAAAAAAAAAAAAGTACATCCAAAATAAACAAATAAACTCTGCAATGGCTAGCATCTCACTCAGAGTGGAAGCCAAAGTCCTTACAAAGGCCTGCAAGGCAAGGCCCTACATGTCTGGTCCCTGCTCTCCTCTTGAACTTCATCTCCCACCCTTCTCCATCTCGCTCACTCTGCTCCAGCCACACTGACTCCCCTCACTCACTCTGTTCCAGTTCACCCACACATTCCTACCTCAGGGACTTCATACTGCTGCTCCCTCTGCCTAAAGCATTCCTCTCTCAGATAATTGCATGGTTCCTTCCTCACCTCATTCCCATATCTGCTCCCTTGGCATCACTCAGAGAACTTTCTAGCCCATGCCCTATTTTTTCTCCATAACAGTTATCACCAATTGACATATATTTCTTTCTTTACTGTCTGTCTGCCCCCTCTAGAATTTTAACCTCCCAGAGAAAAATACCTTTCTCTTTTTTTTTTTTCTTTTTTTTGTGGGGAAGACCAGCCCTGAGCTAACATCTATTGCCAATCTTCCCCTTTTTGCTGAGGAAGACTGGCCCTGGGCTAACATCTGTGCCCGTCTTCCTCTACTTTATATGGGAAGCCGCCGCGACGTGGCTGACAAGCAGTGCGTCGGCGGGCGCCCGGGATCCGAACTCGCGAACCCTGGGCTGCCAAGCGCGGACTAAACCGCTGCGCCACCGGGCGGCCCCAAAAATACCTTTCTCTTGTCTGTTCACTGCCATGCTGCTAAAACAGAGTCTGGTAAAAAGTAGTTGATCAATAAATATTTGTTGATGGAATAAATGAATGAGTAGCTTTCACGGAGGTACAAAACAAAAGTTATTTAAAAAAATCCAAAGGCAGAGGAAAGGGAGAATGGGCAGAGGACCTGAAGAGAGAATTCAAGAAAATGAAAAACCAAATATTTGTAAATATCCAGCAAAGTGTTCAGTTTCACTCATAATTTTAAAAATGCAAATTAAAACTTCTGTGAGTCACCATCTTTCACCTATTAGCAAAGATCAAAAAGCTTGTTACTTCTCCATGGCAGCAAGGGTGTGGGGAAACAGGTCCTCTCACACATCGCTGGTAAAAGTGAAAATTGGTGAAAGATTTGTTGAGGACAATTTAGCAGCATCTAAATTTTTAAAGCATATGCTCTTTGGCTTAGCAATTCCATGTCTAGAAATTTATCCTGCAGATGTATTTGCTCAAGTATACAAAGATATGGGTATTCACTGCAGCACTCTTATTCTAGTAAAAGACTGGAAAGAACATAAATGTCCATTGATGGAGATTGGTTAAATGTATTATGATAGAGCCTTGTAATGGAATACTATACAGAGACTAAAAGGGAGGTAGATCTCTATGTGCTGAAATTGAATAACCCACAAGCGATAGTTACCTGATAAAAGCAGTATACAGAACAGTGCGTGCTATATGAAAACATTTGTTTAAAAAAAGAAACTGTTGGGAGAAACAAACAAGAAGTCAACATGGTGTCTCTGGGAAGAGAAAATGGAGCAGGGGAGGAGTGATCAGGGGAGGGAAGGAGACTTTTTACTCTACCTTTTTTAATAAGCTACATACTTTTTATGTTAATTATACTAGCTATTGTTCTTAACTTTTAAAAACAGATAATACATGCACATGAGACAAAACCTAAACATACAAAATGATAAACAGTAAAAAGTAAGTCTCTGCTAAATAAACAGAAAACCCCACAATGATGGGGGTATGTCAAAGGGACACAGGAGCCAACTGAAAACTGGACAGTAATAAGTAAAGTAGTACTGGAATATAACCTACCTAAAGTATAAAATAAATATCCATGGATCCATCATATAAATAAATGTCGAATAAATAAGTAAGTGGAGAAAAGACAAATTTCCCGTGCAGGAGAATTCCAAATAATTTATGTAGATACTCCACTCTCAAGGAGGTGGAGCATAATTTCCCAACCCCTTAGGGTGGGCTGTGCACAGTGACTCCTTCCAAAGTGGAGACTATGGGGGCCGCCTGGTGGCGCAGCGGTTAAGTTCGCGCTTGGCAGCCCAGGGTTCGCGGGTTCGGATCCCGGGCGCCTGCTGATGCACTGCTTGTCAGCCATGCCGTGGTGGCGTCCCATATAAAGTAGAGGAAGATGGGTACGGATGTTAGCCCAGGGCCAGTCTTCCTCAGCAAAAAGAGGAGGAGCGGCAGTGGATGTTAGCTCAGGGCTGGTCTTCCTCGCAAAGTGGAGACTATGGAAGAAGGGGAAAAAGAGTAATTTTGCAGTGGAATCCGACAAGGACTACCTCAGCCAGATGATTAAGGTCAACATCAACAGTGATAAATCATCTTGAAGGCCTGTACTGCTGATATGATGTGATGGAAATGGCACGTTACCTCTGCTTCTTCCCCAAACCCATAACTCCAGTCTAATCCTAAGAAAAACAACAGATCCCAATTAAGGGACATTTTATAGAATATCTGACCAGTACTCCTCAAAACTGTCAAGATCATCAAAAACTGGAAAACTCACAGTCAAGAGGAGCCTAAGGAGACACGATGACTAAATGTAATGGGTATTCTCGTAGGATCCTGGAGTAAAGAAAGGACATTAAGTAAAAACTAAGGAAATCTGAATAAAGTATGGACTTAAGTGAATACTAATATCAATATTGATGCAACTAATTGTAACAAATGCGGGATGTTAATAGCAATTAAGAGAGGAATCTTAATTAATTGAGGAATCCTTAACATAGGAATTCTCTGTACTATCTTTGTAATTTTTCTGTAAATCAAACTGTTCTAAATAATAAAGTTTATTTTTATTTTTTTGGTGAGGAAGATTGGCCCTGAGCTAACATTCGTTGCCAATTTTCCTCTTTTTGCTGAGGAAGATTAGTCCTGAGCTAACATCTGTGCCCATCTTTTTCTATTTTGTATATGGGATGCCACCACAGCAAGGCTTGATGAGTGGTGTGTAGGTCTGCATCTAGGATCCAAACCCACGAACCCCAGGCCACTGAAGCAGAGTGCATGAACTTAACTACTATGCCACTGGCTGGCCCCCAAAGTTCATTTTTTTAGCCTCCTCCCAAAATAAGTATGTCTTCTTTCTTCTCCTGATTCCGTAATTCATATAAATTCTCTGAACTTCAATACACCCATCTTAAGATAGAGGAATTATTTCTAATCTTTCCAACTACCATCAATAACAACAATCTCATTTAGTGAATGTTTACTGTGAACTAAATTCCGTGCTAGGCAGCCTTTATATGTATTATCCCATATAACCATCACAATAAACCTGTGGGCTGAGATTGTCATTTTCCTTGTTTGTCCACCATGGAAACAGGCTGCAACTAGACTAAAGTCGCAGAGCTGTTTGGTGGAGGCCAAACTCAAACTCTGGTCTAATGTCAAATGCTCTAAACCTGTGTTCTTCACTGGCTCAGGCTCCTCCTTCCTCCTTCTATGCCCATAGATAGATGCTGCCCACCTCAAAGCCTGTTTTGAAAGATATTCCTCCCCAACAAACTGCATGTAAGTAAGCGTTCTCCTTAACTGGGCTCTAAAAATCTGCTTCTTAGAGTTCCTGACCAGCAAGGCATCACCAGTTATGACAGCAATCATTCTTTGAGCACTCACTCGGTGCCAGGCACTGTTCTAAGAACTTTATCCTTATTGACTTAGCGAATTCATGCAGTAAGGCTAGGAGAAACCATTAAAACTCCATCTTCTTACATTGCTGGTGGGAATGTAAAATAGTGCAGCCACTTTGGAAACTAGTTTGGCAGTTCTCCAAAATATTAAATGTAGAGTTGCTATATGACCCAGCAATTCCACTCCAAGGCATATACCTAAGAATTGAAAACATGTGTTCATACAAAACTTATACACAGATATTCACAGCAGCATTGTTCATAACAGTCAAAAGAAACAACCCAACATCCATCAACTGAAGAACGGATAAACACAATGTGGTATATCCATACAATGGAATATTATTTGGCAATAAAAAGGAATTAAGTACTAACACAACATGGATGAACTGTGAAACCATAATCCCAAGTGAAAGAAGTTAGTCATAAAAGACTGAGTGAATTGTATGATATGTGAATTAATCTCCATAAAGTTGTTTTAAAAATTCTCCATTTTACAAATAAAGAAACCACGGCACAGAAACAAGCACATTGCTTAAGATTACATAGCTACTCTGCTGAGCTCATTCAAAGCAGACAAATGCATTTCCAAATAGCAGCCTCACCATGGTGAATGATCTTGGTTTTGTTTGGTTTGGTTTTTCCCCAATGTTGACAGTCATATCGGGATTACCCTTTTACCTCTGCCTGAGGAGCTGCCTGAGTTAGGATCAGAAAACATGCAGAGATGAATCAATGAAGCATAGTGGTTATAAGGACAGGTCGAAGGCGGCAGCCTTTGGGATTCATTCCCTTCACTTTTTTTCTTCTCGAAGTATGTGTTTGTTGCCTCCCTCATAATAGCATGTAAGCTCCAGAAAAGCTGGGATTTTGTTTTGTTTACCTCTGTATCCCCAGCCATTAGTTCAGCACCTGGCATGATGGATGAAGCGAACAGTGGTTGAAAGAATAAAATGCAGTTCAGACAGTGAAATCAAGTGAGGTGAGAGGGAGGTTTCCAACTTGGGTGCTGGTAACAGTCACAGAGATGGAAATGGGGCCCGGGGTGGTGGTGGTGGTGGTACACAGCATCAGATCTAGGAGGTGACTGTTTAGGATATCTGAGGTACTTGTGGGAGCGATCTAGGAGAGGTTGGATATACTTATCTAGAAAATACTTCACTGAGAGTTCCACACCCAAATGCTTACAGGGACCAGTGAAACACCCTGAATTGTGACAACAGCCAACAATAGAGTGGAGGGAACAGTGACAATCTGGAGAGATCATGCCCCATCTCAAGGGTCAGTCATAGAGAAAGCAGGTACAGCGTCAACAGATTTTTGGATTTTTCAAGAGAAGCTGAAAACAACTGCCATGTGAAATCTCGTGTGCAAGCCAAGTTTCTCCTTCTGGTCAACCTATTCCTGACTTCTGTTGGAGCAATCTAGGCTTGAGTCTTCCCAAGAAGTCTTGGGGATGTGTGGTGACAGCAGAGAATGCTGGTGCGTCTTTCCTAAGGTGATGAGTACAGTTGGAACAAGTCAATTCTGGGTGGCTCGGGTGGGAGACAGCCTCTCTGGCTCAGTCTAGTAGTCACTTGTTCTTTTTTAATGATTACACCAAAGAATAATGTTAAGTGTAAAAAGGTAGTTACAAAATAGTACATTTCACAAGATCCCATTTTTTCACAATATTTTAAGCGTATAGTAAGAAAAATAACTGGAGAAATATACCCTTGAAAATTAACAGTGGTTATCTCTGAGGGGGGCATTATGAGGCCTTTTCCTTTGTACTATGTATTTCTGTGTGTTTGAATTGTTTTATGATCATGTATAAAAGAAAAACCAGGTTGGTGGTTACCAGGGGGAAGGGGGGTGGGGGGTAGGGGGTGGGCACAAGGGGTGAAGGGATGCATCCATATGGTGACAAATAATGTACAACTAAAACCCCACAATGTTATAAACTATTAAGACATCAATAAAAATTTTAAAAAGGGGGGAAAAAGAAAAACCAATACAAATTTTTAAAAAACTATAGACCTTTTCTAACATAACTATGTATGTACATATACGTGCAGGCAAACACTAGAAAGGGGCCTGAAGAACATATACCAACTGATGGACAGTGGTTACCTCGGGAAGGGGGGGGGGGCTCGGGTGGGTTGACAGGTGAATGAGAAATTCAGTTTTGCTCACTGTCTTCCTGTATTGTTTGAATCTTACATAATATGTACTCCTGGGTTGTAGAAAAATATGAAAAACTTCAGTGCCCAACACTCCAATCCATCCATCCAGAAGTAGAACAACCCTCCCAGGTGGAAGGAGGGGAAAATCTTCATCAGGACATGGACAGTACTGTCCTCATCCCTCCCTGACCCCAAAACCCAGCCCAATCACCCCCCACCAGGAGACCCAGACACACTGAAAGAGGAGCCAAGGGGCCTCATTGTAACACTCATTTTTATATAAATATCCGCAAGTCATGTTACAGAATAAGCCCCACCGGGGAAAAAAGTCAACGTTATGTTTTTGTTAAACTGACCCCTGCCTTCTAGGTTGGGCCCCAGCCTGGGGGCACCTGCTGCTTTGGGAAGGCTGGGGCTGCTGCCAAGAGGCTGCTGAAGAAGCTGCCTGTGTGGCCCACCCCCGGGCCGACCCCCTTCTTTGGTGTGTGGTACATGGTGACCTTCTCTGTCCCCCCCTTAGCCTGGGGCAGGGTTCTGGGGAACGGGGTTCTGGAGAGCAGGGCCCAGGAATCCTGGGGGCACTTGGAAATGGAATTGGGGGGACTGAGCCACTAAGAGTTGGAGTCTGAAGCTTAGAGGTTGAGCCTTTTGGGGATGGGGGCACACAGAGGTAACAGGAACAAGTCGGGGGGCCCTGGGCTGTCAGCCAAGCAGGGAGCATTTGCCCTTCTTTCCCGCCTAGGTACCCAGGTCTCTTCCTCCGTTGGTCTGCCTCCTGGTGGACCCCATATTCCCAGGGTAAGCCCTGGGTTCCTGCCTGTCCCTTTCCAGCTCGTCCCCCTGTCAATCCCCCTCCCCCCACACAGAGGCCAGAGGCTAGGAACACAGCACCAGTCTGAGGATTTAATTAACCAGGAAGGGGGATTATTGGGAGGGGCACCCCTGTAAAAATGTACAAAAGGTCTGGGGGGCTATGTGGAAGGGGAGATAAATATGTACACGGAACCCCCCTTCCTTTAGCCCCTCCTCCCCCAGCCCTGAGAGGGCATGAGGACTCGGGTGGTAGGTGAAGGGGAGGGGGGCACTTTGGCCTCTGGCTTAGTGAGCCCTTGGGGAGGCAGGCCAAGGGCCTAGGGGCCCTAAGAGGGGGCAATGGTGCACCTCAGAAGATCACGAGCTATGACCTCTGAAATGACCCCCGCTCTCATGTACGTACACACACCCACACACACACTCACACCCCTCTCTCTAGAGGCTTGTGACCTTTGCCCTCCCAGTGACCCCAAGGTCCATCTGATGCTTGATCTTGGGGGGGGTTGGGGCTTCTGCTCCCAGGTTCCATGACCTCAGAGGTGGCTAGTGAGGTCATGACCTTTGCCCTCCAGTCCTGGCTTAAAACCTCAGCTCTAGGACCTTGTCAAAAGGAAAGGGGGATGGAGCTTTGCCCCTGCCCCTCCCCTTCCCTCACCTGTCAGCCCGGGCTGGGCCAGGGGCCCTAGGTGGGGAACTAGGCCTGGGGGCGGGCACAAGTGGAGGTGGTGCCCCCAAAAGGGCTCCTGGTGGGGTCTTGCTGAGAAGGTGAGGGGTTCCTGGGGCTGCAGTAGGTGGTGGCGGAGGAGCCAAGCGGCTGTAGAGCAAGGGATGGGCAGGCTCTAGACCATAGAGGCGGGCAGCAGCCACAGCCCCTGGTCCAGTCAGCTCCTCACCCGCCTCATAGAAGCGCGGTGGCCTAGCAAGGCGAGGGGGCCCTGCCAACCAGGTTGGCTCCAGGAAGCCAGCACAACGCTCTGGAGGACTAGGGCCCAGAAAGGGGGGTGGCCGGGGCCTTTCAAACAGCAGGTGAAGACCCTGAGGCCCAGTGGTGGCGGCAGCGGCGGCAGCAGCAGCGGCGGCAGCGGCGGCAGCAGCGGCGGCGGCGGCCTCCTCCTTCCGCTCTTCCTTTACCCGCACCGACTCTTTGGCTGGCCTGGCCCCTTCCTCACCAGCCCGGGCCTTTGGAGTAGCAGGAGAAACTCGGAGCTGGGGCCGGGAGAAAGGGAGGTCCCTGGGGGGCAGGTGTGGGAGGAGAGAATGTAGGTACTTCGGGAGTCAGACGGAGGCTGAGGGGTTAGGCAGAGATGCAGTGGGTGGGCGAGTGGGGGAAACATACCTGTCTTTCTCTTCCTTGGTGATAGAGGGCTCCCTCCGCTCCACAGGCCGCTCCTTGTCTGAGCCTGGTGTCCGGGCAGCCTCAGGGGGCCGGACCCAGGCAGGAAAGGCCAGAGGACTGCGGTGCAGGCGGCCCCATGGGTCTGGGGGGGAGGCGAAGGCTGGTGGGGCCCCTGGGCTTTCTTTCTGGGCAAAGACGGCGCCGGAGTCTAGACAGAGGGTGAAGTAGAAAATGACAACAGCCAGGAGTGGGAGGCCCCACTCAGGCATGCTCCCAGCCCCCTGCCTAAGCACATTAGCCCACTGTCACACCCCATCACCCACCCCACCCCACTCAGCACTCACTGAATGTGGGGCTGCCCAGGCCTCCAAAGGCCCCGTTGGAGAGGGCAGCCAAGGAGGCGAAGCTTGTGGGACGCCCAAAGGGATCTGTGGGACAAAAGGGGCATGGTCAGCTTTGGGCAGCTAGCTCTGAGCAAGCACCAAGAACTGGCAGGGAAGAAGCAAGAAGCAGATCAGCAAGCAGACCCCGGAGCCCTCGGCCACTTGGTTTTAACAACCAGGTGCTGAGTACTCCCTTGGCCAGGCAAGGCACTGAGCTTTGACATGCATTGTGTTGTTTAACCTCCCAATAAGCCTCATGAGGCAGACAGGATCATTCCCACTTAAAGATGATGAAACAGGCTCAGAGAAGTGAAGTGACTTGCCGACGACACTCCAACCCAGGGCCTCTCTGACTGCAGAGGTCAAGCTCATACCCCACTGGCCCACACCAGCCACCTGAACCAGCTCGACAGCAAGCCACTTGCCTGAAGACCTCTGCTGGCTTCCTCCCACCTGACATGCAGGGCCCTTCCCAGCCTGACCCTAACTTCATGCATGTGTCACGTGGCCAGGCAGAACAACTAACCTATGCTGCTATGGGAACCTCACAATTTCCTCTTCCAGGAACACCTTTCCCTATGCCGTCAAGCTCAATTCCTTCTTGTCCACCCAAACCCGGGATAAATCTCCCCAAGAAGCCTGCTGAGATCACTAGGAGCCAGTGACAACACTCTCCCCTGGGCCTGCACAGCTTTCCTCCACCCTCCTCTCCCAGGTGGCACACTACCCCCTACCACTGGCTATTTCATAGACAGTGTCTGAGCTGGCAGAGACTGGCAATCACTCTGCCCTTCCCTATCCCATTTTACGGACGATGAGATCAAGGCTCAGATGGGGTAACTTGCCCAAGGTCACAAAGCAAGTGGAACCAGGTCTACCCACCATTCCAGCTGCCTCTCAGATCTAATTTCCATCACCAGCTTGAGAACTCCTGGAAGTCAGGGACAAGGCCTACGTCACCCAACATGCCCTTGGCTCTTACCAATGTGGGTGCTGGGGCTCAGAAAAGGTCCGTGGGCCCCGGGAGCTGCCGTGAAAGGGTTGGCTGCAGCGTGGACGGCACCTGGGGCAGAGAGGTGGGAGATCCTGATGAGGCTGAGTGGGCGCAAGGTGGGCCTCGGGCTATAGACAGGGAACCTCAGGCCCAGAAAAGGCTGGCCAGACTCACCAGTCGCAGTGAAGAGGGAGGCGGCCGGGTGGGAGAGCTCCTGCCCAGGGGGCAGGGCCCCATAGGGCCCCGGAAGGCAGGGCAGGAGGTCGTTCCGAAAGTCAAGCTTGTGGGAGTCGCCCTGCATGGGACAGGGAGAGGGGCAGTGAGTGAGGAGCCAGGTGTGGTCCCGCTCTTGCTATTCCACCCCTAGTCCCCTTCCAAGGGCTGCCTGGTGCCAAGATGGGGCTTGGGTGCCTAGCCTCTGCCTCTCTTAGAGCCTTCTCTGACCACCCCCCTAGTTAGCCAGAGAACCTAGTGTTAATTGTGGAATTGCTCAGGCAGTGACTGGGGACAGGAGGGGATGTTCCTGGCCAAGATTCTGCCAAGCTCCGCAGAAGCCCAGAGCTCAGGCAGGCCCGCTCTCCCCAGCCCTCCAGCCCCAGTACCTTCATCTTTTCCTGGTGTCTCAGGATCATGTAAGCCACGCGCACGTGCATGGCACACCACTTCCCTGGTTTCTGCCGCCCCAGAAGGATGACCAAAGGGAAAGGGAAGGAAAGAACGTTCACTCGTCACCCACTCCAGGCCTGGCCCTGGGCCCAGCCTTGCCACACAACATCCTCATTCATCATCCCTACAATTGAGGGATGACTAGGTTCATTTCACAGCCTAGGAAACTGAGGCTCAGAGAGATAAACTGTCTTGCCCAAGGTCCCACGGCCAGTTCCATCTGAACCCAGATCTGTGCTTACAGGCCTTTCACTTTCTGCTGTTCCACATCTGGCTGCCTCCACGTCTTGGGCTTCTCGCTCATTCCCACAAGTCCCCCCACCAGACAAACACCCTGATACCAGCCCCCAGTCTCATGCAGCCTGAGGTCCTCACCAAACTCACCCTCAAAGGTGGCCGGAAATGGTCGGGGATCTGGGGATGGCAAAGCAGAGATTGGCGGCAATTCAGACCTGTTTACTGACCCGGGCATCTCATCTCCACAGTCCCCAGTCCCCCCGAACACCTCCCTGAGACCTTGTGTGGCTTCCTCAAAGCTTTCTTGCCTATGTAAAGACTCTTTTCCTCATCTCTCCCACTTTGGGCATCTCCCCTCCAGTACCAAGTTTCTGAACCGGTGGCCCCAGGAGGTGCCTTGCTTGGAAGGCTAGGAGTGGGTTAGTGGGCAGATGGGACAGGTTTCTCACCCAAACAAGTTATCCTATTAACAGCTTTATATAATGAGGAGCTGCTTAAGATTTCTTCAGAAAAAAGCCTTTACTACTGCTAAAAGAGGCTGGAAAACCTCTGGTCTATTCTATCCTGTGCTTTTCACGATGTTCCCAGCCCCCTGCCTCTAAGGCTGCTCCCCATGCCACTTCACAAAGGGGCAGCTTATCTTTTCATTGTTTTATGGACAAGACTTCCTGGTATGATGTCATTTGAAAAAAAAAAAGTTATGTGACTTAAAAAATTTGAAAACCCCTACAAAAACCACTGCCCTAATGATCTTATTTCTGGGGCAACTTCATGAAATTCCTATTTCTCATGCCTGGGAAATCCTGTCATTTACAGAAATTCCCTCGTCAGATTTTCAGGGACACCCCTGATCATATATTAAAGGGAGGGATCAGAGGTTCTCTCTCATGTCAGCCCTGCTCTCCCTCAACAGATCTTCCAGCTCCCCGAGGACCTGCCCTGGCCCCCCCTCACCTGTGTCCCCTTTTGGGGAAGCCCGCTCGGCACTGGCCCCAGTCGTGGTGGCAGCTCGGGGTTCGTGCTCTGGGAAAGGGGAGTGGAGGGATGAGTCAGGAGAGCTGGCACCAGGCATAAAAGGGGTCTAGAACCAAGCTGGGGCTGGGATAGGGAGAGAGCATGGCTTTGTAGAAACCTGGGTCCGTAAGGGGAGGGCAGGAGGATGGGCATGGTTTTGGGAAAGGGGAAGAAGGTATTTGGATCTGGGGATGTCTGGGTTTGTAAGGGGTGAGAGGCAGTAGTGGTGGTGTCTGAATTGGGAGCTCACCTTGGGCTGGAAGGCCCCCTGCAGGGAGCCAAAGGAGACAGCCGGCGGGAGACCCGGAGGTAGGCCGGGCACTGCGGGAGGGAAGGCCGTGTACGGCTGCGGAGAGAAGGGGGCTAGTCCAAGCTGGGGGTGGAGGTGCAGCCCACGTCTGGTCTGCCCATCAGTCCTTTGGCCTCCACCCTAAACCCCCCCAGGGAGCTCTCTGAGGCTCAAGGCTCTTGTTTTTGAAGCTGAAGACTGGATCCCAACAGTCAGGGCCACACGCGTCAATGGGCCACGTGCCCACACCACACACACACACACACACACACACACACTCTCACACACACACACACACACACACTCACTCACATTATGCCGGAAAAGGCCTTCCATCTTTCCTGGATATTTCTCAAACTAGGGAAGAGAAGGGAAGAGTAAGCTGCCAGCCAGGGACCCAGGGCTTCCCCCTGGAAGCCATACCCTCCCCCCAGGTCTCTGAGCCTTATCACCGGCCCAAGGAAGAGCTCACCATGTGGGGGCCATGGGGTGGCAGCAGGCCCGGGGGATAAGGGGTGAAGTGCTGGTGGGTGTGCTGGTGGGTGTGCTGGTGCTGGTGGTTGTGCTGGTGGAACTGGAAGGCCAGGGGCCGGGCTGAGCCCCCTGCCCCCACCACCTCGGGGCCACCCTGGGCATTCAGGTAGCGAGAGTTCAGGTCCTGGCCGATCAGGTCCTGCTCTGTGGGAGGGGAGGGGGAGAAGGCTTTAATATCTGTTGCCACCATGTCAGCCTCCTTGGGCCCAGGTGACTGGCCTTCCCTTCTGGCCTTGAGCCACTCCCTCCTCAAGCCCTGCTGTCTGCTAAGGTCCAGATGCCCCAAAGCCAACTGGGCCCAAGCCTGGGGCCATGGCCCCCCACCCCCCGGCCAGGACCCCAAACTCACCAGAAAGGGCGTTAGCAGCTGAGGCCCCAGGGTGCCCTGGCACCTGCAGCAGGGGTGGGGGTGGGGGCAGAGTGGGGCCAGGGGAGAACAAGGAGGGGTGGTGGGGTGGTGGGGGGGGCCGCAGCCCAGGGGGCGGGAAGCTGTGGGTGGACAAAGGCAGGGGCAGTGAGGGCGTCGGGGGCCGGTGGGTGAGCTGCGCGGACGAGGAGGAGGCAGATGAAGAGGAAGAGGACGAAGAGGATGATGAGGGGGGAGGCTGAGCCACGGGAGGGGCCGGGGCCTTGGGGGGCGGCCGTGAAGAGCTGGGGAGAGAAGTGGGGAGATGAGTGAGGGGTCGGGAGGTGCCAGCTCTGACAGGAGGGGGTCAGAAGCCTGGACAATACCTTGACCCTGGTTCTCCAACATGGAAGGTGGTAGAACCCGGCCGCCAGGACCCCCACCCCCACCCAGGGAAGCCATCCTCAGACTGAGGTACCTCCCACAGCCAACAACCCCCTTTCTCCCTCTCTAGGTCTCTTCCACACAGCTGCCTCTGACATCTCTGGCCACATGACTTTCCCTTTTCTGACTCAACAACAGCACAAAACATATCACTCACTTTGACGCTTAATTACTTCAGGCCACCTGGGTTCCCATCCTAAGACAGTGGAAGCAGCCCCACACTGGCCTGGCCTAAGAGTCAGAAGACCTGAATTCTAGGCCCATCTTGCCATTAACACCCTGGGTGACCTTGAGCAAGTCACTGCCCCTCTCTGAGCCTTAGTTTTCTCAATAATAAGAAAAAGAATGATAATGATGATGACAATAGTAAGAGACAGCATTGATCATAATATCATCAGTAACTCTTACCCTTTAGCAAGCACTTACTGTAGGCCAAGTGCTGTCACCTGCTTTATATGCTAATCCAACTCTCCAACATTTCACACCACCTTCCCAATTGCTGCGCATCCACGTAACCACCTGTACCATTTACTCCTTTCTTTAACTGAACTCAGTTTCTTTTTTATTTAGCCTCACCCAAGCAATAACATGTGAAATCAATGGTCTGAGGTACTAGTCATGTTTTTCTAAAGCACGTAAAAGCTGAGAAAAATTTACTCACATAACATCTGAAATTATCTCACATACCGCTAATGATGAGCACACACACTTTGGGAAACACTGCATTAACTCATAATTAATCCTCACAACAGCTTTAGAATGAAGGTACTATTATTATTTCATTTTACAGAAAGAGGAAATTGAGGCTCAGAGAGGTTAAGTGGCTTGTCAAAAATCACACAGCCAGTAAGTGGCAGAGCAAGAATTTGAATCCAGGTCTGACTGACACCAAAGCCAGCACTCTTAATCATCATGTCAGCATTTCCCAAAGTATGTTCCGAAGAACACTATCCCTAGCAAATGTGCCTTGCAAAAAGGTCTCACCAGCATATAAAACTGGGAAAAGGTAAAAACTGGATTCCCCTGCATGTGAAAGAATAAAGAGTTCTGATAAACCCTGGAGTAATCACTTCAAATTTGTTTCACCCCGTGTCTCTCAAACTTTTCAGCCTCAGAATCCTTTTTCGAGTCACATCCCACAGGTACCATCCCACGTCCCAGCCACAGAATGCAGGGGTTAGCGCCAAAGTGACCAGGCCCTTCCAGACCAGACCAAACCCCTGGCCCACTCACCTGCCAGTGCTGAGGTCCAGGCTGCTGCCATAGGGAGAAGTGCGGAGGCCGAAAGGCGAGACCCGAAGCTGCAGCTGGGGCTGGGGTGGGGGCGGCAGACTGGGGGCAGCCGGCAGGGGTGCAGGGGGTGAGACAGGAGGCCGAGGGGCCGGTGGAGGCGGTAGTTCCTTCGGGGGGAAAGGCACTAGCAGCGGGTCGGGCCCTGGGGGCTGTTCCTGGCTCCGCTCCAGGCCCGACACTTTAGGGACTACAGAGAGTTTTGCTTCACAGTTCCCATTGAAGGCGCCGTGGGGGCCCGAGGCTGTGAGGGCAGGATGGCAGAAACATTGAGTGGAGACCCACGCTCACCCAATTTCCCTCCCTTGTCTCCAGCCCCACCCCTCGGGACCAACCTTTGCTGGTTGAGACAGTAAAGGATGGGTCGAGGTCATCATCGGAGACCTGGAGAAGAAGGTAGGAACAGGATCAGGTTCTGGTCAGGCCGGGCCCTCACCCAGGAAGGCCAACAGCCTCTGGAGCCTACTAGGAACTGGCAGCAGTGGTAAGTCTATTCCATCAGCTTAGCTGAAAACCGTCAAAGACTGTGGGCCCTCCAGAGTCCATGCTTGAGGAAAAGGGTGGAGCAGCTGAGCCTGAGAATCTGATAGGCCAGGAGGACTGAACTGAGGCAGCGCTGAAGCAGCAAATAAGCAGGCAAATCAAAGCCAAAATATCAGACATCACTAACTGCTGGCCCACAAGCCTCCCTGGCTTACAAATTTGTTTGGTCCACAAGTACTAGCAACAAATTTTAAACTAAATGCTGATATTTAGAAATCCAGAGATTCCTCAAACAAACTCAGACTTGCAGGTTCTCTGGAGAAGGAGCCGCTATTCTCGCATGGCAACAACTAGCTGGAACTGGATACTGGCCACCCCTTAGATGGACAACTCTCCAGTTCACCACAGTCCCCGTCCAGCCAACTTTTTAGACTAAAACAAGACACACATCAGGGAGTGCAAATTCAGTTAGTTACAAGGGTAGAACGTCAACTGCCAGATCACATTATTTCAAAACAAGCAAATCGGCTTAATAATGAACTGAAATACACCTTTATAGGATGTTCTTACACTGACTACAACGGTTTAGTGTGCTCACTGCCATGACCCCTGGTCTGTTCAGACTCTGATCTTTAAGAGCAGACTAATGGCCAGCAGGAAGGACCAGCTCGGTTCTACAGCCACCCCGGATTTCTGTGGAGAACCACTGGTATCTTCCAAGGCTTTGGAAAGGATGGCACACCAAGGCAGGGGCCTTCCATTCTTTGGTCAACTGGCTCTAATCACCAAAGAAAAGAAGTCATTTACCCTCTCAATCTCCACCTTCCTCCCCCAAATCTAATCCTGGCTCAACCTAACCCATGTTCCCCACTCAAGGGGAGGCTCTGCCTGTTGCCCATAGGAAATTTTTAAGCTGCAATTCATTATACAAGCTGTAACACTACCCACCCAGTTCTAGCCCCACTCACCCTCTCGTCCAGATCACTTTCCGCATCACACTGGGGAGAAGGAAAGACAGAGGTGTCACAAAAGGGAAGAAGAGTAGGGCCCAAGGTCAAGAGGGGACTTTCAGAAAGGGAGTGAGAGGGGAGGGGCCAGTACAGGTGGAGAACACTTACTATGTATCCAGCTTCCAGAGAATGACGGGAGGAGGCCTGAGAAAGACCAGAGTCCAGAGGTAAGGGAGGCTGACTGGCAAGGCCTTTGGATAAAGTCTAAACTCCCCACAAGGCACTCAAGGCTCCTCATGACCTACTCTCAATCTGTTTCTAGCTGCTTCTCCTGCTACTGCCCACCCGTTCCCAATGCTCTGGTCATTTTCCAGATATACCAGATTCTCACATCTCTCTGCTTTTGCCCAAAACAACTTTGCCCGGTTTCTCCTCTTAACAAACATGACTATCCTTCAAGGCCTGACTAAGGCATCCTAGGGGGCTTTCCCTAACCACAACCCTCCTCCCATCCCCCAGGCAGAATGAGTGGCTTCCTCATGTGGGTTTCTGCAGCATCTCTCCCAGACCTCTGCCTTCTGTAGCTTCTCGGGTTTTGGTGTAGGTATTTGCTCATAGATTGTTTCTTTCCTGCTAGACTGCCACTGCCTCGAGGAGGACGGCAGAGACCATATCTAATTCGTTTGTGATTCAACTAAGTCTCTTTGGTATATCTCTGAATTATCAACATAGCTTGAGTAGACTAAGTATCAGCCAAAAGCAGGCAAGTCTAACTGCAGATATGTCTTTGTCAGACCTGAAAGAGGGAGTGCGAACTCAAATTTGCTCTGTCTTCCTCTTTGCCCTTAGAGTCTGGGATCACTTTTTATGAAGAGTAGCAACATTGTTGATGGAAAATGGGTCTATATGAAGACCATTTTGCCCAGATTTTTAAAGGACACAGACCTGGAACAAGCTCACCTCTTTCCTTCTCCGCTTGTTGGGCCACTTCCGGGCCCGATCCCCAGAGGGCCGGCCAGGCTCCCGATCAGAGCTATCTCCAGGCTCCCCAGTGGCCCCACTGGAGCCCCCCCTTTTCCGCTTCCCAGAATGCTTCAGCCGGTGTTCCAGCCGCTCTGGGGGCTGAAGAGATGCATCCTTCTGTGGAGGAGGAGATGGGACTAAAGTAGGTGGAGAAAGGAAAGCTCCCGACCTCTCTAGGGGTGACCAGGCTACCAAAGTGGCTCTCAGGCCCGGTAACCTGGTTGGTCCCTGGAGACTAGCTCTACGTCCTCCCACCCCAGGGTGGGGCAGACGCCCGGCCAGAGGAGCCGGTTGCTCTGGTTTGGGGTGCCAGCATTCCCCCCTCAACTCCACCCACTCCAAGCACCCCGTACCCTTCTCACTGCCCTCCTCTGAAGCCCCCAAAGGTCCCCACCCCCATCAGGCCCCACCTGCAAGGCCTCGAGGCTGGCGAAACTTGCGATGGCGAAGCCATCGATCAAGTCCTCCTCCTCTTCTTCCTCCTCCTCAGGCTCCTCCTCGGCCTCCCCGTCGTCTGCGCCCCCCTCCTCTTCCTCCTCCTCCTCCTCCCCGCGGCTGCCCGAGCCGGCAGGCCGCTTCCGAGCTCGGGGTCGCGGGGGCCGAGGCCTAGGACGTGGCCGCCGCCGTCTCGGGCCTCCGGGCCGCTCTCCCGACGAAGCTGACGACCAGGGCCGGGTGGGCGGCGGCGGCGACGACGAGGACGAAGAGCCGCGCGGGGCGGCTAACAAGGCCCGGGGCGCGTCGCCGCCGGGACCTCGGCGGCGCCGCTGCTCCCGGTCTCGGTCTCGGCGCGAGCAGCGCCGCCGCCGTCGCTCCCCCTCAGCGGCCCAGCCCGGGCCCGGAGCCGCGGCCGCTGCCGTCTCCATGGCGACCGCCCTCAGCGCCGCATCCGGAGGCGGCGGGGCCCGAAGCGGCCTGTCCACAGGCCCGGAGTCACAGGCGCGGCGCTGGCGGCTGCACAGGGACGAGAGGGCCACGGCTTCCCTTTTAAAGCAGGATCTGATGGCCCCGAGCTTGCCCCAAGGCCAAGGCCCGGGAAGCCGGCGCCGCCCCCGGGGCGACAAGCCCGAGGGCCCCCCCTGTGGGGCCGGCGGGGCCGAGACGGCGAAAACGGGGCGGCCGTCCCTTTAAGGTGAGGCCTTAAGTTGCCCAGTTCTTGGCCCCTTTAAGAAGACCTGATGGTGTCCGGCCGGCCTAGTGCGGTGGCCGCCCCCTGCCAGGGGTCGAGACAAGTCTCCCGAGGAAGAGGAAGGGCCACCCCTTTAAAAGCGGCCGAAAGCTCGCCCCGAAACGCAGACCTCCCCTTTAAAAGTGTCTCAAGTCCTCCGGCTAAAAGAGGCCACCCCTTTAAGGAGTCCAGGGTCCTCCAAAGAGCAGGCTGCCCCTTTAAGGGCTCGGGAGTTAGTTTCTAGTCCGCCACAAGTGGCCACTTTCCCTTTAAGCTGAATTTAAACGACTTCTTGCGCGGGGGAGAAGAGGTGAGAATCCCCACTCGCTCCAATTCTCCCAACAGCACAGTTCTCAATTTGTCAGCTTCTGTTCGGCGGCTTCCCCTTTAAGGCTGGCGTTGTAGTCTGCCGAGTTCAGTGGCCACCCCTTTAAGGAGATTTAAAGGGGCCTCCTCCAGGCCCAACTCTTCCAGCCTCCGCCTCCGGTCGCCATGAAAGGCGCGGGGGGGGGCGGGGCCGCGGGGGCCAGCCCTCCAAAGCCCCGGATGTGAGGCAACGGTGACGGGTAGAGCTTCTCTGTCTGCCGACATAAAAGTCTCTTCCTCCTTTCCTCCGTCTCTGTCTGACTTGCACCTTAAAGGATCCGGAACGGCCGTTGGGCAGCGGGGAAGCACCAGCGCACGCTTCTGTTGTCTCCTTTGGAGTCTGGGGCCTCCTCTCCGCCAGGACTTCCCTGCCCCTCCTCCCTCTTCCTTCTCAGCCTACGCCTCCTTCCTCTCTTTGCCTCTTCCCACCTCCCGCCCCCTTCCCCCCTCACCCATCCACAGGCTTAGTCGTTGATAGGCTGAGAAGTGTACGTCAAGACGAAGGGCGGAGTCAAGCTCGAGGGCGTGGGCAATATGTAACCGCCCTCAAAGCTTGGATTGGGTACACGTCAGGTTGGCTCCGCCCTTCATGAAGTCTTGTGACTCAACTGGTTAGAAGTAGGAGCTTGGGGCGGTCCCCAGATGGCCCCGCCTCTTCCTGCTCTTCGTTCATTGGCCCACCTTCTGACGGCGTCAAGGCGAGGAGTGGCGGTGTGGTGCGCGAGTCCCGGGGTGGGGGGGGGCCGTTGGCCGCTGGGCGGCGCGCGGCCGCGGAAGGTGCCAGTCGACAGCCAGTTACGTTTTCTCCCTTTCCGTCGCTTGGCTTAGCCCACAGGCTGCCTGGCTTCTCGCGCACGCGCGTGGTGATATCACCATCCGGCTGGCAGCTCAGCAGGATTCCCCGCAGCGCAGGGTGGCGCGAGCACGCGGCGTGCTTTGCGAGCGCCAGAAGCCCGGAGAGGAAACTGCGTTCCGTTATCGCTCGTTCAGTAGGAGAGTGCTGACCTGTGGTCCCTGCGTGCTAACGAGAAAAACACCTTGCACTGTGTGCCCG
This sequence comes from Tapirus indicus, assembly GCA_031878705.1. Taxonomy (NCBI): domain Eukaryota; kingdom Metazoa; phylum Chordata; class Mammalia; order Perissodactyla; family Tapiridae; genus Tapirus; species Tapirus indicus. The sequence continues at coordinate 121,110,995 of CM062922.1, read as the reverse complement.
GCACTTTCTCACATATTAACTTGTTTGGCAATAAGAATCCTTTTAGGAAGGTACTATTAGCCCTATTTTACAGAGGGGGAGGGGAATTGATGCTCGAACATTTAGTTTCCTAACCAGGATGTGGACTCAAGAAGCCTAGCTCCAGAGGCTGTGCTCTTGGCCACTGCCCTATTCTGCCTCTATGTTATGAAGGATGTAGTGTGCCACTTCTGGTCTCTGGTTGCCTGGGCTACCCTTTTTTTTTTTTTTTTTTTGGTGAGGAAGATTGGCCCTGAGCTAACATCTTGCCAATCCTCTTTTTGCTTGAGGAAGATTGTCCCAAGAGCTAACATCTGTGCCAATCTTCCTCTATTTTGTATGTGGGACGCCACCACAGCATGGCTTGATGAGCAGTGTGTAGGTCCGCGCCCTGGATCCAAACCCACAAACACTGGGCTGCTGAAGAAGAGAGTGCAAACCTAACCACTATGCCACCCTGCCGGCTCCCTGTGTTGCCCTTTTAATGTGGACATTGTACTGACACCATCAACTTGCTTTCTTATGGATAAAATGGGTATAATTCTTTCTCACAGGGCTCTGTGCAGGTTAAATACCTGTGACGGGTTGTTGTAGGTGTTACAGCTGATTACTCTTAGCTGTTGAATTCAGCAGCAGGTCCTGGCCTGCATGTTAGGAGGAATTCAGGGCCATCTTGATCAAGGCCTTAGTCCCCTCTGGGACTTTCAGGCACCTCCTCGATCTAAGTGAATTGGGAGAACCCTAACCAGGGTCCACAGTCATAGTATCTTCTGGAGCAGATTCAGAAGTATCCCTCCACACAGGAACATTCTCAAGAGAGTATCTCCAGTGACCGTTCCCCCACCCACTCCCTGTATCCAACCCTCATTCCTGGCACCCCTCAGTGGCATCTTTCCCATCTCCCAGTCTTTAGGAGCCAAAGTAGAAAAATCAGCCATTACTGCCAATCAGTCTCAAACTCAGCTAAAGACATATAAAAGAATCAGAAACATATCGAAAACTTTACTAGAAATATAGAGAAAAAATATAACTGCCTCAGAGGCTTCCCCTCCCTCCAGGATGGATGAACAAAGAGATGGAGCTCCTAAGTCCGATGGGGCCGCTCTCTATCCACTTCCTCCTCCTCCAGGAGCAAAGCATCCAGCTCCTCCAGCCGCTGCTGCAGCAGAGGTCCCACATCTGGGCTGGGGGCCAGACTGGGAGTAAGGGTCCTGCCAGCTGCAGCCCGGACCCCGCGAGATGGCCGCCGGGATCGAGGAAGGCTGCTGTCCCGAAATTCTACAGCCCGCCGGAGCTTCCTCGAGCTGGTGAAAATCAGAGTCCCGTTGCGCTCTCGGGGTTCCTCGAAGATGGTCTCAAAGGTCCTGGACCAGGCAGGGAGGGGTGCTGGTTACCAGCATGCCCCCTGGTTCCAGCCTTCCCTCTAGCACCCCCAAGCCTTCAAAATTTCTCACCTCCTGGTTGTAGGTGACTGGTAATTCTTGTTGGTGTAAATTTCTTCCAAGCTGAACTCCTTCTTGTTCAACCTGCAAGCAAAGAGCAAACCCCACTGAGAAACCTGGGGCTAGTGGGGCCTGGAGAAGGGATAAGCAAGGCCTGGTGTGTATTTCAGTTTCTGGGACATGCCAGGGGCCAGGAGTGCTGCCCAAGGCAGACAGATAATTCTAAGCATAAACCATGTCCCGACTAAATTGACTCCTCCAAGCTGGATTATGCTCCCTGAGAGGAGACAAAGCGACACTTCAGGGGATCTTAGCCCACACCTGTCTGGCCAAGGCAGCTCCATGCACAATGAGCCTCTCACCTGATTGGTCGAGGCAGGCCCATTGGGGTAAGGTTTAGTTGAGAACGGGCTGGTGTCCTGCGTATTCTGAATCGAGAAACCTTTCCCATGGTCTGCAAAAGTGGGCCAGAGGGTAAGAGTGCAGCAGGGACTCAGGCTCCCACTTGTCTCCTCCCCCTCATCTGTACTCCTACCTTGGTCTCGGGGTCTGAAAGCACCTGGTCCTCTGAGGCCCTTGGCTCCTTCCCCTTGGTTGAGCCCAACCTGCAGAGAAGGTCAAGGCTCAGGGACAAACAACATTCACAGCAATGTCCCCATCTCTTGACCACTGGATACTAGGGAAGGAGGCTGGGCCCAGACTATAGCCAGAGCTTTATGGAGGGTTTATCGAGAGCACTACCTGGGTTCAGCAGGTTCAGAGAAGGAGGAAGTGGATGCGGTAGACGAGCAAGATGTGACGAGGGGAGGAGAGCCTCCCACTCCTCCAAGAGGGAAGACCTCTTTCCGGAGACAGGGCCGAGGGGGTGGCGGGGCTCGGGCCATCTCTCCACCACCCACAGTGTGCCGCCGGGGCCGGAGCCGGCTTGGGTGGGATGGAACAGGGGGCCAGCTGCAGGTATCTGGGCCAGGGGGCCCCAGATCAGGGCAGGAGTGGCTTCGGCCCAAAGAGGGCTTCGGGAGAGGTGCTGAGGGATTGTGGTCTTGGGCCCGCCATTGGCGGATAGGGGGGCGGGGACTGACAGACGTAGTGCCCTCAGAAGCCCTGGACTGCTCGGCCTCTGAGATGGCAATCTTCAGCTCCAACTTCATGGGGGGTGATGGGGGTGGGGGCCGTGGGGCTTTGTTGGGCGTGAGGAAGATGTCAGCAAAGCTCTCCAGCTTGGAGCGGACGGAATGGAAGAGGGGAGCCAAGCCCCAGGGACTGAGGCGGGGACGTAAAAGGCTGGACGGCGGTGGGGTCGATGGGGGCTCCAGAACAGGATCTGGGGCTGAGGAAAGGAGAGGGTCAGGTGGGCATTCCTCAGCGGCAGGTGTCTAAGCCCCACTTCAGTAGCCTCAGTCCCTCCCCCAAACACTAAACTTTGCCCACCGAGAAATAGGCCCACCGCTAAAAAACTAAGCCCTAAATTTAGAAGTTGAACTTCAAGGCTCTGAAGTCTAAACCTCATCTTCTGCCCTAGGAGGGGGTTAAGCCCCATCCCCACCTCTGCACCTGACACTTCTAAGCTCAGCTAAGATTTTCCAGAGCCCCAAGTCTCATCCCTCAATCTGAATCCTTACCTGATGGTGGGCTCTCTGCAGGGTCTGCAGGCAAGGAGGATGGCCGTAATGGGGCTTCCAGATCCCTGGGCAGAGGCACTGGCTGGTGAACCATCGTCATGGGCTCAGCTCTGGAGTAAAGGGGCAAGGTAAAGGCTAGGGGAGCTTCTAGGTCCAGGTCCCACCTAAGCCAGCAACTCCCCTGTCCCTTAAGGGTTCTGAAGGTGCTACAAGGAAGGATTGGACAAGTAAATTCTGATGCTAGCTAGCTCTGGCTGCCTGGATAATAGTTGTCACCTGTATCTTGATAATCCCTTCCCCAGCCCTCTCACCTTCTCGCTGGGACAATAAAGTTGGGAGTCTCATCGGTGAAGCCCTGGATATAAACACAGAATGTTTGTGAGGAGGCAGGAAAGCCCCTTTTGGCCTCCTTAGCTCCCCACATCCCAACTCTCTATCTCCAGATGTCTGCCTAGGTTCACACCAAAGACTTTTCCATATAGCTCTTTGCTCAGTGTTTTCACCTAAAACGCTGTCCTCCTTGCTCTGAGCAAAATCCACCCCCAGACTCAGCCCTTCTAACCCTGTCTTCTGTCTCCACTGGAGTGCCTGTCCCTCACTGAACCCTGATCCTTACCCAAAGTTCCCATACCTCAGCTGGGGGTCTGGGGCTGGCAATGTCTTCTAGCACCACCACCAGAGTAGGCTGGGGGGCCCGGTCCACCTTTTGTGAAGGGCCCTCCTCTGGGCCAGAGGTTGTCCTTGATCGCCACCTCAGGGTGGAAGGGGGCTGGTAGATGCGGCTCAAGGGCTCTCGGCATAAGTGCAGTGGGTCGGGAGGCCTAGAGAGGGAACAGGAAGATCAGAGGGGCTCAGCTGTGTCCCCCGTTTACCTCCAATCCCGCCATGCTCACCTGGCCTGTGAGGACCACATGGCCTGTCGGGGTGGCGAGGCAGGTGGCTGGGTGCGGACAGAATCTCGAAGGTTGCTGCGGTGCTGTGGGGTGGAGGGCTCCTCTTGGGGAACCAGGGGGACCTAGGAGAAGAGAGGGTATCAAGAGCAAGGTGATGGAATGAGGTTGGACTGGACAGGGCCTCCCTGTGCCTAACAGTGCCCTATGCCACCATGTGGCTAGAATTCACCCCAGATCCCCAAAGAAGAGGTAAGTTGAACTGAATTAGGGGCCAGATAGTACAGTGCCCTGAGCTGCAGGTGTGGGACCTGAGTAATCTCACCCAGGCTGTTTGGAGCAATGAAAAGGAGAGGCGTGACCTTGGGTGAGTAACTGCCCTATGTGAGGCCTCAGTTTTTCTCCTCTGTGCAGTGGAGCCAAAGACCTCAGCCTGCTTCCCAAAGATTGCCTAGAAGTTAGGCTGGGAAGAAAGCAGAAGGATTTCTTAGAGTTGTAGGGATGTGTTTCCAGCCCAAGAGGGTTGGTGGGGTATAGGCACTGGAGACCCTGCCCAATTCTAGGTGGGAGTAAGTGAGCGCCAAGCAGAACTCCAGTATTCAGGAGACTACCTGAGCAATGGATGTGAGCATGAGGTGTCTGGACCTCAGTTATCCTCACTAGTGATCTGGTATGATTTTGGTGAGGAGGAGACCTGGGGGAGAAGAGGGCTTCTCAGTTCAGGGGGCTCACCATGTGGGCAGCCATAACATCTTCTAGCACCACAGCCAAGACTCGCCGAGAAGCCTTTTCCAAGGGTGAAGGGGCCCCCAGAGGCTGCAGCCTCGGCCGTTTTGAGCTCCTGGCTCCCCATAATGCTCGAGCCAGGGGCTGGCGGCACAGACGCGGCCGGCCAGGCGGGCTGGAGGATGAGAGAAGCAGAGGACGGTCGCCTGAGCCTGTCGTTGGCTTTGTGAGTTCCCCGGTACAGCCGCCAGGCTCCCCGTTTCCCCGGCTCAAGACAGGCGGGCGGGGTGCGCTCTCACCTGGAGTCCCCCGGCAAGTCCATGGGGGAAGCGGCGGCTCCGGGGAGTCCCTGGGGGATCCCAGGCTGCAGCCTGGGGTAGGGGGGGAGCGGGGGAGCGGGGAGTGAGGGCCAGCCCCTCCCCTGGGGCTCCGCCCTTCATGGTCCGCCCGCGGCTCCCGGTAGCCCACGGGCCGGAGCCGTGGGGCGCGGAAGGGCGCCCCCGGCTGGCCGCCTGGAGCGGGTGTCTTCCCGCTGCCTCAGCCGCGGCCGCGGCCGCGATCAGCGGATCACTCGCGCCCTGCCTGACACTTGCCGCGAGAACCTGGATTGCAGCGGCTCCAGTTCTCTCAAGGCCCGAGCCTCCTGGGGCCTTTGTCCCTGCAGATTCCACCCTGAGATCCCCCGGGATCAGCTGGGATCCCGGTCCTGGAAGGCTGTTTCCTGCGATTCCTCTGCGATCCTCATCCACTCCCAGCGAGTGGCGAGGACTCCGAAGCAATACTCCCACACACCGACGGTCCTCCCCCCGTCCCCACCAGATCCCCTAGACAGGATCCCCGCGGAAAGAATCCTACAGCGCGGTTCCTCCAATCAGACGCCGCGCGAGGATCCACATCTCCCTTTGAGCTTCGGCTCCGCAAAGCTCCACTCAGACAGGGGCGGCCCGAGCGTGAGCATCACGAACTCAGTCCGGATCCCCGGGGATCCACTGTCAAGCAGATACCCCCTTCACTCCAATCCCGGGAGGTCCCGCCCACAGACCCCCCTCCCTCCGCCCTCCCCCCGGATCTCCGCCCAGCGCTCTCCCCAGCCCGGGACCAGAGGGTTCAAATGTTTCCTTCCCTCCCTCCTCCCGCCCTCTCTCCAGCTGCTCGGTGCCCTCCCCCGCGCGCCGCTCACCGCCGCCTCCCGCGGATCCCGGGTCTTCGGCGGCTCCTACCTCCAGCTCCTTTAAAACCAGCCTTACCCAGCACTGCCCAACCGCCGAGGGCCTTCTTCTCCGAGCCCTCGGGCACCGCCCAATCGCCGGTCCCCGTCTTCCGGGGTGGTGAGAAACTAAGTGAAGCCGCCTGGCAGCCATCATCCCTAGGGGCAAGAAGCCAAATTGAACAGCGCCGCCATCATAGTTGAGGGCAGATCGCGTTGTCCTCGATGGACCGAAGTGGACCGGATGGCGTCATCCTCTGAAGGCCCGTCAGTGGCCGAAGACTATAGCAAGTTTCTTGAGATTGGGGCAACTGTAGTGAAGCTAGAGTGCAGCCACATTTTTTAAGGGCATCTTCCGGTTCTTTCGTTCTTAGGCCAATAAACGTCAACTGAGTGCTAACGATATGTGAAATTCCCAATTTCCTAGAGAGGCCGCATTGAGGCCGGTTCCGGCACCATCCTGAGTTCCTTAACCGGGTTCTCACGTCGCAGGGAAGAGTTTGGGAGGGGGAGGGGGAGGCGGGGGCCAGAGACCGGGGCTGGTGCCGCCTCCGGCTCCGTTGCTCGCGCGGTGTCCTGGAAAGAATGAACTGAGCCAAAGTGGGAAGAAGGCGGGGGACGTTGAGCTTCACTTCACTCGAGTGTTGTGTACATCTTCCTGAAGGAGTGGGGGTTTCTGCGGCCCGCGCAGAGGACTCAATACAGGGACGTCGTTGCAGGAGACCAGTAACCACCTTGGCCTACTCGGTGGGGTCCGGCCGCTTTCCTCTCTGTTCCAGGCTCCCACGAGCCCTCTTTCAAGAGGGACCTGACTGATGTGTCGTGTAAATAGTCCTTTTACTATTACTATTACTATTAAGTAGTAAAAAGTAGTAAGGGATCAGGGATGGAATCCCGCTGTTTGGAGAGGCTGCATCATGGAACCTTACCAGGAATCGGGCTCTGGGTGGGGAGGAAGTGGGAGTGTATCGGCTTCTTGCACCTTGAAGGCGCCCTCACCGCCTAACCAAAGGCTGTGCCTCCACTAGTTCTCTTTCCCCCAGGATTCCCGGGTCCAAACCAGTACTTATTTTCTTGATAGAACAAGAGAGCCTGAAGCCTGGAATCCTGGGTCTGAGATGAAGGTGCAGGGGTAATCTACCCTGCCCAGCATAATTCTCTCGTGCGGGATTGAATGATAAAAGTGATGACACGGAAAGAGCAGAATCGGTAATAGCTGGGGTGGAAAGTGAAGAGTCCCCAACTCTGTAACCAAGGACTCATCCAAATAGCTTCCCAGGACTACAGCGACTCTGTTTGTAACATGAGGCCTGCTGGGTCCTCTGGAAATCCATGAGATTTCTGGTGGGAATAGGCAGCAGTTCTTCCAGCTAGAGGTGTTCTCTCCCCCTGGATCAGGGCTGGCTGCCTGAGATGTTCCTTGGAGGGGGGAGGGATATGGTGATGTTTCCAGCTGTGAGTACTTGGAGATCCTTCTCAACCTTGATGAGTTGGGAGGTTCTCTGTAGCTTCTCACTTTCCTGCTTAAACACACAGGTGTCTCCCAGGCCCCAAGGTAGGAAAAGCCTAAAAGGGCAGAGTATACCTGATCTGAGTTTTGATTCTCTACGTCTCCTGAAGAAGTCAACACCAAGCACAACACCAAGCAACACCAAGCCTAAAGAAAGGGCCTGGGCCTGAGAATCTGGTAGGGAGGGCCCAGCCCCATGACGCTGACCTGGGGCGCTGCAGTTCATCAAATTGAAATCTAAGGTGGACTGTGGTGTCTTGGCCCTCAGCCCAGGCCAGCAATGGTAAGCCCTCATAGCCTCATGGTCTCACCTCTGCCCTCTTTGTAACTACCATGTCAACAACTCCTACACTCTAGGGCATGGCCAGTGTGTGCTGAGCCAGTGGCAAGAGGCCCCATGCAGCCTCCAGTGGAGCAGGTGATGTGGCTGGGGATTGGCACATCAGTGTATCATTCTTCAGAAACTCTAGCCCCCTTTATACTCAGGGTCTCCCATCTGCTTAACTATTCCTGGCCTCAAGGGTCTCATTTGTAAAATGGGAAAAATAAACCCAGTCACACCTATCTCAAAATAGACTTTGAAGATCAAGATCGAGTGAGAAGACACATCTAAATGTGCCTGATAAATAAGTTAAGTCTCAGGCTACAGGTAAAAAGAGGATGATAAAAACTGCCTCTTCTTTCCTCAGAGTACCCTATCCCTTCTAGTCCTCAAGCCAGCTGCTCTGCTCAGTAACTTTCTCTGCAGAAGCCTCTAGCCCGAGATTCAGATCAGCCAGGGTGGGTTGGGTCGGGTTGTGGCTGCAGGGTGTTGAGATGGGTGGAATGGTCAGTTATAGCCCTTTGCCAAGAACCACCCCTGAGAAATTATGGGAAGCCTTGGGTTTGGGTTGCTATTCTGATGTGCATCAACCATTCGACAGAATTTCCATACCTCTTGTATGCTGTGCCCTGGGGATGGACAGGTGCCTGTCCCTAAGGATTTGGAGTTTATATACCTGTATACAAGATTGCTATTGGCTCTGCTGCTTCCCTCAGCTTCAGTCCTCTCCACCCTGAAGTACTTGGTCCAGCTAGGTGTTAGCACATTCCTTCTCAATTTAATTCCCTTGGTGAGGAGCTTTCAAGACCCACCTCTGGAGGCTCTCCCACTCTAGTCAGATACTTCGAGTTGCTAGAATTTTTATTTATCTGAGAAAGCTGGTCCTGCTCATGGTCTAACTCCTTCTCTTCCCTAGTCTAGAGAGCCATCTGCCATCAGTTCTAGCCTTGTCTCCTATTTTTTTTTCTTGGAGGGGAGGTGGGGATGATAGGCAGGTGTCAAGTTTGGAGAAACTGAATAGTAAAGTGATAGGGCTTATGGTGAGGATGTTAGGAGAAGGTTGGGAGGATTGGAGAGAGAGTCAAGAAGGGTGAAGGGAGCTGCCTATTAATATATGAAACAATGGTATGTCACTGTGCCAGTTATCAATTTTTTACCTCTCAGCTCTAAATTCATTCTATTTACCTGCTCTATGAAAATGAATCTGGACCCTTTAAGTATTTTTTTCTTTGCCTGCTGGCATCCTATTAAGTTTTGTCAGTAGACAGCTGGGGAGATGTTGCAGGAAGAAAGAGTGTTGTTTCCTGGTTCCAGTGAGCCTTGTTGGCAGGCTCCTGCAGTGCAAATGGGTTCCCCAGCTCCCAGCTTCTGCAGTACAGGCAGCTTCTTCAGTGCCAGGCTTCTGCAGTGCATGGTGGCCAGCAGCACCCAATGGCCAGCAGCTTCCTGTGGTACGCCCCTTCACAGTTTTGTAGTGGAGTGCCTTTGGTGAGACACCTACCCATGAACAGTTTTCCCTGGCACCCTAGAGGGAAGATTTCCAGTAAGTTCCACTAGAGTGGCACCCCAGAAACTTCTGTGCTCTCTCCAAAAAGTTCTGGATGTCATCCCAAGGGCGGCCCAAATAAAGATTCTTTCTTGGGTGCTATATCTCCGGCTGAGGGGTAGTGCCTGCTCCTTCTATCTGTTATTCCTGCATTCTTCAGAATTCTCTTTACTTCTTACTATCTATAGTGGGCAGGATTGTGTCCCCAAAAAAGATATGTTCAAGTCCTAACTCCCAGTTCCTGTGACTATGACCTTATTTGGAAATAGAGTCTTTGCAGATATAATCAATGAGGTCATACTGGTTTAGGATGGGCCCTAATCCAGTGATTGGTGTCCTTGTAAGAAGAAGGAATTTTTTTTTTTTTTTTTTGTGAGGAAGACCAGCCCTGAGCTAACATCCGTTGCTAATCCTCCTCTTTTTGCTGAGGAAGACTGGCCCTGGGCTAACATCTGTGCCCCTCTTCCTCTACATTATATGGGACGCCGTCACGGCGTGGCTGACAAGCAGTGCATCGGCGGGCACCCGGGATCCGAACATGCGAACCCCGGGCTGCCAAGCGCGGACTAAACCGCTGCGCCACCGGGTGGCCCCAAGAAGAAGGAAATTCGGACACAGACACATGGAAAGGAGAATGCCATGTGAAGACACAAACAGAGACACACAGGAAGACTGCCATGTGGCAACAGAGGCAGAGATTGGAGTGATGCATCTACAAAGAATGCCAGAGATTTCCAGCAACCACCAGAATCTAGGAAGAGGCAAGGAAGGATTCTACCCAGGGTCTCAGAGGGACCGTGGTCCTGCTGATGCCTTGATCTCAGATTTCTAGTTTCCAGAACTATGAGAGAATAGATTTGTGTTATCTTAAGCCACCCAGTTTGAGGTAATTTGTTATGGCAGCCCTACGAAACTATACACAATCCAATCCCTCATTTCTGTAATTCACTGTTATAGTTGATAATTTTTTATAATAAACATTTCCTTGTTCAAATTACTATGTGGTTTCTCTCTCCTGATTGGAGCCAGACTTATACCGTCACCAACAAAAATACTAGTGTTTTAGCATTAAATAAAGTGGAATATCTGAATTTTAAATGTCCCTACTGCAACTACTATGTAGATATTTCAGAAAGTAAGCCATTTTCGAGAGAGGTTTAAAGTCTACATTGCAGACATATTCCTTAAAGGCATTTTGAATGCTCGTATCACACCTGAGAGAAAAATAGAAAATGAGCACGGATGGTGCATGTGAGGACAGCCGGCTCAACTGAAGTGGAGGAAGTTGATCTGGACAGCTGCATGTTGTCTAAAGGCAATTCCTGGCATCCTGTGGTTTCAGGTGGAGGCCAGGTCTAGACAACACTCAGAAAACAAGTCCAGGTAGAGGTTTCTGAAAATGACTGTGCCTGATATTATAGGCAGGGAAGGTGGAGGGACAGTCATACTCAGGACTAGAGTGTCAATGCTGGGGCAGCAGGAAGGTTCATGACACACACACAAAACCGATTGACACTGCTATGACCTTTCCTCCAGAGAAAGAGGGCTAGATGTGGGACAGCAGGGGCCCTGGGTGGTCAAGAAGGCTCTAAATATGGGCTGAGGTGTCCATTTATTTGTTCAACACATTTGTTGAACTCCAACCACATGCCAAACACAAAAGATACTATGATGAAGAAGACAATGAGAACCCTTGTCCTCAAAGAGAGAGACAAGTAAATAGACCAGTGCATAGTGACGTAAATGCTAAACTCAGCTTATATACGGGTTCCCAAAAGAGTATATGAGCAGAGCTAGAGGAGCAGAAGACTTCTCAGGGAAAGTGATGAATCATCTGAGGGTTGAAGGAAAGGGGGTCAGGAAGGGAGACTGTGCAGGGGTCATCACACCTGTGCAGAGGTCCAGAGGGCAAAACTTGGGAGCTGCAAATAACTGGGTCATCAGCCTGTCAGAAGTAATGCACATCTTTTAGAATAAATATTTTGAAAGCTCCTTTTACTATGATGAAATAAATGAACAGAGACATAACCCATCTACACTCCTACATTTAAAAAAGCAACATAACCCTTACTATAATTTAAAGGACAAAGTCATTTATTAAAAAATATATATCCAATAGTATAATAAACATAACTTAGAATAAAAGTTACAAAGACAGGCAAAAATATGCATGAATTTTAGAAGCAAAAGAAGCCAGACACAAAAGAGAATATCTATACATTTGAACTCCACTTGTCTTACATTGAAAAAGAGGCAAAACTAATCCATAATGTCAGAAATTGGACTAGTGGTTACCCTCGGGAAGGGTAGTGACTGGAAGGTGCGTGCGGGGAGTCTAGGGTGCTAGAAATGTTTTGGTTTCTTGACCTGGGTATTGGTTATGTGGATGTGTTCACTTTGTGAATATTCATTGAGCTTACACTCAAGATTTGTGCACTTTTCTACACTATGTTATTCTCTAAAAATTGTTTTAATAATGTATATCTCAATATGTAAATACTTGGGTAGGGCTTTGCCAGAAGATTTAGTGAAGTGGTCATACTGAAGTGGTCATATGCTTGCACCTACACATAGGATTTCTATGAATATGGCAGCTACAAACTCAGACTTTTACAGAGGGGTTGTGTTGGTGATTCAGATTCAAGTGTAGCTATCTGTGTCATGATTTTACAATTCTTGGCAAAGTTCCAAACAAAACACAATACAATTTTACCTCAATTTATACGGGTGTCTATCTTTCTGGAACAGTCAGGATTAAAACTGTACTTTAAAGTTTGTATTCATATATAAAATGAATTCAGGTTCTGTACTCAGGTAATTCCAAACCTGTTTTCAGCTACATGCATATCCATGGGGCATTCTGAAAACATTGGAGGACAACAGAGTTTTTCATTGATCAGGACTGTCTGGTTCTGTATAAGACAACTGATATTCCTGGGTCTACTCATTAAATGCCAAAAGGTCCTCCATCACTGTGACCAAAAAAAACACTCCCACAAATTCACAAAACACTCTCTATGGGGTAGCACTGCCCCTGTTGAGAGCCACTGGTTTAGACCACAGATTTAGGGCATAAAGTTCAGGGATCCTCAAAGAAATGGGAGGTGAAAGGGTCATTCAGGACTCAGTGAAGGTCAGCTTAGTTGGAGGAAAAAAGTGGTGGGTAGAAAGTGGAGACTGCCAGGCATTGGTATGCTTGACTCCATAAAGATGTGTTAAATGAATAAGTGAGCAATTGAGTGAATGGATGCTGCAGGTAATAAGGAACTATTGATTTTTTATGTTTATTTTTTAATAGATAATACATTCACATGGTTTTCATTATTTAAAAATTATTTTTAAAATATTTAAAATTATTAAATTAAATTAAAATTAAAAATAATTTTCTATTCATTCCTGGCTGCCTATAGGAAATCATTCTTGTTAGGTTTTTATCTATCCTCCAGAGTTTCTTTGTGCCAATAAAAGCAAATATCCATATCTATTCTTCTTTGCCCTGGCTTGCTTATACTCAGGAGGTAGCACACTACACACACTGTTCTGCTTTTCACTCAATATATCTAGGAGCTCTTTCCTTAGCATTGCGTAGAGCACTTCTGCATTGTTTTCAACGGCTGCTGAGTTTTCCATTATGTGGGTATATCAATTTCTTTAATCACTCTCCTGTTGATGGGAATTTAAATTGTTTTCTATCTTTCAGTATTGTAAGCAATGCTTCGATGATAACCATTACATATGTGTCACTTAGCATGTGTTTTATTTATATTTATTTATTTATTTTTGGTGAGGAAGATTGTCCCTGAGCTAACATCTGTGTCAATCTTCTATTTTGTATGTGGGACTCTGCCACAACATGGCTAGATGAGCGGTGTGTAGGTCTGCACCTGGGATCTGAACCCGCAAACCCCGGGCCGCTGAATCGGAGTGTGCAAACTTAATCACTATGCCACCAGGCTAGCCCTAGCACATGTGTTTTGTAGTGAAGATTTTTGAAGAAGGACAAGACAAAATTAATATGATGATTTAGGAAGTTTTAGCAACTCCTGTGCAAGATGGATTTGGGAGTGGATATATATGAAAGGCAAGTTATTAAAATAGGCTAGATATAATAGGGAGGGACGTGTGGTGGTTTCACAAATATATCTATGGATTCTTTGAATCTTCTCCCCTCAGAGTTGGAGCCTAATTCCTTCCTTTTAAGTATGAGCTGGATCTAGTGTCTTGAATCTAATGAATAGAAGAAAGCAGAGGTGACAGTGTGACCTTAGGGACTAGGTCATAAAAAGACACTCTCTTTAGCTCTTTCTCTCTCTCAGATTACTTGCTCTGGAAGAAGCCAGCTGACATGTCATAAGTAGCTGTATGGAACCCTATGGAGAGACCCACATGGTAAGAAACTGAGGCCTCCTGCTAACAGCCGTGTGAGTGAGCTTGGAAGCAGATCCTTCAGGCCCCATCAAGCCTTCAAATGACTGCAGCCCTGGCCATCACCTTGACTACAACCTCAAGAGAAACCCTGAGCTACAACCACCTAGCTAAGCTTCTCCCAAATTCCTGAGCCACAAAAACTGTGAGATGATAAATATTTGTTCTTTAAGCCACTAAGTTTTGGGCAATGTATTATACACAGGAGGAATGATGGGAATGGAAAAGAAAGGAAGGGTTATAGAGTCATCTGGAAGAATCACTTATCTAGGCTTATTAGAAATGATCTGTTCTACCCCTTTGGAAGCTTCTTGAGGAGAAGATCTCTGCCTGTTTTTTTCCCACTGATTTATCTCAAGCTACTAGTACACAGCAGACTATTTGCACTGGCAGGGAAAAGCCATGAAAAAAGGGACTTATATAACAGGGCATTAGGTCTAATATGTCAGTAACAGGACTGAAATATAGTTGATAGTCAATTAAAATATCTAGAAAAACATAACAAGCTTGTGGCTCAACAACCATGTGAAACTATTTAGCAGCCAGTTAGATTTGTAGGCCTGGAGGAGGATTTCTCAACCTCAGCACTATTAATATTTTGGATAATTCTTGTGAGGAGCTGTCCTGTGCATTGTAGGATGTTTAGTGGAAGAATCCCTAGCCTCTACCCACTAGATGTCAGTAGCATGCACACATCTCCTCCCGGTCCCCACTCCCCCTCCCCGTCCCTCCCCCTTGTGATAACCAAAAAATGTCTCTAGACATTGCCATATGTCCCTGGGGCAGGGGGTGGGGCCGGGGACTAACCACCCACAGTTGGGAGTCACTGGCCTAGAGGATATAATGACAATTAAAACCAAGGGAAAGAGGTTGGATGCCTGAAGCTTGGGGAAATGTACTTTAAAAATGGGGAGGTAACAAAGCAGACAGAAAAAAGAGCCATACAACAAAACCAACAAAACAAAAAGGGATTCAGAAGCCAATGGAAGAAAGTGGCAGAGTGTTTTAATGAGGAGGTTGGCAGGACTTGGAAAGAACTGTTTTAGTAGAATAGTGGGACAAAAGCCTGGTTGTGCACACATAATGCATCCTAGGTGGGACAGGTGATGAAAATGCAGTCTGGTAGCCAGTAATAGGAAAGCAATCAAGCAAACATGGTAAAATAAGATCAAAGGCAGAGAGAAAGAATCAAAGGAGAGGGTGAGGATGTAGGGAAGATGAGAAATGAGGAGGCAACTGTGCACTTCACTGCATTCTCCAGCCCTCGGGAGTCTTGGAAAGGACAAGCATCAATCTTCCTCCTTCTCAAGAGGGAAGGGGGATGTTTGTTGAAGAAAGGAGGAAGGAGGGAGCGGAGATTTAACAAATTAAGTTGGAGAAAACCATGAAACAGGATCTGGGACCCATCCTTGGCCTCCTGAGACTAGTTTCAAGAGATTGGCTTACTAGGTTGGGATCCATAAGAATTTTCTCTGAATAGAACAGTATTATATAGAATGGAGACCATGCTATTCTTTTAGAACACAGTAGACCACAGAAGGTTCTGGAAAGGACCCTCCTTTGCATTTCTACTACTGTTACCTGAATTAAGACCCCCATTTACTCTCATGTGGGTGAACTAAGGCAAAAGCCTCTTCTCATCTCCAGGTTCTCCTCTTCCAAATCATAAAATCATATAACTCCCTTGCTCGATCACATTTAATATCTCCCTGCTGTCTACAGTGTAAGGACCAAAATGTTCGTTTAATTCTCAGGGAAAGAGAAGGAACTAACACTTATCAATGCCTACCATATGCTAAGTGTATTAGTTTCCTAGGGATGCCATAACAAAATACCACAAACTGGGTGGCTTAAAATAATAGAAATTTATTCTCTTACAGTTCTGGAAGCTAGAAGTCCAAAATCAAGGTGTCAGCAGGGCCATGTTCCCTCTGAGACCCTGAGTAGAACCTTTTTTGCCTCTTCCTTAGCTCCTGGTGGTAGCCAACAAACCTTGACATTCCTTGGTCTGCATCTGCATCCTTCTAATCTCTGTAGTCACATGGTATTCTCCCTTCTTATAAGGACACCAGACATATTAGATTAGGGCCCACCCTAATCAAGTGTGATCTCATCTTAACTCGATTATATCTACAAAGATCCTATTTCCAAATAAGGTCACATTCTGAGGTACTGGGGGTTAGGACTTGACTTTATCTTTTTGGGAGACACAATTCAACACAAAACAGTGCTATTTAATTTTCACAGCAACTTTGCAAGGTAGAGACTATGATTAAACTGAGGCTCAGAGATATAAGATGATTGACTAAATATCACAAAACTAAATATCAGAGTTAGGATTTCAGCTACCCAGTCTATCAAGCTGCAAATAGCATGTTCATTTTATGTAGCATGAAATCACCCAAGCAGTTGTTTGCGAAACTCTCCCTCAAATACTCTACACTAAAACCAAACTGATTTAATATTACCGTGGTAAAAATCCTATGCTTTCTCATCTTCTCCTAGGACATCATTATGTCTCCATTTGTCCAGATTTTATCATCCTTGAAGGCCCAGCTCAAATGGCACCTCCTCCCTGAAGCCTTCTTCAGTCTCTCCTTCTGATCTTCTAAGGCGTTTCTCACTGTTCGTTCTGCCCTGCAATTATCTGTGTTCCCTTCTAAAATGCTGCTCACCTCAAAAGATTGGATGGAGGATAAATTGGATGACAGATGGGGAAATTTTGTAAAATGTAGAGTGTCCCAAATTTTTAGTGTAGTTACAAAGAACTTTCACACTTTATTGAGACAGAGTTCACATGCCACCTATTTGAAGAGTACAATTCAAAGGCTTTTTGTGTATGTTAACATCACTACAATCTAATTTTAGAACATCTTCATCACCCCCAAATGAAACTTCATATCCAGTAACAATCACCTCTCATTCCCCCCTCTCCCTGGTCTTTCTTCTACAGATGTGTTTATTCTGGACATTTCACACAAATCTTCACACATTTTTGACTTCCACGAGGACTTTTCTTTGCAGGAATTTTTCACAATGATCTTTGGGGATCAACACTCCTATTTTACAGGAAAAAACAGACAGTTGTTGAGGATTTGTAAGTGCCAAACTAGCACACGGATTTCGGATTCCACCAGTACACAGTCTGGCCGATATCTTGAGCTCTCTGGCGGGAGGTTCGACCTCACCAGCGCAGCGAAGTCGAGCCGCGGCTGGGAGAGGCAACCCTGGACGCCGAGTTCCCCGGGGAGAGCCTCCGGGTTCTTCCCTGCACTCTGGCTGCTGCATTGCAAGTGGCGCAGCCACAGGCCCAGTCTCGGAGCCCTGCAGTCCCCTAAAGGAGTCTTCCCGCTTTGGCTTTTCCTCCCGGCACTCAGGTCACACGCCCCACGAGATCACTAACGGCTGGGCTGCCGGTTACTCCCACGCGAGTGCATTCAAACTTCCCCTCCCTCGG
Organism: Tapirus indicus; assembly: GCA_031878705.1. NCBI lineage: Eukaryota > Metazoa > Chordata > Mammalia > Perissodactyla > Tapiridae > Tapirus > Tapirus indicus. The sequence continues at coordinate 121,093,830 of CM062922.1, read as the reverse complement.
TGGCCCAATCACCGCGCACCTCTTTAGGCGTTGGACTGGAAACGTCCTATCAACCCGCGCGATCGTACAGACCCACACGGAGCTCCGGTGAGTGCCAGTGCGGAGTGCCCTCGTAGTCCCGGGCAGCGAAAACCTTGGAGCCCGAACCGTGCCTTGTTTAGTAAGGCTAATTTGACCTAGCGAGGAGAGGATATCACACTGCTTTGGGAGAAAAAGAGGTGAAGCCGGTGTCGCCAGGTTTTCCAAGGGACTTTCTCAGGATCCGGATCCAAAATGAGAGATGCTCCAGGGCCTCCGAGTGAGGAGGACCTGGGCGGGAAGGAGAGGTTCCAGACCACTGCCCGAGGCGGATGTGGGTCTAATAGAGAGTCGGGAGAGGTCCTAGCCATGACTTTTTTAAAAAGCTGCCATCATATTTTTAAAATGAAAAAATAAACACTAAACCAAAACAGTGGTATATATTAAATGCATTTAGCAAACTGATGCTTTTAACACAAAGATACATTGCAATATAATTGTGCTATTTGCAAAATAATTATAAGAGAAAAATAATACATAAGGTCAAGGTAAGTTAAGGTCCCATAATGGTCTTTAGGTCCAGACTACTTGTTTGAGAATAAAAATCAAAAGTTTAAATTTGAGTTTCCTGAAAGTGAGGCCTGAGACCAAAGACTGGCTCCCTCCCCCGCTCCCCCTGCTTCTGAAGCTCTAAACCTGTGGATGACAGAAACAGCATATTCAGTACCCGGCAGTGGTTAAGTGCTTGGGGTCTGATGTCAGACAGACTTGGATTCTGATCCTGATTCCATCCCTTACATGTGGTGTGGACTTGGGCAAACCACTTAATTTCTCTGAGCCTCAGTTTCCTTAACATTAAAATGATTCTAATAACACCGAGTTGAGGACCCACAGGAATTGTGTGGCCCCACCCACCCCTTCCTCTGAAACTCCTGAACCACCTCTGACTCATTTCTTCTTCCCCAGGATCTGAGAGCACCTTTGTTTTCTTGGATGGGACAAAAAGTTGAGGTCTATGGTCTTTGGAAGCTGGAGATCCCAAAAAGAAGGCAGGTCAAGATGAGAGGACCAGTGTATGCCTAAAATCAGACTTCTTGGAAGGCCTCAAGGGCCCATCACTCACAAAGATCTCCCTTTAAAGAACTATCTGGTGCAATTTCAGTACCTTTCTAGGTCAGTTCCATTTTCTCAGATTCCAAGTGGCACCAGGCTGCTCTATCCTTTCTCCACACAGCCTTTCTCCAGTGAATGATAGAGAGAGGGTCATAAGGTGGGGGTAGGGAAGAGAAATAAATTTTGTTCAGCAAATACTGAACTCAGATCTTGAATCTCATTGTTTCTAAAAGGACCTTTAATTACATCATCTCACTTAATCTTCACAACATTCCTAAGAGGAAGACATGATTACCCCCACTTAACAAGTAAGGAAATTAAGGTGGAGAAGTTGAGTCCCACACTGATGAGGGGCAGAGGATCAGAGTGCTTTGTAAGTGGGAATTCATAAGGAAACATAAACTCTTGGAAAGGGGCCCAAAGATGATTTAAGTATCAGAGCTCCAGATACATTTCCTTTGGTTGGAGTGGGAGAGTTATGCAAGATCAGTCGAGGTTCACAATCACTTCAAGGTTAAGATCAGGGTTAGTGTGCCACTTATTAAAAAGAGATTAGGGGCCGGCCCCGTGGCCTAGTGGTTAAGTTCTCACACTCCACTTCAGTGGCCTGGGTTCATGGGTTTGGATCCCGGGCACGGATCTACAACACTCATCAGCCATGCTGTGGCGGCAACCCACATACAAAAATAGAGAAGGATTGGCACAGATGTTAGCTCAGGGAAATCTTTCTCAAGAAAAGAGAGGAAAATCAGCAACAGGTGCTAGCTCAGGGTGAATCTTCCTCAGGTTAGAATCTAGTGGGTTTTTTAAGGTTTCCAGCTACAATTTTCTGAATACTCATGTGTTACTAATCTTGGCCCTTTAGAGATCTGAAATGTAAAGGATGTTGAAGTAGTTTCTCTACCGCTTGAGGATCTCAGGATCCTGGTTTTTTCCTGAACTGGTCTTAGGGAGTCCCTAGAGGGTTCCTGATGTTGGAAAGGAGTGTGGTGGGGAAGGTCTGCCTTCACAGGTGGGGAACAGTACACCTGACTGAGGCATTCTATCAATCCCCATGGACAAGATGGGCTTTTGGTGAGGAGTTAATGGTCCCAGGATTCTACAGGACTATGAGCCAGCTGTGGGGACTTGGGTACATTTCCTAACCAACTATCCAAGAGAGCTTTGACTTAAGTCTTTGAATTTTCCCACTACCCTCGTCCTCACCCCTCCAAGAACAGTGAAAAGCCTCATGGACCAAAACAGGTTACAGCCCAAGTTCTGAGATTCTCTCTCTTTTCCAGCAGAAGACAAGGGGAAGTAGACGCAGAAGGAAAGGATCGAAAGCCAGGAAACCTTGGGAGATAGAGATACGAGTGCCAGAGCAGGTGCCTCACACTGAGGCCGAGGACCGTGGCCTGGTACTCACAGTGCCCTGACAGCTTTGAACCTGAAATCTCCATCCAAGTCTGTGTTAATCCCCATTGCAAACCCTGGAATTAGATATGTTGTTTTGACCATACCTGAGCCTTCTGCAAACTCTCTACCTTGGATTTGCACCCAAGATGCATGGCCTTGCCTCTTCCCTGAGTGTGGCTGTTGCTTCTCTAGGGCCTAGGGGCTGATTAGCCACAGAAGCAGTACCCAGAAATGTCTCACTACTCATGCATGAAGTGCAGGGCCCTTTTCAGCTTTCACAAGGACATCATCTGAATGAGTGAGTGAGAAGTGGCCTCATACCTTTCCCAAAGTCCTGAAGTATTTTTCTGGCTACTACCTCTGATTAAGCATCAGTAGAACCAACCTTTGGTAGAAAAAATCCAGATACGTGTTAAGAAGTATCCAAAGATCTGGGGTCTCAGTTCTTAGATCCAGATGCGCTGAGAGTGTTAAGCATTACCCAGAAATCTTGCAGAAGTCTGGGTTAGTCAGCCAGGGAGAGTGAGCAGGGCACCAGGGATATCAGAGTGGGAGATACCTGAATAGCCAAGGAATGGGACTCTGAAGAAGGGGCAAAGACCATAACCCCAACCTTCAAGGTTTCTCCAAGAATAAAATATATTTATGGCATTTCTCACAGCTTCAAGATAGTAGAACATGCCAAGAAACATTCCTCTCGTTGGCCAAGTTCCATTTCCCTCAGATAATAACTCCCTTGAATTAACTGCCTACCATATGCCCTACACTATACACAGTTAATTTATTTAAACCTCAGTGACATGTCTGTCACATAGATAGTATGACCCCAATTTTACAGACGAGGAAACCTACACTGGCAAGGTGAAGTAACTTGCTTACATTACACGGTTGCCAAGAGGTGGAACCAAGGCTCAAGAGAGGTTCCCCTGACTCCTAGGCCTGAGCTTTTTTGGCTGAATTATGGGCCATCACAGGCCCCGTGTCTCATATCCATAAGAGAGTGAATTATGGAATGAGGGTCCATTGTGAACCTCTGAAAGTAGGAAGACCATCTCTTTCTTGGTTGGGGGCGGGGCACAAGGGCAAGGGGAAAGCAAAGTTTTTTTCATAACTGATATTTTTGAACAATTGCTATGTCGAGGAGTAGCTGTATAGCATAGTAGTTAGGATACATGGGTTTCAAAGTTGGATATATTGGATTCTATTGCTGCCTCCTTAATTTAGCAGTGTTACGGTGGAGAGTTTCCTACTGGACTGAGCTTGAGCGCCCCCATTCAGAAAGCGAGATGATCAGCCTGATGTGGTTGTTTTGAAGATTAAATGAGATAATGTATTTGAGTGTTTTGCACAGTTCCTGGCACATTGTGTGGGTTCTTGTTTTTCTTATTACACTATAGTTATTAGATGCTTAGGAATAATAAAGAATTAGATTCTGACTTTGCCCTCTCAGCCCTCAGAACGGTGGAGAAAAGGAAAGAGAGCACTTTTGTAAGTCACTGAAGTCCAGCTGGTGGCCAGGGACTTCTGCTCCAGGAGTGTGTGTGAACTGCTCAAGGGCGGAGATGACTCAGAAGAGAAAGCCCTAGTGATTAGATCAATGAAAGAGCACTGGACTTGGAGCCAGATAGGCCTGGGTACCAGTCACCCAGTCTCAATGTTCTTATTCTTAAATAGGGACTACACTCCCTACCCTCACATGTAGCGTTGCTCAGGGTTAGATGATTCACAAGAAGACTTGCATACCGGCGGCAATGTAGAAATTCCATAAATGTGCTCAGCTCCCCAGAATTGGCTTCTCTCAGAACAGAAACCCAGTTCGTTTTGCGGCCAGGATGCCCTCTCCGAGGCCTTGTGGATCAGCGGAACAGAAGGAGCCGAGGTAGAATCTCGCAGAGGACGCTGGCCAATGCCGGTCACCACACTGTAACCTCCTCAGGAAGCCTGATCTGCGTGCGCGAAACCAGCCTTCGGTTAGGCGTTACCTAGCAACAGCGTCCTAGAGTCGCGCAAGAGGCCAATCAGCGCGGACCTAGTTATTTCAGCGATGGGAGCAGTCCAATCCCTGGGTCCTGTCAGAAACCCCAGCCTCAAGCCAATCTCCGCAAGCACCAAGGAGGGATTGGGAATTTTAAGACCAAGAACTGAGTATTCGGAGCTGACTCTTATTTGTTAAGATCAACTGGAGGGAATGAATGACAAGCTTCCGACTGCATCTGAATAATGGTTGTGAAGGCAAGTCACCGCCATATTATCTTAGGGCATATTCCGGTACCATTGTCCACTTTGAGTACCAGAGTGACCCACGACGCGGTGATTCCTCTGTTCCGGCCGCAGCTTGGCCCCATACGAAGCCAGATCCGGGTCGGTTCAGACGCCGGGCTCAGAGGGGCAGTGTCTCCTCATCCCGGAAAAGACAGCGGCCCTGGGTTGGAGCATCCAGCAGCTGGGGACTGGAAGAGTCCAAAGTGCCGCCCCTACTCCCGCTCCCCATCCGGATCCCGGAGCCCGGGCCCGAGCTGAGGAGGCTGGGGGCCGTGTATTTCTTCCTGGCGTTGTGATGAAGCCTGAGACGCAGAAGGCCCTGTATGGATGGGATGCCAGAGACCTACGGCCACCTGAGGGCGCTTGGTGAGGCCCTTTAGAGCCTCCTCGCTCTGCCTATTTTTGCTCACTCATTTACTCACAATGTACCTGAACCAGATCTTGGGCGAGAGCTGTAGCCGCCGAGACTACCCAGAGAGCACAAAATGCCCAGAGGGGTTGGGGAATCCAGGGGGTAAAGTGGCAGGTATTGGGCTGAGACTTGGAGAGGGACAGTCCTAGAATGCCCCCCAGAAGTCTTGTTTTTTGTTTGTTTGGTGGTTTTTAAATTATTACCCTGACCATCTTTCCATGTCTATGACTACAACATAGTTTTTTTTTTTTTTAACAGCTTTATTGATATATTATTCACATACCATATAATTCACCCATTTAAGGTGTACAATTCAATGTTTTTAGCATATTGAGAGTTATGAAACCATCACCTCAATCAATTTAGCACATTTCCATCACCCCAGAAAGAAACCCTTAGTCATCACTCCCCCATTCTCTCCTCCTCCAGCCCCTGGCAGCTACTAATTTACTTTCTGTCTCTATAGATTTGCCTATTCTGGACATTTCATATAAGTGGAATCATAAGATATGTGGTCTTTTGTACCTGGCTTCTTTCACTTGGCATAATGTTTTTAAGGTTCATCCATGTCACAGCATGAATCATGCTTTAAAAAAAATTTTAAATAGATTTTATTTTTTAAAGTAGTTTAGGGTTGGGGCCAGCCCAGTGGCATAGCGGTTAAGTTAGCGCACTCAGCTTCTGTGGCCCTGGGTTTCGCAGGTTCGGATCCTGGGTGCAGACAGACGCACCGCTTGTCAAGCCATGCTGTGGCGGCGTCCCATATAAAGTAGAGGAAGATGGGCACGGATGTTAGCCCAGGGCCAGTCTTCCTCAGGAGAAAAAGAGGAGGATTGGCAACAGATGTTAGCTCAGGGCTAGTCTTTCTCACAAAATAAATTAAAAAAATAAAGTAGTTTAGGGTTCACAGAAAAATTATGTTGAAAGTACAGAGAGCTCCCATAGCCTTCTGCCCCCACACATACACAGCCTCCCCCATTATCAACATTCCCCTCCAGAGTGGTACATTTGTTACAATCTATGAACTTACATTGAAACATCATTATCACCCAAAGTCCATAGTGGACATTAGGGTTCACTTTTAGTGTTGTACATTCAATGAGTTTTGACAAATATATAATGACATGTATCCACCATTATAGTATCATACACAATAGTTTCACTACCCTAAAAATCCTCTGTGCTCCACCTATTTTTCCCTCCCAAACCCCTGACAACCACGAATCTTTTTACTGTCTCCGTGGTTTTGCCTTTTCCACAATGTCACGTGGTTGGAATCATACAGTATATAGCCTTTTCAGATTGGCTTCCTTCACTTAGTAATATGCATTTAAGGTTTCTATATGGTTTTGCATGACTTAACTCATTTCTTTTTAGCACTAATATTTTACTCTATGGATGTACCACAGGTTATTTATCCATTCACCTACTGAAGAACATCTTGGTTGTTTCCAAATTTTGCCAATTATGAATAAAGTTGCCATAAACATCTGTGTGCAGATTTTTATGTGGACGTAAGTTATCAACTCATTTGGTAAACATCAAGGAGCGATCATATGGTAAGTGTATGTTTGGTTTTGTAAGAAACTGACAAACTATCTTCCAAAGTGGCTGTACTAATGTATATTTTTAAAATGGATTCCTTAGGAGTTTGTATATCATGTCATCTACAAATAGCAATAATTTTACATCTTCCTTTCTAATCTGGATGCCTTTTATTTCATTTTCTTGCCTAACTGTCCTGGCTAGAATAGCACAATGTAATAGAATAGAATAGAGATGATGAGAATATTTGTGGTTAGTGGAATAGAATAGAATAGAATAGACATGGCAAAAGTGGACCCCCTAGTCTTGTTCCTGATCTTATGGGGAAAGCATTCAGTCTTTCATCCAGTTGAGGACGTTCCCTTCTATTCCCAATTGTTGAGTATTTTTATCATGAAGGGGTGCTGGACTTTGCAAAGATGATCATGTGGATTTTGTCTTTATTCTATTGATATGTATTACATTAACTGATTTTCAAATATTAAACCAACTTTGCATTCCTGAGATAAATCCTGTCCAATCACGGTGTATAAAAATCCTTTTTATATGTTGCCAGACTTGGTCTCCTACTCTATTTTGTTAAGTATTTATTTTTATAAGTAGTAAAATACACACAACATGAAATCTTAACCATTTTTAAATATACAGTTCGGTAGGTTAAGTAGACTCATCTTGTTGTGCAATCAGTCTCCAGAATTTTTGCATCTTGCAAAACTGAAACTCTATACTCATTAAACAACTCCCCATCTTACCCTCTCCTCAGCCTATGGAAATCACCCAACCACCATTCTACTTTCTCTTTCTGTGAATTTGACTACTTTAGATAACTCATATAAGTGGAATCATACAGTATTTGTCTTTTTGCCAGCTTATTTCACTTAGTATGATGTCCTCAAGTTTTATTCAAGTTGTAGCAGGTGTCAGAATTTCCTTCCTTTTTAAGGCTGGATATTACTCCATTGTATGTATATACTACACTTTGTTTATCCATTCATCCCTCAGTGGACACTTGGGTTGCTTCTACCTCTTGACTATTTTTAATAATGCTGCTATAAACAAGTGTGTACAAATATCTCTTCAAGACCCTGCTTTGAAGTCTTTTGGGTATATACCCAAAATGGAATTGCCAGATCATAAAGTAATTCTATCTTTAATTTTTTGAGAAACTGCCATACTATTTTCCCTAGCTGCACTAGTTTACATTCCCACCAACAGTGCACAAGAATTCCAATTACTCTCCATCCTCGCCAGCGCTTGTTCTTTTCTTATAGTAGCCTTCCTGATGGGTGTGAGAGCAAGAGTTTTTGACAGCCTCATCTAATCATCCTTGTTGTAAACAGCTGCTTTCAATGTAATTTCTCTAGCTCTTTCTCTACATTTCAACTATTTGGGAGCTATTACTGTCTTTCCTCTTCTTCTTCTTAACTGATTCACAATGCTTATCTTCTTCTGTGCTCAACTCAGAGATGAGAAACTGTCTCATAATTCCCCGGAGTGTGTCAGTGCTACTACTGTGGCTTTCTCATAGTAGATCCCATATAAATCTTCACAGGTAAATATGTTGGAAATTAGGTTGTCACCTGAGGTGAAATATGCACGAGGCTTGGTGTCCTGCCCTCAGATGCTTGTAGAAGACACTACTAAGCTAGGAGTGAAGTCTTCACTGTATTATATCTCTACTGCCTGGGGGCTGCTGGCTCCACTCAGGGCTTTTCCAGCCCCTTAGGCAGCCAGACCTGTATATTTGTGTGTCTCTCTCACTAGGTTATAATCACCACTGACAGCAGGTACCCTAAGAGCCGCCTCTTTCCAGTCCCTAGCATTATGTTTGGAGATGCCATGACCCGTCACATCAGACACCGACAGCTGCAGGTGCCCGGGGACTAAACCTTGGGTCAAGCCCAGTGAAGACCTGAGAATTGGGAAGGCTGTGGAGAGGAATGTAACATTCATGGCCTAGGAGACTGTTTAGCTCCCTGCTCTATACCCAGCTCCTAGAACTGTGCTCAACCCAATAGAAGCTCAATAAATGAACGTCGTTGAAGTCTGGGTACAAGGAGGCAGGGAGCCCCAGAGCAACGCGGACAGGGTTCTGGCCAGAGTGGAGCTGACTGCTGGGCCGCGGAGGAGGGGCAGCGTGTGGGCTCTTGGGCAGCAGGACTGCGCCGCTGTCCCTTGACACTTGCCGCCCAGCACAGCGCCTAGCACCGAGCAGGTGCCAAGTGCGCGCTCCGGACTCGCTGTGGGTCTAGGAAGCCTGCCCGCACGCTACAGCCGGCTTCCTTCAAACCGGAATGACCCGCCGAGACCCAATCAAAAGGGTTGCTCTTTGCTGTCTGCCGCGCGCCACCCAATGACCGTGCACGGGAGGGAGAAGGGTTGAAGCTCAGTGGCGCCATTATACTTGAGGGCGAAGAGTTGATGGCCCAGGCGCCGCCGAGCGGTGGGCAAACGTCTCCGGCGCCTCCACAGCGCCAGAAGGTCCGGTGCTCTAACCCAGGTCCACGCAGGACCAGTAAGAATAACATCGGAGGGTTTTCATGGCCCCAAGCGAGGCTGGTCCCAGTGCCGTTGGAGCCTCCTAGGCGGCGCTCTGAGTCCGAGGACCGGCCGGGTTCGGCGCCGCCGCGTCCACGACCCCGGGCCCGCCGGCGCCCCGAGGTGAACCAGGGGAAAAGCGCCGGACTCCTGGCGCCGCCTCTGGCCCCTCTCCCCGCCGGCAGGCAAGGGGAGGCCGGGCGCCGTGAGGTTCGCGGACGTGGCCGTGTACTTCTCCCCGGAGGAGCGGGGGTGTCTGCGGCCCGCGCAGAGGGCCCTGTACCGGGACGTGATGCGGGAGACCTACGGCCACCTGGGCGCGCTCGGTGAGGCCCGGCGGTCCCCTTCAACCCGTCTTTGAGGACGGGGACCCGTAGGCTTCGGTCGGGACTCGCCTAAGAGTGCCTGTTGTTGGGGAGGGTCATCTCTCCGAGGGTTCAGGACGCTGTACCCCACCTTTGCAGAGGAAGCACCTTCTGTAGGCTCCATCCTCTCACCCGTCTGCTCCTGGCCTCTTCTCCCCTAGGATTTGCAGGCATGCAGCCTGGAGGCCAAGGTCCCGAGGAGGCAACCAGGTGCCCAGGATCTGGGATAGGTGAGGAGAGTAGAGCTGGGCTGAAAGTCAGCCTCTCTTGGGAGTGAGCCGTGGCCTCGCCCTTCTCTTTAAAGACCCCAGTTGGTAGGAATCCTCTGAAACTTCTCTTCCAAAGTTCTCTTTCCCAGACCTGGAGTTCAAGGGTAGCTGGTCCTGCTGGTCCCGCCTGGGGGTATTGGGTGAGGCAGCTGTGTTGGGGATTGAGGTCTTTTGCTCTCTTTCTGCTGAGTACCTACAGCAATGCTGTCCAATAGAGCTTTCTTCAATTATGGGAATGTTCTGTATCTGTGCTCTCCAATATAGAAGCCACTGGCCACATGTGGCTGTTTAACACTTGAAATGTGGCTAGTGTGCCTGAGGAAGTGAATTTTTAATTTTAATTAACTTAAGCCTAGAGGATCCACGTATTTCTGAATGGCCTTGGAGAGGGGCTAGAAGTTCACTTAGGTTTGTTGGCCTCTCCTTGTCTCTCAGGACATATCCTGCCACTTGAAGCTGACTAGAGCCCTCTGTATAAATAATTTAATGACTTGCCACCTTCCAATTAGGATGGAAACACATGTTTTTGTGTGCCCAAAAGGCACTGAGGTCTCAGTTTTTTGAGAAAATATTTCCACTGAAATGCCCACATTTAAGGTCTTACCAGGGAGAGGTGTCAGCTTACCTCTGAAAATAATTCGGCCCTTCCTTATGAGAACACTATACAGTTTTGGAGGCCCTGCATGAGGAAGAAGGGAGGGGACTTTTTCTCAAAATGGGATACTTGTGTCTGAGGCGGGTGGGGCATCTCTGGATGAGGGATTCACACCTGTACCTTTATACCTTGGATGATCAGGCCCTCAGTCTCAGGTGCTGCTCCATCTGTATACACCACTGCCTGATTCTGAGACAGATAGCTATGGTGATTCAAAGCACTCTACAATCTTTGGTTCCAATTCTCTTGTCTCTGCAGAAAGCAACAGTAAAGAAAAACAGAAAGAAGAAATGGAGGTCAAGGAACTTAATGTAGCCCGTGTGAGAGAGAGGCCACCACATAAGGTGTGGCAAGACCCCCTTGAAGTAACTGAGGGCCCTAACTACAGAGGATGTGGCCAGATATTGCCTCAGGGCTCCGCCTTAGCCATAGGACAACAGTGCTCTCAGGCTCCAAAGAGGCCCTACCCATGTCTGGGCTGTCCTTTTCTTCCTGGCCAGCCACCAGCAGGTCTACTCTGCTGAGCAGCCCTTCTCTGTGACAGGATAGGCACTGCTCTCTCAGTGTAGGAAACTGCTCCAGCATCAGCTCATCCACACAGGCGAGACACCCTTCCCCTGCCCCCAGTGCGGCTGCTGCTTTTGAAGGACTAGGTTACTGGCCACCCACATAAAGGAGAAGCCCTCTGTATGTCTGGACTGTGGGCCGCTCTTTGCGCTCCCCTCACTGTTAGTCTAGGTTAGGACTAGGTGAATCTGTTAAGAAAAGGCAAGATTCCTTCATTACTCATTACCCTCTCCCAGGACTAACACTGCTTGCCCAGGTCTGGGTTTATGGTGCAATGACAACTTAGGCAAAGGTTAGATTCCAGTCAGTCTATAAGGTGAAGTCTGTGTGTGCTATAATCAAAGGCTGCAGTTTCACACACTTCCTTACACAGAATGAAACAAGGAGAAATTAATCTCAAGGCCTTTCACACAGTTTAGAGGTGCCAGTGCAATGCAGAGGACATTCCAGGTTCAAATCTCATCCCTGCCTGTACTAATAGGTTTTGGACAAGCTCTTCAACCTTCTGATAACTGATATAAGGATAATCGTCCTCATAAGGACTCTGGAAGGTGAGTTTCAACTGATCATCTACATCAATGTGCCCACAAGGTGGCACCTGCTACTTAGTTGGCCCCTCAATATCATTTCCCTTTACCCTGAACAGGGTGCCTTTGGTCTTTATGTGGCCTCTTGGTGTTTAGACTCTCTGGATCTTCTCCACCCTTCTCTGCAGTGGACAATCTTCCTTCAAGAGGAGCCCCGCTTGTCCCTCTGCCCAATATCGATCCAGGAATTTATACAGAAAGGAGAAAGGGGCTCTGCTCTCACACTAAGTCTTGGGTGCTTCTTTCTCCAAAGGGTTTCCCTATAGTTAAGAGCATCTGACTCTGCCTCATTCCTAGGTCCTGCCTTAGTGGTTCCCACCAAGATGATGGCAAGCCTGGCCAAGTAGGCTATGGCCAAGGGCTAGGCTGAGACTGCACCTTCAGTCCAGCCAGCCTTCCCACTTCCTGGATGTGGGAAGAGGGCCCAGCACGTTCTCACCTAAATATTTAATCATCTTCTTTCCTGTTCAATGTCAGCATCTTCTCCTTGTTCAGTTGACAGTCATCATTACCATTTAGGCAAAATGTCCACAGAGGAAGTCTGATTCCTTTCTAGACTCCTCTATTTAGTCACTTTCTTCCTTCCTAATGAAATGGTTTGCTATCCATTTACCTTTTTATTCCCTTAGCAGCCTAAGTTTACATTCTTATTTCTCCAAACTGAACTATGTGTAGGAAAAAAGAGAAGGCACAAAGCTATCAGTTCATTCTGCAAACTACCAGAGTAATCTTCCTAAAACATTACCGGAAGGTCATTCATTTCTCTAGACTTATTTAGAGTTCCCAATGTACAGGATGAAGCCCTCCAATATCTGGTGTCAACCTACCCTTTCAGTCCTTCAGTTTTACCATAAGCATATCTTGTACTACATCAGAAAGGATCATTATTCCCTTCACACTCAGAATGTCCAGAATTCTTGGCTTTGTGCCAGAGACCTTTATGGCCATAGAATTCAGCTGTTTATTCAACAAGTGTATATTGAGCACCACTGCCCTCCCTAAATCCTACCCCTTCACAGACCAAACTAATTTCCCACCTGATGCATTGATCCAGAAAGTCATTAGAAGGAGGGACTCTGTCTTATTCATTTTGGCAATCTTGACATTCCACCTGCTCCCCCAGGAGTTTGTTCAATAGTCATTATCCTTAAGACCAAGTAGAACTCAATGAATGTTTACTGCAGTTTTTTTCTGCCTTCTCTGTTCAAAAATCATCTTCCTTGAAATGTCTTATTGCCTATGTGATCTTGTGGTTTCCTGTCATATTGTTTTTCTTTATTCCCTGCAGGCTTTGGGGTAGTGTTTTGCCCATAGTAGGTGCTTTAAAATATTAATGGGTTGAAGAGATAGTTGTGTATGTTACCAGCTGAAGAAAGAGATGTAGCAAATGGTATATTCTCCTGCCTCCAGATCCCCTGGGAGATAACACTGAACTGGTGAAACTCTGCACTACAACACTTACACAGAAGTGAGGACTGATGGGAGTGGGTGCTGACTGGTTCATCAGCAGTTTTCCTATGCCTTTCACATACATGCTTGTATGACTGTTATTATAGTTGTTAAGCCTCACTAGACTGTAAATTCTATCCAGAACATGGTCCATGACTTATTTCTGTAACCCTGCTTCTCCTTAACTGCCCAGCACTATGCTTTGTACACTGAACAAATGTCATGTAAAAATAAAGTATGGAGAGGGGCTGGCCTGGTGGTGTAGTAGTTAAGTTCCCGTGCTCGGCTTCGGAAGCCCCGGTTTCGCAGGTTCGGATCCCTGGCGCAGATGTATGAACCGCTTATCAAGCCATGCTGTGGCAGCGTCCCACATAAAATAGAGGAAGATGGGCACAGATGTTAGCCCAGGGCCAGTCTTCCTCAGCAAAAAGAGGAGGATTGGCAACGGATGTTAGCTCAGGGCTAGTCTACCTCACCAAAATAATAATAACAACAATAACAACAACAACAACAATAATAACAATAATAATAATGTATGGAGAGAAATGCAGAAGAAACAACAAACAACAACAACAACAACAATAATAATGTATGGAGAGAAATGCAGAAGATTGAACCTGAGAAGAGACCAGGAGCTCTACAACAATAACAACAACAACAATAATAATGTATGGAGAGAAATGCAGAAGAAACAATAATAATAATAATAATAATGTATGGAGAGAAATGCAGAAGATTGAACCTGAGAAGAGACCAGGAGCTCAGGTGAATTCTTGAGATAACAAGCAAATCAGGATAGTGCGAAGGAAGGGGGCCGAGGTCAGTGGTATGAATAAAGGCCCTGTCGGCCCCGGGTTTAAATCTTTGTTCCTTCTCCTTACTAGCAATATCCCTCTGAGATTTTCCTCATCGATATAACCAGGATGGTAACCATCACCTCACCCAATGATAGCAAAGAATAAATAGGACGAAATGCGTCATACGTTGGGCATGGTGCCCGCGCACAGGGAACGCTAACGTTAATTCCCTTCCCAAAAGGGCAACGAGGAAGTTACCCACTATCCAAAGCGAGGGCTCCTCTGAGAAAGCCACAGAAAGGAACCAGGGTAATCTCAGCCCCGGGTTGGCCAGAGAGGCTCCGTCGCTCAAATCCTTCCCTCCCTCAGCCAGGCAGCGCCTGCCAGAAAACAGGGTCCCGCTACCGATCCCAAGCAGGTCACCGCTTCCCGCCTTAGAACTCACCGCAGTCACCCGACACCGAGGGCCTCACTTCCTGCCCTTACGTTTCCGTTGGCTTCGTTCAAACAGGCCGCTTTCGCCAGCACCCAATCAGAATGCTCGATCTTCGGCCGCCGCCCAATGAGCGCGTGTAATGGGGGGAAAAAGGGCGTGAAGCCCAATCGCAGCGCCATCACACTTGAGGGCAAAGAGGTTAGGAAGCCGGCATGGCGCTCCGGTCAATAAAATCGATAGCTGGAAGCTGCCTGTGTTCCAGGCAAAGGCGGTGCAGTAGCAGCGCCGCCATTTTCCCCGAAGGCATCTTCCGGTGCCTTTCACCCAAGTTCGGACAGGAGTTTCCTGAATAACAGCGAAAGGTTTCCGTTAGCCCGGGAGGCGGCCGACTCCGATTCCCTCCGGACCTCCCCAGGCACGCTCAGCCCCGGTCCGGCGGGGCTCCCAAATCTCGGGGTCCGTCAGCGCCCAGGAACCGAGGCCGGGACGGGGAAGGCCGTGGCGCTGGCTTCTCGGGCCCAATGGCGCCGCCTTCGGCTCCGTTCTCCGCGCGGAGACCAAGAGAAGCTGGACCCTGCCAGAGAAGGGGAAGGAGGCCGAGGGCGGTGAAGTTCGCGGACGTGGCCGTGTACTTCTCCCCGGAGGAGTGGGGGTGTCTGCGGCCCGCGCAGAGGGCCCTGTACCGGGACGTGATGCGGGAGACCTACGGCCACCTGGGCGCGCTCGGTGAGGCCCGGCCCAATCCGCTTCTGCGGGGCCCGAAGGGATGAAGAAGCTTGGGGGCGGGGAGAGGGCAGAGAGTCTAGAGTGTCCAGGGCTGCGACACTTGTGTCAAGGGAGGAGGACGGAGACTTGGCAGGAGATGCCGCGGGGTGGTTATTACCTAGCGTTGTCTATGAGCAGGGCCTCTGACTGGTTCTCCTTCCCCAGGGTGCGCAGGTCCCAAACCAGCCCTCATCTCCTGGTTGGAACGAAATACCGATGATTGGGAACCAGCTGCCCTGGATCCGCAGGAGTGCCCAAGATGGGTAACAGTCCAAAGAAGTGAGTGAAAAATGCCCATGGAGGGCCCGCAGCCTCTAATGACTCAGTCCAGAGTTTTGGGGGCTAGGGGGACCCATGCTGTAGCGCTCCATTTACTGTGTTCATTTTCCCAACTTCAGGGTCTTGTCTGTGATGGTGTCGGTCGGTCCACCATACAAAAGATCACATGTCAGTTTGCAAACTAACCACCTGCAGTTCTCTATTGTGTGAATGAATCAGTGAGCTATTAAAAGGAGCTACCTTCCTGCCTCCTTCCCAGGATTTCTGCCCCCAGCCTCCTTTGAATTGCGCTCTGATTGAGATCCTATACCTCTCTGAGTTTTCTGTGTTTTGGTTAAAGGGATCTAATGGGGAGCAGCTCCCTGGGGTGCAGGGACCTCTTTCTGCCTTTCTGGCAGGCTGACCCTTATAATTGCAGGAATCTGTGCACTCTGCTCAGGATCAAGCAAGGCTCTGATCAACCCACAGAGGCAGATGGAACTGGCTGCGCTGGAGTTTCTGTGCCAGATTTTCTAATACCAGGGCTATCTTTCTAAGATTCAGATTTGACCATGATATTTCTTTGCTTAAAACCTTTCAGTTTTTTCCAAGGCAGGTCCCTCAAATGGCTGTAAGTTATATCTAAGTCACTTGGGGAACTTGGTAAAAATACAGATTCCTGGACCCCATCCCAGAATTACTGATTTACTCTTATGGATGTCTAGGAACTTGTATTTTTTCTAAGAGCTCCCATTGGTTTGGATGTATGTTTTAAATTTGAGAACCATTGGATAAAATACAGTTCAAAGTCCTTACAGCAGTAGTTCTGAGTGTAGTCCTCAGAGCAACAGGAGTATCACTTGGAACATGTTAGAAATGCAAATTCTTGGGGCCAGCCCAGTGGTGTAGTGTTGAGTTCAGCGTGCTCCCCTTCACAGCGGGGGTTCATGGGTTCGGATCCTGGGCGTAGTCAGCCATGCTGTGGCAGCGAGCCACATACGAAATAGAGAAAGGGGCCGCACGGTGGCGCAGCGGTTTAGTCCGCGCTTGGCAGCCCGGGGTTTGCGAGTTCGGATCCCGGGCGCCCGCCGACGCACTGCCTGTCAGCCATGCCGTGGCGGCGTCCCATATAAAGTGGAGGAAGATGAGCACGGATGTTAGCCCAGGGCCAGTCTTCCTCAGCAAAAAGGGGAGGATTGGCAACAGATGTTAGCTCAGGGCTGGTCTTCCCCACAAAAAAAAAAAAAAAGAAAAAAAAGAAAAACAAAATAGAGAAAGATTAGCACCGATGTTAGCTCAGGGCAATCTTCCTCAACAACAACAAAAGAAATGCAAATTCTTGGGCCCCACCTTAGACCTGCTAAATCCAAAATGGGGAATAGGGCCCAGCAATCTGTTTCATTAAGCCCTGCACAAGATTCTGATCACAATAAAATTTGAGAACCCTTGGCTTAGAGGGCTTTATGATCTAGTCACTGCCAGGGCTCATACCTCATTTGTTTCCTCTTCCTGCCTTACGTTTACCTCTTCAAAAACTTGTAATTTTTAAAGTCAGCTTAGGAGCCGGCCCAGTGGCATAGTGGATAAGTTTGCGTGTTCTGCTTCAGCGGCCCAGGGTTCACAGGTTCGGATCCCGGGCACAGACCTACATACCGCTCAATCAAGCCATGCTGTGGAGGCATCCCACATACAAAATAGAGGAAGATTGGCACTGATGTTAGCTCAGGGCCAATCTTCTTCACCAGAAAAAAAAAATAATAAAGTCAGCTTAATCTCCTCTGACTTCTCCCTTCCCGGACACCTCCAAGCTGGGTTAGGGACTTCTGTAATACCCTCCACATTTCCCTAGCAGTATGTCACACTTGGCTGTTTGTGGCACTAACACTCCTTGAAGACAGGGGCTGAGTCTGTCTGTCTAGTAACCTATAACACTGTAATAGGCAAGAGTAGGAGCCCGGTATTTGTTACATTAATTTTTCCCTGTGTCCCTATAGAAACCAGAACCAGAAAGAAGAATGGAGAGAAGGAAGTATTTCCACCTAAGGAGGCACCCCGAAAGGGAAAGCGAGGGCGGCGGCCCAGCAAACCCCGGCTGATCCCCAGGCAGACATCTGGGGGCCCCATCTGCCCTGACTGCGGTTGTACCTTCCCTGATCACCCAGCCCTGGAGAGCCACAAGTGTGCCCAGAATCTGAAAAAGCCTTACCCTTGCCCAGACTGTGGGCGTCGCTTTTCCTACCCATCCCTGCTGGTCAGTCACCGGCGGGCACACTCTGGTGAGTGTCCCTATGTTTGTGACCAGTGTGGCAAACGTTTTTCCCAGCGCAAGAACCTCTCCCAGCACCAGGTTATCCACACAGGTGAGAAGCCCTACCATTGCCCTGACTGTGGCCGCTGCTTCCGTAGGAGCCGGTCCTTGGCCAATCATCGGACCACACATACAGGCGAAAAACCCCACCAGTGCCCTAGCTGTGGGCGTCGCTTTGCCTACCCCTCCCTGCTAGCCATCCACCAGCGCACACACACAGGAGAGAAGCCCTACACCTGTCTAGAATGCAACCGCCGCTTCCGCCAGCGCACCGCCCTGGTCATCCATCAGCGCATCCACACTGGCGAGAAGCCCTACCCGTGTCCAGACTGTGAGCGGCGTTTCTCCTCCTCCTCTCGCCTGGTCAGTCATCGGCGAGTACACTCTGGGGAGCGTCCCTATGCCTGCGAGCACTGTGAGGCCCGCTTCTCCCAGCGCAGTACATTGCTCCAGCACCAGCTCTTGCACACAGGAGAGAAGCCCTACCCCTGCCCAGACTGTGGACGTGCCTTTCGGCGGAGTGGCTCCCTAGCCATACATCGCAGCACGCACACCGAGGAGAAGTTGCACGCTTGTGATGACTGTGGCCGCCGCTTTGCCTACCCCTCACTACTGGCCAGTCACCGGCGCGTTCACTCAGGCGAGCGGCCCTATGCCTGCGACCTGTGCTCCAAGCGCTTTGCCCAGTGGAGCCACCTGGCTCAGCACCAGCTCCTGCACACTGGGGAGAAGCCTTTCCCCTGCCTCGAGTGTGGCCGTTGCTTCCGCCAGAGGTGGTCTCTGGCTGTTCACAAGTGTAGCCCCAGGGTCCAAAACTGTAGCTCTAGATCTGCTACAGGGGGGCCCAGCCAGAAGGGCAATGCCCTGTAGAATGGAAGGACTGTATAAGTTCATTTCATTTCATGGAGGGGCCCAGAGAAGGCAGGGAGAAGCCCCAGGTTATACAGGCAGAGTCAGAACTAAAACCCAGGTCTTGTGCTACACAGACCTGATCTTTAGTATATTCTACCACACTGGCTGCCTTACTATGTGTGTCTAGAACAGACAGTCCCATTAGGAGAGGTGACATCATTTGGTTAAAGTTTTCCAAGCTACCCTATCCTAAAAGAATCTGTGTGTGTGAATATCAGGGCTGAAAGTTCCCCCCATCTATTTTAGGGGCTGCTTTTCTAGTTTGTGCATACAGGGATTACCCATCCACTTACATGTGGTAAGGAAAATCCCATTTATAGGGGGGCAGGATCTTCCTCTACTCTGCTTTCTTCCATACTAGGTTTAAAGAAACCTGGTTTAGCCCCATTTTTACAACACTCCTGCCAGGTGGTTTTCTACCCTTGCTTTAAAACCTCCTTTGACAAGGAGCTCACTACCTCACAAGGCAGGTCATTTCATTGTGGGACAGCTCTGATCTTTGGAAGGCCGCTAGGAACCACATTCTCCTTCCCTGTAAGTCTTGCCCAGAATATGTTTAATACTTTACATGGCAGCTCTTCAGATAACTTAATCACAGCTACTTTGCCCCCACATTTTCAGGTTAAACAGCATTAATTTGGTCAATCATTCCTTAAAAACAGGGTTTCAGTTCCCACACAGGTGCTGGTTTTCCAATGTCCCTTTTAAGGTGTCATACGAAAATAAGCCAGCACCACAGTGTACACTATACATCTTCTTGGTCTGTACTTGTTTTAACAGCTCTAGATTGCACTGGATTTGGGGCGGGGGGCAGCACTGTTACCAGGGCTTTATTGGGTTGCAGACACCTAAATACCTAAGCCTTTTTTTTTTAAAGCACATGCTATGAAGCTAAGTCTTCTGTACCCTGGGTTTGGGAAACTGGTTCAAGTTGGGTCTGGGACATAAGCATAGTGAGCTTTGGGAGAAGACTGATCTTAAGGAAAAGCAGGGGAGCTATGGCCTAGCAGCAAGAAGTAAAAATGGCACCAGCTTGCTGTACTTCACCTCGTGGATTTGGATTAGTTCCAGGCAGCCAGTAGCTGGAAAATCCTTGAGAACTGGGTCTCACTCCTGATTCTCATCAGAATAAGAAGACATCAGCACAGAGCCTTCCATGAGTCCTCAGTCAACATTTTTTCATAAAATGAGGTGAGGCCATTCAAGGGGGGGTAGAAAGTTAGGTAATTGAATACAAAGCAGGAAGAGTGTACAGTGAAGTTGTGTTCATGCCTGCCTCCCTCACATAAGCTCCAGAAGGCAGTGGCAACAATATGTCTTAATCTTTGATATGCCTCCAGGGCACCCACTGAGTAGGTGCTAGTAAAGCTTTACCGAATTAAATGAATAAGGCCTACCACTTTGCCTTGGGTAGCTGCACCAAATTGGAATTTCCAAACATGACTTCTCTCATATTCCAGAGCTGGAGTGGATCATCCTACACCTGTTGCTTCTTCCTTCAGCTCTCCTGATCTCAGCCCCAGAGGCGGGGAGTGACTGGAGAACACAATGTAGTGACCTCTGTTCTGGTATTTAAAGTTGCATTGTAACTGTCTGTTTTTCCTTAGATGATGAACTACCCCAAGGCAGGGGTCATACCAGATTGGGTCTCATTAAAATGTCTGATGAATGAATTATGTTCCTTGTGGAATTACTGTCTATAAAATGTAAATCTAGTTCCTTGACTGAGTAGAAATTTTTACAGTTCTGATGGAGATCTGCCCTACTCTAGCAGAGACCTGTTAGATGTTTGCCCAACCCTGTTTTAGAATTAGCTCTTTTCCCTACTTTTCTCACCAAGCTGACCCAAATATTTCCTTACCTAGGAATTTTATAACTTCCTTAGGGCCTGGATTATTATTCAAAACTTGGTGCCGTTGGTGGCCAAGTTCCAGCATGTAGTCTACAGAGGGCAGAGATGAAAGACAACTTCCTAGATTCCCTAAGGCACTTCAGTTCCTGGGTCCACTGGATGACTAGCTGTGATCTTCATCCTATATTCAGTGGGCAATCCCAATATCCTTCCAGTAAATTCTTCCTGCTTTAGGTAGTTTAAGTTGAGTTTCTGTTAATTGCAACCAAAAGAACTAATACACAGCCCCAAAATGCGTTAATCTCCACTGCCTTCAGGCCTACATATGAGATATAAAGGAAAAAAAGGCAATGCTGCTGAGGGGCCATCTCTGATACTTTTCCTGATCTCCAACCTCAGCTGAACCTTCAACATTACTCATGTCTTTCATATATCCCAAACCAGTGAATACCTTCTGCACTAAGAAAACACAAGGTGTCAAATAGGAATTCCAACATTCCATTCCACATTTACCAGTGTGACCACTTATATTTACTTGCCATCCTGGATTTCATCTACTGCCCCCTCGGGGACTTGGCTTTATCTATTTTCTTTCTCTCTTCTCTTAGTTTTATGGTTTCAGTCTCTTTCTCGTCCATAGCACAACACACCTCAGCTTATAAACATGCTAAAATCTGTGTTTAAAAACAATAGAACTTTTCCTCCAGCCTCTGTCCCCATCTCCTATTTTCAGCTAAATTTCTTGAAGCAGTAGCCTACATTCACTGCATCCGCTCTTTTTATTTCTTTGGCGTACTGCAACAGTACTATAGCCACTTTGTTGAGCATTTATGATGTGCCACATACTGTGTTAAGCACTTTATATACTTTTCAATCTAAGTTTTACAAGAACCTCATAGAGCAGGTGTTAGGAGACACTCCTCCATGGGTCTCTCACATTGCTACATATCTTGCTGAGTATGCCAAAAATGCAAGGTCCTGCCCTCAACAAATTCTCAGATTTGAGCCAATTCCAGACTTAGAGCCCCACTGAATGATGGGAGGCTGGGTCCCCTTGATGAAGGACCATGTTACCTTGGCAAAACCGCATGTGGTAGATCTTCCTAGCCTTTTCCAAATGTACCTGCAGCCATTTACTGGGCGCTGGAGAACTGGACATTGGATCTAAACTGATTTTAATTCTTGGAAATAAAAAA
Organism: Tapirus indicus; assembly: GCA_031878705.1. Taxonomy (NCBI): domain Eukaryota; kingdom Metazoa; phylum Chordata; class Mammalia; order Perissodactyla; family Tapiridae; genus Tapirus; species Tapirus indicus. The sequence goes on along the minus strand of CM062922.1, from coordinate 121,072,128 downwards.
CATCACTGTAGTTCACCAGGCACAGTGGACTCATGGAGATCAGTGTGTGCAGAAAAGGGTTAACTCAGCAGACCTAGGTTGCTCAAACTCTGCACATTTCAAAGAAGGCTCATCTTCAGGACTGGCACTTGGCTCACTCCTGGGAAATAAATTCTGAGCCCTTAGAATATTTTGTCTGATTAGAGTGTTTTTGTATGCTGGAGGCCTTGAGCTACACTGTACCAATCTGACCAGATAAACTTATGATTTATAGTGAATGGCTGATTTTGCTCTGGGGGACTGGGGTCTGAGTAGCTGAGGTCAGTCATGTGGGCACTCCATGTCTATGTGAGTGACCCCCAATAAAAACCCTGGACACCAAGGCTCAAGTGAGCTGCTTTGGTCAGCAACAATCTGCACATATTGTTATAAATCACTGCTGAGAGAATTAAATGCATCCCTGTGCAACTCCACTGAGAGAACACCAGGAAGTTTGCACCTGGTTTCTCCTGGACTTTGCCCCATGCACCTTTTCCCTTTGCTGATTGTAACCTGTATCCTTTTGCTTTAATAAACCATAACCTTGAGTATAACAAAAAAAAGCAAGGCCTTGGCCCCTCGTTATCCAAGCCATTTCTCAGGATTGTGTTTGCAGCAAGCAACCTTGAGGGAGAGGTAATGTCTCTATCTGGGACAAAGAGCAGCTTGCATACCACTTACTCTACAACAACAGGTTCCCCAAGCTCATTGTTCCTCCCCTATAATGCAACTCACTGTGTGCCTAGCATCCATTTGGTCCCCTCCATGTTGCCTCTGTGGGTCTTAGGAGGCAAAAGGAACCAATGCATACATGATGCTCAGGCTGCTTGTTGTGCCATGAATAAGGTTTTTGTCTCGGATATAGGAGTCTCTTGTCTTCTGCCAGCATTCATGAAACAGTAACAGACTAATTTGTATATTTGTAAGTAGGGTAATCTCAATTGCACACCTGACAGTAGGTATTATTCCCCTTTAATAGAGAAGGAAACTGAGGCTCAGTGATATTAAATAACTTGTCCAGAATCACATAGCTGGTAAATCTAAGGGCCAGGATTCCAAACCAGGTCTGATTCCAAAGCCAGCTGCTATACAACATATTACTCCACTGAAACTGTCCTTTAAGATGACTGATGACTTAGTTAACAAATCAATACTTGAGTTTTTATCATATTTACCTTAGTTTTCCTACTTAAACTCTCTTTTTTTATTTATTTATTTTTATTTATTTATTTATTTATTTTTTGTGGGGAAGACCAGCCCTGAGATAACATCCGTTGCTAATCCTCCTCCTTTTGCTGAGGAAGACCGGCCCTGGGCTAACATCCGTGCCCATCTTCCTCCACTTTATATGGGACGCCACCATGGCATGGCTAACAGGCAGTGCGTCTGCGGGCGCCCGGGATCCGAACTCGTGAACGCCGGGCTGCCAAGCGCGGACTAAACCGCTGCGCCACTGGGCGGCCCCTTAAACTCTCTTATAACTTAGCTTTCATGCCCCATATTCTTCTAGTCTTCCTGGTGCCTCTTGTGGTTATTCTAGTGTGTACATGTGGGAATTCCTTCCCAGCATTTCTTGGGAAATGTATATGTTTTCCCAAATCCCAAGAACCATCAGTCAAGAAACTGTGAAAATGCAAAAAAGTATTATAATTCTCCTATGAATTAAAGCTTAACAATCAACATAGAGAAGTTACTGGTTTGTAGGATATCATCGAAAGCAAGAGCAGGAAACGCTGACGTGCAAGGTTGAAAGTTAATGCCAACATATCTGGGAAAAGGACAGGAGCACCTAGAAGAAAAGACGTCACAACATAATCAAGTAGTCTTGCTTGTAGCTGTTGCCATGTTATAGGTCTGTGTTCCCGGTCCTGTCTGCTGCTAACCATTAGTCATTTTGCAAATAAAATAAATATTATATTCACACGATACTTTGTACAAATCCTATGAGTGGTGTTCAAGAAATAAGCCTTGGAAGACAAATAAATTGGTTTTTAAAATTACTATGGAGTTCACAAAACTGTGATTTTTTTGTGTGTGATAAAATATACATAACATAAAATTTACCATTTTAACCCTTTTTAAGTATATAATTCAGTGGCATTAAGTACATTCACAATGCTGTGTAGCCATCACCACTAGTTCCAGAACTTTTTCACCATCCCAGACAGAAACTCTGTACTCGTTAAACAATAAACAAGTACATTAATATTGTATTTGCAATTTTGATAGTTATTACCAAATTGCTTTCCAAGGAGGTTTTATGAATTTACATTCCCATCAGCAATGTATAAGACTGCCTCTACTTACAACTTTAATAACACAGTGCATCATTCAGCAAATATCTTGGGTAACTACCACATGCCACGTAATGTTGTAGAAGATGAGATGCAGCAGTGAATGATACAAAGTCCTTGCCCTCACGGAGATTAGAGGCTAAGGGAAAAGGCAGACGATATCAAGAAGTCAGTGCAGGATGAGGGGAAGAAGGTGATGAGGGGAACTATTTTGGGCAGGAGTGTCAGCAAACTTTGATCCTTGCTCATCCGATAGGTGAAAAAATATCATGTAATTTTATTTTATTTAAAAATTTTTTAGCAGGGTCCAGCCACACACTTGCGTCACAGAATAGGAGAGCCAGGAAGATGGGAGTGCAGACCCGATTTCCCAAGCAGTGGAGCTCTGGGCCTGGGTCTCTGCAGGCAGGGGCGTAGTCAGGTACCAGGGAAGAGATGTCTATAGTGAACTGAGGGATATCAGGTGAGAGCGTGAACACAGTCCCCCACTAGCAGAAATTCTGCAGTCGAGTTTCCCACATATGAAATGAACGAGCTTCGCCCTGGGAAAACCACCTTTGTGATCATGGTATCTCCCCTGACAGGTAATTAATTTTAATTTGCATTCCTCTATTATGAGTGATTGTTTTTTCAAATGTTTTAAGAGATCCCTGTATTTGAAAGTTACACATTCTTTTAGAAGTTACTCTTAAATTTTCAACACTTAAGTCTAATATTTCCCATTATCTGTATGCCTTTTTTTTTTTTTTTTTTGTGAGGAAGACCAGCCCTGAGCTAACATCCGTTGCCAATCCTCCTCTTTTTGCTGAGGAAGACTGGCCCTGGGCTAACATCCGTGCCCATCTTCCTCCACTTTATATGGGACACCGCCACGGCGTGGCTGACAGGCAGTGCGTCGGCGGGCGCCCGGGATCCAAACCTGCGAACCCCGGGCTGCCAAGCGCGGACTAAACCGCTGCGCCACCGGGCGGCCCCTGTATGCCTTTTTTTTTTGCTGAGGAAGATTCACCCTGAGCTAGCATCTGTTGCCAATCTTCATCTTCTTGCTTGAGGAAGATTTGCCCTGAGCTAACATCTGTGGCTAATCTTCCGCTATTTTATATGTGGGTTGCTGCCACAGCATGGCAAATAAGCGGTGTAGGTCTGTGCCCGGGATCTGAACCCATGAACCCAGGCCACTAAAGCGGAGCATGCGAAAGTTAACCACTATGCCACTGGGCTGGCCCTCTGTTTTTTATCTGAAATGAAAAATACTTTGAATTTTGGGCCTTGATTCCAACTGCTATAATTTATAAGGCATTTTATTTTAATATTATAAAAAATTGTTAGTTATGCTATAATTGATTTGGGGGTACTGTGACTCAAAATATAATTTCCCATTTCAGTGTTCAGGTTGCACCTTGCTTACTCTATCATGTTTTGTACTTTGCAATATTCTTTTGGTCCTTAAAAAAAAAAAGCATATTATGTAGGAAAACAATGTGAATAGCAAAATCTATATTAACTTATTTTTCTTTTTTCTAGCCAATACTGGATCTTTTTGTTGTGTTTACCACCCACCCCTGCAAACCCACACATCCTTTTACCCATTCCATACTGCAAAGCAAAAAGATTAATGGATGATACAGTGATACCGATGCGATGAGTAGTGCTTCTAAGGAACCTGCCACATTTCTTACAAGAGACATTGTTGGACTCTCTATTTGCCACAGCACATCTGCTTGAGTGGGGAGCTTGTGTACTTGTTCTTACAGGAAACACAGCCACTTTTGGAACTATACTTTTCTTGGTCTTTGGAAGCAATGATGGCTTCAGTTGGCAGCAGTGAAGCAAAGGAATCACTGAACTATCGGAAAATGGACATTCTGTCATTTGGTGGCTATGCCAACAGGAGATTGGGCAATAATGCTGAGTGGTACATCAAGCCTCTTCTGAGTGATACAATGTACTCCCCTTTCACTTTTATTGTAAGCATAGTATTTTCACAGGGATTTGCTAAAGGATTAAAAAGGTTTTTATCTTTTGGGGGAAAAGAAATCTAATGTTGATCAAAATCACCATACTCCAGAACAATATAAGAACCTTACAACATTTTCATCTAAGTCATTATACTCCCATTTAGGTCAGAGCAGAGATACTTCCCTGCAACTGAAGGGTAGGACTAATTAAATAAGAGAAACGTTAAATAAGAGAAAATAAAATGTCCTCCCAAAAAAACCCCCTTACATTTATGATCAATTGATTTTTAACAAAGGTGCCAAGACAATTCAAAAAGAGAAATAGTCTTTTCAACAAATAGTGCTGGGACAACTGGATATCCACATACAAAAGAATGAAGTTGGAACACTACCTTCAACCATATACAAAAATTAACTCAAAATGAACCACAAACCTAAATGTAAGAGCTAAAACTATAAAACTCTTAGAAGAAAATACAGACATAAATCTTTGTGATCTTGGGTTAGGCAATGGTTTCTTAGCTATGACACCAAAAGCACAAGTGACAAAAGATAAAAACAGATAAGTTAAAATTTTTGTGCTTCAAAGGACATCTTGAAGAGAGTGAAAAACAATCTACAGAATGGGGAAAAATATTTGTAAATCATATATCTGAAAAGGGATTTGTATTTAGAATATAATTGAAAACTCTTACACTGATATCAAAGCCAGACAAACACTCTACAAGAAAAGAAAATTACAGACCAATATCCCTTAGGAATACTGGTACAAAAATCCTCAACATAATACTAGCAAACCAAAGCAACATATTAAAAGGGTTACATACTATGACCAAGTGGGATTTATTCCTGGAATGCAAGAATGCTTCAACAGATGAAAATCAATCAATGTAATTATGCCACATTAATAGAATGAAGGAAAAAAACATGATCATCCCAATAGATGTAGAAAAAGAATCTGACAAAATTCAACATCCTTTCATGATAAACACTCAATAAACTAGAAATAGAAGGAAACTTCCTCAACATGATAAGGGCCATATATGAAAAACCCATAGTTAGTATCACACTCAGTGGTGAAAGACTGAAAGCTTACGCCTCAGAATCAGGAACAAGACAAGGATGCCCACTTTGCCACTTCTATTCAAGATTATATTGAAGTTCTAGCCAGAACAATTAGGCAAGAAGAAGAAATAAAAGGCATCCAAATTGGAAAGGAAGGAGTAAAATTATCTCTGTTCACAGATGACATAATCTTATATCTAAAAACCCTAAGGATTCCACAAAAAAACTGTTAGAGCTAATAAATGAATTCAGCGAACTTGCAAGATACAAAATCAATCCTCAAAAATCAGGTGCATTTCTATATACTAGCAATGGACAATCCAGAAAGTTAATTAAGAAAACAATTCCATTTACAATAGCATTAAAAAGAATAAAATACTTAGGAATAAATTTAACTAAGGAGGCGAAAGACTTGTATATTGAAAACTACAGAATAACACTCAAAGAAATTTAAAAAGACCTAAATAAATGGAAAGACATCTTGTGTTCATGGTTTGGAAGACTTAATATTGTTACGATGACAGTACTAACCAAAGAAATCTAGATTCAATGTCATTAAATCAAAATCCCAACAGTGATGAAGTTTTGAAACTAGAGAGGGGTGGTAGTCCCACACTGTGAATGCACTAAATGCCACTTAACAGTACACTTTAAAATGGTTAATCATGCTTTGTCTAGGCAATATCCAGCTTGCTCCTCTTGCTCTTTTCCCCTGAACATTTTATTTTGAAAGTTTTCAAACATACAGTTTGGTAGAATTTTACAGTAAACACTCATATCCTTACCACCTAATTCTACCATTAACATTTTACTATACTTGCTTTATTACATAAGTATCTCTCTCTCTACCATCCATTTTATATTTTGATGCATTTCAAAGAAAAAGTCAATATCAGTACACTTCACTCCTAAACATTTCAGCATGCACACCATTAACTAGAGCTCAATTTTTGTTTTACATATTTTTTGAGTTAAACTTACATAAAATAAAATGCACATATTTTAAGTGTATATTTGCTGAGTGTTGACAAATGCATAATCTGTGTAACCCAAATCCCTATCAAGATATAGAACATTACCATCATCCTAGAAAGTTCCCTCAAGACCTTTCCTAGTTAATCCCATCCCCACCCCACCAGAGACAACTACTGTTCTAATTTTGTCCCCACTATAGATTCATTTTCCCTGTTATAAAACTTCATATAATTGGAATCATACAGTGTGTATTCTTTTATCTAAGGCATCTTTCATTCAGCCTAATGTCTTTGAGAACTGTTTCTCTTTTAGATCTTCAATTCTAGAATTCAGGGCCAGGAGAGTGTTCCTACACCCAGTATAGTACTTGACAAAACTCAGAAATAGTTACTCAACAAAGTTACCTGTATTAGTTTCCTATTGCTTCTATAAGAAATTACCACAAATTAGGTGGTTTAAAACAATACAGATTTGCTATTTTATAGTTCTATAGGTCAGAAGTCCAAAAACAGTTCTTACAGGACTAAAATCAAGGTGTTGGCAGGGTTGCACTCTCCAGAGTCTCTACGGGAGAGTCTGTTCCTTGCTTTTTCCAGCCTTAGAGGCTGCCTGTGTTCCTTGGTTTGCGGTCTGTTTCCAGCAATGCATCACTCCCACCTCTGGTTTTGTCGTCACACCTCTGTGATCCTCCTGCCTCCCTTTGATAAGGTGCATTGGGATTACATTAGACCCACTGGGATAACCCAGGATAGTTTTCCCATCTCAAAATCCTTAGCTTAATCACATCTGCAAAGTCCTGTTTGCCAGTGTAACATAGTCACAGGTTTCAGGGATTGGGACATGGACATCTTTGGGGTCCATTATTCTGTCTACCATGTCACTTGAATAAATAAAAGACCTTAATACCATGCTTCTCAAAACTGGATAGTTTGAAGATAAAAAATAAATGTAGCATATCTTCTGGAATTATCAATTCTTCTTATGGGTTTGGGAGAAAAGTTTAATAATTTAAATTGATAAGTGGCTTTCAACACTAGCCTTCCCTTTGAATCAGCAACTCTGGTTCTAGGATTTTATTCCATAGACATGCTCATATTATGTGTTTAAAGAAGTATCTCTAAGGATATGGTTATAGCAGTTTATTGTAGTAAGACTGGGAACAAACTAATTGCCCATCAACAGAGAACAGGCTAAATAAATTGTTTCATCCATACAATGGAACACTATGCTGCCATTAAAAAAAGATTTATATGTGCTGAAATTGAACAATCTACAAGATATATTGAGGGATAAAAGCAAGGTGAACAGTATGTTTAGTATGCTACTTGTGAAAAGAAAAAAACAAGATACATGCTTTTATATATCTAAACTATCTTAGGAAGTACAAAGGAAACTGGTAACAGAGGTTGCCTCTAGGGAGGGAAGGGGACTAGAGGAAGGAGAGGTTTTTTTTAATTTGAAGCATAATACACATTCAGGTAAGTTCATATAAGTGTACAGCTCAATTAATTTTCATAAACTGAACACATCTGAGTAACCAGCACCTAGATTAAGAAACAGAATATTATCAGCATCCTAGAAGCAAAAAGGGTAACCCACCATCCTCATTCTTAATAGCCTGGAATAGTTTTGCCTGTTTTTATACTTTATATAAATGGAATCATATACACTATTTTGTGTCTGGCTTCTTTTGCTCAACACTTGTCTACAAGATTCATCCATATTATGCATGTGGTTGTAGATCATTCTCATCCATTTAATGAGTATCCCACAACTATTTATTCATTCTACTGTTGTGGAGTTTCCAGTTTTTGGTTATTGCAACTAGGGTTGCTGTGAACATTTGAGTACTTATCTTTCAGTAAACATATCATGCACTTCTGTAGAGTATATACCTAGGAGTGGAATTGCTGGGTCATAGGGTATGTATATATTCAGCTTTAGTAGATACTGCCACTTTTCCAAAGTGGTTGTACCAACTTACACTCTACCAGTAGTGTAAGAGTCCAACACTTTCGAAACTTACTTTTGACTATATATTATTTTGAATTAGGTTATATTATGAAATAGAATGCAAATTCACACGAATCTTAAAGCTATACTATGTTTTCAAAGTGGTTTCACTGTAGGGATGGACAGATTGTTTTTACATCTCTAGAATTTTCCTTCTCTGCTCTTATGAATACTTGGTTGGAAAAGTTTGAAATCTTTCATCTTAAGAGATGATCTGATTCATTTCCCAGTTTTATTACCCATTTATGAGCTTTAATTTTGTCGACTGAAATAAAGAATCTTGATAAAGTTAGATGAAGCAGTTTATTCAGTAATCAAGAATGAGGAACGAGGGGCTGCCCAGTGGCGCAGCGGTTTAGTTCGCGCTTGGCAGCCCGGGGTTCGCGAGTTCGGATCCCGGGCGCCTGCCGATGCACTGCCTGTCAGCCATGCGGCGTCCCATACAAAGTAGAGGAAGATGGGCACGGATGTTAGCCCAAGGCCAGTCTTCCTCAGCAAAAAGAGGAGGATTGGCAACGGATGTTAGCTCAGGGCTGGTCTTCCCCACAAAAAAACAAAAAACAAAAAAACATAATAAAAAAGAAAGAATGAGGAACGAGAGGCCATTGAACAGCCCAACAGCGTAGTCTACAGATCTGAGTGCAGTTTATATATTCTTTCAAAGCAGTGTACATGCAGAAAGGGGCTTGCACATCAAACAATCATATAAGTCAAAGGGGTACCTGTTCATCCATGACAGGGAACATCTGTTTTTTCTCTAGATAATAAATTAAAGATAAAATAAACAAGAACTACTTGGTTATAAATCCTGGAATGTTGATGTTATTTACATGTGAAGGGAGACAAGTACCAGGGTCGCTAATCATTCCCTCAACCTCAAAAATGCAGTTAGGGGATGTGAGAGCCAGGCACCCTTTATCTCTTCTTGTTGCAGATCTTTTCCAGCTGGGGTCTTTAGCGATGAGGTGAAGGGTTGTAAAGTCACTCTAACACAGGCTTAAGATGATTTGCAAAGTCATTCTGACACAGGTTTAAGATGACCTGCAAGGCTGCTTCACAGTAGAACACAGATTTTGCACTGACTCTAAGCCTATGCAGCTTACTTGCTAGACAAGCTTTGCCTGTTAGACAAGGGAGAGGGGTCCCCATTATTGTTCAGAATTTGAACACAGGTTTTCTGATTGAGACAGGGTACTGATGATACTATAACTACAATAACGACTACAAACTCATATTTATTAAGTACTTACTTTATGCAGGGAGTTACGCTGAGCACTTAGCTGAACCTAGGAGCCAGAAGATGACTTAGAATCCCAGCTCTGCCACCCGTGAGCAGTCACCTGGCCTTCCTGTTCCTCAGCTTCTACGTCTATAAAAGGGAAGACACCTGTGATCTCGGGGCATGGGCCAAATCAAATGCCAGGTAAGAACCGGTTCCCGCAGCCGGCCCGGGCTAGCCCTGCCCTAAATACCCAGAGCACAGTGCTGGGACAGGCGGCCCCCAACTCCTTCACCTCCAGAATCCGCCCCAGTCTTCGGCTTTTACTCACCTCCAAGCCCCAGCCATCAGGGACTGCCTGTAAGAAGTCTCATGTAAGTAGCAGCAAGTAAGGGAGTAGCTTCAACCCGTCAGAACCTCTTTCTTAGGTTGCTGTCCCGCAAAAGCCAAATCAAGGGAGACCCTGCCGCCCCTCAGCGCGGACTACCTCCAGACCTGTCGCTCCCTTCAGCCTTTCAAACAGGCCGCTCCGGAAAGACCAATCACAGCCTTCCTTCTTCCCCTGTCCAATCAACGCACGTCATCTGTTGGTTTGTTACGTTACAGGGTCCAACCGCCCTTCTGCTTCCCACTTGGTACGTAAGGGCAGAGAGGAAAAGCAAGTGATGTTGAGGCCAGGGAGGCGCCATCTTTGTTAAGGGCAGGACTATGGTCCTTTAAGGACTTTCTCTGAGGAAAGGCCGGAAAGCTATAGCGTTTCCACATATCGCGGAAGCCTCTCTTCGCAAAGCACGGAGGGGCTTGCCCATGGCGCCCCCGCTGGCTCCAGTCCCGGTGGATGCATCCGAGGAGGCTGGGCCGGGACGGACAAAGGAAAGCAGTCCAGGGGCCGTGAGCTTCGCGGACGTGGCCGTGTACTTCTCCCCGGAGGAGTGGGGGTGTCTGCGGCCCGCGCAGAGGGCCCTGTACCGGGACGTGATGCAGGAGACCTACGGCCACCTGGGCGCGCTCGGTGAGGCCCGGCGGTCCGGCCAAGGACCTCCAATAATCTGTGGGAAGGGGGATTCATGTCCCGAGACGAGTGGGCCGGAAGTGTGGGGCACTGAGGAAGCAGCCTCACCCTCCCCTCTCCGGTTCTCAGCCGAGCTCAATGTTTACCCTTCGTAGGATTTTCAGGCCCCAAACCCGCTTTTATCTCTTGGGTGAAAGGAGAGGTGGAGGCGTGGGGCCCGGAGGCCCAGGATCCAGAGGGTGAGAGCCCAGCAGCTGTCAGCAGAGACAAGAGAAAGGTCGCAGGTACTTCACTTCAAACCCCGGCAGGTAATCTTTGAGAACCCCCCCGCTCCCCCCCGCCCCGATCCTCAGCACACACTGCCCCCTCCAAAGCCCCATCATGTCTCAGTGCATCTCGTCTCCAGTAAGGTTCCTATCTCACTGCAAAATGGCTCAACAGAACAGCGAAACTGGGATGTATAGCACCACTTAATCATTCTGGAAAACCCGTTTAGTGCAAAATAGAGCTTGAGCTTCCAAAGCAGCTAAGGGAAAGAGGAAACACTTGTAATTTGGTTTTTGCTGTGTAATAACATAAAAGACAAATGTTCCTTTTGGATATTAATTTTGTGGGTCTCAGTATAATGGATAATGCCATTCGTCAGAGATTTCAAAATAAAGAAAACATGTTTTTCCTGCAGCCATGATGTCATAATGTTTGGTCCCAGAAGATCTTTCCATGGAACCTAGAGTGCAGTCCAAGTGTAGACTTTTTGGTGCTGGCCTTGAATGGCACCATGGGAGGTCATTTAATGGCTATTTTGCAAAGGGATCATAAACAGGTTCAGGTTTGTAAGCCTCATGAAGGCAGGGACCACCACTGCCCTCAATGCCTGGCACAGAGAAGGAGTTCAATAATATTGACTCCTCCACTTATCTCCAGTTTTCAGGGCTTTCCTGTGTTAACCCTCAGACAATAGAATTTGCTTTTATTCCAGACTAGCTTTCAGAGCTTGATGAGGCCCCAATCTTTGAACCTTACTCCCAGGGGGCCTTATACTCAGCTATTCCTGCTCCCTCCCAGGGCAGGCTATGATCTAAGTTTCAAGTTTTATCTTTTTCCCTGTCTCAGGATCCAGTGATGGGAGTGAGAAGAAAGAAGGGCTGAAAAAGAGTCCAAAGCAAAAAGAGATGGAATGTGAGGGAGTATCTCTCAAGGAGTGGTTGCCATCTAGCATGCCACTGGACGCCAGTCACAAAGCTGCCTGCCCAGAGCTCTACTGGAACTTGAGGCGAAGCCCCATCAAGCCTTGGCTCAAGGACACTCCCACCCGCAGACCACTCTACTCTTGCCCAGACTGTGGCCGCAACTTCAGCTACCCCTCCCTCCTGGCCAATCATAAGCGGGTCCACTCCGGGGAGCGGCCCTTTCCCTGCAACCAGTGTCAGGCCCGTTTCTCCCAGCGCAAGTACCTGCTCCAGCATCAGTTCATCCACACAGGTGAAAAGCCCTACCCCTGCCCTGATTGTGGGCGATGCTTCCGCCAGAGGGCTTCCCTGGCCATCCACAGAAGGGCTCACACTGGGGAGAAGCCATACCCATGCCCAGACTGCAAGAGTCGCTTCACGTACCCTTACCTGCTGGCCATCCACCAGCGCAAGCACACAGGTGAGAAGCCCTACAGCTGTCCCAACTGCAGCCTCCATTTTGCCTACACCTCCCTGCTGGCTATCCACAGGCGCACACACACAGGCGAGAAGCCCTATCCCTGCCCTGACTGTGGCCTTCGCTTTACCTACTCTTCTCTCCTTCTAAGTCACCGGCGCATCCATTCTGACAACCGGCCCTTCCCCTGCCCCAAGTGTGGGAAAGGCTTCAAGTGCAAGTATGCCTTGGAAGCCCATCAGTGGATCCATCGCTCTGGCGAGAGGCTGAGGTGGCAGCAGCCTGCAGTAGGGCTTTCAGAGCCAATCCCTGTTTTGGGAGGCCAGGATCACCCAGTTCATTTCCGGTACTTTCCAGATATATTTCAAGAGTGTGGGTGATAGAGCTCACACAAGATGATTAGAGTTTTCACTGGAAAGGAAGAGGCAAAGTTTATGCATTTGGGATAAGGAAAGGAAGTGGGCATTTAAGGAAAACAAAGCTCCGCGTCAGGAAATAAGCAGAGATGACAGGGCACAGAGAAGGTGTATTGGAAGGAGACAGGAATCTGAAAGGCTGCCTGAGGGTTGAACCCATTTTCTGAGGCTCCCACTTCCAAGTCTCACTGGGGTTACTTCACTGCAAACCATTCACCTAACTGGCTTTTCTTTCTGGATGGTTCTCTCTCTTAGAGCATTCTGCTTTCTGACCTGTATCTCTCCTGTACCTCAGAGATGGGGTTCCCTAGATGCAAAAGCCTATTAAAGGAACTCGTACCCACTCTGGGGATCCCCTGGAATAGAGGGCACACCTTGGACTTGTTCCCACTGGGGGAAGCTCATCCAAGGATTCTGTCTTTTAGCCAGTGCAGGTGAAGTATCTGGCAAGGAGACACATGTGGTGTTAAGCCATTGTTGGCACTGTTTGGTCTTGAAGACTTAGAGGTGGCCATAGAAAGGACAATGGCTTCAGGTGGGGAATGGTCCTGCCTCACGCTCACTCTGTGTGTACTGCACAAAAGTATCAAACTTAATAAGCTTAAAGGTTTTTTTGAAACTTTTATGAATTAGTGATTACAATGTTTTTTTCTTCAGATATTTGCATGTTCCCTGGATTTTACATCTTTTGAATAAAGATATATTCTTGAGCCACGGCAGCTGGAAATATAAACCTGGGGACTTTTTTATTTTTAAAGAAAGAGTAAATTAATATGATCAGAGTTGAAATCAAGGTATAGTATCTCCAGTCTAATATTTACTGTATGCTTGTATGTATCAACAGTTGAGAGATCTTTCTGACCCATTTGATCTGCTAGCCCTACTTTTGAACAGGAAACTGTTGAAGGAATAAGCAAGGAGGTGGATGGGACTAAGCATGTCTGCATGCCAGGAGTGGTGCTGGGTTACTCAAATATCTCTTGGAACAAAAGACTGCTTCTCCGAACCCCTGGGTTCCAAAGATGATTATTAATGGGAACTGGGTGTTATTTTTACATTACCACATAGCCTCTCCTGAATTGGTAGACCTGGGTTCCATGTTCAGCTCAGTCCCCACTAACTCTGTGGCCTTAAGCATCTTCAGCATGTCTGAGCCTTAGTTGTCTAACTTGTAAAATGGGGCTAATGTCAACTTCACAGCGTCAACTGAGATAAAACATGAAGGCACCAAGCATGTCTTTATAGTTTAAGGAACAAATAGCAGAGCTTCTCTCCAACATTTTATTATAAAATTTTTCAATCATTCAAAACAGTTGAAAAATTTTTATGGTAAACACTCATATGCCCATCACTTAGATTCTACAATTAACCTAGATTCTATAATTTTGCTATATTTGCTTTATCACATGTCAATCCATCTATCCATCATTTATCTATCTTATTTTCTTTAATGTATTTCATAGTAAGTTGCAGATGTCACTACACTTCACCCCTAAACACGTCAACATAAGGCTGAGCTTTATGCAAGAAACTTTAGCTCTCCTTAAGGTTCAGATGCTCTCCCTTAAAGTTTCTCTCTCCCTTAAAGACCCTGTTGTTGACAAGTAAAATTTATGAACTGTAATTTTCTCCTGTATGTTTTATAACTTCCCATAATTATCTAGATTCTTGAACAAACATTTACAATTTGGTGGGCAATAAAAAATTGAAAGCAAGAGTATCTTTGTGTTTTTATAATGATTGGCAGGAAAAACAACTTGACATCAGCCACTTATGATGGAATAGTTTTAGTCTTGAAAATTTGTTTCAATCTGATTAAAGTCTTCTCCATTGCTAGTGCAAACAGAAGCGATTTACAGCATAGTACCTGAATAAACAAAAGTATTTTTTGGTCCAGGTGAAATGCTTTGTAGTTTCTCTTTAGGTAAAGTTGATTCTCTGTTTAAAAAGAGACTTATTTATGAGGATATATTTTTCCTTACTCCATTTCTACATTATTCACCACAGTGAGTGCAGTGAGGCACCTCTAAAACCCAGTGTTATAAAATAAGCATATAATTATTGAGGCGAAATTGGCAGGTCACATTAAAAGCCAGAAAGTATTCCAGGTGAAAAAGAGCAAGGATAGGGCCAGAAAATATAAAGACTAAAAAGGCACTAGCTTGATCAGCAATGAAGAACATTTCTAAACAAAAAGAAGATACTCAGCATGTGCTAGGGCAGGCAGGAGAGCCAAGCAAGGAGTGGTTCCAAGACCAGACTCTGGGCTGCTGCCAACAGAGACCTGGTAGGTCTTGTCTGTTATCTCCAGTAACCAGCCCCAAGCTTATTTAGCTAACAGTGTCTGCCATTTTGCCCGATTGCAGGAACACTCCAAATGTGGGGATGAAGACATCTAGTACTTACAGTCCATTGCCACAGCCATCAATATGACCCATCTCGCCTAAAAAATAGGACACAACCCAGGAGAGCAGGAAGAGGAAACCCTGAGTGAGAGCTGAGGCCCAGTCCAATTCGGAGAGGACTGAAGGCTCAAGGAGGGAGATTTCCCAGGAAAAAAAATGAGGATTTGAGATTTGATGCCATCCTTGGTAATTTGGAACAACTTAAAGAAGCAGAAAGGGCAGGTAATGCAAGGAGAAAAGAAACAATTAGAAAATTCAAGAAAAGCAAACAGTGACAATGGCGTGCAATATATAAATAAATCAACATGTACACCTTAAATTTACACAATGTTATATGTCAAATATATTTCACTCTTTTTTTTTCTCCTCCCCAAAGCCCCAGTATATAGCTATATATTCTAGGTGTAGGTCCTTCTAGTTCTTCCATGTGAGCTGCCACCATAGCACGGCTACTGACAGACAAGTGGTGTGGTTCCATGCCCAGGAACCAAACCTGGGCCACCGAAGTGGAGTGCACCAAACTTTAACCACTAGGCCATCAGGGCCGGCTCCAAATATATTTCAATTAAAAAAAAGCAAACAGGGACCGGCCCGGTGGCGTAGTGGTTAAGTCTGCCCGCTTGGCTTCAGCAGCCAGGGTTCGCAGGTTCGGATCCGGGCATGGACCAACACACTGATTGTCAAGCCATGCTGTGGCGGCGTCCCATATAAAGTAGAGGAAGATGGGCCTGGACGTCAGCCCAGGGCCAGTCTTCCTCAGCAAAAAGAGGAGGATTGGCAGTGGATGTTAGCTCAGGGCTAGTCTTCCTCATATACACACACACAAAAGCAAACAGTTGACAAGAAAGGAAACATAACGTGTAGGAAATATTATTTACAATAATTTATTGCATTAAGTATGTTGGGAAAGGAGGTAAGGGGAATGGGGCTAGAAACTAAGCAAGTATAGCAGGATGCACATATATAGTATCTAAAATGAGTATATCAAGAAACAGCAGTAAAAGCATATTTTTTAAATGAAAGCTCCAGAAGAAATATCTAAGAATTAAAAGTGTATTAACTCAGTTTGGGAAGATGAAAAAGTTCTGGAGATGGATGGTAGTGATGGCTGCACAACAATGTGAATGTAATTAATACCACTGAACTGTACACTTAAAAATGGTTAACTTCTATGTTATGTTATATATATTTTACCACAATTTTTAAAACAAGGAATGAAGTTCTGATATATGCTACAACATGGATGAATCTTGAAAAGATTACGTCAAGTGAAATAAGCCAGACACAAAGGACAAATATTGTATTATTCCACTTTTATGAGGTATCTAGCATAGGCAAATTCATACACACATAAAGTAGATTAAAAGTTACAGGGGCTGGGGGCCGCCCGGTGGCGCAGCGGTTTAGTCCGCGCTTGGCAGCCCAGGGTTCGCGAGTTCGGATCCCGGGCGCCCGCCGACGCACTGCCCGTCAGCCATGCTGTGGCGGCGTCCCATATAAAGTGGAGGAAGATGGGCACGATGTTAGCTCAGGGCCAGTCTTCCTCAGCAAAAAGGGGAGGATTGGCAACAGATGTTAGCTCAGGGCTTGTCTTCCCCACAAAAAAAAAAAAAAAAGTTACAGGGGCTGGAGGAGAGGGGAGTGAGGAGTGACTGCTTAATGGGTTCCACGTTTCCGTTTGCAGTGATGAAAATGTTTTGGAAATAGATAGTGGTGATGGTTGTGTAACACTGTGAATGTAATTAATGCCACTGAATTGTACACTTAAAAATGGTTAAAATGGCAAATTTTATGTCATTTTACCACAATTTAAAAAAGTTAGCAATATACCAAAACCATTGAACTGTACAGTTTAAATGGGTGAACTGTATAGTAAGTGAATTATATCTCAAAGCTCTTAAACAAAAAAACATGTACACGAATGTTCATAGCAACACTAGACAAAAGGTGGAAACAACCCAAATGTCCATCAACTCCTGAATGGATAAATAAAATGAGGTATATCCACACAATGGAATATTATTCAGCCATAAAAAGGAATGAGGTACTGATAAATGCTACAATACGGATGAACCTTTAAATCACATTACACTAATGACAGAAGCCAGACACGAAAGGCCACATATTGTATGATTCTATTTATATGAAATATCCATAAAAAGCAAATCCATAAAGACAGAAAGCAAATTAGTGAATGCCATGGGCTGGGGGGAGGGGAGAATGGGGAATGGCTGCTCAGTGGGTAGGGGGTTTCCTTTAGGAGTGATGAAAGTAGTGATGTTGGTTGCACATTGTAAATGTACTAAATGCCACTGAATTATACGGTTTAAAATCGTAATTTATGTTATGTGTATTTTACCACAATAAAACATTGTCTATTGATTGGAAAGGGTGCACAAGGAGACATTCAGGGGTAACATCAATGTCCTATATCTTGTTTTGGGTGATGGTTAACACCGTTTTATGCATTTGTCGAAACTTGACGAATTTTACACTGAAGATCTGTGCATTTTACTGTATGCACAATATAATCCAAATGAATAAAGAGTTCAAAGTAGTCTCTAGGGAACAGGGGGAAGGGTACAGGGGACTGCTTTTTTCATTATGAACCTTTTGTATTACTTTTTAAAAACCATGTACATTAATGAATTTGGAAAAAAATTTAAATGTAGTTTAAAATTTCCCCAACCAATTCCAGCCTCACCAAGCTAGTTCCTTCCCCTGCAGCTCCGGTCCAGAGACTGAGCGAGCCGAGCCGCAGGCGCAAGGAGTCGGGTGGGCTCTGCAGCGGTGGTCCCGACTGTAAAAGCGTACCTGGTTTCTACCTCGGCTGTCCCCAGGATTTGGCCAGGGTGTGTGCGTCTTCCCGCGGGGGCTGAGGACCGGATTCCAGATCCTGCTGTCGGGAGGCAAGAAAGGAGACCGTCGAGGACACAATCCCGGGCTCCAGAGATGCCGAGGTCCTCGATCGGTTCCAGAGCCAGCCGATCGACGATTCAGGGCTCAGGAGCTTTCTTTCCAACTCCCCGCCAGTCCGGGGTCTCGCGGCGCAGCCGCTTCCCGCTCTCGCGCCAGCCATCGACCGCTGTGCAGTGCTGGCTGAGAGGGGCTAGAAGCTGCGGGCCGGTCCATCTTTGTTGAAGGCAAGAAAGCTGCTCTCGACACGCCCCCGTTCCCTCTCCGCCCTCCCCCCGCCAAAAACCCCACATGCGGCGGCCATTGTATTTAAGGGCAAGCAGATCATGAGGCCAGACATGCCAGACAGGTGCCATGTTTGACATGATCAAGGGATGGCGTCCTTAAGAGCAGCCAGTGACAGCTGAAGCCAGGATGTCGCCATATTTTCTGAAGGCACCTTCCGGGTCCTTAAACCCGAGTGTCTATGTCCAAGCTGCCATGAAGCGAATAAACACCGAGGGGGGTTATTTGTCCCCATCAGAACCCCTGAATTCCTAACAGCCAGTCTCCGCTACTTCGGTTCCCTCAGCTGCGTTCGGACGCCAGGGCTGGGCGGGGCCTCGGTCTCGGGAGCCCTTCCTGTGGACGACGAAAGCTGAGGCCGGAAGCGGGGAGGCGGTGGCCCCGGGGACAAGGCGGCCGCTGCTCGGGGTCGGGAGGGCCCATGGCGCCACCCCCAGCCCCGCTTCTGGCGCTGAGACCGGGGGAGACCCGGACTGGTTGTAAGAAGCCGGTGGCCGTGAGGTTCGCGGACGTGGCCGTGTACTTCTCCCCGGAGGAGTGGGGGTGTCTGCGGCCCGCGCAGAGGGCCCTGTACCGGGATGTGATGCGGGAGACCTACGGCCACCTGGGCGCGCTCGGTGAGGCCCCGGGTCAGCGCCCCCCTCCTCCTTCACTGGGGTTCGCAGGGGTTATGATATAGAAGGACCGAGAGGATTGTGAGCCCTAATCCCGCACTATTCCACCAACGGCACCAGCCATCCCCCCATCCCCAGGGCTTCAGGTACCCCCTCGGGAGAACTTCCATCCTGCATCCACTTCCTTCAGGCAGGAGCATTGCAGACCCTGTCCAGGTTCAGCATAAGTTCTGAGGAGGTGCCCTCACCCTGGCAGGGGGATGCCTTCTTCCCAGGACAGCCTCTGAGGCCAGCACTGTGATGCCTGTTCTCTCCCAGGATTCCCAGGCCCCAAACCAGCCCTCATCTCTTGGATGGAACAGGAGAGTGAGGCTTGGAGCCCCGCCGCCCAGGATCCTGAGGAGGGGGAAAGCCTGGGAGGAGCTCTGAGAGGTGAGGGATTGTCCCAAGTCTCCCCCGGCCTGGCACTCCAGGGCTTCCCGTCTAGCAATGATTTCTTTCAGATCCCCATATCCAGCATCCCTGAAGGAATTAAAGGGCCAACTGATATTGGATACTAGAGGAAAGAAGGCAGACCTGCTACAGAGTTTTCAGAACTTGAGACAGTAGTTACGTTGAGACCAAAGTAGGAGAATCAGGAATCCAAATCCAAAACAGGTTTCCAGGTCCCTGTCGTAGAAACCACCACTTGTTCTCCCTTTTTTGAGGAACTAAAACCCTCTAAGAATGGAAGTGCCTTCAGGTCTGCCTTTCACGTTCCTCCAACAACGCAGAGAGACTATGCCCAATAATTGACAGCTTGTCTCCTCTCCCTCACCATCCCCTAGCAGGGTGATTTTTTTGTTGTCGTTTTGTTTTGTTTTTGAGGAAGATTGGCCCTGAGTTAACATCTGTTGCCAATCTTCCTTTTTTTTTTTTCTTTTTTCTCCCCAAAGCCCCCATTACATAGTTGTGTATCCTAGTTGTAGGTCATTCTAGTTCTGTGTGGGACACCACTTCAGCATGGCTTGATGAGCAGTGAGTAGGTCGGCGTCCAGGATCTGAACCAGCGAACGCAGGGCCGCCAAAGTGGAGTGTGCGAACTTAACCACTACGCCACTGGGACAGCCCTTAGCAGAGTGATTTTGAGCAAATACGTTTCCTCATCTGTAAAAGTCTAACACTACAAAAAAATCAAGAAACCACAATGATAATACCTACTGCTTACTGAGCATTTATTAAGTACTTGACGTGCTTCTACTCATTTAATCCTCCCAGCAACCCTGTGAAGTCAAGAAACCATTGATTCCTATTTGATACATGAGGAATCAAGGCCTAGATAAGTTATTCTTAAGAGATTTGAACCTTGTTTATCTTCCTTTGAAGCCTGTGCATTAATCACTGGGCAGTACTTTTCTGGCATTTCCCTAAGTAAAAGCACCATATAACCCTAGACAGTCTAAGCAAACGTGTTTCAAAATGTAACTTAATTCCTGTTTCCCAGGAGAGGCCCCAAACAAGAAGGAAGAGGAACCTGAGGAAGGGCCAGGAGCTAAGGGACCCAGAAAGACTTCTGGGAAGGAGCCGCCTAAAGAGCTGATTCAACGCAACCCTGACTCAACCATCTGCAAGGCCTCTGCAAGAGCACAACCACCCGTGAAAGCTGCCTGGGACCAGAGCACAGGTGCGCAGCCCGCGGTCCCGGTGCCCAGCGTGGATGCTCCCACCAGCCAGCGGCGCCACGTGTGTGCAGACTGCGGCCGCCGCTTCACCTACCCTTCGCTGCTGGTCAGCCACCGGCGCATGCACTCGGGTGAGCGGCCCTTCCCCTGCCCCGAGTGTGGCATGTGTTTCAAGAGGAAATTCGCCGTGGAAGCACACCAGTGGATCCACCGCTCCTGCTCTGGAGGGCGGCGGGGCCGGAGGCCCGGGATCCGCGCTGTGCCTCGGGCCCCAGTCCGGGGTGACCGGGACCCGCCTGTGCTGTTCCGGCACTACCCGGACATCTTTGAGGAGTGCGGGTGAGCAGCTCCCGCAGGCTGGGGTTGAGCCTGACCTCGGCGCTACGGACTGACTGACTGGGTCAGGGATTTGGGAACCAAAATTCATCCCTTGGGCTTCCCTCAAGGATCCCAACTTGTAAAAAGAAAAGTGCCTGTAAAGATTCAAATAGATTAAACTTGACACCCCTCTCCCCAGTCTTTCTAAAAAAAATGAAGAGAGTGAGATGCTGGACTTTTCTCAAGTGTTATCTCAGTAGCAGGTGCAACCAACATCTTTCCATTGTGTCAAAAAAAAAAAAAATCCACTTGTTGCTTCTCTATATCAGAGGTAACTGCGGAGGGGGACTAAGACTTGGGGAGGGGGCCCCAGATGGAGGAGGGCATGGACAAGCCCTGCCTAACTGATGCCAGCAGAAAGCCCAGGATGTGAAGTGGGTGGAAAGAGTGGAAAGCACCTGGCACAGATCTAGTCTCTGCAACTTGCCCCAAGGCACAGCGGGTGGGTCACACGCCCTCCCCGAGCCTCAGCTGCCTCATCTGTAAAATGAGGATCAATAATATCTACCTCAAAGGGTTACAGTAAAGACTGAAATTTTAACAAAATCATATGTGTGACATAGTAAATGTGCAATAAACATTTGTTGAGTGAATTATTGTCAACATTTCATGCTTCAGAAAGTGTCAAGAAGCCTGCTAAGGAGGCAGGGCAGGGATATCAGTAGCCATGTTTTGCAGATGAGTAAACTGAGGCTCAGAGAGATTAAGCGATTTTCTCAAAGTTTCACTGCTATAAGGCAGCAATGCTGGAAACTGACACAGAGCCCCGATATTTCTACCACTTCCTCTGAACAGTCATATCTGGGCAGAACATGGGTCAGAGGCTCACAGGTGACAGTGAGGTGAGAACGGAGGTCTGGGCAGGGAGCCAGCCGGACAGCAAACCAGGGCCACTGAAGGAAAAGTTTTTTTGGTCCTTAGTTCCCAGCCAGAGAGTGGCCTCCCCCTTGGGGCTAGGGGTGGCTCCTCAGGATGCAGGACCCAGCCCTGCCTGTTTGGGGGAGTCTCAGCAGGAAACTGAGAGCTCCACTGAGGCCAGTGGCCTTTCACTTAGAAAGTGCAGTCAACATGCAGTGATCATTTATTGAGTGCCTTCTGTTGGAGAGACTGCAGGTGATAAGGGAATTCTGGGATGAGGAAGGCTGACCCCATTCATTCATTCAGCAAACACCAATTAAGTCCTCTGTGGGTTTTTGTGCTGGGCTCCAGGGACATGCTGATTCAGGTCCCACATTCCATGTGAGAAGAGAGTGATTAGGGCTATAATGGAGGAAGTCCAGAGGCACCACCTAACCCATCCTGGTTTGTGATATGCTGGGAAATGCAGCTTGGAGAAGGCGATGGTTGTGTTTCTACAGCATTAAGTAGGAATTGGTGTGTGGTGAGATTTTCAGGCAGAAGGAGCAGCAAGGGAGCCTTGTTTCATGGAAAGGATAAAAGATGGACACAGCGTGGAGTAGAGGTTATGAGCATGGGCTTTGGAGTCAGACAGTCAGACTGACTCACTTGCTTTATAGCAGTGCAATCTTGGGCAAGTCACTTCTTGCCCTAAGTCACCTCTCTGTGCCTTCGTTTATTTGTCTATAAAACCTAGATAATAATAGCACCTGTCTCGTAAGATTGATGTAAGGATCAAATAATACACAACAGTGCCTTGCACATTAGCATTTAATAAACATTGGCTATTGTTATTATTCTAATACAATACAAAGTAGTATTTGAAGAGGACCAAGAGGAGACCTGGGCAGGTCTTCTGAATCAAGGAAGGTTTCCTGGAGGAGGTCTTTCAAACTAGTTCTCATCTTTCAAACTAGCCTTGAAAGATGAGAAAGATTTCCACCAGAATGGGCATGTAGAGGGAATGGTCAGCAGTTCCCCTTGACTGAAACATAAGGAACTAAGTAAAGAATAATGGAACACAGATGCACCAGAGAGGTGGGGGCAGTCTCAGAAGGGCCACAGATGCCAGCAGAGGAGCTTACTGTAGGCGCTGAGGAGCCATAGAAAGTTCTTGAGCAGGAGCAGGGCTGTTTGACAGGTGCTGTCAGAAGATGTCTTTGTAAAGCAGTGTGGAGCGTGACCTGTGGGAGGAGACTGGACACCAGACATCTGTTGGGCATCTGCTCCCAGGTGGGGGTGATCAGGAGCTGGACCAAGCTAAAAAGCAAGACTTTTTCTCGAAGTTGCTCTTGTTTGCTGACCTTAGAATTGGGAAGAAAGGGGCCAGCCCAGTGGCGTAGTGGTTAAGTTTGTGCGCTCCGCTTCAGCAGCCCGGGGTTCGCAGATTTGGATCCCAGGTGCGGACCGACACACTGCTTGTCAGCCATGCTGTGGCGGCGTCCCATATAAAGTAGAGGAAGATGGGCACGGATGTTAGCCCAGGGCCAGTCTTCCTCAGCAAAAAGAGGGGGATTGGCAACGGATGTTACCTCAGGGCTAATCTTCTTCACACACACACACACAAAAGAATTGGGAAGAAAGATACTCATAAGCAGGTTCTGCCATAGAATCTGCATGGCTCAGTGACTGACAAGACGAGCTGTGAACAAGTAAGTCCCAGAGGTTTCAAGTATGGAGAGCTGAAGCAAGGGGGCCTGAGTGCTGGGCAAGGGGCACTCAGTAGTGGGACGGTGTGAAGGCCAAGGGGCGACCACTACTGGAGAGGGGAGAGTCAGAGAGAAGATGGAGCTGGAGAGAGGAGGTGCCACCAGGGAGCAGGGAGCAGAACCAGGCACAGCGCGTCAAGCACAGAGCTGCCCAGGTCAGCACAGGGTGAGTGCTATCTGCTCTTTTTCTTTCTCGTTTATCCATTTAACAGATATCTACTAAGCATTTACCATGTACCAGGTACTATTCTATGTGCCGGGATATAGCAGGGAAAACAGACATAGGAGTCCTCTTAGCTTACATTCGAATAGGGTAGAGACAAGCCATAAGCCAGTACATAAATAAGACGAAGTACTGTAATTGCAAATAATAAGCACTACAAAGAAACTAAAACAGACAATGTGCTGAAAGTGCCTGTTGCAGATGGAGACTTAGACCAGGCCTTGGTGAGGAGGAGACATTTGAGCTGAGATCCAAATGATGAGAAGGAGCCAAGGGGAAACAGGGGTCAGGTTGCAGGATGTAGGAGTGGGAGAGGGCAGGGTTTCAGAGGTAGCAGGCAGGGGCGGGGGATGGTTTCCAAACAGAGGGAACAGCAGATGCCGTGCTCTGAAGTAGGCATGAATTTGGGTAAGGTGCAGAAAGGACACTGGTGGCTGGATTGAGGAACTGAGAGAAGATTTACAGAGGAGCTTGGAGCAGGGTAAGGGGACAGGTCCTAGAGCTCTTGCTTGCCCCCTTGTGATGATGCAAAGTTTGGATTTGATTTTAAATATACTGGGAAGCCACTTGGTTGTTTTTGTTTTTGTTTTGTGGTAAAATATACATAACAAAATTTACCATTTTACATCTTTTTAAGTGTACAGTTTAGTGGCATTAAGTACCTTTGTATTATTGTGCAGCCATCACCACCATCCCTCTCCAAAACTTTTTCATCTTTCCCAACTGAAACTCTGTACCCATTAAACGATAACACCCTATTGCCCCTTCCCCAAGCCCCTGGCAACAACCATTCTACTTTCTGTCTCTATGAATTTGACTACTCATATAAACCACTGGGGGGTTTTAAGCAGAGTGTCAAGGAGATCTGATTTGCCTTGTAAAAACCCACTCTGGCTGCTCTGAGAATGGACTGCAGTGGGGCAAGTAGAGGGGAGATGGAGAGTAGAAGGACTGGAGGTGAACCCTGGAAGGTGAATGGACAGAGCCTGTCCATGGGCTGGATGTGAGGCTGAGAGCATCAGAGGAGCCCGGAACAATGATAAGGTTTTTGGCTGAGCGAGGAGGAGGATGGAGGAGCCAGTTCCTGGGATGGCCTGGGGGGTGACAATAGGGTGGACTGCCGCATTTCAGAGCTGGAAGGGAGCTCTTGGAGCTGTCTGGTTCAATGTATTAAGCAGGGTTTGGGAAGCAGAGGGTGGAATAGGTTTCATTGTTGAGGGGACTCTGCAAGGGGCATGGGGAAGAACGCTTGTTCTTTCCACCGAGCATCTCATGGAAATATTGCTCCACAGAATATGCTCTGAGAAAGGCTGAGGCCCAGAGAGGGGAAGGGCCTTATATAAGATCACACAGTTGAGTTAATGGCAGAGGTAGGCCTGGAACCCAAACCTCTCGATTTTCCAGTTGATGCTCTTGCTCTTTTCACTCCACCAGGCTGCAGTGCCAGATGCATGGGAAAGGCAAAAGGCTGGAAGCCCAGAGACCAGCTAAGAGACCCCAGGCCTAAATCAGCAAGGGTCTGAGCAAGAGGAGCTGACCAGTGAGAGCTGCCACAGGATACCTTTTGTGAAGCCTGTCACTCTTCCTCCAGGGCAATTTAGCATACCACTCAAACGCTTGAATGACATTTTTTCCCCCATGACACGACCCTTAAACATAACCTTCTTATTTACTTTTCAATACTTACCATAGCCTGTCATTTTAATTTTTCTGTTTATATTTATATGACAGTATGGAATTGTATATATGACCAGAAGCAGCTCTTCTGACTCCTAGGTCTCTGCTTCTGGCACTACCCCACACAACTGCATCTTGGTAACCTGGCCTAAAATCCCACTTCTTTCTGATTGTGGAGATTGTGCCTTCTATGAGGCATTACTATGTTAGAGTTCTGGAGTCAGACTGCCTGGTTTGAATCCTGGCTTCACCACTTACTAGCTGTGTGGCCTGGGGCAAGCTCATCCCTCTGTGCCTCCGATTCCAGATCCAGAAGAGTGCCTATCTGAAGTGTTGTGAAGGTGAAATGAGTTAACAAACCAAAGCACTTAGAACAGAGTCCGGCATATAGTAAGTGATCAATCAAGGTAAGCTAGTATTATTAACGTCTTAATCATATCACAGAACCAAAGGCAGCTCTTGCATAGTCGGCCTCTGTTCTGTTAGGAGAGCTTGGAATTGGGAAGTACATTTAAGTGGTGCATTAAAATGAGTCCTGTCTCATCTAATTTTTATACAATCACAATAAATTGAGAATCCAGTTCGTTTTCACAGGTCAGCGGGAGTCAGTAAATTTGAAGTGTTGGTGTTGCTTTTCTGGAAATGGCATGGAGGAGGCAGCGCGCGACCGTGGGAAAGGCTCGCATTTAAGACCAGGAGTCACAATGGGCTGTCTGACCTTGGGTAACAACTGGGCTCGTTTCCTCTTCTGTAAAATGACCGAACTCTAAGGCACTGAAAGGCATTCGGCCCAGGGTCCTCAGCAGAAAAGCTAGTAAATGTGTGGAAAAACCATAGATACGTAAATAGACAATCTCTGGACGGATATTTAAGAAACTGTTCATAGAGGAATAGGGTGGAAGGAGACTTAACTGAATATTATTCTGTACCTCGTAAATGAAAAAAACTTTTTGAGAAATGAACTAGTTTACCAAAAAAAATTTTTTTATAAAGCCGGGTCACCGAGTGGGCCTTCTAGCGGGGACTGGGCAGGAGATGCCAGCTGGGCGACCCCGTGAATCCGGGCTCTGTTTCCCTCCCCTGGACTCTTCGCCGCCGCCCGCGCTCACGCACCCGAGCCTCACCTTTCACCCGCCCGACCTGAGCTCGGACGCCGAAGCGGCTGTGGCCATCTTAACTGTGGGCAAGAAGCGCCTCCAAGGCAGCTTGCGGAACAGCAAGAGAAGACAACTCGAGGGGAATAAACCAGGTCATCAACACAGGCCGACATTTGTTAAACGCCTTTCTCTAAAGGAAGGAAGCTAGAGTGCCACCACCTTTTCTGAGGGCGCCTTTATTTTTTTTCGGCGCTGGGACCACCGAGTTCGTGTAACCAGCTGTTTCCCACGACCTAGAGCGGCCCCATCCGAAGCTACTTCCGGTCCCCCGGGCCCGGGGGGACCCATCCCTCCGGAGGCCGAGTCCTCAGCGTCCTTCCCACGAGCGGGCGTGACGGGGAATGACTCTGCCCCCAGCCCTGCTCCCTGTTCCTTGTGGGGATGTGCCCGCGAAGGTTGGGCCAGAAGGAGGAGAGAAAAAGCTGAGGGTCGTGAGGTTCGCTGACGTGGCCGTGTACTTCTCCCCGGAGGAGCGGGGGTGTCTGCGGCCCGCTCAGAGGGTCCTGTGCTGGGCTGTGATTCGGCAGACCTGTGGCCACCCGGGGGCGCGCTCGGTGAGGTCCAACCACCCCGGATCTCTGAAAAGGGAAAGGAGCGAGTGGATTGACAGGACCGGGTGCCTGACTCGCCCCCACTCCGGCCCCCGATGACTCCGTTTACGGTGATCCCCTCCAGATCAGCCTAACTGAAATTCATAACTGAGCCTCCCCGGCCAGACTCCTCTGGCGGCTCCCCAGGACTTCCTGCAAAAAGTTTCAGGACCTGGACCACAACAGAAAGGCCCGTGGCACACTAACCTCCTTCTCCGATTCAAACGAGATCTCTTCCTACAGGCGAGCGATCCCGTTTGGCTCCAACTAAATGGAATCTTTGTTTTTTGGACGTGCCTCTAGCTTAATGAGCCTTTGAGCCTTTGTTCTTGCTCTTCTGCTCTGTATACACTACAGCTCCAATCTAACATCCTTCAATGCCCTTCTCAAATGCCACCTCCAAGAAATTCGTCCTCCGAGCTCTTCTGCCCCATGCTGGAAGTCTCCTTGGAACTGCTGCTCTGTGTCTATCTCTATAGCCCTGAGCACAATCTAACCGAAGGTCTCCATACCTGTGCCAGCAGAGCTCAAACCTGGTATTTCTCTCCCTTAATATAAATTTAGAGCTTAGTGTAAGGAACCTTATCTCAGTTCATCAATGTTTCCAACACCCAGAACATCTAGAACAATGCCTGGCACACAAGAGGTGCCCAATACGTTTTCATTAAAGGAAGGCATAGGTAATCTTAAGAAATATTTCTTGAGTGATTATGGTTCTTCCCTGGGACTCCCAGATCCCAAACCAGCCCTCATCTCCTGGGTGGAGCAGGAGACCCAGCTGTGGGGTGCACATGCTCAGGATCCCCAGGAGAGAGGAAGCCTGAGAGAAAGACAGAAAGGTGAGAAATGGGGGCCATGTCCCAGCTCCAGCTGG
This sequence comes from Tapirus indicus, assembly GCA_031878705.1. Classification (NCBI taxonomy): domain Eukaryota; kingdom Metazoa; phylum Chordata; class Mammalia; order Perissodactyla; family Tapiridae; genus Tapirus; species Tapirus indicus. The sequence continues at coordinate 121,044,125 of CM062922.1, read as the reverse complement.
AAGGGAAAATGTTTTGTTGAGCAAGAAACACCATCTACATGTTCCCTACTGCTGGTATTACTAATTTTTGCTGACCTGAATTTATGACACCCACTGGAGACTGGAATCTTGACCTTCTCTTTCTCACTTAATTGACTCTGAGGCATTCAGTGGTCCCATGATCAGTGTGAATCATCCGAATTCTAGGTCAGTGGCAGTGTGTGTCAGGGGAGTTGTCATGAGCCCCTGGGCTCAGAGACACTGACCTGGTCTCTGAGCCTGTGGCCAAGGCTCCCTGTAGCCAGGCCTTTCCCAAACCCCCAGTCAATGCCTGGCCTCAACACCTGGCACTCACACAGCACCCTCATCCCTGCCCCAAGTGCAGACATGCTTTACCATTACCTTTAACCTAGCCTAGTGCGCTCTGGAGAGGGACCCTTTGCCTGCAGCTAGAGCAGCACCTGCCTCCACCATGGCGAGTACCTCTCACGCCACCTGCTGACTCACGCAGACAAGCCATCCTACTCCTGTCCCCGCTGTGGGAGGTGCTTCAGCCAGAGGCCCACCAAGGTGCCATAGGCCTCCAGGGCCAACCCAGCGGTGTGAACTCTGGACCAGGTTATTCCCTAGGAAGGTGCAGACCCCCTGTGAATTTCCAGCACTACCCAGAGCTCTTCCATGCCTGTGCATGACAGGCACCACCATGAGGGCTGGGCATTGACAGGTGACAAAATGCCGTCGCTCTTAATGGAAATTTTCTGTTTTCTCTTGTGTCCTTCAGGGGTCTGTGAGACTGGGAGAGCTAGAACTGGTGTCAAGTCCCTGGGCAACTCCGCATCCTTACTCTTTCCTGACTTTTTGTCTTCTCCTTCCCCACTTCTGCTGTGATCAAGTCTTTACTTGCCCAGCTTCCCTGGCTGTGGGGAGAAGCATCCACCAGATACAAGGTGTCAGGCAGAAGCCTCAGGAAGGCCTTTGGAAGGAGGCAAACAGAAAAGCTTCAGACTAGACTCAGACTAGTGCATTTCCATGAAGTGTGTGAACTGCTGTGACTGATTTGGCTGGCCAAAGGAAAAATGTCAAGTCTTAGGGCAGGGTATTTATGAAGGCTTGTGGGGGGCACAGAGTAGGGAATCCATAAATGTGTGAGAAAGGGGAGGTTTGGAGGTAGAAATGATGGGCAGAGTTGGTGCCATTTGCTGAGATAAAGACCCCAGGAGGGACAGGTTGGGGGAAGAAAGGGATGAGTTCAGTTTGAGCCCTTCAGGGTCCGAGGTGCTTGTGGGAAATCTATGCAGGGGCAAGGCTGCAGGTATCTGTGGTCAGGAGCTCAGGAGCCAGGCTTGAGCTGGGGGATAAATAGATGTTGGGAGGCGTCCTGCAGAGCATGTGGGGGGAGGGTAAGCTTGAAGAAAGAGGGTCCTTCTGGCCTTTCTCACACCTTACCCTACTCTCCCCCAGCTACCCCACGATATCCTGAAATAGAAATTCCCAGAATTTCAGTCGCGAACAAGCCTCCAATAGACAAATTTCTCTTTTACCTGCTACTTTTTATCCTCAACCCTGGGAAAGGCTCCTGTCACCCAGTGATGGGCCGAAGGCCAATTGTAAATGGTCCGGCAACGAAAACTAACGTCCGAATTCACAAAGGCGGAGCGGGGGGTGGCCAGGGTTGGCCCTGCGGCGGCCGCGGCTGACCTCCCGTCGCGCCCGGTCCTTCCTCCAGGCCTGGGCGGGGCTGAGGCTGCGCCTCGCGGCCGGCGGGTGCGGGACCTGCGCTGGAAGTGTGGCCGCTGCTCCCGGGACGGCCCCCCCCGCGCTGGGGCGGCGCGGCCATTTTGGCTGAGGGCTCGAAGACAAAAGAACCTGGAGGCACCGGGCAGCGTCATCTGGGCACGGCTGCGTAGGAGCAGAGTTCCTGAGGCCGCCTTGCCGCCATTCCGAGGAAGGCGTCTTCAGTTCTGGTTCTCTGTACCTTCGGCCACCACCTCTCCGTTTGTAGCCGCCCTCTTGGGCCCCCGGGGACCGGTGCCCGCCCTCCCGGCGTCCCCGGGCACGGGCGGCTCCGCGGACCCAGGCCCCGCGGGGGGCGGCGCTGGCCTGTCGCCGGGGCTGGCACTGCCCATGGCGCCGCCTCTGGCCCTGCTCCCCGCGCGGGAACCAACCGGGGCCGAGCGCGAAGGGAGGAAGCCCGGGCCCGTGAGCTTCGCGGACGTAGCCGTGTACTTCTCCCCGGAGGAGTGGGGGTGTCTGCGGCCCGCGCAGAGGGCCCTGTACCGGGACGTGATGCGGGAGACCTACGGCCACCTGGGCGCGCTCGGTGAGGCCCTACCTGCTCGCCGGGGCCCACTTCTCCGGCCACCCTGCCCAGCCTCTGGTCCTGCACGTGGAGTGGGAGGCCCCAGGTCCGGGAAGTCGGGACTGCGTGGGGCGGCTTCCCGGCAGCGTGGGGTTTGCGTTCTTCTCCGCCAGGATTCAGAGGCACCAAGCCAGCTCTCATCTCCTGGATGGAGGAAGAGGCCGAACTGTGGGGTCCGGATGCCCAGGATCCGGAGGTGGGAGAGTGTCTGACAGAAGCAGACACAGGTGAGGTTACTGGGTACTCTGCGTCTGGGCCCGACTCATCCTGCTACCCTCTGCCAACTCTTTACCTGCTCGTCAGTTTCTTCCCTGAATTGCTGTCCCTGCCTAGCTTCTGGATTCAGCTTAGAAAGGGGCCGTGAGTGTGACGCAGGCCCAGCTGGGGTGTGGGACCCTGGCATACCTGCTTTTCCACTCACTGCTCCTGTGAATCTGAGCCCCTCGCATCTAGTTGGTCTTCAAGTTCTACTGAGCTCCATATTGACCTCTCTTGCTGTTTTCCTACACTCCAGCTCCTCTGCCACCTCCTGTGTTTTAGTTTACTTTCTTTTTGTTGTTTTTTTATAGCAGCCTCCTTTCTCTTGGCTCCCATTGTTTTCTTCCTCCAGTTCGTCCTGTCAACCTGTTGCACAGTGCCCTGCTCTCTGAACTTGTCAGTGCCAGCCACCTTCCTGCCTCTCTTTGTGCTGTTTCTGTTGCCTGGAGCATCCTTAAGCAGCTACTCATCCTCCATGATCCAGCTAAAATGTCATCCCCCCTCCATTTCCCCAACCCTGAGGTAGAATATACTGTTCCTCTATTCCTTCCTCCTCTCTCTGCAGCTTTTCTTTCTGTCCTTTGCAGCTGAGGAAAATGTGTCACTCCTAGCTTCCCTGTCTGTACTGAGCTGAGTTCCAGAAGCAGCTATGGGTCCAGAAAGTGGCTGTATTCTCTGTCAACATGTGGGGTGTGGGATTCAAGGACCAGAATAAGGCAGGGTCTGACCTCTCCTCTCATCTCCCAGCAGATTCCAGAAACAAGGAAGAGAAAGGACAAAGAGAAGGGACTGAGACACTGGAGAAGATCCTTTCTGTGGATGCTTGGCCTCCTGAACTGAAGGCTCTCAAACCCTCTCCTGCTGGACTCCCCAGTGGTTTAGAGCAGCCATCCAGGGTGCCTCGCCGGGGTCGCCCCCCCCTCTGTGCCCATCCCCCTGTCCCAAGGGCAGACCAGCGTCATGGCTGCTACATGTGCGGGAAGAGTTTTGCCTGGCGCTCCACCCTAGTGGAGCATCTGTATACCCACACTGGGGAGAAGCCCTTCTGTTGCCCTGACTGTGGCAAGGGCTTCAGCCAGGCCTCTTCTCTGAGCAAGCACCGGGCCATCCACCGTGGGGAACGGCCCCACCGCTGCCCAGACTGTGGCAGGGCCTTCACCCAGCGCTCTGCCCTCACCACCCACCTACGAGTACACACGGGCGAGAAGCCTTACCGCTGTGCTGACTGCGGCCGCTGCTTCAGCCAGAGCTCTGCCCTCTACCAGCACCAGCGGGTCCACAGCGGCGAGACCCCCTTCCCCTGCCCGGATTGTGGCCGCGCCTTTGCCCATGCCTCAGACCTTCGGCGCCATGTGCGCACCCATACAGGCGAGAAGCCCTACCCGTGCCCAGACTGTGGACGCTGCTTCCGACAAAGCTCTGAAATGGCAGCCCACCGGCGTACCCACAGTGGCGAACGCCCCTACTCCTGTCCTCAGTGCGGCAAGTGCTTTGGCCAGAAGTCAGCCATGGCCAAGCACCAGTGGGTCCATAGGCCTGGTGCTGGGGGGCGCAGGGGCCGGGGGGCCAGTGGGTTGCCTGTGCCACTGGCCCCTGGCCAAGGGGATCTGGATCCACCTGTGGGCTTCCAGCACTACCCAGAGATATTCCAGGAGTGTGGGTGATGGATGGCCTTAAAGGTCACAAGACAAAGGGTGAAGATCTAGACATTGCCTGAAGCCCAAGGTGGGCTCAGGGGCCTGAACCTCTGTGGAGGCTCCAGGGAGGTCACAGAATTTCTGGCAAGAGCTGGACCTGGAGGATGAGGACCATCTTATCTTAGGCCCTCACCAGCTTGATCTGCTAACACCTGGCTCCCTACTGTCCCAGACTCTAAAAGCCCCTTTTACTGAGTTAGGGCTGAGGTAAGAACCCCCACTAGGCCTCCACTGTGGGGAAGAAAAGGCTGTTTCTCAGCTTTAGATGTGTTAAGAGGATTGAGGTAGAGGAGAACATTGTTTTACCCATTGTCTGTACTGCAGAAGTTAAAAATTGATGGCCATGTATTGAATCTGGCCTGCAGCAGCCTTTTTAATTTTTTCGGCCCAGCCAGCATTTAAAAATGTTATGAATTATTGGTTAAGATTTAAAAGTTGGGATATTTCACATAAAAATCCAGGTTTCTGGCCTCTCCTGAAAAATCCAAAGATTTGGCAACTCGACCTGAGTTCCCACAAAACTACAGTTGGCAGGAGCTGAGGGGCAGCTGCCCCCTGTGAATGGAGCCGGAGCCTGTGCTTTGCAGCTCAGCATGCCCACCACTCCTTTTCGGCTCCTGACCAGTGTCAGCTGGCACTCTTCATGGCTTGTCCATGTCTGTAGCAAAGCAGGCCCTCTCCATCTAGCATTTTCCACTTATTTACATGACCTGTTGGGCTCCTGTAGTCATTTGAGTTTGTAAACTGGTCTACAGCATTCAAGTTTTCCTGAATCAGGATTCAGATAGAGAGCATATATGTGAAAGGGTGGCAAGAGAGAAGTAAAAGCAGGTTTTATTTTAGATCTTTGCTTGTATTGCATTTTATGGTTTACGAAGTACTATCTTGTCCATCAACTCATTGCATCCTCATAACTGCCTGAGGAAGGAAGCATCTTGCTTGGAGAGCACAGCCCAGTCAGGAAGAGGCAGTCAGGACTGAATCTTTTGCCCCAAATCAAGTGGTGTTTCTGCCATAGCACAGCACTACTCTCGGCTGACTGGCTGTTCCTGTTTTTGAAGGGAAAGGCCCTGAGAGCGCCCTCCAGTCCACCTTGGGCTTCCCTGGGAGAGCCCTATGCCTCCAGCCTTAGCCACCCTAGACCCAGCCAGGAGGGCCTTATCACATTTTTTAACTGGAAGAGATCTTAGCTTTTCCATCCTTTTGTAGTTGGAGAACTGTAGACTGGGGAAGGCTAAGCAACCTGTCCAAGGTCACCCACACAGTGAGATTCCAGAGTTCTTGGTTTACTGCTGTCTTTACCACACCACTCCTGAGTGCCTTGCCAGTGTCTCAGCCAGGGTTCTGGAGGCATCTGCCCACTCCCTATGATGGCATCAAGGTACTGACGTGGGCTAGGGACAGAGCAGTGCAGTGTCATTGAAGCCCAGGTACAAGATGAGTGACAAAGTAGCCACCGAGCAGACCAAGGCAAGGGAGAAACCAACCTGAAATGAGAGTTCCAGGGCAAACAAAAGCAAAGCTCACATCTTCACTCTTTTTGTGTGTGTGAGGAAGACCAGCTCTGAGCTAACATCCGTCGCCAATCCTCCTCTTTTCTGCTGAGGAAGACTGGCCCTGGGCTAACATCCGTGCCCATCTTCCTCCACTTTATATGGGACGCCGCCACGGCATGGCTGACAAGCAGTGCGTGGCTGGTGCCCGGGATCCGAACCTGCAAACCCCGGGCTGCCAAGCACAGACTAAACTGCTGCGCCACCGGGTGGCCCCAATGCATCTTCACTCTCTTTAGGTACCTACCATCATGAACAAAGGGGGACCAGGCCAGGAACATTTGGGGTTAGCAGCCAGAGGGAACTGCACGTACCTATATTCCCAAGCTCTGCACAGAATCTCCCTTATCGCCTTGTGACTCCATTATCCATCTACCACTAATTCCTTTGTGGTCAGAGCCCAGCCTTGTCCAGGTGATGGAAGCACCAGCCATGGGCAGACCCTTTACTGCCTCTGGTCAGGATGACCCTTCACCTCAAGGAGGAGTAGGGGCTTATATGCTCTGCTGGCCTGTGCCCACTTGCCTTCTTCACCCAGCTCAGCCCCGTGTCTGGCCTACCTTAGAAAGAAACCTGATTTGTCAACCTGGGGAAACTTCTAAAGGAAGAGGTAGAAAATTTGGGGAAAAGACACTGTTCAGGTAATGAACTGACTTGATTCCAACCTAACTTCAAATCTCGCCCTCAACTTTACTGGGAGGATTGGCTCATGTGCCACCTTGTCACAAGGGGGACATGAGAGGAGAAGAGGCACCTTGGTGGTCGGAGCTACCTTTGTACCAGCTTTTAATTCCCTAGAGAAGTCAGTGCACAACCCCTCCTCTCCCCCTCAGTGCTGCCTGGGGAAAGCCTGGCTTGCAACACCAGTACTCAGCTCAGTCTCAAAGCCAAATCTGGACCTGCCCTCAGCTTGCCAATTAAAGGTGCCATAATTACTGCTTTCCCTGAGCGCTTTGAAGTTTGCAAGGCTTGCTTAGGGCCCCCAAACCAGACCCAACTCCTCTGCTTCCTGCCCTTGTGACACAACTTTCCACCATTTAATCAATTTTTGAGTGTCATGAAATGCTTAAGTCTCAGCCTCACTCCATTCTTAGCTCCTCATTTCTTGGCACAGATACTTCCACCAAAGATAAGGCTCCCTTTTGTCTCTGCTGCCACAGGTCTTTGAGGCTCAGACTTTAAAGCAGTTTAAGCCAGGAGGAGTTTTCCTAGGGCTTCCTTGGTGCGTCAGGAGAAATGTTTGTCTGCACCAGACAGAATGAGCCCTATCCACAGGGCCAGAGTGAGAGGTCAAGGCCATTACCGCATGGCCCATTCCTAGCTTGTCCAAGCCATATAAAATAAGGGTAAATAATGATTTGAACATCAAAGACCCCTAAAATTTTTTGAAATGTTTGTTGATGTGTATCTTTCTAGGACCAGGATGTGCAAAGATGTTTATGATCAAAAGAAGCCAAAACCTGCTCTAGGCCAGTATTTTTCAAAGTAAAGCTTTTCTGCCACAGAATCACATGCAGTATCTCTTTAAAATGTAGTTAGCTCCCTGGGCCTTGTCTCTGGCCTATTGAATCAGAATCTCCAGGGATGGAATCTTATGCCTGCTAAAGCCTGAGAGAACCACTGCTCCGAACAAAACCATTTTCTAGCTGCTTTTAGCTTTGCAAGAGTAGGGGTTGGTCTCAGGGCCTGTTCCAAGTGTGTCAGACCGCGTGATCTAGCCATACATAGAGTCCCATTTCCTTTGTTCTTCCCAAAGGGGTCTATACCATGGCTGATCTCTTCCTGGGTACCCCAAATCTTCTTGAATATACTGGGGCATCTCTTGTAGCACCTGATAGAAGGCCTCTTAGAGGGCTTGTCCTTTGCATGCAGGGAGGGAGCAGTTCATGCAGGAGCCCCTCTCACACTAAGAACCTTTATGAAGGCTATCTCGAGTGTGGGCCAGCAGTGTGGGCCAAGTTAGCTGGACCATAAGCCTTGGCTGTATGCTGAACAAGTCTGTCCCAGTGCTGCTGCACACCAGGGGATGATGCTGTGGACAAAGTGGCCACCCAACTCAGGACACACACAGAACTCCTTGTCTCCAGGATACAGTGGTATAACAAGGTCAGTGGACTCCTGCCTTGGATTAGTTGGTGCTGGGTCAAGTTGGAACCCTCATCAGAGGCTTCCTGTGCTTAGAGCCTCTCACTGCGGGCAGGTGGCAGGTGGAGGCTGGCTGCCTTTTGAAGACCCATTGCATAGACAGGACCGGTGCTGGAGGATGCTGTCTGGAAGTCGGCCACTCTTTTACTCTAGGCACTAATGAGGCTGAATTTCCATGTGGAAATGCTGGTGCCAGTGCAATTTGAAGCCCTGGCCCAACTTCTGCTACATGTGGGGGTTGTGGCCTATGCTATGCTGAGTGCAGGCAGTGGACCATGTCAGAGCTGTGGTTGAAGGCCTTGCCACACACTTTGCAGGGGATGGCTGCTCTCCTGTGTGAATTTTCTGACGGGTAAGCAGGTCAGAGGTCAAAGAAAAGTCTCATGCAGGAGACTTCTGTCTCACTTGTGTGAGTGCCGTGGGGATGACCAGGGGGTGCCCCAGGTCCAGCTCTTCCTATAATCAGTGCACTTGCATGGTGTTCTACCTGTGTGGGCCCTCTAGTGCTGGACTGTGTGAGCCATTCTTAGCAAAGGTTTTAGAACAGACAGACATTGGGATGGGCAAGAGGCAGGCAGCTGGAAGCTGTTCCTCTGGAGGGCAGAAAGGTACCCCCACTTAATTTGTAGAAAGATGTCTGTGATTCTGTTTGTAAGCTCTATTGAGACTGCTTATCTCCAGCTTTTTGCCACTTGGAATTCTTCAAATTCTTGTTCTCATCTCTTTTCTGGAGAATGGAAGATAGTATCTTTCTTCCTAACCAGTTTCTTCTCTTCTTTTGTCTGGGAAGGCAGCAAAACACAATCCATGGCTCTTGCATCACTCACACAGGAGAACCTGGCTTATGAATTGTCAAGAACTCTACCAAATTAGTTTTAGCAGCAAGGTTAGAAAAGAGACAAGAATTGGATCCTATTAAGTTGTCTTTCCGGGGTCACTTTTTCCTTGATTCAAAGCTGCACCTAGGGCGGTGTTTTTCAGATTCCTTTCCTCTACAAGCATCTATCCAAGTCAGACAGTACTGGAGACTTCTTAGCTACCTTAAAGGCCACATGATTCTCTCTCTGTCCACTTCCCCTCCTGAACTCTATCACCTTCACCTGGAAGGAATTCCCATAGGATCCTTGCCTCCCTGTGAGAAAATCCAGGTACCAGGGACTAAGTCTCCCAGGGATTGAGTTAAACTCAGGCTTTGGGTTTAGGGGAAGGTGGAGGGGAGAGGCAGGGTAATAGAAAAGAAAGCAGCCTCTTCCCTGCTGGAGGATCCCCAGACTGGCCCGTTCAGCACCTGGAACCTGTAGGAAGAAGGAAAATGCTGGGAAAGGGAGTGTGGTGGAGACCGGGGGAGGACCGTCTGTCCTCAGATGCTCTGCTTTCATTCTTCAGAAAGATAAAACATAGTGAAGAGTAAATGGGGGCGGGAAAAGTTCTGAAAGCACAGACCCGGCTCGAGGGGAGACGCCAGGTACTACCCTCCCACTCCTCCTGCAGGCACTTCTGGCTGGAAGGGGAGGTGGAACCGGCCTGAGCACCCTCCAACCAATCAGAAAGGTGCCTCGCGTTCCCCGGCGACCATTAACGCCCAGCAGTGGGTGTTGTGGGAGGAGGCGGGATGGTGAGAGCACGAGCTCCACCGGCCAATCGCTGAGCTCCCTGGGAGGTAGGGGCGTTGCCCCTAGAAACCGGAGGCGGGGCTGTTTCCTTGGCAACGGTCCTAGCCCTCCCGGAGGGGGGAAGGGTGGAGATTAGGAGGAGCAGAGAGGGGAGGGGGCCAGGAGGAGTGCGGTGGGTACGCCGGTGTTGGGGAGTGGAGTTCCAGGAGGGGGGTCCCAGACTCAGGAGGCTCGATGAGCCCAAGGTGGGGGTCTGTCCAAGTTCTGAGGCGCGGCCGGAGCTGACCCCGAGGCCGGGGAGGGGTGGGGAGCTAGACACCGCCCCCGCTGGCGGCGGGAAGCGTCGCTCCTTCTCGCTGACCTTGGTCTCGCTTGTCGCCTCGCCCTTGGCCACAGGCACTGACGGACAAGGACAGATAGGCCCCTGGACGGACGGAACCCTAGCACATAGGCACACAAACTGCCCCAGCTTCTCCCTCCGGCTCCAGGGCGCCCCGTAACCCCCTGCCTCAACGCCGGGGCCATCCAGCCCAGGGTTAATGCCAACGAGTTTCCACCTCCAGCCGCTCCTAGAGAGGCCGCGGCGCTAGCCAGCGGGGGAAACTGGCCGCGGACGGACACTTCCTGTGCGAGGGGAGGGGGTCGAACAGCCGCAGCCCAGCTGGGGGCTGGGGGGCCGGACGGCGGGGTCTCGGGCGGGGAGCGGTATCCGGGGGCGGCAGGGCGAGTCGTGAAGCCCCTTATCTCCGAGGCCACGACGCGTGGGGGCGTGTAAGGGCCCCAAGGCAAGCCGAGACCTTGTGGGTGGGGGCGGGGCCGCGGGTAGGGGAGGGGCCCGGCGGGCCGGAGAGGCCCAGGGTCAAGACGTCCGGCCTCGGGGGCCGGGGCTGGACAACCAGGTCCCCTGGGCGGCGCTGAGCGGGCGGGCGGCGAGGACCCGGGTCTCAGGGCACTCAGGCCGGGTCGCAGGATCATCCGCCATCGCCGCCGCCGCCGCCGCCGCACTGGGAGCCGGCGGGGATGGAACGGGAGGCGTCGCCGTGGGGCCTCGAGCCCCGGGATGTGCAAAGTCCTGACGAAATGGGGAGCCCCGAAGGGTCCTTCAAAGGTGAGGGAGGGAGCGCCCTCTGAGGAGCGTGCCTGGGAGCGGGAGAGGGGGTTGTGGTCTGTGGGAGGGGAAGAGAGCGGGGGCTTGGACACTTGGGACTTGGAGGAGGCGGGGGCCGCGATTTGCTGAAGGGGAGGTGGGAATTTCAGCACCTGCCCAAAGGCCAGCGACCCTGCTTGAGGAGGAGGGAGAGGTTTGTGGCAACTAATGGTGGGACTCAATGACCTTCCAGGCCCAGCACAATCTGCGTTTTCTGTAATTCTTTGATCCTGCAGACAACATGAGTGAGAATGAGGAAGAGGAAATTTCTCAGCAAGAAGACACTGGAGACTATGAGGTCGAAGAGATACCTTTTGGGCTTGAACCCCAGAGCCCTGGGTTTGAGCCACAAAGCCCCGAGTTTGAATCCCAAAGCCCCAGGTTTGAGCCTGAAAGCCCGGGTTTTGAGTCCCGAAGCCCTGGGTTTGTGCCCCCAAGCCCTGAATTTGCACCCAGAAGCCCTGAATCAGATTCTCAGAGCCCTGAGTTTGAACCCCAGAGTCCTAGGTATGAGCCCCAAAGCCCTGGATATGAACTCAAGAGCCCTGGATATGAACCCCGGAGCTCTGGGTATGAACCCAAGAGCCCTGGGTGTGAACCCCGGAGCCCTGGGTATGAATCCCAGAGCCCAGGGTATGAACCCCAGAACCCTGGATTTGAACCCCAGAATCCTGAGTTCAAAACCCAAAGCCCTGAATTTGAAGCTCAAAGTTCCAAATTCCAGGAAGGTGCAGAGATGATTCTGAATCCAGAGGAAAAGAATCCCTTGAGCATCCCCTTAGGAGTCCACCCCTTGGACTCCTTCACCCAGGGGTTTGGGGAGCAGCCCACAGGGGGCCTGCCCCTAGGGCCACCTTTTGAGATGCCTACAGGGGCCCTGCTGGCTACGCCCCAGTTTGAGATGCTCCAGAATCCCCTGGGCCTGACAGGGACCCTTCGGGGTCCAGGCCGACGGGGTGGCCGGGCCAGGGGTGGGCAGGGCCCTCGGCCTAACATCTGCGGCATCTGCGGGAAGAGCTTTGGGCGGGGCTCCACCCTGATCCAGCACCAGCGCATCCATACGGGTGAGAAGCCCTATAAATGTGAGGTCTGTAGCAAGGCCTTCTCCCAGAGCTCTGACCTCATCAAACACCAGCGCACCCACACGGGTGAGCGGCCCTACAAATGTCCCCGTTGTGGCAAGGCCTTCGCTGACAGCTCTTACCTGCTTCGCCACCAGCGCACCCACTCTGGTCAGAAGCCCTACAAGTGCCCGCACTGTGGCAAGGCCTTTGGTGACAGCTCCTACCTCCTGCGGCACCAGCGCACCCACAGCCACGAGCGGCCCTACAGCTGCCCTGAGTGCGGCAAGTGCTACAGCCAGAACTCATCCCTACGTAGTCACCAGAGGGTGCACACCGGGCAAAGGCCCTTCAGCTGTGGCATTTGTGGCAAGAGCTTCTCCCAGCGCTCGGCACTTATCCCCCACGCCCGCAGCCATGCCCGTGAGAAGCCTTTCAAGTGCCCTGAGTGCGGCAAGCGCTTTGGCCAGAGCTCTGTGCTGGCCATCCATGCCCGCACGCACCTGCCCGGCCGCACCTACAGCTGCCCCGACTGCGGCAAGACCTTCAACCGCTCTTCGACGCTGATTCAGCACCAGCGCTCCCACACCGGCGAGAGGCCCTACAGGTGCGCTGTTTGCGGCAAGGGCTTCTGCCGCTCTTCAACGCTGCTGCAGCATCACCGTGTCCACAGCGGGGAACGGCCCTACAAGTGTGATGACTGTGGAAAGGCCTTCTCACAGAGCTCCGACCTCATCCGCCACCAGCGGACCCACGCAGCCGGACGGCGCTGACCTGGGGCCCTGTCAGGGGTGGGAAGCTGGTGGGCAGAAGAGAAGGAGATGGAGAGCTAGAAAAATCTTTAGAGAGACTAGTGGAAAAGCTGGTGGAGAAGGGAGGAGTTGAGGATTCTAGGAGAGGGGGCCAGGGTGGAGGAAGTTACATGCCCTGGAGACTTATGGGAAATGGGCTATGAAGAGGGGTTGGAGGGAGGCCAAACAGGCAGCAGGAGGCTCTGAGAGAGATCCAGAAAGAGGTCAGCAGAGAGCGGGCCTCAGCAGCAGCATGCCCCTTGGTGGCTGCCTGGCTTGGCAAAGTGCTAGCTGGGGGTGGGGGGAGGGAGGGAGAGGGTTACTTAATTAGAGTGGGATAGGTTAGATTGGTAGCTGCTGAGACCCTCATTGAGTCAGGAAGGGGTGAGGGTAGGTGGGGTGGGGAGTGGGGCCCTGGGATGGGGCCTGGGCCTCTGAGAGCAAACCCCAGCCTCCCTTGTCTTCCTCAGGCTTTGGAGCCCCTGAATTTGAGTTCAATAAAAACCTTTAAGTGGTAAAAGAGACTTGTCCTTAAAATGTGTGCATGGACAGTGCCCTGGGCAGTGGGAGGCACTAGGTCATAACTATGAACCGCCAGTGAAGCCATTGAGCCTTGTCTGGGAAGTGCTTTTATATTCAGTGTTAACTGGACTCTTACGACCTGAGGCTTAGGAGCTATCACTTACTCATATCTGCCCAAGTTCATGTCCCACGCTTTGAATGCTGCACAAACACAGAGGGGCCCAGTGTGGGAGGTGTGAGAAAGCCCTTAACTTTGTGGAAATCCCTCTTCCTAAACACGGAGGGTCTGTCCTTGGGTCAGAAAACAGACCCTATTCTCATACGCAGGCATAGAGCCTGTGTTCCATCTCTCCCCGGCTCCCAGCGCCCAGCTGTGCCGTCCCCCTTCCCCTCCCCAGCTGGAACCTTTAGCCACCACTTTGTGCAGACCCTGACTCTGACCAGAACCACAGGGAGTGTCTGCAGTTCCAACCCCAGCCATAGGTGGGTACATATAAGACCCTGTATGAGAATTGGACAACTCTAGCCTTTAAGACCCTCCTACCAGGCTGGGCCTGATTTGCCACAACTCTGCCTCCTTTTTAGGACCCCTGTACCTATTGATGTTACCACCCTGCTACCGCTCCACGTTTATCCTACTTTCCTTTCCCATCTGAGCCTCAGCCCTCCTAACACTTGGCTCCTCAGGAAAGGATGGGGAGTTGGTGCCATCAGTGAGTTGGGGGGGTTCTGGGGTGGGGGCTGTTGTGCTTGGCTGAGGACAGGCCATGCCTTGGGGACTCACCCAGCTGCTGGGCATGTCTTGAGATGAATGCCTACTAAGGGCCTGAAAGTGCCCTGTGAAGGTTGCTTCATTCTGTTTCACAGATAAGGAAAATGGAGCTCACAGAGCTAAGTGACCTGCTCAAAGTCACTTTGTGGCTAGAGGCAAATGAGACATTCAGACCATGTCTGTTGGGCTCCGCCTGCCCCCAGCAGCTTGGCCACACAGACAGGTGGGGAGTCATCACTCTGTAAGGTCTCTTGGGCCTCAGAATCCTGACATCACCCCCAGCCCCATGCCCATCCTCAGGGCCTAAAACTTGTCAAGAGCAAATAGCGTCTATAAGCACGTTTCACTCCAGCCTCTCACAATGGGCAAGCTCTGGAAGGGCCTTAGAGATCATGTAGTTCGATACGGTTTGATTGCAGTGGTTTTCAAAGTTTTAATTATTTTTGGATGTAAAACATTATTTTTCAAGTGAAATCTCACAGTCTTTTAAAGACCTTTGTAAACTTTATGTGCATTTTGGTACAGACACCCTACCACATAATTTCAAATATTAAAATACTCCAACTCCCACATTTAATATAGTTCATATATGTAACTATATACATTGAATAGAACTGCATTTGACTACCTGACATGATATTACACTTGTAGACATCTACTTCAATATTTATTTCAATGATACAATTTAATTTTTATATTTTGAAGTTGATTTCTTTTTCAGCCCCCAAATATCATAGGCCCTTGGAAGTTGGGAGGCCCTGGGCACTGTGCCTGTGGTGCTTCATTGATTAAGGAGCCTGTATGCACAGAACCTTAATATATAACTTAGTATATAACCTCAGCCCCCGACACCCCTCTCTTTCATGACAGCTCCTGAGGTACCTTCAGACCCTAGGTGGAACAGACCAAACCCAGAAAGGACACATCTTCCCCAGCATCGTGGTGGAAGAGAGATGGTTGCAACACCAGGTCTCTTAACTTGCAGTCCAGCATGCTCCTTTTAGCACACCATCCTGTGCAGCTGAACATTCATCTCTGTCCACCACCATTACTAAGCAGGTAAGTGCTGGGAACAGTGCTAAACAGTTGACAAGTGTTAGCTCATTTAATGCTCATAACAGCTCTGAGGGGTATACAGTTATTATTCCCACTTTACAGATGAAGAAATGAGTCCCAGACCTCTCTGGATAACTGCCCCCATCACACAGCTAGGAAGCAGCAGAGCCTGAATTCAAACCTAGGACTGACTGGGTTTTGACTATTTTCCTAACAATACTAAGATGTTATTTAGTTTTTCACTTTTTCTCCTGCAAGTACAGTGTTTTTTAGAGGCTGCACGACGTGTGATGACATACACACGGCTCACCTCACACACGGAATGTAGGCTTGTGTTCTTATGTTTTAAGATTTTCCCCATTTTAGTATCTAATTGGATAAACACCAATAAATATAACCCATATAAACCAAAGCTCTTTGGGGACCCTCAATTTTTAAGAGTATAAAGGGGTCTAGAGACCAAAACATTTGAGAGTGACTGAATCAAACCTTTATTGAACACTTCCTCTGTGCCAGCCCTGCTGAGGGGTCGGTGTCGGTAACACATGACTGAGGCCTGAGTCCCGCCTTCCAGAACCTCCTAGTCTTGAGACAGGAGCCCACACAGTCAGCACCACACATTCTGTGCTCCAATGAGGTATAAACAAAGCAGTGATTGTCTAGGAACCAATGAGATGAGGAAAGCTTTGAAGGAGGAAGATTTTAATGGATAGAAAAGAGGTGGATCTGCTGGCAAGGGGAACAGCATGTGCAAAGGCACAGAGACGGGAAAGAGTATATACGTGAGGACAGGTGCTGTTAAGTGAGTTGGGATATAGATTCCCGGGCGTGATGATGGCAGGTCCGTTCCTGAAATGAACCTCCCAGATTTTCTGTGCTTTCTTGCTTCCCACTTTGATGAAAATATTCACTTTTTCTTTTTTTGTGTGTGTCACAGAATATCACCTCCTCCAAGAGACTTCCCTGGCCACCTATCTAAAAGGGCCCTCTCCATCACCCTGTAACCTGTTATCCTGCTTTATTATCTTCATGGCCCTTATCACTACCTGGAATTTCTCCTTTTTCACTCTGTTTTCCTACAGGAGTGAAACTTCCTGAGGGCAAGGACTTACTTGTCTGTTCATCACCCTGTCCTCCGAGCCCAGAACAGGGCCTGACACAAAGCACTCAAGAAATCCGGCACGAATGAATAGAACTTGACTTGTGTTTCACGGGACCTACAGATGATAATTTGATGTAATTTTAATAGTTCTGTGATATTCCTTACAGTTAAAACACTTTTCCCCTCTCTGGGAAATGGGGCTTCTCTTCTTCCTTCCTGATGTCTCACTTATCCAGAAGGGGGTTGATGAGGCTGGAGAGGCTGGTGGGCTTTGAAAGACTGTGCTGGGCTTGTGTGCCAGGCTTGGGAATGTTCACTTACTCCCCTATGGGCAGAAGGGAGCCATCAAAGGTCACTGCTTTGGGGACCAAATGTTGCTTCTCACCTCCTGGCACTGGATGGGGAGCTGGCTTTGACTTTCTCAATATTCCCCCGGGGTCCTACTGACCACAAGAGGGCAGCACTGACTAGTCCCCTCTGTCCCTTCTACAGGCAGGGCCTGAGGGTCAGGCCCCTCCAGTCATTGCTTTAAAAAAGGGGGGCAGGGAGGGCCTATTCTCACATCTTAATGAATTGTCAATGCCTCCCTAACCTTTTCTTTCTGTGTCTCTCTCTCAGCTTCTCTTTTGAATTAACTCACAATGTCAGGTGCAGGTCAGTCTCTGAGGGTCATCATGGCAAAAAGAAAAAGAAAGAAAAGAAAAAGAAGAGCTGACTGTTTTGGTCCTACTTAGTGAAAGGGTTGAGAAGGAAACACTGATTTAATTGAGTCAGGCTGGAATGTTACATCAAGCACAAAAACATCACAAAATTGGGCAAAATTTCACACTTATTGGATAAATATATGTAGGCAGTGTGCTTGGCACTGGGGAGCCAGGTGAACAGACATGGTCCCCACCTTTGAGCTCACAGTCTCACAGTGGGGGCCACAGTGGTGTGTGATGGAGTCCTGGTGGGGCTGTGGCCGGAGGGACCAGGCGCCTGGGGAAGACTGAGCCTTGAAGGATGGGGAAGCCACGGCCCATCCAAACTTTTTTCTCTATCTTCCCGCAGGCTCCCTCACCAATTCAATGAAATTGTGAAGCACCAATTATGTGTCTGGCTCTGTGGTATCACCAGGATTCCAAGGTGAACAAGACAGGTATGGTCCCTACCCTCATGGAGTTCACTGTTTAATTTGATAGACAGATATTAAGTAAATTATTTGAGGATTAACAAATATGATCTGTGCAATGAGGGACAAGCGCAGGCTAGTGCTAGCGTGTATAATACGGGAGCCCAAATGAGTCAGGGTCGGGGGTCTGCCCTCAGGAAGTGAGGCATGAACTGAGGTGTAAAGGCTGAGTGAGAGTTAGCCAGGAAAAGGAGGCAGGAGGAATGTTCTAGGCAGAGAGAGCAGTCTGGGTGAAGGCAGTGAGACAGGAAGGACCTTGGCAAGTGAGAAAGGCTGATGTAACTGAAGCTTAGAAAGGGAGGTGGGATATCTCTAGAGGAGGCTGGGAAGACAACAGGGGCCCAATTTTGCATTGGCATATAAAGGATATTTTGCAGATTTGGGAAGGCATATTAAGGAATTTGGTCTTTAGCCAAAGGGCAAGGGGTATGCAGCAGCAATGTAGTGACACAGATCCGATCTGTTCTCAGGCAGCAGAATGGAAAGCCGACTGGACTCCAGACGGGAGTGAGTGGCCGGCAAGTTTCTGGGAGTCTGAAGCCTCTGTGGATATCTAAGGGCAGGTGGGTATGAGGGCTGGGAATGTCACTAGGTCCTGAGACTAGTTTCTCCAAATTTAGATCAGATGTTCTCTTCCAGCGGAGGAAACTAAGAGGAGCTGCTGGAAGCCAGGACCATCTGACAGTTACAAGGCCTCACGTCTCTAGCCTTCCTGGCCCATCCCTCAGTGGATCCTCACCATGAGCCTGTGGGAGGAGGCAGGCAGGAATGAGCTCCACGTTCAAGACAGGGGAACAGATAGGGGCAGTGCCTTGCCCCAAGACACACAGTGAAATGCAGGTAGAAGCAGACTGGCACCAGGCATCCCAAGTCCAGTCCTGGGCCCTCTGCATCAGGCGTGGGCCTCAGTCTTTGCCACCTCCATCCTGGGCCTCCTCCTCGTGGAGGGGCTCCAGGCAGCCAGGATCCACAGCCTCTTCCTCAGACGCTGGCTGCCCAGAGTCTTCTCCAGGGATTCCATTTGAGGCATCTACGTCAGCTTCCATCTTCTCCTTCAGGTTCCGTTTGAAGAAGCCAACCTATAGGAAGACAAAAATTGAGTAAGCAAAAAGTCCACGGAGCACGCTGGAGCAGTTGGCCCCGGTAAAACATGAAAGCACCCTTTATGTTAATAAGTCATATTGTGCCACAGACCCATGGTGTCCACTCCAGGGATGGGGTGAGGGTATCTGCCACAACTGGTTCTTGGCAACATGTTAAAAAGCTGTACATTTCACAGTTCATTCTTTAGGCTCATCAAAATGTCATGTTCCAATATCTTAGGTGGGTGATGTGACAACATCTAGTAATAATAACAGTAAGAGCCCACACTTATCTAGTGCCTAGTCTGTGCCATGTACTCTCTGTTGAAAGCTCAAAACATATATATTCTTTGGCTCAGCAGTTCCAGATCTAGGAATTAATTCTAAAGACTGTTTGGACAAGTGTGCAAAGATGTGGGTAACAAGAGCCTTTTTGGTCACATTGTTTGAAAGAGATTAAATTACAAAAAAACCCCACCTAAATGCTCATCAATAGGTACCCTGTTCATCAAGAGGTGAGGCACCCAGACAGCAGAAAACCACCCAGGTTACAAGGCAAGAGGTAGATCTGATTGTGCTCAGATGGAAAGATATCAAGATATCCAGGGAAATATCCAGGGAAAATAAAAGTGCCCAAGCAGTATATATGACATTTTCTACGTATACACACATATGCGGACTTTTCTCTCTTTCTCTCTCTCATGCTCACACATATACACATATTTTAACAACAATATTAGAACCTGGAAGAATAGAAACAAAATTGTTGATAATGACAAGCCTCTGGGGGTGCAATAGAAGAAACTTTGATTTTGCATATTTCTCTTTTCTGGAATATTTGAGTTTTTCACATGGAACATGTGCCCTCCAGCACTTTTCATCTGGCTAACTTCTACTCATCCTTCAAATCCCAAATCAAAAACCACCCCTCTTGGGAGGCCTTCCTAGACTCCCCAGCCTAAATTAGGCTCCTGTGTTGTAGGCTCCAGAGCACACAGGCCCCCTAGTGGAGCCCTCATCACGTGTGTTCCTGTCTATCTCCCCCAGTGGACTGTGTGCTCCACAAAGGCAGGGACCATGTTTGTGATATGCCCCTCTGTAGCCCAGTGCCTGGCCCTCCACATATGGGAGAGTCCTTTTTCTTGGGTACCTAGTCCTGGCTCTGCCAGTGCTTGGTGGAAGGATGGGGGAGAAGTCTCACTTGCTCTTTGGGCCTCAGTAACCATATCTGTACAAGAAGGGAGTAAGCTGAGACCTCTCCTAGCTTTAATGCTCCCTGATCTTGGTATTCTCCTCGTTGACTCCTGCCCATTCCCCTTTCCACAGCCTGGCTGTCTCAGCAATGCCCATTACTCCCAGAAGCTCCCACCTTGTAGAGCACCAAGAAAATCAGCAACAGCAGCAATAGCCCCCCGATGCCGCTCAGCACGTAGAGGTAGAGCATCTCCTTCTCATACACAACATCAACCTTCATGATAACCTGGGGGAAGAGGAGAGGAGGGAAGCACAGGGAAGAAGCCGTTCCCACCCTGAACATTTCTTATGCATCCGGCCTCCATCTCTAGGTCTTAGCATGTCCAGTCTGGACTGTATTATGACACTGGGCTTGGGTCCAGACCCTCTCTCTCCAGTATACCTCCCACTGCAGCCATCAGAGCCAACTGGGAAACAAGCACCATGGCCCAATGTAAACCCTTAAATGGCTTCCCATCAGCCACAGGATAAAACGCCAGAATCTCAGCTTAGCATGCAAAGTCTTCCAGAATTTGCCTTCTGCTTACCTTAAAAAGGCAAAAAGCTAAAAGCTGCCACTTCCCTTCTCCTGCTCTGAGCTTCCTGCTCTTAAACCTGCCTTGCCCACTTTCTCCACTCGGAGCCCTGCACTCACTGCTTTCTCTGCTTACAGCACTTTCCCCTTACGCTCAGCCTGTGGGATGGGTACCCCTTTGCTGAGCTGCCATCAAATTGATCTTTACCTGACACATCTCAGACAAGAGACCTTGTGGTCTGCTTGCCCCCCAGTGGTGGCGGGGAGCTCACGGCTTCCCGGGAAGCCTCTGCCCAGGCTGATGGCTCTGGCTGTGGCGCAGTTCTTCCTAAGCTATGCCCACCCTTCTCCTGCGGGGCTCTTCTGCTTCCAGCTCTAGCTCCTCTAGCTCTGCCCTGGGGTTCCTCAGATCCTTCTGCTGACCTCTGTTCCCGGGTCTACTGAGGCGGTAGAGAGATACCTGGGCCAGAGAGGCATTGCTGCCATAGAGGTGGAAATGCTTGCTGCTGTTGAAGGAGATGGAGAGAGAGCTGCAGAGGCTGAACATGGAGGAGGCCTGTGGGAGGGTGAGGGAAGGTGTAAGGGCCAGCGAGAACAAGGACCAAGAACCCACTGACTTCTGCCCCCACCTCAACTCAACAGGGAGCAGAGGAGAATGGGTTCTAGTGGGGTGCACCACTTCTACTCAATTCTCTATTGTAGCTTCTAATGTGCCACTCCACGTTGTTGGAAGGAAATTTTTCTTATAAAGAACATAGAAGAACTGTCTGTAGGCCTATGAAAACAGCCCTGCACATTTCAAACAAATCCTGGTTTTCTTTCATCTGCAACTGTGTAAGCATCAGGGATACTTCATCAAGATAGAGCAAAAAAATGCAGGAAGACTACATGGTGGGGAAGCCTACCCCCCACCCCTCGAGGCCCCCACAACCACTTCACGTCTGCCAGCAGGTGCTACCTCGATCTCCCCCACCAGTTCCACAGTCCCCAACACGTGGACGAAGATCTCTTGCTTGAAGTCAACTCGGTAGCGGAACCAGGCTCCAGGCAAACAAGGCTGAGGGGACTAAAGAAAGCAGGGTGTCAGAGAGGCCTGTTGTCCCACATGCACTCTGCCCAGCCCCCACCCCAATTTTTTAGCTCACATGCCCATACCTCAGCCACACTGGGTGGCCTCTCCAGATTCTCATGGTGACAGTTGACATGAAGATCCTAGGAATGACGAAGTGGGGTCTTCAGTTAGTCCAC
This sequence comes from Tapirus indicus, assembly GCA_031878705.1. Lineage (NCBI taxonomy): Eukaryota > Metazoa > Chordata > Mammalia > Perissodactyla > Tapiridae > Tapirus > Tapirus indicus. The sequence continues at coordinate 121,022,798 of CM062922.1, read as the reverse complement.
AACTGAGAGAGGACACCAGCCCCTTAAGGCCAAAACCTGGCATTCCTCCCTACTCCCCAGATAAGACATTGGCATCCAAGTTCTTCCCGACTGGCCCTTGGCGGATTCAGGCATCACTAAGTCCAACAGAATTCATCCATCCTCATTCCCTTCCCACAAACTAGTACCCTTTATGAGCTCACCCCCACAGACCCAGGTGTCCTTTCCTCCTCTGGGCAGCACTCACCATCTGCACACACCACTTGTGTGTGATGGGCCCCTCACTGTGAGGCCGTGGTACCCCAATCAAGGCCTCCAGGGTGGGCACGTTGCGGTCATGGACAAAAGGCTGAATCCTCACCTGGTACGGAGGACAAGGGGCTGCAGAGCCTGGAATGCCAGCCACCCCAGCTGCATCCCAGCCCCAGACTTCGCTGGCTGAGGCCCGAGAGCCCACTCTTTGTTAGGCAGTGGGCCCTGATCAACCACACCTGGCCCCTGTCCTCAAAGCCTTACAGTGTGGGTTATGTGCGTTTCTCTGTTTTCTCCACATGGCAAACCCTCACACATCCTGCAAGGTATCGCTCAGATATCACCTCTGAAGGCCTGGCTGACTCCCCAAGGACAGAGCAGCTTCCCCATTGCGTGTTCCCACAGCACTCTACCTCCCCAGCAGGATGGCAAAGTATCTGCTGTATGTCTGTATCTCCACTAGACTGTGAGAGCTTTTGAGCACGGGAGCTATGGTTGACTTCACCTGCAATTCCCTCCTGCTTGACATGGAACCTAGCATATAACAGGCCTCAAGAAGAGTAGTTTTTTGGATGAGTGAAAGAATGAATGACATTTAACAAGGACAGATGCCAAAATTATATGCACAATGCAGGCTGAGAAAGACCCAGTTTTGGCAAGTGCATTGAATTAATTTAAGAAACAGTTCCTAAGTACGTTTTATACAAAGGAGCTTTCTGTGCTAGGACTGGAAGACCCAGGAATGTATAAGAAAATGACACAGGAGTAGCACCAGTGAAAGTCTCAGGGAGATAAATACCCACTCTGAGGGGTTCTCTCATTCAACAAACACTTGTGGACACTTTTACAATAGCAGTTAAATTAAATCAAAAAGGCCTCATATCAGAGGCAGCATTTCAATTTAACTGTGAAAGATAGACAGGGGTTTAACAGATGAAGATGGGGGAGGCCTCCAGAAAGAGAGAATGAGGGAGTTAGGACAGCAGGTGAGTGTGATGTGGCCAGAGGGTAGGGTGCCTAGAAAGAGAGACAGGAGATAAGTCTGGAAAGGAGACTTGGGATGAGCCTGTGGAGCCTGGAAGGCCTGAGGGCAAGAAGTCAGGGGACCACTGGCCAGGCAATGGGGAGTCATAGAAGGCGGCTGAGGAGGGGTGGCTCCAGGAGGATTCATCCACTGCAGGCATGGAATGGAAAGAAGTTGGGAAAGGCAGTTCAAGGCCCACACTGGGGGCCTGGGTCAACAGTCCAGTTGCAAGAAGATGAGGAACTGAGTCTGAGCAGCAGCTGGGGAAAAAGGAGGAAGACGGTGCAGACAGCAGAACGTGAGGAGGGAGACCAGGCACGGAGGAAGGAGAAATTCACCCAGACTTGGAAGTTCTGCTTGAGGAAAAGGTGCTTTTAAAGGATTCTAAGCAAGCCAGAGGAATGCTGGCTTAGTGGGAGATGATACATTTGGTTTAGAACATGTTGAGACCAAAGCTTCAAGAGGAGCAATTATACTCCTAGTTATATGTCCAAGAGAAATAAAACGTATGTCCACACAAAAACTTGTACAGGAACGTTCAAGCAGAATTATCCGTAATAGCCACAAAGCGGAAACAACGCAAATGTCCATCGATCGATGAATGGGTAAATCAAATGTGGCCTATCTTACAGTGGAATATTATTTGGCAATAGAAATGAATGCAGTACTGGCACATGCCACAACATGGATGAACCTTGAAAATACTGTGCTAAGTGAAAGAAGCCAGTCACAAAGGACCACATATTGTATGATTCCTCCTATATGTAAAGGCCAGAATAGGCAAATCTCTAGAGAAGAGACCAAAGTAGTAGTTGCCAGGAGCTGGGGGAGGGAGGAAGTGGGGAGTGATTGCAAACAGGGACAGGGTTTCTTTCTGGAGTAATGAAAATGTTCTAAAATTAGATTATGGTGATGGTTGCACAACTTTGTGAATAGACTAAAAACCACTGAAATTGTATACACTAAGCAGGTAAATTGTATGCTGTGAGTTATATCGCAATAAAGCTATCAAAGGACAAAGAGAAGATGCTAGGAAGACATGACAGTGAGGATAAGCGACAAGCTGCAGGGACAGGTACATTGGAGGAGCAGGAGGGACACAATCTGGAGTTGTCAGTGGAGGGGGTGCACTGACACTGTGGGAAGTGAGACACACCTAGTGGAAACTAACAGAATCAGAGCAAGCAATAGTGCAAGCCCCGAGCCACGAAGCTGCTGTGAGGGGATGGGAATGGGGACAAGGCAGAAGACAGAGGGTTAGAACACGCAGCTAATAACTATCACCGCCTACTGAACACTTTGCAGGCTGGGTCTCATCCAATCCTCACTAAATGCATGATCTCATTCAGCTCTCTCAATATTCCGATGTGGTGGGCAGGACTATCATCCCCATTTTACAGACCAGAGAACTGAGGCTCAGGAAGACAAGCTAATTTGTCTGAAGCTCTCAAGTAGTAGAGCTGGCATTTTAACCTAGGCTGTGACTCTGGAGACTGGAACCACTATGCTCTATCACCTTCCTTGGATCATGGTGATAATAACAATGCTAAAAACAGGCAAAGTTGACTGATATTCTGTGTGTCAAGGGCTATGCTAAGGACTTAACATGTATTTTCTCATTTGCTCCTCATAAAAATCCCATGAGGTAGGTGCTATTATCATCCCCATTTTACAGATTGAAAAATTGAGGCTCAGAGAGGTTAAGTAACCTGCCTAAGACCACATGGCTTTAAATGGTAGGGCTTCAAAAAGCCTAAGCTCCTAACCAGCCAGGGGAGCAGGAGACCATGAGGAAGGAGATCCTGTGGCCCAGCTGTCCAGCTCTCATTGGGTTTCCATGCCTGTCTAGCTTACAAGAAACCTCAGTGATTAGAGCTGACTTCCTTTTGGCAAAAAGGGCCTGACTAACAGGGCAGCTTTAGGAAAGAGGGAATGGATCACCAATGTCTCATGTCGTGTTGGGTTTAGTTAAAACGGAAATCATTAGGGCCTTTAGCAGGAGTGGCTGCTTGGAGGAGTGGAATGGGGAGCCAAACGCATAGCTTGTGAAGCCGGAGGGTGGTGAGACGGATGGAGGCACCCAGCCCTGATGACTATTCTGAGGGGGGAGGGAGAAGGAGCTCAAGGGGTTGGAGCTGGTTCCAGGCTGAGGGGGTCAAGAATGTAAGGAGGCTTCCAAAGGAGGTGGGGAATCTCAGGGCCACAGCACAACACCCACCTCACCCCTACAACAACCTCCACTTCCCAAGACACCGTGCCAGGCACTCTACAGGGAGTAAGTAACCCAGTTAAACCTCACGACCCCCTGTGAAGTTCTTATTCCAAACCCCATTTGTCACAGGGGGAAACTGAGGCATGGACAGGTAACTCCACGGCCCAAAGTCACACAGAGCGCAAGTGGCAGAGTTGGAGTTTGGATCTATGCCCGCCCGACTCCTTCCCACTGTTCTGGCCAACCTCCCCTGGGAACCTGGAGCCACCCCAGTGAACAGCACTAGAAGCCAACTCAACTGGCCACTCACAACACTCTATTTCAACGCAAATGGGCATCTGACCTTCCCAAAGGCCACTCTCCCTCATCACAGCATCAAGGTGAGATGGCTCCAGCCTCTGTTCTGAAGGGGCCTAAGCTGCTTGGGGTCTGTTTACTGCTAGGCTCCTTTCCCAGTCTGCACTGACTCCAGTGTGGTCTTGGGTGACACAATTCCTCTTTGGGGCCTCAGCTTCCTCCACAGTAAAATGACAATGCTCTTGACTTGGTCAATGACTCCTCTCTCAGAAAGCCTTAGATTCCTCAAGCTTTTGACTCATGGGGTGCCCTCCCTCTTCTGAGCTCCCGTAACGAAGATCGCTATCATAGCACTGAGCATACAGCATGAGAAATGACAGATTCACTTAGACATTAAACACATGGATTTTGGTATTCAAGTAAGTGCTTGAATTTGACCTTTCCCCCTCATTAGCTGTGTAACCTGGGCAAATGACTCAACCTGTCTGTGTCACAGATTTCTCATCTGTAAAATGGGAACCACAATGTCTATTACAGGAATCTCACAGGCTGATGCGAGAATTACAGGCGGCTGAATGTACAAAGCACCAGGCACAGCACTTGGGTTTGGTGAGTGGTCAGGGACCCTGTTTTATTTACTGCTGCCCCAGCAACTAGCAAAGTACCTAAACTAGAATGGTGGCTTATTACATGTTGGAATGAAAAATGAGGTTCTCTCAGAGCCCTTCTGGCTCTCAAGTTCTGTGAGTCTAGAAATACTTTATCCAGTGGTGGAAAGGAGTTGGTGAGTATGCGCCGCTGGAAGCATTTCCGTGGAGGCTGTGAGGCTGTATGGAAAGGATCCCAAACTAGCTGAAGGACTGGACTCGCTGAGGAGGGGACTGTGTCTGGCTGGTCTCTGCATCCTCAGTCCCCAGGATGGGGCTGAATGAATGTGTGACCTATAGGACCTTTTCACACTGAGGTTCATACCTGGTAGCTGTGCTTGACCTGGTGGATCTTGGGACCCTTGGGGGTGAAACTGATATAGAGTGTGGAGTTTTCTTGGCTGTGGAGAGAGAGAAGAGCAGAGGTAGAAAGTGGAGAAGACAGCAACCCAGTCTCCAGGAGGGCAGGGGCCCTGGGCCAGGGGCAACCTCTGAGTTGCCAGCTGTGCTAGGGACTGCACAGGCAGGATCTCATTTCATCCTTACAGTGCCCTGCTGTTTCCCTTTGGAAACTAAGCCTCATGGAAGGCGTCAGCCTCTTGCCCAAGTCCCACAGTGGAGTGGAGGGCCAGGATTGGAACCAGGCGGTGTGCCTTTGGAGCCGAGTCCTCCCACTACACACCACCTCACCAGAGTCTCCACTGTGCTCTGGGCCCCACTGCTCATCTCTTAGATGACTGCACAGCCTCTGGGTCCCTCTCCTACCCCATCCTTCCACTGACCTTCCTCATGTTACTTCTCAGTAACTCAGATGCTCACCTCTCAGAATCCATCAATGGCTCCTTGCTGCCCACAAGGGTTAGGTCCAAAGCCCCCCATATCTGCACCTGTCCACTTCCCAGTCTGTCTGCACGCTGCTCCCCGCACATTCATGCCCTCTCCTGAGCCTGCCCACGCCCTGCTGCTCGGATCTGCCCCACCATTTGCCACCTCCATGCCTTCGCCTATGCTGTTCTCTCTGATGAGAATGCCCTCCCTCCTTCCTAGCCCTTACCCGAACCCCCTCATCCTCCAGACCCTAATTCAAGCCTCAACTTCTCCATGACCCCTTCCATGTCTCCTCTGACCCGCATCATCTTTCCTGGCTCTAATTTCATATCACACTTCAGACAATATCATTCTGTTTGGCACTTGTGTTCAAAAGCACTGGAGACTGGCTCCGACACTGTCCCTGTCCTTATCTCACTGAGCCAACTTAAAAAAGCCACTCCATTTTTCTGGCTTAATCTCCTTTTCTGCGAATGAGAAGATCCAACTAGTGATCCCCATGGGTCCTTCTTGCCACAACATTCTGAGACTCGCTGATTCTGTGTGCGTGAGTTTGGGCTCTTCTACCCAACCACAAGCTCTCTGGGGGAAAGGCCACTGTGAAAACTGTTCTCCTCTCTCTTCTAGCACTGCTGGCCCTCAGGAAGGGAGGAAATCTAGCCTGGCTGAAAACAGTAAAGAGCTTGGCTGGGTGTTTGGAGTTCAGATCCCGGCGTCAGTACTTCCTAGCGGTGTGACTTTGGGCAAGTTATCTCCCTTCTCTGAGCCCGTTTGTTGATTAGTAAAATGGACAGAGGCTCAGCCTCCTCGTGAGGTGTTGAAAGCTCCAGGGAAAGCCACCAGCTGTGCAGTGCAGCTGGCACAGGGTCTGACATAAGGTCAGCATTCAGTGTGCTTTTTCTTCCATCAGTAAATGCTGCTGGAATCAGTTCTAATTACCCCGGGGGGGGGCCTAGGAAAGGGAAGGGGCTTTGAGAGAGAGCCCCGGGAGGCAAGGCTGGGGCCTGGGTCGGGAGGCTGAAATAGGAGGAGAGGGTTGGATGGCTGCTCAGGACTTACTCCTCAGTCAGGATGTTGATGGGGTACAGGACAGGGATGCTGCTGGTGGCCGAGTTGTCCTTCAGGAGGCCTGAGTCCTCATTTTCACTGCATTTGGGCAAGGGAGAGGGCAGTGTTAGGAGAAGCGCTTGGCCAGGACTGTGTGGCCGTCTGAGGCCAGGGCAGGGATTCTGGCAGGGGCCTTCCTGGGGCCTGCTCACCAGCTCACATTGGCGTGCAGCTCGACAAAGTCCCCCCAGGAGCTGTTCAGCAGCGTATGAAACATCACCTGGATAACAACCTGGCAGGGAAGGAGAGGAGAATGAAGAAGGAAAGGGCCTAGGCCTCAGCAGGCAGCCTGAGCCTCACAGCCCCCACACCCAGCAGCCATAATAACAGAGACCACTTATCGAATGCTTACTACATCTCAAACACTGGGCCACAGGTTTTCTCCCCATGGCACAGATGAGGGTGCTGAGGTTCCAAATGGTTAAGCCATGAGTATACGGTCACAAAATAAATAACTCAACCCCAGGCTTGTCTGATTCCAAAGTCCAGGCTCAAACACGACAAAAAACAGCTCTGCACACATTCCCTTTGGGATAGGGGGCGGGGTAGGCCCTTGTTGGCCAATCATCTGCACCTTTCCCAGAGCCAGGAGCTCCCTCCCCTCCTAAGTCCACAGTCCCTGGGCTCAAAGCACTCACCAAGCTGCCTGTTTTAAAGATGGGAGAGCTCACGTTGCAAGAGAGAGTCTTGGTCAGAAGCATGGGCTCCTCGGGAAGCTCCTCGCAGCTCACAGGTATCTGGCTGTGAGGCTGGGAGTGAGGAGAGAGAAGGAGCCTTTTAGTGGGCAAGGTTCCCCAGAGGCCACCGACCCTCAGGGCTTACCTCCTGCAGGGCTCTGTCCCTGCCAGCGCCCATTCTCAGAGAGGAGGGGCCGAAGAAGCAGGGGCGCGGACAGAGGGTTAGTGCAAAGATGTTCATGGCAACATGATTCATAATAGTAAAAAACTAGAAATAAACAGTTCAAAGGGAGAGGAATGGTTCAGTAAATTGCGGTAGTCACAGGAGAGAACATGGAGAGATCGTTCAAATGCTGCTACATCTCCATAGTCAGCAAGCGTTTTGAAAATGAGCTTGATCCTGGGCTGAGCAATATGAAACCATTCATCTTCATCAGTCTGTGAGGGTCCGATTTCAGCCTCAGATTGGGAAAGAAATTAGAGAAGGAAAAAGAGGCTCAGGGAAGTTGAGTGACTTCCCCAAGGGCTCACAACTGGGTAACAGCAGGGATCTGGCAGGAACTTGAACACAGGTCTGTTTGATTCCAGATCTCAAGTTGTTAATCACTCTACTAGATGCCCCTTAAGGAAGCATTTAATGTTGCTGTATAAGATTAAGTCAAGTGTCCATCAACAGATGAACAGATAAACAGAATGTGGTAGATCCATACAATGGACTACTACTCAGCCTTAAAAAGGAATGAAATTCATACATGCTGTCACATGGATGAACCTCAAAAGCACCGTGCTAAGGGAAGTAAGACAGACACAAAAAGACAAATATTGTATGATTTCACTCATATGAAATATCTAAGATAGGCAAATTCATAGTGACAGAAAGTAAATTAGAGGTTACGAGGGGCAGGGGGTAGAGAATGGGGAGCTATTGCTTAATGGGTAGAGAGCTTCTGTTTGAGATGATGAAAAAGTACTGCAAATAGTGTGATGGTTGTATAACGTACTTAATACCACTGAATTGTATGCTTAAAAATGATAAGCTGGTAAATTTTATATTATCTATATTTTACCAGGATAAAGATTTTTTAAAAAAACATGGAGGAAAAACAACATATGGAGAGCAAAATGCCAATTGGTTAAAACAAATAAAGAGTAAATAAACATACAATGTAATTTGTATATATGCATATAGATAAACAGAAGGATAAACACACCAAAATATTAAAAGTAGTAACTGCTGAGTTGTATAAGCAGAGCTGATTGTCGTTTTCTTTAGACTTCTCTGTAATTTCCAAGTTTCTGTGGTGATCATGTATTACTTTTGTAATGATAATTAAAAAAATAAGATTTGTATTTAAAACAACCTAGGCCATCCCTCAAAAACACTTTGGTCACTCCTAGGAGAGAGGTAGCTTGATCTCACTGAACCTGTGCACATCTTGGTCACCAGGTCCATGAGCCTCTGCCACACCCTCCATCTCACATGACCCTCTCACTAACCCTGTGAGTGTCCCCAACCTCACTTTTTGGTTGCGGAATCTGAGGCCCAAAGAGGGTGACCTTCGCATCTCAAGTCACACAGCTCCACGGTGGCCATCAGGCTGAAAACCCAGGTGGCCCTGAGTCCTCTGCATGCCAGCTGCTGCCCACATCTTCAGACTGTCCTGGCTACCTGAGGCTCCTAGAGGCGAGCAGAAGCTGCAAGGACAAGCGTGGCACGCAGCAGGCCCTGCCTTCTCGCTCACCTTGAGCATCTCCACTTTGCGGAAGGACAGTCCCTGGGGGAATCTCAGGCCGAGCCGGACCCAGTAAGCATCTTCTCCTGAGTTATTCAGTGTCAGCTCCACAGAAAGGCTGGCAGAGGGGGTCAGACGTAGGACTTTAGATCTGGGGGAAGATCAGAGAAAAGTTATGGGGGCCAAGGTGAAGGAAGCAGGATCAGAGGTGGGGAATTTCAGAACCGAGGGATCTGGTAGGTCAAAAAAAGTAAGGACATAAAAATAAGCTCCTATGCACAGGCTTTAAGTTTTGTGATCTCATCTAATCCTGACAGGAGTGCCACAGGGACTTGCATTTCTCAGGGAAGAAAACTAAGGCCCAGATGACACATCTAGTGAGTGCAGATGGGTGTCTTCTGACTCCACCTCCAGTGTTCCTTCTGGCACACAGAGCTGCCTCAGGAAAACACCAAGTGGAATAGGAGGGCCCAGGGGCTGGGGTGGGGGTGGGCGTTGGAAGCCTTACAAACCTTTCAGGGGAAAAGGACAGCCCCAGGTTTGCCTCACATTTCTTGTCCTCTCCACAGTTCTTCTCAAAAGGGATCTGAAAGGCCAAGAAGAAAGGACCAGGAGGCTCAGGCCCCCAGACCCAGGAGGGCCTGACCCTGGCCTCTCTGTCTGCCCCTTTTCCCAGGTGTGGTGGTCTTACCTCCTTGGTCTCCGAGTGTGCTGAGGGTCTCAGGATGGGCTGTCTGTCCTTGCCCTGCTGAGCACGGTCAAGTGGGAGGGCCGGGAGACAGGACAGGTTAGCTGAGGCAGCAGAACTCGTGGAAGAGAGCTGGAGGGGCTCAGGGCTTGGGGCTCTGCTGGTGGCTGTGGCCCGCAGTTCCAGGAACCAACACCTTCCCAGGGCAGGCCCCACCCTCCTGAAGCAGCCCAAGGCCATCTGTGCAGCCCTCCTCCAGTGGCAGCCCCTTGAGGGAGGCTGAGGCTCGGGGTGTCTACTCCCTCTCCCGGACAGGAGGTCTGGGCCTGAACAAAGCAGCTCCGACACTTCCTCCTGGCCTGCCTCCTCCCCTGGCAGAAACGCCTTGCTGCACAGCCTGTGGATTCACCTGCCTGTGACTAGCTCTTACTGTGCGTCTCCTCTGTGAGCCCCATCTCCCCCTAGAACAGCTCTCCATCTCTTATCAGATCAAGGCCAGTTTTTTCAACATTTCCAGAGCTTCTGCTCTGGGCCAGGCCCCATGCTGGGTACTGGGTATACTGTCCTCTGCATGCCAGAGAACAAAACAGACACACTGCCTGCCTTCCCAATCTGAGGAAATCTTTGAGTGTTATGATGGGACAAGTACAGGGTATACTTAAAGCATGTAGAAGGGAATCCTGTCTTGCACTTGAGGATCAGGGAAGCTTCCTGAAGGAATGGCATCTCAACTAAAATCTAAAGGATAAGTGGGAAGGAGCCAGGTGAAGAAAAGGGAGAGGGAGGAAGAAAAAATAGTCTATACAAAGGCCCAAGGCAAGAGAGATTGTGTCTGTGCAAGAAGCAGGAAGATGCTCAGCTGGCTGGAGTGCCATGTGTCACAAGGGGTGGGACAGAGAAACAGGGTCCAGATTCCCCTGGGCCTTGCAAGCCATGTTAGGGAGTTGGGACTTTACCCTGAGGGTGATGGGGTCATGGAAGTATTTTATGGGTTATCAGCTGTATGTTCTAGGAAGACTTCAGCCTTCTCTGCTTTCAGGCCACCTGCCAAGCAGCCTCCAGACTCTTCCTTGAGGGACGGGGATCCCGGCAGCCTGTGCTGACTGCTGGCCACCCACCCTCAACATTCATACACAGCTTCCCATCACCCACTGGACCACAGCCAGTCCCCAGATGGGCATCCAGGGCCTCTGTCTTGCTCAGTTGTCCTTCTGCCAAAGCTACGCCCACCTCCCCATTTCCCTTGAACATACACCATACCTTTCCTCAGGCTCTTCCCCCAGCCTCTCCTCTCTCTACCTACCGAAAGTCTACTCATTCTGCAAGGTCCAGAGCCAGTGACGCTTCCCCCAGGAAGCCTTTTTTGATGACTGTGACCTCAGGTTTCTCTCTCTCTTTTTTTGTTTTTTGCTGAGGAAGATTAACCCTGAGCTAACATCCATGCCCATCTTCCTCTACTTTATATGTGGGACACCGCCACAGCATGGCTTGATGAATGGTGCGTAGGTCCGCACCCGGGATCCAAACTTGCAAACTCCAGGCAGCCGGAGCAGAGTGCACAAACTTAACCAGTGCACCACTGGGCCGGCCCCTTAAGTCTCTTTTCACCCTGAGTTCCTACGTCACACAGTTTGGCATTTAATTAGTGCCAATGGCAGAGACTGCTGGTTGTTCCCATACTGTATATCTTTCTGCCTTTAAACTGGAGCCTCCACTTTTTATCTGGTCACATGGCCACGTGGACAGACTATATTTCTCTGGCTCTCTTGTAGTCAGGTGTGACCATGTGACTAAGTTCTGACCAATGAGATGTAAGTGAGCATCATGTGGCTTTTCAGGAAATGTTCTTAAAGGGGAGAGGTTTGCTCTTCTTCTACCCTTTCCCTTGCTTTGTGCCCCCATCACACCAAATCCCTGGCATCTTTATGCCTGTGCTCACACTACGCCTTCTTTCTGAATGCCCACCTGCTCTTCTCCACCTGGGGACTTTCAGGGTCACCTCTTGTCGGAAGGTTTTCCTTATCTTCCAAATATGCGGCATAAGATTGTTGCCTCCCAGTATCTGACTCTACCGTGGGCCTTATCACAGCACGTTGTAACTGTCTATTGACTTCCAGCAGCAGCCTGTGAGCCCCTTACTGGGAGGGACCAAGTTTTATTTACCTTCGTGGAGCCTGTGCCAAGAATAGGGCTTAGCATACGCAGGTGCTCAATCAACTTTTCTTAAGTGCATGATGAGCATCTGTTGGACAGGGGCTTTAATTTTCCATAAGCACCCCATCCCATCATTATCTTCAAATCTCAGGAGAGTAAGCATGCATGCGGGGGAGCGCACTCATTGCACGCTGCCAAAAGTCACAAGTAAAAGAGCGCACTTAGCAGTCACCATGCTCCAGCTCTGGGAGAGGCCTCACAATGTCGGGACTCATTTTATAGATGGGGACACAGCCCTAGGGAGGGACGGAACCTGTTCACGCTCACGCCAGGAAAAACAATCCACATCTTCAGGCTTCCAGGCCCAGGTTCTTACCACCGGGCCCTGCTGCCTTCCGACAGAAATCAAATTACCGGCTGAACGTCAAGGATTTCAGAAAAGGAAATCAGGCTTTTGGCACTGGGTGGGGAGTGTGTGGTCTGGTAGACAAGGGTAGATATTGTTTCCCTCTTCTTTTACATAACAATAGCACCTCAATCTGGCTTTGAGGGAACTACCTGCCCTCAAGTGAATACACCTGGGCAAGAAGACTAATCAGGGTGCCCTGTCCTGCCACAAATAAGGGACAGTCTGAGGCCTTCTGAAGTGCTCTCCCCGGAATTTGCATCTCGAACAGTGCTAAGAGCCTGGGGAGGTCTGAAGCTGATGCACAGCAGCGACCTGGAGCAGATTCACTGGATGGGCCGTGCCCTGAGGAGCCCATCCTTTATTCCTTCCTCTCAAGAGCCCCCAGAGCCTCCACCCTCGGTCCCCTTCTTCCCAACCTTGCTTCTCCAAATTTCTCTAAAATACAAACTCCCATAAATTCTTTTCCTGCTTAAGTAAGCCATATCTGGTTTCTATTGCTTAAAACCAAAGACTCCTATGTAATACAATCTTGCTAAACTGAATTTCTACTCTCCCCTACTTCCTATTAATTCCTTCAACCTATCTCTTCTTACCGCACTTGGGTCCCTCGGTGTCCCTTCTTCCTCCCAGAGAGAGAAATTTAGGGAGACATTGATGGGAGAGATGAGATCTTGAATGCATACCTGACGGTGATAAGAATACAATCTATGTCAGGAGTTTAACCTTTACCACACTTCCAGTTAAATGCATACTTTGTCCATACTTTACAAATGATGAAATCCCAGTAGTTGTCTTCCATACCAGTAGTGGAAATAAGTTTACTACGTATCAGGTGTTTATAATACGCCCAGGGCTGCTTCTCAGCACAAGTGTCAGTCCTCAGCCCCAATTCCATGGCAGACATTGCTAATCAACCACAGCACTTCTTCCCACTAAGTCCTAACAGAAGCCCCTGAATCTCTGTCACACTGCTCTAGGCAGCCATTATCAAAGTTTGCACAAGAAAAGAATATTCTAGAATAACTATGGATGAGTCCTAGTCTTTTATGACACTGCCAGTGCCTGACATTGGCACTTTTTAGACACTCAAACCATATTCACCTAAAGTTCCTACCAACCTGAAGAGGTATGGATTATTATCCCTACATTAAAGATAAGGAAAATAAGGTCTAAAAACGTGATGGAATTTTCCTAAGGACTAGAACTAGGAAGTGAACCCAAATCTGTCCAACTCCCAAGTCTAAAGTCTTTCCATCACGTCACAGTGCCCCTTCCCTGGAAAATTTGTTTATAATTTCCACATCTTGTAATGTGGGGTGGTGGTGAGAAGAAGCAGAGGGGCACTGAGCTGAGGTATGAATGAAACAATTGTGAGTTGATAATTGTTCAAACTGGGTGATGGGTACTTGGGGGTTCATTAAAGTGTTTTTTCCACTTTTGTGTATTTGAAATTTCCCACAATAAAAAATACAGAATAAACTTGAAAATCTTTTTTGTGTGTGTGAGGAAGACTAGTGCTGAGCTAAGATCTGTTGCCAATCTTCCCCTCTTTGCTGAGGAAGACTGGCACTGAGCTGACTTCTGTGCCCATCTTCCTCTATTTTATATGTGGGACGCCACCACAGCATGGCTTGATGGGCAGTGCATAGGTCCATGCCTGGAATCCGAACCTGCGAACCCCAGGCCCCCAAAGCAGAGCACGTGAATTTAACCACTACGCCACTGGGTTGGCCCAAACTTGAAAATCTTATACACCAATCATATACTCAGTCTCTTATGAAATATTTGAGACCAGAATAATTTAGTAATATTGATCCTATTTTACACAGGATTGTTATAAGCAAACTAAATTTGGGCATTTTAGCATTGTTTAAACTACTGTTTTCAAAAAAACCTCTTTCTGGGATGGATGTTAATAATAAATGACCATGTGTACCTGGCAAATAATGATATACCACTGTGACTGAATATTCCATAGCCATTAAAAATAATTATGAAAACTGGGTAGCAGCATTAATATATGACGTATGAAAAGAGTAGGAAAAAAATAAGTACTTTACCATCATAATCATGTTAAAAACACTTAATGTAGATAAATTAAGGACTAGAAGAAAATATGCTAAAAGTATTATTACTACTATTGTACAGTAGAGGAAATAGTAGTATGGAGAGATCAAAGTCACTTGTGACCCAGCTGGACAGTGACATTGCTGAGCCTTGCACCTGGTGCTGCCTCTCACTGGAGTCAGCTCCCCGCCCTTCACCTCCCAGAGCAGTCTCACTAGCCCCCTTACCGGGAAGTGGAACCAAAACTCCATGCAGGACATGACCCGGGTGACAGCTGTGTTCCCGCTGAGTTCAGGTCTCCCTCCGGGGAACAACCCCCGACTTCTGGTCCGATGGCCATCCAGCTGCAGAGTGTAAGTGAGGTTGGCAACCAGGAGCCCTGGGCAGAGTGGAAAGGCAGGAGTTGAATGGTGGTGGACCCTAGTACCACAAGCCTGGATTTGGGGCAAGCAGCTGCTCCGGTGAGCAGGAGAACAGCACTGACCTTGGAACTGGGGGATGAGCGACTTGACCTGGAAACAGACTGTGATGTTAACTCCTTCCTTCTTCTTGTTACTGGTTGAGTAGGAGCACTCCACTTCATGCACTGGGATCTCGGTCGGGGAGAAGGACATCAGAGTGACAATATCCACCACAGGTCGTGAGCTGCAGGGCAAAAAAACAACCAACTCTCCCTCGGCCTCAACTGTAATCCCCAAAGAGATGTGGGCTGCATGTATCAGAGGCCAGAGGATTCTCCTTTCCTAAAGCAGACCTCAGCGTCACTGTCACCTTGTAACGATGATAACAATGATAATAAATTAGGGCGGGCTCCCCGTTCATTCTAGCAGCCTTCTGACCCATTTTCCACACAGAAGAGTGAGCTTTTAATGAGAGAAATCACACTGCACTCCTTCCATGCTATAACCCTTCACTGATGCCACATGATATTCAGAACAAAATCCAAATATTTTACTATCCACTCCTGCGTCTCCAGTCTTATCTCCTACCACACTCTCCCTTGGCTGACCATGTTCCAACCACGTCAAACCTTGGCCCGCCTTATGGCCTTGGCACATCCGGGGCTTTCTGCATAGAAAGCTCTTACCCTAGGTTTCTGGAAGCCTGGTTCTTTCTCATCTTTCAAGTTGCAGCTCAAATATCACCTCCTCAGAGAGGCCTTTCTTGGCCTCCCAATCTACAGTGGGTCTCCCCTGCTACTCTCTCTCGCTGTAACCTGTTCATTCCCCTCAGAGCACTTTTCAGAACTTGTAATTACCTATTTAGTTTTTTAATTTTTTACTACATTTCCCCACATATACACTCTATACCCAATGCCTGGTTCAGTGTTGAAGACATAGCACGTGCTCAATAAATATCTATTCACTCTGTGAAGTTACATGACACTTCCAACAACTCTAAGATATGGGTAAGACAGGAAACGTCACCATCATTTCAAAGATGAGGAAACTGAGGTCCTGGGAAGCTAAGTGACTGGGGTAAGATCACCCAAGAAGTAAATGAGGGAGCTTCTATTTGAATCCAGGTCACCAGGTTCTAAAGCCAGCACACGAGGTTGCTTCTCTAGGAGGTTTTAGTGTCAGACAGCCCTGGGTTCAAATCCCAGTCTGTCACTGAGTAGCAGCTGTTTCACCTGGACTAAGACATGAAGCCTGTATAAAAAGAGACCCTATCTCACAGGGTTGGGGGGAAGACCAAAGGAGCTAATGCCTATGAGCATTATTAGTACAAGGCCTAGTACATAGTAACTGTTCAAAGGATGGGAGCTGAAATTATTATTATGTGGGACTCAGGAGTTCCGTCTTACCTCAGCACGATCACCTGACCCTCAGCCCCCACAGCCACATCTGCCAGGCCATCCCCTCCAAGGTCCTTCACCCCATGGATGGAGCGTCCAAACCATCGAATTCCTGAGAACACCTGGGTCCCTTCTATCCGCTGAGACCAAGAGAGAAATTCACACTAAGCTAGGGAGATGACAGACTGGAGGGCGGGAAGAGTCAGACTGGGGAGTGGGGTCCGGGTTTGGAGGCTTCCAGGTGCCTGGGAATGGGTTTTGATTGGTAGGCAGGGCACCTCACCTGACTTGGCCGGGGGCTCAGCCCACCATGCTGCCCATTGAAGATGTACACAGCCCCCTGCTCCTCCAGAGGGGCTCCCACAGCCACGTCCATCAGCTCATCCCCGTTGATGTCTGTCAGGGCAGTGATGGCTGCTCCAAATCGCCCAAGGGGGTAGCCAGGATCCCCCTGCAGTTCTGAGACCACTTCAAACCCCAGCTGGGAAGGAGCAAGGCGACAGGTGCCACCTCAATCACTCAGCAAGCTTTCACCGGGTGAGGCACTGTGTACGTGAAGAACACTCAAGAAATGTCGCATGTGGTCCCTCGCAGAATTGGAATGGTGCCTCAGACTAACCTGAGTTCAAGTCCCAGCTCCATCTCTCACCATCTGTGTGAACTTGTGGTTTTGGAAAGCTACCCAGCCTTGCTGAGTCGCAGTGTTCCATTCGTAAGATAAAGCTCACAGTATCTCAGAAGGTGATTGTGAGGATCAAATGAGGTCTCATATATATAAAGGTTTGCCCAGGGGCCTCGCACACAGTCTACCCCCAGGGATTATTAGCTATTGTTGGTCTGTTGTTCTAAAGGTCTGATTAACACATGATCAGAGAGGGAAAGCCTTTCAGAATAATTGGGACCTGAGCAGGCCTGGCAATCTGTTTCTTCCACCCTCTCAGTTCAGTGTCCTGGTCCGCACCTGTTTTCTCTGGTAGACAAACACTCGGCCTCCTCTCTGGTCCCCATAGAACAGAGGAGCTCCAATCAGCAGCAGCTCTGTCTTCCCATCTAGGTCCATATCAACGCCACACAGCTCACCACCAAAATAAGAGCCAACCTGCAGGGAGAGGAAGATGTTTGAGGAAGAGGCCATGAGCAGGACACCTCCCTCCTCCTCAGCTGCACCACATTCCTCTTACTCCAGTCCCTCAAATGAAGGCTCAAGTCCTGGATCCCACTTACAGCCTGTATGAATTAGACAAGTTGGGCTCTTTGAGGTTCAGTTTCTTTTTTTGTGTGAGGAAGACCGGCCCTGGGCTAACATCCGTGCCCATCTGCCTCTACTTTATATGGGACGCCGCCACGGCATGGCTGACAAGCGGTGCATCTGTCTGCGCCCGGGATCGGGGCCTGAGAAACCCCGGGCCACCAAAGCAGAGCGTGCAAACTTAACCGCTATGCTACTGGGCCGGCCCCTGAGGTTCAGTTTCTTAAACTGGCAAGTGGAGATGACAAAACTTACCTCAGAGGGTTTTGTGAGGAACAAATGTGACTGTGCTTGGCACAGGGCCTGCCGCACAGTAAGTGGGTGAGTGTTTGGGAGTCATCAGGGAGCTCTACCAGCCCCTGAGCTGCAGACGCCCTGGGGCCCTGCTCACCTGGGGCCCTGCTCACCTGGATCCCGTCTATTTTCTGGATCTGGCTCCAGTTTCCTCTGCCCTCTGGCTCTTGGAAGAGCAGCACCCGCCCCACATGCTGGTATCTGGGGGCTCCAGCTGCCAGCAGTGATGGGAGCCCCCGGGAGGGCAGCCAGGTCACTGTGTAACCTGAGGAGAGAGAGAGAGCAAGGGGCTAGGAGTTAGAAACACAATGGCCGCTGGAAGAAGGTAAAATCCAGGAGCAAAGTGGGTAGAGACCTGGGAAACTGGGTTAGTAGCAAAGACGCATTGAAAGAGCCAGAAGAGGGGCCGGCCCAGTGGCGCAGCGGTTTAGTCCGCGCTTGGCAGCCCGGGGTTCGCTGGTTCGGATCCCGGGCACCCGCCGACGCACTGCCTGTCAGCCACGCCGTGGCGGCGTCCCATATAAAGTGGAGGAAGATGGGCACGGATGTTAGCCCAGGGCCAGTCTTCCTCAGCAAAAAGAGGAGGATTAGCAACGGATGTTAGCTCAGGGCTGGTCTTCCTCACCAAAAAAAAAAAAAAAAAAAAAAGAGCCAGAAGACCTTCTCCTAAGAAAAGCAGCCATGAGCTCTGAGTGGTACAAATCCTGCCATCTTGGTCCAAGGCTGCATTTCTCAAACTGTGGACAACACACATGCCCAGGAAAAAGCAGGCCCATACCATGGGGTAAATATGGTGCATCCTCCTGAAGCTCAGTTAACCCGAGGGTTGGTAAGGGAGAATATGCTTTTTTCAAATAGTAAAATAAAATGGGATACGTTAGTAAGAAAAATGCTAAGTTTGCATAAATATTAAAAATACAGCAAGAGACTTGAAAAATTTTCCTCCTTAAAGATAGCGCCTCAGGCTATCTTCATACTTCACAGCTCCTGTGGCGAGGGTCTCTCCCCTCTGTTACTGCATTGATGAAATGTCTGAGGAAATGCTGCAGAAAACCAGGCCAGGGACTGGGCTAGAGCCAGGAACCACCCAATATGAACACTGATTCCAAAGATGACTAACTGACCCAATTTGATCTTCTCTGCTTAGAGCAGTTGCAAGTGAGTGAGAAAAACAGAGATGTCCGAGACCCGACAGCACGTGAGAGGAAGGGTGACGAGGCTCCTGTTTGTTCGTGTATATATTCCTGAAGCCCCAGGGTGAAGAACTTGCCCTTTGAAATCAGAGAGACAAAGTTTTGATCCTAGTGCTACTACTTCCTCGCTGTGCAATCTTCATGCCTCTGAGTTTTCTCATCTAAAAAAATGGGCATAGTACCAACCTTAGAGAGTGGTTTTGAGGATTAAATAAAACCATGGATATAAAAAAATATATATGTATGTATATGTGCGTGGGTGTGTGTGTAGTGGGGTGGGTGCCTAACTAAAGATTAAACATTGGGGTTATTTCTTCTTCTTTAGTGAGCAGCGTTATGAGCTATTTTGCAGCACACTGAAGAACAGAAAACCCCCTTGAAGTAGAGATGTAGGCACCGCAGTGTAGTGGTTACTAGCACAGATGTTGGGCTCTGCCTACTAGTTCTGTGACCCTAGGCAAGTTATTTCAACTCTCCTGGGCTCAGGGCCTTCATCTGTAAAATTGAGATAATAAAAATAGCTACTCACAGGGTTGTTGTGAGGATAAGATGAGATAAAATATGTTAATACATGTCAGCACATAGAACAGTGTCTGGCACATAATACTTGCTTAATAAAGAACATGAAAAAAAGAAAAAGAAAAATGTCACAGAGGGCAGCCTCCCTCAGAAGGAAGGGCAGATGCAAGATGAATAGCACCAATTTTCCCGAGGAAAGTATTTAATAAGCTCCTTGTGTTCTGAGAATTTGATAGAGTGGCCCACCCCTATTCAGGGGTCATGGATGAGGCAGGGCAGAGGGTGCTGGTTCTAGATCTTTGAGAAGGCAGAATCTGGAAGCAGTCCTATCCTAGGGTTCTAGGAGCCAGTCTGTCCCTTGAGACAGGCTGATTACATGACTATGAACTAAAAGAGCTATAACCTTGAAGCACAAGGTTATATATATATATATATCACCCTCTGCAGCCTGTGACTGGCATCACCTTGGGTAGACAAGCATCCAGAGACCTGTGCAGGACAAGACCGCAACAGTGACACTGTAAGGCAGAGAGAAACAACAGCAACTGTGGGTTGACCAGACTCATTTCCTTTCCTTGGGATCTGAAGAACTCTTGAGACTGAATCAACCCTGGAGTTCCTGGACAATTCAAAAAGAGAAAGCCTTGAGGAGGAGCTGCTGGTCCACCTACTAATGAGGCAGGTTGTTTTAAAATGTATCCAGGGGGCTAGCCCGGTGGTGCAGCGGTTTAGTTTGCGCTTGGCAGCCCGGGGTTCACGGGTTCGGATCCTGGGCATCTGCCAATGCACTGCTTGTCAGCCATGCTGTGGCGGCGTCCCATATAAAGTAGAGGAAGATGGGCACGGATGTTAGCCCAGGGCCAGTCTTCCTCAGCAAAAAAGGGGAGGATTGGCAATGGACGTTAGCTCAGGGCTGGTCTTCCTCACAAAAAAATAAAAAATAAAATGTATCCAGGATTTAATGAATAGGTATGACTGTGATGACACAGAGGGTCACCAAGTTGAAAGAAGTTTACTAGTCACAGTTCCCCAAAGCAGCAGGCAAGGCAGGCCACGCAGGGCCACCTGCATCAGTGAGGAGGCAGAAGGAGAGGAGGGAGAGTATGGCCCAGAGCCCTTATTGTGGTTTTGGTGGGAAGGAATGAGTGAGGCAGTGTCAGCAAGCTTGAGCAAGCTCAGGATTGGATAGTTTGAATAACGTTGGCAAGCTCTGGGCAATCGGGGTGGTCTTAGTTTTCTAGTACTAGTCCAGGGGTGATTTAGGTCAGAGAGAATATTGGCTTGGTGTATGAAAGTTAGATAAAGTTGGTGGTTGGATACGGGCTCTGGATTGGCTGGTTGGCATATGGAAGGCCTACCCACGGGCAAGTTGTTGACTCCCTCTTGGAATTAGCTAGCCCTGGGAGGGGAGTCTCTCCAGGATTAGCAAAGCCTCACGATGTCAAAGCATCATAAAATACAGAAAATAAAAACATGATTAATACACAGGTGAAGGGCAATTAAGGGAAAAATTCAGAATGTTATAACTGTATTTAAACTCTGAGTTTGTTCATGCTGATTGCTAAATTGCTTTCATTATTATTGTGAAAGTCAGTCTGAGCGACTCTCTGGCCCCTAAAACTGAAAGAACTCAGCAGAAAAGAGAAGTACTCACCCAAATAGCCTGCTCTCACTTCTGGTGTCAGTGGTTCATTCCCAACAAATGTATCATCCTGTAGGTTTTCCTTCAGATGTAGAAAGCCCCCAGCCCAGTCCTTGGCTCCAACTGCCCCCACGATGCCACGGCCCTGCCCAGGGAAGGAGACGAGCGGGGTCAGCTGCATTCCCACAACATCCCTTGGCCCACTGCTTCAGGACTGCCACTCACCTTGCTGAGGTCAGCGCTGATCCCACTGGAGGACAGCTCCATGTTGAAGGATGTCAGGTCCTGTCTGCTTGTGCCTGAGGGACAAGAGAGAGGAGAATGGGCCAAGACCCCAGGAGCAGTAAACACAGTGATACTCATGAAAGGACTAAGAAAGAAGCACAGCATTTACCTTTGGTCAAGGTAGAAAGAGCACAAATTTTAGAGTCAGACCGGGAAGTGACTTACACTCTGACTCTCATGTAAAACTCCACGAGTGTCAGATGTGGAAATCTAGTTACTCCAGTTCAGCAAGTCTAAGATGCAGCTCTTGATTTCTGTCCCTACTCAGGCTTCCTCTCTTAATGAATGGTACCCCCATCCACCTAGTGAATCATGCTAAAAACCAGAAATCAACCTCGATTCTTCCCTTTCCCCCGTGCCACCTCCAACACGTTGTTAAATCACGATGGTTCTACTTTCAAAACACATCTGCCCCTTCTCTGAATAGTCTGTGTTGCCACACACATGAGGATGGTCCAGGCCATCCATGTCTCTTGCCTGACTAATGCAGGAGCTTACTAATTTGGTCTCTTTAACTTCATTCTTCCATTCTTTCCAAGCCTTTTTTTCCACAGAGCAAGCTGGGGTAATCTTTTTTAAAAACATACATCAGACTGCATCTTTCCCTTTCTTAAAAACCCTTTATCACTTCCCACTGCTCTTTAGACTAAAACTGAAACTGCTTCTGAGGAGCAGGAAGGCCCCTGCCGCCATCTCCATCCTCTCTCCCTTCCTCACCACGTTCCTGTCACTGCCAAGCCCTTCCCACCTCCAGCCTTCACACCTGCTCTTCTCTCTGACTACAGTGCTCTTTGCCCACATTCCTCACGGGGCTGCTGGAGTCTCCTCTTTCACGTCTCAGCTCAAAAGTCATCTCAGAGTGAATTTACCTCAACTAAAAAAAAGGCATCTTCCTTGAAAAGCCTATCTAAAGTAGCTTCCTCCAGTTAAATCTGTCTCATCACGTGATTCATTTTCCTTACAGCACTATCACAATTTTTAATTATCCTGTTTGTTTACTTGTTTGCTGTCTTTCTTTACCCAACCTAAATATGAGCTCTATGTTGGCAATATCCCTGAGCGTCCTATACACAGGGCCTGGTACATGGTTGTTGCAAGCATGAATTAATTAAATAAAAACAATACCACCGGCCTTGCAAGGATGCTGAGAGGAATGAATACAGTGATATAAAGTGCCTGCTATCTGTAGGTTTTCAAGAAACATAGCAATTATTGTGAAGATTTGTTCACTCACTGGATAAATATTTAGAGTAACTAAATATTTGGTGCTAGGGATACAATGGCGAAAAAGCAGACACAATGCTTGCCATGATAGACCGCAGAGTTTAGGGTGAGAGACTGACATCGGATAGACAATTATAACACAATGAATGTCACAGGGGCTATGACAGTGAACACACAGCATTCCAGCAGCACACAGAAGAACCCAGACTCAGGATCAGCGCCAACTTATCAGAGAAAGTGACATCTAAACTACCATCTGAAGGATGAGTGAGGGCAGTGCAGGACAGGGGATAAGAGCTGGAGATGATAAGAGCTACAGGTTCCAGAGAGCCCACAAGGTACAAGCACTCCACTAAGCAATCGTTAGGGCTTGAATTGTGTTCCTTAAAAAAGATATATTTTTTTAACCCCTGGTACTTCAGAATGTGACCTTATTTGGAAATAGGGTCTTAACAGAGGTAACCGAGTTAAAATGAGGTCATTAGGATGGGCCCTATCCAATATGACTGGTGTCCTTATAAAGGAAATTTGGACACAGGGAGACAGACACGCACAGAGAGAAGACAACATGAAGACACACGGGGAGAAGAGGGCCGGGTGACAGGAGCGATGCAGCCACAACTCAAGGAACGCCAAGGAGTGCCAGCAAACACCAGAAGGTAGAAGAGGCAAGGAAGGATTCTCTTCTAGAACCTTCAGAAAGAGCACAACCCTGCCAAACCCTTGATTTCTGATTTCTAGCCTCCAGAACTGCAAGACAATACATTTCTGTTGCTTTAAGCCATCCAGTTTTTGGTACTTTGTTACAGCAGCCCTAGGAAACTAAAACAGCAGTTAAACCTTTCAGCTCTGTGAGACGGGTGTTATTATCGCCATTTAACAGAGAACAAGGAGCCTCAGAGAGGGGAAGTGAGCAGGTCTGCCTGGTCCGATAATATATACCACATTGCTTCTTCAGCTGAACTGAACACAAAGGCTGTGTCCTAGCAAAGGGGCCTTCCTAGAGGAAATAATGTACCTTTCAGCAGGCTAGGCTCCCTGGAGAAATACCCTCCCATAGCCAGTCCTCCATCTGGTGACTACAACCCAAACCTTTTCTTATTCTGGGCCATTTGCCCATCTTAAGTAATTTGAGGCCTAGGATAAGTGAAAAGGAGGGAGCTGAGTGAGGGGAAGAAGGAATTTTATAGTCATTCTGGGATCAGCTGACACCAGCAAGATATAGGCCGGCTCTGGGCCCCACAATGGATCAAGCTGAGCTTCGACAGGAAGATGAATTTCAGAGGGAAACAGAGGCCGCTCCTAAGTCATCGTCTCCTAAATTCCTACCCGAGGTCTGTTTTCAGGAGAGCTCTTTGCACAGTATCAGACCGTGAGTAGCGCTCATTATCACTGTTCAGTGTGTCTCCAATCTAATGTCCCAGATGAGTTTCTGCATACAAGCTCCCAAGCTCTCTTTCCCAGGGGCTGCCACTCACCCTCAATGACATAGATCTTCTTTTGCAGCTCAGTGAATAGATCTTTCAGCTTCTCAAATGTGTCCAGAATCTTTACAAACTCCTTCGCGGGTTTTGAGGCAAATTTGTGGAGTGTCTCCTGACTTTCCTTGGTCTTGAAATGCTTTCCAATCTGTGAGGGGGTGAAGAGAGAACAGCTGGCATCCCCAGAATCACAGACCAATTTTCTATTATTTTCACAAGACCCTGGCCCCAAGGAGAAAGAGAAGTGGGGTTCATGAATAGGAGAGGGAAGATGAGACACAGGCAGAAGCCAGGGGCCTGGGGCCCATACCCCAATGATGTAGCGGATGATGTCTTTGGCCGCATCAATGTTGCCATCGTCAGTGGCTTCCCCGTCAGTGATGATGATAAGCACTTTGGTGGCATCTGGACGGGCCCCCAGGTCTTGCCGGAACACCTTCGTCCTGTGTCCAGGAAGGGGGAAATGTGAGAGACTCCTCCCAAATCATCTGAGGTCTCCTCCACCCCCTCAGCCTCTCATTTAGTCACCACTCTGCTGATAGGCAAAAGCCCATCTCACATTCCCCAGGCAGGTATTCCCAGCCTTCAAAGTTCTCCTCTGAACCTCCTACCTCGCCCTTGCTGCCACATCTCTCCTTCTAGACCAGTGGTCTTCAACCGATTTCTGGGCAGCTGGGAGGTTGTCCTAGAGTCCAGGGGCAGTGAGGGGGAGGTTTTGAGAGGGGAGACTCTCTGGGCTTCCTACTCTTCATGTCAACCACACCACAACTACCCTTTAATGAGGTAGATACGCTGCTGATCTAGGCAAGATATCAATGGAAAAAATGGGTTCCACAGCCAAAGAAAACTGGAAAGTCACTCTTCCAGAGCAAGCTCATATATCCCCTCCTCTCCCTCCCCTACTACCCCAGCCCCCAAGGCTGCCTGTAGATCTCCACTACAGCAGGTGTCCTAGGGAACTGAAGTGACTTGTTTCTGTGTCAGTTTTCCCCCAAACCATGAGTTCCTCAAGGAAAGGACCATGTTTGGTTTGCTGCTGTATCTCTGGCTCCTGACAGAGTAGGAGCTCAGTGCAAGTGAAATAAAAGAAAGAAGAGAGGGGATCGAAATGAATAGACAACCCACCAGCTGGGAGAAAACATTCGCAAATCGTTTGTCCGACAAGGGATTAATCTCTGTAATATATGAAGAACTCATACAACTCAGCAACAAAAAAACAAACAACCCGATCAAAAAATGGGCAGAGGATATGAACAGACATTTTTCCAAGGAAGAGATACAGATGGCCAATAGACACATGAAAAGATGTTCAACATCACTAATCATCAGGGAAATGCAAATCAAAACTACACTGAGATATCACCTTACACCGGTTAGAATGGCTATAATCACCAAGACAAAAAAACAACAAATGTGGAGAAACGGGAACCCTCATTCACTGCTGGTGGGAATGCAAACTGGTGCAGCCTCTATGGAAAACAGTATGGAGAGTCCTCAAAAAATTAAAAATAGAAATACCTTATGATCCAGCAATCCCACTCTGGGGCATCTACCCAATGGACGTGAAATCAACCATCACAAGAGGCTTATGCACCCCTATGTTCATTGCAGCATTATTCACTATAGCCAAGAAGTGGAAGCAACCCAAGTGTCCCTCGACTGATGATTGGTTAAAGAAGATGTGGTACATATATACAATGGAATACTACTCAGCCATAAGAAAAGACACAATTGTCCCATTTGCAACAACATGGATGGACCTAGAGGATATTATGTTAAGTGAAATAAGCCCGAGAGAGAAGGACAGACACTGCATGATTTCACTCATATGTGGAATGTAAACGAACACACGGACAGAGAGAACTAGTTGGTGGTTACCAAGGGGAAGGGGGGTGGGGGGTGGGCACAAGGGGTGAAGGGATGCATCCACATGGTGACGGACAAATAATAACGTACAACTAAAATGCCACAATGTTATAAACTATTAAGACATCAGTCAATCAATTAATCAATCAATAAATAAAAGAAAGAAGAGAGGACTGAATACCAGACAGGCCAAATTCCTGCCCTGTCCACAGCCTCCTTCTGAAGCGAGATAGGTTGCCTATAGCTTTTGCTGGGACAGCAGCTGTTTGAACCATCTGATCCTTCCCTCTCCACCCCACAGCTAACCAGAGATGGACAATTCATCCAAGAGCAGCTAACCCACAACCCCTGACTCATGACATGACCTGCCTTGAGAGCAGAAGCTGAAAGTCACATGGAGAGGCCACAGTGGGAGGTGGAGGAGAGATATAGAGAGGAGGGTGGGAAAGCCACGTGGAAGCTGCCAAAGATGGAGGAGCTCTGACAGGCAGCGCCAGAAACGCCTGCTGTCAAGGCCTCTAGTTCTATATTGGATGCAAAATGTTTCTCCAGCCTCCATCCACGCAGACATGGCCTATCATGGGTCCTGTTCATGGATTTCTACCCTGCTTTAAACCGCTGTCATCTCTCATCTGGATTTTTCAATAGCTTCCCAACCGGCCTCCCTGCTTCCACCTTTGCCCCCTCCACAGTCTAATATCAACCCAGCAGCCAGAAGAATCCTTTTAGAAACAAAATCAGATTATCACTCCTCTGCTCAAAACCTCCAATGACTTCTCATCTTATTCAGAGGAAAAGCCAAAGTCCTCACTACAGCCTCCAAGTCCCTAACTCATGAGAACTTCCAGGATCTCTCTGACCTCATCTCCTCCTACTTTCCCCTCTCACACACTTCTCTCCAGCCATACTGAAGTCCTGGTTCTTCTTTGAACATCCCAAGCACGTTCTCATCCCAGGGCCTTCGCTATCCCCTCTGCCTGGAATGGTCTCCCCCCAGGTATCCACATGGCTCACTTCCTCACCTTCAACAAGTCTTTGCTCAAATGTAACCTTCCCTGATCTTCCTATTGAACATTGCTTTATTTTTCTCCATTAAACTTACGTCTTCTACTATATTATCTAATTTACTTATTTATCCTGTTTATTGCATTTCTGTCCCCTGTTAGAATGTAAAGCTTCAAGAGGGCAGAGATTTTTCTTTGTTGCATTCACTGCTAAGATTCCGGCACCTAGAACATGGCAAACAATGACCTGCAGGCCAAATCCAGCTCATGGCTTGTTTTTGTATTGTCCACGAGCTAAGAATGGTTTTCATATTTTTGAAAGGGTTACAAAAACAAAGAATATGCAACAAATACTGTATGTGGTCAAAAGAGCCTAAAATATTTACTATCTGGCTCTTTACAGGAAAAACTTGCCAACTCCTGACCTGGAACACTGCCTGGCACACAGCCAGGTGGTCAAGAAGTATTCATAAAATACATTTCCAGGACTGCTCCTTTTTGCTCCCACAGTTGACATCTTTTGGGGTGTCTTCCCATGCTGTGTTGACTCCTTTCTCTAAGAACTGCCCCCCTTCCCAGAGAGGTGGGACTTTAGAATCCATGTTTGTGTCATGTGACTCTATACCATAAAGTAGACCTAGGCCATAGCTGTGTGGACCCGTGGACACCTAACCCAGGTTCAGCCAATCAGATTTTCTTTCCTCGAAGCTGGAATTCAGGTTGTTCATCTGAATTGAGGAATTGAGGCCACCATTTTCTCAGTGGATATGGCTTGACCATGTAACCCCCCAAAGCTGTCTACAGAGAGAGAAGAATGAAATGGACATAATAGGTCAAGTGAGCCCCAGAAGAAAAGAGCTGGAAACACACATGCAGAGTCTTGAGAAGATGCATCACATGCATGCTTAATTTATGTAAATTCAACTATACATGTTTGGCAAAGAAATGAAAATGAGAAAAATAAGTGTAATGGTACAGGAGATTGATTTGAGTGTATGTGCAGGGGGAGTATGAGATGGAAGATGTAATTCTCTTATTCCCCAAATTGGTCTCAGATTCCATGGCCACTCTAACATTTAAAGATAGGTATTTTTAAAATACATAATATGGCCCTTCAACACAATCCAACTATGTTAATCTAGGCCTCAATGTAAACACAGCAATCTGATCCAACGCTGGGGAAAAACATTTCTATAGCAGATTTAGGAAATCCAGATGTGCTAGTTTCCAATGTGGGGCTTGAATATATTGAATTTTATGAGCAATTCAACGAATTCTTCAAAAACAATTTTGACTTTTTGAGATTTTTATTTATATATTGACTTCAAAAGCTGATCCCCATCTAAGATGTGACTTTACTGTGGCTGCCATGGTTCACAATCACTTTTCAAGTCCTGGTTCTAGTCCCTCATGAGGCCTGGCAATACTCCATGTCCCAAAGGTTCATGAACTATCCCTGCATCCACCTAAGAATTTCCCTTTGGGATCTAGTTAGTATAATGTAGATTTCTGTTACTCACAATCAAAAGAACCTGGACTAAAATTGTTGCACTTGAATTCTTACAATAATCTGTACCTTGCTGAACCCACCTGTTGAGCTCCTACACGTTGCAACTTGAGGAAGCTAGTGCATACAGAACAACTGAAGGATAGGCTCTCTCCTGCAAAAGGGAACTCACGCGACATAGTTGATGGCACCAAAGGTGTTGGTCAACAGGCGCATGTGATTCACTTTGGCCAGCAGAGCATCAGGGTCCTTCAGCTTAACATAATCCAAGAAATTAAATTCTGTTTCATAGGTCGTGGAAAACTGAACAGCAGCAAACTAGAAAAAGAAGGAAGAAACGAAATGTCATTACATCTCCCTTCCCACTTGTCCACTCCGATCTCTGCTTCTTATCCAGGACCTGGACAACCCAACTCCACATCTCTGCCTCAAATCATTCTTTTGAAAATGAGGCAATATATAAACAAACACAGAAATAATGGGCTTTCCACAGACCCATGTGATCCAAAAAAACTGAGGGAGCCAGTCTACAGAGAGAGAGAAAGAGAAGAGGGAAGTAAAAGCACAAAAAGAAACAGAAATGAGAACTATAGCAAATCCAAGAAACTTTCTATTCCCTGGTTCTTATCCCTTCCAGAAGTCCAGTTATAGCCATGCCCTTTGGTTCTACAGACACCCCATACTAAATTTTTCTTTTATGTCTTAAGCTAGTTCAGGTAGGCGTCTATTGCCTACAACCAGGAATTCCAACTATTTACCTGGTAGGAAGAGTTACTAAGTTTCTTCATCACATCCTTCATGAAGTCCAGAATTTTCTGAAATTCATTTTGCTGCAAGCTCATTGAACCATCAAACAGAAATACCAGATCTACGTTGCCCTTTATACATTCTGCAGAGGCCAGACACAAAGAGACTTGGTCAAGTGTCTCTAGTTGTTGGCCTGCTCATGCTGGTTCCCATATATGGGCAGCCACTTGGAGATGTTTTTACCCACTGGATCTTCAGTTCCTTACCCTGATAACCAGGGCGCCCTTGCAGCACAGGACCCCTCAGATTCTGGTGGAAGAGGTAACACAGTCCACTTAGATAGATATTCTGGTCACATGACCGAGACAACCCAGGATCACAGGCCTGAAGGAAGCAAATGTAAAAGGGTTGGGGCTTTCTCTTGCTGTGTGTCCTTTGGGCATCATCAGCCAAGAACAAGAGCCGTCAGAATCATCCCCCAACCTCACTCCCTACAGTCAACCAATTACCAAGGCAAAGTAATTCTGCCTCCACGTCTCTTACACGATCCCTCCATCCCTACTACCAATGCTATAGTCCTAGAGACTAAAGTTTGGCCTTCATATTGTTTACAGTTGGGCACTATCCTACATTTCCAGGCCCACCCCCTTCCATTCCCAATCATACAACCGGTGTTTAAGCCAAATCAAATGACTCACTATTGCCAGAATCTACAATGCTGCTTCTTTCATTTACAACTATCTTTCCTGCCAGAATGCAATTTCTGGAAAGTTAAGCCTCATGTCATGGTCATCTTTGTATCTCATTCCCTTTCCCTCATCAGAACCTAACACAATGCCTGGCATGTACTAGTAGCTAAGTAAACAAGCTCCAATCAATACTGGATCAATATTTCATTCATTTAGCCTTCTATTTCTCATCTAATTGTGTCAGAAGGATGCTGCTGGGATGAACTGTAAAGAACAATGGACTTGGAATCAAATGGCAATTTGATTCAAATCCTGGATCTACCTCTTTAAAACCATATGACCTTGGCCAAGTCTCTGAACCCCTTTGGTCCTGTTTCTTCATGTGTGAAATATGTATACTAATCGCTATCTCACCTGATTGTCTTGAGGGTTAAAAGAGATAAAGCAGTGTTTCCCAAACTTTAGGCATTTGTGTACCACTTTACAATTTCTGCCATATAGGTATATCATCCATTTACTTAATACTTTGTTTACCTTTTTTTTAACTTTAGCCTCATCCTAAGCAATGTGATCTAAAATATCATGAATTTGATGTGCTTGTACATTTTTTCTAATAAGCCATTAAATAAATATATAACTATTAAAACATTAAAAGTTTGTGTACCACCAAAAGTCATCTTGTATATAAATGGTCATAGATATTTCATATTTGGAAAAAAAAAACTAAGGTAGGTAAGGTCTTGGAAAAAGTTGGCTCATAGTTGGTTCTCAATAAACACTGATTAAATATGAATCTCTCTGATGCCTTTAACCATCTGTAGAATCTTTAATCTACTTTTTTCTTTCTTCTTTTCAATCTCTCTTTCCTAAAATTGAGCTTCACAGGCTCTGATATCACACTATACAAAATTCTTACCAAAAGGCTTCCACTAGTGGGGTCTGTTGCCAAGGTCATTCCCAAGTACTTGGAGGTATAGCTGGAACCTGTAGGCACCAGAAGATCGGTCTGAAGGAACTTAGGCAGTCCAAATGTGGTGGGGCCAGCCTCAACTTGCCTGAGAAACCATTACCCCCAGCTCCCTCACCAGTTACTCACCATTCAGGCTGACTGGTTGGCAGTGTCCAGTGCCTGGCTGGCACTGATAGAGGTTTCCGGTGCTGGTCCCCTCACCTGGAGCTCCCACAACAACCCTGATGAGAAATCTCACCTATGAGATGAAGTTGCTCAGGTCTTTACCCACCCACTCCTACCTATTAAGGAGGTTCAGAACCCCTTCCAGGTATCTCAAAGCAACACAGTCACTCCTCTTTGGAGAGACTCCTCAGTCCCCACCCCTTCCCTATTGAATCCCAGATAAGTAATCTGATATGCCAGAATTCTAGAAAGTTAAGGATGTTTTCCATTTACGATCTAGGAAAACTGAGGCTGAGAATGATCTACCAGAATGTCACGTTATGAGTTCATTCCATCAGTCATCAATTCAAAAAGTATTTATGGCATACCTGCTAGGAGCTAGGCTGGGGTGTGCACTAGGGATGAGGAGGAAAAAAGAAACAAAATTCCTGCCTTCAAGGAGCTCACTGTCTAGCCAGGGACAGAGTCAGGAATCTAGGAAGTTTTGCAAAGCATTTTAGGGGCTGCGATATGTTTTCCCTTCTATTAGGCACTTATGTGACACTTTAATGATGGATCATCCTCGTCCTACTGTCTGCTGGCCTTGCTCCGGTTTCCGAGAGATCCCACCACGGACTCCTGGAGACCGGATGGTCCTCGCGACCTGCCTGTTTCACAATCTAGCCAACCCGGGGGCTGGCATCTGGGCGCCTCATCCCGGGCTCTTCAGGACACGGAGGGCCTGGGGCGGCAGCTCACCCGTTTCCAACCTGCAGGACACGGTACCCAAAATGCCTCCCAGCATGTGGTAAGGAGAAGTTTTGCACGTGCCGCACGTCCAGGTTGTAGCTCGAGGCTGGGACTGAGGGAGAGAGGGGCGAGTCAGCCACTTCCGGCCAGGGACCCCGCACGCGCCCCCAAAGGCGTGGGCGCTGATTGGCCACCGCCCACGTGCCCCACGCGGCCGACCCACAAGAAACCCGTTCCCTCCTTCCCAGGCCACCCACACCCAGAGGCAGAGCTGGAACCTGCCCCCTAGGACTTCCTCTGAGAGCCTTGACTCTGGGAAATCTGGAAGCAGCTCCTCCCTACACGACCCAGAGCTCTGACAGCACCAGGGCCTGGGAAGGACACAACAACTTCTCTTTGGCCTCTCAGCAGAAAAGGAAGGATGAAAAGGCGGAGGCCCCTGAGATAGGAGCAGAGGGAAGGGGCCCCCACGAGGCGATGGGGATGCCCCAAGGCAGGGTACATCTCCCCGCACACCCACTTCTCCCTTGGGCCTGCGGCCCAGGCTCCCTGAGAACTTAAATAATGAGCCTCAGGCTTCCTCCCACAAACTTAGGGTTTCAAGATCCCCTGATCCTTGTAAGGCTGTTTCCTCACTCCTCTAATGCTCCCTCACTCCCCACCTGAGCAGGACAGTCTCTTTCTTAACCATTAGATCTCGGATTCCCCCATCCCATCCCCCACCTCAGGCAGCCTAGGCATCACCTGCAAACCCCAAACTGTCTTTTCTGGGCCTTCTTTCCTTCCAGGCATCAGTCTTATTTCACAACATCCTAGGATGTCAGAGATGCCGGCCGGCCATTTGTTCAGATGAAGAGACTGAGGCCCAGAAAGAGGAAAGGACTTGCCTAAGATGGCACAGAGAGGTAGTACCATGGATAGGACCAGCCTCCAGCCCACCTCTAGGTACCCATTAACCATCTGCCTTTTTTAAGGGCCCACTCCACTCGCCCATCTCTAACTATAGCCTGCTTGGTCTCCCTTCTCTGTCTTTTCCTCCATACCTTGCCTATACTTTGGATTCTGACTTTCTTTCTTTTCCCTCTTCTCCAGGATTCCTGGGCCCCACATTACCCATGTCCAATCCCACCCTTAGAGCAGCTCCTTGTTTACTCCAGTTCCATAAAGTCCTGCTGTTTCCCTGGTCACAGACACATGTCCCTTCCCCTCCCCTCCTCCCTTGCCTACCAAACAGAAAAGGCCCAGACAGCAGCAGCCTCATAACAATCATGCAGGAGTTCATCTTTCAAGTGGCTGGAGGGACCCGGCCCAGGCTCAGCCTCAGAGGGCCCTTGGGATTTGCTGGCAACCTAGACAGGGTGAAAGAGAGAAATGGTAATGCCCCAGGGCCTCTTGCAGTGGAACTTTCTCACAGAGGCGCCAGGCTGATGACACTGGGTGGCTGGGAGAGGGGGGTTGTGCCTGTAGGGGTTGGGAAACCACACGGGTTCAGAGAGGAAGTGTAAGCAGGTTAGAGACATTTCCTGTGCTTGCTTGCATTTTCATATCATCCAGGAGGAGACAGCACAGTAATTAATTGACTGCCTCTCCTGCCCCAGAGCTGCTGCATCTCAGTCTTTTACCAACATAGGAACTTAAGGTTCTTTAAATCTCAGTAGAGGACTGGTGAATAAACTGTGGTACAACCATAATGGAATGCTATGTAGTCACAAAAAAGAATGAGGAAGAAAGAAGATAGGGGGAAAAAATGAGATAGCTTTCTCTTGACATTGAAAGATGCCCACGATACACTGTTGAAAAGATGTTCAACATCATTAGTCACTAGAGAAATGCAAATCAAAACCAAAATAAGATAACACTTCACACCCCTGAGGATGGCTAGAATAAAAAAAGAAAGAAAATAATAAGTGTTGGTGAGAAAGTGGAGAATTGGAACCCTTGTTCATTGCCAGTGGGTGCAGCTGCTGTGGAAAACAGTTTTTGACAGTTTCTCAAAAAAGTTAAACATAGAGTTACCATATAAGCTAGCAATTCCTAGGTATAGATCCAAAAGAATTGAAAACATATGTTCATACAAAAACTTTTGTACAAATGCTCATAGCGGCATTATTCATATTAGCCCAAAACTGGAAACAATGCAGATGTCCATCAAATGATGAGTGGATAAAGAAAATGTGGTATATCCATACAATGGAATATTACTCAGCCATAAAAGGAATGAAGTACTGGTACATGCTACAGTGTGGATCAACCTTGAAAACATTATGCTAAGTGAAAGAAGCCAGGCACAAAAGGTCACATATTGTATGATTTCATGTAAGAGAAATGTCCAGAATAGGCAAATCTATAGAGACGGAAAGTAGATGTATTGGTTGCCAGGATGTGGGGAGTGGAGAATGGGGAGTGACTGCTAATGGGTATAGGGTTTCTTTTTGGGGTGATGAAATGTTCTAGAATCAGATAGTGGTGATGGTTGCACAACTCTGTGAATATATTAAAAAGACACTGATGAGTTTTATAGTATGTGAATTATATCTCAAAAAATAGAAGATGAAATTATGCGTGTGTGTGTAAAAAATCTGAAGGGGCACACAACCAAATTCCAAACAGAATAAGTTTATACATTTCTGTATTGTCTGAATTTATTTTTACAAAGAGGATGTATAACTTGGGTAATTTTTGAAAAATAAAAATATTAAAACCATAACAGAATAGAGGAAGTATATTTGTTTCTGGGAAAGTGGGAAGGACACTAAGATTCTCCCTGTGTTGTGAGGAAATCTTGCACAACCTGCAAGACCACTTCCAGTGCCACTGCCACGGGGAAGGCTTTTGCAGGCAGGTTATCTATAATCTACCGCTACACAGCTACAACATGACAAGTTGGCTCATGGTAATCAGATGATGTCAGATAGTCTTTTTCAAATTCAGTTAAAATCAGATAAATCAGACTGATTTCTCTGATTCTGTCTACAGCAGTTCCAATTTACATCAAACTAAATTCTTTTGTTTCATTCTGAAATTACAAAAAGAATATACATCTTAAAATTCAAACATTACAAAAGTGTGCAAAGTAAAAGAATAAAGACTCTCTTTTAACATCCACCTCCTGCTCCTAAATCTCAAGAATAACCATTATTAACAATTTGGAGCCATACATTCTTCATGACAAAAAATTGTTAGTTCTAGGGGCCCACGTGCTCTGCTTTGTCAGCCTGGGGTTCGCAGGTTCAGATCCCAGGTGTGGACCTATACACCACCCATCAAGCCATGCTGTGGCAGCATCCCACATATAAAACAGAGGAAGATGGGCACAGATGTCAGCTCAGGGCCAGTCTTCCTCACCAATAAATAAATAAATAAATTGTTAGTTCTAGTAGTTAACCATACAGGTTTGACCTGTTTGGAAAAACCATAATTATCTCACCACAGAACATCTAAGCCAGAATTAATAGTCAAATCAGCCATCTCAAGTGTGGAGGTGTCTTGTGCC
Organism: Tapirus indicus; assembly: GCA_031878705.1. Classification (NCBI taxonomy): domain Eukaryota; kingdom Metazoa; phylum Chordata; class Mammalia; order Perissodactyla; family Tapiridae; genus Tapirus; species Tapirus indicus. The sequence continues at coordinate 120,987,869 of CM062922.1, read as the reverse complement.
AGTCTCAGCCCATCAATAACCAATGTTGTGATTAGACTGGTCCTCGTTGTTCTTATTATGATTGCAAGATGCCCCTTGGCAATAACCATCAGGAAACTTTGAAAAAATAATGGTTTATTTCTTACAAGACCTGGAAATTACATAGCACACCTGGGGTCACACAGCAAGGTTGTGGGTAGAGAGAGAGAGCACGCACATGGGCCTGGGGTTGTGCTTTTATTGGGGTCAAGGGTTTTATTGGGGACCTAGGGTTTCACAGCCTCACTCTTTATTGGTGAATGTAAAACGGAAGATTAGGAATTTAAGTGGGAAGGAAAAAAAAGTATCCCAAATGGTCAGTTGTTGAAATCAACCAAGGTCTCTAAAACAATGGAGACTCAGTGGGGGAGAAGGCCTGGTTTTTTATCTAGTCATGTGACTGGCAATGTATTTATTTGAGATAGCCCTCTTTGAAGTGGATGCCTTGGCAATCAAAGCTTAAGTCAAGCACTTGCATTACAAAAAAATTTAAAAGCTGTCAGAGCTTACACTATGATCCACCCAGTAATGCTGAGACATGGGTCAATGGTGAGGACATTAACTGCCTGAGTAGCTGATACACTTAAAGTCAGGGGTAGGACACGTTTTAACCCAGAAAGTACACTTCTAAATAGGATTCTAGTAGCAAAATCCTGTAATAATTATACAAGCAATACTGTAGTCTGAAATCCAGTCCATAACCACTGTCTCAAACTTGAAAGAGTCCCACAATGAAACTAAGTCAGTGATCTCAGGTGTCCTAGGAATCTCTTCAAAGATTTGGGTAATACTGCAAAATATTTCAACATTATAGGCCATCTAGTGTAAGTAGGTTTGAGCATGTCCTGAGTTGATAGATTGCTCTATATCTCATTGACTTAGTCTCTTAGTCCTGATAATAGGTCAGTTCAGTTAAAGGGTTGTGTTTCATTTCAGGACCTGGTGGTGCAGATGGGTTCCCCAAGTTAGGCCTATATGATACTGGCTTAACACAAGGCTGACATAAGGGGAGCTATATTGTAGAAAAGAAATCATATTGTAACTTTGAAAGACCTCTGACTAAGTAACCTAGCTGGATATGCACCCTCAAGGAGATCTACCTGCTCTGTAGATTTTATGACCCCTGCTTGTGCATGCACCTCCCAGCTGCGATAAGATGATAGCTTTGTTCTTTTGAGTTCTTTAGAAATGTGATAATCCCCAGAGAGAGAGTCTATCTGGTGTGGCAACTCCCAGTCTGTAACACCAGAGGGTCAACATTCCTCACCCTCTCCCCTATAACCCATTGGCCTATATAACTGCCTCAAGATTCTGTGCCCCCCTTAAGATGGTTCTTTAGGATGCTAGTCCCCCATCTTCCGATTTGCTAGCTTATCACTTAATAAGTGCCCTGTCTCTGCCACCACCTTGCCTCTTGATGATTGGCTTTTGTCTTGCAGAGAACAGATTATGCCCTTTGTGTGGTAACATACATGGTGCAAATACTTGTATCAAGTATCTAATAAGAGGCATTTCTATGGAAACAAAAGAAAACAATGGTTAGTAATTGAAGCAGACTATAATCCCAGTTTCTGAGTTTTGAAGGCAGCCAGTCAAGATTTCTAGATTTCAGGCTCAAAGCATCTTCAGATGGAGTGAGGGAAGATAGTGGCAATCTGATAGATTTTCCTGGTTTGTAGTTTGAATGTCTCTGGTGATGTTTCTGAGTGGCCCACACAGCAACAAGCATGAAGATTGTCCATTTATGAGCTGTTGTAACTTCTCTGAAGTTTATATCAAGTTGTTCCACTTTAGCTTGCATGGCTTTGGGAAAAGGGCAGTTTTAGTTCTCAATGATTCCAAGTCAGAAGGGTGGGAGAAAAACTGGAAATGTTAGTTTGAAGAGTTGTAGCCAGATATTGGAGGAAACAAGAAGAATTCAGTATCCAGTTCAGTTTACAGATAGAAAACAAAACCTCAAGGACAACTAATGACACAAGAATTTGATATCCACAAGGGTGTACTACTGAAAATGATTTTTTCTCTATACAATCACCCCCATTTCTATCAGAGAAAATCAAAATAAGACTAATTTGTAAAATAAGTCTAGTCTCATTAAACTTGGCCTGGTTATTCACATAAGTGCAGTAAGAATAGTGATTCACCATATAGGCTCTTTTAAGTCTGTTTTGCTGAAACTTTTCATAAGGAATCTCAGATTGAATTTTCAAAGGCTTCTGGAGGCTAAGAAGCCAAGCCAAATACTTGCCATCAGAATTTGCCTCCAATATCTATAGATTTGGGTGAATTCCTCTCTTCTTGAGGTCTCCAAAATATCCTGAAGTTCCTGGGCTTGCCAGGAAGTGATCTTCCTTACTCACCTGATAAGGCTGCTGGAAATTCTGTAAGCAAAGTACCAGGCCAATTTTTCCAAGGAGATTTATTGGCTCCATAAAGTCAACCTTAGTTCCTTAAAACTGTCTGGTCATATCTGAGTTTATGTACATCTCTCTCCAATATGACATTCCAGTCAAAGCCCTGGTAATACAGTCAATGTTTCCAATTGTGTCTTGTTACATGGCGAACAGATTCTTATTGAACTTATGCAAATAACTATATTGCCAACAATAATACTCACTGAGAGTTTTTCAATTCTAGAGGGATCAGGTAGGGAGAAAAAGTAATTGTTTCATCTTTGTTCACAAAGATATACTTACCAAATTGCTGTAAGTCATAGACAGCTTAAGAGAAGAGGTTTCCTTGAATCTGGAAAAAACTGACAAAGATTAAAGAACCAACAGTGTTTCAAACAAAAAGTCATAAAAAATTATAATCATCCTCATCAGTTCATTCAGCCCCATGTAATTATTACTTGTTAATCTTGATCTTTTGTTACAAATGTTATGAAACCATCAGTTTCTCCACTAGGGTTCTGTAAATTCTTACCCAGTTCAGTGGTACGGTCTGAAATTTATCAGAGAGCTGTGTTCCAGAGGACTTGCCAGAGTCCTTTCCATGAATTTCTCTGAAGATGAAACACTTTCGCAGGAACACTTTTGCAAAAGCATCAGAGTAAAATAATAACTGTCTGCAAATGATAAAAGGCTTAAAAATGGCATGGTTAAAGATTTGGTTAGAGTTCATTATAATGCAGTTGACAAGAAAATTTTGTTATTTCTGTGACACACACTTCAAGGTAATAATAGAATTATGACTAATAACATTACATATCAGATTTTATGGAATTTCATATAATTTCTGTAACATTTATAGTAATAACATATATCCATCCAAGAATATCCATAAAGAAGATGTAGCATTATTTCATATTTGACAATGCTTCCCATGTAACTTAACATTTAAAATAAACCTAATTAGTTTAATGTCTTTCTTCTTACAAGGAGAGAAAACAAATCTTCTGTAATTTACCAGGGCCCTCTGAAAAATCCCAAAGTTATTTCCAGGTCAAAAAAACTTCATTTAGAATTTGATTTTGGGAAGTTTGTCAAAAATATCAAAAAGTTGTGGACACTTGACCAAAAATAGTCACAGACCGTTATGAAACAATACTTAATTATCCATTTAACCAGAGTGACAATAAAATATTTCAAAGGCAAATACAGAAAGTTACAGGCTTCTGAACAAAACTTAGCTCTTTTAATATCAAGAAGACTTGGTTTACTTAAGTAATCAAAGACCTGGTGATAAAGATAACATGAAGCACAGTAAGTTATTTTGGTAAGACACAAAATCTTTGCTTTCCAGGTTGATTACCCAAAAGGAAAAAAAATTCATAATCTCTTATTAAGAGCAGACCAACAGTCCAAGAAAACTCTGTCCTCCCAACAGAGAGAAAGCCAAATTCTAATTTTACACCAGTGTACTTTTGATATTAAAATTCATCCATTCATTATTTTCTTTTTACTTAATTAGATCCATTCTAATCTTAGCCAGCTTGACCACACATAAAATTCTTTTCCCAAGATTCCTTTACCACAAACCTTCCATAACTCTCTTTTTTACATTCAGATTTTTTGTTCTATATTTTTTCCTCTTTCCATACTGAAACAATTAGCCTCACTTTAGGACAAAATCATTTTCCCTTCCTTTAACAAAAATGCATTTCCCTACCTCATACCTTTCTTACCCCAAAACACATCCTACTTTCCTTGCCTACAGAGCCATTTCCTTATTATTTCCAGTAGTTTTAACCACATATATTAACTAGAAATTTCAACCCTCAGAAATCTTAATTTATAGTGTAATCTAAGATGTAGGCAATTGTGAACTGTCTGCCACACAAGCATTCTTTAGATTGGCAAATTTATGAATACATTTCATAATTTCTAGAGACATATGCTTCCTCATAGTACAATTTTTCAATGTGGCATGAAACATGCTTACTAATAGATCCAAATATCTTTAGTTCCTCTGTAATAAGAGGTCAAAAGGAGGTGAACTTAGACTTGTTTAGCAATTAATGTTTCAGTATTTTATCTCATTTGGAAATGATCTAGACATACAATGAATTTCCATCATTTAATTTAATTTAGTGTTGGTATGCCATGGCACTGAGTAACACCCAGGAAGATTCCATGGGGTTTTGCATTTGTCAGGGAGCTGATGTGCCTCCTCAAGGTTCTTAGGAGGCACTGGCATCAGAGGTTCAGGACATTTATATTTGTCCATTAATTTTTTAGCAATGTCACACTAGAGATTGGACCCACAATATCCCATCAGGTCAGGGGATGAAGAGCGACAGTAGCGACTGAAGTGGTGACAGAGACTGCAGGCCTCTGTTGTACTTTTCCTCTGGTGGTGCCACTCATTTCCCGTTGCAAGGCTATTTCACTCTTCTGGGTTAGGATATGTAGTCTGGGCTCGACCCATTGACTCAGTGGTCACAGGTAGAGGTCTCCCATCCTCCTCACCTAAGGGAAACTGTTCCTCATGCCTTTAGCCTAGAGCCTCTCCTTGCGTGGTGACAATAGCCTAGTGATCCAGTCTGCCCTCCTTGGCTCTCCTTGGCCTCAAGGCATGGAAGACCCTTATGCACATTAACAGTCAATTTAGGACTTTATAATTAGTGGTCTAACCCTCTCTTAGACCTTATGGCCTCGACCACACTACTCTGGAGAGATCCTTGGATTATTATGTCAGCCATGACCTTTTGGGTTGGATACCACAGGCAACACACAATAGAGGCAATATGCAAAAGCACAAGCAGTGCGATAGACCCCCAGCAAGCAGTGCTCCTTTCCCAGATGGTGTTACCCACCTGAATTAGGTGATTAGTAAGCAAGTTGCAAGTAAAGGGCATTTCCCTCGGTTAACTGCAAGGGCAATCATACAATCCTGCTGACTACACCAATTATTTTGTGCAGGTCTCAGACTATCAATAACCAGTGTTGTGGTTGGACTGGCCCTTGTGGTTCTTATTATGATGACAATATGCCCTTTGGCAATAAGCAACAGGAAACTTTAAAAAAATAATGATGTATTACTTACAAGACCTGGAAATTACATAGCAGACGTAGGGCCACACACCGAGGTTGCAGGTAGAGAGAGAGAGAAAGCACACTGGCCAGGGGTTCTGCTTTTATTGGGGTCGAGGATGGGGGCCTAGGGTTTCATGGGCTCACTGTTTATTGGCGCATTTAAAACATAAGAGCGGGAATTTAAAGCACAGGAAAAGAAAAAAACAGGCGGCCCAGATGATCAGTTATTGAAATTAACTGAGATCTCTAAAACAAAGGAGCCTCAGTGGGTGGACGTGGCCTGGTTCTTTATCTAGTCTGTGACCGGCAATGTGTTTGTTTGAGATAGCCCTCTTTGAAGTTGATGCCTCTTTTGAAGTGGGTGCCTAGGCAATCAAACCTTAAATCAGGCACTTGCATTACATAAAAGAAGAAGGGCTTACGCTACAGAAGGTTTCTTTTAGGCCAGCCTCAAATTTTAGATACTTGGATTAGGGCTCAAGTTTATAGAAACTTCAAGTGTATCAGTAGCAATGAATAGCACACCTGAGATAAAAGGCATTCAGGAAACAATCTCAAAGTCGCCACTGCTTGGATTATAGTTTATGTGTATGTTTCAGCAGTCAAGTATACTCATGCATGTATTTATCATCTTCTGGTTTTCAGTTTAAAAAAAACAAAAGAATTTTTTTTCTCTTCTGTTTGAGGACTATGAGGCTGAGGAAGCTAAAAGTATAAGTAAGCCCCAAGGCTTCTAGGAAGTAAGGGGCCCAATGCAGGAGAGAGCCAGCGATTCCCCTGAGGAGTTGTGCTGCAAAGATCTCAGGCTGGGACCACATGGGGAAGTCCTGAGGCAGGATGCACCTTACACACACACTCACTCACATATACTTCTTTCTTAGTCACAGACACCAGCTGCCTTCATCATATCTCAGACTGTCAGTTCTCTGAGGGCCCGGGTCCTCTGAACTGTCTCTCACTTCTATTCCTTTTGTTCAAACCTCCATCAGTTCTCACCGGAACAATTTACTGCCACTACAGCTCTTCCTTCCCTCGGTCTCCTCCCCTTAGAGAAGGTTCTACGTCCCAGGTACTACCACATTAACCTGAGAAACCTGAGCATGTTTCTCTTACATTTTAAAACCTCAGAAGATTCCCCCTCTGCATACTCAAGATCAAGTCTGAGCTCCTTGGCATGGTTTTCAAGGGCCTCATTGCCTCTCCGTACCTCGTGCTCTAACTTACCAAATGTCTCATCAATATTCAAATAGACTAAGCATCTGAGAGGAGTTTATGAAACTCGAAGTGCTGGCCATACTGGCACCCCTTTTGAGAAAAGCAGCTTCAGTAGGTGCTTTCTGCAGGACGTTGTCTTGGCTGCAACAAATGAACAGTCCAAAACTGACCCTGCTGGTGTGGTGATGGCCGACTCGACCCGAGATCAATGCCCAGGGCAAAGGTGGTTGCGGATAGACTGAACCCAATGGATGCAGCCCTCTTCAAGACGGTTTGGTTGCTTCACTTATTATGAATTGTTCCATACAAGATCATGAAAATGGACTCAAACATATTGTCTCTCAGGGGAGCGACAAATGAGATCCTAGCCTGGGAAGTTTTTGGTTCAAAGCCTCTGTGCATCTAAGACAGAGCCAGGAGCCCGGACGCCTCAAGTCCTCTGTGTCCTTTGAAAGGTAAAATGATTTTAATTGTGTCTTATTTTTCTACAGATTCATCAGAAAATGATGAGAGGGAATTTTCTGTTGCTCCACTCAAGAGAGCAAACAGGACTTTGTGTGCAGCCATATCACATCTTCATCTCTGCTCATCCCCTGATTCAAACCGCCATCACCTTATGTCTGAATTTTTTCTTTTTTTTTGCATCAGACCATTTTATATTTTTTGATAAATATATCAATACAAGTGATATTGTAATCCTCCATGTTCCCCTCTCCAGTCTCATGCCCCAGAAGCAATAATTATAATTAAGCTTGAGGCTAATCATGCTTTGATATTTTAGTATATATAAACATCACAATTATATCTACATATGTATAAAATTTATGATTTTAATTGACATAAAATAATTTCAAAACTGTATAAAATGTTCTGCACTTTGTTAACTCAGTACTATGTCTGTGAGACCAATCAAAGTTGATATATATAGATCTGGTTTATTCATTTTGACAACTGTATAATCTTCCATTGTTCAGATATGTTAACATATATTCTTCCCTTTCTCTTCTGATAGATTTTGAGTTGCAATATTTTGGTAAAAATCCTTGTATATGTCTTTTTGTATCTTCTTTATAATGTTTCCTTATGGTATACCTATCAGTATAAATTTTAAGTCATAAGGCATACACATTTTCAAAAACAACATGTAATAATAAATTGTTCTCCAGAGTAGTTGTGGCAATTCTACCAGTTCTCCTTTTCTTTATTTGTCAATTTCTTGCTATTTTTCTCGATATTGCATTGTCCAGTTTTGTCTATTAAGCTTTCTTTATTTATATGAATCAACTTAATTTTCCTTCTCTTACACACCTCCTACAATGACTTTGTAACAGATGATAAAGTGGAAGATTTAGATCACTGGTTTATTATAAAAGGATATAACTCAGATCAGCCAGATGGAAGAGACGCAGAGGGCAAGGTCTGGGGAAAGAGCTGGGAGCTTCCGTGCCATCTCCAGGGGCTCCACTCTCCCAGCACCTCTGCGTGTTCACCAGTCCAGAAGCTCTTTCTGCCTGGATTTTCTGGCAGTCCCCTAACTGGTCTCCCTGCTTCCCACCTTGCCCCTGCTGCAGTCTATTCTCCACACAGCAGCCAGGGGGATCCTTGAAAAATATGTCAGATCATTTCACTTTCTTGCTCAAAACTCTCCAGTGGCTCCTCATTTCACTCCAAATACAAGCCAAAGTTCTCACTGGGCCCACAAAGCCTTAACCTATCAGCGATCTCATTATCTCTTTAAACTCATCTCCTCTAGCTCACTCCTTTCCAGCCACACTGCTATCCTGGGTCTTTGATGATTCCAGCACACCTCTGCCTCAGGGCCTTTGCACTTGTTCTCTTGCTTGGCTTTCCCAAGAAAGCTTCATGGCTCATTCCCTCATCTCCTTTAGATCTTTGCTCCTTAGCACTTACAGACTTCTGCTTATCCTATCTAATTTACTGAGTCATCTAATTTCTTGTTCATCTTCCTTACTAGAATGTAAACTGCAATGGGCAGTATTATTATTTGTTGTTATTATTCACTGCTGTATCCCCAGTACCTAAAACAGTGCCTGGAGCATAGTAGGTATATATTTAGTCAGTAAATATTTACTGATGAGTGAATGCTTGGGGCTGCCTTTGCCCCTAAGGATAGTTAAGAGGCTTTTGCTTTCCAAGGTCTAGACTCTTAGAAGCAAAAAGCTGCATGTTCAAAAGGGAGAGTTTGAAGGAATTGAAAGAAGAGGGCTCAATTCCCAGAGCAGAGAATTTATTTAATAAATATATAAAATTAAATAATAACCTGGTGGCAGGTAAGCAATCATTTACCTCCTTCCAGAACTGGAGCTGGAGAACACGGAGGATTGGCCAGGTGAGAGGAGAATGGTGCAGACATGCAGGGAGATAGATGTCATAAAAGATAAGCCATGAGATCCACAAACCGGGAACAGTGATAACCTGGAGGGCTACCTCCGTTCCTAATGGCCTCTCTAGTTCCAGTCCACAAGTGCTCTCACACTGAACCCTTTCTCTCTGTGGCTCTTAAATGAATAAAATGTTGAATAAGCAAGGGAGTGGCAGCAGGGAGCCTCTGGGCATGCTTGGGGACCAATCGGCTTCTGGCTGGTGAGGATGGCGGCAGGAAACGCAGACTGGGACCTCCCTACCCCCTACACCAATCCACCAGGCTTGACTGCCTACAAACCCAGGACAAATCAGGGCAAAGTTCTCCCTTCAGATTCACACAGAAGATGTGCTGACACGAATGCTGCTGCTTGTATCAGCCGCTATCTCCTGGCCCAGGCTCCCCACCCACCACTTCCTCCTGGGTGCAGTGACACAAGCTGCTTTGGTCAGAATGACTCTGACAGAAATATCTGGGTGCTCACAGTGCTCCTTCCCCTTCTTCCCACCTGCCAGGAGGCTAGAAAGACAAAATCCCCAGAGAAGGAGGCTGGGCCTCAGGGGAAGGCTCAGAGGGGCCCACAGTGGGTGGGGCTTGAAGGCCACCACCCTTTTCCAAAGCCCTTATGATCTCATGGCTAGGAGGGCAGGCCAATATAAAGTTCTAGAAACTCTACTTGGGTTTTTGAGGGAGGGTTGAGCTGAGTGCACCACAGGTAGGAATTTTCTAAGGATGGCACCCCTTATTCATATGCAGTCCATGGGTCCCCATTGTCACTGGGTGACCTCACTCCAGGGGGTCCATTTCTAGCCTCCAGGCGTGTGATTTTTGTGGCCAAAAGAGCATATAGTTCAGAGACAGAGACCTTGGAATCAGTTCCGGGCAGCCTTGCCTTGCTGTGTCGTACCAGTAAATCTCTTCACCTCTCTGGGCCATGGTTCCTTCCTCTGTACGTAGGTCAGACTTCCACAGGACTCACTAGTCTCTGAATTTAAATAGGACCATATTAATCTTAATCCTTCCATGTTGCTGCCTTATTATCCCCACCTGCTAGTACAAGATCTCCAGCTTCCTGCAAATTCCCTGTGCTGTTTCAGAAAGCCTCCAGGGGCATTTCACTTGTGCTCCTCTCCCTGGTATGTGAGCTGCTCCAGGCTTCACACCTTGGCTGTCGTTCTCTAGCCAAGACATTAGATACAACAATTCTTGGCTATTGGCTCCAAACCCTCGAAATGCCAAGGCTGAGGGGAGGTTGTGGTAGAGTTGGAGAGTCTCTCTCTCTGCTTCGAGTTACATTATGGTAGACGTGTCCCCAGACTCTACTGGTTGGGCTGCAGTGTGTACAGTCTGGTGAAGCAGCTCTTTCAGGTTTCACTTATGCTTCTTCTCAGCCTCTCTTTCTCTCTCTCGAACCCTGATTTATGGTCAGCGGGCCGAGCCAGACGTATGCTTGAATAATAGCCACTAGGTACAGGAAGGATCACTACTCCCCTCTGACAACTAAGACTTCATTCCTGGGCCAAGTTCATTCTGCTATGAGTCTTCTCCACCCTCAGGAAGCTCCTCTGCTCCCTCTTGAAAAGGTCTTCTGTAGGGTCACCTCATTTGTTCTCCAGACATGTCCAGTCATCCTTGAATTTTCAGTGTGGCCAAACCCCAAGTTCGGCCTGTTACATATCCAATGGGGATATCGGTAACCCCCATCTGTTTTATTTGTTACATCAAGGAAAGCAAATTCCCTGCCGTCACTCAAGCTCAATGGGAAAAAGGAAAACATTTCTCATTTTCTGACCAGGTAGCTTGAGTTCATTTAGAAAACAAATCAAACAGAACCTGGAGGACTTGTTGTTGGAAGACGTGTTTGCACTGTATAAGGAGGTGAAGTGTTTGGGGGAAGCAGCAGCTATCTCTAATATCTAAATGATGAGGAAGGCCTCCTTCCCGGTCTCACCACCTATCAGACCCTTCGCAACCCCTTCCACCACTCCTCCTCCAGCGGAATATTCCTGAAGCTCCCTCAAGAGCTGTGGATGACTCCCTTCAAAGCCTAGGATGACTCCCTATTAATTCAGAGGGTCTTGGACAAATTTCGTGTGGTGGTAAGTAATAGGAGCCCATTTGAGCTGGCTTAAACCAGAAGAATAAATTTGTTTAAAGGATATCACGAAGCCCTCAGGGGAACTCAAATACAATCAGGTCTCCCAGGTGGCTGGAAAGGACACCACATCTCCCCCATTCCTCTCTCTCTGTCTCTCTGCAGGCCGCCTTTCTCCACTTCCTCAACAAAGGTTGAAAGTGGTTGCCCTTCAGTGGCAAATCATCCCACTTTACATATACTTAATTGAAAAGACCACAGAGGCTAAGATCTCGAAATTTCCACACTCTTAGGAGGGAGAATCTGATTGGCCCTGCTGGAGTGAACTGTCCACCCTACAGTAATCAGCTATTGCCAAGGGAATAGGGTCACATTTAAATACAAACCAGCATCTGGCCACCTCACCTTCGACCCCTGGGTGGGGAAGTAGTTCTCAAGCAGAGGTTGTAGGGCTAGGCAGAAACACCAAAAGTTCTTTATTACGTGGGGTAGAGCTCAATCTTACTCCATAATTTTCTTTAGCCCCGTAGCCTACTTTTCTTCCTCATTCTCTCATCAGCCTATCCTCTTTGCCTGAAATGTGCATTCCCCATCACCACTTATCAAAATCTTCCTAGTCCTCTAAGGCATCATGTCAACTTCTTCAATGCCATCCTTTATGATACCTTCAACTAGAAGTGTGGTAACAAAATTTCAAATTTGAAAAGACTCCTGAATGTCACCTAATTCAACTCTCCCCCACCTCACACAAGTCCCTTACATACTACCTCCTCTAAATCTTCAACCAGGCCCTGCTTACACACCTCCAGAGATGGGATGCTCATGACTTCTCTAGGAGGTCAACTGCCACTGTGTCTCCAGCAGCTCTGCCTGTAGGAAAATGCTTTCTTGTATTACATGCCAATTTGCCTTCTTGTGGCTTCTAGATTTGGTTCTGCCCTGTGGAAATGGCCAGGACAAGTCTGTTCTCTTTCTCATCTGAAAGCCCCTTCAGAAATTTGGACAGGGCTCATGTCACCCCTGGAAGAGCTTCTCTCTTCCAGGCTGAACATCCTCAATTATATCTAATATTCCCCATAGGACAAAGTCTCAAGTCCTCCGAGCACCCCGGGAGGGACACCTGTTTCAACTACCCTCCTAAAATCTGGTACCTCAAAATAAATGCAACAAGGATGTTCAAGGAAATCTTTTAATAAAAAAATGAAGAAAATAATTAAGTACCCAGCAATAACAGGAAGTTGGTTATATCGATTAAATAAATCCATCTGATAGAATACTATTCAACCTTTAACAAAATATGGCAGATTTACATGTACTAGCATAGAGAGATTGTCATGATAATGTAAGTAGAAAAAAAGCAAATTATAAAACAGTGTGTGCTACATCTTATTTATCACCTAGGCAGGAAGTCTGCCTTCCTCAGCCTCTCTCTTTCCCACATCTCTGCCTCTTAAACATTTTGTTTTTTCAGTGTATACATTAAAACAAATTGGTGGGAGGATATTTACTGAACTCTGCATAGTTGTCATTTCTAGATTCTAGAGATGTCTTGAGTTATTTCTAGAGTATAGAAGATGAGGTTTGGGAGATCTCTCATACTATGATATGTATATATATATATATATATATATATATATACATATCATATAGTGTTTGGTTTTTTCCATAAAGAGCACATACTACTTTTATAATCAGAAAACAATAATAATAAAGTATTTGCAATGCTTTGGTGAGCTCCACATATCAGGGTGTTGATCTCTTCCCTCATTCTTATTCTTTCCATTTATACATTCAACAAATGCTCTCTAGGACTTTCCTTGTGCCAGACCCCATGCTGGGCCTTGGGCTCATGGAGCCCAGTGAGGCATAGTCCCAACCGTGAGGAGCTCACAGGTGTTAGAGAAAACCTAGCATGATAAATGTTGGAACAGAGGAAATCCCAGCGTTATGGGATCAGAGGGGAGGGACTTCCTAGAGTCTGGAAGATAATAGTGTTTGTTGGGCATAAAGGGTTTTTCGGTGATTGGGAGCAGCCTGTGCAAAGGCCCAGAAGCAGGAAGAACTGTGCTGTCTTCTGTCTACCCTCTCCACCCTACTCCACCCTAGTCCAAGCCACCACCATCCTTCACTGGTCGTCTGCTGCATCCTTCACCTCCAGACTGTTCTCGACCTAGCAGCCAGAGTGATCTTTCAAAAACACAAATACAATCATGTCATCCCCCTGCTTAAAGACAATCCTGTGGCTTCCTCTTTTTCTTTTGGACAAAAAAAGTCCAAAAATCCTTCACACGACCTATCAGATCTTGTATCCAATCTATCAGAAAATCTGTTGGCTCTATCTTCAAAAAATATCCAGAATCTAACCACCTCTCACCATCTGCAACATAACCACCTGATGCAAGCCACCATTGTGTCTCCCCTGGGTTTCTGTAGGAGCCTCCCCACTCTCTCTCTGCTTCCACTCCCCCAACCTCATCTACCGTCACCCACAGCCGGAGTGACCACGTCACTCCTTTGGTCTAAACTCTCCAGTAGCTCTTATCTTACCCAGGGCCAAAGACAAAGATCTTACAGTGGCCCACAGGCCCTGCACATCTGGCCCTTCATTGCCTCTCTGACATCACCTCCTCCTGTTCTCTCCTTTGCCCACTTGTCACCCAGCACACTGGCCTCCTTACACTTCCTCCAACACATCAGACTGGCTCCATCTCTGGGCCTTTGCCATGGGTGTTTCTCTGCCCGGAATGCTGTTCCCCCAGATTATCATGTGACTCCCTCCCTCACCACCTTCAAAGCCATCCTCTTCTCATCTGTCTCTAACTTCGAGTCCTCCATTCCCTGAGTTCTGCCATCACTGAGTCTTTTTCTTTCCTTGTCTCTCTCTCTTGTTCTTATGGCAAGAGGTTACTCACTAAGACTTCTCACATTTGCCCCAGAAACAAAGATGAAGCTTCCTGTCACTTGGGATGCTGGAAGGTGGTTAAGAGTGTGAGAGCTGTGGCCATGGGTGTCATTTCTCAAGTCTCTTGAGGCAGAACCTGTTGCTGGAAGCCCCAAGGCGCAAGCTCAGGGGAGATGCGGGTTGGGAACTGGGGCTGTGCCTGGCCTGGGTCAGGCCCCAGCAATGGGGACAATGACCTGGATGTTACGCCAGAGTGGTGAGGGCTCAGACTGATGGGAAAGGTTTTGGACCTCTGGGATTTGACTGCAGATTCAAAGCTATAGCAAAGGCAGATTATGTCAGTCCTACAGTGACCTGTGAGGCCCTATGTCCGGTGCCACCTCCCCCAACCCTGTGCCACATCTGTCTGACCTCATTTCCTACAATTCTCCCCTCTCACTATGCACCAGTCACCCTGGCCTCCTTGTTGTTCCTAGGTACCCCAGGTACACTCCTGTCTCAAGGCTTTTGCACTTGCCATTCTCTCTGCCTGAAACACTCTTTCCCAGATAGCTACATATCCTCTCTTCATTCAGGCCTTTACTTCAAAGTTACCTTCTCAGTGAGGCCTTCCCTGGCCACAACCACACAATACACACTCACATACCAGAAGTCCTATGCCCCTCTCTCCAGACTTCATTTTTTCTCCCTAGTATCTATCCCTAACTAACAAGTGATTGATCTTATCTAGTGCTCTCTCTCGCCATTAGTATGTCACCTCCATGAGGACAGGGATTTTTGTCTATGTGTTCACTGCTATAGCTCCAGTATCTAGTGCAGTGGCTGGCACAGAGGGGGTCTTCAATAAATATCTGCGAATGAACCCAGGGGGAGTGTTGAGCATCTATTACATGCCAGATATTTTTCATCCATTATTTTACTTCCTACTAGAACAAATGGAATGATCCTATTTTTGTTTAAAAAAATGTAGAGCCAGCCCTGGGGGCCTAGTGGTTATTAAAGTTTGGCACGCTCCACTTCAGCGGCCCCGGCGTTCAGTTCCCGGTGGGGAACCACACCACTTGTCTGTCAGCAGCCGTGATGTGGCAGCGGCTTGCATAGAAGAACTAGAAGAACTAACAACTAAAATATACAACTATGTACTGGGGCTTTGGGGACAGAAAAAAAAAGAGGAAGATTGGCAACAGATGTTAGCTCCGACAAAGCCTTCCCAGAAAAAGGAAATGTCTATGTAATACACAGAGCACACAGTACGCTGCTCCACACAGTCTGGAGGGAGTGACAGGGCGCCCCCTAGAGGTCAGTGTGAGGTGGTGACCCTCCATATACATGAAGAAAAATGTCTAAAATACACTCTGCTAAGGTGTTACCAGTACTTCTCTCTGGGAGGAGGGATTTCAAGTTATCTTAACTTTCTTCCTTTTTACTAAGCTGCATTTTATGATTTCTACAATAATAGAATAATTTTGTAATAAGAAATACAATTAAAAGTGTACTGAGCCTACTGAAGTATTTTCTGTGTACTGAAAATATACTATGTATATTTTACCATAATAAAAACATTTTTTAAAGTGTACTGAACCTTAAAGTGTAGTGTTGTAATTCTAAATTATTATCACAAGGGGAAAATAACTAGCCCTAGCCCCACTGCTTTTGTTGTATGTGGAAAACAAATGAGGGCTGGCACTAGGGTCCTCTTATTCTTTACAACCCGTCTTTCTTCTCCTTTGCCTGCTCTCCCAACCTCACCTCCAGGTTATCACCTTTGCAATCTTTGACCCACATGCTTTAACCCAAATGGTAAATGTAGTTCAATGGATCTCTCAATGAAAAACAAGAAAAAACAAAAAGGATGCTTTCAAATGCTCATGATACAGTCACGAGGATCACCCTCAAGAGGCCCGTGTGGATCGCCCGCACAAAGACACATGCACTGGTTGTTCTGAGCCCAGTGGTTGGTCATTGGCCAAGGCAACTTCACAACTTTCTTTGCACTGGCCCGAGTGAACATTGCTCCCAAGTAGAAGTGACAGGAAACTATACAGATAAAAACCTTCCCCTCAAAGAGCGCTGCTTCTTCGAGGGGCATGGTGGGGGTTGTCAGTACTATCAAGGGGGCCCCCAGGATGAGGAGTCAAGCAGCAGCCTCCAGGCCAGACATGCCTGGGTTTGCATTCTCACTAGTTTGATTCCCAGCTGGTGACCTTGTGCAAGACTCCTAACCTATCAGGGACCTCAGTTTCCTCATCTGTAAAATGGAGATAATAATCCCAGTTGTCTGGGGCTGCTATGAGGGTTAAACGAGACAAATAAAGGCAAAATGCTCAGCACCATGCCTTATCATACGTGCTCAGCAAATTGTACTTTATAAAATGATGTATTCATCCAACAAATGTTATTGCCGTGTCAAGTGCTAGAGGAACCAGGGTAGACAAACCAGAGCAGCGCCTGCCCTGTAGAGCTTACAGACGAGTGGGGCAGACAGATAGTCATGGCGTAATCACGTGAACAAAGAATTGCAAATTGTGCTACATGCTGAGAGGGAAGAGTCCGAAGAACTGAGAAAGCACATAACCAAGGGCACCTGATCTAGTCACTTTTTAACCCAGGTGAGGTGACTACAGATGTAATAGAGTGTGTTTGTTTTTCCCTTACTGATATGAGGATCTTTCACATGTACAAGAGGCCGAACATTTTGCAAAGAGCATTTCTTAGCTGAGATTTTCAAATGATCCTTACACCAGATCTTAAGCAGAGATTATGACCCTCATTTTACAGAAGTGGAAACTAAAGAAGTCAAGAGGCTGTATAATTTCTTCAAGGCCAGATAGCCCATTGATAGCAAGTTCAGAGGTCAGACAAAATCCAGAGGCCGTCCGCTTCCGCATCTATTGTTTTTTTGTCTCATTTTTCTTTCTGTATTTTTAATTCTGAAATATAGCATACTTTCTTTTTGTAATGTTGAAATATAGCCTACTTACAAAAACAGTGTGGGAAAATCTATGTGTACAGTTTAAAGAGCACCCATGTAGGGGCCAGCCTGGTGGCACAGTGTTAGGTTTGAGCAATTCGCTTCTGCCACTTGAGCTTCGAGGGTTCGGATCCAGGCCATGCTGTGGCGGTGTCCCACATGCAAAATAGAGGAAGACTGGCACCAGTGTTAGCTCAGGGCCAATCTTCCTCACCAAAAAAGAAAAAGAACACACATGTAACTACCACCCAGCCCAAGGAACAGAATTTAACATAGCCCAGAGGTCCCCTATGTACCCTTCTCCAGAAGTAATCCCTAAGCTAAGTTTTGCTAATCATTCACTCTCTCACTTTTGAAAAAAGTTTTTATCATTTGTGTATCTCTTCACAATATATTACTGCTTTGCCTGGTGCTGAATTTTATATAAATGGCATCTTAATTTATATATTCTGTGACTTGCTTCTTACTCCCAACATTTTGTTTTTGAGATTATCCATATACTTATGCCTATACTTATAATTCATTTTCACAGATAAATATCATCGCACTGTGTGATTACACCACAATTTATTCATGCTTTCCCTGTCAACAGACACTTGGGTTAGTTCCAGCGTTTTGCAATTATAGTTCCTTTTTTTTTTAGGAAGATAAACAGATTTGTTTTTATAAAAAACTTTCCAAGATGTTATAAGTTTTGTGAATTTAAATTCCAGTCCCTACATGCACGTTAACAGTACTGTATGATAATAGGTTCTATCATTTTAGAGTTTACCATCAGACAGGAACTGTTAGGTGCTTTACACATACTTTTGAATTTAACTCTCATAACATTCTTATCTGGTGTGTATTATTATCTTCAGGTGAAAAGACTATTTTATAGGCAATGAAACAGATTCCTAGTGGTTAGACAATTCACCCAAGGTCATTAGGAGAGCTAAGATTGCAACTGAGTCTAATTCTAACTTTCAAGTTCCTTCCAATGGATTCCATGCCTTAATACTGTATTGCACAGTAATAAAAACCAAATGTAATGATGTACTATAAGATCTATAAGTATCTCCTACATTTTTTATATTTTTAATTGTGTAAAATACACATAACATGAGATTTACCATTTTAACCATTTTTAAGTGTACAGCTCAGTAGTGTTAAGTACATTCACATTGTTGTGCAATCATTCTCCAGAGCCCTTACATTCTGTACATGTCTCCTGGGGCACATGTGCAAGAGTTTCTCTGCATGGCCTGTGGGTAGAATTGCTGGGGTGTTCCAACTATGGGTGGAATGCATGGGTTTGCATGTGTTCGACTTCATCAGTTAAGGCCAAACTCTTTTCTAAAATGGTTGCAACAATTTATACTCCCATAGGCAGTTACTTTTTTTTAAAGTATGTAATACATTCACATCTTAAAAAAAATTTTAAGTTCCAAATGTTAAAGGAACAAAAAGACAATACAATGAAAAATCTCCCATCCCCTAATCACCTCACTCCCTCCCCAGAGGCAATCAGTATTACCAGTTTCTGGTGATTATCCTTCCAGAAATATGCTATTGTACATAGTTCCCCCTTTTACAACAAATAGTAGCATTCCATACATACTGTTCTGAAGCTTGTTTGCTTCTAACAAACAGCATAGGCAGTATAACCTGGTGGTCTTGGAGCATATTGCTTGGATTCATATCCAGCTCCACTCTAAACTGGCTGTGACCTTGAATAGGTCATTTAATCTCTCTGTGCCTTATATTGCTTATCTGTAAAATGTGGAGTCTTAACTCATAAGGTTTTTATGAGAATTAAATTAGTTAATATATGTAAAGCATTTAAAACTGTGCCTATTAGAACCGTAACTATTATCAATATAATTACATTAGTGTTTTTTACTGTTGCTTGGTAGCCTATTATATAAATGTACCATAATTTATTTTAATCATAATTGATAAACATTTTAGTTGATTCCCATATGTTGATATTACAAATAGCACAGCAATCAATAACGTATCATTTCCCACTCACATTTAGTGAGTACGTCTGTTGGATAAAGTCCTAGAATTGGAACAGCTGGGTCAAAGGTATTATGCGCAGTTATAATTTTGATATTGGCAAACTGCCCTTCATGGATACATCATAGATTCTCATATATACTAACTTAAAGAAATACAGAACCTTTAGAATAGAAGAGACCTAGGTAAGCTACTTTGTTGTCCAGATGAGTCAACCGATGCCGGGAGAAGGAAAGTAACTCACACAGGCAGGCAGTGGTGGAAACAGCACAGGAACTCATGCAGGTGTCTGGACTTAAGAGTCTTAAATTCTTTCAAGTCCATTTTAACATTTCATTATTTTGATGCTGCAGTTTGCTTACTTAATTGTAATAACTTAACATCTAATTAGTCATTATTCTTTCCGATTTTCTCCGTGGGTTATTTTCCTACCGTGGATAGATCATGTGAGCTGTCAAAAGACCCTTGGACAGTTCTGATCTGCATTAGGTTTGCCCAGTGACCGACCTTCCCTTGTCTTTGAAAATTCTGGATTTGGTAAACTGCCTCTAGGGGAGCAGAGTTCTGCCAGCCACTCCCAAGAGATCATTTAGATTACAACAAGGGAAGCGAACCAAAGTACTTGTTCTGTAATCTCGCCGAGACCAATTTCGCAAACTGGTGGTTGATTTGTAACTTACCATTTAGACCAAAGGAAGCCCGCCTCTCGGCAGCAAAGTCATCATTGGATGGTACGGTTGTCAATCACCAGGGATATAAATAAGGGAGGCCGGCTCCTCCTCCCTCAGGAAGGCTGGGAGCGCGTGGTGTGGCGTGAGTCGTGCCTGGGAGAATCTCTGCGGTAATATCTGTCTGTTACTCTATATTAACTGGAGTAGAGAATAAGAGGGACCTCTCCTCTCCTCTTTTCCCCTCCCTGCCGGGCAGGCATGATGGCGGAAGCCGCGGTAACGGGCGCCAGCGGAGAGGCGATGGCGGCGGTGGCGGGGGCAGAAGGCTCCTCGGGCCCAGCGGGCTTGTCTCTGGGCCGGGGCTTCTCGAGCTATCGGCCCTTCGAGCCCCAGGCGTTGGGCCTCAGCCCGAGCTGGCGGCTGACGGGCTTCTCCGGCATGAAGGGCTGAGGCTGCAAGGTCCCCCAGGAGACGCTGCTCAAGCTCCTGGCGGGACTGACGCGGCCGGACGTGCGGCCCCCGCTTGGCCGGGGCCTGGTCGGAGGCCATGAAGAGGCGGCCCAGGAAGCAGGCCTGCCGGCCAGGGTGGAAACCAACCCGACCTTTCCAACCCTGGGCATTGGGATGGACTCCTGCGTCATACCCCTGAGGCACGGGGGTCTGTCACTGGTGCAAACCACGGACTTCTTTTACCCCTTGGTGGAAGATCCCTACATGATGGGGCGCATAGCTTGTGCCAACGTGCTGAGTGACCTCTACGCCATGGGCATTACTGAATGTGACAACATGTTGATGCTACTGAGCGTCAGCCAGAGTATGACTGAGGAGGAACGAGAAAAGATAACACCACTCATGATCAAAGGCTTTCGGGATGCTGCTGAGGAAGGAGGGACTGCAGTGACTGGGGGACAGACTGTGGTAAACCCTTGGATTATCGTTGGTGGAGTTGCTACTGTGGTATGTCAGCCAAATGAATTCATAATGCCTGACAGTGCCGTTGTTGGGGATGTGCTCGTGTTAACCAAACCGTTAGGAACCCAGGTTGCTGTCAATGCCCACCAATGGCTGGATAACCCTGAAAGATGGAATAAGATAAAGATGGTGGTCTCCAGGGAAGAGGTAGAGCTAGCCTATCAGGAAGCCATGTTCAATATGGCTACCCTAAACAGAACTGCTGCTGGATTAATGCACACATTTAATGCCCATGCAGCCACAGATATCACAGGCTTTGGCATTTTAGGACACTCTCAGAACCTTGCAAAACAACAAAGAAATGAGGTGTCTTTTGTCATTCATAATCTGCCAATCATTTCCAAGATGGCTGCCATCAGCAAGGCTAGTGGTCGCTTTGGGCTCCTTCAAGGAACCTCAGCAGAAACTTCTGGGGGATTATTGATTTGTCTGCCAAGAGAACAGGCAGCTCGCTTTTGTTCTGAAATCAAATCTTCCAAGTATGGAGAGGGTCACCAAGCATGGATCGTTGGCATTGTGGAAAAGGGAAACCGGACAGCCCGGATCATTGACAAGCCTCGAGTTATTGAGGTCCTACCTCGTGGGGCCACTGCTGCTGCTCTTGCTCCTGACAGTTCCAATGCCTCTTCTGAGCCTAGCTCTTGAGATGGAATTTCAGAAGTTGTTTGGACCTTAGAGCCTTTGTACACAACTATGGACAATTCTCAAGAGTTGATTTTAAGAAGTTTCCAAAGAAGGCTGCCTGCATAGTAGTTCCAGCTGCCATTTCTAGGTGATTTGAATCAGTCCATCAAAAGCTGCACATTCCAAGGCCAGAAGTAACATTTGGGACTTTGGGGGGAGGTTTGTTCATCTGTCACGTGGAAGAGGAGCAGAAAAACCTGTTTCCTTTTTCCAAGAGCAAGATGAGGCTATTCTGGTCTGAGGGATTTTTCATGGCACTGGGTTGATTTATTTCTGCACAGGGAGTGAGATTGTTTATTAAAATTACATATACACACACAAAAAGTAAATTGCAAAATGAAAAATGTTTAAATCAGAAGGAAATAAGTTTGGACTAATACTGTTGAAAAATCTAAATTGTTAAGAGAGATCTTATAATGCAATGTCAAATTCTTTATTCGATTTTTCTGAAATACTGGCTCTTTCCTGCTCTGGACAAGAATTGAGCAGCTTGTCCAATGACTGGGAAAGGAGGACCTGCAGCCATCTGACTTGGTCTCTGTTAATGACGTCTCTCCTCCTAAACCCCGCTATGGATTGGGAGAGGCAGAGCAAGCCTCAGAGCCCAGGCCTTGGTGGTCAATTAGATGTTAAATCTTGTGCTGAAAATTCCTGGTGATTTAATCAATAAAGAGTAATTTCTAGTGAAATAAATAAAAAGGACTTTGTTGAAAAATTCTTCTGGCTAATGTTTGGATCCTTGGAATTTTGAATCTTTCACAGTCTTATAAAATGAACCAATTGGTACACTTCGAGTCTGGCAAAGTGGAGAGTGAGAGTGTTTTCCCTGATCCTGGACCAGGGGATTTAGTTCCCAGATTTAGGTTTGCACCTTCCCCCTGAGGTGACAGCAAAGGACTCAAAACAGGCATAAACTCCAAGGATTAGAAGGTGAGAGAGGAAATAGCAAAAGAAAGGTGTCAACAATTATTGGACAAAGGAAGAGGGGTAACTGACTTAGCAGAATAGAGGAAGCCTAAGTGTAAATGCCTTCAGAGTTGAGAAATACTAACAGGAAGCAAGGAAATACGCTCTGGAGGTACTAAGGAAGCTGGGGTCAAGGGTGGGGATAAAAACCGATACTGGTTTGAAAGTTTATACACAGGGTAATTAGATCTTTGGAATTCTCCCTGATGTCACACAGCCAAATAACTACCTCTCACCTCTGCAGGTAAAGGGAGGTTTATTTTCTGGAAAATGTGAATTTAAAAGATACTGCAAAGTCAGGGACACCAGGCACAGCAGAGGACAGGGGGCCTGACCCAAAAGAGAAGAATAAAGACTGAAAAATGAGACTGCCCCAGCCCCCTTCCTCAGCTTAGCTACTAAAAACACCGTCCAGGAAGCTTCCACCGCCTGGCGCAGGTGGAAGATTGGAGAGTATTCCTCTGGAGAAATGTGCCCAGAAAAAAGACCCAAAAATAGAAACATTTAGGGAGCCCCCAGTGAAAATCCCTGTCCCAGGAAGCCTCCCAGCTGGAAAGCTTCACTCAAGCACTTTCTTTTTAATGCCTCATTCTTAAATATGAGTAGTCAAGGATCACCAGACATTTGGGGGAAGCCTCCAACCTGAAAGAAGTCAAAGCAAACAAAAAACTCAGGAAAGAGAAAATACAGGGAGCAGAAGGGAAAAAAAGCAGAAATAAAAAGATAAAGTATCCATAAAAAGATAATAAGAAAACAGAGCACTTAGAATATAAAAATATAGCTAAAATTTAAAAGTTCAGTAGAAGACTTAGAAGGTAAAGCTGAGGAAATTTATCAGAAAGGAGAACAAAAAAACCAAAAAGATGCACAACAGAAGAAAAAGAAAGTATGAAAATCAGTTGAGCCAGGAGGTTCAACATCTAAGGAGTTCCTTTAGAAAGAGGTGCTAAAGCAGATGGAAGAAAGGAAATTATCAAAGAATAACAGAGAAAGTTATCTAAAATTTAAAAGTTGTCTCACATACCTCTTGAATTCCCAGCATAGTGAATGAAAGAAGACCTACACTAATTTTATTATTAATTAAAATTTAAACCACCAACAATAAGGAGACCCTAATAATAATAATAGCAAGTGTTTATATAGTGCATACTCTGCCAAGCACTGTTCTAAATGCTTTATATGTATTAACTCATTTAAACTTCCAATTACCCCATTTTGCAAATGAGGAAGCTGAGGTACAGGAGATTAAGAAATTTATCCAAGGTTGCACAGTCTTCTCGGCAGTCTGACTCCAGAGTCCATGCTACTAATCATTATGCTCTTTTAAAATCTTCTGGGGGGAGGAGAAGATCACAAACAAAAGTTTGGGGATAGAAATGGTATCAGCTTTCTCAACAGTGAATTGGAAGCTAAAAGACAATGAAGCAATGCCTTCAAAATTCTGAGGGTAAATGATTTTCTATGTATAATTCTACATCTAGCCACAGTTTTCAAACAAACAGAATAAGGATATTTTTAGACATGCAAGGCATCAAAGTGGTTTCATCCCATTCACTCTTTCTCAAGATACTACTGGAAGATGTGTTCCGGCAACACAAGGGAGCAAACCGAGAAAGGAAAAAACATGGGGTCCAGGAAACCCAACCCAGCACAGGAGAGAGGTGAAGGGAGGTCCCAGGCAACAGCTGTATGGCAGGTCTAGGGAGCAACCAGTCCATGCTGGAACAGGAGCCTGTTCCAGGAAAAGGAAATAGAACTGATAGAGTATTGATACATTTAATTGTGTGAAAAATTATATTGGAAGGTTAATGGAAAATGTAAAAAGAATTAGTGATAATTACTATCTAGAAAACCGGCAAATGAAAAAAAAGAATGAGGCAGTTATCAACTCCAACCATAAATAAAATGTTATGTAACAAATGAAATGTAACCATATATAGTATTTGGCAATGAATATTTACATAGTAAATAATGTAAATACTAACAACAAATAAATAAATAAATTCCATCAGTTTTTGTCCTGCTCAAAGCTCTAAATTAGCTTTCCATAAAATCCCCGATTCCAGGCTGGCCCGATGGCACAGCGGTTTAGTTCGTGCTTTGGCAGCCTGGGGTTCGCCTGTTCGGATCCCGGGTGCCTGCCGACGCACTGCTTGTCAGCCCTGCCGCAGCGGCGTCCCATATAAAGTAGAGAAAGACGGGCACAGATGTTAGCCCAGGGCCAGTCTTCCTCACAAACAAACTAAAATAAAATCCCTGCTTCCTCTTGTGGCCTCTCCCTATCTCTCTCACTAAACTCTAGCCCATTAGCATTTCCATGGTGCTTCAAACAAATCAAGATCCATTGTAGTTGCAGTTCCCTCTGTCTGGAACCTCACCTCAGGCTCTCTACCTGGCTGGCTCACTCTCAGTCCTGTCTCAGCTCAGATAAAACCTCCTCATAAAGCCCTCTCTGACCTCAGCCAACTCCTAGCTACTCTCCAACTCATCATCCTATTTATGGGCTTCATAGCTCTTATCCTAATCTGTAATTATCTTGAGAATTTATTAATATAACTTATAATCGTCCCTTTCTGCTAGTATGTAAACTCCAAGATGGCAGGGGATGTTCTGTATCCCCAGCACCTAGAACGTCTGCTTCGTGGTTAGTGCTCAGATGTATGGAATAAATGAAGGAAGGAGTGAGTGAGTGAGATACACACTGGGGACCCTAGCACCCTCCATTTTCACACTTTCTTTGCACTTGGTGTCTCGTAGCGGTGGAAGCTGGTACCACCAATCTCTTAAGAACAGGCTTTGGAGAAGAAATTCGGGCCTTGGTCCTGGTTGCCCACTTACACAGCTCTCTAACTGGTTCCTTCTCTAACTTGGGGTGGGCAGAAGAAAAGAGGAAGAAAATGACTTGATGCTTCCCTGGCCTCTTAGTTAACCTAGAAAGGTTAGGAGTTGAGAGCAAGGTAGGCATCCAACTTTTCCTTGGGGAGGGGCTGGGCAGCAAAATGGAGGTAGCAGGTAGTGGAGGTGACAGGGCCTTGGGTGGAAATCAGAACAGAATCACAGGTACAAACAGAGGTAAGGAAGGCGATGGAGGAAAAGGAAGAGGAAGAAAAGGAAAGGAAGCCAAAGGAAGAAAAGAAAAAGGAGAGGAAGTTGAAGCTAGAGGAAGATGAAGAGAAAGGACAGAAGGGCAGAGGAAAGGCAGGGGCAAGGTGCCTGCCACACAGCACTTGCCACACACGTGTGAGCTGCCTCCTTTACTCCCTTGCGGGGGGATGGGGAGACTTCCTTCACTTGCTGAGGAGCACTGGGGAGTACTGGTGACCTTCAGCCTTCCCCTTTCTGGGTGATCTCAGATAAGTTTCTGGGCCTCAGTCTCCTCTTCCGTAAAGTAGGCACAGCCATCCCCACCTATGACAGGGAAGTCATGGAAGAGATCCCATGAGACATGATCCTATAAATTAGTATTTATTAGATCTACTCAAGTACCAGGCCCTGGAGAAACAAAAGCCTGACACTGCTTCTGTTCCCCAGGAGACCCAGTCTAGGGGGAGATCTAGAACAGAAACACTAATCACCCCAAAATTAAGATGAAAAGTGGTAAGTTGCCATGAGGGCTAGAGTGAATGAAGTGCTATAGAAAGCCAAATTATTTCCTTTTTGGAGGAAGTTTAGTAAGGTTTCTCAGAGGAGGTGGCTTTGAAGCAGGGCTCTGCAAGATGAGTGGAATTTGGATTTAGATATGCAGAGAAAGGGGATGGGCATTCCAGAAGGAGGGAACGTGTGAGCAAAGGCAGGGAGGGGCAGAGTGGGGAACATCTGGCTGGATTTCAGCATGTGTGTAGGGGGATAAGCCAGGATACGTTGGTTGGGGAAGGACTTCTAAGAGTGTTGGGGACTCCCGGGCCTGAATGGGCTGGGCTAGAGATTCCTAAAAGCCTCTGTCTTGACTCCCTGTGAAAATTTTAATAAAAACAAATATTTTTTACTACAGCAGCACCCTTTCTTCCATCTCCCAGTTCAAAACCAACAAGGCCTATGGCTCTACCTCCAATAAGAATAGTATTGCAGGGGCTGCCCAGTGGCGCAGCGGTTTAGTCCGTGCTTGGGAGCTCGGGGTTCGCAGGTTTGGATCCTGGGCACCCGCAGATGCACTGCTCGTCAGCCATGCTGTGGCGGCGTCCCATATAAAGTAGAGGAAGATGGGCACAGATGTTAGCCCAGGGCCGGTCTTCCTCAGCAAAAAGAGGAGGATTGGCGACGGATGTTAGCTCACGGCTGGTCTTCCTCACAAAAGAAAAAAAAAAAAAAGAACAGTACTGCAGTAGGTGCTGGGGTTACAGCCATGAACAAAATATATCTTGTCCCAGTCCTCCCAGCACACATGTGAAGGGTCCTTGGAGGCCACCTAGACCAGATGCCCATTACATAAATAGGGAAATTGAGGTTCAGAGAAGAGAGACAATCTTCCCAAGGGCATTGGTGGATGGTTCCCAATCACCTGACTCCTAGTTTCCCATCACACTCTGTTGTCTCTGGGACCTCTGACTGGCCCAGGTTCCCACACCCTGACACTACCCACCCAGCTTATGGGCCTCTGCTGCTTTATTCTCCAGCTGCTGCCACTTCCTCCACTCCAGGGTTTCTCAAAAAGCATTACGAGGACCAGCTTGGCTCTAGTAGAGAAAGTAGCCAAACTATTTTGAGTAGCAGATGGGTGTGTGTGCATACGCATGTCTGCCTGTCCCACCACATCCATCCTGTCATTAAACATTTGTTAGCCTGCACTGGAGAAACACATTTGGTTTGAAAAGACAGGGCACCCAGCCTCCGGGGGCATAGGCTTATAAAGAGCTAATCACAAACATGGACCAAAAGACAAGACCAAGCACACTGAGGCCCTGACTAAAGCAGGGAGGTTGGGTTGCCTAGATGTGTCTGTAAAGAATGGAGAAAACTGACTGGATGTGAGGGTGTAGGTGCGAGAAGAGCCTGGGATGAGGAGTCCAGATGATGGGGCTGTTTCTTCTCCCTCATGAGGTCCTCCCCCTGCACTTCACGCTGTGTTAGAGGGGGCTTTGGTTGGTCTTCCGAGGATGATGCCATGGAGCCAAGAACTTGGATGTCGCTGCAGGATGCTTTGTAAGAGCCTTACAGCTCAGCCAGGGGTCTCCTGCGGGGAGGGCAGAGGCAATCCCAGAGACAGTCAATCTCCAAGGGTCATTTGACCTGTGAGCTCTAGAAGTCCTGGTCACTGACTCTTCAAAAATCTGAGATGCAGCCAACTCCCAAGGAAGCTGCTTTCCAAGTGGTGTTTTATATTGCAGTAAAAGAGTGGGTTTCTTGTCTGAAGAAGCTTAGCAAACACCAGGGAAGGTGCTAGGGGAGGTATCTGGCTCCTGAAACTTTCAGTTCCCAGATCCATAAGGCAGCTCACTGCTCTGAACTTCAGACCTGTATGTCCACCCGCCTGCTGGACATTATCTGGATGTTCTAGAGCCATTTTGGATTCAATGTGTCCCAAAGTGAATTCATTGTCTTCCCTCCCACCCCAACTCCTGGGTCTTCTGTGTCCTCATTTCAGCAAATGGTAAAATCATCCATCCATTTACTCAAGTCAGAAACCCAGGAGTTACCCAGGACTCCCTCTTTTCTCCCATCTCTCACATCCAGCTTCCATGTTGCCTAATCCAGTAGCGAATTCCGTGCTCTCATCTTACCCAGCAGCATCCAAATCAGATGTCCACTCATTCTGGAACACCTTCTTCTCTTAGCCTCCATAACAGCACATTCTGCCAATTTTCCTCCTACTTCACCTGCCTCTTCTCTTCTGCTGAACTGCTAAATGTTGGAGTACCCCAAATCTTGGTGTTGTCTACCGAGATTCTTGTATTATTCTTCTCCATTTCCATAACTTTAAGTACTGTCTAAATGACTGAGACTACTAAATATGAATTTTTAGCCCTGATCTCTCCCCTAAACCTTAGGCTCATAAATCCATCTGGCAATGTGATATGCATCTTCAACTTGCTTAAACCAAACTCCTGATGCCACATGTGTTCATTCCTGCACCTCATCTTCCTCATCCCTGTATGAGTTACCATCCATCCACCAAGGTGCTCAACACTCAAAATCTGTAAGCCAGGCTTGATTCTATCCTCTCTCCCATCCCCCTAGTTCAAAACCAACAAAGCCTATAGATCTACCTCAAAATATGTCCCCAGGACATCCACTTCTCTCCATCTTCACCCACCATCAGCCTGGCCCAAGTCACTATCATCTCTTACCAGGACAACTGCAGTACCTCATCTCCCTGCTTCTACTCTTGCCCTCCTCCAATTCATTAACACAGTAGCCAGAGGGCTCATAAATACAAAATACGATCATCTGACTCCCCCGCCTAAAACCCTCCAAGGGGTTTCCATAACACTTAAAATCCATAATAAAATAAAATCCATGGTTGATTGATCTGATCTGGCCTCTTTTTACTTCTCCAACACCATATCCAACCACTCTCTTCCTGCCACACTGAAATTCTTTCTGTTGTTAGAACACACCAAGCCTTTCCTGCTTTAAGCATTAGTGTTCCCTCTACCTAGAACTCTATTCCCCTTGATTTTTCTCCAGCTGAAATGTCACTTTCTCAAAGACAAGTAAGAGAAAACCCAATTAAAAGTGGCTTGACAAATAAAGGGATTTATTATCATATATAACCAGAGTCCTAAATTAGGGCATTTCTGGAACTTTTAAAAATAAGTGCCTCAGCAATGTCATCAAGGATCCTGGTCCTTTCCATCTTGCTATCTACCAATCCCAGCTATGAGCTAGCTCTCCTCACAACCTGATCCTCACATACCAACATCTAAAGGCAGAAACATCCTGTCATTTTGAAAAAAAGAACTAAGAACCTTTCCCAGAAGTCTCCAACAGACTTCCTCTAACTCCTCATTGTCAAGAACTGGGCCACATGTTCACCCATAAACTGGTCAGTGGCCAGGGCAATGGGGCCACACGATTAATCAAGTAAAGGAAGGTAGACCCCAGAACAACATCAACGTTCTGCAAGAACGGAGCAGGGGAAAGGGCGGTTGAGTAGGTAACCAACAGTGCTTACCACATCTTCCCTGGACCACGCAACCTAAAGTTGCCCCCACTTTTCATAGTATTTAAATACTATTAAAAAAAATTTTTTTGAGGAAGATTGGCCCTGTGCTAGCATCTGTTGCCAATCTTTCTCCTTTTTTGCTTTTTTCTCCCCAAAGCCCCAATAGATACTTGTATGTCATAGTTGTACATCGTTATAGTTCTATGTGGGACTCCGCCTCAGCACGGCTTGATGAGCGCTGCGAAAGTCCACGCCCAGGATCGGAACTGGCGAATCCTGGGCTGCGAAGCAGAGCGCGCGAACTCAACCGCTACGCCATCAGGCATAGTCTTTATCTTCATTTAAGGTAATATAGTGTAGAGGTTAATAACACAGACTCTGAAGCCAAACTGCCTGAATTTGAAACCTGGCTACGGCCATACTAACTGTTGAGTTAAATTACTCAGTCTCTCAGTTTCCTTATCTGTAAAGCGGGGATGATGATGATAATATTACCTACCTCATAGGGTTGTTATGAGGATTAAATGAGTTGCTGTAAGGATTAAATACGTAAAATGCTTAAAACTGCTACCCTGGTTCCAGTTCATTCCTAAGGCCCAGATGCATCCTGGCGACATTCTTGTATCCTTATAATAAATTCCCCTTTCTTGCTTAAACTCTCCATTTCTGGGGTTCTCCACGGGACACCCCACCCTTCCCCGCCCGGTCATTTCGCTTTGGCGCCATCTGACGCGCACAAGGGAAGTGACGCGCCTGCGCTCTCCCCGCCCTCTGCCCTTTGTCTCTTCCCCAGGTCGAATCTGGTACCTATGCCTTTAAGATGCTTGGTCAAGGCTGAAGAATTCCAGGGCCCGGACCGAGGAGTCCACGCTCGAAGCTCGCTCAGATTGGTCCAGTCAGGGTAAGGGGCGGGCTGCAGTAAACTCCATATAAGTAATTGGCCTTTCCCGTTGGCTCCGCCCCGTGAAGCAACCGCAAACGCCTGTGATTGGCCAGGGGCTCTGGAGGCGGGCTCCGTGCCGGGCGCCCGGTTCTCCAGTACAGTCGCGGCTGCAGCGCGGTGGGCGGCATGTCTGCGGCGCGTGGGGAGACGCGTGGGGACACGGGGGGAGAGGGCACTGCTGCTGTCGGCCCCTTCAGCTTCAGCCCGGAACCCACGCTTGAGGACATGTAAGCCGTCCTTGCCCAGCCTGGGCTGGGGAGATCGCCCCTTTCTCCCTCCTGTTGGGAAGGTCCCCTCACATGGTCGAGAAGAAGGCTAGCAGCTGTGACTGGGTCACAGCTCTGCTGGCTGACCCCGGGTGAGCCTTCTAACCTCATCTGCAAAATGGGCTT
Organism: Tapirus indicus; assembly: GCA_031878705.1. Classification (NCBI taxonomy): domain Eukaryota; kingdom Metazoa; phylum Chordata; class Mammalia; order Perissodactyla; family Tapiridae; genus Tapirus; species Tapirus indicus. The sequence goes on along the minus strand of CM062922.1, from coordinate 120,957,077 downwards.
AGCAGTGCACACCTGAGGCAGGGGAAATGGTGACACTCGATGAGTAATATTAGAACTAACCCTGGGGAAATACCGAGTCGGATGCTGCTTCCGCCCGGCCTCTGCCCGCCAGGAGTGGGTGTTAGGAGCGGGGCAAATGCAGTGCTAAGAGGTGGGAGGCATTATTTTTTGCTGGAGGGAATCAAGGAGGTCTTCTTAGGGGAAGTGCCCATGGAGCTGCACTCTGTAAAATCGGTAGGACTTACATATGCAGAGATAAGGATATTCCAAGCGGAGAAAACTGCAGAAGCACCCGGAGGTGGAATAACGGGAAAGAGGGTATTGTTAGGTATCGATAGAGTTTAGGGTCTGTTGTAGGGGTGCACCCATTTTATAGAGGAGGAGACCAAGTCCCATAGAGAAGAAATGACTTGCTTAAGGCCACCCAAGTAATTGCAGAATCCCCTGATACTTAATGCCCCCATTACATATCACTGAGACACCTGCCTGGGCCCTGTGTCTCCTCCTCCATCCCCTAACCCTGGGACCTGGGCTTCCACCCATTCTCCTATTCCAGCCGCCGCCTCCATGCTGAATTTGCTGCTGAACGAGACTGGGACCAGTTCCACCAACCTCGGAACCTCCTACTAGCCTTGGTGGGGGAAGTGGGAGAGCTGTCAGAGCTCTTGTGAGTAGATGAAAAGCTTCCTGGAAGAGTCTGTGTGTTGTGGGGGACGGGAGGGAAACATTTATTTGATTATCAAAGATCCATGGATTCAGTTTCCCCTCCTCACTGCTAGGCTCTGTGCCCGGTTGCTGGGGATACAGAGATGACTCACCGGTCCCTGCCCTTTTGGGGCACCCAGGCTCCTGGGAAAGAAAGGTGTGAAAACAGCAGGCAGATCCCCATCTAAGAACGGGTGGTGGCAACCTTCCTTTACCTCTGCCTCTGGGGTAGAAAGGAAGGTACTCTGTAGAAGATCTGCCTATGGCATTCCAGACAGGGGAAACTACATCTGCCAAGGTAGTGAGGTGGGAAGGGGCAAGTTAAATTCAGGGAGAATCTGATGCTTCTTCAGTGTAAGCTTCTCAAGGAAGAGCAAGGATTTTGTATCTGTTTTGTTCTCTGGTGTGTCCCAGGTGCCTAGCACACAATAGACACTCAGTAGATATCTGCTGAATGAGTGATGGGGCTGTGGAGGAGAGGGGTGGGATAGGAACCCAGAATGATAGAATTGGGGTTAGGAAGTGATAGTGTCTGGACAGAAGACCTGACCAGATTTGAGTGGTAGAAAGACCACTGTGTCTGCAGGGTGGATTCGATCACCAAAAGAATTGGGGCAGGGGAGACGAGTGAGGAGGCTGGTGTACACCAGGCAAGAGGTGGTGAGGCCTAAACCTGCACAGTCACCGTGGGGATGGAGATATGAGGGCACAGAGATGTGTGTGAGCGCAAGCTTCATTCAGTACAGATTTATGAGCATCAGCTGTGTGCTGGGTCTTCTAGAATGAAGAGATATGGCCTGGAACAAGATAGATACGGTTCCTGCCTTCACAGTGCAAAGAGACTGACAAACTAATTTTAAAAGATTAGGAATTGTGATAAGTTCTACGAGGAAAATAATACAAGGTGATGAGAAAGAAGGTAACAGAGGGAGAAGGCTTTTCTGGGCAGGTAACATATGAGCTGAGACCTGAATAACAGGAAGGAGCCAGCCATGGGAAAGACGTGGGGGAAGAGCATTCAAGGCAGAGGGAGCAGTAAATGCAAAGGCCCTGTGACAGTTTGGCCTGTTGGCAAGACAGAAAAGGCCAGGGTGGCTTCAGGTGGGGAGTGAGAGAGTGGTGGATAATGACATTGGAAGAGGCAGGAGTTAGCTCATGCAGGACCTGGAGGGCATGGTCAGGTGTTTGGATTTTATTCCAAGCACAGCTGGGGGACTTTTAGCAGGGGAGAGACAAAACGTAATGTGTGCTTTTAAAAGATGGTACTGGGCAAGAGTAGATGAGTCAGCGGGCTTCCGCAGTGGTCCAGGTCTGAGGATTAGCCTGGAGTTGCAGTGGCCAGGGCTAGAGAGAAGTAGAATTGGGTCTCAACAAGTGAAATGATCTCTTGGGCACTCCTTGGCTCAGGGTGGACACTGGGGTCTGGGTCAATCATCTGTTGGGGTCTCTTCCCCACCCTAACTCCACCCAGGGCCCAGATGGGTTGAGTTGTCCTTGGAGGAAGTTCCTAAGAGGTGGGAGTTCATTGCTCCAAGGACTGGGGTGCTCCTGAGAGGGGCGGAGCCCATTGTCCTAGCTAGCATCTGTGTGTGTGTGCCTATCTGTATTCTGCCCCCAGTCAGTGGAAGCCTGATGAGGAGCCTGGCCCCCAAGCCTGGCCTCCCAAGGAACGAGCAGCCCTTCAAGAGGAGCTGAGTGATGTCCTCATCTACCTGGTAGCATTAGCAGCCCGCTGCCATGTGGATCTGCCCCAAGCAGTGCTCTCCAAGATGGACACCAACCGGCGACGCTACCCAGCACATCTGTCTCGCGGCTCTGCCCGCAAGTATACAGACTTGCTCCATGGGGCCACCTCTGAAGGCCAGGCTGTGGGGCCTGCAGACCTTGCCTGTGAGTCTACGGGCCAGGCGTCAACCTAGAAACATGGACACAGGACCTGCAACTCAGCATGGCATCTGAGCAGAAATCTCTGGCCGTGAAACCTTGTTCTAATCCTTTCCTAAGAGATCATGGGCCTGGAGGCCCTACTTCCTGAGGTCTGAGGCCCAAGAACCTCCAGAAGACAGCCTCCTGGTATTTTCTCCCTCAATAAAAGTTTTGGTTAGTCGCTTCTGGATTCTTCCTGGGGTGGCCAGGGAGGCTCTGTCTCAGCAGGTGCTGGAGAGGGGCACCAGGATGGTTTTGAGCTCAACTCCCATGTTTCTCTGTTGAACCTCCCACCTGCAGGGCAGAGAGATCTGATTTCTGTCAAGTTCCCCATGGGATCTCATGCAAATTCCTTCCCCTTCTGGGCCTCTGAAGGAGATTGGAGGCTGTATGTAGTGTTAGAAGCCCTGATTTTGGAGCTAGGCTATCTGGGTTCAAACGCCATCTTTGATACTTGTGAGCTGGATGACATTCATCAAATTACTTCATCTTTCTGCCTCTTGGTTTCCTCATCTAAAATGAATATAATGATATCTACCTGATAGGGTTTTAAGGTTTAAGTGAGTTATTGTAAGTAGAGTGCTTAGGACAGTGCCTGGCACATAGTAGGTACTTTGTAAGTTTGCAGTTATTTTCAACTCAAAACTTGCAGAGGCCCAGAGCAGAAAATGTCAACAGTTAAAGCAAGCCCAGGCCTAGAACCCAGCCTCAGGTCCCCAGCACAAATCAGGGTCAGGTCACTGATGTGGAGCAGAACAGGGCTTCTCTCCTTGGGCTTGGGCCCCTGCCCCCTCTCCTGCCCTCCCAAAGCCAATTTCTCGCTCCACCTCTACACCTAAAGATAGTGTTGGGTGTTATGATTTATCCATTGTGTGACCTCAGGCACATCACTTCCCCTTCTGAGACACCCGTGACCTGCCTCATTCACAGGGTCGGGTAATACAGGGAAAAAGACCTTTAAACTACTTTTACTGCCTGTCAGGCTGTTTCCACATCAGTAAAGTGAGGCATTCCTCTTTACTGGCCTCATTCCTCCTATTAATGACCTCACTCCCTCTTAATCAGAGCCTTCTTGTATTTCCCAGGTAAAACTTTCCAGAATCCAGACTTGAACTGCTTCGGCTTTATGTTCCGAAACCCACCTTTCCTCTCCCTACCAGTGATGGGTGGAGCCTTATCCTTACTGGTCTCTGATTTCATTCCCTCTCCTTGATCAGTTATCTCCTGTCCCCTCTATATAATCAACTTCTCTTCCTTTCCATTAGCCTCCCCACCAGCATATAAAGCAAGGTCTAGTCTCTTCTCTACTGACAAAACAAAACCAGCAAACTTGCTCCAGCTATTTCCCTCAAGCTTTTCACAGCCAAGCCTCTTGAATATAGTTGTCTACCCATGCACTCTGCTTCCTCATTCTCCCATTTATACCTTAACCCACTCAGGGGTGGCTTTAATCCCCTCCCCTCCACTGAAACTGCTCTCACCACTTTCCCTGAACTACAAATCCAGTGGACACCAGAGCAGCAGCTGACCACTCCCTCCGTGAAACACTTTCCTCTAGATTTCCCAGACAAGACACTTCAGGCTTTCTACCTCTGCCTGTTCTTTCACAGACCCTTCTTGGGTACCCTCTTCTCAGCGTGGCGTCATGCACTCCAGACCTGATATCCTCAAGCTGGTATTTCTAATCACCTCCTTAACCCCTCCACATTTACCTCACACTCAACATGTCCAGATTGTGGTGCACCAATTGCCACCACTTCAGTTCCTGTCCTGCACCTCATCCTGTGCCATCTCAGTGACAATGCCTGCAGTCACCCAAGATAAAAAATAAGGTCAGCCTCATCTCTCCTTTCCCTCATCCCCAGGGCCACTCTTAACTTCTGTGAATTCCAGCTCCTTAATATGTCAGATCCATCCCTCCCCTCTAATCCCTCAAGGCCTCTGCTGCCTTGGACCCTTTCCCCTGGCTTCTAAGATCCCTAGAGGTCTAGCTGCTGCCAACCTCCTTGTTTTTTGTCCCTGCATTCCACCCCAGCAGACACCTGCAAGCTCTAATGAGCCTGGCATGCAGTTTCAGGGACTCTTGCCATACTTTTCCAACATCTCTTAGCCTTCAAAACCAGCTTCAACATCACCTCTGGGAAGAGGCTCGCAACTCCAAGACTGCATCAAGGACCTCTCCTGTCCAAGGACTTCCCTCATCATAGCTCCAACGACAATGGACTGCAATTGCCTCTTCACTTGTCCCTGCTCTGCCATTCACTGGCATTTAGTACCTACCTACTTGTCTGCTGAAATGGAGATAAAAGATTTACCTAACTTCGGGGTGTTTTGAAGATGAAAATGAGCTAATGATAATAATGAAGGCTTAAAGCCTTCAATATAGTGCTGTCAAGTTTCTACTATTTGTTGTCTCTTACTAGACTGAGCTCCATGAGGTTCATGCCTGCCACCAAAGCTCTGCAGAATGCAATGCCTTTTTGATCTTGAACGTGATATTTATGGACCCTTCGAGATCTGAGGTTATGAGGACATAACCAAACTACACACAAACCCAGTTCCAGGAACCCTTTTCAAGTCACCTAAGTCGGGGGAAAAACCCCAACTTTTCCTCCTCTCCCCACCCACCTCATTCACAGGCACGGGTGGGGTGAGGATATAATACTTTATTCACTAACATGGGCCAAGGGGATGTAGTGAGGGGTAGGTGGGCATGGTTTCCAGAGTCCCTGGTAGGGGATTCTCCCTGTCTCCCAGTTCCAAGGCAGCCAGGCCTGCCGTCCCACCCTTTCCCAGACCCGGGTGGCGGGGCGGGGAGGCGTCGTCCAGATTAATGCAGCCCCAGTTCGGGGGTCCTAGCGCGCCCCTCCCCAGTCGGACGCTTGCACCCCGCGGCGTCAAGAACGGCGGCTCAGCTGCCCTCGCATTCTGGGCAGCGCTCGGTGGCTGTGGCGGCGGTGGCGCCAGGGGGTAGCTTGAAGTCCCGACCGCAGCCCGCGCAAATATAGAGGCGGCGCCGCATGTGCGCACGACGGTGGCGAATGAAGTGTGAGCTGAGGCGGAAGCGCCGGCCGCACTCGGCGCACGGGTAGGGCCGCTCGCCCGTGTGCGTGCGCGCATGCTCCGCCAGGTTGGAGCGGTGGCCGAAGCGGCGGCCGCACACGGCGCAGCGGTGCGGCTTTTCGCCCGTGTGCACGCGCCGATGCTTGGCCAGTGCCGAGCTCTGCGCGAAGCGCGTGCCGCAGTCGGCGCATGCGTACGGCCGCTCGCCCGTGTGCGTGCGTCGGTGGCGCGCCAGGCACGAACTGCCGCCGAAGGCGCGTCCGCAGTCCGGGCACGCGTACGGCTTCTCGCCCGTGTGCACGCGCAGGTGCTGTGCGTAGTTGGAGCTCTGCGCGAAGCGGCGGCCGCAGTGCGCGCATGCGTACGGCTTCTCGCCGGTGTGGCGCCGCCGGTGCTGCCGCAGGTTCGAGGCGGCCGAGAAGCGCTTGTCGCACTCGGGGCACTCGTAGGGCCGCTCGCCCGTGTGCGTGCGGCCGTGTTTGGTCAGCGCCGACTTCTGCGAGAAGCGCCGGCCGCACTCTGTGCACGCGAACGGCCGCTCGCCCGTGTGCGTGCGTGCGTGCTTGGCCAGCGTGGAGCGGCGCGCAAAGGCGCGACCGCAGTCCGGGCACGCGTGTGGGCGCGCCGGGTCGGCCGACGGCGCTGGCGCCTCGCTCGGGACCTGCGGGGAGAGGGGGGACAGGTCAGCCCTGACCGATAGGCCCGCGAGCCAGAGACCTGGGTCTCCGCACGCTGCAACCTCTCAGTTCCCCGTTTGTAAAATAGGAAAAGCAACGCTGCCTGCCTCAGGTTGTGCGCATTAAATGATAATACATTAACGCACATATCACGATGCCTAGTGTCATTCTAGCTAGTCTTTATTAACTCAGATACTTATTGAGCGCGTACAATGTACCAGACTCTGTTCTAGACACTGGAGATTCAGCATTAAATTTTAAAAATTCCTTCTTTTAGGAAGAATAGATAAGGAGTGCTGGTATTAGGTGGATGCTGCAAATGTAAATAGGGTTGTTAAGAAAGCTTACTGATACAACATGAGCAAAGACCTAAAGGAGGTGAGAGAGGAGGCTATCGAGGAAACAGCAGGGCCCTGAGGCAGGAGTTTGCCTGTTGAATTGCAGGAATGGCAAGAAAACGTGACTAGGGCAGAATGTATATGGAGGAGAAAAATGATGAGTGGTCCTAGAGGGGATGTCTTAGCTTAGGGCCTTGTAATAGGAATGAGGTGGGGAACCATTAGAAGAGATGTTAGACATTTTTGAGCAGGGATGTGAACAGATTAGGCTCATATTTTAAAAGGCTCCACAGAATGAAGGAGGGGAGAGGGCAGAAGCAGGAGCCCAGTCAGGAGGCTACCATATTGCAGTCATCTGGCAAAAGAAGGCAGTGGCTCAGACCCAGGTGACAGGTGCAAAGCCAAGGAGGTGAGAAGTGGTCTGCTTTTGGATGTACTTTGCAGTTTGAGACAACCGATTTGATAATAGATTAGACACGAGGTGTTAAAGAGAGAAGTCAAAATGACTCCAAGGAGTTTGAGTTTAGCAACTGCAAAGATGGAGTTGCCATCTACAGAGGAGAACCGTGCGAGGAGCAAGTTGGTAGGTGAGATGTTCTGGATGTTATCTCCAATTCTCCTTTGACACATCTGGAGCTCAGGAGAGAGGCCTAGGCTGGAGATAATTAATTGAGAAGCTGTCTACCTATAGATGGTTTTTAAAGCCTTGAGACTAGATGAGATTGCCCAGGGAATGAGCAGAGAGAACCTGGGGCAGCAAGATGAAGGGCAGCCCGCAAAGAAGACTGAGTAGGACCAGTCAGTGAGGCAGGAGAGCCAGGAGAGCATCCAGTCCAGGCTCTTTAATAAACTTTTAAGAGCAAGCACTTATTATTTTTTGAGCTGTGAAGAAGGTAAGGGTAAAAACCAAATACTATTCTGAGGCCCTAAATGAAAAAACTTGAAAATGAGCCAGTTTCGTGAGGTCTGGACTTCTAAAGATAAAAATCAGAAGAAAAAATGCTTTGTAAGAGGCAAGTGAAGGGAAAACATTTTGTATTAACAGCTGAGTGAAGAAGAATATCAAGGGCACATTGCTCCCTTCTTAGACAAGAGAAGACTCATTCCACCAAAAGTAATGTTGAGCATCTACTGTGGGCCAAGCAAGTAGGTACATTAATTCATAACCTAATGAAATACTTGGCACATATTAAGGACAAGACAGTGTTAGTTTCTCCCCATATTCGATCTCCACGAAGTAGTTATCACTAGTCTTATTTTATAGGTAAGGCAACAGGTTAAGACAGGGTAAGTGACAGCTAAGGAGCAGTAAAGCCTTTTCTTTGTGAGGTTGCAAGGAGGGCAACTTCAAGGCCTTTGCGATCCTTTGTAAAAAGGTAGTAGCTTTTTGGTAACCAACACAGAAATTGGAAAACGAGAAGGTCTGGGAAATTAGTGACCAGCCAAGGGAACTCTGGTTTAAACAGTACATATAATCATAATAGTGATAACGACGTTATAGTGTAAAGCTTTGACAATGCTTTTTATGTACATTATTGTATTAAATCTTCCTGTCATCCCCTTGAGTCAGGTGTTATCTTTTGATAGTTGAGAAAACTGAGGCTCAGGGAGATTCAATTCACGTAGCCAGAGGGAGTCAGGACTGACTCTAGAGCGCTCACCCTTAACCAGTAGGCTGCAATGCTTCCCTGCACTCGCATAACCAAGACGTGACAGGGGCTGGACTCCAAGTCCCTGGCATTCTCCAGAAGGGATTCAAGGTTAAAATACAACTTGATACTTTAAATCGAGACACTTCCCACAGAAAGTTTGGCAAAGTCTGAATTCAAGGTCACACTTTCTAGTCTTGCCCTGGTTTTGACATCTATTGGGTTTATTTCAACATGTCAGCCATTGTGGAGAGAACTTTTCTCATTATATCTACATTTTCTGGCCCATTTTTCTTTGGCACCCTTTTTTACGATGATTTTGACCAGCAATGAAGACTTCCTTTGCTGGGTTCACTGACTTATGAAAAAGAAATTCTTCACACAAGTACCCTTGGTATCTCCAGCTCCAGGAGGAGGGGCCTTGGGTGCCCCCAGGAAGAATCTTGGTAAGAGGGGCTCAGTCCAGGTCTTTAAGACCCAGGGCAAGTCACTCCCTTCCCCTGCCTCAGTGAACCAAGGAAGGCAAGGTAGGCTAGATGAAATAAAAATTTTCCAACTTGAGGTACACACATCACAGGATGCAAGAGAATTCTAAGTGTCACGTAGGCAAATTTTTTTCTTCTTATAATTATTATGTATTTATTTTCACGGATATTAGAAAAACAATGGATCACATGAAACCCACAATTCCATCAATATTATTGTTTAGATTAAGGTAAATTTATTTAACAAAACAACATGAATCTATCTGAAGAAAAGCATTAAATAAATAAGCACAACAGGTGAGTGATATACATGTGACTGCAATTTCGCAATTACCAGACTAGGTCATCATTAAAGGCCCTTCCATGGCTTAAATTCTACAACTATTAGATTTAAAAGTTAGAATAAATGGCATTTACACTATAACAAGAGGGTACCATGGGGATACAATGTAGTATAATAATACGATAATCCAAGTATTTGAAGTTAGTGATTTTGTCTTCCTGCTTAAGTACTTTTTTTCTTACCAGGGCAAACATCCCAGTTTCCTCCTCAGATATTACTTTTCTAATTAATAATAGTAACAACAACTACCATTTACTGAGCACTATGTGCCAGGAACTGTCCTAGTGCTTTTCACCATGTTCTTCTTTTAAATTCTCACAACCCTTTGGATTAGGTATCTTTAGCTCCGTTTTATAAGTAAGGAAATAAGACTTAGAAGTAAAATGACTGCCCAAGGCCAGAAAGCTAATCAATAGCAGAGTCAGGGTTTGAAAAGAAGTCTGTCATTGTCCAAAACACCTATTTTCTTCGTGATGATGCAGTTTTATCTCATTGACAAGTTTAAGGTCACCTACACAGCTTATCTCCCCACCCCACCCCCCACCCCCGCCCCCGGACTCTTTCAGCAGTCAGCATCTCCCTTCTTTTTGGTACAAAGTATAATAAAATACGATCCCTCCCCTCTAGCTCCTTGCTACAGAAAGTGTGGTCCACAGATCAGCAACATCAGCATCACTGGAAACTTGTTAGAAATGCAGAATTGCAAGACCCACCCCAGACCTACTGAATCAAAATCTTCATTTTAACAAGATCCCCAGGTGATTTGTATGCATGATAAAAATTAAGAAACCTGATCTAGAAGAGAGAAGAGCTACTCCTGGAGAAAGCAGGTGGAAAAGATGAAGAGTTTTACAGGCTGAAAGACCACATGGGCAAAGTCTTAGAAGTGAGAAAGGGTCAGATCTGTTTGAAGCTGGGGCATGGGATGGGTGCTGAGTGATTAGAGATGAAGCCAGGACATGAGGTCAGATGAAGAGCTTTGAATGCCAGGCCCAGGAGCTGAGACTTTATCCTGAGGGAAACAGAAAACCACTCAAGGGTTAAGCAGGGAGAGATGGGATTGGATGTGCATAGAGCCCTCTGAGAAAATCTTTCTATTCATTAAAGATAGATTGGATTCTGATAGGCAATGAGAGAATACTCCAGCCCCTGAATGCAGCATAATTAAGGCCTGTTCTGGACAATGACTGGCCATGGGATTGGCTGATAGCTAAGAGTCACAGAATGTCAGCACTGGAAGGAGCTTTCGAGATCACTATTTCATAGAAACTGAGACTCAGGGAGACCACAGTGCAAGTTAACGAGCTATCTTGTGGGCACAGTGATAAATGTTGTATGTGTGTGTAATCCTCAGTTCTACCCTCCTCCTCCAAATCCAGTCCCTCAGATCATACTTCTCAGGCTCGCATTCAAGGATCTTAACTTTCATTATCCCATTTTACAGATGAGAAAGCCAAAGCAAAGCTGGTAAATGGTGGAATTAGGGTTTGAACCGATGCTTTTAACTGTTACATGATACCCTACATACCTTTCATGACTCGCCATGCCCACCACCCACCTTCGCATTCTTGGCTCCAGCCAGTCCAATCAGGGTTCCCTCTCTCCATCTTCTCTCCACTGCTGCCACTACCTTAGAGCAGGCTACCAGCCTTACCTGGCCTGGTCTCCCCATAGCAGCCGATGATACTTCTAAATAGAAAATCCCATCATGTCCCTCCTCTGATTTGAGGCTTCCGATGGCACTGCATAACCTAACATGGTATATTCAAATTCTTATGCTGGCTTTCAACACCTTCTACTCTCAGGCCACACCTACTTCTCTGGCCTCATCTCTAAGCCTTTGCTTTTGCTGTTTCTCCTCCTGGAATGCCCTTCCTCCTCCTCCATTTGCCAAATCCCCACTAAGTCTTCAAGGCCCAAGTCAAAAGTCGTCTCCGTGATGCCTTTCCCACTGCCTTGAGTTGTCTGCCCGCAGTCCTCTGTCTAGGCCTCCATGCTGGTTTCTCTGTTCACTCCCAGCCCCAGGGTTCAGCCCAGAAAGGCCTGTGATAAAAATGAGTTGAAAAATCTCCCGAAGGATGACCTAGCCCAAGGTCCTGAACTTTCGGGAGAAGAATGAATAGAAGCAGCAAATATTTACATGGTGTTCATTATGTGCCACACACATCTAACTCTTTACATGTATTAACTCATTTAATCTTCACAATCTCAAGAAGTAGGTACTGTTATGATTTCCCTTTTACAAATGAGGAAACTGAGGCACAAAGAGGTTAAGAAACTTGCCCAAGGTCACACAGCTGGTAAGTGATGGAGTTGGAAGTCAACCCTAAGCTCTGGAGCCTGGGTTCTTAACTTATAGGCCAAAGGTGGAGATCAGGGCATCCACAGGGCCAGAGAGGCAGGCTGAGCTAGGATGATGGGCCAAAGAGGCCTGAGAAAAACAGAACTAAATAGTTATTTTGACTGGAAGAGGAGGCCAAAGCAGTCAGCCCCCTCCTCCTAGGGCACACCAGACCCACTAGGGGGCAGCACAACTTCCTTTCCCTGGGAACTGGCCCCGGTGCAGGAAGAAGTCAGAGGGAGCCTGAATCCAGAAACCCTGCCCAGCGGGAGCCCTCCAGCTGGACTCAGGGCTGTTCTGGCTTGGGGGGGAGTCCTGTTGGGTTCTAGGAAGTGGAAATATACCTGGTGGCAGTTAGGGTCTCAAATGGGGAAATCTAACTCATACTCTGATCTCCTTAAACCTTCAACACCCTCCCGATAAAACCCAGACACTCACCTAGCTCCCAAATCACCCTACTCTCATCCATGCTTGCTTCAGCACAACTGAACCACCTGCCTTCACTGCTCCCAGTGCTCCACCCACTCCTCTGAGCCACTGAAAGGGCCAGTCCTTCTTCCCCACAGACCCCCCGCAGTCTCAGATAAGCCGTCCCTTTACTAACTTTGAGACCTTGAGCCAAACTGTCCAGTTTCCTGGGCCTCACTTTCCTCACCTGTAAAATGGAAAAAATACTACCTACATTATAGAATTGAGGTTCTTAGAACATTGTCTGGCACATAGTAAATGCTACCAAGAGTCAGCTGTTCTTGTTGCTCTTACCTAACCTGACCTCCTCTCCACCCCTAAGTCTGCATTAAGTTCCCATCTCTGGGCTTCCACACCCCCTGTGCCTGGACCCATCATACAGGATTGTAGCTGAGTGATAACTTGTCAGTCTAACCCCACTAGACATCAAGTTCCATAGGGAACCAAGGATAGCGTTTACTCTCCAGCCCCCAGCATAGAGCCTGGCACAGCAGGTGTGACATCCATATGATGGCAGCATGGGTAGTGGGGCAGAAAAATGGGCGGCCAACTGTGAGATTCTAGGTCTTACGACTCAGAGAAAAGTAGTGGCTGGCTCCCTTTGCTTCTGTCTGAGGGAGGCTGGACCTGGACCAGATTTAGGCGCAACGGGGCCCCAGAGTGTAGGACACATACCTCCTTGTTGTCCATGGGGATCTTGAGTTTCACTACCTCATACTTCTCCTCACCCTCATCCTCCTCACCCTTCACCAGCAGCACCATCTCCTCTTGCATCTCTTCCTCCTCCTCCTCCTCTGTCTGCTGTTCGCCAGGCATCTTGGTGTCCTGAGGCGGGGAGCTGGGTCAGAAGCTCAGGACCTGCCCCCGCCCCCGCCCTGGCCCAGGCAAGGCGGTGCAGCCGTGCTTTCTCCCGCCCTGCCCTGGTCTCTGGGTATGGCCCTGTCCCCTCCATCCCACCCCAGGCCTAAGCCCCAGCACTGCCCTGGGCCCAGTTCACCCCACTCATCCCGGCATTCAAGGCCCTGAACAGTTCGAATCTCCAAGCCCCAGCGAGTCGCCACCCTCCCCGCGCTGAGTCACTCCTCGGCGCTTGAGTCGGCGGCCCGGAGCTCTAGGGCACGGGATGGAGGCGGGATAGGGCGGAGACCCTGTGGGGTGCGCACTCACCAGCCGCAGGTTCGGCGCTCGTGCAGCCCCAGGCCAGGGCGCCGGGCGGTTGGGCACTCTACGAGGCCGCGGCTCTGGGGGCGGGGCGGGCGGGGCGGGGCCTCTAGAACAGCCAGTCATTGGTCAAAACACCTAACCCCGCCCCCGAAGGGGAGGGACCCAGAGGACCCAGGCGTCCGGCCCAAACTGCTCGGGAGGGTAGGTAGACCAGAGCCGGCACCCTCTTCTGTCCCCCAGCTCCCAATATCCCGGGCCGCCCCATCCCGGCATTCAAGGTCCTCGTAGTCCGGTTGTAACCTACCTTCAAGGCCCGTCTCCTGTGGCCAGCTCCGAGGTCTCCGCTGCGGCCAAGCGCGTCTGCTCCGCCCGAAATAGGCCACGTGCGCTCCTGCCCCGGCCTGGGCCTCTCGCTGGCGCCCCGCCTGGAGGGCGGACCCTGTTGCCTCCTCACCTCCTCCCTTCCCTCTTTTTTCCTCCTCTCCCCTCTTTTCTCCTTCTTTCCTGACGTCGCCTTCCCAGGTCTGCTGGTCTCTGGGATATCTTGCTCCTTGAATGCATACTTCTCAAATCAACAGTCCCCCCAAGCTACCGCTGCCGCTTGTTGTGTGGTGTGCCTACTATACGCCGGCGTTATGCTAAGCGTTTTATACACCTGATCTCCTTAGATCCGCACAAAGGTGGGTCCATTTTACAGAAGAGCTAATTGAAGTTCAAGGAGGTAAACTGATTTACCTAAGTTGTTATACAGTAAGTGTTGTCATAGCATCCTTGACAACCAGTAGCCTAGGTGGAAAATCAGTAGCCCACGGGCCAAATGCAGTTTGCAGATGTATCTTATTTGGCCCTCAGGGTATTTTTACTTTTAAAAATTAGTTTCAGAAAAAAAGAGTGGTCTTTCACAATTTTTATTTTCCAACATTTAAAAATTGGGATATTTCATATAAAGATATGTATTTTCCACTTCACTTGAAACAGGTATCTAATTCTACCATGTTATGAATGGGGCAGCTAAGATTCAGAAATGAAAGAAAAGAGAAATAACATTCAGTAAGTGCTTACAATCCATACGTCTCCTTACAACAGCCATGTGGGGATCAATAATATTATCTCCCTTTGACAAATGAGGGAACTAAAGCTTAGAGAGCTTAAGTAATTTGCTCAAAGTCACATGGCGGTAAGTAGCAGATTCCAAAGCTCATGCTCTTTCTGTTACACCAAATTATCTCTCAGAAATGAAGTTACACAAGGAAATTGGTGGCAGGGCCAGGACTCAAACCTGAGCCTCAATCTGCAGAGCCCCGGGCATAATTTGGATGTTGGGATTACATCTGGTCAAATTTATGCTCTTCCCCAGAGCTGGGAAAAGGGGGCAAATGCCTGGATACTCACACTCAAGATCCCCAAAAGCCATTTAGCTTGTGTTCGTTCTCTCTTCAAGTATGTATTGAGCCCTACTATGTGCCTGGCACCATTCTAGGTATTGGAGATGCAGTAGTGAACAAAACACAAAAATCTTGGCTACTATGGCCCTTCTAAGGGTGTAAAAAATGTAAACAAGTAAATAAATAAGATATTTCAGATAATGCTAGTTGCAAGAGGGAAATAGGGCAGGATGATGCAATAGGGAGTGTCTGTGGTTGGGGGCTTCTTTAACGTGGGCGAGGAAGGTATCTCTGAGGAGATAATATTTGAGATGAAACTTGAATGATGAGAAAGAGTCAGCCATTTGAAAATCTGGAGGAAAAGTGTTCTAGACAGAACTTGAGAGGCCTTAAGGTGAGAATAAGCTTGGCATGTTTGAGGAACAGAAGGAAGCCTTGTGTGGCTGGAGCCAAGTGAGTTAGCAAGGGGAAATGTAATGTGGGAGATGGAGGAGAGGTAGGCAGGGGCCAGGTTATGGCTGGAACCTCACCTTTAGCAAAAAGTAAGGCCTGTTTGCCCTGATTCAGAGAATTAGTGAGGAGACTCAGCTGGGAACAGTGAAAGTCCCTACTGGAAGGGCCTCCTGCTGTGGGAGGACTTTGGAACAGAAGCTTGCAAAAGGAGGAAAAGGACTCCATCCATTTACAAACATGTACAAGCATCCACCTGGAATCAGATGTAGTTTCTGTTCTTGAGAATCTCCTAGTCTAGTGAAGAAGATTATGATTAAAAAATATATAGATATAAATTATACATATGAAAAGGAAAAAATATATAAATATAAATTATATATATGCATATGAAAAGGAACACCTATGAAAATAGGTGTTCTGGCAGGAGAATAGTGGGATGAGTGAATAACTCCCTTGAAGGGAATGGATAACTCCTTGAAGGGAATGGGTGCAGGCCTCACTGAGGAGATAAATGTGAAGGACCTTCAAAGATGAGTGGGAGTTTGTCAGATTGACAAGGAGGTAACAGCTTGTGAAGAGCACATCATGTTCCAAGGACACTGTTCACCAAAGTATTTAGTGAGACCTATTGTGTGCCAGGCCCCTGTTAGGACTGGGAAGTAGAAAGTTGAATTTGGAAACGTCTTTAGCTTATTCCTCATTACTCTGCATTTCACTATTTGCCTTCAGCCTCACTAGAACTTTACTTCAGTTCTTGAATCCCCAAGGATTTGGTGCATACTTTTCACTCTGCCTAGAACACTCGATCTCCCATCCCACCCCCTACCTCCTCATTTTTTAGCTTACTCCAAGTCAGTCTTTGGGTCTAAACATAATTGCCACTTCTTTGGAGAGGCCTTTGGATCACAGGATTCTCTCCTGCATGTATGCTTCCTGCATGGTCCCTACTACGCTTGTAATTATATGTTCAATGTCTACCTTCTGCATAAAAACTGAGGGCAGGGACTTTGTCTTATTCATCCTCCTATCCCCAGTATGCAGGACACAGTGGGTAATGCTGTTATGAATGACTAATTATTCTCAAGAAGTCTCCATGTGTTGAGTGCTCGGGTGAAGGGAATTCTAACGCAGGCTGGAGGTTCAGGGAAGGCTCCTGGGAGGAAGTCATGCTTGAGATATTCCGACTGGAGAGGTTAAGTCGGGGGGGGGGGGTGTAAATATTTAAGAGGCACAGGGCTGAAACCTCACAAGTGGAAGGCCTTGAATGCCAACTAAGGAGTTACATTTTACAGAGAAGATATGTGGAGCTACGGCAAGGCTTTTAATAGGAGAGTGACATGGTCAGATGTAATTTTACGAAGTTTCCTGCAGACCGGCTTGGAGGCTGACCTGGTAAGGAAGGGAGACACCGAAACCAGCAGAGAGGATCTTCCAAAGGCCCAAAAGGCCTCCATTCAGGCCTATGGGTGTGTGTGCACTTAAGGACCGAAGCCGCCAAGAACCCCAGGCCTGAACGAAAAATTCTAGAGTTTCTAGTGTGTATAACAACTTGGCAAGGGTGGGACGACCAGGAGCAAGTTTTCATTGGTTTCTAGGGAAGCGCCCGATGGTTAAGATCTCGCGAGAGCTTCTATCCAGGGATCATTCCCGCACGCAGATTTGCTGAGACGCCCCACCCGACAAGTTGCAAAGCGATTTTGTACTTCTTTTCTTAGATGGGTGAACCGCCCTAGTCTTTTTTGTCCCTGGCCAATCAAGTCGGTTCCTCTTTCCCCTTCCTCCCTATTGGCGCCCACCTCGGAAAAAGCTAGGGTTTGGAGTCCTTCTCTTAATGACGCACGGGTCGCTGGGAAATACTGTTGCCCTTTCCAGGGGATAAAGAGGCATCCCTTTTGCCCTCCCTTTGAGCTGTGCAGCCAAATGACCTGTTTTTCGACAAATAAAAAGGGTCTCGGGGGGCGGGGTTTCCCAGTACGCAGAGCATCTGTGCCCGGGCCTTCTGAGCCTGTACCAGACCAGCGGGCCACATTTCTCCCGGTACCTGTCGCCATAGCAACAGCGCTCACTGAACACCCCTCCCACCCCGTGGCGTCGCGTGTTTTCCCTTTTAAGGGTCGCACTCATTGCTGTGGCGTAGGTGGCGCCTGTGGGCAGTGAGAACTCAGGTCAGGGGCATCGGTTGACAGACCTAGGGGCCGTTTTTAAACCACGTGTCAGAGCTAGAAAGCGGCTGACTATGCCAAGCCAACTTCTTTAATTTGACGGGCTCAAAGAGGGCAAGGGACCCACACAAGTTTACACATGGCTTATGGGTTTCAAAGATGACCATCCGACATCTTTTTCACCTTTCATCATGCACTCACACTCACACAAATAAAGTCCAAGCCTCAGACAAGAAGCAGTTTATTGGTGAGGAGACACATGGAGAGATGTGGCTATTGGGCCTTGGAGCTTCCCTGGCCTCTCCTCACTCCAGTCCTGCACTCCTCCCAGCCTTTGTCTCTGCTGATATCCACCAGAAGGACTTAGGCTTGGCATCTGGAGCAGATGAGTGCTCCTTCTGCTGTCTCTGGTCTATGCTGCCAGTGTCCAAGTGTCAAGGTGGACTGGGGTTCTCCAGGGCAGATAGGCCTAGGCTCTGTCCAAGAGTGCCTTTCCTGGCTAAGACCGTGTCCAGTGGCCTAAGGCTGGGTACTGCCTGCCACACAGTAATACTCTACCTATCAAAAGGATGATCAAGATGCCCCTGCCTCATTCAGTCACCCTAAACTCCAGAAGTCTCATTGTTGCAGCTCATAAGGTCAAACAAACCCTGGTTCAGGGTGCTGGTCTCCCCGGGTCAAGGTTGGGAGGGATCAATTCTTAACAGGTTAAGAGGCAGGAATTTGGGGCTCTTTAAGGGCCCTCAGGCTAAGGCCAGTTTATTCATTCAACAAGTATTTGAGTGCCTATTGTGTACTAGGCAGTGTTCTAGAAGCTGGGGGTATAGCCTACACTGGCAAGGTCCTGAGCCCAGCCAGGACAGTTTCCTGAGCTTCAAGGTCATTGTCTCCAATCTCTATTTCTATCTATTCACTCCTTTCTCCCGTTTCTTCCCCTCCTTCTCCCTCCCACCACCTCCCAGGCCCTTTCTTCTTTGCTTAAGCAGCAGATACCCTCCCTTTGGTCTCTTGGGCCTCCACCCTCCCTAGACCCCATCATTCCAGTCCTGTTGGTGGCTCCTCCTTGAGGGGCCTTGCCCTACCATCCCCTGTCCCAAAGGGCCTTAGGACCAGGTGCCCACGCTGGTGCTTGATTCGGGCAGAACTGTCACCAAAACCCTTGCCACACTCTGCACACTTGTATGGCTTCTCCCCAGTGTGTGTGCGCCTATGTTTGACAAGATCCGAGCTCCGGGGGAACTCCTTGCCACAGAAGCCACACACATGGGGCTGGCTGGGTCCAGAGGGCTGGGCCCGGACCCGGGGCCGGGGGACCATGGGTGCTGGGCCGGGGGGGTTATGTGGCCTCAGGAGAGTGGATGGTGGTGGTGGCCGAGCCCGTTCACCACGGTGGGTGCGGAGGTGCTTGACTCGGGCTGAGCTGTCAGCAAAACCCTTGCCGCATTCAGGGCAGAGGTAGGGCTTTTCCCCTGTGTGCACACGATGGTGTTTCACCAGGTCTGAGCTTCGGCGGAAGCCCTTGCCACACTCAGGGCACTTGTGGGGCTTCTCACCCTCCAGTGGTGGGGGCGGCTCCCCAGCCTGTGGGCCCCCAGGCTCTGGCTCCAAACCAGGCAGGCCAAAAGGCCCATCACCTGAGTGTGAAGGGCTTCGAGGTGTCAGCGGGGGGCTGGTGCCAAGAGGAGGTGGGGGTGGGCTTGAGCTGGGGGGTGGGCTGGGGATCAGGGGGGCCAGGGGGTAGCCTGGGAAGCTGAAGTCCTGGGGCTCCATGTGAGTGAGGCGGTGGCGGAGAAGGGTGGAGCTGAGACTGAAGGTGCGGTCACATTCTGGGCAGGCATGAGGCCTCTCGCCACTGTGGGTGCGGAGGTGCTTGACCCGGGCGGAGCTGTCAGCGAAGCCCTTGCCACACTCAGGGCACAGGTAGGGCTTCTCTCCTGTGTGCACCCGCAGGTGCTTCACCAGGTCTGAGCCCCGGGCAAACTCCTTTCCACACACATCACAGCCAAAAGGTTTGGGCCCCAGGTGACTGCGCTGGTGGCTCAGAAGGCTGCAGCTGAGCACAAACCTTTTGCCACAATCGGTGCAGATATATGGCTTGTCCTGGGCCTTGGGTCCCTGTGCAGCTGCTGTGGCTGCTCGAGATGGCTGCCGTCGGGGCATCACAGGCCGGGAGGGCTGCTCCCCCCGGTGTGTCCGCTGGTGCTTTATGCGGGCAGAACTGTCGCCAAAGCCCTTGCCACAGATGCCACACTTGTAGGGCTTCTCGCCGGTGTGTGTCCGCTGGTGTTTCACCAGGTCAGAACTCTGCCGGAAGCTCTTGCCACATTCACCGCAGATAGTGGGGCGTTCACCAGCAGGGATCCTGGATCGAGGGATCTTTGGGGGACCCTGGGCTGGTGGTCGGGCTCTGTAGGGTTTTTCACCACTATGAGTTCGCTGGTGTTTGATACGGGCAGAGCTATCCCCAAAGCCCTTGCCACAGACCCCGCACTTGTAGGGTTTCTCCCCTGTGTGGGTCCGCTGATGTTTCACCAGATCTGACATCTGCCGAAAGCTCTTGCCACACTCGCCACACACAGCAGCCCGATCACTAGCCTGGCCCCAGCGTGGTTCTCCCAGGAGCCGGGGGCCTCTGTCCCGAGCCTGAGGTTTTCCTGGCCCCTCTCTCTGGACCCACAAGTCATCCCAGGTCTGGATGCCTTCGGGTTTGAGAGACGCATTTCCTACTTCATGACCTGGGGCCAAATCTTCTTCTTCCTTGAACCCCAAGTCATCCTCCTGTGGGGTATGTTCAAACTCATCCGGCTGAGAAATCTCCACATTCTCACTCCCTAGACCTGGGGAAAGAAAAGGAAGTTGTAGACCCTGCCCTTTGGCTCAGCCTCTATCTTCAATAGCAACCTCCCAGGAAGACTTCCATGACAATCTTTGGTCACAAGTATCTCTCTTGCTCTCACCTCTGAACTTCTGAAGCACTTATTATTGCCTCTCATTAATAATAGTAACTTCCGTTTACTGTGCTCTTAATATGTGCCAATCACTGAACTAAGCATTACTGAATCATTGCAAACAATCCTATGAGGTAATACTATTACTATCCCCATTTTACAGACATGGAGACTCAGAGAATTTAAGTCACTTGCTCAAGGTTATAAAGGCTAGAAAGTAGCAAAGCCAGGTTTCTAACTCAGGTCTGTCTGATTCCCAAGTCTGTGTTAACCACTACGTTATATTGTCTCTATTTGGAAAACCTGGTATTTGCTATTTCTATTTTATCTTTTCATATTAGCCCATCTGTAATTTATTACTTCAATCATCTTGTGTGTATCTGAGAGGACCCAGCACACACCTGTCCCTCAAGACGCTCAGGGTTGGTAGGAGAAGGTAAAGCACAAGTAATTATAACTGTGGGCTCAGAATAATTGTGCTGTCACAAGAGAGAGGAAATAAGGAGACAGGGCCGGGCTTTCACAGTAGAGAAAAGAGTAAACCATGGAGAGGAATGGAAGATTAAGCTGGAAAGGGATGTTGGGACTAGATTAAGCATGTAAGGTCTGGATTGAACACCAGGCTAAGTCTTTTAATTAGCAGGCAGAAGGGAGCTAGGGAAGGTTTTTGAGAAGGGAGACAGGATTAGATCTGGACTTAGATCAGTGTGGCTATAGAGTGCATCATTGGAGAGAAAAGGGCTGAGGGGAGGCTGTTGCAATTGCCAAGATGAAACAGAATGAGGCTTGAAGTAGGGCAGAGGCAGTGAGAATGGTGATGACCGTCCGGGAAGGGGAGAGAGTCCTTGAGATGATGCCCCTCAAGGCCTGGCGCACAGTAGGTTCTCAGAAACATTGGCTCTTTCCCTCGGCCTTTGCTCCCCACCCCTCCCTGGAAGCACAGTTCATATCCGATTTTTCTGGGTCTCGGCCAGGCAAAACCAGCACCGGAGTCCCCACCCAGCCATTACCTGCCCACGGCGGCGCACCGCCGCGCCTCACCTGCGCGGGCGCCTCTCAGCTGCTCCCTCTCCTCCGGGCCATGGAGATCCGGGCCCCAGGGCTCCACCGCGCGCTCCATCGCCAGCACGCCGCCCTGAGCAAGGGGACAGACACAATCCCACGGTCACACAGCCATGTGCGGCCCGCGGCGCCCTGCCGCTGCCCTCTGCCGGCCGGCGCGGACACCGGGCAGCGTCCAGGTCCGAGGTGCGGGGCGCGGCTCCTGGTGACCCCCGCCCGCGCCGCCGTCCGCCCCTGCACCTGCTGCTCCTTCCGGCACTCAGCTGCCCCCTTCACCTCCCGGCCACCACCGGCTCCGCCACCCCGGCGCCCTCCAGAGCTCCTCAGCGGGGCTCCGATGCCCAAGCCGCCAGCGGCTCCGGGATGCGGGATCCGCGCCAAACCGGGAGGGGGCTCGGACCCAGGCGTCCCGGGGGCGGCCGCCGGGGGCGGGGACGGGAAGCGGAAGCGCTGGGCCGCACCGAGCCGCTCTAGGACCTCGGAGGAGCTGCACGCCTGTGGGGGCCGCCCGCGTCCTCCCGAGCTCGGTGGCCGGCGGGCGGCCGCGTGCCGCGGAGAGGGCTACTCTAAGCCGAGGACAGTTGCCCGAACTCGGTGGTATTAACCGTGTGCCTCCTGTGCTAGAGCTGGCTGATGAGGGCCGAAGACTTCCTAATTGTCTCCGTGTTGGGCCACCTGCGCCAGCCTCCCCGGCCCGAAGAGACAAAGAGACCCAAAGACGGACCCTGGGAAAAGGGTGGGGGAAAGACCAAGGCAGACAAAGGGCGGCAGAGGGCGGCGGAGACCCCAGACGGGGCGGGGGCGGGGCGCCGAGGCGCAGGAAACAAAGCGGGGCCGGTCCGAGAGGCCGAGGGCTGGGGGTGGAGCTGGGGGCTGGGCTGGGCTGGGGGAGACCGAGGCAGGAGTAGAGGCTAGAAGCGGCACCAGATAGAATCGGACCCGGGGCCCAGAACAGAGACCGTAAGCCAGAGACTCACAAAGTCACAACCTGGGAGCTCTTAGAGAGGACGCAAAGGCAGAGAGAGACCGAGAGACAGCGGCAGACTAAAAATACAGGAGCCAAAGATTGGCCGCCAGAGACAAAGACATGTAGAAACACATAAAGTCATTGAAGCAGAGTCGGAGGAGCTATAAGAAAAGGCAGGGAGCCTGGAGAGAAATAGGCTCAGAGGCAGAGAAACAAAGATAGTGAAATAGGCAGAGACAAAGAGACGGAGACACAAAGAAAGAGGCCATGGGGAGACTAGGGGCAGGTCGACAGCCCTACAAAGGCCAAGCCCAGGGAGAGGCTGAAACATTAAACCCTGCTTTCCAGCTTGGTGGGGCCCTGGCTGGGGCTGTGTTTCAGCAGACAGGGGCATTATCCCAAGTTGCCTTTGGAGGAGAAGAGAGTGCCTGGAAGTGTCTGCAGCCCATCTAATGATGGGGAGGGGGGACAGGTTTATATATTAATTCACATTTATTAGCACCTCAGTGCTAAGCCAAGAGTTTGGGATAAAGAGATGAAGCATGTAAGATTTGTTCTTGGAGTGCTACCAGTTTAAAGGGGCAAGCACACGACTCCTGAAAAATAGAGAACTGTTAAGGGCATGAGAGTTACACGGTCCTATTCAAGACAGTGTGGGAGAGCAGGAAAGGTTCTAATCCGTGGGAATGAGCCTGCATAGCTCTGTGTGCCTGGTATATATGGATGTTAGACACTGATAGAAACAGGGACCATAAAATCAACACATACATATTGATCACCAACCAATATCTAGACACTGTCTAGGCCCTGGAAATACAAAGAAACTCCTCAGAGAGCTCTCAGCCCAGTAGAATATGGAGATGTGCTGATGATGTGACAGATTCTACACGAATCTTATGAGCAAGATATGCTTGGAGTGTAGTGCAGAGAAAGATACCGTCTGTGGAGTTTAGTGGCCGTGGACACTGTCTTTAAGGTCATTGATGCAGAGTTTGATTCTCGGCCTTGTCATTTACTACTGTTTGACCTTGGGGAAGTTACTTTTGTTTCACGAACTATAAAATGGGGATGACAATACCTAACTTGAATGGTTGAGGATTGATATGTGTAAAGCACTTAGCAAAAAATATCAGCTATTACTCTTTTGGCTGGAGTAACCAAGGGGGAAGGTGGCATTTTTGAGCTGATCATTTCAGGACAGCTAAGATTTCAGCAAAGTTAGAGCCTGGCTGAAGTGAGGGCTGAATGAAGACTTCCAGGCAGAGGGAATGAAATGAACAGCGGCCCACACACTAATTGAAAACCTACTATATGTTAGAAGCTTGAGATCCAAAGACAATTAAGACCTATCTTCAGGAAACTATAGAATAGTTATGTTTTAATGTGTCATGTGTTTACATAATAGGAAAGCAGTGGAAGCTAGAGATAGGATGGTAAGTTTATTCATTTGTTCCACAAACATTTCCTGGGGATCCACCATGTTCCAGGCACTTGTGCTGGGAAACAGAGGTAAGAGGGTACCAAATGGCAAGGAGCCAGCTCCCCTTGGAGGAGCCTTCCCCCAAAGGCTGGCCAGCTCACACACCATACTCATTTGCAGAGCTAGCTCTGATTTTGAGAAGACGAAGCCTGGAGTTATTAGGTCTGAACCTGAACTCAGGTCTAAAGATACAGAAGCCCCTCCAGGGATGTCTGGTAGGGCCATAGGTAGTTATGAAGACATGATGGCCAGATGAAAAAGAACTAATCCAGATGATTATTAAATGGGAAAACTGCTGTCCACCATACACTGCCCTATAGGAAGCTCAAGGTGGGACCTTCCTTTCTTCAACAGGCCCCAAACCTTGTCACGTGAATGATGGGGCATAATTTGTTAGAGTTAATAAGCATGTAAATGGAATATTGTGTCACTATTAATTCATGTCGTCTCTACACTTAGCACAAAGACCAGCCAAGAGCCTTTTCTACAGGGCGATTTGTTAATATTCACAAATGCCTTAAATATGTGACTTCCTTTGACTCAGTAATTCTCCTTATAGAAATTAGGCCCAAGGAAATGGTTGGACGAGCACACAGTGATAGCACCACAAACATGTTCATCCTGGCTCAACATTTTTTTTTTTTTTTTTTTTGTGGGGAAGACCAGCCCTGAGCTAACATCTGTTGCTAATCCTCCCCTTTTTGCTGAGGAAGACTGGCCCTGGGCTAACATCGTGCCCATCTTCCTCTACTTTATATGGGACGCCGCCACGGTGTGGCTGACAGGCAGTGCGTCGGCGGGCGCCCGGGATCCGAACTCGCGAACCCCGCGCTGCCAAGCGCGAACTAAACCGCTGCGCCACTGGGCGGCCCCCTGGCTCAACATTTTTCATCACAGGGAGGACTAGGAAACAACCTAAATACTAAGCATCTATAAAAATGGTAATGTAGATGTGTATTTATTATCATTGGAAGACGTAGAGAACATATGAAGTGACAAAAGCAGATTTCCAAACAAAGTTACCAGATGATCCTAGTTTTGTAAATATATATTTATTTATATTTATAGGCATGGGAGAAAATCTAGAAGGATAAAAATCAAAAATGGGGTTCTATCATGCTTGTGATATTAGATGTAAATTTTTCTAATCCATTTGTGTTTTCTAATTTTTCTGTGAGAATATGTGCTGGTTATACAATAAGTGAATAAACACATTATTTTCTTTTTTTTCTTTCCCCACCCCCCCTTCCCCTTGGTAACCACCAATCAGTTCTCTCTGTCCGTGAAACACATTATTTTCTTAAAGGCTGTTGAATAATTTAAGGAGAAGCTGATCAGAGTCTGAACCTGGGAAAGGGCAGGGGGGTGGAGGGTGTAGAGAAAAGGGGACCAGTTTTTCTGACAGATAGGAAGGACTTGGAAACCAATTGGATATACTTGTGGAGAGAGAGGGAGGGAGGGAAGAGTTCCAAGTTTTAACTCAGACTGTAGGGCTGCTCAGCCTGATGAGAAATGCAGGAGGAAAGGTCTGCGGGCTGGGGGGGGGGGGGGTGGTGGTGGTGTAATTATCCCTTCCCTTGGCTTCTCTAAGTCCTCTGTTTATCCCCATTACACTACATTTTTAGCACCAATGCTGTGTGTCACACTTGTGGCTGTCTCTCTCTCCCCAGAGGGCCAAGCCCTGATTGATTCACTCTGTCTGGATTCTCAGCAACTAATCCAGAAGAGCAGTCACTAGATTTGAGCTGGCGGCACTGTCACACCCTCAGCTCATGTAATAGCAATAACTGGCATTCTCTGTGAGCTCATCTCAAAGGCCAGGCATTGTACTAGAGCTTTATGTGTATTAGACCATATAATCCTCATCATGACCCTGAGGTAGAATTATTAATGGTGCCATTTAACAGATAAAGAAACAGATGAAGTCACAGAGAGGTTAAAGTAAGATGTCCAAGGTGACACAGCTAGTAAGATCACATAGCTCTTAATCACTATATGTCCCTATAATCATATGAACCTTACACAGCCTCTGTGAGTTCAGTGTGGCAGGAGCTTCCAGTCCCATTTGATAGATAAGGAAAGTAAAGCCTGGAGATGTGACTTTCCCAAGGTTACATGAAGGGAACAGTACTAGAAATGAGGTTGAAGTAAGGATAAGATATAAACATGGCAACAAGGATGGATCTCAAAAAATAGTGCTGAATGAAAAACTTAACAAACAGAAATATGTATTCATACATATATAAAATCATTTGTGTAAACATATACTGTGTACTATACCTTTTAAAAAATGTATGCAAACCAAAAAATTACACATTAAGCACATTAGAGTGGTTGCCTTAGGGTGAGGAGGGAAAGGAGTGAGCTCTGAAGCTGCAGTAGTCTGCTCAGCCTGCCAGAACAGAATACCGCAGACTAGGAGGCTTAAACAGCAGATGCTTATTTTCTCATAGTTCTGGAGGCTGGAAGTCCAAGATTAAGGTGCCAGCAGGGTTGGTTCCAGGTGAGAACTCTCTCCTTGGGTTGCAGACAGCTGCTTTCCCACTGTATCCTCACATGGCCTTTCCTCCGTGCCCATGCAGAGAGAGAGCACTGGTGTGTCTTCTCCTTATGATGGCACCAGACCTTTTGGATCAGGGCCCCACCCTTATGACTTCATTTAACCTTGATTACCTCCTTAAAGGCCCTGTCTTCAAATATAGTCACATTAGGGGTTAGGGCTTCAACACATGAATTTTGGGGGCACACAGTTCAGTCCATAACAGTGGCTAAAAGGGAAATAAGAAATAGAATAAAAAGGAGTGGAGAAAGAAAATGGGGTTGGAGCGGTAGGTAGGCAATGATCCAGATCGAGCAGAGCTTCATAAGCCATAGTAAGGAGACTAGCCTTAAAGACTCAGAGAAGTTGATTTACTTGCTCAAGTTCACCCAGCTCATAAATGCTAAAGCCAGGGTTTATATATATAACTGATTGACTCCAAAGCCCATTGTCATCCAGAACCACTCTGGGACCTGATAACAAAGTGGAAATGTATGTAACATGAGGAAACTGGAGTTCAGAGAAGTCAAATGACTTGCCCAAGGTCACACAGTAAGTGGTAGAGCTGAGGTTTGGGGAATTCTTTCTGACTCCAAAGGAAGGCTCCTTTTACAAGTTCTGTAGCCTCTCAGTCCTTGACCCTGACTCATTTCACTCACTCATTCTTTCAGGCATTTATTCATCTAGCATATTATTAATTGGCCCCTTCTTTGTGCCAGGCCCTGTGCACTGGGGATATAGAAATTAGGAAGACGTGGTCCCTCCCCTCAGAGCTCAGCCAGGAGTAGAAGAGACAGCCAGGGAAGCACATGTGGGCCTTGGAAGGGCCTGTGACAGGGGCTGGGGAGTCCAGAGGAGGGACAATGACTCTGCCTAGGGTGATGGAGGAAGATTTCATACAGGAGGAAGAGTCCTTTGAATCAAATCTTTGATGGGTGAAGAGGACTTCACCTGGTGCAGAAGGAAAAGCTCAGTGTGGGCAGAGCCAAGGATGTGAACAAGGCAAATGAGAGACGGGGTGATAGGTCAGATGGGGAAGGCTTTGGCTGCCAGGCCAGAACTCAGACTTGATTCTGAGGTCACTGGGAAGCTCCTGAAGGGATTCGTGTAGGGGAGTGCCTTGGCCAGGATCCTGCAGGAAGGTCTCTCTAGCAGGGCTGTCCAAAGACCTGAAGTCTTTTTAAGAATCCACTGCATGAGGGGGCTGCCCGGTGGCGCAGCGGTTTAGTTCGCACTTGGCAGCCCAGGGTTCGCGAGTTCGGATCCCGGGCGCCCGCCGACACAGTGCTTGTCAGCCATGCCGTGGTGGCCTCGCATATAAAGTAGAGGAAGATGGGCACGGATGTTAGCCCAGGGCCAGTCTCCCTCAGCAAAAAGAGGAGGATTGGCAACAGATATTAGCTCAGAGCTGGTTTTCCCCACAAAAAAAAAGAATCCACTGCATGAGCTGACAAGGAAAACTGATGGCTCCTCCCACCCCCAATTCTGTTATGGCTTTTGGTCCACTCAGACCCTGGAAACTTTTTTTTTTTTAAACCATCTCTGTCAAAGCCTTCATCTCACTTGCTAGAGAGACCAGCCTGCTTCCTTCCTCTCTGCCTACACCCTACCTCCCACTAGGGTGATGGGGCTACAGTGGGGCTTGGAATAAAGGTGTGTAGAGAAAAGGGATTGAAGCTTCCTATAGGGGTGATAGACAAAGGGATCCAGGAGGTGGGGACTCCAGGTATTCTTGGTCTTGGCTTTCCTTATCTCTCTGGGCCAGTTCGAACATCTCAGCTTCCTGCATTGCCCGCCCCCTTGTTTGCTGCACTCAACTTCCTGCCCCACCAGAGGAAGTGGGGAGCGAAAGCAGGTGCAACGACAGCTAGCAGGGCCATGGTGAGTCCTTATGCCCAGGAATCCGGGCATCTCTGCCCCCAGCCCTCAACCCCCAGGGTAGCCAGGCCCAGGTCAACCCATAGTAGGCTGACTTCTCTTAGTCACTGAGCTCAGGTTATACTGGGGGCCCTGCCTGCTGCTCCCAGCAGCCTCATACTTTCCACACCCCCCCCAACAGGACAAGGAATATGTGGGTTTTGCCGCCCTCCCCAACCAGCTGCACCGCAAGTCTGTCAAGAAGGGGTTTGACTTCACACTCATGGTGGCAGGTCTGGGTGTTTTGAAGAGGGGGCTGGTGGGGGTGGTCCTCAAGAGACCCTGGCTGTCCCCTCACCTGGCTGGTTGGACATGTCCTGTCCACAGGGGAGTCAGGCCTGGGGAAATCCACCCTTATTAACAGCCTGTTTCTCACCAACCTCTATGAGGATCGGCAACTGCCAGAGGCCAGTGGTAAGACCCTCCCCATCCTCTCCAGGCACTCTGTGTGCCCCCTCCCCCATATCCCCAGGCTGCACTCTCTTCCTTTCCATCTGGGTCTCCCATGACTTTCTGGGGACACTCAGGCAGCTCACTCCTTTTCTCTGAGACTCAGTTTCTTGCCCTGAAAAATGAGTGGGGGCAACTGATACTGGGAAAGGAAATTAGTCCTGCCTCAGACCCCTACCCAGCTCCCTGACCTCTCCCTGCCCCATAGCTCGCTTGACACAAACGCTGACCATTGAGCGCCGGGGAGTGGAGATCGAGGAGGGGGGCATTAAGGTGAAGCTGACCCTGGTGGACACACCTGGCTTTGGGGACTCAGTGGATTGCTCAGACTGGTGAGGAGTGGGAGAGGGGATGGGGGCTAAGGCTCCCCATATGGCTACTCTGTGGAGACTGAGGGGTCAGTTACAGGGCTGGTCTGCCCTGGCCCCCACCGACCCTGACCCAAAAGGTGGGGCCTGTTTCTGGTGGCCATGTGGCCCAAAGTGCCCTGTGCTTCCTGACATCTCACCTACACCCCAGCCAGTTTCTTCTGATGTCTTTGGTTGGAGCCAAAAAACTATTTCCCACCCGCACAGTCCCAGCTAGCCTTGCCCCCTTCCCTGCCCTATGGCCCCTGATCTCTGACCACACGCTCTCTCCCCATACCCCAGCTGGCTGCCCGTGGTGCGCTTCATTGAGGAGCAATTTGAGCAGTATCTTAGGGATGAGAGTGGCCTGAACCGGAAGAACATCCAGGATTCCCGTGTTCACTGCTGCCTCTACTTCATCTCACCCTTTGGCCGGGGGTCTGGGGGGCACCCTGGGGGTTGGGGCATTTGGGGAGGGTTTGGGGGGGCGGTATCTGAGCCCTGAGGCTGAGCCCTGACCAATCCCTGGGTGCAGGCTCCGGCCCCTGGATGTGGCCTTCCTCCGAGCGGTGCACGAGAAGGTCAACATCATCCCAGTCATTGGCAAAGCAGATGCTCTGATGCCTAAGGAAACCCAGGCCCTCAAGCAGAAGGTATGTGTGCTGACCTCTGACATTTGGCCCCACATGAAGCTAAAAGACATGATCAAACGTGAACTCAGCTTTGACGTTTTTGATCTTGGGGTAGCCTTTTTTGAGCATGATGTATCAGGCTAGACTGTGGGAGAAAGTTTCTGAGGAAAGTGGGTAGTAAGCTGCCTAAAGGAGCCTTGTCTCTGGAGGCTCAGAATAGAATTCCTGGGCTGGATGTTTGGCTAAGGCCTGTCTGAGGGCAGGGACACAGATGTAATGATCCCTGCTATCCCTCTGGCCCCAGGATGCTGATGACCCCCACTCTAATGTCTTCAGAGCCCTCTCCCACTGTTTTTGCTATGTCTCTCTCTCTCGGTCTTTTGGTGTCTGCCTCATCTTGGAATCTTACCAGGCCTCAGTCTTTCCTGTTAGAGTGTCTTTGTCTCAGTTTTTCACCGTCTATGTCTCTGTCTTTCACTGTCTCAGATTTTGGTTTTGGTCATCCTGTATGTCCATCCCTCAACATCTCTGTTTTCATGTCTTCTTGTCTCTGACCACCCTGTATCTGTACCTATACCTCACTGTCTCTGGCCATGCAATGTCTGTTGCTCACAGCCTCTGTGTTTCTCACTGTCTTTGCATTTGTCTCTCTGAGATCCGGGACCAATTGAAGGAGGAGGAGATCAACATCTACCAGTTCCCGGATTGTGACTCTGACGAGGATGAAGACTTCAAGAGGCAGGATGCGGAAATGAAGGTGCAGAGGCAAAGGAGGAAGGGGCAGAGAAGCATAGGAGGCAGATGTGAAGGTGGAAGCTAAGAACGAAGTTTCTGCCCAGGAGGGGCCAATGATGATCCCTGACTCCCACCCTCTAGGAAAGCATCCCTTTCGCAGTCGTCGGTTCATGCGAGGTAGTGAGGGACGGCGGGACCCGACCGGTGAGGGGACGCCGCTACTCCTGGGGTACGGTAGAAGGTGAGTAAGGCCGGGCACGCGTTCTGAGGCCAGCAGGGAGCCCAGGCCGCCTCCGAGTCAACTGCACCCAACATGTGAAGTTGGTGCGAGCTCTGGTCCCGGGGGGTCTAGGAGCCACAAGAGGGGTCCTTGGGCTGGAGACCGCGGACCCTCCCCTAGAGCGGCGGCAGACTCCGGGCAGACCCGACCCGGGGCTGGACCCGAAGCTCCCTGACGCTCGCCGGTCCGCCCCCCAGTGGAGAACCCACATCACTGCGATTTCCTGAACCTGCGACGGATGCTGGTGCAGACACACCTGCAGGACCTGAAGGAGGTGACGCACGATCTACTCTACGAGGGCTACCGGGCCCGCTGCCTACAGAGCCTGGCCCGGCCTGGGGCGCGTGATCGAGCGAGCCGCAGGTAAGAGCCGGAGCTGACTGCCAGGTGTTTCCAAGGCCCCGCCCTCACCCTCCATGACCCCGCCTTCACCATCCCGACCTCTCCCAGCATCTTTCCCCACCCACTTTACTTGTGTCCCTAACCTCAAAAACATGGCCCCGCCTCCTAGACCCCAATCTCGCCCCAGACCCCTTGCCTCGCGGCCATGACCCACTGCCATGGGTCCCGCCCTTGACTCCTGTCCCTTTCCCCTATCCTCTAGTAAGCTTTCCCGCCAGAGTGCCACAGAGATCCCGCTGCCCATGCTGCCTCTGGCCGAGACAGAGAAGTTGATCCGCGAGAAAGACGAAGAGGTGAGAAAGCACCTCGCTTCCCCCGCGACCAAGACCCCCAATCCTCTTCGAAGTCCCTCTCTGGCCTCGCCTGGCCCCACCGCCTGCAATCTTGCCCCACACAGCTGCGCCGCATGCAAGAGATGCTGGAGAAGATGCAGGCCCAGATGCAGCAGAGCCAGGCTCAGGGCGAGCAGTCGGACTCTCTCTGAGGTCCCCGCCGGGGTCCTGCTTTACCTTGGCTCCGCCTTCAGTTCGTCTCTTCTCCAATCCCCGAGCCCCAGGCCGCCCAGCGCCTAACCCGGCACCCCAGCCTGTTAAGCCCGCCCTTGCGCCGGGTTCTCGGGCTAACAGGTTCTCCAGATCCGGGAGTTTGTAGCCCCGCCTTTGGCCCCGCCCCCACTCCACCCTCCGCCCACTTCACGATCCCCGGACTCTTCTACTCCGGCTCCTCTTCACCCAAGCTGTGACTTCAATAAAAACTGAGTTTCCTTGAGGCCTCGCGAGTCTTCTCTTTCTCGGTGGAAATAAGTGGCAGGCGTAGCGGGAGGAACGGCCCCACCCATGCCTCCGGGCCACTATTTATTCATTCATTTGTTGGGTACTGGCTTTGTGCCAGGCAGTGCCTGAGCCCAGTCTATGTCCCTCTCATACAAACCCACTGAAGGCGCCGCCAGTACGAAACAAAGACCAGTTCAATTTTATTAGGAGTTGAGGTGGGGGGGTCTAACTGGCGGGAAGGCATTGGCCAGCAGAGGCCTGAGTGAGTTCCCTACTCCTGGTCCTTGGCGTCGCCATGCGTGATGACGTAGCAGATGTTCTTGTAGTCCACGTTGCCGCCCACGTCAGGGGGGAAGGCAGCCCACATGTTCTTGATCTGGGGAAAGACACGGGGGCGTCTCCTACCCGTTCCTTACGTGCCCCACCCCCTCTGCTTTTTCCGGGCCCCTCCCCCACTCACCTCTTCCTGGGAGAAGCGGTCACACTGCGTGGTAAGCAGCTCCTCCAGGCTGGAGGGAGGTGACATACAGGGAGTTGAGATTGGGCTTCGTGATTCCTTTCCACTCCCTCCTACCTCATCCTTGTTGCCATTCCCAGTTTCGCCTTGAAAACCGGGGTCAGTCTAGATCCCTCACTGGTCTCCCAAACACTCTGATCTCCTCGCTTTTGCCCTTGCCCCCATACGTGCTGTGAAAATTTATTCCTATCGCCCATTTCCACAGTCCTAATTTCTCCCTTATCCCTGGCAGTGCCTAACCCTTGGTAGGAATTTAAAGAGGCTTTCTGTGTGAGAGCAGCTGGAGGGGGTCACTTACAACTGCTTCTTGATGGTGCCCTTCCCATCAGGGTCCAGGACCTTGAAAGCTCCAGTGATCACATCCTCAGGGTCAGCACCTGGGGGGGTCAGAGGGCACATGAAGCTGAAGGGTCCCTGAAGGGTCTGTTCCTGAAAGGTCTGGGGGCTTGGACCAAAGGACACTTCATTCACCTTTGAGCTTCTCCCCAAACATGGTCAGAAAGACAGTGAAGTTGATGGGACCGCTGGCTTCCTTCATCATGGCATCTAGCTCTTCATTCTTCACATTGAGGCGCCCTGGAGCAGGGTGGGGAAGCATGGGCTGGAGTGAGGTTCTGGGTCCAGGGGATGATGCTTCTCATAAATTCAGGTCATCCCACTGATTTTTCATCTGGGTAGACTGAGGTGGAGTCTCAGGGCTGGAACCCAAGGCTGCTGAATTCCCAGGACTCTGCAGCCTTGAATCTTTACAGGTGGGGTGGGGGGCTCACCCATGGCTGCGAAGGTGTCCCGCAGATCTTCCTTGTCGATAATGCCATCACGGTTCTGGTCAATTACTGTGAAGGCCTGTGGATGGCAGGGGCAGCGAGGGGTTAGGTCCCCATGGCCAGGCTTCAGCATCCCTACCCCAGGCAGATCAGATTCTGGTCCCCAGCCAGATGTCCTCTTACACCCCAAGCTGGGAAGGGAGCAAGGAATTCTAAACTCTTCCCTTCCCCCCAAACAGGTGCACATTCCAGGGAAGGGGTGCAGGGGGAGGGGTAGCAGGGGGTGCCTTTGGTCAGCCTTCAGTCTCTCCTTTCCCCTCACTCACCTCCTTGAACTCCTGGATCTGAGTCTGGTCAAACATGGAGAAGACACTGGAGCTTCCGCCCTCTGCTGCTGCCCTTCTCTTGGCCTTCTTGGGTGCCTGGGGGGTAAGGGTTGGGTAAAGGGGTCCATGGGCCAATCCCTATTCCTCTCTCGAGGCAATGGATTCGATTCAGGTTCTTTGAGTCCATTCTTCTAAAGCAACTCTTCTGGTTCCAGGCTTCCCACTCCTTATGACCTCTCTGCTGAGGGGACTTGCTTCAGTTGCATCCCCAAATTCCTATCTGTAGACCTTCAGTTTCTATCCCTCCATCCTACCTAGCAAGTGGAAGGTTCCTCCCCTCCTCAGTGCCCCGAGCCTGCCTCTTCTGAGTCCCAAACTTGCTGTGTGACCTTGATCCACTCATTCACCCTATCTGAACCTCTACTTTCTCATTTGTAAAATAGGAGTAGGAATCCTCTCCTGGCTGGTCTCAGAGGTGTTTAGGAAGGTGGAGTGCAGGAAGGTATGGAGCATGCTTTCAGAGGAACTGAGCTCCTGTGAGTGGAGTGTCTGGGCAGATTATCCTTGAATGGGTCCTTTAGGCCATCATTCTTCATGCTCCCTATTAGTGATACTAAGAAAGGGAGGGTTCATCTTTTTTTCTCTTGCTGGGCTGGGAACCAGCTACTTTCTTTCAAAGGGTGAGGCTGTCTTGAGCTCTGAGGGATAGGGGCAGGGGCTCAGGGATTCTCACTCACCATGTCTTCAGTCTCCTGGGGACAAGGCAGTGGCTCTGACTGGAAAGGAGCAGAAAGTCAGACTGGGGCGGTCCCTCTAGGGTTATATAGTCCTGCCTCAGGGAGCCCTTAACATACCAGGGTAACCTTAGCCCTGCGGGTGCCCACCCCAGATACCAAAATAGCCAGCTCGGGGCCTCTCCTTTCTTGGAGGCCGGCAGCAGCTGGAGCCCAGGGAGAGAGGGAGGAGGGAGTGGGTCTTGGGATGCGTGTCTCACTAGGACCTGGGCAGGAAGGGATGTTCTTTCTCCCAAAAGGGGGCTGGAATATGCCAGAGTTCAGAGAGGGCCCTATCTGAGGCACAGTACTGGGAGAGAGATCAACCAGGCCCCTGCTCCCCCTGGGGTGGGCCCAGATTTAAACTCAGTAAATTTATTGAGCACCCACAGTATGCCAGGTGCCAGGCTGTGCTTTGTGGGTGCACTTTGGCAAAAACCCCCACTCCTCCCCCCTGTGGAGTTCACAGTCAAGAGTATGTATGTGTAGGGGTAGTGGCAGAGTTTAAGGGTAGGAGAGAGCTGTCTGGGGAAGCTGAAGGATTAGGAAGTACAACCCCTTCAAGGAGAGGGGGGATTTTGTGAGGAAAGATGCAGAGCATGGAATCCCTAAGTATGAACAGACCATAAAGCCTGGAGCAGAGAGCCTGTTCTGTGTTCTTGGGCTTTGTGCCTCAACTCTCTGGGCCTTGGTTTCCCCCTGTATAAAATGGGAATATAATTCCTATCCCACAGAAGTTGTGGATGTGAACACTATTTGGAAACAGTTTAGTGAGGTATAATAATTATAATTAATATTTAGGCCGAGCCTTGGTGGATCTTACAGGGTAGCCATGGAGACAGGATAAATGAAGAAAATGACATACCAGCTGGTTAGGAGTGCAGAAGTAGAGGGCATAGCAGTCCTGTCTAGGAGTACGGGAATAATTTTATAAAGTCCAGTAGAAGTGAGTCCGGTTAAAGTGGAGGAGCAGGCATACTAAGCAGAGGGCACAGAGGGGCAAAGGCCTGGAGAAGTGAAAGATCAGAAGTGTTCAGGTTGCCAGAATTGTGATGGGGCTTGAGCTGAGGATGCAAGGGGCTGGAGACTAGACACTGGAGGGTTTTCAATTGCCAGGCTGAGGGCTGAGACCTTGGGAGCCTGAGAAGGGTTTGGAACAGGAGAAGAACATGGTCTAGTGTGAGTGTATAATCACTTCTTTGGATACTGGTGTGAAAGTTGGAACTCAGAGGAGGGGAATCAAAGACACCAACAGGGTAGCTAGTTGGTCACCTCCTGGGTGGCTGAGATGGCCAGGGGCTTCTCTCTCCATTCTCTCCAACTTGTCTGACTGTGTGATTTTGAGGTACCCTCTCCCACCCCTCCGGGCCTCTCTGCTCTAGTCCTCTCCATACAGTGGAGGTCTGGGGAAATAGTGGCTGAAGAAGCCCCAGGAGGCCCAAGGTTGCCAAGGACACCCATCACCTCCTCCTCCTCCTGCTCCCTTAGGACCCGATGTCCTGAGGAAGGTGCCTCCTCCCCTCCTCCTCCTCCAGACTCATGCCAATGTCTCTAAGACATTTTCTTTTCTGGGCACTGGGGCCCAGCCACCTGTTGTCTCTAAGACAGAAGGAGCCACCCTAAACTTAGCAGCTGCCCTTGGCCTCCTGCACTGGCCCCTCCCTGCCTCAGTCGACAGCTGCCTCACCTTATACGGTTACCATGGGGGTCCAGGCCTAGGGAGGAGCCCGCTTATTACTGGGCTCTGGGAGAGAAGAGAACTACAAAGAGGGGAATGGGGGAAGTGCTCAGGAAGCTTGGGTCAAATGGAAAGTGGGAAAGTTGAAGAGAAGGAGATCAGGAGCGGTGTATCTTAGACACTGACTGGGAGTTCACAGGATCTGAGTCTGAGCTGGGAGTGAGAAGCCTCAGAGAACTCAGAAAACCAAGGAGGAACTGGGACGTTGGACCTAGGCCTGACTGAAATTTCAGGATGGTGGACTCTGGATGGAAATTGGGACCCTCTAACCCTGGGGTTCAGGGAAATGAGGGTCCAAGAGGGGAGAGTCTCTCAAAATCAGGGCTTTGTGTTGGTGGTCTAGGGTAGCCTAGGGGCTCATGGGATTGGGGTCTGGTTTCTTAGCAGAAAATGAGGAGCACAGAGAGGTGTGGCAACGAGGGGAAAGGAGTTGATGGGACCGGTCCTGGATCCCCAAAAGAATAAGAATACAGATATGGGAGTTCATAGTATTGGGAATTAATGGTTTGGGGTCTGGGATCCCCACTAGAAGTGGGGGGGCACTCAGAGGATGAGGTCTGAGGAATTGAAGCCTGGATTCAGAGGAGGAGCTCAGATAGATGGGGGGCTGTGGAGAGGGACTTGGGGCTTGGAATTTCCGCAGGAAATGGCAGATCCAGAGAGATGGGTCGCTTAGAGGATTTGGGGGCTCTGGTTATAGTCTCCTGGGCTTGAAGTGTTGGGGTTGGTTGCGGGCCGGGATGAGAATTAGAGACAGAGTGGAGGTCGAGAGTACTTGAGCAGGGCACTGGATCTGTGGTGGGGCTCGGGGTTTCACAGACTACCAGAGTGCGGGGACTCGGGAGTTGGATGGAGAACGGGGGCCCAGAAAGGACTCAGGCAGGGCAGCGCGGCGCTTTTATTGGCTAAGGGCTGCACTAACGCCCCCGGCCCCCGCCCCCTCTCCGCGCTGTCCCCAACTGTCACCCTCCTCCCGCGCTTGTCTCCGGTTGTCACCGATATCCCTGGGCTGGCACCGCCTGGTGGCAGCACCCCTGTCCTTTGGATGCTTCCATTGGCTGAGACTGAGCTGGCTACCCTGTTGCTAAAGTGAGAGAATGCGTTCATTGGCTGACGAGGCAAATTAATCGCAAATTTGGCCCGCATCTGTCATTCCTTCTTGACCTTCTTGGGAGACCTAAAGAATTCCGCAGCTCTTCCTATTGACTGCGGATGCTGTCTGTCACCGCCCAAATAGACTTCACCGTCTGTCATTTGACCTCCGCCTACTTCTCTTTTCATTGGCTTTCTTTCTACCGTTCCTATTAGCCAGGTCCGCCTCTTCTCGCATAGCACCCGCCTCCTTCCGCCGTCATTCACTCTTCAGCCATCTTTATTGGCCAGGAGGTTCAACTTCCCGCTTTTCTATTAGTTACTTCTTTCGTCCCGCCTCCTCCAGCCTTCACTTGCCCTCTCATTGGCCTTGTAACCCTCCGCCTTCTCCATTTCCTCTTTCCGAGTTACCCATCCCCTTCCCACCCCCAACCCCACCTACCCTTCCAACGATTGGCAGAAGCCCAGTTCCCTCTCTCCTATTATTCGTCCAAGCCCTCTGACGAGGCGGGAAAAAAAAGGAGCGCGATGGGACGGCCCGCGCGCAGGCGTAAAACGCCGAAACGCTGGCCGCCTAGCCGGCACCGGGGCGTGTGCGCAGGCGCGGGATCGGCCGCTCGCCCGAAGCGGGAGGGAGGGGGCGGCGGCGAGAGAGCGCAAGGGGTGAGAGGGCGCGAGCGAGACCCCGGCGCTTGGCGCCCCCGGACCCTTGCCCCGCCTCCGAACGCCCGGCAGCCGCCCGCGCGCCACCTCCGCCCCCAGCGCGCGCCGGGCCGCGCCCTTCGCACTCTCCCCTTCTTCGGCGGGCAGCGCTGAGCGGCCTGAGGGGCGGCGCCTTCTGCGGCCGCCCCGGCGGGGGAATGTGAGGGGCGGCCCGCGGCCATGGAGACGGGCCCGGCGCCCCTGGTGGCCCCGCCGCGCCGTCATGGCGCTCCCGCGGCCCCCTCGCCGCCGCCCCGCGGCTCCCGGGCCGGGCCCGTCGTGGTGGTGGCTCCGGGGCCGCCAGTGACCACGGCCACTTCGGCCCCGGTCACCCTGGTGGCCCCCGGGGAGGCGCGGCCCGCCTGGGTACCGGGGTCGACCCAGACCTCGGACCCGGACCCAGCCCCAGCCCCCGCCCCCGCCCCGACGGTTACAGGCAGCACGGTGGTGGTGCTGACTCTGGAGGCCTCACCCGAAGCCCCGAGGGCGCCGGTCTCTCTCAGCCCGGAGCCTCTGGTGCCTGCGGCAGTGGCAGGAGCCGAGATGTCGAGGGCTCTGGCCCCGGAGGCAGACTCTCCGAAGACAGAGGAGGCTAGAACCTCACCTGTTCCTGGACCAGGTATCCTCACTGAGACTCCCACCAGGACCCCTTCCAGAACAGCTCCTGGGGCCCTGATCGCCAAACCCCCGCTTGCCCCCAAGCCGGGAACCACAGTGGCCTCAGGAGTGACTGCACGGGTTGCAGCAGTGACAGCAGGACAGGTGACAAGTGGACATGGAGCTGCAGCAACAACATCAGCATCAGCAGGACAGGCTCCAGAGGACCCCTCGGGGCCTGGCACAGGCCCTCCAGGGTCATGTGAGGCTCTGGTAGCTGTCGTGACGGTGACCCCAGCTCCGGAGCCTGCTGAAAACTCTCAGGACCTAGGCTCCACGTCCAGCCTGGGACCTGGTATTTCTGGGCCTCGAGGGCAGGCCCCGGATACTCTGAGCTACTTGGACTCTGTGAGCCTCATGTCTGGGACCTTGGAATCCTTGGCGGATGATGTGAGCTCCATGGGCTCAGACTCGGAGATAAATGGCCTGGCCCTGCGCAAGACGGACAAGTATGGCTTCCTTGGGGGCAGCCAGTATTCAGGCAGCCTGTGAGTATCCAGTGGGCACCCAGTGGGACTTCTTCAGGGAAGCAGAGGTTGGGGGAAGCGGAAATGATGCACCTTGCCCCGACTCTGGCAGCCCAGCCTCCTCTGAAGATCCAGGGCTGATTAGCAGGAGGGGGACTCTTGGCTATCCCTATCATGCCTAGAACATCCTGAGGTTCTGTGGCACTTGAATGTTTGTGAGAGTCTCAGACCAGGTGTCAGGAGTTCTGGGTTTGAGCCTAAGCTTTGCATTTGGTGTGTTATGTGCCCTTGAGGTAGTGTCTTTCCCATTTCTGTGCCTCAGTTTCCTCCTCTATGAAATAAAAGGTTGAATGAGATGATTCCTAAGGTCATACCAGCTCTTCAGTGTGAAACTGCAGCTATGGGCCAGATATTCTGGAGGGTTGGCTGGGCAGGGTTTCTGATAGAGATCTTTGGTCCCTTGGGGGAGAGAGTCTGGGAGGGATGCAGGCATCTCCCCTCCCCCATAGCCCTAGGTCTCATGGGGTGGTGAGGTGGGGAAGTCCTTTAGATGGAGGGGAGACCCTGAAGGCAGGGCCCCGCCGCTGCACAACACAGAAGGGCAGTCTTATGTTTTCACTGAGGGAAGGGGGTGGGGGAGGCCTCTTCCCCATTTCCTCATCTCCCCAGCCCAGCTTACTCTTTCCTAGTTCCCTCCGGGGGCCTGAGTCACTCCTGAGGTGGGGGTGTGATCATCTTTGACTTCTTCCTTATCTCTGTATGGATCCTGTCCATTGTTCCTGTACTCCTTTAACCTGCTGGTCAGTTCAGCCTACAGTGTCACCTGAGCACCCAGGTGCCAGGCCCTGTGCTGGGTACTAAGGATGAAATAGTTGTTTCAAAGCACTCATCATCCAGAGGGAGAAAGAAACCCTTAAAGCAGTTAGTTTTAATGTGTGTCAGTTAGGTTTAGCCTGGAGATCATCACAGGATTTTGTGAGCACCTAGGGAAGGGATCTTTTGCCCAGTCTGGGAATTCAGCTGAAGCTGATTTTTATCGTGAAGAATGAGTAAGATTTAGTCATACCTGTGCTTGTTGGGGTGGGGGAGACCTGCCTGGTGTTGGGGGAAGCCCTGTGGGAGGGTATTCTGGGCAGAGTTTACAACCCAACAAAAAAATAAGAAAACCTTTGATTGAGCACCAATGTTCATGGCCCTGTGAGAGGAAGGCAACTGAAGTTTGACCCTGGTGCTTTCCCATGCACAAGGAATGTGCTGTTGTACCCAATTTATGGATGAAAAAAGAGAATTATTGCAGTTGAGTGAATTGCCCCCCTCAAATAATCTGGATCTATGTAACCAACGGCTCTCTCCTCAATACCATGCTGCCCTAAGGAACTTGGATTTTGGAGCTCCTCTTGTGTGCCAGGCACCGTGCTGGGTGCTATTACTCAGCTTTGTAATTTCGTCCCTCTAAAATCCATCTTCCATGCTGCAGGAATCTAATTCTGAGGCAAGGCTGACTGGGGCACATGTTACCTTAAAAGCTTTTAGTGGCTCCTCACTGACCACAGGATAAAGTCCAAGTGCTTTAGCCTACACATAGACTCCTTATTTCCTGGCTCTGCCAGCCTCTCTGGTCTTCTCTCCCACCACTCCTCATCATGCACTTAGTGCTGTGGTCCTGTTGAACTGATTGTAGTCGCTCCCCCTTCATTCTCAGGCTGTCCCACCTGCCAGGAATGCCTTTCTCCCCCTTCTTTTCCTGCCAAGTTCTACTCATGGTTACCTCAGAGGCCCCCTTCTCCAGAAAGCCTTCCCTGATATCCACTGCCCCTACTCCAATTAGGTGCCTTTTCTCTATGTTTTTGTCATTGCATTTCTCATACCATGTTGCAGTTATCTCCCCTGCTAGTTTGCGACCTTCTCGAGAGCAGGAAAGGTATTTTATTCTTCCTGGTCCTTAGTAGAGTTTGGAACTGATTTGTGATAGAGATTAATGAGAGATGCTTTCTCTGTTTAAGGAGCTTCTAGGACAAAAGAAACTAATATTTAATGAGCCCTTCCATTTAACAGTCTTTTATACATGGTTTCTCAATAGTCCTCTCATAACTTTGTGATGTAGGTGGTGACATCCCTTTTTACAGATAAGGAAGAGACTCAGGTTGTCACTTACCAAGACTCTCCAACTTCTAAGGGACAGAACTGGGATTTGAGTTCAGGTGTGTCTGGAAACCCAAGCTTGCTCTTCCATTCCACTCACCTCCTGGTTCTGGCTCCTACGAGTAACTGTTTCAAGACTGATGGGGCATCTTGAGCGTGAAGCTCTGACTGAACAGTGGGCAAACAGTGTAAGGAAGGCTTTATTTGCCTGGGAATCTGGGGTGATTTCAGGGAGGAGGAGGTAGAGGGAATTGCAGATGGCCCAAGGGATCTCAAGAGTCTGATAGGAAACTCAAGACAGTTGCTTCTAAGGAGACAGAGAAGTATATTTATCCTGTATTTTATTTGATGGATAATAATTGCTATTACTCACTGAGCCCCTGCTATGTGTTATCTCATATAACCTCCCAGGTAGATGTTGTTTTTCTCACCATCTTACAAATGAGAAAATTGAGGCTTAGAGGAATTAAGTGACTTGCCCAAGGTCACACAATGAATAAGTGGAAAGGCTAGAACTTGGATCCAGGGCTAATGCAAAGTGTGGCTTTTTTTTTTTCAATTTATGTCAGTAGTTTATAACATTGTGAAATTTTAGTTGTACATTATCGTTTGTCAGTCACCATATAAATGCATCCCTTCACCCCTTGTGCCTATCCCCCATCCCCCTTGCCCCTGAAAGTGTGGCTTTTAAATATTCTGTACTATCTCCCCAAACTTGTATGTGTCAGAAGTGGGATCTGAACACATCTCTGTATAGAAATCCAATACGAGAACATAATCTCTGTACAGAGATTCCTTCCAAAGAGAAGTCCTTTCCGTGTGGTGAACTAGGGCCTTGGATGGCCAAGTGGCCAGACATCCTGATGTTTGGTAGCTCACAAAATGCTTTTATGTCAGTCTCATTTGAGCCTGGGGAGGTGGCTTGCCTCAGTTCCCCCAGCAATCCAGGTTTTACACTACTGCTACTGACTCCTTCCATGCTCCCCCCCATCCTGCAGAGAGAGCTCCATTCCTGTGGATGTGGCTCGGCAGCGGGAGCTCAAATGGCTGGAGATGTTCAGTAACTGGGATAAGTGGCTGTCACGGCGCTTCCAGAAGGTTTGAAGAAGCTGAGTGGTGGGCAGGGCACTGGACAAGGGGGGAGGGGGGCAGGGTGGGCCCATGTGCTCCAGGGAAGCCCAGGAACATGATAGTATCTGCTTTCTGGACCATGATGGGGGCAGGTGGTACTTGGGCCCTGGGGGAGGAGTAGCTTTAAAGATAGAAGGCCAGGCCAGGTCTGGTGGAGTCAAGCCTATGGGGTGTGGGAGGGGTGTCCCAGGGAGCCTGAGGACTGCTGGGGAGAGCTTGGAGGCTGTGCCAGCCCCTGAAGCTGTCCCCCCTGCCTCCACTCTGCCTTAGGTGAAGCTGCGCTGCCGGAAGGGAATCCCCTCCTCCCTCAGAGCCAAGGCCTGGCAGTACCTGTCCAATAGCAAGGAACTCCTGGAGCAAAATCCGGGCAAGTTTGAGGTGCGTCCAGAATATGGGGGCATGTGACACTGTCTGTGCGGAGGGTATCATCCGTCTCCCCAGATCTTGAGATAATCCCTGCTGTCCCACTGCAGGAGCTGGAACGGGCTCCTGGGGACCCCAAGTGGCTGGATGTGATTGAGAAGGACCTGCATCGCCAGTTCCCTTTCCATGAGATGTTTGCTGCTCGAGGGGGGCATGGGTAAGGTGGCCTGACTGTGTGGGTCAGTCAGCAAACATTTGTTGAAGGCTCCAGATGGATACAGGGCTGGGTTGAAAGCAGTTCTTGCCCTCTAGGCCTTCAAGAAGAGTGGTCCTTAATGGATAGAGTGTCAAGCCGTATTGAAGGAAGTGTCCTGGTGGGGAGACTCTGACTCAGGGGGTGGGGGTGCGTTGGGCTGTTGGGAAGGGGCAAGGGGAGACACATTAAGGGTTCATTGAAGAGGTTGCATTTAAGGTGGGTTTTGAAGGATAAATGGGAGCAGAGCGAGGGGCAGGTTTTTTCTGGCTCGGGGGTTCTGTGAGCTGTGTCTGGGCAGTGGAGGTGGGTAGAGCTGAGGCTGGAAAAGCAGTAGGACCAGGTCACCAAGTGCCCTTAAATGTTGTTCCAAGGCACTTGGATTTTTGTTCTGTGTGCCAGGCTTCCTCAAGATGTATAGAGCGCTCCCTAGTAGTATGCAAGATGATCTTAGGTGGTTCTCAGATAGACATTTTTTATCAATAAGTTCATCCTTTCAGCAAATATTTATTGAGTACCAGCTATCTGCCAGGCACTGTGCTAATCACAGATGACAGCGGTGAACAAAAGACAAAAGTCCTGTCCTCATGGGGCTTATTATATTGTAGTGGGGATAGATAATAAAGAAGGAAAGTATGTTGCATGTGAAATGGTGGTAAGTATTATTTAAAGAGGAGTTGAAAGCAAGAAAGGGGAATAGACAATGTGAGTGGAGATGGGGTTATAAGTGACCTGATCTGACTTGTGTTTTAAAGGGATCATTCTGGCTGCTGTGCTGAGAATAGACTCTAAGGAGATAAGGGCAGAAGCAGAGATACCAGTTAGGAGACTATTTCCATAATCCAGGAGAAAGATGGTGATAAATAGGCCAGGATGGTAGCAGTGGAACTATGGGGAGAAGTGGTTGGATTCTGGATATATTTTGAAGGTAGAGCCGAAAGGATTTGCCAATTGATTAGATGTGGAGTATGAGAGAGCGGAGTTAAGGATGACTTTTAAGGTTCTTGACCTGAGAAACTAGAAGAATGGAGTTGCTATATACTGATACAGATGGGGAAAGCTGGGGCAAAAGTTGGTTTGGGGAGTATATCAGGAGCTCAGTTTTGGAATGTGAAGTTTGAAATGCTTATTGGACATCCAGATGGAGATATCAAGTAAGTTGAATGTAAGATATATACAAATCTGGATTTTGGGGAGAGGTGTAAACTGGAGATAAATTGGAAATGGAGAGTTGTCAGTCTCTAGATAGATGGGACTAAATCTCACCCATGGGACTGAATGAGGTCATCAAGGCAGCAAGAGTAGATATGAAAGGAAACTCAAATATTGAGCCCTACAGCTCCAACATTTCAAGAATGGGAAGATGAGAAAAGCCAGTAAAGGAGGCTGGAAGGAGAAGCTGGAGAGGTAGAAGGAAAACCAAGCGAGTGTGATTTCTGGAAGCAAAGTGAAGAGGGGTTTCAGGATCAGCTGAATGAAATGCTGCTGATAGGTCAAGTCAAACCTGCAAATTGATCTCTGGACTTAGCACTGTAGAGGTCATGGGTGACCTTGATGAAAGCAGTTTTGTGTGGAGCAGTGGGTTAAAGCCTGACTGGAGAATGGGAGGAAAGACATTGAAGACAGTCTATACTCTGGAGGAGTTTTACTGAATAGATAGCGAATGAAATGTGTGGTCTTTGGAAGGGAAAGTGGGGTCAAGAGACTTTTTTTTTAAGCTAGAGGAAATAACAGATATTGGTATGCCAGCGGGAATGATCTAGTAGAGAGAGAAAAATTGATGATGCAGGAGAGATGGGAAGGTTGCTGTAGTGGTGGCCTGTGTAGGCGAGAGGTGATGGGATCCAGTGCCCAAGTGAAAAGGCTGTGCTTGGCCAGGATCACAGACAGTTCACCCATAGCAACAGGGGAGAAGGCAGGGGCACAGATGCAGGCAGGTGGGTGAATGTAGCGTGACAGCTTGTGGAAGTTACATGCTTATTTTAATATGTACTAGGTAAAGTAACAGTTATATCAAACCTGTCATTTCATGGATGCTATTGTAAAGTGGAGAAAAAATATTAAGTAAGTAATAGTAGGAGTGGTATACATATATAGCACAAATGAAGATTATACTTCAATGACTGAATTTTGGGAAACACTATTATAAGCAGTGGTCAGGAGTATGTCTGTGACTGGAGGGAGAGGATCTGGGGGTGCAGTACTATTTTCCAGATAAGACATGAAGGTCTGAGCTGTGAAGTGGCTGGGGAGGTGAAGAGAGGGAACAG
The DNA here is from genome assembly GCA_031878705.1 of Tapirus indicus. Lineage (NCBI taxonomy): Eukaryota > Metazoa > Chordata > Mammalia > Perissodactyla > Tapiridae > Tapirus > Tapirus indicus. The sequence continues at coordinate 120,912,188 of CM062922.1, read as the reverse complement.
AGATGGAATGAAAATCAGGATGTGTTGTTGATAAGACTTGGTGATTAGCCATGGGGAGTGATTAGCCATGGGGAGTGATTAGCCATGGGGAGTGAAGGAAGGCTCTGTTTTCTGATGTGGGGCTGAGGAGTTGGAATTCCCAGACACAGCGACAGGGCACCCTCAAGAAAGAGAAGCAGGTGAAGGGCAGAGATTTTATTCTTTTGGGTGCAGAGACAAGAGAAAGGTCTGAGGCACAGCTGGCTTCCCAAGCCTTCACCAGGAACCGGGGCCCATTGGACATGCTGATGGGGAACTGAGGAAATCCAGTGAGACAGATAAGGCAGGCCCTGCCCTGGGAGAGCTCCTGCTCTGGGGTGATAAAAGCATGCAGACAGTGCCTGGAGAAGATGACCTTGAAGGTTTATGGGATGGTGGTAGATGAAGGAGGACGAGAGAGCACAGCCTGTGCTAGGGAATGGGTAGGGAGCACGTGGGGTGTGCAGGCAAGGGTGGAAGGCTGGAGCCTGGAATGCTTTGATTATGGTCTGAGTCTTTGGCTTAAGTGTGATAGGCAGGACTAGGAAGGTGGATGGAGGTGTGTGGTGGTAAAGCTCTGAGGTCAATCTGGAACTGGATCTAGGAGGGGTCTGGGCTGGGGCTGGGGGGTGGGGCGCAGGTTTAGTTTGGGTCAGAGAGCTCCCAACTCCTGTGACTGCCCTCTTGGTCTTTCCCAATATCCACAGGCAACAGGACCTGTATCGAATCCTGAAGGCCTACACCATCTACCGGCCTGATGAGGGCTACTGCCAGGCACAGGCCCCAGTGGCCGCAGTGCTGCTCATGCACATGCCTGCTGAGGTCAGCATACGCCGGTCCTGGTTGGGGAGGGGCTGGGAGGATCTTGGCCTACAGTGGTGATGGGGGAGCTCTCTGCTCCCTGTTTCTCAGGCCCCATCCCTCCCTCTTTGTTGTTGCCCTTCTCAGCAAGCCTTTTGGTGCCTGGTGCAGATCTGCGACAAGTACCTCCCCGGTTACTACAGTGCAGGGCTGGTGAGTGTCTGGAGACTGGGTACAACTGGGGCTGTGACTTTTACCCAAGGCTGCAGGGAGGTCCTTGTCCTGCCCCATCCTGTGCCCTTCTGTCCCTCCTCTGGGTCTCTCCCATTGAGATGAGGATCCTCTACCAGGGGCATTTCTACCCCAAGGGGGCTACAGCAGTCCTCTTTTCATGGCTCATCCCCCTCCAGGAGGCCATTCAGCTGGACGGAGAAATCTTTTTTGCACTGTTGCGCCGGGCCTCCCCACTTGCACATCGGCACCTGCGGCGGCAGCGCATTGACCCCGTGCTCTACATGACAGAATGGTTCATGTGCATCTTCGCCCGCACCCTGCCCTGGGCTTCAGTGCTGCGTGTCTGGGATATGTTCTTCTGTGAAGGTACTTCTGTAGCCATTCAGGCCATGAGGGGGCTAGGGTTTCCATGGTGGCTGCCAGAGGGTGGCCCACTGACACTGGGCCTTGGCCTCACTGTAAGCCAGCTGGGGGCTGGAGAAACTGAGGCCTGGTCTTGGCTCTGCCACCAACCCAGAGCCTGCTCTCCCTCAGGAACCTGAACCCATGGCAGCTCATTTCCCTTCTTGGGGCCTCAGTTCCCTCATCTGTAAGGTTGGCAGTAGACAGGGATGGGGGCTGTGAGTCCCTTCTAAATGGGACTGGCTGGAATCTCACGCCTGATCACGTATGCTCTCTTCTCTCTGACCCTGCAGGCGTCAAGATCATTTTCCGGGTGGCCCTGGTGCTGCTGCGGCACACGCTGGGCTCGGTGGAGAAGCTGCGCTCCTGCCAAGGCATGTATGAAACCATGGAGCAGCTGCGCAACCTGCCCCAACAGTGCATGCAGGAGGACTTCCTGGTGCACGAGGTAGGGCCTGGCCTTAGCAACCCCCACACCTGCTTCAGCCCATCCCCACCCTCGTCTTCATCCTGGTACTCATTTCTCCTCGGTCTAGGTGACCAACCTCCCAGTGACAGAGGCACTGATTGAGCGAGAGAACGCAGCCCAACTCAAGAAGTGGCGGGAGACCCGGGGGGAGCTGCAGTATCGACCCTCAAGGCGACTACACGGCTCCCGGGCCATCCATGAGGAGCGTCGGAGACAGCAGCCACCCCTTGGCCCCTCCTCCAGCCTCCTCAGCCTCCCTGGCCTCAAGAGCCGTGGCTCCCGGGCAGCTGGAGGGGCCCCCTCCCCACCCCCTCCTGCCCGCAGGGCCAGTGCTGGGCCTGCCCCAGGGCCTGTGGTCACTGCTGAGGGACTGCATCCATCCCTTCCTTCACCTACTGGCAATAGCACCCCACTGGGTCCTAGCAAGGAGACCCGGAGGCAGGAGAAGGAGCGGCAGAAACAGGAAAAGGAACGTGAGAAGGAGCGGCAGAAACAGGAGAAAGAGCGGGAGAAGCAGGAGAAGGAGCAGCAGAAGCAGGAGAAGGAGCGGCAGAAGCAGGAGAAGGAGCGGCAGAAGCAGGAGAAAAAGGCCCAAAGCAGGAAGCTTTCGCTGCGTCGAAAGGCAGATGGTCCCCCCGCCCCCCAGGATGGTGGGGACAGGTCCTCGGCATCTGAGGCCCGGCAGGATGCTTACTTCTGACCTCTGCCCTGGGGCTGGACTGCATGGCCCCTGTCTTTTTCCCTCAGTCAAGAGCTAGCCTGGCCTGGGGTGCTGCCCCCAGCTCCTTTGGTAGGCTGTCCCTCTTTCTGAGGAAGTTGGCTTGATTCCCCATCTCCTTGCCAGCTGCTGATCCCTGCACAGCCTGGACAGTCGGAGTGCATGGGGCAGCTGCATTTCCCTGGTGCAGCCGTGAACAAATCTGGAGCCCCTCACGTCCAGTTAGGCCCAGCTGGGGTCTCTGTCACTTCTGCCCCAATTCCCTCTGGGGTCCCTTCCCAGGTGCTGTCCTGATTGGCCTTTTGTCACCACGGGGTGACTCTTGGCGATGGGAGTCAGCAGTTTTCAGATTCTTACACTCCAGTTGCTCCCCTTACCCGTGAAGTGGAGCTGGGTTCCTTGTTCCCTTCTTCAGTGCTGCCTGTCTCCCTCACTTCCTGGCTGGGGGCCAAGGCTCTCCTCGCTCTACTTCTGGACATCTCTGTGTTGTAATTATGTACAGAGGACCTGGTTGGCCCAGGGTGGGGGTGCTTGCTCTATCTTCTGTCCTTTGGTTCTCCTGCAATGTTCTTGCACTCTGGTTTATTTAAGGGGACATGCACTGGAACAGAGAATGTCCCCCACTTCCCAGCCACCACCCTCCTTGCTCTCCTTCCTCTTCACCCACCTTCCTCTGTATTCTCAGGCCTCCTCTGCTTTATCTCACCAGGGCCCCCACCTTTCACCTTATTCCCTTCCAACCCTCCAGCCTCTTATCTGGGTAAGGGATCTTCCCTTGAGCTCCAGGGGGTGGAATCCAATGTTTACATTCTCTTCTGTCTCTGCCCCCACCCTTTGCGGCGCTTTGAGGAACCAGAAAAGAACCTGCTGTTGTACCTGGGCCTGTCTCCTGCTTTGTTATTGATGAAGGGGGTTAGCATAAGGACTAGGGAGGGACGGACAGACGGAGCGAGCCAGAATCTGGTGTCTATTGAAGCAGTTGGCTGGTCTTGGCAGGTGGGTACCTCTTGGCCTTTGATCCATCTCTCAGTTACTCATCAACAAACAATGGTTGAGCTCCTGCTCCACCTTTGCCTGGGATCTGCTGCCTCCATTGTCACTGGCCTCCTGGAGTCCTCTATGCACCACCTGTAGTTCCCGGATCTCCTTCCTGAAGTGCTCATGCAACTCCTGGAAGCTGGAGGGGGTACTGAGGATGGCTAGAAAGCCACAGTCCTCTGCTGGGCTCTTAGCCAGCAGGCTGGCACAGCTCCTGGTACTGGGCCTCCAGCGTAGGAAGCAGTACAGACAGCTGCCTCCAGTTCACCCTAGCCAGCGCCCACAACCAGGCTCCCAGTTCCTCCTGATTTTCTGCAGCCAGCTTGTAGGCCTGCCCACGTTCTGTGCCCTCTACCCTGGAAGTCAGGATAGTAAAGGCATAGGGTTCTGTGGCCCCAAGGTGTGGCTCCACCTGGCAATTCTCCAATTGGGATGAGGCCCAGCAGTGTGCAGTCTGCCTGGTGCTCCAGGTAGAAGAGGAGGTTTCCCCAGAGGATGAACCAGTGGCGCTGGTAGCTGGTATTTCGGGTCCCCTTTAGCAAGATGCCCTCTCAGTCTGAAACCTGTGCTCTGTACCCACGGAAGAAACTAAGCACAGACTTTCCATGCAGTTTCACAGTAGTCCAATCTGGGAGGAAACCCTGGGGGCAGGAGAGAGGAGGGTGGGGTCTCTATGATTACCCTGGGGACCCCCAAGCTGCCTTCCTCTGGCTCCAGTAGGCTCTTCCTGGGCACAGCCTTATCCTAGTGGGATTCAGACTCCAAGTGCCCTCAAGAGCTGGAGGTATTGTACCCACACCACTGGGACCCACTCCTCCCACCTCCCAACCCCGGCTGTGCACCTTGTGCCAGATAACCAGGGCAGGGGATTCTGGGCCAGGGCCCTGTTTACGAAGAGGGGGGCTTTATCCTGCGGCTGTGATTCAAGACAGACACTGTGGCCCTTTTCCTGAGATCAGGGCACAAGGGGCCTCTGGCCTGGATACTGGGCACGGGTGTCACTGCCACCTCTCCTGTGATGGCTCTTTTCATCTCAGAACCAGGAACTCGCCCAGGGGATAGGCGCGGGATAAATGACTTCCCCTGGGTCCTAAAGGGAGCTGGTTTCGGAAAGCGCCCCAAGAGACATCAGAGGCCTCCAGGCTAGCCGTTAGGAGAGCCGGGCTTCCCCTCAGAGAGAAGAGCAAGGCCGCACTTCGGACTAGAAGAGGGCAGACAACTGGACGCTGAGAGCGGGAAGGCAGGATTTCTGATGAGATGGTGAGGGGCGCAGAGCCCTTGGCCAGCGCTGGGAGAAACTAGGGCAGTAACCCACTGGCCCTGCTCGGACTTTGCCCCTCTATCGTGACCCGGGGCACCATTTTAGGTAGAGTGCGTTCCACTTTCGCCCCAGAGCCTCTACTGCCGTACGAGGGAGTCGAAGCTAGCTCCGGCCATTCGTCTCGTCCGATCAAGGTCTAGGCGTTCCTACGTCCCTTCTTGCATCGTCGCCCCACACGGCTCACGTCACTTCCGGATGGGAGGTGTCCTCCGGCCCGGGCTCATCGCGCACTTCCGCCCGCTCTTCCACTTAGTCCTCTAGCCAGAGCGAAGCCACTTCCGGCCTTCCCTGGCGCCTTCCGCAATTCCCTTCCGGGTGATGGCGGCGGCTGCCCGGATGTGGCCCTGGTGAAAGCATCTATCCTTTTCCTCCCCCGTCTTCCCTGGATTCTTAGGTGAGCGCGGACCAGTGGGACTGTTCGAATCTCCATGGCTCTGCCGCCTCCCTGATTTGTACACACAGCCCGGGACAGTTGGGAGTCACCCTGTGGAGTTGGGAGTTCGGCATGGGGAGGAGTGGGGCGACCAGGGTGCCAGGTCCCGCTTCCGCCCGCCCCCGTGGGCTCTGAGGGAGCTGGGGGTGAAGAAGCGGGTGTCAGCCCGCGGAGCCCCGTCGCGCCCAGGACTGCGGGGGGCCGGGAATGGGGGTGGTCACTGGGGGAGCCTGTTCTCCTTTTGTCAGGGGTGGGGGCACCCATGGGGAGCTCCTCCGTGCATCCGCCTCTCCGTCCCCGCCCCAGTAACTCTTTTGGATGCCAAACCAAGTCCCGGGGGTCTCCTGGTTGCCAGCTCCCATTTCGGCCCCCGATTCTGTGCTCCCTCCCCTCTCAAACTGGATGTAGTATGTACCGTATGAAATATTCGTTGTGCTGGGGGCCCTCTCGCGGTGAGTATCCTCGCCCAGTTCCCTTAATCTGCACCCTTTTCTCTTGGCTCAGCTTGGGGAAGGCCCCTCTATCCAGTAATGCCAAAGAGGAAAGTGACCTTCCAAGGCGTGGGAGATGAGGATGATGAGGATGAAATCGGTGTCCCTAAGAAGAAGGTGAGGGGGCCAGAATCCTGCGTTCTGAGGAGTGAGGGGAGGAAAAAGGAACTAGAAGCTAGAAGAGGAAAAAAAGCTGGAGGGGCAAACAAAGGGTAGAAAAGGCTAGGTTTTCCATGTTCTCTGAGACATGGGTTTGGAGGATTATCAGTTTGAGTCCAGATGCTAGCGTAGCTTGAGGAATAGCCAATAACCTGCGTCTCTCAACTTACCTGGCTCCTGCTCACAGCTGGTGGACCCTGTGGCTGGGGCAGGGGGTCCCGGGAGCCGCTTCAAAGGCAAACACTCTTTGGACAGCGATGAGGAGGATGATGATGATGAGGGGTCCAGCAAATATGACATCCTGGCTTCAGAGGATGTGGAAGGTGAGCTATACCCAAGAATTGACTCTGCTGGAGGAACAAATAGGGCTTTTGGGGGACGTGTGGCAAGGGAGGCTCCTCTTTTTTGCATGCCTAGTATAAGACATCTGTGTCTTTGATACAGGTCAGGAAGCAGCCACACTCCCCAGTGAGGGAGGTGTGCGGATTACACCCTTCAACCTGCAGGAAGAGATGGAGGAAGGCCATTTTGATGCTGATGGCAACTACTTCCTGAACCGGGATGCCCAGATCCGAGATAGCTGGCTGGACAACATTGACTGGGTGTGGCCCAAGGGCTGTCATGGTTGGGGCCTGGAGGCAGCATGTGCTGGGCTCGGGCCCTGCTGGCAGTTTGTAGGAAATAACCCCCCCATTTTCATATTACAGGTGAAGATTAGGGAGCGGCCACCTGATCAGCGCCCACTGTCAGACTCAGAGGAAGAGGACAGCCTGGGCCAGACACCAATGAGTGCCCAAGCCCTCCTGGAGGGCCTTTTGGAGCTTCTGTTGCCAAGGGAGACAGTGGCTGGGGCACTGAGGCGTCTAGGGGCCCGAGGAGGAAGCAAAGGAGGCGGCAAGGGGCCTGGGCGGCCTAGTTCCCCCCAGCGCCTGGACCGGCTCTCGGGGTTGGCTGACCAGATGGTTGCCCGGGGCAACCTTGGCGTATATCAGGAGACAAGGGAACGGTTGGCCATGCGGCTGAAGGGTTTGGGGTGCCGGACCCAGGGACCCCCTGACCCAACACCCCCACCCTCTCTGGACATGTTTGCTGAGGAAGTGGCAGAGGAAGAGCTGGAGACCCCAACTGCTGCCCAGAGAGGAGGTAACATTGAAGGGCAGAGGACGGGTGTTGTGGGCAGGGGGCAGGGTACTTGAGGCCCAACTAGCTTTGCCTGTTATTTTAGAAGCAGAGTCGCCTGGAGACGGTCTGGTGGATGTGATGTGGGAGTATAAGTGGGAGAACACAGGGGATGCTGAGCTGTATGGGCCCTTCACCAGCACTCAGATGCAGGTAAGCACCTTTCTACTTTGTTCTGCCTCTTTTCTCGCTCCCCTTACCCCATCAGTTCTCTCCCAGCTCTGCCCTCTCTTCCTGCAGACTTGGGTGAATGAAGGCTACTTCCCGGATGGTGTTTATTGCCGGAAGCTGGACCCCCCCGGTGGACAGTTCTACAACTCCAAACGTATTGACTTTGACCTTTACACATGAGCCTGCTGAGGGCCCAGTTTGGTGGCCCCTTCTTTCCTGGACTCTGTGGAGGAGGCCTCTGCTGCCCCAGGCAGTGAGGATGTTGGGGGTCACTTTTCAGTTAATTTTTCCTTTCCTAATAAAAGCCTTTAGTTGTGTATTAGGGTCTTGGCTGTGCTGATGGCCAAAAGCCAGGACCTTCTCCACAGCCCCCGTGGACTTGCCTCTGTCCTTGAGTGTTTCCTCATGAAGTTCCTCCTTGGGAGTTTCTGTTTCTTTGAACCACTTCACCTTTGTTTACCACTCCTATGGGCAGATCCAGGGCTGTCAGGTTGCCTGTGGCCTCTCCTCCTGGACTCTGCTCACCATCTAAAAATCCTTCAACTCTCACATTCTCCGACATCCTCTGTGGGTTCCTGTTTTGCTGTTCTTAGGTCTTTGGTTTTGAGGACCTCAGAGTCTCTTTCCTTGCAGCCAATACGGGATAGAGCCTCAGAAGTGGAGATTTTAGGCCTGGAAGGGCTGGGATGTATGTTGGGGCCAAGCAGGAAGCCCGGTACCGACTGCCTCCCCAGTGTCCCTACTTCTTTAAGTGAAGTGCAGACTCAGTGTTGGCACTTGAAGGACTCTTCAAGGCCACCTGGGCCAACCATGCGTTGAACAGGCACAGAGAGGGGCTGTGCCTCCCTGGAGGTCACACAGCAAATCAGAGGGCTGGCCCAGACCCAATGGGCTCCCTTCCCAGACCTTTCTTGGCACCAGGCCTTTTCTGCCTGGCTTTTGAGGCCGTGAAGCTTACATTTCCTGGTTCCCACAGTGTGCCTGGCATGGAGCTAGTGCCTTGAGGGAACTGAGGGAACTGGGCTGGTCCTCTTCCAGGAATTCAGAGTCTGGTGGGGGTTGGGAGGGAGACAGACAGGTATAATTGTATAGTCTGGATCTAACACCCCCCACCTCCCACCAGTGCTGCCTTATGCCTCTCCTCATTGGCACCAAGTTGAGTTGATTCCTCCACTTTCCTATCTGGGCTGTCCATTGGAATCTCATGGGGAGCTGTAAAATTACTCCTCAGAAATTCTGAACGAATTGGTCTAGATAGTGGCCTGGCTTTGGGGGGGGGGGGTGGGCTTTTAAAAGATCCCAGTTGTTTCCAGTGTGTGGCCAGGTGGAGAACCACTGGGCCTGACTCCAATGACAGGTTACACCTGGGGAGAGAGGCTGGTTCCTGGACCTTGCTGTGGTAGCAGAACTGAGCATGTATGTGGCCAGGGTTCTGGGGGAGTCTGTTCATTGTAGGAGCCAGAGCCGTGGGACGTGTGGGAGCCCCAGGATGGAAGGAGCCGGGCTGGGAACTAGGTAAGACTGGGGGGCAGGATGGGGATGCTTGATGCTCTGTGAAGCTTCCAACTTCTGTATTAGGCCCACTCTCTAGTGCTAGCCCAGACCTGGTTTTCATTGACTCTCAAGATGCCTTCAGTTGTAGGATGTCTTAGTTTATGTGTCACTAAGAAAACTCTGCCAATTACACTTGTAAGATGTCATTGATTAAAAGGCACATTCTGATTTCAGAAATGTTCAGCAGTGAAAAACAAGCATCTCAGGACCAGTGAAATACAGTGTTCACTTTTGTGTCCACAGTGACTGACTCACGGGAGGTGCCTCGTGTTTGGTGAATAGATGGAAGCCAAGGGGGCAGGTCCTCTGCATGTCCCACAGGCACCTCTGGCTCCACCTATCCCAAGCTGACCTCACTTTCTCACAGCCTCCTGTGTTCACCTCCCTGAGGATACCCTGTGTGGGCAGAAAAGTGGCCCCCAAAGATGTCCATGTCCTCAACCTCAGACCCTGTGAATATGTGACCTTACGTGGTAAAAGAGACTTCACAGATGTGATTAAATTGATGATTTTGAGATGGTGGGGTCATCCTGGATTATTGAAGTGGCCCAATGTGATCACAAGGATCCTATAAAGTAAAAGAAGGAGTCAAGAGGGTCAAAGTGAGAGAGGGAGGTGAAGATGTTGCTGCTGTCTTTGAAGACAGAAGAAAGGGCCATGTGCCAAGGAATGCAGTGGGCTGTAGAAGCTGGAAAAAGCAAGAAAACTGATTCTTCCTAGAGCCTCCAGAAAGAGATGTAGGATTATTAGCCACTGAGGATTTTAGCCCAGTGAAAACCATTTTGGACTTCTGACCTCTAGAACGTTAAGATAATAAAATTGTGTTATTTTAAGCCACTAAGTTTATGGTCATTTCTTATAGCCCCAATAAGAAACTAACACACACCCCATGCAGCTGAATGCCTCTCCCCACCATGAACATCACTAAGTTCTCTCTCCCTGTGGCTGTGTCCCTGTCTCAAGCCCCTATCGACACTTAACTCTCTTGCCTTTTTTGTAAGAAAAACTTATATATGTGTGTGTGTGTACAGATATATATATATAATTTTTATTTAAGTAAGCTTTTTGTATTGTACAATGGTTTTGTAGATTTACAGAAAACTTACAAAACTAGTGCAGAGAATTCACCCAGTTTCCCCTGTTGTTAACATCTTTCAGTGGTGCATTTGTTACAGCTAACGAACCAACATTACTGTTTTTAAACAGCTTTATCGAGGTATAATCCACCCACTTAAAGGGTACAATTCAGTGGTTTTTAGTATATTCACAGGGTTGTGTAACTATCACTATGATCTAATTTTAGAACGTTTTTGTCTACCCTGAAAGAAGCTCCGCCCGTCAGCGGTCCCTCCCTGCTACTCCCCACCCCCCTCACCCTCCAGTCCCTGGCAACCACTAACCTATTTCCTGTCTTTGTAGATTTGCCTATCCTAGACGTTAAGTACCAATGGAATCATACAATACGTGCTCTTTTGTGCTTTATGTGTTTGCTTCTACTTATCATGTTTTCAAGATTCATCCACGTAACATGTAACAATACTTTATTCTTTTTTATTGTTGAGTAATAGTCCGTATATCTAATACGGATATATGGTATATCACTATTAAGTAAACCTCACACTGTATTTGGATTTCACTAATTTTTCCCTAATATCTTTTTTCTGTTTCAGAATCCCTACTAGGATACTACATTACATTTAGTTGTCTCCTTAGCTTCCTCTGGTCTGACAGTTTCTCAGGCTTGTTTTTGCTGACCTTGACAGTTTTGAGAAGTACTGGTTGGGTATTTAGTAAAAGATTCCTAAAATTTGGACTTGTCTGGTATTTTTCTCATGATTAGATTTGGGTTATAGGTTTTTGAGAGGAAGACCACAGAAGTGAAGTCCCTTGCCTTTTGCTGAAAACCTTTAATGGTGCCCCATTGCCATTAAGATAAAATGCAAAAGCTTGAAGCTGACTGAGAAGGTCTTCTGTGGCCCGGCCTGAGCCAGCCCCTTCAGCTCCACATCTGCCTTGCTTTCCTTCTCGCTTCTCCAGGCTCCAGCCTGCTCCCAGAACAGGGCAGATAATTTCACTTTTCCAGACCTGGCTGGTGATGCCTTTCTCTCTTTTCTGTCTCTCTGGGAAAGCCAATTAATGTATCTGGTGTGACTTGGCTCTAGGCTTCCCTTGTCCTAAATTCTTCGTAACTCCCACTCCCCACTTCCCAGGTTCGTCATCTTTCTTCCACTGCCCAATAGCACAGGTGTCTGACACAACACCTAGAGCAGTTTCTCCTGGTCTGTCTCCACCAGTTAGCCTGAGACAGGGGATCAGTGCTGATAAATGAATAGGGAATGAGCCAATTTTTTCCTGGTGCTGTGTGTCAGGGGGGCAACCCTTTCCTGAGCTACACTGGAAATTGGGGGTCTGTGGGGCTGTTTCTCTTTGCTGCCCCAGAAGTGGTTAGGTGTGACCTGGATGGGTGTGTACAGATGTCTAGACCCAAAAGTCTCTCAGCGGGCAGAGCTGAGGAGTCATTAGGGTCTTTCTAACTCCTGGGGGTGTCACTGAGCCATGGGCAAATTTATAGGAGGGGCTCAAGGTCAAAGCTGCAGATGTCATCACTGCATCTGGGACACCAGACCCTCTGAAATGCAGCCACTTGCCTTTGGCAGGCCATTTTCTGGAAGAGTAGCAGGAGTGGGGAAGGGGAGTCTGGGCACTCCTGGTTGAGGGCTGGGGTATCACACTCTGCCCTGGGCATCTGGTGGGGCCCTGGGGGAGACAAAGAATGTGGGGGAGCCCAGAAAGGAGTCAAAATAAATGAAGGGTCAGGCTCCACAAAGCCCGTGGAGTTTGGAGGGTCTTATGCCTTTGACACATCTGCTGTCCCTTCCAGACCCACCCAGCTGGCTAGAAGCCTCATTGCATGGTCACTGAACCCTAGACCCCCAGGCAGTGGACTGACCTGAGGCTGGCAGCTTGCCTTCCAATCTCTCCCAGTCAGAACCAAGCTGGAGTCCTGGAGATGCCCAGCTCGTCCTGATGCTGAGACCCGAGAAGAATTTCTCTCAAGTGAGTTTAGAAGCAGATGTTTTGTGCAGGGCCCAAGAGTGGATAATATTCTTTCAAGTCAGTAGTCACTTCTGAACTCCCCGGGGAGGCTGGGCTGCCCCTTGGTCCTTTTCAGCCATTCCTCAGTATGCTCTTCACTGGTAGGCTCAGTGGCTCCAGACCACCTCAGCCTCCTCTAGGGGCCGTCCCAGCACCCATCTCCAGTCAGCTGACTGGGGCTGCGGCTACCCCTTCCCTACCATGCCCTTGTTCTCCAGGAGGTTTGTCTGGCCCAGCCTGCCCTTTATGTAAATCCTGCCTACGTGTGTAAACATTGCATGTGACAAGCCTGTAAAACCCAGCTGCAAACGCTGGTGCTGTTTGAGATTTGCTCAGGCAGCCTCTGGTTTTCCTGTTCTGATGCTATCATCCTTGCTCTCACTTTCCTGTTCTCTACCCACTACCCTACATATCTCTGCCCTGCAGCTCTCAGTGGTGTCAGGCCCTACAGCTCCAATGCCCGGTTTTGGACATATTTCTCTGTCTCAGTCTCTTCATACTTGCCTGGACACAATGTGGGCATTTGCCCTGTGGCCTAAAGTGCTGCTGCCTCTTATTGGCCTGGCCTTCCCAGGCTTGGAATGTGGTACTAAATCCATCTCTATTTGACAAAGAGAAGAGGAAGGTGACTGGCATTTCTTAAGTATCTAAACAAGTTAGGAATATTATGTTTAATCTTCCCGATTACCTACTATTTGGTTACATATTTTCAGCATTTTGTTGATAAGAAAAATGAGTCTCAGAGAGGTGAGGTGAAGTGACCTGCCCAATGTCACACAGCTTGAAAGTGGTAAAGGCAGGATTTGAACCCAGGTCTGTGTGATTCTAAAGTCCAGCCAGAATTTTTGGTGAAATGTCTGTTACTATTTTTTGCCTATTTTTAAAACTGGGTCTTATGATTGAGTTGTGAGAGAACTTTATTTTTTTTTTAATTTTTATTGATGTCTTAATAATTTATAACATTATGAGGTTTTAGTTGTACATTATTATTTGTCCGTCACCATATGGATGCATCCCTTCACCCCTTGTGCCCACCCCCCCACCCCCCTTCCCCCTGGTAACCACCAACCAGTTGTGAGAGAACTTTATATACTCTAGATGCAAGTCTTTTGTCGGAGACATATTTTGCAAATATTTTCTCTCGGGCCATAGCTTGTCTTTTCATTTTTTCATATCAATGTCTTTTGAAGAGTGAAAGTTTTAAATTTTGATGAAGTTCAGTTTGTTGGTTTTTTTTTTCTTTTATAGTTTGTGCTTTTTGTGTTCTATTTAAGAAAGCTTCATCAAACCCAGGGTCACTGAGATTTTCTATGTTTTCTTCAAGAAGTTTTATAGTTTTCGCTCTAACATTTAGGTCTATGATACATTCAAGTTAGCTTTTGTGTCCGATTCACTTTTTTTGCATATGGCTATCCGATTGTTTCAGCATCATTTGTTGAGAAGATTATCCTTTCCCCCATCAAATTGCCTTGCCACCTTTGCCAAACATCAATTGACCACATACATGTTCATCTATTTCTGAATTATTTATTTTATCCCATTGATGTATATGTTTATCTTTATGCCAGTACCATCATGTCTTGATAAATGTGGCTTTAGGTGAGTCTTGACATCAAGTAGTGTACATCCTCTTTTTCCTTTTTAAAAATTGTTTTGAGAGGGGTGGGGGGGAAGGGCAAAGTAGATAAAGGGGATTAAGAGGTACAAACTTGCAGTCATAAAATAAATAAGTCACGGGGATGTAACATACAGCGTAGGGAATATAGTCAACGATATTGTAATAGGATCCAGCCCTGTTGGCGTAGTAGTTAAGTTGACGTGCTTCGCTGCGGTGGCCCAGGATTGGCAGGTTCAGATCCCGGGCTCAGACATACACACCACTTACCAAGCTATGCTGTGGCAGGCGTCCCACATAAAGTAGAGGAAGATGGGCACAGATGTTAGCTCAGGGCCAATCTTCCTCAGCAAAAAGAGAGGGATTGGCAGCAGATGTTAGCTAAGGGTTAATCTTCCTCAAAAACAAAAAACCAATATTGTGATAACTTTGTATGATGACAGATGGTTACTAGTCTTATCAAGGTGATCATTTTGTAATGTAAATAAATGTCAGATCAGTATGTTATACCCCTGAAACTAATGCAATATTGTATGTCAACTAAATAGATTTAAAAATAAATAATGTTTTACAAGCATTAAAAAAATTGTTTTGGCTAGTCTATGTCCTTGGCATTTCTATATAAATTTTAGAATTAGCTTGTCAATTTCTCAAGAAATGTTGGGATTTGATTGGGATAATGTTAAATCTATGTAGAATTTATATTTATTTATTTCTAATGATGTTCATTGATATTATTTATTTCTTCCTTACATATTTGGTAGAATTTACCAGTGGAGCCATCTGTACCTGGAGTTTTCTTTGCAGGAAAGTTTTTTTTTTTCCCTGAATATTTCCATTTATTACCTCTAGTCTGTGGGGAACATAAAGGAATTCAACTGACTTTATCAAGGTCAGCAGCAAGGAAATGATGAGAAACCTGAGAATGAATCCTTTCTGCTTCCAAATATTTTGAAAGTTGTCTTACGTGAAGACAAAAAAAAATTGTATAGTGAAAGAGTATTTCTGGGAATGAAAAAGAAAAACTTTGTCTCTCATTGCCTAGAGGTCTGTGCTAGTTTCAAAGATAAAGTTTTTATTTTAGGCACAGAGTTCAAATTAATTTCATAAGAAGGTTTAACTACAAATTCAGTTTCATTAATTATACATAAGGCTATTCAGGTTTTCTATTTCTTCTTGAGTAAGTTTGGTAGTTTGTTATTTTTAAGGAATTTGTCCATTTCATCTATGCAGTTGAATTTACTGGCAAAAAGTTGTTCATGGAGTTGCTTTCCTAATTTCATTTTGAATTGTCACACTTTGAATAGTCATTCTACTGCCTTCTGGCCTCCATTGTTTCCAATGCAAAGTCAGCATATATCAGTATTAGTGCTTCACTGCACATGATCTGTCTTTTTTCATTGCTGCTTTTATGATTTTCTCTTTGTCTTTCAACAGTTTGACTATGATGTGTCTGATTGTGGATCTCTTTGTATGTATTCTACATGGTATTCATTGAGTTTCTTGGATATGTAGATTAGTTTTTCATCAAATTTGGGAAGTTTTTGGCCATTGTTTCTATTTTCTTTTCTTTTTCCTGATAAAGTACTTTATGTTATTAGTTCCTGTGAAGACATATTCTGCGAGCAAAATGATTAAGATTTTGGTTTCTTAGTCAGACAGTCGTGGGTTTGAATCCTAGCTCTGCCACTTCTTAGTAGTGTGAACTGGGACAAGTCACTTCATTGCTTTGTGTCTTGATTTGTGTTTATCAGTTTATTATAAAAGATATTATGAAGGATACAGATGAACAGCCAGATGAAGAAGTACATAGGGCAGTGTCTGGAAGGGTCCTGAGCTCAGGAGCTTCTGTCCCTATGAAACTGGGGTGTACCACCCTCCCAGTATGTGCATACATTCACCACCTTTGGAAGCTCTACCATTGTTTCTTCAAATATTTTTGCTGCCCTTTTCTCTCTTTCCTTTCCTACTGGAACTCCTATTATGCTTATGTCGGGACATCTGATGTTGTTCCACAGGTCTCTGAGTAAAGACTAATTTTTCTTTGCCTTTTCCCCTCTATTTCTTCAGATTGGATAGTTTCTGTTGACCCATCTTCAAGTTCACTGATTCTGTCATCTGTCATCTCAAATCTGTTGTTGAGCCCCTCTAGTGAATCTTGCATTTCAGTTATTATTGTACTTTCCAACTCTGGACTTCTTTTTTTTCTTTCTTTGCCATTTTAACCATACAATTCAGAAGCATTAAGTACACGCACAATGTTGTGTAACCATCATCACTATCCATTTTCAGAAGTTTTTCATCATCCCAACAGAAACTCTGTACCTATTAAACAGTAAATCTCCATTCTATCTCCCCTCAGCTCATGGTAACCTCTATTTTTTCTTTCCCTATGAATTTGCCTATTCTAGGTACCTCATATAAGTGGAATCATACAATATTTGTCCTTTTGTGTCTGGCTTACTTCACTTAGCACAATGTTTTGAAGATTCATCTATGGTGTAGCAGGCATCAGAACTTCATTCCTTTAAAAAAAATGATTTCTATCCCCTATCAAGATGATCTATTTTTGATTCATTATTGTCACACTTTCCTTTGAGTCTTTAAACATGGTTTATTTTAGTTCTTTGGATATATTTATAATGGCTGCTTCAAAGTCTTTGTCTGCTAAAATGCAACATCTGGGGACGCAGAGACAATTTCTACTGATTACTTTTTTCCTGAGTTTGGACTGGATTCCAATGCCCCCTACAGGTTGTTGTCATTATTTTTTGTTTGTTTAACAATTTGCCTAGGCAAAACCTGTGAAATCTGCCTCCCTCATGGTGTGTGGCCACTGATATCTCTACCCTGTTTTTAACAATTCTTGTTTTAATTTTTAAGCTTGGGTTCCTGGGAATCACCCTGTATCTGTGTAGCTTAATGATCAGCCAATTATTGGATAAGGGTTGTACTCAGTCACCTTGAGCCAGTGAGGATTCTCTCCTCTGCCAGTGGATCTGTGTGTGGGTAGGAGAGCACAAAGTTCAGGCTGTTTTCAAGTCAGCTCCAGTTGTACTTTCCATTGAGCCCTTTTGAGTCTTCTCTGTGGATGTAGCCCCAGGGTTAGCCAATAGTGTTTGGGTAGCATGGGCTATCTCTGCTCTCTGCTGCAAATGCACACAGCCTCAACTAGGAATTTGCTGCCTCAACCACAACTACAACATCAGGTTAGTAGAGCCATTGGCTCTCCCCACTTGCTGGCCACTAAGATGGCTACTTCCACTGGCAACATTGCTGGGCATGGGCATTGAGTATGTCTCCAAATCAAATGAGCCCTCTTCAGCAGTGAAGCTACCAGTCCTTAAGGCCTGCCCCACCTTGGCAGAACCTCTGCACCTAATGAGCTGGGAAAGGGGAGAGATGGAGCATCCCCCAGCAAGAATACCCTGGGCTCCTGCCGTCCCAACTCAAATCTGAGCAGTTTTCAACCCAATACACTTCTCGGATTGTGGTATGCATTTGGTCAATGTCAGAGCACTGAAGTGGCTGTTTTGTCTATTTTGTCCAGCTTTGTAGCTGCTTTTTGGGGAAAGGATTTGCTGACCTCCTCATTCAACTATAGGTGGAAAACTCCTTTAAGTATTTTGGACTTTGTCCTGGGAAATAGTTACATTACTTGGCTGAGAAATTTGGGGTGTCTTAATGCCTTGGAAGCAGTTTGATTCTTTCAAGGCGTGCTTCTTCACTTTGCTAGGCAGGACCAGAATAACCTTTAGCCCCACTGCTGAGGCAATGCCCTTCTAAGTCCTCTACCAGATGCCCGTCAGTTTGGTGGTCTTTTCACCCTGGCTGGTGGAACCACGAGCTACTCCCACCCTGTGTGAGCCCTGGGGGTTGTTTCCTCTGCTCAGCACTCAGCTGGCAACCCTCTGCCAGTGTCTAGATTTCTGTCTTGGTGCAGTTCTCTCCTCTCATTCCTCCGCCCTGTGATTCCCAATTGCCTTGGCCTCCTCAGATTCTGAATTCTGTCTCCTCAACTGAGGGAGAATGCTGGAGTCTATTTGGGTTCTCTCTTCCCGTGCTTCCTGGAAATTGTCTCCAGGCAGTAAGCTGAGGCAATCATAGGGCTCACTGTCCTGCACTGTCTGTTGTCCAGTGTCTGAAAATCCTAGATTTTGTGTGGCTTTTTACTTGTTTAGGATAGGTAGGTCAATCTGGCCCCTGTTACTCTAGTCTGGTCAGAAGCCCCAGTCAGGCTTTTTGAGTACACTATGCTGGCTCCAACCCAGACCCACCTGGTGCCCTAGTGTCGGTTGGCAGTAGAGACATTAGAGGGCAGCTTCTGGTTTTCCACAAATGTCCCCAAAGTTCTCCATGGAAGTCAGCAGGGGGCACTATTCTCTGTGTTCATGTGCATTTGTGCAGTGTTGGCTAGAGGCAGGCACTGGGGAGCAGGGTGGTGGAAGGAGCCTGGCCTTGAATGTCATGGCCCTGGGCTTCCTGTGATCTCACTGTCACCAACTAACCTGGGATCCATGAGGAGGTAGGACATGTGACATCTATCTGTAGCCCACTGGAGGTACGTCTTCTGGGAAACGAACTTTGGTCTGACTGTTTCCGAAGTTGCCTTGCTGATAATAATAATATCCAACATTTATTTTGTACTAATAATATGCACTTAGGCAGTGGGCTAAATTTTATATACCTTAGTCCTTGTAATAACATGGGGTGGGTACTATTGTTATTCAGGTGTAAACCCACCAGTAGTGGGAACGTGGGGCCTTCTGGGGTTTCCTGAAGGAGTGGCCAGAGTGGCATGGGGGGTACTGCAGGGATTGCTTGGACCAGTGGCTCTTTACAAGAAGTACAGAACTATTTCAATATCTTAACCACTGGGACATCTGCATCAGTGTGCACCAACTGAACTTGCCTCCTGTAAGGATGTCAGGAAGATACTGGTCTTTGCAAGTTCTAGTGTAGGCAGTAAGTGGCAGGGAACCAGCATAACGCTGCCTGGGGTGCCATTATTGTCGAGGCTACATGTAGACGCTGGGCCTGTGACAGAATAGGAACCTTGGCTGGTTTGCTATCCTTTTTCCTAACAAGGGCCTATAGGCCTATATTTACCTCTGTCGCCATTTCCCAGGCCCCACACTCCAGCCACATTGAGCTCCTTCCAGCAACTTCCACATCACAGGCTCTTTGTTGCCTCCAGGCCTTTGCTAAAGCCCTTCCCTCCTCCTGGAGTTCTCTTCCCTCTTCTCTCTACCTGGCTAATTTCTACTATTCATCCTTTGGGTACCAGCGTAGGCATCACTTCCTCCAGGAAGACTTTCTTGACCCCCAGATTTCAGTAGGGGCTCCTGTTATGTGGTCCCATAGGTCCTTGTGCTTCCCCTTCATAACCCTTATTGATGGTGCAGTGGGTTTCATGACAGCAGGAACCATGGGGAGCCAGTGTATCCCTAGCACTGAGGGCCATGCCTGGCATACAGTGGGTCCTCAATAAATACTTGTTGCAAAGGGTTTAGAAGAGTGGTCTCAGGTGGAGGCCGGGCCTGCTAGAGCCCCAAGGTCTCAGCAGATTAATAATGGCCCAAGGGAGGAAATTGAGATCTGGGGTCGAAGGGACCACAACAAATTGAGAATTGGGATGCAAGCGATCTCAACAAGACTCTTCCTGTTCCAAACACCATGAGTTCTGAGCCCCACCTGAGTTTCCAACCTTTCCTTCTTTATGCCCCCTCCTTGTCCCTTGCTCCAGCCCAGCCAGCCGTGGCTCCTTTCTGCCTCTCTTTAGTTCAAGGTTGTTCCCTCCTCCTGGAACACCTACTCCAGACTCCTCCACGGAGTCCTCCCACATCCCCTCCTTCTGCCCCCCTCCCACGAGGATTTATTTGACCCTTTTTTGGGCTCATGGAGCACTGTTTTTGTCCTTCAATAGAAGCGGGGCAGACAACTGCCTCATGCTAGGTTATTTATATGAAAATCACTGTCCTGAGTACACAGGCCTCTAAACTTAGGGGGTTGATACCAAATAACTTCTTAAAGTAGTTGTGTTCAGCAGCAAACACCTCTTTTTTAAAGTCTTTTTTTTTAATTTTTAAAATTATGTTTTATTTTTCTATCAGACTAATGATGCACATGGTTTTAAAAATTCAAATAGGATTCTGAAACTTATCTTGAATAATGGCAATTCCCTGCACTCTCCCCCACAAATCTACTCCTGTACCACTAGTCTAAACTCTTTTTAGCTGTTTCTACTGATATTTACCTCAGTGTTTCTAATAACATATTGCTTTTTGAAAATTTCATCACTCTTAGACATCTCTTTTTATAACTTTATTGAAATATAATTCACATACCATACAATTCACCATTTACGGTGTACAATTCAATGATTTTTTTATATATTCACAGAGTTGTGCAGCCGTCACCATAATCAATTTTAGAACATTTCCATCACCTCAAAAAGAAACCCTGTACCCCCTTTCTCCCCTACCTCCCCAACCCCTGGCAACCACCAATCTACTTCTGTGCTTATGGATTTGCTTTTTTCAGACATTTCGAATGAATGGAACCATACAATCTGTGGTCTTTGTGCCTGGCTTCTTTCACTTAGCATGTTTTCAGGGTTCATCCATGGTGTAGCACATATCTTTCATTTCTTTTTAGAGCTAAATAATATTCCATTGTATGGATATACTCATTTTGTTTATCCATTCATCAGTTGATGGACATACAGGTTGTTTCCACCTTTTGGCTATTATAAATAAATGCTGCTTCATGAACAAGTTTTTGCTTGTGTATAAGTTTTTATGTTTTCAGTTCTCTTGGGTATATATCTAGGAGTGAAATTGTAGGGTCATATGGTTATGACCATATGGTTAAAAATGTTTAGCATTTTGAGGAACTGCCAGACTTTTACAACGCGACAGCACCATTACGTGTTCCCATCCGCAGTGTATGAGGGTTAAATATTACGTCTTGAATGCCTGTTAGAATAGTTGAGATCAATAACAGTTTAAACTGGATTCCCCAATACGTAAACCAGATAAAAGTGCCTTGGTTCTGAAGGACATGGGGACGTGTACCTGTCCGTCCCAGCAGGAAGCAGAATCCAACTAGTTCTAGAGCAGTGCTGTCCAGTAGAACCTTCTGCAGTGATGGAAATTTCCAAATCTGCACTGTTCAAAATGGTAGCCACTAGCCACATTGGCTACTGAACACTTGAAATGTGGCTGGTGCCACCGAGGAACTGCAATTTAAATTGTATTTAATTTTAAACAACTTAAATTCAAATACCCACAGGTGGCTAGTGGTTATATGAGACAGCACAATTCTAAAGGCTTTAATATAGGAATCCTTGTAGAGATATAAGTATGATTAAAAGAACCTGCAAGGCATGTTGGAGCCCTCAGAGGCTAGCAACAATGGGGAGCTGTGACTCCCTCTAGGACTGAAGGGGAAGGAGAAGAAATCTTCTCACTGAAACTCGGTGACAGCTGAAGATGTAGAGGAGGGGCCAAAATTTTCATCACCAATTCCAACATGTATGTGAGGGGTTTGGGGAACTCTGTGCCAGAAACAAGGACAAAGACCAAATGTATATTTCTTATTATAAATCACAGCATCACAGTCCCCCCCCCGCACCGGTCTTCAAACATGGATCCCTTATGGCAAAACAGTTGTAAAAGTCAAAATATTACTGGAATCCCATTCAGTCATCAACAACTATCCAGTCCATCATCATATGATGTGAAAATGTCTCCCAGGGTGAGGCCACTCAGGTTTGCAGCTTCCATTCGATCTCGTCAGGTTCCAAAAGCAGGAGTGGTCTCAGCAATACATCGTTTCATCCTTTCAGACATCTGGTATAATCGATCTGAGAGACACTAGCATCTCTTGCTCTGAGCCTCTTTCTAGGTATTAATGAACCCATTTATTCATTCCCTTACCCATAGCTACTATTTTTCCTTCCCCATTTATATCCCAAGCTTTCCCACCTTTGGAAGGGACATGAGATTCGGCCACTGTGCTGGTCTAGATTGCAGCAGCAACACTAGTCTAGCAAGTGCCTCCCCTCAGTCCACTCCTGTTCACATAGGGTGAGGTGACACAGGTGCAGAACTAGTGGGCTGTCTTTAGCACCAGGCAATATAGCTGCATTCACCATTAGCCCCAATTTTGCCAGATGGGGTGAAGGCACATCCTGCCCCATCAGGCCCTTAGGAATTCTGACATAAATGTTAAAAACATAGTTACAGTTTCTTGCTTAGGAATCATTCCTGCTTCCAGCCCTTGTAGTTGCAGCCCTGGTCCTGTGACCACTGCATCAAGTTGGGGGAAAAAATTTGAAGTGATGTGGGGAAGAAAATACCAGCACCTTCCCCACCTCCTCTTCACTAGATCCACCAGAAAACCAGAGAAATCTATCCAGCGGGGACACTCCTTTAGCCCCACTCATGTTCATGTTGAGTGTAAGCACACACTTCTGAAGGTGTGTCAGCCAGTCCTTCATGCCTTTATTTCCCCTTTTTAGAAAGCCTTTTTTTTTTTGGTGAGGAAGATTGGCCCTGAGCTAACATCTGTGCCAGTCTTCCTCTATTTTGTATGTGGGACGCTGCCACAGCATGGCTTGATGAGCGGTGTGCAGGTCCACGCCCAGGATCCAGGACCACGAACCCTGGGCCCCTGAAGTAGAGTGTGCAAACTTAACCACTACGCCACCGGGCCAGCCCCTAGACAACCAATGTTTTAATTGCCTGTTCCAATTCTCTCTCAAACTAGTATTCTGAGGAGGATATCTCTCTGCCCATTGTTGGACATTATAGGTTGTACAGTGAGTTCCTTTAGTCTGAAGAAATGACGGGCGGCCATCCAAATGGGTGCAGTATCTTCTGTTTCGGTTCTTTCATAATACTCTGAGTGTTTGCATCTACTACCAGTAAGCAAAGCCCACGCCCAAGTCAGTATCTATTCCTGTCAGGACCCATTTATAGTCCCCCAGGGCTACCAGCATCAGTTTCACTTGCCAGCTGTGTGCAGGGCTGTCCCACCAGGGAATCTGCCACAGAGCCATCTGCAGTCTCTGTCTCTTTTGCTGGCAGACAGAACTGTTCTTATTGGCATTTTGTGCCTCAGAGGGTACAAGAGGAGTACGTCTGATTCAGCCCATTTCCGCATTGCTGCAGTGCCCCTCTGTCCACTCATCTCATGGACCCAGGTGGCCATCCCAAGGGAGCACATGAGGATATCTGCTTGCCCATTCTAGTCACCTTCCAAACCTGGAATGGGGTTCTTCTGATGGGCATTGAATCTCCTACTTTAATGTAACCTCTAATTTCCAAAGGGCCGTGCCCCATGTGGGCATCCCTTTAATAGGCCACGTTTCCCCTGACCTCCTACCAGGCCATTGGCCACTACCCATGAGTCAGTAAAAGTCCAAACATAGGGGCTTTTACCACTGTTCAATTCTCCCATCACTGCTGGGAAAACAGCATGCAATTCAACACACCAGGCTGATCTCTTTTTACCTTCTTCGATCAGAGTGGTGCCCTTCCAAACAGAATGCTGTCCGTTCCCTGTAGAAGTGCCATCCACGAGCCAAGTAGCTCTTTGTCCGTCAGTCAAGAGCTGTTTATAGGGCACTGTCCACATGATGACAGAGTCCAGCAGCTCCTCACAGAGTTCCAGAGTCAGTCCTAGGGGAAAAGAGGCTCCCTGCTCGCGAGTGTCTCCTCCTTGCGTTCCCCAGGCAGCATGATCCTGGATAAACCATTTCCATTTCCATATATACATGGAACTCTCCCGGGCACAGCCACCCCCACTAGGGCATTTCTCCAACACTATCCTAGCCATTATGGATATTTCAGGTTTTAAGATCATTTTATGTCCTTTAGTCATTGGGGTAGTTTCAATTAATGTTCCATAGCAAGGTAGTAAATGGCCCTCAAATGGAAATTTTCTAGTTCAAAGTTCCAGTAGTCATTGCTGGGAGGTGCTCACAGGCTTTTGCCATAAGCCCCAGCCTGTGCTCCACACAGGGCCATTGCACTGAGAATCTGTCCCTACCAGCACTCCAGCTTCTATTCCATACCGTGTGGGCGTGGGCAATCTTACTGGTTCCCATTTAGCATGGGTAATCAACATTGCTTGAAGGGAGGATTTACACGCCTTCTGTTTTACAGTGTTAGGTGGAGGAAACCTTCCCCAGTGAGGTACAATGTCCATCCCCATAATACAATGAGGTAAAACAGATGCAACCACTTCACGTAAAGCCTGTTCAAACATACCAGTTCTCCGACAAACTTTTACCTTATTTCCATCAACCCTTACATTCCTAACTGTAGTCTCTATTAGGACTTCATCTACAGGTTTTGGTTTTACGATACTGGGTAGTGAAGTGTTCCCCAGCCAGACATAATGTCCATTCCCAGAAAACATTCAGGTAAATTTGACATAACTTCTTTATGCAATATCTGCTTAAACATTCCAACTTTCATAATCCTATCAACCATTACATTTTTACATTCTCTCATTCTAATTGTAGCCCAAGTCAGGGCTTCACCAATGGGTTTTTGGTATCACAGTTCATGGGACTCCTGTATCAAGGAATCCTGGAAACTTCTCTTCTCCACCCCATGACCATTTTACTCACTCTTGTGCAAAAGGCTTTGGGTCCTCAGGGAGGGGCTGAGCCAAGGGACCCTGGCCCTTTTGTCAATCTTTAACCTGGTTAATCTGCCTAACTGTTGCCCAAGTGATTGCTGGTCAGGTTTCTCATTGTAGTTTTTGCCTTCTGACTTTTAAAATTTCTCCAAACTGGGGTAAATACAGTGGATTTTTGGGGGGCTCATTAATATTGGAGGACCAACAGGGGGTCCCTTTGGCCCACCCAATCTTTGGTAGTGCTGTATTAAAACCTTTGTTTTAACCCCATCAATTCACTCCCTTTCTTGATAACCGTCTAAAGATTTCCCCCCTGCTGAGACGAGTCCCGTGACCCTCCCCTTTCTGTCTCCTCCTTGTTTCGCTCCTATCAATATTCAATTTATTCACTTTATTTCTTAATAACAGTTTAAAATTTTCCACTTTGTTGGGAAGTCCCTAGACTTTCCCCTCAGCCTCTTCCCATTCTGGTAATTTACTTAATGTTTTTATTAGCATCTGTAAGACCTGTGAGACAGTTTCCTGAACTGCCCCTCGATTTGCAACTATAAGATAATGTGGGGTGCCCACGTGAAAGGGGCCCCCTTAACCACAGCATTTACCATCGCCTGGGTAACGGCATATCCAGCAGATGAATATCCCAGTCGTCATAAAGCCAGTCCCACATGGCTTGTGTTTGAAGCATATCAGCAGCTTCATCTGGCGCATTCCACTTGGCATTTGTAGGAGGAGATGGACAGTCCCCCTTCTCAGGGTAAACAGACCTTACGGTGGCTTTTATCCAGTCCACCAGGCTGGCTGTTCCCCCAGGACCAACTTCCTGTGCGTCTGGGTCACATACAGCCATCGGTGATTGTTCCATAGGGAGCTGTGAGTCCTGCACCAACCCAAACATGCTCTTCCACTCTGCAGCCCTCAAAACCAAACACACAGCCCCAACTCATCACTCTCACCATCCACTTTCGTAAAGATCCCTCAGGAACCTGATGATACTGATCCACAAAATGCAACGACTCCTTCACGCTTTCCCTCCTGGTTTCAGTAGTTCCTTGGTTTCGCCCTTCCCCCACAATGACTACCTTGTTGGTGAGCAGAGGTCTTAGAGGTGCTTTCTGTTGTCCCTGCACACTTGTTAGCCTGGGGGGCTGCTTTGAGGCTAGAGGCCCAAGCTCAGCCTCACTGAAATCTGAGCTGGGTTTAGCATCAAGGCCCAAACCAACACTTTCTTTCACTTTCATTTTAGTTATTATGGATAACAGTAACCAAGGGATTGACTATTTTGCATTTTTCTTATTAGGTTGCATTTCTTATCCATCTAGTGAACCAGCTCCCCAGGAGTTGGACCCACATCTAAATTCCATTGGTACTTTTACTTTTAGTAACTGATTGCAGCACAGCTACTGCTGCTCCATGCCATGGGTGACCACGTGGCCACCCAGGAATCAAACGTTTTCACTCCCCATCCTTTCATCCTTTCTCTTCCCAAACCACATGTTTCCATGGGCCAGGGCTGTTCTAGAAAATTCCACTTCACTGATACCAGCAAAGCATTCTGCACCCAATTCCGCCATGGGTGGAAGGGGTTCCCCACACCAACAAGCAATGCTGGGGCACCAGCTGGGTGTCCTACAATTCAACTCAATTCTGACACTATCTACCTGGAGACGGCATCAGATCCCACAGGTTGAGGGCCCAGGCCTACAAGACTGCTCCCCCATACCCCACGCCCATCCCCTACCCCCCCACCCCTGCCTGTCAGATGCCAGTTGCCAGTCACAAGTCCAAGTCGTCACCTGGGCTTCTGACCAACTGGCTATGGATCGGAGGTTCCCATGACCCCCTCCTCGGGTTCGATTAATTTGCTAGAGTGGCTCACGGAATGCAGAGAAACAGTTTACTTACTAGATTACTGGTTTATTATGAAAGGATATAACTCAAGAACAGCCAGATAGAAGAGATACACAGAGCAAAGTATGGGGAAATGGCACGGAGATTCCATGCTCTCTGAGAATGCCACTCTCCTCAAATCTCCACGTGTTCACCACCCGGAACTCTTCCCTTTTGGGTTTTTATGGAGGTTTCATTACATAGGCATGACTGATTAAACCATTGGCCATTGTGATTGAATTCAATCTCCAGCCCCTCTCCCCTCCCAGGAGGCCGGGAGGTGGGCCTGAAAGTTCCAACCCTCTAATCACAAGGTTGGCTCCCCTGGCAAAGAGCCCCTGCATCTTTAGGGGGTTTCCAAAAGTTACCTCATTAACCTAAACCTAGTTGTGGTTGCAAGAGGCTTATTAGGAATAATAAGACATCCATTTCACCTTTTTGGCCCTGAATTAATTTCAGGAACTGAGGACAAGAGACCACATATCATAATAAAAGATGCTACCACTGCTCTTATTGCTCAGGAAATTCCAAGGGTTTGGGGAGCTCTGTGCCAGAAACGGGATGAAGACCAAATATATAATTCTTCTTACAAATCACAGTATCACAGGGGATCACCTGACAGATGCTATAGACGTGGGTGGGGAGAGGAAGCCACTGCCGGACACCTGCCCCGGAGCAGGGAGGGAGCAGGGAAGAAGTGTCCTGACTCTCTTCTCTCTCCCTCTCGTTTCCAGCCCATCCCACCTGACACTGAACCCAAGAGGCAGGGAGCCTCCAGGGCAGAGAGACGGGCAGAGATTGATCTGGGGGGCGGCGGGTGGGCAACAAAAACCAGCCCAGGGAGACAAGCCCCAAAGCACACCTCTGAACCCCAGGGCTCTGAGGAACTCTGTCTGAAAACCACGTCCTGGGGGGAACATGTCAAACCAAACAGACACCTGGGGCAGATGGGGACCCCTGGAGGTCACATGGCTTCTGAGGGATCTTTGCTGAGATTCTTAGTGACTGAAGTAGGAGAAGAAAAAGAAATTAAACTCTGCCAGGTCTTGCCATGAGCTGGGTGATTTCACTGATATTTTCTTGTTTAACCTTATAACAGTCCTGGAGCAGGGAGCAGCATTACCTCCAGTTTAGAGCTGGGACAAGGGCAAGCAGTTGGTGACACCTAGCTTGATGTTTTTCCAGACTGGAGGAAGGCCTGCTGGGGTGTAATGCTGATATGCCATTAATTGTACAGGGGCTGGGGAGGGTCCAAATTTGTGTCTTTACTGGCTGATGCCTATGTGGCCAGGTCCTCCAACTTTCAAAATCTATTATTTTGACTCGACTCTACCACCCCTGGCTTTGCAAAGTACACAGATCTGCTCTGTCTCAGTGTGTGGGAATCCCATCAGACCTCCAGGCCCAACCTTGGATTCCCAATTCTCCAGCTCTTCTCAAAACTCAGCTGAGAAACAACCTAGGGCTTCAGAGCCTGAAGGAACACTAGTTAAATCCTCTAAATAGTTTAAATTACAGCCATGGGTCACATTAGATCAACAGAATCCTACATAGACTACTCTAATGGTGTACCAAAAAGATCTCAACTAGGACTAGATCTGGCCCCGTTTCCTCTCTGACCTCCCCTCCCACCCTCTGCCTGTCATGTGCTTTGCTCCAGCCTGTCCTGGCTTTGTCCCCCTCTGGAATTCCCTTTCCCAGGGGTTGCATCATTGGCTCCCTCACTTCCCTCAGGTCTCTGCTCAAAAGATCTTCGCCAAGACTGATGTCAAGGACCTGACCCTCTACATTTTCTTCTAAGAGTTTTATGGTTTCAGGTCTTACATTCAAGTCTTTAATCCACTTTGAATTGATTTTTGTGTATGGTGTAAAAAAAAAAAAAAAAAACTAGGACCTGGTTTTGAGTCCTGATTCTACCCCTTCCCAGCTGTGTGACCTTAGGCAAGTCACTTAACTTCTCTGAGCCACCATGGCTCTCTCTGTAATTGGAGTAGCACCCATTTCACATGTCAGTGCTGGTCCTTTTCCCTTAATGAACACTCACTCTTGAGGTGAATTAGTTCAGACTCACGGCTTTCAAAACCACCCAAATGCTGATGTCCCCCAAATTTACATCTCCGTGTGCACCCCTTCTATGAGCTTCAGAACTGCTTACTTGATACCTCCATGTGGGTGTCTAATAGGCATCTCAAACTTAACATGCTCCCAGATGAACTCTTTATCTTCTCCTGCAAACCTACTACACCCCCAGCCTTCCCATATCAGAACACGACAATTCAATTCTTGCAGTTAGTCAGGCCAAAAACCTTGGTGTTCTCCTCCATCCTCTCTCTCACACCACATATCCAATATGTTAAGAAACTCTGCTGGTTCTACCTCAAAAGATATTCAGCAGCTGACCTCTTCTCGCCACACCTCCCATCATCCTGGTTCACACCCGGTCATCTCTCACCTGATCGGGTGCAGGAGCCTCCTCACTGGTCTCCCCACTCCCACCCTCCCCTCACAGTCTGTCTTCCCTGAAGAAGCCAGAGGGAGCCTTTTCAAAGGCAAGCTCTCCAACAGCTCTCTAGTGACTCCAAGCAAAAGTCCTTAAGATCACCTCACAGAATCTGGCCCCGTTTCCTCTCTGACCTCCCCTCCCACCCTCTGCCTGTCATGTGCTTTGCTCCAGCCTGTCCTGGCTTTGTCCCCCTCTGGAATTCCCTTTCCCAGGGGTTGCATCATTGGCTCCCTCACTTCCCTCAGGTCTCTGCTCAAAAGATCTTCGCCAAGACTGATGTCAAGGACCTGACCCTCTACATTTTCTTCTAAGAGTTTTATGGTTTCAGGTCTTACATTCAAGTCTTTAATCCACTTTGAATTGATTTTTGTGTATGGTGTAATATAGGGGTCCATTTTCATTTTTTTTCCATCCGGCTGTCCAGTCTTCCCAATACCATTTATGGAAGAGACTATCCTTTCCCCATTTGTATATTCTGGCTTCTTTGTCATAAGCTAATTGACTATATGTGTGGGGGCCTACTTCTAGGCTCTCTATTCTGTTCCATTGTTCTGTGTGTCTGTTTTTATGCCAATACCACTGCTTTGATTACGATAGCTTTGTAATATAATTTGAAATCAGGAAGCATGATGCCTCCAGGTTTATTCTTCTTTCTCAAGATTGCTTTGGCTATTTGAGGTCTTTTGTGGTTCCATACAAATTTTGGGATTGTTTATTCTATCTCCATGAAAAATGCCATTGGAATTTTTTAGTATAATAATTGAACCTGTAGATTGCTTTGGGTAGTATGGATATTTTGACAATATTAATCCTTCCAATCCATGAACATGGAATATCTTTCCATTTATTTGTGTCATCTTCAATTTCTTTCATCAATGTCTTATAATTTTCAGTATACAGGTTAGATTTATTCCTATGTATTTTATTATTTTTGATGCAATTGTAAATGGAATTGTGTTCTTAATTTCTCTTTCTGGTAGTTTGTGGTTAGCATACAGAAACGCAACTGATTTTTGTATATTGATTTTGTATCCTACAACTTTACTGAATCTGTTTGTTCTAACAGTTGGTGGAATCTTTAGGGTTTTCTATATATAATATCATGTCATCTGCAAACAGAGACAGTTTTACTTCTTCCTTTCCAATTTAGATGCCTTTTGTTTCTTTTTCTTGCCTAATTGCTCTGGCTAGGACTTTCAATATTATATCAAATAAAAGTGGTGAAAATGCGCATCCTTATCTTGTTCCTGATCTTAGAGGAAAAGCTTTCAGCTTTTCACCATTGAGTATGATGTTAGCTGTGGGCTTGTCATATATGGCCTTTATTATGTTGAAGTATGTTCCTTCTATACCCACTTTGTTGAGAGTTTTTATCACAAATCGTTGTTGAATTTTGTCAGATGGTTTTCTGCATCTATTGAGATGATCATATGATCTTTACCCTTCATTTTGTTAATGTGGTGTTTCACATTGACTGATTTGCAGATGTTAAACCATCCTTGCATCTCTGGAATAAATCCCACTTTTAACATATTGAACATATTATTGAATTTGGTTTGCTAATACTTTGTTGAGGATTATTGCATCCATGTTCATCAGAGATATTGGCCTGTAATTTTCTTTTCTTCTGGCATCGTTGTCTGATTTTGGTATCAGGGTAATGCTGGTCTCATAAAATGAGTTTGGAAGTATTCCTTCCTCTTCTATTTTTTGGAAGAGTTTGAGAAGGATTGGTATTAATTCTTCTCTAAATGTTTGGTAGATGGGGCTGGCCCGGTGGCATAGTGGTTAAGTTCACACGCTCTGCTTCTGTGGCCCAGGGTTTGCACGTTTGGATCCTGGGTGTAGACCTACGCACCACTTATCAAGCCATGCTGTGGCAGTGTCCCATATAAAGTAGAGGAAGATGAGCACTGATGTTAGCTCAGGGCCGATCTTCCTCAGCAAAAAGAGGAGGATTGGCAACAGATGTTAGCTCAGGGCTAATCTTCCTCACCAAAAAAAAAAAGAAAGAAAGAAAAAAAAAATGGTAGAATTCACCAGTGAAGGCATCTGGTCTTGGACTTTTGTTTGTCGGGAGGTTTTTGATTACTGATTCAATCTCCTTACTAGTAATCAGTCCATTCAAATTTTCTATTTCTTCATGATTTAGTCTTGGTAGGTTGTATGTTTCTAGGAATTTATCCATTTCTTCTAGGTTGTCCAATTTGTTGGTGTATAATTGTTCATAGCAGTCTCTCATGATCTTTTGTATTTCTGTGGTATCAGTTATAACATCTCCTCTTTCCTTCTGATTTCACCTATATTTTTTGGACTCAGCTGCCTCCTATTTCTTAGGAAAGAGGTAAGTCATAAGTGACATCTTTGGGGTTGCAGTCTGCCTGGGCATGGGTCTTCTCTCATTGGGCAGGCACTAGATGTATGTTTTTCAGCTGAGTGAGAGTGTCTTATGTTATTTCTCTGATAATTGTCCCCCTACCATTTTTTCAGTTCTCTCTTCCTGGCATGTTTGGCTTGGGCCTCTTGGATTGATCTGCTGTGTTGCTGTGGTGAAGGCTACTCACTACCCATCAAAATCCAGTTATCCCTTCTCCCCATGGGAACAAGGCTGAACTACATTTTCCAGCCTCCCTTGCAGTTAGGCATGGTCATCCAACTAAATTTTCATGGAAAAGAATGTGATGGAATTGATGTTTAGGACTTCTAGTCTTAGGACTAAGAAGGTGGGCAAGGCATGCTTCCTTCATGCTGTCTTTTCCTTCCTGCTAGTTAGGACTTAAGACAGCAGATTCATCCATGCCCTCGTGGATGGCAGAACAATCATCAGGAAGGGGCCTGGGTCCCTGAATGATGTGAGATGCAGAGCTGCCTCACCAACCACCGCCACTGAACTTGGACATGTTCCATTAAGGAGAAATAATCTACTTTGTTCTTTAGGTCACACGATTGGATCACTTTGTTCTTTAGGCCACATGATTGGATCTCTTTGTTACGGTAGCATAGCTTTACCTGAAATAATGCACTCTCATATATTGACTCTCATATTTTCTCCCTCATCTTCTACTTTTTGGGAGTTCTATTTTCTGGAATAATTCCTTGATTTTATATTCCAACACTTTTATTAATTCAGTATCACAGTTTCAATTCCTAAGAATTTGGTCTTGTACTCTAACTTTTCTTTTTCTTAGCATCCTGTTCTTGTTTTAAGGAATCAATATTTCCTCAAATTTCTGTAAGAATATCAGATTTTTCTTTCTTTCTTTTTCTTTATATAAATTCTATTGTTTCCTCAAGGATTATTTTTCATTTTGTTTATGTACTTATGATTCTTTTGGCTACAAGTAACTGAAGATCCAATGTATAGGAAGCCCACAGAAGGGGATAGGTGGGATTCTGGCTTGTACAATGCCTCAGGTAGTCCATACTCTTTGTCTCCCTGCTCTGCTACCCACAATGTTGTCATCATCCTATGGCTGGTTCCTCTTCGACTTGTAGGACGTGTCCTTCATCGTGTCTGATGGGAAAGAGAAGTTACTGCCCCTGGTCTTCTTTTAAAATAAGGAAGAACTTTCTAAGAAGCCTTGCATCTCAGTGGCTGGAATTGGGTCACACTCCCTTTCCTGACCCAATCATGGGCAGGGGTGGGGTGGTTACTTTAGGTTAATCCGACTTTCTCCTAGAGCTGAAGGAGGGATCAGTGTCCCTGATGTGCATGGAGGGTGGGCCTCTGAATAAACTGGGGTCCTGTTAGGAAGGAGGGAGGCAGAATGGATGATGGGGTTGGTTTATCTGGGTGTTTTCCTTTCACATTGCAGGGCTTCTTTCAATGTCTGGTATTTCTTTAAAGTCCATATTTCAGAGGGAGCTAATAAAAACCTAATCGGGGCTTGAGGTACTAAAGCAGGGCTTTCCAACTCGAAGGCCAGACTTTCAAGTTTTTCCTTTTTTTTTTTGAGAAAAACTCTTAGATTAGCGTCAAACTTTTCATCAGCAAAATCAAGTATCCAGATTGTAGAAAGTGAAATAATGCCTTCTAGGTTCTAAGGAAAAATGATTTTTGGCCTAGAATTCGGTATCAAGCAAATATGATTATAAAATAAAGACATATTTAAGTGCAATATTATTTAGAAAATTTACCTTCTTAGGAAGTTCACTTTCTTAGGAAGTGACTTGAGGATGTGCTCCAGCAAAAATGAGGGGATAAGCCATGAAAGAGGAGGATATGGGTACAAGAAACAAGGGATCCCACCTGGAAGAGAAATAACAACCGGTCCCAAGACGAAGCTATGTAACAACTGGGAGAGACAGAGGACAGGTAGTCCCGACAGAGTAAGGAATTATGAAAAACAATAAAAAACTCTAGGAAAAACTGAAAGATATATAATTAAGTATAGAAATCACAGTAGATTATTGGCTGTGCACTGAACAAAATTATATAACCTTCAAAAGGAAAGAAAATTCATTGCTTTCCATTTTCAGACTCAAATTCTGGACCAGACTGTGCTGGTCTCAAAATTCTGACATGATGCAAATATCCCACTTCTGTGCTAGCCACTACTGTAGCCGCTAGCCACACGCGATTTTCAAGCACTTGAAATGTAACTGGCTAGTTGCATCTGAGGAACTGAATTTTAAATCTTACTTGATTTTAATTAATTTAAATTTAAAATGGTTCCATATGGCTAATGGCTGCTGTGTTGGTACAGCTCTAGACACTGCAAAGGAGAGATTGCAAGCATTAGCTACCTTGAGCGTTATAAAAGTAAATGTACACATAACGGAAATTGGGCAGAAGAGACATAAAGGAAGGGAAGCCACAAAGTGACAATCAGAATTTATAACAGCCAACGTTTACACGGCACTTAGAGGCACGGTCACTGTTCCAAGCGCTCTCCACGTCCTAGCGCATTTAATCCTCAGAACAAGGCTGCCCGGCAGATACTTAGTGTTAACCTCTCCTCACGGATGGGCAACCAGAGACACAGGAAGGTTACATTTGTTCTCCAGAGTCACACTCAGTCAGTGACTGAGCCTAGGGCTGGCCCCGGAAGTCTGGCCCCAGAGTCTACTCCCTCAACCACTGTGTGGCTGGCTGCCCCTGACACAAACCTGAACATGACCATAGAGAGCGATTATTTAAAGTCACAAAAGCAACCTTAGTTTTAGTTTACAAAGGGCTTAAAAAGAGGGAGGTAGCTGATCTGGGAGATGGGATGGGGCCAGTGGGTCAAACGCTCTTCTCTTAGAACTAGAGGCTGGTACTTATGGCAGGCAAAATGAATACATCAAGAAATAGCAGAATTAGCATCTTGTTTGGGGATATGAACTCACCAGAAGAAGTGAAACTAAAATAAGTTTAAAAATTAAAAATGGTTCCTTTCCAAGACCATGACCTCAGGGGGAGAGGGGAGAAGTATTACCATTCATGATAAGCCCTCTGTGCTCATAATATGCATTACTTTGATAAAAATTATGTTCATTGAGTAAATTAGTACATAAACATCTCTCTGACTAGGTGGAAATGCCCCGGAGGACAGGACTACCTGCCTTGTCGGTCCTGTTCCTGGAGACGGTTGTGGTGGGAAGAAAGGGCCCCAGGCCCCGAAGCCAGCCCGATCCTGTAGCCCTGGATTCTGACCTGGAGGATCAGAATGAGACTTAACGACTCGTCTCTTATTACATCAGCTATTACTTATTAGGCTCTTACTAAGGCCCCACACTTTCTAATTTAATCCTCCAAGAACTTTGAAAATAGTACTATTATCCCTATTTTACAGAGGAAGAAACTGAAGCAGAGAGATGGAATGACTGACCCAAGGCCGCACAGGCAGTAGGTGACACAGCTCAGGTGGCCCTGACCCCTCTTCTGTGGCTTCCTTGGGCTGGGGTGTAGGGGCAGAGAGGGGCAGGCTCCCTTCTGCCAGCTCTCATGTGCTTTGGTGTCTGCAGGAAGCAGCCCCTCAAAGACCCCCAAAAGGTCAGAGCTCAAAGTCCAAATCCTGGCAGGGAGCAGGGCCTGGGGAGGGAAGAAATATCTTCATAGAACACAAGTTGGTTGCATCACTCCTGAGCGTGCAAACCTCCGATGACTTGGAGGTCTGTGGGCTGGGTGGGGCCCTCACAGGTCCAGGCACACCCAGTGCTCAAAGCCTGCCACCCCTGCCTCGCCCCTCTTAGGCCTCCTCGCCTTTGCTGGCACTGGCACTGGCACAGTTCTTCAGCCTGCTGCCCTCTTCCTTCTCTCAGCCAGGGAACCCCTCTTTAGCCAATAAATGTCACTTGAGCATCGCTGAGTGTGTACCAAGCACTTTCTAGGTGCTGGTGGTACAGCAGCCAACAGACACAGCAGAAGCACACCCATGCTCTCATGGAGCTTACATTCCAGTGGGGGCAGAAAGACAAAATAATAAAGTGACTGATACAGTATATGAGAAGGTGGGAAGTGCTGCAGGGAGAAACCAGGGCTGGAGGATGGGGCATGCAGGACATGGGGAGGAGGTGCAATATTAAATATGGTGGCCAGGCAAAGCCATACGGAGCAGGTAACATTTGAGTGGGCCACAGAGGCACTAAGGCCCCAAGGCTTGTATTCTCTGGGAACAAAATGGAGGCCCCGGTGGCAGAAGCAAAGGGAATGAGGGCTGGAGCGAGAGGGAGAGTCAGATGTGGCTTTATCGGCCATTTGGAGGACTTGGGCTCTTACTCCAGGTGGGGTGCGAGCTGCCTCAGGGTTGAGCAGGGGAGAGAAAGGTCAGGCGTTTGATCCGGGTCCCTGTGGCTGCTCTGTGGAAGAGAGCCCGAAGGAGGGGAGGTCACACAGAGGGGGACTGGTGCACAGTCCAGGTGAGGGGAGATGAGGCTTCGGCCAGAGGCGTAGCAGTGAAGGTGGGGGAGAGTAGTCAGATTCTGGATCTATTTTTTAGTATGTTGTTTTATTTTGAAAATTTCAAACACAGAAAAGTTGCAAAAATAACACATTGAAGACACATAGACCCTTTACATGGCTTCACTACCTTTTTTTTTTTCTTTAAACATGTCCCGTTATATGCCCAAGCAAATAATAGATGGGTGGTGGAATTACATTTTCAGTATGGCACCTGGATACATCTTAAAAACTGCGTAGTTTGCAGAAGCCTGTCTGGGTCCTCTTTGTTCTTGACTTTAGGGATATATGATGACTCCGTTCAGCGTTTTTGTTAACGGCCATTAACTAGAGGCCTTTTTCTCTTCTTTTATGAGCACCTGAGAAGAGAATTAAGATTTGCAAGACATGCATTTCTGTTTTTTCATTCCATGGTTGAGCTCTTCTCAAATATCAGGTCAGGTGCTAAATAGAGGGAAATGATGGCTCTGAAAAACGTTAAAATAGATTAGATTACTGGTTTGTTATAAAAAGATACAACTCAGGAACAGCCAGACGGAAGAGATGCAGAGGGCAAGATACGCAGAGCTTCCATGCTGTCTGGAGTGCGCCACTCCCCCCACATCTCCACCAGTTCGCCAACCCAGAAGCTCCTTCACTACCTATTAACATTTTGCCAGGGATGCTTTATTTTTATCTCCTATATTACTATTATTACTTTGTGTGTGTGTGTGTGTGTGTGTGTGTGTAACTAGGTAAGAGGAAGTTGCTGCGTTGTGCACCCTCCCTCCTACGTACTTCAAACATGTACTTCCTGTGGACTAGGACGTTCTCTTTCATAAGCATAATATACTTATCAAATTCAGGAAAGCTAATGTTAATTGAATACTATTATCTACTCTGCAGTCTGTATTTGAATTTTGCCAGTTATCCCCATGGTGTCCTTTACAGCATTTTTTTCCCCAATCCAGGATCTAATCCAGGATCCCATATTGTATTTAGTTCTCATGTCTCTTTACTCTTTTAACAACTGGAAGATTGTCTCAGACTTTCTTGTCCTTCCTGACACTGACATTTTTGAAGAATACAGGCCAGTTGTTTTGTATAACGTCCCTCAATTTGGGTTTGCCTCATATTTCTTAACAATTAGGTTCAGGTTCTGCATTTTTTGCTAGGATTACTACAGAAGTGATGTGCCTTCTCAGCACATCATGTCTGGAGCCACCTGATGTTGGTTTGCCCCATTACTGGTGAGTTAACTTTGATCACTGGGTTAAGATGGCGTCTGTTAGATTTCTCTACCATAAAGTTGCTACTTTTCCTTGGTAATGAAAGCATATCTTGTGGGGAGATACTTTAAAACTATAAAAATATCCTATTTGCACTCCCCCTTGTCACCCCAATTTCACCCAATGGTTTTAACTGAATCAATTATTATTATGGTGGTTGTTAAGCGGTCATTTTTAAACTCTACATCCCTTCTATGATTATTAGCTTTCCTACTGTAGAACAACTTTACCTGTTCTTCTTCCTCCCTTCCACCCCCCTTCCTCCCTCACTCTGTGTCTCTCTCTAGTATTTTCAGAATTCGTATGAACTCATGGGTCCTTTCTTTATTCAATGCGTTAATCCAAAATGCCATTATTCATTTTGATGCTCAAAGTGTCCCTGCTTTGGCCAAAGGGAATTCCTTTAAGCTGGTTCCTTGTCCTTTTGACACATTCCCAACATTCTTTGAGCATTCCTTACTTTCTGATGTAACAGATGTTCCAGGCTCATCTTGTACTTTCCCTGCCCCAGCCTGAAATCAACCATTTTCCAAGGAGCCCTGGTTCCTTTCCAAGGACAGTGGTATTTAGAAGCCAAGATCTGGGTGTCAGGTGCTGGCCCATTTTGAAGGTAGAGATAGCAGAATTTACAGACAGATTGGATGTAGGGTGTAAGAGAAGGAGAGGAGTCCCTATTCCCTCTAGCTTTTTAAGACATTGCTTCTCTGAAGTCTTCCTAGACACTCCCTAAGGCTGAATCTCACCTGTATTATAGCAAGTATTCTATTATTTGAATTATTAATACACAAACACGTCTCTAAATGCAGCATAGTAATTAAGTATCAGACGCTCGTACTACCTGGGAGATCTTTATCCTTGGCCTTGGGCCCTTAGACCAACATGGTTTTGAAACTCATCTCTAGCACTTGCTGGTTGTCTGAGCCTTGGCAAGTGTCTTGGCTGTTTTTTTCCTCAGTTTCCTCACCTGTAAAATTAGAGTGATGATAGGGGTTGTTCTGAAGAGTAAATGCTATTGGAATGTAAAGTGCTTGACACTGAGCCTGGCCCGTTCTAAATGCTGAGGGCAGGTTACTTAACCTCTCTGTACCTTGGCTTCCTCACCTGTAAAATGGGCTTGCTGTGAGGAGCGGCTGGAATCACACACAGAGAACCTTTGGCTCTGCGCTTGGCAAACAGTGAGTGTCAGTCCATGGCTACTGCTACCAGAGTTTTCTAAGTCTTGCTCTGCTGTGATGTCTTGAGGGCAATGACCACCCCTTGTCCACATTTTCGTCATCTCTCCTTCCACCCTGGGGTCTGCAGTCTGTACTGGTCAGACAATGTTTCCTGAGTGCTTCAGGCCAGAGCCTGGACCCATCCACGTCCTCTCAGCTCCCCCCAGAGTTGGGGCCCGACAGAGAGCCTGGGGAACATACAACTCTGTCAGTGGCAATTTGGTTGAAGTGACAATTTGGTCAAAAATGAATTTTGCGTCAGAGTTTTTTTAAAGATTGGGAAATTGGGAATCTTTGTGCAGTCTTATAAACATTTTTGCTGATTTTCTAGAATTAAAAAAAAATTGTTTTAACCTCCAATTCCTTTGCAGCCAATTATTTCTACTTTTCTGTTTGCAGTAGCAAAATGTTGAAACAACATAAATATACAACGATGGAATGGTTTCCTTTCTTCCCTTCTTTTTCTTTCTTTTGTTCAGTAAAAAAAGAAAAGTGCAGAATAACAAAATCTAATATAATAAAATACATGCATATATGCATTTACCAGCCATTGTTACAAGTGTCTATCTGGTGGTGGTGGTATGGAGACTTTCACTTTGTACTCTCCTGACTGCTGGGAGAGGCAATCCACCATGGCCTTGAGCATCCCTGCACATACTTGCCAAGAATGCAAAGTCCCGGCTGCTCTATATCCAGGCCATTTCTCAGGGTGGTGTTTGCAGTGAGTAACTCTGAGGGAGAAAGTAATGCCTCCCTTCAGGAAAATGGTGGACTTGCTTACCACCTGCTTGGAAAGAGGGAAATTCCCCAAGCTCAGTGTTCCTCAACTGCAGGACAAGCCCATCTGTGTCACCCCTGTGGGACTTGAGGGCAGGGGGAACTGATGCAAACATGAAGCTCCTACTGCTTGCTGTGTGGTGAGTAATGGATTCCAGTGTCTCTGACCCAGGGTCTCCTGCCTTTGTGTCAGACTAACTCACCGGCTTATGAGTGGGCACCACCCCGGACCCTGACACTGGCTTGTTTCAACCATCCATCGTGTGCATGTATTATTACTTTTACAATACAAAAATCAGTTTTGATTTTTTTTTAAAGAAAGGCAAAAAACAAAATAGAACAAAACCAAAAAACCACACACGCACCAAAGGTCAAAGCTTACAAATTAGAGGAAAGTCAGAAAACAGCAGCCATCCAGAGAAGAAAATAAGCTACTCATACTTATCCAAAGAAACTTGGTGAATTCCAGACTGTTTCCATCTTTCCAGTCTGTCAGACTGGAAACTGTCTTTCCAGACTGTTTTCCATATAGATTCCCATATCTTTATTAGTCTTCTAGAAAAATAAGATCATAGTGTATGCAGTGCTTAGTTGCACTTGAGTTAGTTAAGCAGTCCACGACTGGGGGCCATTGTGGTGACCCCCAGCTCCTTGAGAAGTCGTCAAGAGCTCATCAAGGATGGGACACAGCCTGCAAAGGCTTTCACTGCCCGCAGCCAGAGTCAGGGCTTCCTCTTGCCCTGGAACTTCCTGGGAGCTTTTGGGGCATTGCCACTCTGGTTCTTAGCCTAACAGCTGGGGGATCACAAACGCAAAGGACACCACCCTGCCCTCCCATCTCCTCCTCCACCCCCCACTAGTTCTCAAGCTTACGTTCCCATCACCCCTGCTCTGACCCCATCCCTATCCTAGCCTCACCCCCTTGCTATTCCATTCCTCAGCTAAGACCCAGGAATCCCCATTCTAGACACCTCCCATCCCCACCTGCTTCGCCCCAGAGCCCCTGTCACCATCTCGGACCCCAGAGAGAGACAATAATGGCGCTCTCATCATATGGCAGCTGTGGAAGCGGGGCGGGTGGAGCAGGATGCTAGGGTGGGGTGGGGTGGGTGGAGCCAGGGCCACTTCCTTTCCCCTTGGGGCCCTGTCCGCCCAGTCCTGCCCCAGCTTCAGGAGGAGCTGGAGCAACCTGGCCCCAGCCCTGTGCCCTCATCAAGTGAGCTGGTAAGCGGGTGCAACTTGGTGGGGCAGGGGTCTCAGTGGACCTGGGGATGTGCCTATGGCCTGAAAAGACCCTGATAGATGATGGGAAAAGAGGATCAGGAGCCACTGGGGCTGAAGAGGGTCAGGGAAGGCCAGAAGGATTGGCCATTGCTGGAGTCCAAGCTGTCAAGGCTTGAGCAGGGGCCATGGGATAGAACTGATGGGGGAGCCGCCAGCATCTGTTCCCTTCTTATTTCTGATAACAGTAAAAGCAAGGGTGGAAAAAGCCGTTAAACCTCAAGTTAGGCCCGGCAGTTGGCAGGGAAGTGGGCAGGAGGGGAGGGCCTGGCTAGGTCCTCCCCCAGATCCTTATGTGTTCTATTTCTCCAACTTCCCCACCCTCAGGTCCCAGCTTCTACTCATGCCCGTTGCCATGGAAATGACCCTGCTTCTCCTCCTCTTTGGGGGCCTCTGGACCCAAGAGGTGAACTCTGGGTCTCTGGGGACCACAACCACTTTGCAGATGTCTGCATCCAGAAATTCCTCTATTTCTTTGGTCTCAGATGACTCTGAGGCCCCAAACCTCAACTCAGTGACCTTCAACCTTACAATAACAAGGGACCCAGAGAAGGGTGACAGCACCAGGCACCACATCTCCCCACCTTCGTCAACTCCCTATATGCCCAATGAGGTGTCCACTCCTGGGACTTTCATTGCTGCCAGCAGTGGCCTCCCTGTACCAGAGCCAACAACCTCCCAGGAAGTTTCCACTAAGAAGTCATCAGTGCTCCTGGAAATCCCTAACACAACCAGTAACCCTGCTGTCTTAGTGATGAACTCTCTGGAACTCCACATGACTGACAGAACCACGGTAACTAGCTTTCTGGAGACCTCCAGTATGACCAATGCACTCCCTGTCACCATGACGACTAGCTCTCTGGAGACCTCCAGTGTGACCAGTGGACCCCCTGTCACTACGGTAACTAGCTCTCTGGAGACCTCCAAGGGAACCAGTGGATTCCCTGTCACCATGGCAACTAGCTCTCTGGAGACCTCCAAGGGAACCAGTGGACTTCCTGTCACCATGGCAACTAGCTCTCTGGAGACCTCCAAGGGAACCAGTGGACTTCCTGTCACCATGGCAACTAGCTCTCTGGAGACCTCCAAGGGAACCAGTGGACTTTCTGTCACCATGACAACTAGCTCTCTAGAGGCCTCCAAGGAGGCCAATGGATTCCCTATCGCCGTGGCAACTAGTTCTCTGGAGACCTCCAAGGGGACCAGTAGCTCCCCCATCTCCACAGTAAAAATATCCACCATGACTATCTCAGAGACCACCATAATCACAAGGAGGAGACCAGATCAGGGAACAAATGGCACCCTGCTGGTGGCTGTGCTTACAGCCCTGGTGGTGGTCATTGTCCTCTTGGCACTACTTGTGCTGTGGTGCCGGAGGCAGAAGCGGAGGACAGGGACCATGATGCTAAGCAGGGGTGGAAAGCGCAATGGGGTGGTAGATGCCTGGGCTGGGCCAGTCCAGGTGAATGATGAGGAGGCCATGATGGCAACAGCGGGAGCGTCTGGGGGCGACAAGGGCTCTGGGGTCCCTGAAGGGGAGGGGTCTGGCCGGCGGCCCACACTCACTACTTTCTTTGATAGAAAGAAATCTCATCAGGGCTCCTTGGCCCTGGAGGAGCTAAAGGCCGGGTCAGCCTCCGGCCTAAAGGGAGAGGAAGAGCCGCTGGTGAGCAGCGAAGATGGGGCTGTGGAGACCCCTGCTTCAGATGGGCCAGAAGCTAGAGATGGGGAGGCCCATTAATGCTTGTGAATAACAAGACTGGAGGTCAGAATCATTTTCAGCTTTCATCTCCTGCCCTCTTATCATCACTTCCAACCCCATCGTCACCCAGCATCCTTTGGATTTTCACCCAGCATCTTCACTCTGAATCCTCATCCAGCTTCTTCACCCCGATTTTCCAGCCAGCGTTCGTGCCCAGCATCTGCACCCAGCACCTAGGCCAGGGCCTCCACCCACGAACACTTGCAGACTGAATGCATATACCTTCCTCCTCAACCCTTACTTCCCGCGATCACCTCTTTCTCCATGTTTTTACCCTTGAAACCAGCTGCTAAGTCTCCATAATGCCAAACTTCCTATGATTTCCTATGACCTATGATTTCTCAGAGGATTCCCCAAGGATACCAGAGTCTGGGAAGAAAAAGGAAATGA
Organism: Tapirus indicus; assembly: GCA_031878705.1. NCBI lineage: Eukaryota > Metazoa > Chordata > Mammalia > Perissodactyla > Tapiridae > Tapirus > Tapirus indicus. The sequence continues at coordinate 120,869,871 of CM062922.1, read as the reverse complement.
CAACCCAGCAAACTGTCCCCTAGGATTGCTGTGGAAATTACATTTGGCCCCATAGGTTAGGACAGTCCTACTGGGTCAGCCCCTGAACCTCCTTTAACTCTGGGCCCCAGTGTTCTGTCCAGGCCAGCTTGGAGCATGGGCTGGGTGGCGTCATCAGGCTGTGCTCTCCCATGTGCCTGTGACAGCACCTGGACTCTAGGCTTGCCCATAGCCCAAGCCACCGCACTCTCCCCCACCTACGGACTGAGGTAGCCAGAGGCTCCAGCTGTTTCTCCTCCCCAGGGCAGAGGTAAGAAGAATTTCTGAGCAGGGGTAGTTCTCAGAAGCCCCAGCACCTGCGTGGGTCCATTCATGGGTGCAGTGTGTGTGCAAGAGGCAAGGATTGGCGGCCTGGGAAGGGTAGTGGTGAGTACAGATGGCAGGGGGTGTGGAGCAGGAAGGGCTGCAGAGGCTGAGGAGACGCCAACCCGAGGAACCACTGAGAACACGTGCCCTCGTCTCTGCTCAGCTTGGGGGGAGTTAGTAGAAGATTAACTCTGTCTGCAACCCAATAAACAATGTCGGCTTGATAGAAAGACTGCATGTGTGGCCCGAGTGTGGCTCTTCAGTTCAGCCACTGTGCCCTTCCTCAAACCTCGCCCACTCCAACGCAAGGCAGGGGGAGAGGAGACCCAATAGCAGGGTCTTGCTGACACTGTGACGGTGTTTGTATCTCCTCTTCTGTTCTCCAACGAGAACGAGCTAATCAACGAGAGTGAGCTAAATGAGGAGCAGTGGCAGGTCTGTAGAAACAGGGGCTTCCCTTGTGGCTCATGGATGGAGAGGAGGGGACAAGACCCACCTGCGCCGTTTCTGAGTCCAGCCCAGGCCAGAGCCCGGGGGCCCACATGGTCCACTGGCAGTTGATATTTCCCCAGGGCATAGAGGAAAGTTGCAAAGAGGAAGTTGTTGAGTCAGAGGTTGCAGTGAGTGAGAGCAGACAGACTGACCTACAGAAAGAGAGGCCGATGGGAACCGCATGAGTGTGACAGCCTTGAGGCAGGAAGCAGGGAAAGGGCCCAAGTGGGTCACTTCAGGGAGGGAATGAGAGGGAGAAGAGGTGGAAAGTGCCCACGGATCCACCCGGCCACCATGGAGTTGAGCCACCTGTGCCTGGTCCGTGGGGAGAGGCTGAGCTGCGGTGAAAGTCCAGCCTTCACCAGCCAGGCTGGGCACCCACAGGGCCACGTCTGGGCACCTTCTTCTCCTTCTCACAAGGCATTGTTTGGGCTAACTGTAGCCGCAGTGCAGCAGAAGTGAGTTCCAAAAGTCCCTTAGGGATACCACAACTGTTGTCTTAGATCTGTCAAACCAGGTTTAGAAATTCAGGTTTAGAAAATATTGTCGCTGATCTCAGAGGCCATCAGCTCCATCACCCTCACTGGACACATGCAGTCATTTTCTGAACCACGACTGGCTTCTGGGTCCTGGGCAAATCCTGAAGGAAATGAGGTGGGGTGGGTAAGGCACTCATTAGGGTTCTCACAGCCCAGAAAATATCAAAATATGTGAAAAGTTCAAATAGAGGCCCCAACAAAATTTTATGAGCACATCAAAAGAAGGGAGTGCTGCACTACTCCAGGGGAAAGGATAGCAGGCTTTCCTCAAGAGTTTAAGTCACACAGGGTCTTTGTCGTATTCACTGCTATGCTCGTGGCTATTGTGCCTGGCACATGGTAGGTCCTCAGTAAATATTCATTTGAATGAAAGAATGAATGGAGATGACTCCTCAGAGATTATGGAGGCTGCGAAGGATTTTGCCAGGCTGAAAGGGGGAAAGGGCACCCTCAGTGGAGGGGATTTGCACAGGCCCAGTAAGGAAAGAGTGAGCAGTCCAATGTAGGTTCTTCTTTGGACAAACACAGAATTGATGCCTTTCAATTCTCTAGAGAGAAAAAAAGCAAAGGAAGCAGTAGATTTTGTAAGACCAAAAGGGGAAAAATGGTGAGAGAGAAACAATAAGGAAATGTAAAATATGGTGATAAGAGAGGACTAAACATATTAGTTATGAAAACAATTATAAATGGCTTATTATACTTATCATAGTTGCTAAAAATCATGTTTTCAAAAACTATGCAATGACTTTGAAAAATGTCTACAATATAATGTTAAGTAGGAAAAAAGGTAGTTATCTGTAAGTACATGTGATTCTAGTTTTGTAATAAAAATGCAAAAACTTGGACTTTTGTAGAAAAAAAAGATTCGAAGGAAGTATCCCAACTGTTTATTGTGGTTGTCTGTAAGGTGATAGGTGCATGGGTGACTTTTATTTTCTTTATACTTTTCTATATTTTCCAAATTTTATACAATAAATCTCTATCACTTTTACAATTAGAAAAACTGTTAACAAAAAGATGTTTACTGGGGGGGATGAGGGTGTCTGGTTCAAGGAGAGATGTGGGAGATGAGGCTGGAAAGGCAGATGGGAGCCATGCTCTAAGAGCTGGAGACTTTGAATTTCCTTCTGACAGCAGTGGGGACATCAGCAGCCTTGTCTGCTCTCCTTTATTCCCGGGCCTCAGCAAGTGGCAGAAACCATCATTGGGCAAAACGCATTAGAACCCCATCAAGCCCCACTCTCTCCCCTGTCCTCGCTCCCTGGGTGTCAAGTTCAGCTGATTCTTCTTCTTCCACAGTCCCTGGGAACCTTTCCTTCTCTGCAGACCCCATCACACCTCACCTGGTCCTGCTGAGACTTCCCTTTTGGTTTCCTGACCTCAATCCCTTCCATCCCCTGCCAGTGATGGTCTCAATGACCCTTCTAAAAGGCCACTCTGTCCAGATTATCCCTGCACCCCCTAAGGCCATCAGGATAGAGCCCACCTTCCTCAGCATGGAGAATCAGATGCCTTCAAGATCTGGCCCTGCCTGGTCAGCCCTTAGCCCAAATACTCTATGCCCTCCAGCCTCATCAAATTCCTTATAGCTCCCTGAACATGCCGTGTGTTTCTCTTGGTGTGTGAGGAGGAGGGGGTATAGTTTAAAATGTTGAAAATACTTATCTTGTCCAGACGGTAAAAAAGTTAATTACCTCTTCTGCAAAAGTTAATTACCTGCACATTCTAGTTTCTTAAATAACAGGATTCACACACAATCACGTACAGTGTATTATGCTTCATCTTTTATTTGAAAATACACATTTCCATTTTATTCTCAAAAGTGCACATTAAGATCATGGTTACAGGGGCCGGCCTGGTGGCATAGCAGTTAAGTTCGTGCGCTCCACTTCGGTGGCCCGGGGTTCACTGGTTCGGATCCTGGGCACAGACCTACTCACCGCTCATCAGGCCATGCTGAGGCAGCATCCCATATAGAAGAGCTGCAAGTCTACAACTATGACACACAACTAGGTGCTGGGGCTTTGGGTAGAAAAAAAAAAAAAAAAAAGAGGAAGATTGGCACAGATGCTAGCACAGGGCCAATCTTCCTCAAAAAAAAAAAAAAAGAACATGGTTACAAATAAAGCTTTGTCGTCCAAAATGAAAATTCTAGATGGAAGAAGGGTTTGGATGGGGAAGATCTTGAGAAATCTATTAATTCAGTTCACTTTTGTAGATAGGAAAAGGGCCTCCATGCATGGTTCTAAGTGACGTGGTGGAAACCTTGTTTATGACTCATTTTACAATTTCCAATTCTTTCCACGAGACTCCACTCAGTCTATCAGACCCCTACTTACTCAACTGCCTCTAGCTAGGAGCGAAGGAATTTCCCTCAGGTGATCAATGACTTTAATCTCCTGCCTACGTGCTCTTTGAGGCACACCATACCTTGAAATGCAAGATTACATCTCGCTCATCAGCCCCCACGCCCTAACCTTTGAGACTAACCAGAACCCATCAATTCGCTTGACCAGAATATCTAATATTTTTCCCTGTGACATTTCTTTAGAGTAGTAAAAATAGTTAAAATCGTAGGGCCAGCCCAGTGGCACAGCGGTTTAGGTCACACTTGGCAGCGCGGGGTTCGCGAGTTCGGATCCCGGGCGCCCGCCGATGCACTGCCTGTCAGCCATGCCGTGGCGGCGTCCCATATAAAGTGGAGGAAGATGGGCACGGATGTTAGCCCAGGGCCAGTCTTCCTCAGCAAAAAGAGGAGGATTAGCAATGGATGTTAGCCCAGAGCTGGTCTTCCTCACACACATACACACAAAAATCGTATATAATGGCCCTGCACAGATGCTTACATGGCAGCTCTTTACTGCGCATGGGCCCTATCCCCATGCTGAATAAAGGCACACGAATGGGCGGCTCGTGTCTGAAAATTCTTTTTCGACTCGTGACTCAGCAGCCCCACCATCATAAGGACATTTCATTTCTAAAAATGGACACTTACATCTAACTTTCCTCTGAATCCCCATTTCTGACCCTTACTCATGTTCAATTCGGCAGACAGAACCTGTGAAGGATGGGCTACGTGGGGGCTATAGGCAGAGTTGACCCCTTGGGCTGAGGGAATGAGAAACAGACCCCATCCCTGAGCCCCAATCTCAGCATCTGTGTCAGAAGGCAGATCAAGCCAGGACTGTTAACAGGACAAGAGAGGAATATAATCAGATTCCCAAAGTAGTAACAAAAGTAGACCCCAACCAAAAGCAGAGAGAAAACTTTCAAACTCAAAGATTGAGGAGCCCACACAGTGGGTGACTGTCCTGTTCTGGGGAGTTTTGGGGTAGAGCCGTTAGATATCGGGAACCCAGGGTATTTTGGAGATGATCTACCTGCTCCCGACAATGAGCTGCAAATGGGCGCCTGTGTGCCTCAGCCCCCTAGGGTGCTCAGCACCTGCCTGCCCAGCTTGTGGCATGAGGACATCCTAGCCGGACCATGGCCCAGATCCCAGGAGATGTTGGCCATGGAGAGGGCCACATACTCCCCCCTGCATTTGTGCACGCTCTCCCTGAAGCTAGCCCACCCCCAGCTTGCCCCTCTTGACTTCCCTCAACTCCTCCTCAACAGCAAGATTTAGCTCAAAGGTCACTGCCTTGAGAAGCCACCCTTGCTTCCTCCACCCCAAACAGACATAGTATTTCTTCTCCACTCCTACAGTGCCTCATGTGACAGCACAGACAACTGGCTGTAATTACGTGAAGGTGTCCCTCACTCATTAGAGCGTAGCCCCTCCAAGTCCCTGTATCATCTTTGTGGCTCCAGAATCCAGGGCCTGGCACATAGTAGCTACCTAATATGTGTTCACTGAATGGAGAGATAAATGAATTAATGAATAACAAACCACAGTTTTTAAGTAAACGTGTGGCAAAATCAGATATCTCTTTTGAGTGAACCTGGCATCCAGGAGGATGGCCTGAAGGCAGTGTGGCCCAAGATGAGAGTATCATTCCAGTCCAAGTTAGGTTCGGTGGGAGTCTGGCCTAAGGTGAAAGAAGAGGTCAGATTTGAAATATATTTATTCAGAGAATAAGACTTAAAAAATTACTGATTATTTTACTTTATTTATTAAGATAATTTTCAGAGAATAAGATTTTAGAACTAATTGGTTGTTGAGGTGATGGGGGGGAAAGGAGATCAGACTTCAAGGTTTCTATCTTGAAAGACTGAGGAGATGCTGACATCATTACGTGGAAATGCAGAGAGATGAGCAGTTTTGGGGGGAAACGTAATGAGTTCATTTTTAGAACTGTCAGGAGGGCTGTTTTGGAGATGTTTGGAGTAGACACCCGAAACTTGGGAGGGAGGCCAGAACTGGTGTAGTGTAAGCCCTGACAGTGTTTGGTTTTTTTTTTTCTTTTTTTGTGATGCAAGTGCCTGACTTAAGCTTTGATTGCCTAGGCACCCACTTCAAAGAGGGCTATCTCAAATAAACACGTTGCCTGTCACAGAATAGATGAAGAACCAGGCCACCTCCCCCCACCTAGACTCCTTTGTTCTAGAGATTTCGGTTAATTTCAATAACTGATCATCTGGGTTGCTTGTTTTTTTCTCTTCCTGTGCTTTAAATTCCTGCTCTTATGTTTTAAATGCACCAATAAAGAGTGAGCCCACAAAACTCTAGGCCCCCACCCTCGACCGCAATAAAAGCCCAACCCCAGGCCTGTATCCCTTTCTGTCTCCCCCCACAACCCTCCTGTGTGGCCCCAGGTCTGCTATGTAATTTCCAGGTCTTGTAAGTAATAAACCTTTATTTTTTCAAAGTTTCCTGATGGTAATTGCTAAAGGACGTCTTGCGATCATAATAAGTGTCAATGCAAATAAATCATAACCAATCTATACATCAAAATTGGGGTGAGTTTATTATGAGCCAAATTTGAGGACCATATAGCTCAGGAGAGCCCTTTCACAAAGAAATGGAGCGCTCCAAAGAAGTGGGGTGTACAGAGTGGTTATATCCCGTCAAAGAGCGTATATCACATATGAGTGCAATGTCCTTTTTACAATAGTCACGAGATTGCCCTGTTGGCACAGCAATTGATGGGCACCACAGGTATCAGGTCTGCTGTCTCGATGGGCACAGCAGGTAGCAGGTCTGTTGTCTCAGGTTGGGTGGTCACAGGATGAGCACAGCAATCAAATCCTCCCCTAAGGAGAAATGCTTATCCTCAAGGAAATGCCAATGTGGGGGAACTTGCATCCTTATTTTAGGGGCATTTGTTCTTGTCTCAGGGACACGGTAAATGCTTAAAGCAGATATGAAATGCATGTTCAAAGGCCACATCAGGCCCTTTTGGAAAAACAAGGTCAGGCCAAATTAGTTTTACACCAAATGGCTTCCTCATATACTCCAATATATCCTATTGCTTGCCATTTATTTATCATTTGAAACACAAGGGGTGGTCCAGCCACGCCATTGCTTGATAGGCTGAGACTGACACCAAACAGCTGGAGATATAGATTTGAGAGTCATCTGACTTTAGATAGCAATTTAAATAATGGCATAGGGGGACAAATGCATAAACTATATCATTTACTATGTAGAATGAGAAAAGGAGAGAGCTGTGGAGAGAATCTTAGCGTGTTAAGCGCAGGTTAACTGCTGTAACAAACAACCCCAAAATCTCAGGGGTATAACTCAAGACAGCTTTTTTCCTTGCTTATGTAACAATCCAATGCTGGCATTTGGAGGGTGACTTTCCATTTTGTGGCTCTGTCAATTCCCAGGGAGGAGAGACAGGGGAGGGTCACGGGAAGACTTTCATGGGCTGGGTCTGGAATTGGCATGTATTATTTTTGCCCACCTCCCATTGGAGAGAATTCAGTCACGTGGCAGCCTCGGTGCAAAGGAAGCTGGGAAATGTAGTTTAGCTGTGTGCCCAGGAGAAAAAGAGAAACAATCCCATCACACTGAGGGAACACTGAAATTTGAGAGTTGGATGTAGGAAGAAGGACCTGCAAGAGACAGCAAAGAGCCTTTAAGAGAGAAATCAGGAGAAAACGACGTCCAGGAAAAAAAGCGAGAAAATAGTTTGGAGAAGGGCTGTCAGGAGCAGTCCTGGACTAGAGTGAGGCAAGCAAGGTGCTGAGGTGCAAAATGGAAGCTGAGAGTGAGGCCTCTTTCCATTTTGCACCCCAGGACCCCTGCTTGCCTCACCTGACTCCCAGTTCTGGCAGGGCCACCTGCTGCAGAGAAAGAAATGGGAGAAGTCTGGGAAGACGCCAGTGGATCCGGCGATCAGTGACTCTAGCAAGCAGTTTCCCATGAAGAAGTGGAATCCCCAGCAGTTCTTGGACAGGAATGTGCCTGAAATCCCAGTACAGGTTACTGGCAGTTTCCCAGTTTTCCCATTCAGAAGTCTGGCTCTGATCTGTCGGTGACCTTAAAGTACCTTGGAAAGAGGGAAGGGAAGGGAAGTGGATATTTATTGAGTTTCTACTCCGTGTCATTCGCGGAGTTTTCTCACTTGATTTTCAGTTGAACCTGCAAGGTAGGTCTTACCCCATTTCACAGCTAAGGAATCTGAGGCACAGAAAAAGGTAAAAAGGTGCTTGAGATAAAAAGGATAGAATTAGGATTTTCCCAGTGCACCATCAAAAAGGCTTTCCAGCCCTCACAAGGGAGCACATTCATATCTTCGCAGCCTCACACCCAGGGGCAGGGCCGAGGAGGGCTGGGGATGTGGAGAGAACCGGGCCTCCGGCTCAGAGAGATGACTGCTGACTTATATAACTGAGAGCTCCTCCTCTGACAACGGAAAGCAAATGAGGTATGTACAGCCCCAGGGGTCCCGGAAGAGGGTGGGAGGGAGCCCCAGAAAACCTGGGAAGGGCTGACTCGAACGGCCCCTCCTCCCCTACCTCTGGGAGCCCCACCCCCAGCCTCCGGCCTCTCCAAACACTGAATCTGACTAGTGGACACACCAGCCCAGCAGCTCCGAGCTGTCATGGACCCTGAAGGTAAAGGAGCCTCCCAGACCTCTCTCCCCCGCGTCCCTGCACCGCCCTCTCCTTCTCCTCTCCCCATCTCAACTTCTCTCAGTCTTTTATCTCCCCACCCCCATCTAACTATTACCCACCCAACGATTACCTCCCTGAAACCCAAGCATTCCTTTCTGTCCTCCAAAGGCCTCTTCTCACTCTTCTTTCTCATTCTATGTCGGGTCCCCAGTGAGCTCTGGGGAAGAAAGGGGCTCGAGCCCCAGGAAAGGTTAGGGGTGGCCTAAAGGAGGGTACGTCCCCTGAGGGCTAAAGGGGACGGGTAGTGGGAGGCTGGACGAGGAACAGCTCTGGACTTCGCCCCTTGCTGGCAGCTCAGGAGGAGCAGAGACAAAGTCCTGTCCATCTGCGCGGGGTAGGGGAGGGGCCTTGAGTCCAGTGATTCTCTGCGGGGGGGGGGGGTGAGGTCACTAAGGGGGCTGTATGCAGAATGATAGGAGCCAGGCTCTGGAGTCCAGAGGCTCCTGTTTGAATCCCGGTTCCACCAGGCACAGGCTGTGTGACCTTGGGCAAGTCACCTGACTTCTCAGAGCCTCATTCCCTTGCATTGTAAAATGACTATAATAGTTCCCTGCTCCCAAGGTTGTGGGGAGGACCAATGACGTGACACATGAAGGTGCCCAGCTAGTGCCTGGAGCACAGGAGGCCCTCCCTGAGCTCTCTGCATTTTCCCTTTCCCCTCCCTGGGCTTCTTCCCCAGCTCTGACCTCCCTCCCCTGGTTTGGTGCTTCTGCTGCACCCCGCCCCCCAACCCCTCTGGCTTGGCTGTGGAACCAGCTCTTGGGGCTCCAAACCAGTTCTCGGTTTAGAAACAACCTCAGAGTCAGAGCCTGGGTTCAGATCCCATCTCTGCCACCTGCTAGCTGTGTGACCTTGAACAAGATGCTTAGCCTTGCTGTGCCTGCACACGGAAACCCCTCAGTGGTGCTTTATGCTGCCGATGTGGTTGATTCCTCACATCTTTCTCTCCAGCTCTGAGCCCTCCCCAGCTTCCAGTGTCATTTTAGGAAGCTCTATGAGTCCATCTCCACCTAGACATCTCCCCGGCATGCCAAACTCGAAGTCTTCCCCTCCACCAGCTCCATTTCTCTTCCTGCCTCACATCCTCCTCCTCAGACCGGAAACCTCAGGGTCACATTTGATGGCTCACTCTCCCTCGCACCCCAATATCCAGACAGTTGCCATGCCCTATGGATTTCACAGTGTCACCCGAGCCCCTTCCCTCTCTGTTCCCACCTCCTTCTGAGGCAGCAGCCTGGTGGGGCTGCCTTTGCATCACATGCGTGACAACATGTGATGTTTAGCTCTGGGCCAAGCCAGCAGGGTTGGCGCTGGGATCCTTGCCCCACAGGGAATAGCCAGGAGGAAGTAGACAAGTCAAGGAGGTGAGGTAAAGCTGGGGAAGAGGGGGAAAGAAGGGACGAGGACAGAGTTGGGGCAGAAACAGATGGCAGGCTGGTGAGCAAAGGCCGAGAGGTCAGACATGGCCAAGGGGTGAGGGGTGAGGCCAGGGGCGGACATCTGTGGCATGGGGTGCAGGTCATGTGCCCTTTTCTTACAGCCTGGGGAGGGCTGCCCTCCCATTACACTTCACCCTGGCTCACTGCTTCTTGCCCAGGCTGTTGCAACAGCCTCCCAACACCTTTCAAGAACCCTAGACACAATTTAAATTTCAAAGTGCATTTTTGATCATGTGCCTTCTGATCAAAAGTTTTAGCGATTTTCCACTGCCTATTGAACAAAACCCTAACTCCCTCCTGTCATTCAAGGCCTGCTCAGTCTGGCCCCATCCTACGATCAGCCCTCTCTCTTGCTACTCTGCGTGTCCGAGATTGTGCACCTTCACCTGCATATGCTCCATGCCTCTCACTGCCAGGCCTTTCTCTCTCCATTCTCTGCCTGGCTAGCCTTCCTCTCCTGTCCAGTGCCAACCTATTCTCAGAGCCAACCTTTCTGAGCCTCCTTTTATTGCTCTCATACCTTAATGACAGGTCATCTCTCCCTGCTCTGAAGTTCTGTAGAGTGTTTTACCACCTGTGTGGTGGGCAATCACATTTGGCCCTATTTGGAGATCATTTCTCCTCTCCAGGGAGAGAAGGGGGAAAGAAAGAACATTTATCTAGAAGCGGCGGTGCTAACCAGGCTCTGTCTCCATCTGGTGTTTGCGGAATGGATCAACAAATAAATAGCTGGAAGAACAAAGCTGCCAAAGGCTGACACCCGGGTTCAAAGGCATCTGGCCAGGCCTTGGCTCAGGCATTCATTCCCTCCTCATTGCAGCCCTGTGATTTCCTTGTGAAACTGACTCTCAGAGAGGTTAGCAAATTGCCTAAGGTCACCCAGCATGTAGGTGGTGGAGCCAGGATTCAAACCCAGGCGTTTCTGACTCCCAGTCCAGGCTGTTCCTACCACACAAGGGACAGAGTCCTGGGACTGATTGTGGCTTGCAGAACTCTTGTGAATATTAACTAATAAACATGGAATAATTTAAAAATACAACCTAGTGCTAGATTAAACGGCGGTATGGTGAGATAGGGTAAGTCGAGGGGACTCTGGTGCCAGCCAGCGTATCATCCTGACTCCACATTTCCCAGCTGTGTGGACTTTTGGGCAAGTTACTTGCCCTTTCAGTGCCTCAGTTTCCTTATCTGTAAAAGGGGGATAATAATACCACCCCATAGGGTTGTTTGAGGCTTAAATGTGTTAATATATATAAAATGCTTGGAACAGTGCTTAGCAAGGACTATAAAAGTGTCAGCTGTTATTATTATTACACATCATGTCATTCAGGATTCTATTATAGACAAGTGGTAGTAGGCACCAGAGTTTTAAGAAAAATTTATAAAGGCAAAACCTTTAAAATTGACTTCTATCTAAGTTATTTTTTTCCTGTAAACTGGGGGAAACCATCATTACTTGGTTTTAGCTGGAAGACTTTGTCACCCTCATGTACACCACTGTTGCTGCAAGCACAGGCCACGTCGTTACATGTAAAATTAAGAACAAAGACTGGTATTCATTTTAGGTGCATTTGCAGAGCCTCTCTCTGTGCGCATCCATCAAAGGCATGAAGAAGTGCTTGTTGAATGACTGAAGGAAAGAGGAAGGGATGCAGGTTCTGATTGTGGCGAGTCCCTCCCGGCAAGGAGCCCCTGTCTAGTTAGGGCAACACAGAGACACAGTAAAAATCAGCCAACAAGCCAGACAAGAATCACAAAAGTGCAGGGAGGTGGGGAGATCTCCATATATTCTGTCAGAGTCTTCAGTTTATCTGGATCTTTTTACATTATTTGTAAAGAGAGACGTGCAGGAAATATCCCAAGATGCTTTGGATCCCCTCAAAAACTGAGATGCCAATTTTAATAAAATTCTGGACAGCCAAGTAAGAAAGCATCACCTTGAGAGGTCAAGGTTACACTCCACAGGATAAAACTATACTCCATGAAGGCAGGCATCTTGAGAGAACGTTGACATGTCACAACTGCGAGGACGGAAAGGAGACGGGACGTTCCAGCTGTTTCCGTGGTGCAGCAGTTTCTTGGCAAGTTCTCTGAACCAGCTCTCCTCGGGCTGCTGCAAAAACAGCCCTCCCCCTCGCAGAAGTTCCTTTCAGTAGCAGCTGCTGATGAGGAGAGCCTGCATTTTCAAAGCAACCCGCAGGAATTCCTTTTGTTGGGAATGCATGAGAGAGTTGGGGCCTAAAGAAAACCAGACGTATTTGTTTATTTCTCACAAATGCAACGTGGAGCATGCAACATTCCGCCTCTACAACAGGCAATAGGAACAACTGATCTCAAAGACGGGGCAAGAGAGGAGGCCTGCTGGCGGAGGCAGTGTGGGGTTCTGAGAGTACCCGGCTGTGGGGAGGGAGGGAAGACCAGGCTCCACGCTGATCATTTTCCAGCTTTATCATTTTCTAGGTCTGCCCTTTAGATAATTTCCCTTTTCATTCCTGAGCCTCAGTTCTCCATCTGTAAGTAGAAATGATACCTACCTTGAAGAACTGCAGGAAGGACTTGTGACGCGGTATAGGAAGTGCCTGGCATATGGTAGGCACCAGGGTATGGTAGCTGTTACTCTCTCCCCGCAGTTCAGAAGCTCTCAACCTTGCTACAAATTAGAATTATGTCACCACGTTCCAGACCGGTTATATCAGAACCTCTAGGGGTGGGGCCCCAGCATTACCATTTGGCAAAGCTCCCCAGATAATTCCACTGTGCAGCCAAGGTAGAGAACCACTGCCCTACCATCCTTAAAAACTCTCCTTGACCCTATCTCAAGTGAGGGCCCTCTCTCTCTTTATTTACCTATCTATTTCACTTTTTTATTATAGAGATTTTCAAACAAACCCAAAAGTAGACAGAAAAGTACCCTCACGGACCCATCACCCAGTCTCAACAACCATCAACTTTTGGCCAGTCCGGCCCCATCCACATCCCTTCTACTTTCTACTTTCCAGGATTACCTTAGAGTAAAACCAGCTCTCAAATCTTTTCATACATGAACATATCATCATTTTATTATTACTTTTTATTTTCTAAAAGATAAGGACCTTTCTTCTTATTACAACCACAATACAATGATCAACAATTAACTTTTTGAAAATTTCCTTAATGTTAATCAAATATCCATTCAGTGGGCAGATCTTCATTGGTCTCATAAATGTTCTAATTTGGTTTCAACTTGTTTGAATTAGCATCCAAATGAGATCCATACATTGCGACTGGTTAGTATGTATTTTAAGATTCTTTTAATCTTTTGTTTCCCATGCAATGTATATGTTGAAGAAATTAGGTTGTCTTCTGGTAGACTTTCCTGTGGTCTGAATTTTGCTGGTTGCGTCCCCGTGGTATATTTTAACACATTCCTTTGTCCTCTGCTTTTCTTGTAAATCGGTGGTTGCAGCTAGAAGTCTGATCACCTGTTTTGGCAAGAGTACTGCACAGGTGGCGGTGTGTTCTCCCATCAGGAGTACCCAGTGTCTGGCTGTCTTTCTTCTTTGATGCTGGCTTTTGATGCTCCATCCCTGGACCCGCTGGCTCACCAGGGTGGCAAAAAATGGTTCGTGCCTTTCAGTAAAGCACTGGTTCTTGTTTGTTTGCTTAAGTGGGCAATTCAGTGATTTTTAGTAAATGTACCAAGTCGTGCAGCCATCACCATAGACCATTTCCATTACCTCAGTAAGATCCCATGCTGTTTAGAGTTTATTCCCAGCCCCAGGCAATCACTATTCTGACGTCTGTCTCGATTTGCCTTTTCTGGATGTTTCACATAAACGGAGGCCTACACCGTGTGGTCTTGTGTGAGCCCTCGTTCCTAACCCTCCCGTGCATGCGTCACGGGGGAGCTCTTCCAACACCTGGGTGCCTGGGGACCACCTCCAAAAGATTCTGATGGGGTTGGTCTGGAATGGGACTGAGCAGCAGAGTCTAAAAAGCTCCCCAGGTGGTTCCAATGTGCAGCCCAGGTGGAGGGCCCTGCTTTCTCAACTTCTGCTGAGAGGAGTGGTCCACACCCACTACCTCCACTTCCTCACCTCCCGCATACCCCTAGACCATGACAATGTGGCTTCTGCCCCCGCCGCACGGCACTAAGACTGCTCCGCCCAAGGCCTCCCAGTTGCTAAGTCCAGTGCCCATTTTGAGCCTTCCTTCTACTTGCTTCTGCCCACACCTGCTCCTGGAAACCCTTTTCTCCTTCCAGACACCCACTCCGCCTTGTGCAGCTTCTCTTTTGGACAGCCACGCCTCTGTGTCCTTTTACATACTGGTGTTTCCCGGAACCCTCCTCTGCCCTGCCCTGGTGACTTTATGCACAGCTATGCTCGTCCATGTACACTGGCGGCTCCAGAATCTCCATTCCTCACCCCTATATCTCTCCGAACTCCAGAACCATTCTTCTACCCGCCATCAGGACATGGCTGTCCACACATCCTGCTGGCATCTCAACTGCAACATCTGCAAAACCAAAGTTAGTCTTTTCCCCCCAGCTCTGCTGCTTATAAGCTGTGTCACCAGGGCACAATACAGGAACCTCCTTGAGATAGAGCTTCTGTGCTTGTAACAGGGGAAAAGTCCCCTGTGGTGAGTTTCAGAGGAGAGAGCGTAAGAGAATGTGGTGCCCGCAGCGGGCACACCACAGGCCCTGAGGCAAGTGCAGGTGCTGCCTTTGCCGCCCCATCCTCCGCCCCAGCCTACTCCCCGCTGAACAACTCCCTATGTCTGTTTTCAGCTGCCCAGGACAGAAACCCGAGGCTTCTACATCTTATTAGCTGCTAATTGCGGAAGCCCCACCTCAGAAACAATTCACACATCTGCCACTACTCGTGGTTCCTGCAGTCACTGCCCGAGTTTAGGGCTTCATCACTTTTTGCCTCACCCTCCATCTGCCTCCCAACCCGTCTGCAGTTGGTAGCTGAAGTGACCCTTCTAGAATAAAATCATAATCATATCATTTCCTTGCTTAAAATTCTGTGATGGCTCCTGAGGATCTGTCCAAATTCCTCAGCCACGTAGTTTATTTCTTTTTTCACTCTGGCCTCACCTCCTGCCATTTCTCCCGTGAATCCTACTCAGCCCTCCCTCACATCCTCTCTACTTTCTTGCTTTTTTTTGGTGAGAAAGATTGGCCCTGAGCTAACATCTGTGCCAGTCTTCCTCTATTTTGTATGTGGGTCACTGTCACAGCATGGCTTGATGAGCAGCGAGTAGGTCCACACCCGGGATCTGAACCCACGAACCCCAGGCCGCTGAAGCGGAGCATGTGAACTTAACCACTGCACCACTGGGCCAGCCCCTCTATTTTCTTGCTTTTGAGCCTTGAACACCTGCTCTTTCAGCCTGAAATGTCTCGCCCTCTCTCTTCTCACCGCCCCCCCCACACCTCTGCCTGGCAAACATTACTCATCCATCAAGGCCACTAAAACTACCCCCCTCCTCAGGGACACTTAATCATTCCTTCCTCTAAACTCCCACGACTCGTGGTAAACGCTTCAGTCATTCCTTTAGCAAACACGCCTACCGTGTGCCAGGCAGTGTTCCCAAACACTTTGCAAATGTTAACTCACTTAATTTTCACAGCAACCCTATCAGGTGATTATTCCTCTTATCCCTGGTACAGGCGAGGAGCCTAAGGCCCCCAAAGACGTTAAGTCACTTGCCCAAGGTCACTTAGCTAAAGGAGGCAGAGGCAGTACTGGAACCCAGGCCATGTGGCCCCAGAGTCTGGGCTCTGATTCTTTCCACTGTGCGGCCTCTCTGCTTGAATAAATATCATTGAACACTTAGTATTAAGCTAAGCAATACGAAATTGCCAATATTTGACCGTTTTTTGACCTATAAAAGCAGCACATTTGTATGGCTCAGTGTGCTAGCACTTGGGATACAGCAGAAAACTCGTTGGACAGACACATCTTTGCCCCCAGAGAGGAAACAGCAGTAGAGTGTGATGATGGGGGAAGAACAAGGAGCCAAAGTGAGCATGCGACCTAAGTTAGGGGGTCTGTGAGAGCCCCCTGATGAGGAAGTGAAGTCTAAGAGAAGACCTGCAAGAGGAGTACGAGGTGAAGGGAGAGTTTGGAGGTGAGGATAAGGGAAGGGACTTACAACCTTGGAACAGCATAGGCTAAGGCCTGAAAGCTAAGAGAAAGAGCTGTCCACTCTGTCACCCAGCAATTAGGACCTGGCACAGAGCAGGGGCTCAGTAAGGATTTTGTCAAAAGAATAAATGAAAAACAGAAAGAAGTCAAGAAAGCTGGAGTTAATACAGTGAAAGTGAGGTTTTTAAGCAGGAAAGTGATCTACTCAAATTTACGTTTTTATTGTTTTATTTTAAAGTCAGGTTTGATGAGGTATAATTACAGACAGTAAAATTCACCCTTTTCTGTGTACAGTTCTATGAGTCTTGATGAATGTATCAGTCGGGTAGCCGCCATCACAGACAAGACATGGAACAGTTCAACCATACCCCAAAACCCTGGTGCTGCTCCTCTGTGGCCAGCCCCGCCCGACCCCCAGGGAACCACTGGTCTGTTCTCTGTTGCTGCCCTGTTGCCTTTTCCAGAATGTCATTTGGATGGCCTCAAATGGCATGTAGTCTTTTAAATCTGGCTTCTTTACTTAGAATAATACATTTGACATGTGTGTCTGTTGTGTGTATCAGTAGTTGGTTTCTTCATTGCCGAGTAGAATTCCATTGTATAAATGCATCACCGTTTGTTTATTCAATACTTACCAGTTGAAGGGTTCAAATTCACTTTATTTTTTTCAACACATCAAAACTCTACTTTTAAACTTAAGTTCCCATGAAATCATGAGTTTGAGGGGCTAATTGTCTTTTTTAATTTTTATTGATGTCTTAGTTTATAACGTTGTGAGGTTTTAGCTGTACATTTTTATCAAACTCACTTTAAAAAGCAAACATCATGCACCTCGTCTGAATGGAGTGGAGGCCCCACGTCTCTGCTGTTTGCTCCCAGGCCTCTTGTATGGACCAGGACTATATCTTTGTCCCTTTCACTATCTGTTCCCAGCACCCGGCCAGGGCACAGCTGGCTCTGAGTGAGGAATGGAAGCCCCCTGGGGCAGTTGCGGGAGACAATATGGGGAATGAGGGCCAGGTGCCATCACTGAGGACTGTGGCTGGGAGTGGGGGGTGGAGATTGGGTGCTTGGCTTTGGGGAAGAAAGGCTGGACAAGAAGGGCCTGCTTCTGAGAGCAGAGCAAGCCAGAATGTCTGGCCTTAACTTCGACTTGGAGCAAAACTGGGGAAACACAACAAAACCCCCTCACATGCTATCGAATTGTCTCCCCCCTCCCCAGGGAAGCTGAGTCCATCTATCGCGCGCGCCATAGAGGCTGCAGGTCTTCTCTTGGCCGACAGATGGCGATGTTGCACTGTGCTTGAGCTTGGCCTCTGCCGTCACCCCATTCATTAAACAGGCGTGAGGGGCCCATTAGCCGCTACACGCTGGCCGGAAGGACCTTAGAGACCATCTTGCCGTATTTCTTATTTTACAAGCAAAGGACTCGGCCACACTCCTGAAACTATGTTTCGCAGAGCAGGCGCTCAAACCCAGTTTCCCCGTGCTTTTTCCTCCTTGTGCAGACTCCATCTCTAGAGAGGGAACAGTTTGAAATATCAGGCAAGGGAGGGGTCTCCAAGCTGGAGAGCAAAGGCAGAGGGACAGGCGGCCATGACTACAAGGCCTGGCCTGTCTGACCCTGCCGGCAGTTTGCTGTGTGACCTCAGCCAACTTGCCTTTCCTCTCTGGTCCTCAGTCGCCATGTCTGTAAAAAGTTGAACTTCCAGCTTTAAAATACTTGGTGCTATAGAGAAGACTGGGATGAAAAAGACGCGCTGCTCACATTCTCCTGGGGGCTTCAGCTCGTAAATAACTAATCCTTCTGTGCAGGGCAGACTGGAAAGGCTGCAGGGTGCCTTTCAGGCGGTGTGCACTTCTCTTCTAGTTGGTAAATAGCTGTTGATCCAGCACTAGGTTTGCCAGATAAAATATAGGGTGCTCAGTTAAATTTGAATTTCAGATAACCAACAGATAATTTTTAAGTATCTTCTAAATATCACCTAGAATATATTTGTTCTAAAAAAAAATCTTTGATGTTTTTCAGAAATTTAAATACAATTAGGTGTCCTGTGTTTTTATTTGCTCAATCTGGCAAACTTGTCCAGCCCATAGGGGTGCCCCAGCCCCTCTCCCAGGCCCCCCAGATCTTCACCCTGATTGGCTAGTGCCCAGTTTGGCCGGTTTTTTAATATTTTGACAATCACTCCTGACTATAAGAGAGGCAGCCAATGTGTAACACTGTTCTCTCTCTTTCTCTCCCAGGCCTGGCGCTCCTGCTACCCCCTGCCACTCTGGCTGCCCTGGTGGATGGCTGGTTCCGAGAGGACTGCCCAGGCTTCAACCACGCAGCCTTGGTCACGGGGGCAGCCCCTTCGCAGGCGGCGCTGTGGGCCAAGTCCCCCGGGGTACTGGCTGGGAGGCCTTTCTTTGATGCCATCTTTGCCCGCGTCAACTGCCAGGTCTCCTGGTTCCTCCCCGAGGGATCAAAGCTGGTGCCTGTGACCAAGGTGGCAGAGGTCCGGGGCCCTGCCAACAGCCTGCTGCTGGGGGAGCGGGTGGCCCTGAACATGCTGGCCCGCTGCAGTGGAGTTGCCAGCGCTGCCGCTGCTGCTGTGGAGGCCGCCAGGGGGACCGGCTGGGCTGGGCATGTGGCGGGCACGAGGAAGACTACGCCAGGCTTCCGGCTGGTGGAGAAGTATGGGCTCCTAGTGGGAGGGGCCGCCTCCCACCGCTACGACCTGGGAGGGCTGGTGATGGTGAAGGATAACCACGTCTTGGCAGCCGGTGGTGTAGAAAAGGTGCGTGTCCCGCTGAGCCCCTGCCCTGGCCCTGCTCCCACTACCCATCACAGCCCTTCCCTCTACCAGAGACCCCCAACTGCTCCCTGGCAAATAGTGATGTTGGGGGATGCAGGACTCCGTGACCCCTCAGTCGTTCCGTCTGTAAAACGAGGGGTTGGATTGCTTCTCTACAGCGTCCTGCTGCTTCTTGGTGTGATGTTCAAGAGCAAAGGACAAACCATTGGGAACCAGTGTTGATCAGTCTACAACCTTGGGCAGGGCTCTATGACCCCAGACCTGTTTCCCGTCTGTGAAAACGTCGTTGAAGACCCCTTCCAATTTTAATATTCTGAGTTAAACTGAACTCAGGTCCAAATGCCAAGTATTGCTGATATTTGGCCATTTTTTTGACCCACAAAAGTGGTAATTTCCTGTGGTTTCACCTAATACGAAAGAACACCCGATGCCCGGTTTTCTCATTAACCCCAAGCTCGTTATCCATCTGGGGCCTTTCGAGTGCCAGTCCCAGCTCCCCGTGCCAGGTGCCACCCATCCTCACTCTCGCCCGGACAGGCGGTGCGAGAGGCCCGGCGGGCGGCTGACTTCGCCCTAAAGGTGGAGGTGGAGTGCAGCAGCCTGCGGGAGGCTGTGGAGGCGGCGGAGGCGGGTGCAGACCTCATCTTGCTGGACAACTTCAGGCCTGAGGTGAGGCGGGGTCTGCTTCCTGGGAAGGGGCCGTGTGGGCGGCTCTCACATCCCCTTGGCTTGTGTCCCGCAGGAGCTGCACCCCACGGCCGCAGCGCTGAAGGCCCAGTTCCCAGGCGTGGGCGTGGAGGCCAGCGGGGGCGTCACGCTGGGCAACCTCCCTCAGTTCTGTGGGCCCCACATCGATGTCATCTCTCTGGGGATGCTGACCCAGGCTGCCCCAGCCCTCGATTTCTCCCTCAAGCTGTTCGCTGAAGGAGCCACTCCAGTGCCCCACGCCCGCCGGTCCTAAAGCCAAAGAGGATGACCCTGGCAGTGGGATAACGTGGTTCCTTGGGACCCTCAAGGCTACACATGGCCAACAGGACACTCTGGCATTAGCCTGGGCAAAAGTCCAGGCTCTGCCACTTACTGGTTGTGTGACCTCGAAGCGCTGATGTCACCTCTGCTCACCTCAGTTTCCTAATCTGTAAAATGAGCCTAATAAATGATCAACCTAATGGATTTCTTTGGGTGGTAATTAACACATAGTAAGTGCTCAGTAAATGTTAGAAATTACCGTAGTTCATCTATTCTAAGATGCACTTTTTTTTCACAGACTACCTTTTCTGAAGTCCAGGTGTGTCTTTAATCAATGGTATCTAGTGGTTACCATCAGCCAGGCACTGGTCCTGGTCACGTAGCTGTTGTGGTCTGTGCGTGCAGCTTGTAGATAAAACATGATAATCTATGTTGAAATAAGTCCAAAAGAGCTCTTTCAACAAGTGTAAAATAAGAATTGTAAGTGGTAAGAAAGCATCGGTCGTAGTTTAACTGCCAGTTTTCTTTTTGAGTAATAGTATGTGTGAGTTACAATCAGTGGCATCTTATATTTGAGGATATATGGCATCAGGTGTGAATTTCAGCTGGAACGTTACACGTGGCTGACGCCCACGTTGTGCCGATTAAGTATTTTGCCTCTCACCTCTGGCTACTGTTACCACCTCTTTGGTGGAGGTGAGAACCTGTCCATTCCTCACTTCTGAGGTCCCCAACAGACTCCGCCATGCATCCTCCCTAAAATGAAAGACCTCCGCTTGGTGGTGAAGGTCTTCTCGGGTCTGATTCCACAGGGCTCTCACTAGTTGGGAGAAGATGGTGGGTACAGAGCAGCTGGGACTAGAGAAAAGGGTCAGTTGAGGGAGTAAGGGAGGGGTGGGTGGGGGTTCAGGTTCAGATGTCAAACTTCCTTCCATGCTAAGTCAGGACTCAGGGGTCTAAACAGAGGATTTAAATCCAGCTCCCCCAACACTTCCCCCACCCCAAGGTCTCACTCACCTGTGTGGCCACCCCTACCCTCACCTCAAGCATAGGGCTCCCCTCTCCCTAACCCTTCTGTGGTAGCTCTCAGAGAAACCAAGACATGAGGGCTCCCTAGGGTAAAGGTGGTCCCCAAGGTGACTCCTCCCAGAAGGGCCCAGTCTGGAGCTGCCTCTCCCCTCCCAGAACCCACTTTCTTCTCTGTCCTTTGCCAGGAGGAGAGAAAAACAGCTCTCATCCACAAAGGCTCCTTCCCCAGGGGGAGTTTGGGGGTCCCAGTCTGCCTTGAAGGAGGTATTCTACCCCATTGCTCTTTCCTCAACCCTGGAGACCAGCAAGGGACCTGGGACAGGGGCAGATCAAGAAAACAATGAGCTCATCTCAGATGGGAAAGCCCCAGACAGGCCAAGACCTTCATCCTTCATGCACCAAACATGCTCTGGGCCTCTGCCATGGCCAGGCTCTGAGCACACAGCAGAGATTCATCTAGCAGAGATGCCAGGCAGAAGTGGATGCTGCCTTTGGTGATTCCCTGAACTGAAGGGGACATTCTCACAAGACACAGCCCAGAGGTGCCACCTGGGGCTGCACCTGTCCTCTCTAATACATACCTCCACCCCTGGGTCCTCCTGCCCTTTCTCCAGGAAAAACATGGACACAGTAAGCCAGGCAGACTTCCCTGCTCCAGGGACCTTAGATCTCTGAGCCCTAGCTCCTCAGACCTGAAAGGGGACAACTGAACCCCCATAGAACCAGGGGCACTTCTGGGTGTCAGGACAGGGAAGTTGGGACCCATGGATGAGCTGGGAACTGGAAGGTGAAACACTGGATCCAGGAAGGAATCAGAGCCTGACAGGCCAGAAGGGAGAAGTGTACCAGGAATTGCAAACTCAAATGCCTCCAGGAGCCACTCAGATAAAATAAATGGAGGAAGCTGGAATAAGACAAGGGGAGTGGGCTGTGGTCAACTGAAGAATGTATGCTATACCCACAGCATTCCAATTAGAAAAGAAATCTACCAGGCCGAGTCTCAAGCTCACCCTTGAACCCAGAAATGGATCAGCCCTACAAGCCCCTCCAGATCTGAGAGCTGGGAGGGGATTCCATTATGAGAGGAAATGGATCCTGGTCAGGCAAAAGCAACACATGCCCTCCTTGCAGGGGAATGGATTTCCAGGCAGAGGAGACTGTGTGGGCAAAGCCCCAGAGGTAGGAAATGGCTTGGATTGTTTGGTGTAAGACTTGAAGCTGGGATCAGGAGAGGCGAGATGGCTAGGAGCTGGGCTGGATCCAGACCACAAGATGGTAGGTCAGGGGACTTGGACTCTGTCCCAAGAACAATCAGATTGGAGCTGGAAAGTGAGATAAGCATATTTGCAGTTCAGATCCAGTCCACTGCAGGAAGATGTATTCGAGGGGGTCAGAGTGGCTGCAGGGAGACCAGGGGGGAGGCTGACGCAGCCACTCAGAGGGCTTGAACGTGGGTCATGGCAATGGGGTTGGAGAGAAGGGAGTGCAGGCGGGAGGAAACAGCATCTGCAAAGGCTCAGAGAGCAGACGGAGCCCGATGGGTTCAGGGCAGTGGGAAGAGCTAAGTGTGGCTGTGGGGATGGGGAGACGGGCGTGGACGGCAGAAGAGGACTCTCACACCTCACCTAGTATTGCCCTATCTATCTGGCTACACTTCCTCCCTGCCTGGCCAGCCAGGGACGAGGCTTGGATGATTTCTCCAGGCTGCCCCACACCCCATAAAGCCCATGCCCATTATGGCAAATGTGACCATCAAATGGGGCGCTGCTGTCAGCATATAATGCATCAGCAGTGCTGGCTGGTGGGTGAGACGGGAACACGCGTTGACTGAGTGCCCTTGCTCAGCAGGTGTAGGTCCCTTTCCCTCAATTAATGCTCATGGGGAGTGGGTGTTAGCGTCTCCATTTTAGCCATAAGAAACTAAGAGAGCTGCTCAGGGTCACATATCAATAAAGCAATGGAGCAGGATTTGAATCTGTGTTATTCACCCATTTAATACATATTTATTGAATGCTTACTATGTGTTAGGCTCTAGTCTAGGCACCTGATTTACAACACTGAGTAAACAGACAAAAGTCCCTGTTCTCGTGGAGTTTATATTCTAGTGGGGGGGTGAGGTGGAGTGGGAAGAATAGACAATGAAAAAATACCTAATACCAAATGGAAAATCCCCTCATGGCCACCAGAGGGCACTGCAATCACACCATCTTCCATTGTCCTCCCATTTCATCTCCCTTTCCAGGTTCCAAAGGTAACAGCCAAGGAAGCTATGAATACTAAGTGTAGATGGGCTCAAGAATGCAAGCTGAGGAGGGGTGTGCAGCAGTTCCTTCTTTCACTCACTTTTGCAGCTTAACTCCCTCATTAGATTCCCATCCACTGCCCCAGGTATCTCAGTGATTTTTCAAGTCCCTGTGTACTCCAGAGATCACCAAGACTCACATTCACTCGCCAATCCATCCTTCCATTTACCCTCATGCCCACCTACCTACCCTATCCACCCACTCAGCTTCTATCTATCCTCCTTCCCACCTACCCACCCCATGCACCCATCCCCTTTCCATCAACCCATCCCTCTTCCCACCCTCCACCCATCCACCAACTGGGGCATTCAGTCTAGAGGGTCTGGGAAGGCAAGAGGTCAAACCAGGTCGACAGTCAGTGAACTCAGTGGGCATGAGTTTTAGTGAGCCAAGGTCAGTGAAAGCTGAAAGCATTTAAGAATGGCAAGATATTATTAGCAAACCAAATGGTATCCGGAAACAACTCAACTTTGGATCTTAAATAAATCCCACTGTGGTATTATTATGTGGTGTGGACATGTATATTAATTTATCACTAGCCCTTCAAGACAACATGGGAGGTAAAATTCCATAAATGTTTCAGCACCTCCGTGCTTTGTTCCAATCACTTCCTGAGTAATAGATCATTTTGGCAGTTACTCAGTAACATTTAAGACCTGCTTTCTGAGGCCCTAAGTAGCTCAGCTTGTAAGACAAAATGACGAAGTACTGAAGAGAATCTGACCAGGAGGCTGTGAATAACATGTCCATCGATCGCTGTGCACATCAGATTTACCCAGATAATGGAGGCTTTTTTTGTTTCAGGTACGTAGTGCTCTTTTGATCACTGGAATCTGTATAGCACACCCAGAAAATGATAAGGGGCAAAGAGACCCTCGTACGTACCTCTAGTTTGGTGGGTCACTGGGTAACCTCTTTCCTATCTCCCAGCTGTTCAGCTAAAAGATTCGGAAGCCTTAGACATCACCAATGAAGGGTTATCCCACAAGTCACTTGCTTCTTGATATTTGACTGCTTTTTAACCAAAGGAAAGCATCTTTGTAGGAATAATATATCAAAGTATAAAGGACAACACTGATTTCTTAAAGGCTGGATAAAAATCATGCTTCCCACATTAAAAACAACAACAACAAAAGCCATTTAACTATAATCTCACCAAGAACCAAAAATATTTCTATTTTACTTTTTTGCATGATGTGCTTTGTTTTCTCAGAATATTATGAGCCAGAAGGGAAATTCTTTGAGATTTGGCAGCTTTCTAGGTAAAGGATTGTACTTACCACGTTTTTGTATTATTGATATAGTAACTTCCCAAAGGGATGGAAGATTTCAAGGGCTAAACTAAGCCTTGCATTTTCTTTTTTTCCCCTTCTTCTTCTTCTTTTTTTTTTTTTTTTTGCAGGGATGGATTCACCCTGAGCTAACATCTGTTGCCAATCTTCCTCTTTTTGTTTTTTCTCCCCAAAGCCCCAGTACATAGTTGTTATATCCTAGTTGTAAGTCCTTCTAGTTCTATATGAGCTACTGCCACAGCATGGCAACTGACAGATAGGTGGTGTGATTCCTCCATGAAGAAACAAACCGGGATCACCAAAGCCACGAGAGCACCGAACTTGAACCTCTAGACCATCAGGGTTGGTTCAAGCCTTGCATTTTTTTGTTCTAATCTAATTAATTCCAGTGGATGAAAAGTCCAACCCCCATGTTTGGGGAAAACACAGAAGATGCAGAAGAACTGTTCCCGTGACCTATCTGAGGCAACAATTCAGCAATGCTGTGCCTACAATAATTAAAATAGAACGCAAAAGAGATCCATACGTCTTTTCTGACCATTAATTTACCCTCTCCTTCCTTTTTTCTTTCTCTTTCTTTCTTCTTCTTCTTTTTTTTTTTTTATGTGAAGTGCCTGGCACAGTGCCTGCCTCATAGTAAATATTCAATAAATGAGAACTCTCATTATTATTGCTAATATTATTATTAACATTTCCATCTTACATGTGAAGAAACTAAGTACTATTAGAGCCTCAAAAAGACTTGACAAGAGAGCAAGTTTTTTTTTACCTTTTTACCTTTTACCTTTATCCTCTTCTTTCTTTTTCATTTGTTAGTTAATTTAGTTATCAGGATATAAAATGAAGAAGTAAAAACCTCTATTCACTCCCACCCCCCTGAGGTAACCACTTGTAAGTTGTTTTTAATTCTTCCCTTAGCTGCCTCTTGAATTGCAAAGGTGATCATTTATAGCTTTAAGTTCTAAAGACTCCCTAGGTGAAGGAAAAGAATTTAGCTCACTCACATTTAAAAAATTTTTTGTTAGTGGGCCCGACAGGTGGCGTAGCAGTTAAGTTCACACGCTCCACTGTGGCGGCCCAGGGTTCGCAGGTTCAGATCCCAGGCATGGACCGACGCACCGCTTGTCAAGCCATGCTGTGGTGGTGTCCCATATAAAGTACAGGAAGATGGGCATGGATGTTAGCCCAGGGCCAGTCTTCCTCAGCAAATAGAGGAAGATTGGCAACGGATGTTAGCTCAGGGCTAGTCTTCCTCACAAAAAAAATAAAATTGTTAGTTATATCTTTATTAGTAGTCTTTCTATTGGTTACCATTATAATGTTAAATAGCATACATAATTCCTTCTTGATGCATGAATTTTTAAAAATTGAAATATAATTTACATACCATAAAATTTACTCTCTCAAAGTGTTCAATTCAGTGGGTTTTAGTATATTCATAGAGTTGTGAAACCATCATCACTATATTTTAATCATCCCCAAAAGAAACCCCATACCCATTAGCAGTCTCTGCCCACTCCTCCCTTCCCTCAGCCACTGGCAACCCTTATTCTACTTTCTGTCTCTACAGATTTGCCTATTCTGAACATTTCATGTAAACAGAATCATACAATATGTGGTCTGTTGTGTCTGGCTTCTTTCACTTAGCATGTTTCCAAGGGTCATCTGTGTTGTAGTATGTATCAGTGTTTCATTCCTTTTTGGGGCTGAGTATTTCATTGTATGAATAGACAACATTTTGTTTATCCATTCATCAGTTGATGGAAGTGTGTGTTGTTTCCACTTTTTGGTTATTATGTATAATGCTGCTGTGAAAATTCATGTACAAGTTTTTGTGTGAACATATGCTTTCAATTTCTCTTGGGTATATACCTAGGAATAGAATTTCTGAGTCATATGTAACTTTTTGAAAAACTCCCAAACTGTTTTCCAAAGCCATTGCGCCATTTTACATTCCCACCAGCAATGCACAAGGGTTCCAATTTCTCTGCATCCTCACCAACACTTGTTATTGTCTGTCTTTTTGATTATAGCCATCCTAATGGGTGTGAAATAGTGTCTTGTTGCAGTTTTGATATGTATTTCTCTAATGACTGATGATGTTGAACATCTTTTTATGTGCTTATATATTATATATTGATTGTGTGTCCTGCAACCTTGCCAAATTCATGATGATTTTTTTGTGGATTCCTTAGGATTTTCTATATATAAGATCATGACATATGCAAATAGAGATTTACTTCTTCCTTTCCAACCTGGTTGCCTTTTTTTTCTAGACCATTTACATTTAATGTGATTATTGATATGGTTAGATTTGAGTTATCATCTTGTTATTTGTTTTTTATTTGTGCCATCTGTTCTTTGTCCCTTTTTCCCTCTTTGCTTTTCTTTTTTTTACTGGTTGCTTTAGGGTTTATAGTATTCATTTTTAACTTGTTTCAGTCTGCCTTTGAGGGATATTATATCACATCATCTATAGTATAAAATCCTTACAATTGCATCCTTCCATTTCTCCCCTTCTGGCTTTTATGCTATTGTCATGCATTTAACTTTTACATATGTAAACACTGTAAACCATAATACACTGTTATTATTATTATTATTATTTTTGTGTGTGTGTGGGGAAGACCAGCCCTGAGCTAACATCTGTTGCCAATCCTCCCCTTTTTGCTGAGGAAGACTGGCCCTGGGCTAACATCCGTGCCCATCTTCCTCCACTTTATATGGGACGCCGCCACGGCATGGCTGACAGGCAGTGCGTCGGCGGGCGCCCGGGATCCGAACTCGCGAACCCCGTGCTGCCAAGCGCGGACTAAACCGCTGCGCCACCGGGCCGGCCCACACTGTTATTATTTTTGTTGAAACAGTCAATTATCTTTTAAAGATATTTAAATAATAAGAAAACAATCTTACATATTTCTGATAGCTACTATTTCTGATGCTCCTCGTTCCTTTGTGTAAATCTGGACTTACTTCTAGGATTCTTTTCCTGCTACCTGAAGGATATCCTTTTTTTTTTGGTGTGGATCTTCTGATTCAGCTTTTGTAAATCTGAAAATGTCTCTTTTTTGCCTTCATTTTTAAAAGATGTTTTTGCCAGGTATAGAATCCTAGGTTGACTTTTTTCTTCCAATACTTGAAGATGTTGCTTCACTGCCTTCTCACTTGCATTTTTCCGACAAGAAATCTGACATCATCCTTATCTCTGTTCTTCTGTAGTAGCATGTCTTTTTCTTGGCTGCTTTTTTAAAAATTGAGATATAATTTTCATGCTATAAACTTCACGCTTTTAAAATGTACAGTTCAATGGTTTTTAGTATGCAAAGGTGTGCAGCCATCAACACTAGCTAACTCCAGAACATTTTAATCACTCCGAAAAGAAATTCTGTACCCATTATTAGTTACTGTCCATTCCCTCCTCCCCGTAGCCCCTGACAACCACTAATCTACTTTCTGTCTCCTCGGATTTGTCTCTGGCTACTTTTTTAGAATTTTGGTAAAAAACACAAAACATAAAATTTATCCTCTTAACCATTTTTAAGTGTACAGTTCAGCAGTGTTAAATATATTCATATTGTTGTGAAACAGATCTCTAGAATTTTGCATCTTGCAAATCTGAATCTCTGTACCCACTAAACAACAACTCCTCTTTTGTCCCTCTCCTAACCCCTAGTGACCACTATTCTACTTTCTGTTTCTATGAATTTGACTACTCTACGCACTTCATATAAGTGGAATCATATATGATTCATCCATGTTGTAGCATGTGTCAGAATTTCCTTCCTTTTGAAGGCTGAATAATATTTCTTTGTATATATACACCACATTTTGCTTATCCATTCATCTGTTAATGGACATTTGTGTTGCTTCCACCTCTTGGCTACTGTAAATAGTGCTGCTATGAACATAGTGTGCTTCGAGACCCTGCTTTTAATTCTTTTGGATATATATCCAGAAGTGGAATTGCTGAGTCATATGGTAGTTCTATTTTTAATTTTTTGAGGATCCTGTATACTATTTCCCATAATGACTGCACCATTTTACAATCTCACCAACAGTACACAAAGGTTCCAATTTCTCCATATCCTTGCCAACACTTATTTTCTGTTTTTTTGATAGTAGCCATCCTAATGAGTGTGAGGTGATATCTCATTGTGGTTTTGATTTGCATTTCTCTGATAATTAGTGATGTTGAGCTGTCTCTGGCTACATTTAAGATTTTCACTTTGTAACTGATTTTGAGCAACTTGATTATGATGTGACTTGCTGTAGTTTCTTGTGTGTCAGATTTGTTGAGCTCCTTTGATATGTGGGTTTATAATTTGTATCAATTTTGGAAATTGTTCAGCCATTAGTTCTTAAAATGTTTTTTCTGTGCCTCTCTGTCTCTCCTCTACTTCAACTCCAACTACTCACACATTAGGCTGCTTGAGGTTGTTCCACAGCCACTAATGTGCTTTTCATTTTTTAAACTTATTTTTTCTCTATGTGTTTCATTTTGGATAATTTCTATTGCTAGGCCTTCAACTTCACTAATCTTTTCTTTTGCAATATCTAATCTACTGTTAACCCATTCAGTGTATTTTTCATCTCCAACATTGTAATTTTCATTTCAAGAAGTTTGACATTTCTTTTTTTATATCTCCATGTTACTACCTGACTTTTTGAACATATGGAATACAGTTATAACAGTTGTTTTAATGGCCTTCTTTGTTCAAACATCTGTGTCAGCTCTGGGTTGGTTTCAGTTGATTGATTATTCTCCTCATTATGGGTTGTGTTTTCCTGCCTCTTTGCATGCCTGGTGATCTTTGATTGTTTGCCTGGCATTGTGAATTTTACCTTGCTGAGTGCCAGATGTTTTTTGTAATCTGTATTATTTCTTAGGCAGGTCCAGAGCAGTGCTCAGCTAGGCTTAATTATTCCCCACTACTGAGCCAAGACCTTCCTGAGTCCTCTGCCCACTGCCCTGTAATGTCTTCCAGTCTGGCTACTGGGAAAAGGCCCTGGGCACCGCTTCCTCTAATCCTTTCAGATGGCTCTTCCCCTGGCCTCGGGTAGTTTCTTCACACACATTGACTGATTGGTTCTCTGCTGAGTACTTGAGGGGCCCCTCTGCAGATCTTGGGTTCTCTCTGTGGGCAGCTATCTCTTCTTTGTGTTCTGTTCTCCAAGCTCTAGCTGCTGTGGACTCCCTAGACTCTTGGCTCCATTCCCTCAACTCAGGAAGTCCTCTGGCCTCCCCTTCACTGCCCCCTCCACCTGCAGTTTTGAAATTCTCAAAGCGGTCGAGCTGGACAATCCTAAAAGAACAAGCCATCCTTGTTTTCCTTTCTCTCTGGGATTTCGTTGCTTAGTGTCCAGTGTTTTGAAACCATTGTTTCATGTATTTTGTCTGGTTTTGTTGTGGTGGTGGTCGTTGTTTCAGGGGGAAGGTTAAACCTGGTCCCTGTTACTCCACCTGGAGGAGAAGTGGGAGTCTTGGTGTCTGTGTTTCTAAGAGCTCCCCGGGTGATTCCACTGCGCAGCCAGGTGAAAGCCACTTGCACAGACCTCTTTTCTCTGCTTGAAATATTTTTCTTAAACAAACAGAATCTTTGTTTATTTCTTCCCCTCTGTTTTCTCTGTTCTATCTTTTGGTAACTTCTGTTAGACAAATATTGAATGGATTGATCCTTCATCTCTTAACTTTTCTTTCATATTTTCCATTTCTTTGTCAGTTTGCTGTACATCTGAGAGATGTTTAAAAACTTTTTCCTCCCATACTTTCTTTTGATTAACTTTGTAATTTGGGCAATTATATTTGTAATTTCCAGAACTTTCCCTTATTCTCCAATTGCAATGTCTTCCTAGAAGCCTCTTCTTGTTTCATGGTGCATTATCTTATTTATTTGTTTCCTCCAGGGCTAGTTGTTTTGTGCCTTCATCTTAGTCCTTTTTGGTGCCACTGAAAGTACGAGGAGACCCACATGGTTCCCCTTGGCAGCTGAGTGGGTCTGGTTCCCCAGGGGGCCTTGCCCTGAACAGGCTGCAATCTCTATGGCCCGTGTGTTAACTGATTAAAATTCTTCATTTAGATCAGAGGTGCTTGTTCCTCTCCCCCAACCCAGGTGACCTTCAGCAATCTCTGGAGACATTTTTGGTTGTCACAACTAGGGGGATGCTACTGGCACCTAGTGGATAGAGGCCAGAGATGCTGCTAAATATCCTACAATGTACAGGAAAGTCTCCCACAACAAAGAGTTATCTGGCCCAAATGTCAATAGTGTGAAGGTGGGGAAAACCCTGACTGAAGACCATCTGAGATCAAGTTGCCCCATCTCCCCACCGCCAAAGGCCAAGACAAGGCGGTACCCTTCACACCCACTTCGGGAGCCTTCCCAGGCATTCGTTCAAGTTTGTTTAGAAGAGATCCCCAACTGATGGTTCACCAGCCACATGTGGCCCACAGACTTGTCTCATTTGGCTTTTATAGGTAGATTAATGCACACATACACACACACACAGTGGTAAACAATTTGGTTGATTTTTACCCAGAAACCCTGATTTCTAGCTTCTGCTGGAAAATTAGAAGGATGGACATGATTGGTAGAGCCGAGTGGCAGCTGCCTCTACAGATGGGCTTGTGGTCTCTTTTTATTTCTGTCCCTGGGCTCACATTGCTCACCTATGTCTCCGGCTTGGCCTCTTTATGCATGTGAATTCATGACCCCTGCTTTTTTTTCTTTTTTTGGCTGGTTTTATCCTGGGACAAATACCGACTCTACCCAGGGATGGCCGGGGAGTGGTTCTGAGACAATCTTTTAGTTAATCCTCTTGTTTTCTCTCCCACTGGTACTATTACTTTAGAATAATGGGAGAATATTTATGGGAGGACCAGATCTGCCACAGTTGGAGGTAGAGACTTGGGGATCATCAGAGCATGAAACAGCAGTTAAAGCCATGGGCATGAGTGAGATTGCTCAGGAAAAGCGTGTAGACAGCAGAAGCAGTCCAGGATGGACCTCTGGAGAAGGCAGCCAGCAAAAGAATCAGAGAGGATGGCCAGAGAGAGGGAAGGGAAATCAGATATGCGTGGAGTCACAGAAGCCAAAGGAAGAGAAAGTTTCAAGAAGGGAATCAAATGTCTAGTGCTGCATATGGAG
Source organism: Tapirus indicus (assembly GCA_031878705.1). Lineage (NCBI taxonomy): Eukaryota > Metazoa > Chordata > Mammalia > Perissodactyla > Tapiridae > Tapirus > Tapirus indicus. Next base: position 120,838,312 of record CM062922.1, on the reverse strand, counting down.
GCTGAACAGTGTCCTTTCATTTAAGATATGCAGATTGGGGCCTGCCCGTAGTGGCGTAGTGGTTAAGTTTGCGTGCTCCCCTTCAGCGGCCCATGATCCACAGGTTCGGATCCCAGGCATGGACCTAGGCACCACTTTTCAAGCCATGCTGTGGCAGGCATCCCACATATAAAGTAGAGGAATATGGACACAGATGTTAGCCCAGGGCCAATCTTCCTCAGCAAAAAGAGGAGGATTGGCAACAGATGTTAGCTCAGGGTTAATCTTCCTCACACACACACACACACACAAAAAGATATGCAGATCATGATTTCATTGAAAGCAGTTTCTGTAGAGTGCTGGAAGTGTACAGAAACCTGCAGCTGGTTGCAGAGTGATGGGGAAATGAGAAAATGTAAACTGCTAGGACAGACAGCTCTTTCCAGAAGTTGGCTGTCAAGGAGGTGAGAGGTCATGTTATGTGGTGAGGGATGGAGAATTAGTTGTTGGTTGACTGGTTGTTTTAAGGTGGGAGAGATCTGAACTTGTTTATAGAGGAAATAGTCTGTTTTTTGTGAGATTGTGAGTGGTATAATCTGATAAGCACATCCTCACCATGAAATATCTAGAAATGCTGCATAAAATCAAGCAAACATCCTTTAAAATGCACAGTTGGCTTTCAAGAACATACGGGGAATCCCCAGGGCCATACGCAAATTGGAAATTGAAAACCAGAGCTGTGTGAGCAGCTGGCTGGTTGTAGATCTTAGCAATGAAGGGGCTTGGGTTTTACACCCACCTCGAGATTGGAGATGAAGCCTTGCCTGAGGCATTGAAAACTGAGGCCCTGATATAAAGCTCAGCCCCTTGGCAGGTGACACCCTCAATGAAAGAGTAGACTAGAAAAAAATTCTTCCCATCAGCTCCGGGAGCACAAAAGAACGTTGTCTGTCTCACCCTGAGATCCGGTGGCGATAGAAAGTCTCCCCAGAGAATTCATAACCCTCTGGCTTGCCCTAACTTAAATTTGGGTTTCAAATTTACACCATCTGCATGGTCTCGGAAGCCCAGACAAAATTAACAAATAATGAGGTCCAGGGTTGGTTAAACCCCTGAAGCCTCCTTGGCAGGAATGAACACAAAACTTCTCTAGAGAGACCTACCCTCAAACCTGGTCACATGGATTCTCACTGCTAAGGCCCTGCTGAAGCTGAGTTCACAGCCTTTAATTAGAAACCCTAAGAGGAAGCCATCTGTCATGAATGAGTGAGCACCCTAGAGCTCCAGACAACAGAATCATTGAGTAAAGGACCATATGGTAAATATGTTTTAAATGCCTAAAGACAGAAAAGAAGGACTCAACATTAGAAAGTAATAAGATGGTGTTGAGAGGGAGAGGTTTAACATAAAGAGAAAGGAGAAAGCGTAAAACTAATGCATCTATTGATCCATCCTCTTACTCATTCATTCCCCTTTCCTTGCGCTCCTGTTATGTTTTAGACCATGTTCTGTGTCTGGGACTATAAAGATGACTTTGGGGACAAGTTGGACTCTGCCTCAGGGAGATCACATCCATACACGCGTCCATCCATCCACCTTTCATTTTATAGCTTCATCAGATGTCACAACTAGAAAAGTCCCAATAGAGCATCTTGTTCAACTTTCATCTCTCTTGTCGTACAGAGTAAGAATGTGAGGCCCAGTAACACAAAAATCACTCTTCTGAAGTCTCCAGGTGAGTGGGTGACAGAGCCAGATCAGGAGCAGGGGCCTTGCCCCCGGTGTCCTTTCCGCACGTCCTGCCCCTGCTGAGCACTTGGTGTGCGGGCATCTAAGCTCTGGACACTGTATCTCTGTTCTGTTTCCCTGGTGGGCTGGTCACTCCTCATGGGCGGAGTCCCCACAACCCAATCCTATCAGACAATGGTGACAACAAGAAGTGATATAGTTACCCAGCTTCTGAGTGACAGAGATGGGACAGGAGCCCCAATCTCTACTTTATATCAGTCATGTGCCCCTGCCTTTTCTCACCCCCTCCACCCCGATGCCTGCCACTAGAGAGACTGAGCTCCTTGGGAGGCCAGGTCTGATGCCTCCACCCCCAGGGCATGGCTCAGGGAAGGTGCTTTGAACATCTGCTGGATGAGTGCACCTGCAGGAGAGGTCCCTCAGCCTGGGGGCTTCTCATTCCCCAGCTGCTCCTTCAACTTCCGGCATCCAAGAGATTAGAGGGGAGGTTGAGGCCCAAGTGCTCCCCAGCTCTCCTGAGCAAGAGAGCTGAGTGTTGGCCTCTACCCAGCAGCGTTTCTCAGGTGTGGGTGTGGGTGAACTGGGGAGGTTTGTGGCCGGCGTCAAGTAGCACAGGACAGCTTCTCCCTGGGCCCTCAGGTGGTCTCAGTACTTCCAGAGAAGGCCTGAGGGTGGCGCTACAATGTCTAATACTTTCTGATCCTTTTGTTCCCTTTTCTTTTAACAAAGAAAGAGCAGATCTTTGGGTCAATGCCTCCAGCAGGGAACAGTGTCTACTTAGAACTTGGTCTTTTGTTTACATTGTATTTATTTGCATGTTTTACCTTTTATTTCAGGCAAGTGATACTGGTTTTCCATTTACAGAAGTGATACAAAAAAGCTTCCTTTTATAATAAATTTATTAAGCAAATAGTAAATCAATGTAAAGAAAAACATAAAGTGAATAACAGTACAGGTAGTAAATTGATATGGCAAAAATCCTAACATTCTGACTGAAGTTTGGGAAATCAGACCCCCAGGGAACAGAAACTCCTTCACCCCCCAACCAGCCCCAGCTCTGCTCGAGAAGCAGAGGTCAGCTGACACAGACGGCTATAGGGCCAAGGACGGTTCAAGGCTCCATTTCTCCGGGTGGAGCATTGTGAGTAAGCCTGTCTTGGGGAAAATCTCTGGAGCACTCCAGCAGGCCCAGAGGAAGATAGCTGGAGGCTTCATTTTGGGAGCTACCCTGCCCCAGGACAGTGCTCCTTTCCACACTGGATCAAACTCGGATGTCCTTGGCCCAGGCCTCCCTCACTGTGCAGGGGTAAGATTCAGGGGGCTGAGGTGGGTCGGCCCGAGGGGACGGGCTGCCCGTTGGTCTTCTTTGACTCCAAGTCCCAGATGCAGGCAAGAGCGCGCCTCTGAGCATGGCTAACCAAGTTCCCTGTTGCCGGTCGGGGGTCAAAGCCACAGTTTGTGTGCAGTAAGATGCTCCTCTGCCTGGTCTTGACCTCTCTTCATCTGTTTTCCTGGAGGGATGATTTGTGGCTCCAGGAAGCTGGACTCCTGTCACCTCCTGCTGGCACAACCGACACTCATCATCATCACCCTCAGTCTGTTCTTCGGCATCCACGAGACCCCTCCACCCTGATATCAGCATCTTAGGTGCACACTGAAGGAAGGTGGACGCCGCTGTGTTGATGCTATTTCCCGCCTGTCTGGTACCTTGAGTTCTAAATCTGGAATGTGATCTTGGTGGCTTCTGGCCGAGAGTCGGCCCCATCTCCAGTTCTCCGTGCCGCAGCCCCAGGCAGTGAAGCAGAGGCGGCTCTGGGCTTCCCCTGCAGCACAGGCTCTGTCCACACCCAGTCTGCCCAGACCCAGATCCAGGGGAACTGAAATCCAGATGTAAAAGACCTAGGAGGGGCATTCTTCCCTGGGGGAGCCTCAGGTATCAGCTCTGGTTCCCAGGCTGGAGCCCCAGGGTCTTAAGGTCCCTCTGAGGTAGAGTGGGGCCTTCCTCAGAGGTCTCTGGGAGGCAGGTCCTCCAGGTGCTGGGGATTCAGAACCCAACACTTGTCCGGCCTTCACGCTTCCAGAAAGCTGAGATCTGCTCCAGGGTGACCCGAGGCTGGAGACCCCACTCAGGATCAGGGCTTCCTGGCCGCTGCCTCCGGGCCTGGGGGCTCCCCAAGTGCACACTGGTGTCTGGTCCGTGTTCAGGCTCAGCCCAGCTCACTAGGCCTGGGGCGTGGGTTCTCTCCTCCCAGGCCTGGGGCCCCCAGAAGGTGCTCCGGGCTGAGGCCTTGGGTGGCATCTGGGGGACCAAGGAGCTGGGAGGGCAATGAGGGGCTGAAGAGGCAGGTGGGGCTGTTGCTCGGGCCTCCAAGGTGCCCCCAGGGGTGGGAGGGTCTGGGGCCCGGTCCATCAGCAGGGGGACCGCAGAACCATACCAGTCCTCCGAGCGCTCTCGGGGGGTGCCCGTGGGCTCAATCCACAGCTCTCCTCCAGGGCGCCAGACCAGGGTGGGTGCCTGGTTGCTGGGGTCTGAGCGCAGAGAGCGGCGGAACAGGCGCTCGGCCAACACGGCTGTCGTCAGGAGGAAGAAGGCGGCAAGGGAGGCCAGGGCCAGCATGATGGGGACACAGGGCCCACAGGGCAGCGGGGGCCACGAAGCTGCCTCTGATGTGGGGGGCCCCTCCATGTGCCCAGAGGGCTGCTCTGGAGTCGAAGGCATCTGGAGAGGAACAAATGAGAGAGGGTTGGCACAATCTAGAGAGAGAGAGGCAGCAAGTGCCAAATAAGAGTGAGGAGAGAGCCAGAGGTGAGAGGGGCTGGGTGTCTGGCTTGAGAAACAGACCCAGGCAGACAGGAGCAAAGGGGACCCAGAAAGGGCAAGAGTGAGTCAGATGGCCAGAGAGGCAGGGGTCCGCCTCGGCCTGCAGCCAGGCCCTCCTGCTCAGAATCCCAGCCCCCTTCCCGAAGCCCCATTTTCCTCCCAGACCTCAGGGTGCCTCCCTCTTGGCCCCTTCAGGTCTCGCTCAGGCCTAGAGAGGAAGCAGTGGGTGAGGAAATGGGAACGTTCCCTCCCAGCCCTGCCCCTATGTGCGTGCCCCCTCCAGGCCACCTTGGCCGGCCCCTTGGCTGCTCCTTTGCCTGCACAACTCTCCCTAGAGTTGGTCTTGCTCTCGGCAGGCTCCACCGAGTTTGCTGTGCCACCAGGTCTCAGGCGCCACCTCTGCAGCTGTCCCCGCCTCTCCGGCTTTGCCCAGTCTCTAGCCCAACTCTCTGCCTTGTTTGTCTCTGTCCCCTGGGTCCCCCACCTGCAGGGGACTCCTGCACGCCTCACCTCACCTCAGGTCAGTCCCGGGCTCCTTTCTCCCTCTGGAGCCTCCCCTCCCAGTGCACACAGGGAGGCTGCCAGCCGTTGTCTCAGATGAAGGCGGAAGGGAGGGCACCACCAAGTGTGCCGGCTCCCCCTGCCCCGGGAGTGTTTCCAAGGCAACCTGGGGGATGTGGTCACTGCGGTGGGAGGCGTTTCCTGGTGAGAGGTGGGGCCGCGATGGGGCGGTGGTTCTATTCAACTCAGTCTCACCCCAGAGCCAGCCCTCAGGCCCAGAACATTCACCTGGAGGCCAAGAAAGAGAAGACAGAGACTCTGGCCTGTCTGTTCCCAGACCACCAAGGTGTCTTGCCCTGCCTGCTTCCTGGCGGCTGCCCTGTCCCTGTCCTGCCCACTGAGCCTGAGCAAACCCACTCCTGCCATCCAACCACCACATGCCCTCCTGCTTGACCCAGCCTTCTCATGAACATGTCTCCTTGTCTTCAACCATTCAGCCCGGGTTTGGGCTGGGAAATATCTGTGGAATGAGGCCTGGATGGCAAGGATGTCAGGCCTCTAGAAAAAGTCCAGGGTGAAAAACAGGCTTCGGCCTGGAGCATTGCCATCTCCTGATGCTGAGGGCGGAGGAGCGTGGGGATAGGGTGTGATGAAGTGTCATCGGCTCCTGGACCAGAGTTCTGTCAGAGATTGTCTAGTTTGACTCACTCACTGACAGATGACAGTAAGCCCTAAATGAGGGAGGTATCCTGCCCAAGGTCACACCACCCACATGCGTGGGAGGGACGGGGCAGCAGAGACATTACCCCCGTCTGGCAAGCAACCTGAACACAGCACAACTCTGACTAGGCATTTATGTTTTGTTTTGCAAAATGACAGCCATTTAATGTGAAAGGCTCCAAAAATATGTTGAAATGTTAACATCTTACAAAAATGGTCACAAGGCAGCCTGACTCAGAGTGCTCTGTCCTGGCGGTTTTGAGGAAAGGGCCAGAAGGAGCACCAAGTGTGGTGTGGGGTGAGAGTAGGAGGAAATGAAGAGTCCCGAGGCTCTGGGCCTTATGACACAAGCAGAAACCTGATGATAGAATTTGGTGAGATTATAAGACTTAAAAGAAAATCTGAACTTAATACCACTGAACTCGACACTTAAAAATGGTTAGGATCGTAAATTTTATGTTATATGCATTTATGACAATAAAATAGTTTTATTTAAAAAATCCAAATAAATAAAACCTAAAAATTGTTATGCATGTTTTCTTTTAATTAGTCTTTCTTTTAAAAAAAAACACTAGAAGAGTAAACATTACTAAAAACCAGAAAGATTAGACATGACTATTCTGTTCCTAAGGTATCAAACTGGCTGTTTTGATTCTTAACTGTCTTTCATCACTAAAAAAAAAAGCTTGACAGTTTTTAACTGGTTCCTCAAAAAATTAAACATAAAATTACCATATGATCCAGCAATTATACTTCTATGTATATACAAAGGAACTGAAAGCAGAGACCCAAACAGATATTTGCACCAATGTTTATAGCAGCGTTATTCATGGCAGCCGAAAGGTGGAGACAACGCAAATGTTGATCAACAGATGAATGAACAAAATGTGGTGTATATATATAGATACACAATGGAATATTATTTAGCTCTAAAAATCAGGGAAATTCTGACGTATGCTACAACACAGACAAACCTTGATAACATTATACTAAGTGAAATAAGCTAGTCACAAAAGGACAAGTATTGCATGATTCCACTTATAATAAGGTTCCTAGAGTAGTCAAGTTCATAGAGACAGAAAGAATGGTGGTTGGCAGGAGATGGGGGAGGGGAAATGGAGAGTTATTGTTTAATGGGTATAGAATTTCAGCTTGAGAAGATGAAAAAGTAGTGGAGATGGATGATGGTGATGGTTGCACAACAATGTAAATGTTCTTAATGCTACTGAACTGGACACTTAAAAATTGTTAAAATGGTCATTTTATGTTCTGTATATTTTACCACAATAAAAAATTGAAATAAGAATGTAGAAAATTGAAACATAGAGAAGAAAATTATTCCTTGTAATCTTCTCACTCCCAAATAAACCTGCAATTCTTTTTCACAGGTTTCTTCAGAGTGGGGATCAGAACCCAGGTGTCCTAACTCCCAAGTTCCTCCCACTCCACCACTCAAGAATTTCTGAAGAAAGGAATCAGGGAGTTACTCAAGGAGTGTGTGCAGTAGAGAAGTCTCTGGGTCAGAAGTGTAGAAAACAGACCTTTGGTGGGTGTCTTCTTGGTGGGTGGGTGCTCCTGGGGCCAGGTGTTCAGGGTGAGCCTGACTGGGCCTGGAACCAGGGAGAGAAAACTTTATTTCTCACAGACTAGGCAGCTGGCTTGTGGGCTGCTACGTGCAGAGTTCTGTCCTTGGTGCTCTTTGCTTCTAGGTCTATGTGGTGGTTTTAAAACATGTTCGCAAATTCCTTGACACTCTTTCTCTCATAAGGTTGTGTCTAGTCCCCCACCTCTTGAATAGGGACTGGCCTTTGTGAGTCACTTCTCATGAATGGAATACAGCGGAAGTGGCAGCATGGCTTCCAAGGCTAGGTTAAACAAAGAGATAGAGCTCCCACTTGGTTGGGCTCTCTCGCTCTCGCTCTCTCCTCACCCTTGGAACCCAATCGCTACCTGTGAAGAAAGCCAAGACACATGTAGGTGTCCTGGCTGAAGTCCCAGCTAGGGTCCCAACTACCTGTCAACATCAACCACCTGAGCTGTCAGTGAGTAACTCTTCAGATGGCTCCAGCCCCAGCCTTCAAGCCACCTCAGCTGACGCCAGATGGAGCAAAGATGAGCTATCCCCACTGAGCCTTGCCCAAACCACAGAATCATGAGAAAAATAAATATTGCTGTCTTAGGTCACTAAGTTTTGGGGTGGTTTGCAACACAGAAATAGATATCTGGAACACTCTACGTCAATGGTTCTCACCAGGTGAGTAAGGATAGTGCTTCAGAATCACCTGTGGGGCCTTCCCCAGAGGTCACTCTTTGTCCCTAGGCTTCCCTCATCCCAACCCATTCTATTACCTATTTTAGGGCCTGAATTGGGGAGGGTGAGACGGAGTGCAGCAGTAATAAGAGCATTAGTGGTTTAAGAAATCCCACAGGTGATTCAAATGTGCTCTCCCTCTAGTTGAGATCCACTAGAACTGCTCTGTCCAATACGGTAGCCATTAGCCACATATGGTACGTGAAATGCAAATTCAAATAAAATTAAATATTCAATTCTTCAGTCTCACTAATTATATTTCAAGTGCTCAATAAGCACGTGCACCTAGTGGCTACTCTATCAGACAGTGCGGCTACAGGATGTTTCCACCACCACAGAACATTCTCTTGGACAGTGCTGCATTAGACCCTCACTGCCCAGAGTGGGCTGAGGACCAGCAAGGTCAGCATCACCCAGGAGTGCATCAGAATGCAGACTCTCAGGCCCCACCCAGACCCACGGAATCATCTTCTCAGGATACCCAGGTGATCTGTAGGCACATGAACGTGAAAAGCACTGCACTAGCCAGAAGTTCTCAACCCCGGCTGTCCGTTAGAAGCACCCACGGAGCTTTTTAAAAGCCTGATGCTGAAGCCACACCTCAGACCAAGTACCTCAGAATCTGTGGTGGTGGGCGGGGGGACCCATGCATCAGTCTTCTTTGAGGTTTTCCAGGTGATTCCAATGTGCAGCCAAGGTTGAGAACCACTGCTCTAATCTATATCCTCTGGGGGGGTCCACGAGTTTGCGCCCTGTCGTGGGCCCCTGTTAGATTATTTGGCCAGTGCCCCCATTTGAGAAATTGTCTTTTCTGAAGGGTTGCAGTAAGAACTATCAAGTTCCTACACTGTCACCTCCCACCTGGCCTTGAGTTACTGGGTTGACACCGCAGACGTGCAGTGAAGACGTGTTCGTTGACGTTTGCCCCTCAAGAGGGTGTGAGCCCCTCCGAGGCAGGAAACTTCATTCCCATTTTCCAAGCGCCCTCTATAAACACTTTTTTGTGTGTGTGAGGAAGACCAGCCCTGAGCTAACATCCGTCTTCCTCTTTTTGCTGAGGAAGACTGGCCCTGGGCTAACATCCGTGCCCATCTTCCTCTACTTTATATGGGACGCCGCCACGGCATGGCTGACGAGCAGTGCATCGGCGGGCGCCGGGGATCCGAACCTGCGAACCCCGGGCTGCCAAGCGCGGACTAAACCGCTGCACCTCTGGGTGGCCCCTATAAACACGTTTGATTACATGAAGTTCAAGCTATCTTTGCTTGTGTGTCAGTGTTCTGTGGTTAGTTGAGCATTTTGCCCTTATTCTTTTATAAAATGAGTGGACATGAAAAAGTGATGATACGAGAGAAAAGATGTGAGATCTCATAAACTTGGTACAATAGGGACAAAGTCGAGAAGCTCTGTGAGCCTGGCCTCTGTTGGACACACACTGGGCTTTAGTTGGTCTGCAGTGTATTCAACTGGGAAGGAAAAGAACAAAATTGAAGCATACGTATGGGATGCTGGGAATATACGATTTAGGTTTATAACTGAAACATGAGGGGTAATTAGGAACTTTATGATTTTCTCATTTCTGCAGGATGGAGCCACTCCTTGGAACATGAGACTGTGTTTTACTTGTGCAAACTCGATTAATGCAGAAACACTTCCTCGGCTTTCACCGTGCACCAGGCAGTGTCCTGGAGCTTCACTCCACTAACCATTTAATTCGCACAGCAACCCTAAGAGGTAGGTTCAATTATCACCTTTTCTTTCTTTCTTTTTTTTTAAGATGAGAAAACAGAAGCAGAAAGAAGTAAAATAACTTGCCCCAGGCACACAGCTTCTGAGTAGCAGCAGCTGGATTCCAGCACAGTCTGTGCTCTTCACCGGTGTACCACGAGTCCTCTGTCTGAATACATTTGCAGAATGTGTCCTGCATGAAAGCAGATGACTGTTTGAACCACATATGATATGGAAAGGAAACCAAATCTGCTCATATTTTTGGATAAATTCTTCCTGACTAAAGGCAAGAAGGAGTGATCTTGGTGGAATGACCTCACCTCATTCCCACCTGGATAGCAGCTTACCCAGCCTCTCTGAGCACTGGATATGGCTAATTCTAACAACTCAGGTAGATGGTGATTTCATCTCTTCAGATGTTATATTGTTATTTGTTCTGAAGAGTGACTATTTTCTGTGAGGAGGAAAACAAATAAAGGAAACAAAGGGAAAGTAAGCTAAACCAAGGAAAAAAATAAAGAGTTACAGCAGATCAAGTAATTCAGTAAAAGATGTGAAGACAAAGCAAAGATGGAGGTTTAAAAAAAGTTACCACATAATTATACCTCGATAAAAATGGAAATTAAAACCACGTTCCCAAGGGACTTGAACTTCAGTTGTCCAAACCAACTTACACAAAATTCTTTTTCATGTCTTATGATGCATTTGACAAGCTCTCCAGGATGTGAACTCAAGCTAAACCATAAAATAAAGCTAAGGGTAGATGAGAAAGATAATGGCTGCTCAGGTCAACTTTATCTGAAAGAGTCCAAAAAGAAAGACCATGTTGTGTGAAAATCTGAAGGGAAAAGGAAACAAACATTTATTCAGTACCTATCACATGCCAGGGGATTGACAAGAATTGGTTGGTCTCATTAACTCCAACTTACAGATGAAGAAGCTGAGGTTCTGTAGGTCATGAAGCAAGTAAGGCTGGAACCAGGCTTTCAGCCTCTCTCTCTTTTTTTGCTGAGGAAGATTGGCCCTGAGCTAACATCTGTTGCCAGTCCCCTTCTTTTTGCTGAGGAAGACTGGCCCTGGGCTAACATCTGTGCCCATCTTCCTCCACTTTATATGTGGGACGCCTGCCACAGCATGGCTTGATAAGCAGTGCGTTGGTCTGCGCCTGGGATCCAAACCTGAGAACCCTGGGCCACCACATGGGAGCACACGAACTTAACCACCATGCCACCGGGCCAGCCCCTAAGTCTCTCTTTATAATTCAACATTCTGTCCATGAGTTCTTGGTACATTGCCTCAGGTTTCTGACTTCAAAAAAATGATTCACAACATACACTTATCTACCCTGTGTCGGGCTCTCTGGAGTTGCTCTAGTTACTGCCCTCGAGGTGTCCCAACCCACTTCTAGCCTGACAGTTTTGAACAGAGTGTTTGCATATAAAGAACTTGCATTTGAACCTACGCTTTGAGAGATATAGCATTCATTTGTTCGCATTTTTACAAATGCAGAAATATAGGCTCCAAAGATTGAAGTAACTTCTTTAAGTTCACGCAGCTGAGTGTTGGATGGAGGACCTCAACCCAGAATTCTGTCTTTAAGTTCAGTACTCTTTCCAGTACAGAGTTTCTCTTTAAGGAGTCATAAATAAGAAACTAAAGAAAACCCAAATCCAACCCTGTGTGAAGAGAGACACAGATGTGTGAAAAGACATAGGAGGAGCATTTAACAGAAGGCTCACTGCAACCTAGGCGTTCGACAGTCATTCATGGGGCGCCTGCTCTGCGCCAGACAGGATGCAGGAGCTGGGAATTTGGAGATGGATAAAGACACAGTCCCTGCCTTAGAATGGGCTCCCGGTGATAGAGGAGATTTCCATGTAAACAGATAAATTACCGTGCAGTGTAGTTAGAACCAGGCTAGTAACGGAGGAAGCACAGCTGGAGGCCAGAGAAAGGAACAATGAATTCTGTTTGAAGTGCAGTGTCTGAGAAGAGAGCTGAGTTTATGAGAGAAGGCTTGGTGGGGATGCGGGGTGGGGATGCGGGGTGGGGATGCGGGGTGGGGATGCTTGGTGGGGATGCGGGGTGGGGATGCGGGGTGGGGATGCTTGGTGGGGATGCGGGGTGGGGATGCGGGGTGGGGATGCGGGGCGGGGATGCGGGGGCTGTGGTGTGGCTGAATGTCTTGAGGGTGATACCAGGTGGGCAGGAGAAGAGCATTTCAAGCCGCTGGAGTAGCATGAGCAGAGAGTGAAAGACTAGCGGCTGCAGGCCACTGTGGGGGCCGGCGTGTGGGGTGCGGGGGACAGGAGGGTAGGGAGTGGACGGACCCTCTTTGCACTTAGCGAAGATAAACTAGGCTTTAGTTTATTCATTGGGACAATGAAGGGTGACCAGAAAAGCAATGTTCAAATTTGTTTTTGTGGTAAAACCCTTTGTTCAAATGAAACCACCAGGGAGGCCCGATGTGTAAATAAGGAAGTAAAGAATATTTTTTCCTTAACGGGAAACAGATCTGCCATTATTTGGAAATATGTTTTGAAAAATGCTTGATGGGGGTGAAGAGGCAGATTCTCACCCTGGGGTCTGAATTTGCACCAAATTTGAGAAGAGGACAAAGCTGCTTTTTCTGACAGAGGGAGTAGTCTGAGGAGAGAGGGACCCCATGAAATGGGAAGGTTCACATCGCTCCTGCTATGGCCTCCTTTCTCCACTCTTACCCACGCCCATTTCATGCTCCACTTTATCAAAATCCTGAACGAGCAATGCTTTTCTTTTTCTCTTTTCTTTCTTTCTTTTTTTTTTTTTTTTTGTGAGGAAGACCAGCCCTGGGCTAACATCCGTGCCCATCTTCCTCCACTTTATATGGGACGCTGCCACGGCATGGCTGACAGGCAACGTGTTGGCAGGTGCCCGGATCCGGATCCGAACCCGAACCAGTGAACCCCGGGCTGCCAAAGCGCGGACTAAACCGCTGCACCACCAGGCTGGCCAAAGGAACGAGTACTGCTTTTAAAAGGCAAAACCCTTCAATGGCTCCCCTCACTCTCAGAAGGAATCCAAACTCCTGACCATGGCCTCCCAGGCCCTGCCCCATCTGCCCACTGGCTGCTGCCCAGACCTCACCTCCCGTTGGCTTCCCTCACATGCCACCAGCCACCCTGCCCTCCCTACTGTTTCTAGGTTCATCCCACACACTTCCTGCTCAGGGCTTTGGTACTTGTGACTCCTTCTGCCTGGCCCCCTCTTGACCCAAATATCTGTATTTCTCTCCATCGATTCAATCAGATCTTTTTGCAAATGTTACCTGAGCAGAGGGGCCTCCCAGCCAGAGGAGCAGATTCCCATCCCCCTTCATGCTCTCACTCTGCTTTATTTGTTTCTTCATGGCATATATCATGCAGTAACGTAGTTGTTCATTTGTCTGACTCCCCCCACTGGAGTGAAAGCTCCTGGGGGGTAGGATTTGACTCTCTTCCTCCTTGCTATCTATCCAGCATCTGGAACGGTGCCTCCAACATAGAGATGCTCAATAAACGTGTGTTGAGTGAGTTGCTTTGCTAAGTTTTCTGCTATTTTTTGCCAATAGCAGAAAACTTGGGAAAGCTTTGGACTGTGGAGGATCAGAATTAGCCACCTCAAAATATGTCTCTTTACCTTGATTATTTTCAAGAACAAAAGACTCTGAAAGAAATTTTGACCTCCCCCTCTCTAACTGCCTAAAAGAATTTAAGATAGAAGGCCTGTCGCCAGGACATGCCATCACCATAAATAACGCTGGGTATGGATAGACTGGGAGGGTCCTAGCTAAACCCATTCTTATCAAAGCTCTGAAAACCAAGTAAAAGTAGAAGTTACCCTTCGTAAGAAACATTTACATTCATAAGGGAAATCTCTATCTGCAAAGGTATCTCCCTCACTGTACCAGGAAGAAAGGGGGATGACCTTACATCTAGAAACTCTTATCAATGCGGAAGGCGCGAACTTAAATCTGCATACTCTTGTTTACTGTGCTTTTCTGGTAATCTCCCATAGCTGACTCCCCCTACCCCCAACATCTTCCTTTGTCTTTACCTGCATATGCTATTTAAGATGAGGACCTCTGCCATTTTGTCGAGTTACTCAGTTTCCCTGGTCTCTCCCATGTATACACGTTATAAAGCTTTGTTTGATTTTCTCCTGCTATTCGGCCTCATGTCAATTGAATTTGTAGCCCAGCCAGAAAGGACCCAGAGTGGGGAGAGGATACTCTTCCTCCCATATGGTTTGGCGACTTGGACGGGATAAAAAATTCACTAGCTGGACACTCTTGGCTCATGGACCACTGCAGCTGAGAGGTCCTGGACCCCTGACAAGAGCCAGCAGGAGGTAAGAATTCTTACCACGTCAGTCTCCCGGATCTCTGCCTGCAGGATCCGGTGGAAGCGAGAACGGTGAGGGTTTTTTTTTTCTTTTCTAAATTTAGATTATCAGGAGAAAATATTGGTGAAGCTAGCTTCTTGGACTCAGAAACTCTAGGATACGGTTGAGTATTCATTGGTTCATTGATCCTTTTCATTTCAGAAATAGTCACTATTTTTCCTTGTCTCTATTTTTTTTTTTCTGTCTTGTTCTATGACTTGAGAGCTTGGCTTTGTGAGCTTTCTGGTCTCCGCCATCCAGAGGATGTACGTACTGGCATGTATCTTGGCGGCCAGTCAAGTAGACTGGGGTTCTGGGACACACTCTTTGTCCCACTGTGTCTACTTTCAGGGAATTTGCTTTCATAAGGAGCCTTTGTCCTCTCAACCTTTGTTGCTTGTTGTGCTTTCTTATTTGGGGGAGTGAATTCTCTGGATCTCTTTTGGGAATGCCTCTTGTGTCCATGGTTAAGCTTTGGTATGAACTGCTGTTAAGATTCAGATCCTACTCGTCAATGTGGCCAGACGATGGATCGTTTAAATTGGAAAAACTTTTAAAATGGGGGAAAAAATTGTGAGATCTCTTGTCATAATTGTTTTATTGGTACCTATAAAAAGGCCAAATTTAGAAAAAAGTAAAAAGGCCAGAAAAAAATGGCCATAAGAGCGCCCTTGCCAAAAATCTAGTATCTTGAGTGTCTTCTCCACAAATAAAGTAAAAAAAGGCTTAAAACAAAATTTGAATTCATAACTAGGGAGCTTTGTGTTACTGTACCTGATTCATGACAGTAATTTTAAAACAATAGCTGTGAAATCTGTGTATGTGTATCTATATGTGTGTTATACGTGTGTGATATTTTACCTCCAGATGGGATAGCCAAAATTAAGAGCTCTGTTTAATTGGCTTAAAGTAAGCACTTATATGTCTTTCAAGTTAACATGATATGAAATAATCTTTGGTAAATGAAAGCTGGTTTAAATTTGTTGGTTTGATTAAAATAGACATGTCCTCAGAGTTATCAGCATTGGATATCAGACCTTCAGCCTAGGTCTACTAGTTAAATAAGCTCCTGTTATGCCTGTTACAAATTTGTCAGCATAACTTAAAATGATAGCTAATTTTGTCCAATGTCTCATGAAGTTTTCTTGGGTAATCTAAACATAATTGTGGGGAACAAATGATTTAGATGGGAGTGACTTAGAGTTTATAGCTAAACTTTTAGCAATAATTATAGTTTGTACTTAAAATAACTTCCAAAATCTATTTGGTAACTTGAAACTTTGAAGTTTTGCTAGGTTAATGATAAAAATTCATTGAGTATTTAGATCATTTTCAAATAAGATAAGATATTAGATATTAATTGCTAAATATAAGTTTATCTACTTTTGGCTTCTTATTACAGAAAAACTAAAAGGTGTTTTGGGTCTATCGGTAAATATGTCTTGTGTTTTATTAAGATTGTACTATAAAGTAACATGTTTCCAGAAGTTGTGAAAAGTGTTTGTAGGTTTGTCAAGCCACAGAATGCTAATGTAAAAAAAAAAGTTTATAATTGTTTACTTAGCTTTTACTTAAAAATTAAGGTTTCTAAGGGTTAAAAATTCTAATATGTGATTAAGGCTACTAAAAATTAAAAAGGAAAATATGTTTGTATTCAAGGAAAGTAAGGTATGCTTTCAGTAAAGAAGGTATAAAGAATGAAAATATTTTTGTTTGTTTTGCTAAGAAAGATAAATTTGTCCTAAAGTACTAGAAGGGAAGAAAGGAAGGCATGGGATGAATTCTAAATGTAAAAAGTAAGTGACAGAAAGTCTATGAAAGTAAAACCCCGAGGAGTTTTATGCATGATTAAGTTGGCTAAGATTAAACTAAATCCAATTAAGTAAATGAGTTTTAATGTCAAAAGTAAGCTAGAGCAAAATTAAAATTTGGTCTTCTTTCTCTTAAGGATAATTTTCTTGAACTTTTTGTCTGAGAAGTTATAAAAGGTTTTTCTTTACCTTTGAGTAAGTCTACCTAAAAGATAGAAAAACTATGTTAAAAGAATTTCCTGTGTTCAAAAGGACTGAGGTCTCTCTATTAAGATTTTTTCACTGTTTTAACTCTCTGTTTGCCCTTGACTGGTTCTGTTGTCACTTTGATTGAATGGATAACAGCATTGTTTCACAATGAGTGTTGTTTCCTACTTGATCAGTGTTTTGAAAAATTTTGATATTTTTGTCCAGCCTCCTCACCCACAAATATTCAAATCTTGAATGAAGTCTCTTTTGACCTGGAAGAAGAAGAAAAAATTTTTTTCTCTGAGAAGTTTCAGATGGCCCCTGAGACTTCTCAAAGAAATTTGTTCTCTCTCTTCCTATGAAGAAGCTACTAAACTAATTAGGCTTATTTGGTATGTTAAATTATATGGGAAGCATTGTCAAATAAGTGATGATAAACCTTCTTAAGTGGTATTATGTAGGTAAATGTTATTGATATAAGTGTTTTAAAATTGTATAACTACTGAAATTCTGATCTGTCCTGGTTATCAGTCATAATTCTAGTTATTATCTTGAAGTATTGTATGTCACAGAAATAACCGTTTCTTTGTCAATTGTCATTTTTAAGTCTTTTGTTGTTTACAGACAGTTATTCTTTCACTCTAATGCTTTTACAAATGTTTCCATCTTCAGAGAGATTCATGGAAAGGACTCTGACATTTACCCTCAAATACAGGTTTCTGACAAACTTTCAGATTATAAAACTGAACTGCCTAAGAAATTACAGAACTCTAATGGAGAAATTGATGGCCCTATAAAACTCCTAACAGAAGATTAGGATCAAGAATCAATTATGAAAGACTGAATGAACTGATGAGGATGATTATAATTTTTATGATTTTTCATTTGAAATATTACTGATTTTTAAAAATATTTTGTTTTTTCAGATTTAAGGAAAACTTTTTTCTCTTAAGCTGACTATGACTTACAGCAATTTGCTAAATTATACCTTTCTAAGCACAATTGAAACATTTATCTTCTTCTCTCTACCTGATCCCTCCAGAATTTGGAAACTCTTGTTAAGCGAATATTCTTATTTCATGGTAATATAGTTATTTGCATAAGTTCAATAAGAATCTGTTCTCCTAATAACAGGACACAATTGGGAACATTGGTTATATTACCAAAGCTTTGATTGGAATGACATATTTTGAGGGAAACATACAGACTCAGATATGACAAGACACTTTTTGAGGAATAAAGGTTGGCTTTCTGGAATAAAGCCACTTGGAAATATTGGCCTGATACTTTGTTTACAGAAGTTCCAAGCAATCTTACCCAGGTGAGTAAGGAATGTCACTTATCCAGCAGATGCAAAGAACCTTGAGTTATTTTGGGGAACCTTGAAAAGAGAGGAACTCACCCAAATCTGTAGGTATTACAGGCAAGTCTGGTGACAAAGTCCTTGACTTGGCTTTCCTGGCCTCAAAAAGCCTTTAAAATTCAATCTGAGATTCCTTATAAAAAGTTCCAGAAAAGCGGGTTTAAAAGAGCCTGTATGATCATTGCTATTCTTGCTGTACTTATGTAAATAAATGGCCCAAATTTATCAAAACTAGACTTATTTTACAAGCCAGTTAGTCTTAATTTGGCTATCTTTGGTAAAAATGAGGGTAATTTTAGACAGAAAAATTATTTCAGTGTAAACTATAGTACACATTAGTGGATATTAGATCCTAGTTCTGTTAATTGTCTTTGAGATTTTTGTTTTCTACCTGTAAACTGCACTGGATCCTGAATTCTTCTAGTCTCCTGTAATATCTGACTACAAATCTCCAAACTAATGTTTTAAATTTTTTTCCATCATTTTCATTTGGAATCATTGAGAACTGAACCTACCCTTTCCTGAAGCCTTGCAAACTGAAGCTGGAGGACTTGATATAAACTTAAGAGAGATTCATGTCTGTTGCTATGTAAGACACTCAGAAAGGTACCTGAATACCAGATGACATCATCAGAGACATTTCAAACTGCAAAGGATGCTTTGACTCTGATATCTAGAAATCTTTTTGACTGGCTGTGCCTTGTCCTCAGAAACTGGTTTATAATTTGCTCCCACTGTTAACTTTGTATTTCTTTTTGTCTTACTAAATACCTGGTTACTTGCTTACACAATATAAGCCCAACTTTGGGAGCCCACCTGCATCACTGTCTTACTAAGAGACTGATTCAATAAGATGGAACAACAGGATATCCTTCAAGACTGAGGGATTGAACAACAAAAGGGGGGAATTGATACTGGCTTAACACAAGGTTGACATAAGGGAAGCCATATTGTAGAGAAGAAAACCTATTGTAACTTTGAATGACCTCTGATTAACTAACCCAGACATGTTCTGTAGATTTTATGGCCCCTCCCAACTGCTATAAGTTGCTAACTTTGTTCTTTTGAGTTCCTTAGGAATGTGATGACCCCCGGGGCAGAGGCTCTATGCTGATAGCCATCATCAAGGACAACTAAAAGATCAGGGTATAGGGCATTGCTCCAGTCTCTGATGCATATCCAGTAAAACCAAAGTCTATCAGGAACTAAGACCAGATGTCTGCCCCACCCAGAGGTCAGATGGATGCTCCCACATGGAGACCAGCTGCTTCCCCGACCCAGAGACCAGACTCCTATATAACTGGCCTGTAGTCTTTGTTCTGCAAGATGGTTCTTTCGGACATTAGTCAGTCATCTTCCCCCTTACTAGTAAGCTGTAATAAAAAGTCCTTTCTCTCCTACCACCTTGCCTCTTGACTATGGGCATGTCTTGCAGCAGGCAGACGATCCCTCCCCTTGGGCAATAACACTCCCTGCTCCCGGTATCTCCCTGCTAGGAGCCCCACCCTATTTCTGGCTCCTCAGAGTGGGGCTCCCTTTGTTTCCTGGGATGAGTCCTCAGTCCCAGATGGTGAGCCTGTATGAGAGTGGGGTACTCTGAATGCCGTTAATAACTGAGGCTAATGATTCTAGCCCCTCCCTAGGCACCATCCTTCACTCTGCTTGGAAGGACCTGCTGACTCAGAGGGTCAGCGGGACAATCCTAAATGGGTCAGGCAGTAGAACTCAGGAGTCAGTCTTAGGGGTTTCAGGTGGAGAGAGATCAGTCCTAGAAGAGAAGGGCCTACAAAGAAAAGAAACCTATGACGTCAACCCTGGGGAAGACTCAGACCTACAGGATGGAGCAATTGCCCTGTGTGGGCTACAACCTTAGGAGGATTCAGCCGTGGTGCCCAGGGTCTTGAGGGCCCTGAGCCCAGAACTGCCCCCAGAGGAGGAACTGTCTACTCTTCCTTCCTCAGCTTCCCACTTGCCCACTAGACTGACTTCGTCTGTTCCTGGGAGGGGATCTCCAGGTGTTCAGTGTCCACCTGTAGCCCCAAGTCACCTTTCTCAGAGAGGAAAGGTTTGTGAAGGGTCTGGCAGGTTGAGGATGGATAGATGAAAAAGAAAGCAAGTGTATCAAAATATTAACCACAGTAGAATATATAGGGGGGTATATGGGTGTTCATTGTACAATTCTTTCAACTTTTCTATATGTTTGGATTTTTTTCATATAAAATGTCAGGGGAGAGAGAGAAAAAAATTGTCTGGCAAATAGTAGACATTGTTAAGTATAAGATGTTGGGAGTGTCATCCCTTTCCTGGAGAATTTATATTTCAAATGCCTGGACAGGGCAATGTTTATCCCAAAAGATGACAGATTGCAGGTGAGAGCACATACAGAAACACCCCAGTAAGGGAGGGAGAAACTTAGACCACACCTAGACTTCATTAGTAACTTTGCCCACCCAAAGGTCCTGGCCCTTCAGTTGGTGACATTTTCTCAAGTTTATTCTGCCCCTCCTGAGATCTAGGCCTTGGCCCAGAGTGGACCCCACCCTGCCACCTGGAATCCTTAGGGAGGAAAGGCAGGATAAGATGTTCCAGACCCTGCCTGACACCTGGCCCTAAGAGGTTGATCATGTTTGCTCAGGAGGTGAGGTTCACCCAACAAAGAGCAAAGGGAGGGATTGGACCTGGTATAAAAGGTCTTGCAGTTTCTGGGGGTTTACTTTGCACCTGAAACTACCAGGTGAGGGGTGACAGAGGCCTGGGCTAAGGGGTGACAGGGATGCCTGGATTTGAGTTAGGGGGAATTCAGACTGAGCTGGAGAAGAGCCTGCTTGGATTGAGTGGCAGGAGGGACCTGGGTGTCAGCTACCTGGGGCATCTGGATCTGAGATAGTCTTAGGTGCAAAGATATCTGGGTCTCAGCTGAAGGACTGGGGGTGCCTGGGATGCTCAGGGGGATGGATATGGCCAGATTTGTGTTAGTGGGGAAAGAATTATGACAAGTAGACCAGACACCTGGGATCTAATATCTCAACTCCTTCTGCAACTTCTCAGTCTATCCCACCTCCACGAGAACTGCTTGGACACCAGTGTTTACACAGTCTCTTCTGTGTCACCTTCACTTTCCTCTTTGTATCCCTAGAGACACACCTCTAAAATGCTCCTTTCCTTCTGATTTGAGACCAGGTGGAGCTAGGAATTTAAACTATGCCCCAGATGCCAACAAGCCAGGCCAATCTACCAGAGGTAGACTTCAGTTAGGTTTTGCTCACACTCCTGGTTTGGTAAAGTCAACGACCTCTATGATTTGGAGATGTCCTCCACTTCTTTAGAAAACTCCTTTCCTGCTTGGTGCCAGGAGGGAACAGGGCTTGACACAACTTAATCCAGATGGAGGGTTAGGATTGATCTTCTGGTTTGGGACAGAAGAGGAGGGTTGGCCTAAACCAGATTGGGAGAGGTAGAGGGATTAAGGACACAAAAGATAGTGTCTGCGAGGAACAGGACTAAAGACTATGGACAATCCTTTCTATGCCCAAGACTAGGTCGACTAGGACTGAGTTGAAGGACCAAGAAGCCTGAGTCTAAACTGGAGGTCAGGGATGCCTGGGTAAATGAAGGCCAGAGGAAAAAGGGTAAACTTTTACTTTCTCTTTTCTTCCCACTCCAGCCCCAGAATGTTGACCATTGCTCTTCTTGCCTTTCTTTGTGCATCAGCTTCTGCCAGTGCCAGTAAGTGAGAAGTCAGGAGCCCAGGACTAGGGTCATGGGAAGGCAGCCTCCTGCACTGCTGGTGACCAAGGCTTTCAGAGGCTGGCTTGGGGTGGTGGGAACTGAGTTGTGGGAGGAATAGGGGTGGTGGGGAGAAACTGAGCTTTCAGGGGACTCCTCCCTCCAATTACCACTTTTTCCTCCAGTTCAGGCTAGGTCCTCCTCCTACAATGGAGAGTATGGAGGCACTGGAGGACGGCGATTCTCCCATTCCGGCAACCAGCTGGATGGCCCCATCACCGCCTTCCGTATCCGAGTCAACAGATTCTTAATTGTGGGGTAAGATTCTTTGAATTTCTGGGGTTCGGAGACCCTCTAGGATCTTACTAAATTGGAAAGTTCTCAGTCACTTTTGGTCACATCTGTTTCAATCAAAAAGTCCCAGGGATAACATGATATGGAAAAGTTGTTAGAGGACTTGGATTTGAGACCCACACTGCTACAACCCCCACAACTCCCAACATGTGTGACCTTGGGTAAATAGTATGCCATAAACTCTCAGGGGAGTGGAAGTGTCTAGCTTAGCCCCAATCTGAGGTTTAAATCCCCTCCAGCATCCCCCGCCTTTGCTTGATGCCTCTCCCAAAATGTGTATCCTTCTGATCCTGGATCTGCATCTTGGGACAGCACGGACAAGCCCCTTCCCTCATGAGAATCTTTCAGATGTTTAAAAAAATCTCTTTGCTTCGTTCAGGTCGGGGGTGGGGGCAGAGTGAGAGTCTAGACTTCAAGTTCAAGCTGTGACACTTACTGTCCGGGTGACTCTGGGCAAGTTGTTTTCCCTCTGTGAGCCTGTTTGTTTGTCAGCAAAATGAGTTGAAGTCCCCTGTATGATCTCCAACGGCTGACCCAACCCTCCCATACTGTGGGACTGGCAGGAAACTTGTCCTTCTTGTCACCATTTGAAGGTCTCAGTGTGTAGGCCCAGAGGTCCTGAATTCTGATCACCCTACTCAGTGTCTCCCTTTCTTCCCTCCTTCTCTACCCCTAGTCTCCAGGTGCGCTATGGCAAAGTGTGGAGTGACTATGTGGGCGGCAGCCTGGGAGACCTGGAGGAGATCTTTCTGCACCCTGGGGAATCAGTGATCCAGGTGTCGGGCAAGTACAAGAACTACCTGAGGAAGTTGGTCTTGGTGACTGACAAGGGCCGCTACCTGTCTTTTGGGAAAGACACAGGCACGAGTTTCAGTGCTGTCCCCTTGCACCCCAACACTGTGCTACGATTCATCAGTGGCCGATCTGGCTCCGTCATTGATGCCATTGGCCTGCACTGGGACGTCTACCCCAGTGTCTGCAGCAGCTGCTGAGTCCCAGCCTCGTCCTAGGCAGGGCAGTGGGGATGTGAGAATCCCCTTACCACTAACCCTGTCAGCATGGCTCAATAAAAAAAAAAAGACATGGCCACAGCTAGTGTGTATGTGGGTGTCTACAGCGGGGACGTGTCTCCTGACTCTGGGTATGGGTGTGCGAATCTCATCTCTGGCTGTTGATTGGACATCAGTCTGGGGAAGAATAGAAGAGGGAGAGAGGTGTAAAAGTCCTTGGATTTTCTTCATAATTTGTCAAGAGGAATTAAGATTCTGGCTTGCATCAACTCTTTTTTCAAGGATAGCTCCTGAGAGTGTTTACCCAAACTGGAGTTCTGAGGCTGAGGGTAAGGCCTAGTGGTGGTTTATTGCCAAAATCCCAGATGTTCCACTCTCCAGCTCTTCTCTCCCCTTGAAATAATGCCTCTCCACCAAAAGGCTGTCACTTCACTCTCTTGAGACCTTAACCCACTCGCTGTATGTGGGTGGCCTGGGCCATTGTCCTTTGTTCCTTCCCAGAACCTACTTGACTCCCGAAGTTTAACCTAAGTTTGTGTCAAGCACTCTGCCTATTGCTCCAGCCTACTTCCTCCCCCACCCCTTACCCATAAGCCCTGGTGTCCTTGCCTAGCTCTCTCAAAATTGGGGCTCTTTCCTTAGGACGCCACCACCTCCTCAACAGCTTCTACTCTGCCAATACCATCCTCAAAAGAGGGCATTCCAAGGTGGGGGGGATTTCCACTGTGGGTTTCCATGAACATAAGGAGTTGGTTAGAGTTCAGAGGAAGCATTAGAGTGACTGGATAGATTCAGCAAAGATATAAATTTGCTTTGGATATAATTCTTAGGACTCATTCCCAGTCCTAGAATTTTGACAGTTTTTTGGTGGTGGTGGTCGGGGGCAGTGGGAGTTACTCATTGCTCCCAAAAGATTTAGTCACATCACAGGAATGCCCGAGTCACACTTCTTCCCAATTAGACAAGGATAACAGTTACATACATGTAATTTTGTAAAGAAATATTAACATTATAGAAACAAACTCATGCCTAGCCTGTTTTTATAACAATTCCTTTATTTCTCTTAAACAATCAATTCCATGGAATGGAATATTATGTCACTATAATTGTTTTTTATTGAGATACAAATCACATAACATAAAATTCACCCTTTTAAAATGTGCCATTTCAGTGGTTTTTGGTATATTTACGGATTGTGCAACAATCACCACTTTCTAATTCCAGAATACTTTCATCACCTCAAAAAGAAACTGCATACCCATTAAGCAGTTGCTCCTCATTCTCTTCTCTTCCAGCCCCTGGTAACCACTCACCTACTTTCTGTCTGTATGGATTTGCCTATCACAGACACTTCATACAGATGGAATTATACTTATGTGGCTGTTTGTGTCTATCTTCTTCCATTTAACAATATTTTCAAAGTTTATCCATATTGTAGCATGTATCAGTACTTCATTGCTTTTTATGGTTGAATCTGACAGATTTTTGACAGATCAGATATCTGGTCAGCTTTAGGATAGCCTTTAAACCGGTGGTTTTCACACCATGCCCTGTGAAGGTACTGGCACCTAAGAGGCAGCCACCGCAGAAGAGGACTGATGATGAGATTCCTGGCTTTTGTCCAATCTACTTATTAGGCTTTTGCAGAAGATTTTATGTAAAGACAATTTTCCTTTACTTAAAAAATAAACTTTTAAAATTGCTGAACTGAGCTAATCACACATTTATCAAACATTTCCTGCTAGTTGCTAGGAATTTAAATACTACTGAAAATTTGGTTCTTTTTCTCTGGTCAAATGGTTTTATTGGTGCTATAACCAAGGCGTTTTTCATAGGATGCTAAAGGAGTCCAAAGAAGAGGTAATTTTCTCTGGGAGTGTCAGGGAAGACTTTGTGAAGGAAAGGGTGTATATGTGTATGTGAGTGTGTGTATGTGTGTATAGGGGAGCAGCACTGGACCCAGGGCCCAGCTTATGCAGAAATATGAAGGCTTGAAAACTGCAAGTGGTTCAGTACACCTAAAATGCAAAGTACAATTGGGCAAAAGATGAAGCCCCATGGAAAGGCAGGGACCATGAATGTCACACAAAACTATTTAAACTTTATCTTATGAACTACAGGAAACCATTAAACCAAAATATTGCCCAGGAGATTGACAAGATTTATTAAAAAATCATTTTTCTGGTGGAAGTGGGGAAAACGACTGAAAGTAAAGCAGGATGAGATAAGAAAATAGTTAAAGAGACTAGGTCTAGAGCAGACATGATGAAGGTCTGTACAAAGGCAGTGACATGAGGAAGAGAGAAAAGGGAAGAATTTGAGAGATTTGAGCGGGAGGGCAGACTCAGGAGAACTTGATAACCGAATGCATAAGGGTAAGTGAAAGAGGAGAGTCTAGGAGAACTACCATGTCTGTAGCTTGGCCAACCGGGAAGAGACGGATTTCTCTGAGATGGGGAATACAAAAGGAAAAATTAACTAGCTTTTGGACCTGTTGCATTTTGACATATCTGTGGTACACCCTGGCTGAGATGCAACATTAGGTAGAGAGATATTTGGGAATAAAGCTTTGATACAGGTTTGATATAAGGCTTAGATTCAGGAGTCATCAGCATGTAAATAATGAAGTTCAAGTGACGAATGTGGAAGAAATCACCAAGGAAAACTATGGGCATATTAAATGAGAGGAAGGCTGAAGTCAGAGGACTGGGGAATACCAACTTTTGATGGTTGGTGCAAAGAAGAGGAATCAGTTAAAGAAATAGAGATTGGAATGGTCTGGGAGGTAAAGGAGATGAGCAGTGATGCATCCGAAGGAAAGAGAGAAAGTTCAAGGAGTGGTTAATGCCACTAAGTCAAGGAAAGGAGAGACTTCAGTTTCCTTGGCTTTGAAAATCGAAGGTCATTAATTATCTTGACAAATTTTCAATGATTGGGGGAAGCTGGAGCCATGCTGCAATTGGTTAAGGAATAAATGGGAAGTGAGGAAATACAGGCAAGAGTGGAATATTTCAAGAAGTTTGGCTCTACAAGGTCAGAAAATAGGCTAGTAAGTCATAGTTATGGGGGATGTCAGGAAGGAGGGCTTTTTTTTTCTAGACAGGAGAGATATTAGCATGTTTATATCATGAAGAAGAAGTTAAAGTAGACAAAGAGGCTGAAGATTCAGGAAAGAGGAGATAATTGATAGAACAAGGTCTCAGAATAGATTGGGGAGGATGTTTTATGTAGGTGCTGGAGCAGGAAACGTTAGAAAAGGGAAGAAAATAAAGATGAGTGAAGGTATAGGTTAGTTTGTATGGGGAGTGGGTATGGACTCAAACTTGAAGGAGTTCATACCTAAAGTTGACTTGTTCAGTTAAATAAGTAAAGTTTTTTCCTATATCAGTCAGGTTCCACCAGAGAAAGAACCAAGAGGAGACATACCTACATATATACATAAAGGAGATTTATTGTAAAGAATTGGCTTATGCAGCTGTGGAGGCTGGCTAGGCAGGTCTGAAATCTGTAGGGCAGGTTGGCAGTCTGGAAACCCCCTGGGCAGAAGGGGATACTGCAGTCCACAGGAAGAACTTCTTCTTCCTCAGGGAAATCTCAGTTTTGCTCTTTTTCCCTGCGAATTAATTTATCAGGTCATCAAAATTTATATTTTTAGTAACTTCATTTTTTAAAAAACTGTTTTCCAGCTTTATTGAAGTATAATCTGACAAATAAAATTGTAATATATTTAAAGTGTACACCGTGATGATTTGATATACGTATACATTATGAAAGGATTCCCACAATCAAATTAATTAACACATCCATCATCTCACATAGTTACCTTTTTATAAAAAATTTTTGGTGAGGGGCCGGCTGTGGCATAGCGGTTAAGTTCAGGCATTCTGATTTGCTGGTCCGGGGTTCGCTGGTTCAGATCCTGGGCGCGGACCTACTCACCGCTCATCAAGCCATGCTGAGGCGGCGTCCCATATGGAAGAACTATAACTCTACAACTATGATACACAACTATGTGCTGGGGCTTTGGGGAGAAAAAAGAAAAAAAAGAGGAAGATTGGTAACTGATGTTAGGGCAGGGCCAATCTCCCTCAAAAATAAATTTTTTTGTGTGTGTGAGAATGCTTAAGATCTACTCTCTTAGCAAACTACAATTATACAATACAGTATTATCAACTATAGTCACCATTCTGTATGTTGGATCATCAGAACTCACCTTATAATTGAAAGTTTGTACCCCTTTAGCAACATCTCCCAATTTCCTGCGCTTCCTAGCTCCTGGCAACCACCCTTCTACACTCTGTTTCTCTGAGTTCAACTTTTTAATCTTTGAGTCCACATATAGGTGATACCATGAAGTATCAGTTTTGCTCTTAAGCCTTCCAACTGGCTGGATGAGGCCACCCAGATTATCCAGGATAATGTCATTGACTTAAAGTCAAATGATTGTAACCATGTCTAAAAAATATCTTCACAGCAACACCCAGATTAGTTTTGATTGAATACTATACTATAGCCTAGCCAAACTGACACATGAACTCCCTGTTGCGCCTGGAGAGTAGGAGGTGGGAGGGCTGGAGTGGGGAATCAGGAGAATGGCACAGACTGAAGGAGTTTTGCTGACCAAAGGCAGGTAAAAGGATTACTGAGGAATGTTGGGAACCTAGCTATCAAAGGTCACAGCGAGCTGACAGAGTACTGCACAGGGACTTAGGAACCTAAGTTCTAGCTCCACTCAGCTATATGACCTCAGCCAAATCTCTTAACCTCTCTGGGTTTCAATTACCCATTTGTGAAATGAGCTTCTTCAGGTGGGATGCTAAGACCTTTTTAGCTCTCACATCCTAGTAATCTAAATTCTAAGAATTTAGTGTTACATAAAAATAAGTGGCCTCATTGTCCAGTGGTTGAATGTTATATAGGGATAATTGAGATGAGTGTATGGAAAAGGAGGTCGCAGCCACATAGCCCAGAATGGCCTGGGATGGGGGCATGTCTGGAATGGCTGTAGTCTGAGGCCTCCTCAAGTACTAAGTGCTCTGGAGCATGCCTGGAATGAAGGGCCCAAAGGCCCGCCAGCTACAAAGGGAGCCCACAGTTCCTCTGATGACAACCCGGAGTTGAAAGGCAATCTCTCAAAAAGACCCCCCAGAGCTACAGGAGGTCACCAAATTAACTGGGTGATATAACTATGACTGTTTCCTCGTTTGGATCATCATGGACTCCACAGTGGCTGGTATGGAGTCCTCAAGCTCCCCCTGCAGAGCGGAGCAGGGAGAGAGCCACGTCAAGGGAACACAAGGCCAGGCCTCTTGAGTACCCCAAGAATAGAGAAGCTTCAAGCTGCACAAACACAGTCATCCAGGAGACAGCTGAGGTCAAATCCCTAAACAACAATCACCAACAGAAATCACCTCTTCAAGTTAATAGAAGACTCCCCTTAGACTACAGCTCATGGATTTCCAGAAAGTTTTTGGCCCAATAAATTCAAGTCCAGCCAATGAAAGTGTGCAATCCTTGGCGTTATCATGAATTTGGACTTGTACATGCTGGGGAAAGACAGTAAATATAGATCGTTTATTAACTTAGGGCATATGAGAGAACATTTAAGGGTCACGTCAGCTGGGAGACTGTACTAGTAGTCATACGTGTTTTGGGGCGGTTATTTTAGGGAAAACAATAGGGAGAGATGAAAAATGGAAGCGGCAACTAATATTTACTGAGCATCCATTACGAGTTCAGGTACTTTTCAAAATTACCTCATTTAATTGTGACAACAACCCTGTTGGAAAGTAGTAGTATTACGCCCATTTTTCAGATGAAGTTACCAAGACAGAAAGCAGTTGATATGTTTGTAGGTGGTATGACAGTCACAAGGGCAGATGTCAGAGGTCACTGTGTCCCCCCCAAATTTACACCCTTGTCTATTCCCCAGTATTTAATAACTGAGCAAACCCAAGCAAAAAGCATCTTTTTTTCTATTCTGTTTCAATTTGTCATCAAAAGGAAACATCCAGAAACCCTCTAAATCTTGGTAGAGCAAATGAAATAAGATTTGTTGGACTTAGTACAAAACTAGAGCTCAGGAAAATTACATTACTTCATTCAGTCTCATGACAAAGATTTATTAGGTATCCATGATGTGTCAGGCACTCTGCTAAATGCTGTTACTTGTCCAAAGTCACAAACATAGTATGTAGCAGAGTCAGGATTAAACTCAGGTTTTTCTGATGTCAAAACCTGGGCATTTTTCACATGTGCATGATTTTCAAACATCTTAAAAATGAAATCTTACAAGGAATTCCGATATGAGGATCACACAGTTGGAAAACCATGTCACACTTCCACCCATGAGTTTTGACAAATGCATATACACCTGTGTAACCCAAACTTCTATCAAGATATAAGACATTACCATCACCCCAGAAAATTCCCTCTGGGCCCTTCTCAGTCACTTCCTGCTCCCAACTCCCAAGAGGCAACCACTTTTCTGACTTTTTCCCCATAGACTAGTTTAGCCTGTTCTGTATTCAATCTGCTGTTATACTACATATCAGTAGCATTTGGAAAACTTCACTGTACACTCAGGAGAGAATAAGAGTGAAAAGGCAAATGACATCTTAGTATTATTATGAAAATAGTTTTAACTTTGCAGAGGCCAGGGGCCCCCAGACCACATTTTGAGAATCCTCGCTCTAGGGATTACAATATTGTGTTTTATTTTAAACATTAACATACTATTCTTTTCTGTCTTCTCAAAGCAACCTCTGCAGAGCAAGTCTCATCATTCCAGTGAGCACATCAGACTCGCCCATGCACAGCAGCCACCAAAGCTGACGTCAGTGCCTTTAGGAAAGGGCCTGTGGATTGCTCAGCAGGGCCCTTGCTGAGCCCCTCTGGGTGGTGCCCACCCCACTTGGCTGTTATATAATTTTATGTGAAGTGAAGAAGGAAAAGGGTGTCCACATGAGGCAGACTGGCATGGCTTCCTGGCCACCTGGGGAGCTCTATTAACTCTCTGAGGACTCCTTCTCCACCTGGCCCCCCAGGTGTGGTTCTCTCTTTTCCTGCCTCATTCTTTTCTTCATCACTGCCACTATGCCTTTCACTCGCGATGGCCCTCATTTAATCTTCCCAGGCTTGAAGGACAGAATCATCTGCCTCACCCACTAGTCTCTTTCCAATTTTTATGGCGTAAACTCTATGTTCTATTTTCATCTGCTCTCCTTTGCTTCTTAAGGGTCTAGTTTGGAAGTTTAAAAAACAATTCACTGTTTCTTTTTCTTTGATTATCAGGTGTTTAACAATCCTAATTTCCACCAGACAGATGCAGATCTTGAAATCCCTCTCTTACAATTTTGTTTATTGTCTGTCACCATCACCCACTCCCACACCCTTCTCCCCACAAAAAATAAACTCCAGGAAAACACGACCATGTCTGTCTTCTTGTTCACCATGGTACCCTCACCACCCAGGACAGTGGCTGGGACACTACAAGAGAACAATAAACTGTGAACTGAATTGTCTTATCCCCTTTGAATATCAGGTGTTTAACAACCCTAATTTCCATCGGGCAGATGCAAATCCTTAAAACAACCCAGGAAGTGGATTTGTCACCAACTAGGTGCCTTGAGAAACTGAAAGGTGGGTTTGGAAGAAATCAACTGTTTTTCCAAGTTGTTTCTTTTCCTGTTGTGTGTTAAGGAGATGTAACCACCACTATCCTGAAAGTGACCAAGCCAGAAACTCAAGGGAGCTGTAACCACCAAACATCCTAAAACTGACCAAGCCTCACCACAAGAGCTATGCTCATGACCTTTGCCTTATTTTTAATGCAAAGATCTCTCCAGGAGGGGCTTAGGCCTCAGTATGTGGAAGCAGGTTTTCCAACTGAGCCTGTGCAGGCAAATACCTGCTTCTCCCTTTTGAATATTCATTTCCCAACGGAAATAAAAGTTCCTGCTTCCCTTTGTTCAGGGACACCATGACTTTGGAAATGATTCCTCATGGCCTCCTATTTGCTGCAAATACAGTTTACTTTGTGAGACAACTTCCACTGGTGTAGAGTCTTATTTAACTCACCAGGAGGTGAGCCCACTTGCTTCGGTAACAGATTCAATCATTATTCCCTTTGAACATCTGAGGAAATGGAGGTACAAATGGAGGCACCAAAGCCCTGGCACCTAAGCCATTTTATTCAACCTCAGAAGTCCTGACTCCCTGACCTATGCTCTTTCCGTAACTGAACTCAATGGGTTTGTCTCTTGGTGAGTGTGGAGCCAAAAAGCACAACCAAGGCAGAAGTAGGTGAAGAAAAGGTTTACTGCTTGCACAAACAATGGTGAACACTGGGGATAGCTCCCAATGCAGTGTCACCCCAAGCTCAGTGCCAGCTGAGACTTTATACACAAGAGAGCAGAGGATAACAGGCTTATTTGTAACATCTGTAACAACTGTGCTCCTTCAGGGTGCACGTGTAGCAGGTAAACATGCTACTACATACATCACATGATCTGAAAATGGCTGCTTGGACCCTCCCAGAGGAGAATTTATGATGTTAATGAATTTAAGGTAACTTTAGGATGTTTGGAGCTGGAGGGTTTTGCAGGGGTCTTGCTGCAAACATGTGAGTTTCTCTGCAAGATAGCAATATCTACAAACCAAGGACATCAATTTCTGCAAAACAGAACACAGTTTCTTCCTGTCTGAACAACACTTGACAGACCATGTTAGTTATTGATCAGATCCTCAGTAACCCTTTCTTTGCCTGGTTCCCTGGTCACATTTCCACTATTTCTGGCAGGTATCTTACCAAATATCTGGGGACCAGCAACAAATGTGAAAACCTGAATAGCCCTTTCTGAAGTGCAGGGAAGACCAAACTGCCAATCATCTAAGTCAGGGGTTCTTGAAGTGTGGTCCAGGAAATTCTGCAGGTCCCTGAGACACTTTCAGGGGGTCTGAAAGGTCAAAACTATTTGCATAATAAAACACAAAAATTTTCAAAGTAAAATAATCAAAGATGCCATTTGACTTTTTCCCTCGCATCTTTTCTTGAGTATGTGGTGCAGTTTTCAAGAGGCTATATGCTGTGTTGTCACACCAAACTGAATGCAGAAGCAGACATGAGAATCTAGCTATTTATTCTTAAGCCAGACATTGGATTTGTAAAAATGTAAAACAGTGCCACTCTTCTCACTACTTTTTTGCTCTGGAAAATAGTTATTTTTAAAATTAAAATGTTATTTATGTTATATGTAATGGGTGTGTTATTATAATTTTTGGCAGATTTTTAAATGGAGACATAATTCACATAACATGAAATTTAACATTTTAAATACACACTTCAGTGGTTTTTAGCATATTCATTACATTGTGCAACTATCACCACTAATTCCAGAACATTTGCATCACCCCCCAAAGAAACTTCATGTCCATTAGCAATAGTCCCAATTCACCAATCCCTCACCATCCTCCTGACCACCACTATTTTCTATCTCTATGGATTTGTTACTGTAATTTTTAAGTGAATTAATATTTTAAATTTGTTTCAATTTCTAATACAGTAAATGTGGATAGATAAAATCTATATAAACAAAAGATCTTGGGGCCTCAAATTTTAAGAATATAAAGGGATTTCAAGGCCAAAAAATTTGAGAACCATTGGTCTAATTATTTGTTTTTTAATAGGTTGGACATAATGTCTAAACCAGGGCCTTACCAAGAGCTCAAAGATGTAATAATCATCCCTGCTTCAGCTTCCAGAAGTGATAGGGAACTACTTAACAGATGGTTGAACCCACAGAACATAGGACTGTGGCTGAAGCTGAGGAAGTAACAGATCAAGCATGCCTTTAATGCCAACTCTCATGTGTTGAGTTGCAAAGTAAGGAGCATCCGAGCTGGTCTCTTCAGTTCAGACATGCGACATAAGGGGACACATGTCACTTGGCCTCTGCATCTCACATAGGGGGTTTGGGCTCAGCTAGAGGTAAGAGCAACGTGATTGTCCACAATCCAACCGGGGTAATCCAGACCTACAGAAGTGACCAGACGTTAAAGCACCGTTCACTGCGCTGAGGTCAAGTCCTGCAATCCACAAAACGACCCCCGCCCCGCAGGCGCGCAACTTCTGAGGCAAGAAGCTGGGAAAGGTGAAGACCACTACCAGTCCTTTAGAATAATTCCGTTTCCAGACAACATCATCCTTATTCACATAATCACCTCGTCTGCCACTTGTTGTTAGTGCCCTGGAGTGGATTCCAACTCCTAGTGACCCTGTGGACAGCAGAGGGGAATCCTGCTCGCTCTTTTTAAGCCATCCTCTCACCTTCTGGCGTTGTATCAGACAATGCTGTGCTGCTGTTCATAGGGTTTTCATGGCCAAGTTTTTTGGAAGTGGGTGGCCAGTTCCTTCTTCCTGGTCTATCTTAGTCTGGAAACTTGGCTGAAACCTGTCCACCATGGGTGCCCCTGTTGGTATTCGAAATACCGGTGGCATAGCTTTCAGCATCACAGGAACATGCAGTGCCCACCGCAGTATGACAACCGACATACGGGTGGTGTGGTTCCCTGACCTGGAAACGAACACGGGTCGTGGCGGTGACAGCGCCCAATTTTAGCCATTAGACCACTAGGGTAGGCTCTTCTACCACCAAAATAGCAAAATTTGTATTCATTCCAGGGACATTTTTGGATAAATCAGTTAAGCGCCTTCGATCACTGTCCGCTTGATTCGTACCAAAATTCGTAGTTATCCGAAGAGAAAAAATTAGCCGAAGAGGAAATCGGGTGGCGCTCGGCGGCCCCCTAACTGCCACCGCCGCAAACGCTTCCGGCGCCAGAGTTTGCGCCGGATCGCGCGCCCGGACGTCAACGGCTGGGCGGCCAGCGTGCGCGCATGCGTCCTCCGCCAGGGGAAACTTTTCTTGCAGGACCCGGGCTAGCCCTAGAGGGCGCGATAGTAGCGGCCACAAGCAGGGGCTTCCGGCGGCGGGTAGCCGTGATTGGTGGAGCGTAGGCGAGGGGGCGGGGCACCGGGAAATTCGAATGGGAGAGGCGGGTCAAAAGAGGGAGTGGAATGGACGCGGGGGTCCCGGCGCAGATGAGGCGACGCGAGATGGCGGCGGCGACCTCAGGTACGCGGTCCCGGCCTGGCGGAGTGGGGCTCCGAAGTCAGGCGCCTTGTGGGGTAATGCGTCGGAGTCTGCTTCGGACTCCGCGGGTTGTCCGGATGGCGCGGGGGCGGGGAGGGGAAGGTGGGAGTGTGCGAGTCACAAGCTGGTCGGCCCTCCTCGCTCTTGTCTTCTCACTATTTCCTGCTCTCCGCACGGATCAGTACACCCAGAGTGAGACCCGGTTCCGGCACTGGGCTTTCGTTTGGGCCTAGCGCCCTTTTTTTTCTGTGAGCTTCAGTTTCTTTGTCTGTAAAGTGGGGACAATGCCTCCATCTCAGAAGATTACGTGAGTAAGCGAGCGAAAGTAGCTAACATTCTCACCGTCCGGACAAAAGGAAGAGAGCTGGATGCGCGTCTTGGGGAAGGGTTCTGTGTACGAGTGGTGTTTGGGTGCGGGGAGAGCCCTGAGAGCTGCAGGAGGGCAGGCTGGGGTTCCGACGGCCTGCAGCTGGGTGTGAGTCGACAGCATAAGATGCGCTGAGATCCCAGGAAAGGGGAATAAGGGACTGTTTCCCATCACTCCAGACGTGGAAGTCAGTGCTATGTTAGGGTTGGAAAGGCTGTGAGGTCACTCAGAGTCTTGCATTTGTTTACATATGCCTCTGCTCTCTTCCTGTAGACTGAATTCTAGTCGGTGATTAGGTGGCAATGGAGTAATTTATTTGAGTCCCTTACTGTTTGTCAGGTTCTGTGGAGAAACAAAGCTTTTAGGAGAGCGTCAAACACATGTTGAGCCCTTGCTAGGTGCCGGGCACAGTTCCAAGCACTTTATGGTGATGAGTTAATCTCCACACAATACTATGAGGGGGTTACTATTATTCTCCTTGTTTTACAGGTAAGGAAACTGAGGCATAGATGGGTTAAGTAACTAGCTCAAAGTTAACACCGCTGGTAAATATTGGGGTCTGAATTTGCACCCAGGCAGTCTGACTCTAGAGCCTCTGCTCTTAACCATTATACCCAAGCACATGATATTTCTGCTGTATGAGCACAACCTCTCCTCATCCTTCCAAGACCCACTGTGTCTGGTATGTAGTTAATATTGTAAAAATGCCTGAATGAATACTGTCCCTTCCCTAGAGGAGCTTATAGTCTGTTTCGGTAGTCATGTAAACATAATATGAAAAGCAGTGAGAGATATATATGTCTGTGTATATACGTCCATTTATATGCTATAAGAGTTCGAGTCCGAAGTAAACCCTTGGGTATTCTGGGAGGACTGCATTAAGGAAGAGATATTTGAGGTGGGTTTCAAAGGTTGGATAGGAGTTTGCCAGGCCTTGGCAGGACAAAAAGACCACCAAGTGATTTCTTATTTATGATGTAAAGAGAGGCTAAAGCTCTCTTTGGCTCAAATTCCTAATCAATAAAAGAGAAAAGAGTTAAGCTGAATGAAAACTGGGAATTGTTGGGGGGGCGGGGAATTAGAATAAATAAGTGCTAGCCTTGCACAACCTCAAAGTTGCTTTTATGGTGTAGTGTAAGCAGTTGTTTATGTGTACCTCCCCTTCCCTCCTCCCCTGGACTGTGAGCTCTGTGGCAATAATGGCAGTGAGCCACTTTTATGATGAAAACAGAAAACGAACAAGCCAATGTTTTATGTTAGTTCATTCACCAAATCTTAGTTTGTTCAGCAAATACTCCTTGAGAGCCTACTCTGTGCCAGGCATTGGGGATACAAAGGTGAGAAGAGAAAGACTTGTTTTTGCTGAGTTCACAGTCAGATGGAGAAGACAAAGGTGCAGCTACAGTGGAGTGTGATAAGTGCTTGGATGGAGGAGCTCAAGAGGGCCCTAGGTGCACCTAACAGTGCCTTGGTGGGGCAGTAATTTTACAAGGGAAGGTTTTTTAGAGGAAGTAAGGTATAAGTGTTTACCTCAATCAATTAGGGGGTGGGTGGGGTAAAGAAGATATTCCAGGGAGAGAATAGCCAAGTGCAAAGGCCCAAAGGTGTGAGAGAACTTGGTGTGTTGTGAGAACTGAAGGAAATTCATAATGGCTGAGAGCTTACAATACAAGAAAAGAAGTGGAGAGAGAATGATTGGAAGGGAGTGAGACTGGAGGCAGGCAGACCAGTTGGAAGACTGTAGAGATGATGACTTTGGCAAAGATTGTGCAGTGGGAATGGAGAGAAGTGAACTCATTTAGAAAGGTAGAATTGACAGATGTTAATGAATAACTGATGTGGGAAGTGAGAGAGAAGGTAGAGTGAAGGAAGACTCATTTTGGGGGCTGGTTCCATTCATTTTCTCCAGAGAGCACAGAAGATGAGGTTGCAGAGAGAGGGGGAAGGGTTCCGTTTAGGACAGGAGTTTGAAGTATCTGAGAACCATCTAAGAGAAGATGTCAGGGCAGCAGCTGGGAATGTGGATCTGAAGTTCAGGAGAGAGCTGTGGTGTGGAGGTGTTGATTTGGAGTCATCAGCTTTAAGATGGTAATTGAAGCCAAGAGAGCAGGTGACATGCCCATGAAATGAATCAGAGTAGTGGTTCTCAGCTAGGGGCAATTTTGTTCCCCACGGGAATGTTTGTGATGTCTGGTGACATTTTTGGTTGTTGGAATTGGGTGGGGGTGTGTGTGCAGAATGCTACTGACATGTGTTTAGCACATAGTGTGTGCTAAACATCCTACAATGCACAGGACAGTCCCACCACAAAGAATTCAGCCCGAAGTGTCAATAGTGTCACAATTGAACAATCCTGTTCTAGAGAGAGGATAGAAGGAGCCTAGAAAAAACATTTAAGACTGACAGAAACTGAGAAGGAGTGAACAGAGAGCTAGTGGGTGGCAAGGGAAAAGTATATCTCCCAAAGGAAAGCAGATCAAGGATATTGAATCCTGCTGGGAAGTCAAATAGGCTGAGAACTGAGCATGTCTACTGGATTTAGCAGCAAGGAGGTCACGACCCTGCTGAATGGTGAGGGCAGCAGTGAGTCACTGCCTAGAGGAGTGAGTAGCAAGAGAAAGAGTGGAATAATAACAATAGCAACAGCTAACATTTACTGAGTACTTGCTGCCAGCACTGTGCTAAACATTGTATGTACTTATTTCTTTGACTCCTCACAATCTTGTGAGGTTAGATACTATTGTTATTTTTATAAAAAGAAACTGAGGCTTGAAGAAGTTAAGAAGACTTCCCGAGATCACACAGCTAGTAGGTGGAACTTGTCTGACTCCAAGGCCTGTGGAGATACAAAGATGAAGGGGCTGAGAAGGCCTGGGGGTTCATATAATGAACTTTGGAGTTAGACCTTCACTTGAAGCTCTGTCACTAGCTAGCTGTTGACCACAGGGAGTTACCTAACCTCTCTATACTGAGGTTTCCTCGTTTGGAAAATGGGGGATGAAAATAAAATAAAACACTTAACTGAGCTTTTACCAAGTACCAATGCTGTTCTAAGCACTTTTACATGAATTACCTTATTTACTGCTTTAACAACCCAAGTAGTAGGTATTTTTATTTATTCCCATTTTACAGGAGTGGAAATTGAGGCATAGGAATAGAAAATCATTTCTCCAGGTTATTTAGTTTTAAGTGGCAGAGCTGGGATTTGAACCCAGACGATCTTACCTTGAATGACGAACCTACCTACTATGTGCTAGTTATTGTGATGGCATTTTACATATTACTTCTTTTAATTTTCATTAAGCCTTTCCAAGGCCCACCCCATTCCATTTTATAGGCCAAGAAACCGGGGCACATGGATATTAAGTCACTTGCCCAGGGTCACAAGCTAATAAGTGTTAGAGCTGGAATTGAAATTCAGTTCTGTCTGACCAGAATCTACACTCTCTCTAGGTCACCACAGACTTTCCCTTTCCCTTGAATTGGTCACTAAGCTTCCTTAAGTGCTTCTGTTTCTGCCATCTTTCTCTGTTCTCACAAAAAACCCTGGGAAAGATAGGCAAGGGAGAGGCTCCTGCACACATCTTTGACAAGTCAGTGAGCCTCTTTGCACCTTAGTTTTCTCATCTGCACAGGTGCATCTGCAGGTTCCTATTTACTTGCTGCTGACTTTCAGGATTGCCATGAGGATCAAATGAAAACTACATGTCCAAGTGCTTTGTAAACCATAAAGTGAGAAATGGTGTTACCAGCTTTGTCTGTCAGATGAAGGAACAGAAGTCCAGTTCTTGAAATAGGCCATCTGCTTATGAGTATGCCTCACGTATGTCTAAGATTCTTTCCAGGAGTAGTCTGTCCACCTTTTTGTCTTGCTGTTTTTGTGTTGGCCACATACACTGGCCTCTTGCCTTATAAGAGGCCTATGGCGCCCAACAACCGGCTGCTACCACCAGCAAAAAAGGGGAGTCAGAGCTGCCAAGAACTTCCCCAGTTGGGAGGTAATACAGCATCCTCATTAAAAGCAGATTTTTGGAGGTGAAGAGATCCAGTTTTGAATTTGGCTGTTAGCTATGAGCCACAGTGTGGTATCCTCCAACGTAAAATAAAGAAATATCCTCCTCATAAGATATTTTTCAGCTCATTCAATCCTCACAAAAACAAAGAGGCTTTTTGTTTTAGTTTTATCTTGTGTTTTCTGATGATAAAAATAATTCATAATCTTTTTTTTTAAATGACTTAGATTTAATTATCAGAAGCAAGCTAAACAGAAAGCTTACAATAGAGAAGGATTGCATGTCTGGCTTTTGCAAACTGAACTGGGACAAAAAGAGACTAGGGACTGCCTCTCAACCTTATTGCTGCCAAATGAGGACATGCATGGTGGTGGTGTTTTTTTAATGCAAACATTACAACATTATAGAACTGGTTAACATAGAAAATAAACTGACATAATACCCTATCAAGAGAAAACCACTGTTAACAGTTCAGTGTGTGTGTGTGTGTGTGTGTGTGTGTATACACATGTAAGTATGTATTGTAAACCCAGGTAAGAAATAGAGAGAAGAGTAAAGCAGTTCGTTGACTGGTTTTGGGTGGGGGCAAATGTCAACTCTTAATCTTTAGAACAACCCTACGAGGTGCTGGTCTACTAATACCTTGGCAATTCAGAGTGTGTCCCACCAGCAGCATCTGGGAGATCATTAGAAATCCAGAATCTCATGCATCACCCCAGGGACTGGCGTCAAATCTGCCCCCTTTTATTTTTTTTGTGAGGAAGACTGGCCCTGAGCTAACTTCCGTTGCCAGTCCTCCTCTTTTTTTGCTGAGGAAGACTGGCCGTGGGGCTAACATCCGTGCCCATCTTCCTCCACTTTATATGGGATGCCGCCATAGCATGGCTTGACAAGTCGTGCATCTGTTCGCGCCTGGGATTGGAACCTGCGAACCCCGGGCTGCTGAAACGGAGCACGCAAACCTAACCACTACGCCACCGGGCCGGCCCCCAAATCTGCCTTTTAACAAGACCTTCCAGGGTATTCGTGTACATGTTACAATCTGTACCCCACTGGACCTACTTAGAGAGCAGGGAAGGAACTGAAGCTAAGCTTGGGGACACCCACAGTACAGCCAGGGGGGAAAGAACTTTCCCCAAAATGCGCTGTGGCCCCTGGCCCTCCCAATGATATCCCCAGGATCCCAGCCTCCAGGCCTTCTTCCCTGCCCCTCTGTCAAGGTTATGGAGGTCTCTAGTCTATAAGATGCTGGGGTTTGGTTTTGGTTTTAGGTTCTGCTTATTCCTTCTTTGAAAAGCAAAAAGACAAAATGTAGGCTATGATACAAGATAAAGTAATGGCCACAGATATAAAATACCCTGGTGCTCAGAAGAGCTGCTGCACCTCTATGAGCTTCTTCATTTGGTAAAAAAGGACTAATAGAACCTACGTCTCAGGGACACCATGAAGATTAAAGTATGCCTGGCAGGTAGTCAGTGCTTAATAAAGGTTAATGTTTGCTAAGTGCATGATATGGTTTACGTGCCTGACCTGTATATAATCTCTCTCCTCCAACCCCCCATTGTACTCCTCCTGAGACCATGTATTTGATTCATCTTTTTCTTCCATCTTGCCCTTCTTTGCTGGCCCTCACTAACAGCACACACACACAGTCCTGCCTCACCAGTTCTCCAGGAAGGCCACACTGTCACACCTCCATGCTTTTGCACATGCCATTCCTTCTGCCTGGAATGCTTGGCAAGTTCCTATTCCTCCTTCAGAGCTCAGCTATATCAAGTACTTCCTTCTCCAAGAATCCCACCCCTACCTCTCGACAAAGTTGGTCCCTGCTTCCTCTGTGCTTCCACCATACTTCATGCCTAAAACTTATCTTCTCTCCTCCAGGAGCTGGTCGCTGCCGGCTAAGCAAGGTGGGAGCTGGCCGGCGCCCGCCTCCAGCTCGAGTAAGGGTGGCTGTGCGACTGCGGCCATTTGTGGATGGAACAGCTGGAGCAAATGATACCCCCTGTGTACGGGGCCTGGACACCTGTTCTCTAGAGATTGCCAACTGGAGGAACCACCAGGAGACTCTCAAATATCAGTAAGGTTCAGGGCACTCTACCCTCCCATCCCTGTCCAATTAGGGATTGCCTAGGCCTGCTCACATTACCAGTTGCCCAGATAGTTTCTCAGACCTGCCTCCTCAGGATCTTTGCTCTTTCTTTAGCATAGCTTTGCTCCCCACACCTTCATTTGTTCATTCAGGAAATGTTCATGGGTACCCACTATGATGGGTCCTCTGTAGGAGACTGTGAGGAAAGACTGGAGGCTAAATCAGATACATTTACTACTGTTCACAGTCTTGTGGGGGGAATAGGCACAAAGTGGGGACGGAGCAGCAAAGGTGAGCAGGAGAGCCCCAACTAGGGTCTGGGGGAGGTATGGGAAGGGTTGGGGAAACAGACCAGCCAGCCAACCTAGGCTGCAGCTGCGTGGTGTCAGAGAAGACCACCCAGATATGGGGACAGAACTCACAAGGGCAGCTACTTTAAAGTTCCATTGGAGATTGAAAGTTCAGACTCCTTGGTCTGTCATTGTAGGCCAGGGGGTGGCAAACTATAGCCTGCAGGTCAAATCTGACCAAGAGTCTTTTTGTAAATAAAGCTTTATTGGAACATAACCACGCTCGTTTACTTACAGATTGTCTATGACTGCTTTCCGACTACAATGGCAGAGTTGAGTAGTTGTGAAAGGAACCATATGGCCCATAAAGCCTAAAGTATTTACTATTTATTTAAAGTATTTATTGGCTCTTTACAGAAAAAGTTTGCCAACCCCATTCTAAGTCCTTGACAATTTGACTTCAGTTTCTTTCCAGTCTCATACCCCCAACACATGCTATACTCTGCTTACACTAATCCCTGCTGTGGCCTCAGCCACAACTTCCCCAGAGTGCAGTGAATGGACTACAGGTGTGTTGAGTCTTGTCTACTCATAAGCAGCATCCTCTACTCCGTTATGGTATACAAATACTTTCTATATATACTGTGATGTGAGAAGATTGGGAAGCTCTGCCCTTTCACACCATGTCTTGTCTGTCTGCTATTTTTGATACTCAGAATATCTTTCTCTTCTCTCTTGGGCAAAATCCTCCTTCCTCAAGCAGAATCAGTTACTCCTTCTAGTGTGTTCTCATCTTCATTTCCTGAATCACAGCAAAGTATGAGTATCTATCTATCCCACTAGACTGAAGAACTCCCAAGAGCAGGAACATCACATTCATCTCCATATTCCTAATACCAGTACAGGAACTGGGATGGATGGTGTTCAGTGGGTGCTTTCTAAGGTCTTTGTGCAAGAAAAGAGATGGAGACCCTTTTAAATCTGAGGTTAATATTATTCTCTAGGTCTAGGTGAGAATGGAACCCTCCACTAACTTCCTCCTTTCTTCCTGCCTGCAGGTTTGATGCCTTCTATGGGGAGAGGAGCTCTCAGCAGGACATCTATGCAGGATCTGTACAGCCCATCCTAAGGCACTTGCTGGAAGGGCAGAATGCCAGTGTGCTTGCCTATGGGCCCACAGGGGCAGGTGAGGGAGCTGGATAGGGAACAGCTATGGGTCAGAAAAGGCTGGAGGTGGGGAGGAAAAATCTCACAGCTCTCTCCATTCTTTCTCTAGGGAAGACACACACAATGCTGGGCAGCCCAGAGCAACCTGGAGTGATTCCCCGGGCTCTCATGGACCTCCTACAGCTCACAAGGGAGGAGGGTGCTGAGGGCCGGCCATGGGCCCTCTCTGTCACTATGTCCTACTTAGAGATCTACCAGGAAAAGGTGAGGCCCTGCTCTGGTTGGGGAGGGAAGAGACAAAGGGTCAAAATAAGACCCAGTTCTAGAACATGAAGCTCTGCTCTAGCAAGGAGATAAGACCTGGAAAGACAGAGGTTGGGGTAGCAGATGGTACAACTTGTGAGAATTCAACAGAGGAAAGGAGACTGATCCCCAAGAAGTAAGCAGCCTGTGTCTGGAGAACTGGCCCTACCTGTCACTGCTCAAACAGGTATTAGATCTCTTGGATCCTGCATCAGGAGACCTGGTGATCCGAGAAGACTGTCGAGGAAACATCCTGATTCCAGGCCTCACACAGAAGCCCATCACTAGTTTTGCTGATTTTGAGCAGCACTTCCTGCCAGCCAGTCAAAATCGGACTGTAGGAGCCACCCGGCTCAACCAGCGCTCCTCCCGCAGTCATGCTGTGCTCCTGGTTAAGGTGAGGCCCACTGACAGGGGTGAGGACCTCAGAAGCCCCTACAGCCTAAACTAAGCCTGGGGCACTTGATCTTATCCCCAGGTGGATCAGCGGGAACGTTTGGCTCCATTTCGCCAGCGGGAGGGGAAACTCTACCTGATTGACTTGGCTGGCTCAGAGGATAACCGGCGCACAGGCAACAAGGGCCTGCGGCTGAAGGAGAGTGGAGCCATCAACACCTCCCTCTTTGTACTGGGCAAAGTGGTAGATGCCCTGAACCAGGGTCTTCCTCGTGTGCCTTACCGGGACAGCAAACTCACTCGCCTGTTGCAGGTCAGGCCACCCACCTCAGGGCAAAAGGGGCTGGAGAAGGAGGTTCTCAGGCCTGTTTGGGGGGTTGGGGAACAGCAGTCAAGTAACGGGAAGGTGGCGCTTCTGACCCACCTACCCTGCCCAACCCCATCCCTTAGGACTCTCTGGGTGGCTCAGCCCATAGCATCCTCATTGCCAACATTGCCCCCGAGAGATGCTTCTACCTAGACACAGTCTCTGCACTCAACTTCGCTGCCAGGTCCAAGGAGGTGATCAACCGGCCTTTTACTAATGAGAGCCTGCAGCTTCATGGTGAGGACTGGGGTTGGCAGGAGTGGAAAGGCCAGGTCTGGACAATTGGGGAGTTTGCTGAATCCACCAATCATCAGCACAGAGGCTGACCCCCTCCACCCCCATCTTCTAGTTTTGGCACCTGTTAAACTGTCTCAGAAAGAACTGCTAGGCCCATCAGAGGCAAAGAGAGCCCGAGGCCTTGAGGAAGAAGAGACTGGAGGTCCTGAGCTCCCAGCAGCTCCAGCCTCTGTCTCCCAGAAACTCAGGTGAGCAGAGGGGGAGGGGCCTTGGGCATATTTCCTTTCCTGTTGTGTCTAGGTTGAGTGCAGAGCGCCAGTGGGTTTAGCCTGTAACATCCTTGAGCTGCTGACTTGTTCCTCTCCCATTCACCCCAAATCCTACTCAAATTCACTGAAGTGCTAAGACCAATTTCTATCCTCAGTGCTGCTGCCTGGGATATGGAGGCCTCCAGAGCTCCTAGCCCCTCCCTTTCCATTTTCCAACCTCTTTAGGTGGTCAGCAAAACCTCGCATTTTGGGGCAGCTGCTTCAAGGAAGAGCAGTTCTGCTTCTGGCTCAAGGAGTAATTTGGATCAGGTCTTTCAGGTCCAAAGGATAAGAACAAAGCAAAGCAGACAAGGAAGAGATGAAGAGATGTCCTGCTGAGACCTCTCAGCCTGTGTTACAGTTCAACCGCTCCAAGACTCCAAGGAGCCAGTTGCAGTTTTAACTTTGCCCTATTTCTACTCCGAACCCAAATAAACCCTCTCTAAACTGTATAAGTCCTAAGACTGCTGAACAGAGGTGACCTGAGGAGGCCAAGGATTAGTGCACACTCTGCCCCAGGGGGCTGTTGTAGTTGAGGAAGGATAGCATACATAAAAAAAGTGCTTGCTCGGCCCCGGCCCTGTGGCTGAGTAGTTCAAGTTCCACGTGCTCCGCTTTGGTGGCCT
The DNA here is from genome assembly GCA_031878705.1 of Tapirus indicus. Lineage (NCBI taxonomy): Eukaryota > Metazoa > Chordata > Mammalia > Perissodactyla > Tapiridae > Tapirus > Tapirus indicus. The sequence goes on along the minus strand of CM062922.1, from coordinate 120,794,330 downwards.
GGGTTCGCAGTTCAGATCCTGAGCGTGGACTTACTCCACTCACCAGCCACGCTGTGGCGGTGTCCCACATACAAAAAAATAGAGGAAGATTGGCATAGATATTAGCTTAGGGCTAATCTTCCTTACCCCCCCAAAAAACAACTTGCTCACTCAGAACATCATCTCTCAATTTTGTCCTTCTCAAGCCACTTATCAGCAGTCCCCTCTCCTATGTGAACCAACTCAGAAAAACATACACAGCCGCACATCTGTCTTACAAGTGAAGAGGCAAGGTTTCTGCTGGATAGGCACGCTGGGTAAGCTCAGAGGTGAGGCATATCAGACCTAGACAGACCCTGATGTCAGGGAGCTGATGTTTCCTACAGGAACATGAGTATATGATGCAAGGTAGATAGCACAGAGTGTAATAAGGAAGGAGGAGCTGCTTGTTCTCTGAGAGCCAGGAAGGAAGAAATGACTTCTAGTGTCCACCCATATTTTCTGATCCTTCTCTTCCTAGGCACTTACCCAGAAAGAACAGGGCAGTCTCTGTCCTTGAGGAGCTAATTCACAGTGTAGGAAAGAAGACAGCACAATCAAGCTAGGCATCATGGGAAAGGTGGCATCAAACTGACTGAATGATAATTGAGATCAGATGTGAGAAAAAAATTCCAGACAGACGGAACAAATCACTCTCAGATTAAGTCAGGACTCTGCTTGAATAGGCCTTTGCTGCTGACCGCAGGAGAAAGGCTTGGCATTTGAGGTCTTCAGTGGCCTTCAAAACCCTGCTGAAGATGACCACCTCTGTGAACCTCTCCCCAACTGCTCATCCAAATGGACAGGCACACAACCCTTGCTGTCACCTTATCATGGTCTCTTAGTTTCCGTTAGACAGTAAATACCTCCAGGGCAGGTTAATGTCTTAGATTTTGAATACCTGGAACGCAGGTGTTTATTAAATGCTTGTTGTCATCTGATCTCCTGACATCCCTAAGAGGTTACTTGGGCAGGTAGTGATCGATACTCATTCACCTGATGAAGACACTGCACCCAGAGACTCTGGATAACTTGCTCATGGTTGCCCAGCAAGTTAACACTAGGGTTCTGGAACCACAGAATACACGTTAAGGCATGGTAAGGAGAATCCTGCTGCTGCAGAGGGTGATGAGAGAAAAGGTAGGTAGGGAGTAACCTCTTTTTGTCTGCTTAGCCCCCTACAGAAGCTAAGTAGCATGGACCCAGCCATGCTGGAGCGCCTCCTAAGCTTGGACCGTCTGCTGGGCTCCCAGGGGAGCCAGGGGACCCCTCTGCTGAGTACCCCAAGGCGAGAGCGGATGGTGCTCATGAAGACAGTGGAGGAGAAGAATTTGGAGATTGAGGTAAGTGTTGGGGAGGTGGGGCTTGGGATCCCTACTAGCCTTAGGAAGCAATCTGAGGCTCTTCAGATAGGGAAGGACACTGAACGGCTGGATCAGATCCAGTTTTCACCAGAATCTCTCAGTTCTCCAGCTCCTGCTTGAATGTCCTTAACATGGCTAAACTTTGAAAAATAATTGATCAGATGTGAGAAGAACAAAAATTCGAGGTAAAGGGAACAAATGTAAGACATTGCCATTTCCTGAAACACAGCTCAAATTAAATTAGGAGTCTGCTTGCACAGTCCTTCCCTTCAGTGTTTCACAAAGTGGCTTATTCCACCTCTGGGCAGCCCTGATCACTGGAAAGCCCTTAATTATACTGGGCTCCAGTTGTCTCCTGATAGCTTCTCCCATTGGTCCTCACCCTGCCCTCTAAGGCCTCAGAGACCTACACACTCACTTTCATAATGCAGTGTCCTTCAAGCTGCCCTGGAGTTGGTTCTGGGTCACATCTCTTCCGGATCCTTTCCAACAGAGGCTTAAGATGAAGCAAAAAGAACTGGAAGCCAAGGTGCTGGCCCAGGAGGCTACGGACCCAAAGGAGAAAGAGAATTGCTCTCCCATAATGCTCCGACCCCTTGGCCGCCGCACAGTCACAGTGGCTAAGCCCCTCAAAAAGGCTGTGGTGATGCCCCTCCAACTAAGTAAGTTTGGCTTTGGGGGCCAGAAGGGCCCAGATAACTGGGATCTCAGAAGGGATGAGGTGTTAAGAGCAGCTGTTCTCATGTCCTCCCCCCATATGCCAGCCTCAAGGAGGGGTGAAGAGGATCTGAAATAGACCTGGGTGTTCTGCTCTCAGGCAATTAGTACAGTGGAGTAGACTGACAAGTACATGATTGATTATCATGCAAGACCAACTGAAATTACTTTCAAATACAGGTATAAGAAAAGTCATGTGGAAACACAACAAAAGATGAGGTTAACTTGGGGTTGAGGGCAACTGGGGAATCAGAAATGGGAGAACCAAGTGGCTACCAGGGAGGGTGACTCCAGTTCACAATTCTTTCAGTTCAGGAGCAGGCAGTATCCCCAAATGCCGAGATCCATATCCTGAAGAAGAAAGGCCGGAAGAGAAAGGTGAGACGGGCTGGAAGCTTAGGTTACACCTAGAGCCTAGAAGTAAGGGGTAGTGAGCTCTAGTGGGAAGAGCACTGGCCGTGGAGTTATACAACCTGTCAGAACACTTATCAGCTATTTACAATTCTTCCAAGTTGTTTACCCTCTGGATGCCTCACAGGGCATTTAGGACGCAGTGCAGTAATATGAATGTACCTAGCAGAGTGGGTGTCCATTATCTGTTACTTTACTTTTTCCTGATGGTTCTCACCCTCAGTCAGTAGCTACTTACTGGGTACAGCGTGTAGCCTGGGCTCTGCTCTCTACAAACTTAAGAGCCCACTTACAGAAACATGACCTAAGCACTCAAGAAATGAAGCAACACTAGAAGAACTACCTAAAAACAGATGATGGGAGGGGGTGATAGGGGGGTGTCATTTATTGAGTACCTTCTATGTGCTTTTCTAGGGGTGAAAGAGCGCATATTCTCTACTTTTTAGAGATGAGAGACCAGATTTAAGAGCTTACTATGTGCTTTACATTCATTAACTCATTTGATCTTCACAGCAACTCTACCGCCACTCTATCACAAGTCGGATAAACTGAGAGTCAGCCCAGAGTGACCAGAGGGAAAGGTTTTTAGACAGACACTTGACAGGAGGGAGAGAGAGGCTGGGGAGGGTGGGAGGTAGCTGCCGTTCGGCTCCTATCCTTGGCAGAGGAGTCCAAAGTGGTTTGCTGCCACGGGCACAACAGCAAACTCTTGCTGTTTCTGTGACTCACCTCCCCCTGCCTCATAGCTGGAGTCCTTGGATGCCTCGGAGCCGGAGGAGAAGGTTGAGGACTGCTGGGAGCTACAGATCAGCCCAGAGCTACTGGCCCATGGACGCCAAAAAATTTTAGATCTGCTGAACGAAGGCTCAACCCGCGATCTGCGCAGCCTGCAGCGAATTGGCCAAAAGAAAGCCCAGCTCATTGTGGGCTGGAGGGAGCTCCACGGCCCCTTCAGCCAGGTAATGGCCCAGGGAGGGTAGTCCTGGAATGGAATTGGCACGGGGGGGGGGTGACCTGGCACCCCTGGACCCCTTCCCCATCGCTGCTGTCCTGCCAGGTGGAGGACCTGGGACGCGTGGAGGGCATATCCGGGAAACAGATGGAGTCCTTCCTGAAGGTGAGCTCGGGCTCGCCCACGTCCCCGCCCCCCCTCCCCCGGCCTGTGCCCGCCCGGCTCTAACGCTGCTCTCCCTTTCCTCCTGTGTTGCAGGCGAACATCCTGGGTCTCGCCGCGGGCCAGCGCTGCGGCCCCTCCTGACTACCGGCTCCTCTCCTCGCTTCTCGTTTTTTTAAATCCTTGTGTAACCGATTGTCGTGTAAATACAGTTTTTACTCTGGGGCTTCTGCCTGATTTTTGGGACTGTGGGGGCAGGGCCGGGGGCCCTTGGATGGACCACCAGCTCTGCCGACTAACTTCTCTGGGCGCCATCTTGGGGAAAACATGAAGCAGCGCTGGACTGTAAATAAACCTCTGGAGTGGGGAGGGGCGGAAAGGACGGTGGCCGAAAGGAAACAAAAAGCAAACGCAAAAGCCCGAGGACGACGACCGTTAGGCGGGTGCGCGCCTCGAGTTCAGCCCCGCCCCATCCGTACCCCCAGCGCGCGCTCCCCTATTCTCCCGCTCAGCAGCGACAGCGGTTTTGTGCGCGTGCGCGCGAAATAACGGCCGCCGGCGGAGGGAGGAGGGGGGTGGAATCTTTGAAGGGGGGGAAGAGAGAAGCCGCCCTGTCTCCGGCGCGCCCACCACCTGCGCCATCATCAGCCAATCAGCGGTCGTCTCAGGGGTCTCGCGCTTGGGACGACTCGGGCTGCTGGGTGGCTCCCCCGTCCCTCCTCCCGCCAGAGTTCCTCTCGTGCCTCCCCCCTCCCGCTGGCCGCGCGCGCGCTCGCGCTCGCGCCCGCTCCAGCCTCTTGTGTGTCCTCGCGCCCCCCGCCCGCCCTCCCCGCGCGCAGTGTGCTCCGCTCCCCCCACCCTCCTCCTCCTTCCCCCCTCCCGCCCGCCCCGCGCGCCTCCTCCCTGGGTTCCCCCTCCCCCACTGCCGCCTCCTCCTCCCGCCCCAGGGTGAGCGCGAGCTACCTCCCTCCCTCCCTCCGCCATGGATCCCGGCAACTGGAGCAGCTTCATCTTCCAGGTAACAACCCCCTCCCCCGCCCCCACCCCCCCTTCCCACACCCCCTCCCGCCCGCCCTCCCTCCCGTCCCACCCCCCCTCCCGTCCCCCCTCCGCGCGCCCGGTGCGCGCGCAGCTGTCCCCCTCCCTCCCTCGCGCCCTCCCCCGCCCTCCCCGAGGCGCCGGCTGGGCGCGCGCGCGGCGGGGGCCGAGACTGCTCCCTCGCTCCCCCCACCCCGCCCCGCCGGGCTCCAACCGCCGCCGCCGCCGCCGCCGCCGCCCGGGCCCCCGCCCCCGGCCCCCGGCCCCGCGGGGCCTCCCGCCCCCACCCAGGGGGCGTCGCCGCCGCCGCCGTCGCCGCGCTCCGCGGCCCTCCAGGCGCCCTCCTTCCCTCCCTCCCGCCGGCCGGGGCGCGCGGGTGGCGGGGCGGCCCCGCGGGCCATGCGTTCAGCGCGGCCCAGCCCGGCCGGCCGGGGGCGGCGCCCCGAGCCCGGGCCCCGCGCGGCCCGCGCCCCTGGCCCCCGCTGAGCCCCAGGGGCCCCGCCGTGGCCGAGGCCATGTTCCCGGTGTTCCCTTGCACGCTGCTGGCCCCCCCCTTCCCCGTGCTCGGCCTGGACTCCCGGGGGGTGGGCGGCCTCATGAACTCCTTCCCGCCACCTCAGGGTCACGCCCAGAACCCCCTGCAGGTCGGGGCTGAGCTCCAGTCCCGCTTCTTTGCCTCCCAGGGCTGCGCCCAGAGTCCATTCCAGGTGAGTAGGGGCCGGCTGTGGCGGGCCGGGGCCGGGAGGGCGCCGACCTGCGGCTGCGGCCCACACGGCGCCTTGTTTTCGCAGGCCGCGCCGGCGCCCCCACCCACGCCCCAGGCCCCGGCGGCCGAGCCCCTCCAGGTGGACTTGCTCCCGGTTCTCGCCGCCGCCCAGGAGTCTGCTGCGGCCGCCGCCGCCGCCGCAGCTGCCGCGGCCGCCGCCGCCGTTGCTGCTGCGCCCCCGGCCCCGGCCGCCGCCTCCACAGTGGACACAGCGGCTCTGAAGCAGCCCCCCGCGCCCCCCCCGCCGCCCCCGCCGGTGTCGGCGCCCGCTGCCGAGGCCGCGCCCCCTGTCTCTGCCGCCACTATCGCCGCAGCCGCGGCTACCGCCGTCGTAGCCCCAACCTCGACGGTCGCCGTGGCCCCGGTCTCATCTGCTTTGGAGAAGAAGACAAAGAGCAAGGGGCCCTATATCTGCGCTCTGTGCGCCAAGGAGTTCAAGAACGGCTACAATCTCCGGAGGCACGAGGCCATCCACACGGGAGCCAAGGCCGGCCGGGTCCCCTCGGGTGCTATGAAGATGCCCACCATGGTGCCCCTGAGCCTTCTGAGCGTGCCCCAGCTGAGCGGAGCTGGCGGGGGAGGGGGAGAAGCGGGAGCCGGCGGCGGAGCGGCTGCAGTGGCCGCTGGTGGCGTGGTGACCACGACCGCCTCGGGAAAGCGCATCCGGAAGAACCACGCCTGTGAGATGTGCGGCAAGGCTTTCCGCGACGTCTACCACCTGAACCGACACAAGCTGTCGCACTCGGACGAGAAGCCCTACCAGTGCCCGGTGTGCCAGCAGCGCTTCAAGCGCAAGGACCGCATGAGCTACCACGTGCGCTCACATGACGGCGCTGTACACAAGCCCTACAACTGCTCCCACTGTGGCAAGAGCTTCTCCCGGTGTGCACAGGGCCTCAGCCGCCCACTAAGCGGGTGGGGAGGGAGGGAGGGACAGCAACGGAGGTGGCCTGGCCTTGGCTGGTGGGAGGGAGGAGGTTTCTGAGGATGGGCACAGGGAGCCACTCCCAGGGAGGAGGGAAGAAAGTCCCTCCTGGTTACCAGGGAGCAGGGGGTGGTACTTAGCAGAGGAGGTGGGTCCTTGGGTTGCAGGAAAGCTCGTGGGAGGAGGACGAGACAGCCCTGCGCAAGGGGAGGGATTTCCTGCCTAACTAGGACTCTGAAGCCCCGAGTTTGGGAGAAAATGCAGAGATCTTTGGGAAGGCCTGTAATACCGACGCAGTTAGGCAGATTTAGGGGCACCTCCACACCCCAGGGCCCTAACCCCAACCCCAACGTATCCCCAGGCCGGATCACCTCAACAGTCACGTCAGACAAGTGCACTCAACAGAACGGCCCTTCAAATGTGAGGTAGGAAGCCCACCTCCTCCTGTCCCGGTTTTCATGATTTTGATCCTCATTGTAGCTGTCTGAGTTCAGCCTCTCAGACCCCCTTTTTCTCTCTCTTCTTTTTGCTTTTTCATTCCATTTTCTCATCCCTTCTTCAAGGTCTCATCATCTCACTCCCATTTCCTACAGATCAAAGATCCCCAAGGCTCTGATTCCTTTAACCTCTTGCCCCCCTCTCCCCGAAGCTTTAACTCTCCTGACACCCCCCACGCCCCTCCCCCCTCCCCAGAAATGTGAGGCAGCTTTTGCTACGAAGGATCGACTTCGGGCGCACACAGTACGACACGAGGAGAAGGTGCCATGTCATGTGTGTGGCAAGATGCTGAGCTCAGCTTATATTTCGGACCACATGAAGGTGCACAGCCAAGGCCCTCACCATGTCTGTGAGCTCTGCAACAAAGGTACTTGCTGAGGGATGCTGGGAGGGCCAGGGAAAAAGGGTGGGATCAAAGCCAGAGGCCTTTCCACAAATGTGGGCTAAAGGTGCTGTAGTCAAGAGCTTGTGGCATCTAGAGCCTCTTAGGAAGCAAATGAAGCAACATTGGGGTGAGAGAACATTGCTTAAGTTCTAAGAGGTCATGGTTGGAAAAAATGATCTACCAGAAAGAATCAATTTCTGCGTGTGCATGGGGAGAGTGGGAGTGGGATGTGGCTGTTTAGGGGGAGGAGGAGTCAAGAGAGCCAGTTCCCAAGGGTTGGAAGGCAAGGTTTCAGCTATACAGCCACAAGTTCTTGTCTTTGGCTCCTGGGGCAAGTGGAGTAAATTGGCAGGGGTTTAACAAGCACATACCCTACCCCAGTAGCAGAGAAAGTTGCTTTTAAACAGATTCACTTGTTCACTGAGTAACTGGGCTGAGACTGTATGGGGCACTGGAGGGAGGGGACACAGCCGTCTCTGCTGAGAGTCAACCCTGCAAGTGATTAGGAATCAGTGTCCTGTCACCCGGGAGGGATTCCCCTAGCTACAGAGAATGGGCTATGATGAGGGTACCAAGGCTGAGAAGCTGACACCACTTAACTGGGCAGGCCCCAAGCTCAGGGAGGGGCTGTGCCCCACCAGCCCCAGCAGAGTAGTTGGCCTCAGGCTACCAAGAATGTGGTGGGAGGAGGACAGGGCCATCTGAGGAGGGTGTCCCCAGCCTAGGAGAACAGCCCCGTCTCTGGGGTCTCCGCTTGGCTGACCCCCATCCCCCCATCCCAATCCACCCCCCCACCCCCCCATAGGCTTCACCACGGCAGCATACCTGCGCATCCACGCGGTGAAGGACCATGGGCTCCAGGCCCCGCGGGCTGACCGCATCCTGTGCAAGCTGTGCAGCGTGCACTGCAAGACCCCTGCCCAGCTGGCCGGCCACATGCAGACCCATCTGGGGGGGGCCGCCCCCCCTGTCCCGGGAGACGCCCCCCAGCCACAGCCCACCTGCTGAGGGGGACCCCTGCACCCACCAGGCAAGGCGTGGGGCATGGCTGGGGGGGGTGGGATGGGTGTGTGGGACGAGGGGGCTCAAAGGGCCCAATAGGGGATCTCAGGAAGGCCAGGGATGCCCATCTATCACTCAAGTTAGGGAGACTTCTGGGGACAGGGAGGGCCCTTCAGAACTGGGTAAGGATGCAGACTGAAGCTTCTGGGGACCAAACAGGAAGTGAGCAACGGCTGTGTCCCAGGGGAAGGAGTCTGGGAAAGAGTCTGGGGCAAGGGGCAAGGTTCTTGCCATTCAGATCACGCTGTGATCTCCTGGTGTTTCTCACTGTGCAGGTACTGGTGAGGTCTGTCCAATGGCTGCAGCAGCAGCGGCGGCGGCGGCAGCAGCAGCAGCAGCAGCAGCGGTGGCAGCTCCTCCCACAGCTGTGGGCTCCCTTTCAGGGGCTGAGGGGGTGCCCGTGAGCTCTCAGCCACTTCCCTCCCAGCCCTGGTGAGCTCCAAGTTGGTGGGGGGGAGGGGAAAATGGAGGAAAGTCCCTTGGTACCATCTCCTCTTCCCCTCTCTCTACCCACCAACTCCTCACACTTCCCCACCAACCAAGGAGCCTCCAGAAGGAAAGGAAGAAGAAATGTTTTCTTAGGGGAATTCGCTAGGTTTTAACAATTTGTTTCTCCTGCGCCTCTCTTCTCCTTACGAGACCTGACCCCACACACACCTGTTCCCTCGGTTGTGTTGAAGCCCCCTGGACAGTGGGCAGGGGTGGCAGAGGACAGGAGCGGCCACTGCCCTCACCCCGCTCCTGTCTGTAAGCCTCTGCCCTTCCAGGGATTTGTGAGCCTTCTCCATGGATGGTCCTTGCTCTCCTCCTTCCAGCTCCCCCTCAACTGTCTGCTGCCCCTCCTTGGGGAGTTGGTGCTTTTTTTTTTTTTTTTTTCCAGGGGGAGGGAGGAGAGAAAGGAGGAAAATAAAAGATTCTGTCCCAGGGAGGGGAAAAGGTGAGATTTGAGAAGGGGCAGAAGCAGGGAAGGCAAAGGTTGTACCTTCATAAGGTGGGGTTGCTTGGGGTCAGGCCCTAAACATCCTTCTTGAGAATCTGTCAGGGAAAACAAGTCAAGGGGAGCAAAAGAAGGAGCTACTAGGGCCAGAGGCAAGACAAGAGATGGAATCTTATGGGGCCAGGGTAAATGGGGGGATCCAGGGCCTAGAGGTGCTTCCTGGGGGTGGGGGGAATACAGCTGCAGTGTCTCCCCCTTCCCTCTTCTACCCCAGCTCCAGCCCTGGTCTTTTCTTTTCATCCCTTTTCCCCACGACAGAAGCTATGGCCCTGGCCATGTCATCGTGTTCCTGTGTCCCCTGCATGTTCCCCACCCTTCACCCCCTCCTTTTGCGCGGACCCCCTTACAATAAATTTTAAATAAAAACCTGTCTCTGACTGGATTGAATGACTTGCTCTCACCAAGGTCCCTGTCCCCACCCCCAAGGGGTTTCTTCTTGGGTCTGGTGTCAGTCCCAGTCTTGGCTCTACCCTGTGTGGCTCTGAGGCTCTGGCTCCTCCCTCCCCAGAGGCAGCACCAGTGGCTGCAGCCCAGATTCAGGGTGGGGCCAAGGCTCTAGTGGCTGTGGAGAGCAAGCTCCAGGACTCCCAGGTCTCTGGGGAATACCCAATCTGGACAGGCCCAGAATAGCCACTGGAGGTTTGAAGAGGCCTGGGTTGTAAACTTAAACAGAGTTGCTGGACGTAAGTGCTGCTCCCCACCATCCGTACCCACTGCCTACTGCTCAGATCTCAGCCAAATACCTGCACACCCTTAAGGCCCTGAGGTGATGGTGGATGATGCAGCTGCAGAAAGGCTGGAGAAGTCAGCTCTAGGTCTGGGAGTAGTGAGGTTGAGAACAACTACACTTCTCCCCACCTATCCCCTTCATTCTTGGCGGTCTACCCTGTGTTTACTCAGGCTACTCTCCCCCAGCCCCCTCCTGCTGTTCCAGACTGTCCCTGCAGCCTCTGCCCTGCCCCTTGGAATTCCCTTCCCAGTCCTTGCTCTGGCCCTTCCAGGGACCCTTTTCTTGAGCTTCCCAGTACGATTTCTGCTGCTGCTGCTTAGGGGGTGGAGGGACTTCCTGTTCTTTAGGCCACCATCTCTCAAAACCCCACCCTGCTCTCACTTTGCAGCTTCCCCACGTTTTGCCTCATCTCCCGTCTCATCTTTCTCCTTGTAGGGGTGTCTCCCTATGGTCCTGCCTGTCTCACTGGTCCTGCCTCTCCTCGAAGACCCCTCTCCAACCCCCTGCCTCTGCCAGGACCCCCGGTGACCGTTGGTGGGAGGGGCCCGGGGCTTGGGAAGGGGCAACCCAGAAGGCGCGTGTGGGAAGGGGAAGGGAGGCGGCGTGAGTGGTCCCCCGGCCGGTTGCCCGGGTAACGCGGGGCCTGGCACAAGTGGCTCCCTTGGGCTGGCGGGGAGGGGCGGGAGGCGTGCGAGGGGCGGGGGCGGCGCGCGGCGGCCGCGGAGCGTAAGGGAGGGGACCTGAGAGGAGAGAGAGGAGGGGACGAGCAGAGGGGAGGGGAGACCCGCCGCCTCCCTCCCCGGCTCGCTGACTCGCTCCCTCCCGGGCTGCGGCTGCTGCAACGGCGGCGGCGGTGGCAGCAGCAGTGGGAGCAGTCTGGAGGCCGGCGTCGAGGTGAGACGGGGATGGGCTGAGGCTGCGGGTAGGAGTGGACGGACAGACGGCGAACGCTGCACGGGAATGCGGGAGCCTGGCAGGCTGAATGGTGGTGCTGGGCGCGCCACGCCAGTGGGAAAAGGAGGCGTTGGTTCTCTGGGGCGAGGGAATCCCTGGGAGAGGGGCTGAGAAGCGGCTCAGAGGAGATGCCCAGGTTCCCCAGGGAGGGGCAGGGGCGTCTGTGCTCCAAACGCGCAGCAAGAAAACTGCACCAGCTGGGTGCCCAGAGAGGAGGGGAGGATGCAGAGGGAGTGGAATGTGAATATTGGGTGCCCTGCCCAGTGTGCCTGTCGGAGTGTACGGGTGTCTGCACAGCTTGTTGATTTTGGGGATTCTGGGCCATCTGCTACAATCTGAGACTCTGGATCTTGTTGGGTGGACCCAGGAAGAGACCAGGGGGAGGGTCCTGTTTACAAAAGGGTTAATTTTCCCACGGCTTTCCAAGCAGAAGACTGAGCAGAGCACTCCTCCTCAGAGAAGTCCCACCCCAAGGCAAACGAAACCCCAACTTTTTTCCTCTCCCCAGAGGCAGCCTAAGGCAGCCCTGAGACAGGAGGATAGCCCTCTTGGGCTGCAGTGGTGAGAGCCACCTCTTCCCTCCTCACACCAAGCCTGTCTCCTCCTCTTCCAGGATTTGCTGCTGTCTCTGCTGCTCCATCCTTCCCACAGAGGCCCTCTCCCCACTCCCATCTCAAGATGGCAGCCAGCAGCTCTGAAGTCTCTGAGATGAAAGGGATAGAGGAGGGTCCCCAGACCCAGGGAGAAGGGCCTGGCCATTCTGAAGCCAGAATTGGCCCTCTCCAGGTCCCAACTGGGGGCCCAGAGGAACCAGAGGCCCTGCAGCCAGGCCCAGACATCACTGGGGCCCCTGTGGACTCAGAGCCCAAGGCTGGACTGGCTCCAAAAACCACAGAGACCCCAACTGGGGCCCCGGAAACATCCCTGGCCAGAGACCTCAGCTCAAGCCCAGGAGGGGAATCAAAGGCCAACTCCAGCCCCAAAGAAACATGCCAAGAGCCAGCATCCAAACCCAAAGTGAGCAAAGAGGCCACTGCAGATCAGGGGTCCCAGCTGGAATCTGCAGCCCCACTTGAGCCAGCCTCAGAGCCTGCTCCCCATCTGGACCCCCAGTTAGACCCTCAACCAGACCCCCAGCCAGGTTCCCAGCACACCCCCAAGCCAGCTCTTCAGCCAGAGCCCTCTACCCAGGAGGACCCCACTCCTGAGGTCCTGACTGAGAGTGTGGGGGAAAAGCAGGAGAACGGGGCAGTGGTTCCCCTACAGGCTGGCGATGGCGAAGAGGGCCCAGCCCCCCAGCCTCACTCACCACTCTCAACAAAACCCCCCCCGGCCAATGGGGCTCCCTCCCGCGTGCTGCAGCAGCTAGTTGAGGAGGAACGACTAGGAAAGGCTCACAGTGGTCATCCAGGATCTCCCCGAGGTAGCCTTAGCCGCCACCCCAGCTCCCAGCTGGCAGGGTCTGGGGTGGAGGGAGGTGAAGGCACCCAGAAACCTCGGGACTACATCATCCTCGCCATCCTGTCCTGCTTCTGCCCCATGTGGCCTGTCAACATCGTGGCCTTCGCTTATGCTGTCATGGTGAGCCCCATGGGACCCTGGCCCAGGCCTGCTGTGGCTCCCAGCTTCCTGCCAGCGCTGGGACAGAGCCCCAGGAGTAGCCTCACCTTCCCTCCCCTCTCTGCATGGATCTCACTTTCCAATTACGGGGCCTTTGCTTGCCTCTCCCTAGGACTTCACCCTCTAAACCACCACTGTTCTACCCTTCAGGTGGGAGGGATGTCGGGACATGTTTCACACAGCCTTGCTGACCTGTGCCCTCCTCTCCCTACTTCTCCAACCTTCTTTCCTCCCTGAACCACTGTCCACGGGCCGGACGACTCTTTCACTGATCCCTGCTGGGTTGGTTTCTCCTGACCTGGGCCATGGTGCCCCCACCCCTGACCCTCACCCCAGTCCCGGAACAGCCTGCAGCAGGGGGACGTGGATGGAGCCCAGCGCCTGGGCCGCGTGGCCAAGCTCTTAAGCATCGTGGCACTGGTAGGGGGGGTCCTCATCATCATCGCCTCCTGCATCATCAACTTGGGCGGTGAGTGGGGTCTGGGACAGGCCGGGAGGAATGGAAGGGTTGGCAAGGGCAGCCCTACTAACCCCTGCCCCTGCTCTCTCCTGTCTGTCCTCCCTACTTCTCCTTTGTCTCTCCTTGTCTCTCCCTCCCCTCCACTGTTTCTATCCTTCCCTCCTTCTCCTCTCCCACAGTGTATAAGTGAGGGGCTCTGCCCTGCATTCCAAGACTTTTCTTCCTGTTGGGAGCTGCCTTGGGCCTAGCCTCCCCTGAGGGGAGCCCAATCGATGGCCCAGGCCCGCACCCATAGGGACCAAGGGAGCCTGAGCGGCCTTGTTTACAGCTTCCTTCCTGCTCCTGCATCCTGCCAGGCTCCTCTGCCAACCGTAGGCCTCCCTTCTCCCTGTACTGTTTCCAACCTTCTTACACTTCTGCCTGCATCCCCTCCAGCCTCTTGGCCTCCCTATCCCTGCACTTCTGGAAACCTCCCTGAACATCTCCCAGACTCTCTTTGCTCTCAGCCTCCCTGCATCTCTCCCATCCTTCCTGCACTTCTTCCAACCTCCCAAATTCCCTGCACCTCAACTCTGATCTCCCCCTCCCAACTTTCATTGTCTTGGCATCTTTCCCCATTTCTTTCTTCTTTCATCATCTCTCCTTCCCTCTCCACACCCTCCGCCCCCTTCCTCTTCCTGCCTCCTCATCTCCCCTCAGGATCCTCCCCACCCTCCTGCCTGCCACCGCTTTTTCTCCAAAGATCCAGCACTTAGATCAGGCTGGGGGAGGGGAGCGGTGCCGGGAGAGGGCTCCCTAGCCCCGGGCTCCGACTGTTCTCTGTTGGGACCACCCAGGCCCAGATGCCCCCAGGGCGCCTTTCGGGTCCCAGAGCTGGCAAGCCAGATTTCAGTTTGGGGACTTGTGCAGGGGTGGCGAGCACTGTTCCGAACACGCACCTGGGGAAAGGGAGGGGCGCGGCTGTTGACCCTCCCAGGGCAGCCTGAGTTGACCTGTCTGACATGGGCTTTTTAACCCAGTCAGCGAATTTCTTAAAGGCGTTGGGGCTAGGGTCATTCACGTGCTTTGTAACGAAAGAACCCCCAAAATAGGACCAAAGCTCCCAGCTGCAGGGAGCGAGGGAGGGGCGGGGAGCTCTATAATTATTTCCTGAGAGGACAAAGGAGGTTTGTTGCACGCGACAGCCCGCTGGGGAGACAGGGACCCAGCTACGATGTGGTTCAGAGTTGGCGGGTTTTTTGTTTTCTAAAAAAAAGTGTAGGGGAAAAAAAAATTAAAAGTCTAGGGAAAAAAAAGATACATCAAACTGATTCTCCCTTTTTGTATGCCGGATGCTGCATGAGTCTGAAACACTAATAAACAGAGACTGCATGAGACTCAACTCCAGCCTCAGTCCTTGTGTCGGTACGCCCGGGGGCCCGCGGGACTGCCGCCGCCGCCGCTTTTCCCGCAGAACCCACTAGGGGGTATGCGCATGCGCCATCCCGGTGGCCATCTTTACTGTGGGCAGAAGCCTATTATGCCCGAGGGTCTGCTTGCGCATGTGCACAAGCCTTCCCTTGCTTTCCTCTTCCAAGTGATTTTGACTAGAGTGGACCTCCCGCGCCATCTCTGCGCCTGCGTACTGTGACCCTGCGCAGCCCGGGAGGTGGGTCTCAGCTCCAGGTGCGTACCGCTGCTGAGGTGGCGGAAGTGCGAGGTGTGGGGAGAGGGCGTCGGATCCAGGTGTGGAGAGGGGCGGTGTGAAGGTGAGAAGAGCGGGTCCGCCCCTCTCCGGCCCGGAAAGTGGTTTCTGCAGATCCCTGGGAACATCGGAGTACCGGATCTCGATCCGTGGGGCGGGATCCTTGGAGGGGACTGAGCGCTCCTTCTGGGAACGGACGGTCTGGTCACAGGGACCGCTGTTGGAGCCTGATTGGAGAGACATTCCCTAAACCCCTGGGGAGCCCAATCCCTTGGGGGGAGCGGGGACCCCCAGCTTAGTACTCGTGCATCTCCTATCATCGCAGGGCCACTTCCATAGTAGCCTATGTCCCTTGTCCGGGGTCATGGAGACATTGCGGCCACCACAGCGGTGCCTCTGTCTGAAGAAGGGGAGGTGACCTCCGGCCTCCAAGCTCTGGCCGTTGAGGATACCGGAGGCCCCTCTGCTTCGGCCGATAAAGCCGAGGAAGAGGGGGAAGGAAGCCGGGAGGAGGCCGAGCGTGAGGGGTCCGGGGCCGAGGAGGTGCAGGGAGAAGCCCCTAGCGCTGAGGGGATAGAACATGCCAACGGAGAATCCGAGGACTGGTGCGTGCCCTGCAGCGATGAGGAGGTGGAGCTGCCCGCGGATGGGCAGTCCTGGATGCCGCCCCCCTCCGAAATCCAGCGGCTCTATGAACTGCTGGCTGCCCACGGTACCCTGGAGCTTCAAGCTGAGATCCTTCCCCGCCGGCCACCCACGCCTGAAGCCCAGAGTGAAGAGGAGAGGTCCGATGAGGAGCCAGAGGCCAAAGAGGAGGAAGAGGAAAAGTGAGGGCACACCCTTGCACCTTGTCCCTGGGGCTGCTCCCCTGATGCCGAGAGGAGATAGGGAGGGGAGGTGGGACCTAGGAGCATGGAAAGTGGAGGAGGGAAGAGAGCAGGAGAGGAAGAGCTGGCAGGCTGGGGAGAAGCTCATGTGTGGGTGTTTGGGGGGGACCACCCTCACCCTTCACTCTCTGTCCACCTGTCCCAGACCGCACATGCCCACAGAATTTGACTTTGATGATGAGCCAATGACACCAAAGGACTCACTGATTGACCGGAGACGCACACCAGGTACAGATAAGAGGGAGAAGTTGGGGGAAGGTGAAGGGCCTCTGCTCCCATTTACCCAAAAAGTGACTCTCTAAAAGAGGCCTTTGTTTGGTGCCCTGGTTGCTACACAACTTCAGCTACAGAAGAGAGTGTTCACCCAGTGGTGCTATCCTTCCAGCTTAGATGGACACCCTGTGTTCCTTTAAGAGACTGTCACAGATAATTCTGTCATGTTTCCCATTTCTTTTCCCTCCATCTCCCCAGAAGTCCAAGTCTTCCTGGTCATTTGTTATTATTTAGATCCACATCCCTATACTACTGTGTATGTACATTTCCTAATCTGAACCAATTTCTCACCCCATGTGCCTTCCTAGAATTTACCCTTGGAACCATCTTGATTTCTCTCTTGCCTCAGCGTTCAAGTCAGCAGCAAATACTGTTAGCCCTGCCTCCACGACATTTCCAAGTTCATCTGCTACTCTCCGCCTTCAACACCACACCCTCATCCAACCCACCATCTCTCTTGCCTGGAGAGTTGTAGTAGCTCCAGACTGGTCTCCTTGCCTCCGGTCTCAGCAACTGGAATGATTCTTTTAGAACATAAATCATGTTACTTCTCTGTTTAAAATTCTCCAAAGGATTTTATTGCTGGGGACGGGGCGGGGAAGATCATGTTAAGAGAGAATCCAACCCCCACTTCCCAGGCTGCCAAGGCTTCCAAAGGCATTTCCATTTAAAATAAGAGATCCAAACCCCTCATCGTGGCCTGTAAGTCCTTTCTTTGGCTTCGTCTTTCATGTCTCCCCCAGCTCTCTATGCTCCTTTTTGAACAGCCTTCCCTGTTCCTGCCCTAGGGCCTTTGCTCTTGCTCTTCCCCTGCCTGGGATGCTCTTCGCATTACTGGCAGCTTCTCATAATTCAGACTTTCATTGCCCAGCCCATCTGAGGCCCAGCCCTAAAACTCAGAACCTCCATGTCGGAGGCCTGGAAATCTGTATGTTTAACGAGCTCCCCAAGTAATTAGTAACATCCAGGTGGGTCTGGTGCACATTGCCTCACTCCCTTCCATGTTTCTTACCTTCCCATTCTCCAGGAAGCTCAGCCCGGAGCCAGAAACGGGAGGCCCGCCTGGATAAGGTCCTCTCAGACATGAAGCGACACAAAAAGCTGGAGGAGCAGATCCTTCGTACTGGCAGGGACCTCTTCAGCCTGGACACAGAGGAGCCCAGCTCCGCCAGCCCCCCACTCCGGTCCTCAGGGAGTAGTCTGTTCCCTCGGCAGCGGAAATACTGACTGTTGCCACTGCCTTTAAGATGCAGAGTGTGGACCTGCTGGGGCCTTGGCCCTCCTTCCCTAACCCAGGGCGTTGGGAAACTTGGGAAAGGGAAAGAAACTCCGAGCTCCCAACCACAGCACTTTGCCAGAAAGAGGTCGTATGTGTGTGTGTTTGTGTTTTCTGTTGGAAATCTGTTTGGACACACGTGCTGAATTTTTTGAATCTAAAATAAAAAATGCAAAGTTATCTTCTCTTAGCGGAGGGGCTACAGCTGGAGCCCAAACAGTTTTGGAGAGGCAGAATTATGTTCCCCCAGACTGGGGAATTAAAGCCAAATAGGCAGAGGTGAGCTCTGTCAGCACCTGCCCCCCTGGCTTGGGCCCTCTGACCCTTCCAGTGCCGCCAGCTGACGCTGAGGCCAGAATTCCCGAGCGCCAAATGAGCCCCAGTGCCTTCAGGAGCAGTAGAAGCTGCCCTGAGGAGAAACCGAGACCCAGCTGCAAGGGCCCTTTAAATGCCCAGGCCCCACCCCCGAGCCTGCCCTTTGCTGCCGCCTCCGGGAAGTGATTCCCCTGCCCTGCTCTGCCTGCTGCCTGGAAGAGATTTCCTGGGGCTGGCTGAGGGAGTTTCCGATCTGAGGCGTCTGTTGCAGCCAGCCACACTTCTGGATGTGAGTACTTCGTACTGGCCCCAAAGCCCCAAACCAGGAGTGGGATCTTGTGCCTCTCAAGGCCCTCTCTTGCCGTTTCCTGCCTTCTAGGGCCTTGCTTCTGTGGAGCGGGTAAGATCTCTCTGAACCAGAGCAGGAGAAGATGGGTGGAGTCTTGGCCTTGGGAGGTTTTACTTTCCTTGTTGGAGTTTTTTCTGTCTTTTGAACCAAAAGTAGATTAACCGCTCCCCCCCACCCCCCACCCCCTGCGAAATCTCAGGCCTGTCTGCCTTCAAGCTCCCACATCAGAAGTAAGGGCGGAGGAAACTTAGGGGGTCCATTCAGACTCCCTCTGGAGCTGGATTGGTCCCTGCTGTACTCATCTGCCTGTACTCATCCCCAGGTCCTCCTGGGGACCTGGGCTCTGGCCTGTCCCCTTGAGCTCTTAGAATGTGATTTGTCCCCATGGAGACCCCTAACTCTGCCAAATATTGAGGTTTTCCTATTGCCCCACTGAGAGCTGTGCCCACTGGGGGCCTTTGCAGACGATGAGAAGTCATCAGCAGAGTGATCCTAGGGTAGGCTGCACTTCCGGGAGGTGTGGAGTTTGGTCAGCACGGCCCCTTTTTTCTCTTTGAGAGAGGGAAGTGAAAAACGGGGAGCTCGTTTGGAGCCACCAGTCTGTGATTCTGAAGCTGTTAGAGCTGGTGTCCGAGTGAAGTGTTGCGGGGGGGATGGTAGCTGAGGCAGATGTCCTGTGTTCTCTGCTCCCTGCCTGGGTGGACCCCTGGGTTATGGAGGAAGGGCAAGCCATCACGGGGAGTGCCAGCTGACTCCCTGGAAACTGCTGCCTGTTTCCACCCTTGGTACACAGGGCACCCGGCTGCCCTGGGGTGGAGCTTTCTGGGCAGGGCAGCTCTCTGAAGCCCTGAGCAGGTAGGGCAGCCACCTTGAGTGGATGGCCCAGGGACAGCCTGAGGGCCCCAGAGTAAGGCCACTTTGTTGGGTGCTGCCCTCCCAGGCTGCAGAAAAGGCTCATCTTTGAACTGCCATTGGCACTACCTCCTGGAGAGTATCCAGCCCCACCCAGGTCCTTAAGTCCTTGTTCTAGGTTTAGAATCTTACTGACATTTCTGGCTGAGAAGCCACACTGCCTCTTGGTTTGGGGGCTCTGCAGTCACATTATCTGGGGTGGAATTCTGGCTCCGTCCTTTGATCATTGTGTGACCCTGAGCACATTGCTTAACTTCTAGGTTCTTGTGAGGATTAAATGAGTTAATTAAAGACACTTAACAAAATACCTGGCACAGATTAAGTTCTTAGTAAGTGGGAGCTGTTATTTGGGGGCACTTGCCGAAAATACAAGTTTCAGAGTCTCCTGGAAACCTTGGCCCAGTGGGTTTGGGGTGAGGCCTGGGAATTGGCTTGAGCAGGTTCAACACTCCCAGCTGAGTCCTATGACTGGGTGAGTTTAGAAAACGTTGATCTGAAGCCTGGTTCCTGGGTCACTTCTAATCTAGGCAATCCTGGTCTTCAGTGATTGGCATTAATTGGCAGCGTCCGGGAGGTAAGGTGGAGATAGGACAAGAAGCTTCCTGAGCTGGCAGAGCTGCTCTGTCCCCATTGAGACCACCAAGCTACTGCTCCTCCCACAAAGTGGCCCAGTTGGGCTGGAGTTCAGATAAGATTTTCCTAGGAAGGATCAAGTTCCTAAAACTGCTGCTGAAAAAAAAACTTGACGGATGAGACAAATTCTCAAGAATTTCCACTATAATCCCCTAAAGCGGGAAGTAATTTCCCTAAACCGGGAAGCTGTGTGGTGAAAACAGCCTCTCTGCAGCCCCCGAGTAATGTGACTCGTGTGTTCTCCAAACAAAGACTAGAATGTTTTTAAAATCAGTGACGACGGGAAACTGCAGAGATGATCCCATGTTTATGCTGAACTTCATGTGCATCCTCCTAAACCTAAGCTTCACAGAGGTGATGGCGAGGCTAAGTCACTGGTCTCACCAACTTCAGGCCTGCCTGGACCAAGAAGAGCCCAGGGCTTGGGACAAGGAGGCTTGTGTTGGCTAGGGGGGCTACTTGGACCTGGGGGTAAAGGGGGCTGGAGGAGAATAAATGAAATTCCCTGCCCTTGAGGAGCAGTCTGTAATCTGAGCTCATCTCGGTTCCTCCTAGTCACCCTCCCCCGAGCTCCTACTGTGCATTAGGGACAGCCTCTGGTCTCAAGTCCCTTTAAGCCCAGGAAACAGTCACTTTTATTTCTACTTCACCGTCTAGGAGAATAAGGCTCAGGCTAGCACGTGGCCCAAGATCACGCCGGCAGTGACAGAACTCAATCCTTGCTATACATTAGAGTCAGTGGGAGAGCTTTTATAGCAATGCTTGGGCTGCACCCCAGACCAATGAAATCGGAACCCCTAGAGATGAGTGGTTTTAAAAGATCTCGTACGGCCAGGGTTGAGAATGGCTGCTTTAGACCAGAGCTGCTCATCCTTGAATGTGTGCCCGGATAGCTGGGGATGTAGTTAAAAAGCCGACTGATCCAGCAGCTCTCGGGGAGGGCTCCAGATTCTGCGTTACTAACAAGCTTCAGGTGACGCCGGTGCTGCTGCTCACTGCAGACCAGTACACAGTGTGGCTGGTCACTTGGGCATCTGCTTTTTAAGATTCACTGTGTCAGCCACTCACAGTTGGCCCTGAAGATCTCTGATATGTAGTGACTCGTGACTCATTTATTTATTTATTTGTGTGTGGGGGGGAAGACCAGCCCTGAGCTAACATCTGTTGCCAATCCTCCCCTTTTTGCTGAGGAAGAGTGGCCCTGGGGTAACATCCGTGCCCATCTTCCTCCACTTTATATGGGACGCCGCCACGGCATGGCTGACAGGCAGTGGGTTGGCGGGCGCCCGGGATCCGAACTCGTGAACCCCGGGCTGCCAAGCGAGAACCAAACCGCTGCGCCACCGGGTGGCCCCCGTGACTCATTTATTTATTAAATCTTGCTGTAGTGTATGTTTACTTTGGAGCCAAGACATGGGTCAAGAGCTGCCTCTTAGCCAGAGGATGAGCCCAGCTTCTGCTTCTTAGAGGCTGTTTTGTTCTCTGCTCATCCACCCATCCCCCCTCCCTTTGTGTGTGTGGTGCAGCGGGGGGAGCCTCTGGTCTCTGGGACTTCTGGTGAAGGTTGACTGGTTCTTGCAGGAGCCTCACGACACTTGAGGGAAGTGTGATCAGGCAAGGCTGAACATGTACCCAGAGAGCAGCGAGGGGGCAGGTAGAAGCAGGCACTGAGGGGAGGTCTGGGTGGACTTGGAGTTGGGGCCAAATCCAAGGCTGGACAGGACCTTGCAAAGGTCAACACAATCCTCATCCATTGTCTTTTGAGGGCCCCGATATATTGGAAGTAAAATGCTCTAACTGCATGTCATCTGGCAAACCACAAAAGTCTAAATCTGGGACTTGTCACGAACAGGCTGCTTGATTCAAATGGTTTCCCCGGATCCCCTGAGAGGCCCTATATTGAGACTTCTTCCATGGATGGTGAGAGTGAAAAGGCAAAACCTGTCGTTGGGTGAACTTGGCAGGTGGTCTAGGTAGAAGGCACAGCTTTAGGACATGATAGGTGGGTGGTCAGGGAGGTGAGACAGAGTCCTGGTACTGAAACAAGGGTAGTTGCCAAGGGCTTGGCCTCAGAACAAGGCAGGAGCCCAGCTTGATCAGCTATAAGGATGACTCAGCTGAGTCACTGAGCTGAGCGAGGCTCTCAGCCCCCTGGCTGGGCCCAGCTGGAGTGACAGATGGTGGTGAGGCCTCAGCCACAGGGGGTAAAGGATCATCCAACAAGGAGCCATTGGAGGTTGTTCCCAGAGCCTGCTTCCCAGCCTTGCATGGGCTTCTAGAATTCCAGTCTTCCCTGTGGGGCCTCACAGGGCCCTGTCCACACCTCCGCCTACAGCCCTAGTTCTTCCTTTCCCCCGTCTTGTTTTCTGGCCAGGCTTCTGCCCTGCAGAGAACCTGGCAAAGGAGCAGCTGGAAAAGGCTTCACTTGGCTGTAGGATGCCCCTTTGCTGTTCTAGCCCAACAGCTGGGCTGACACAAGGCTTGCCGCCTTCCTGACCAGTAAACAGTGAGGGTTTAGGCCAAGACACCAGGAAGATTAGGGAGCCTCTGGTGCTAGGTCGCATCCTAACCGGATAGGGAAGCTGGGCCTCAGGCTATTCCCTGCCTCCGCAGTAAGACACATAGTCCTTCTGAAGAACCAGGCTTGTTCTGAGTGCTGCTTTATGATTAACTCAGTCCTTATAACTCAAGTAGATGCCCTATCCAGTCCCAGTTTATAGGCCAGGAAAAAGAGGGAGGGCAGGGGACTCGTCTAATATCACCCATCCAGTAAGGGTTAGCACTAAGATCCAGGCAGTCCCAGCCCCTGGGGGCTCTTGTGGGGCCCTGTCCCAGACACAGGGCCCCCCCCCCCCCCCCCCGTCAGGGAGCAGCTTCGGGAAGTGGAAGCACAGCTGAGCAGGACAAGGCTGTAGACAGTAAAGAAAGAGTAGGCCCAGGTAAGAGTGGGGAGAGGAACAAAGCAAGGAAAGCAGGAAGCCAGCCCCTGTATTTTCAAACACTACCTGAACTCAACACAAGAGGGAGCTCTGGCATTAGAAAAACCACTCTCCTACAAGTTAAAGGAAATTCATATAAAGAGCAACAGAAAAGAATCAAGGTCAAATCCCATACAAAGTTGCAATATAAAGGAACGAGGAGCAGAATAACATCCCTCTGATCTGGAAAGTGTACCAGGAAAACAGATCAAAACTGTAACCTCTTTCAAAATGAGGGAAGACATTAAGGAAACAACACAAGGCAGGAAAGCCACAAACCAGAATTGTAAGTCAGCCCAGGCAGTATGTCTGAACCTGTGCCCCTAACCACTGTGCCAGCTGCCACTGGAGATAGACAGGACTAGGCATTCCATCAGGATTCTCATCTTGATAGACCACTAACTGGCTGTGTGGCCTTGAATTGCCCCTATCTAGGACTCAACTACTTAGAGCGACACTGTCCAATATGGGTGTCGCCACATTTGGCTATTTTAGTTAAAATTTAAATTTTAGTTCCTCAGTCACTAGACACATTTCAAGTGTTCAGTAGCCACATGTGGCCAATTCAAAGACAGCACAGATTTAGAGTATTTCCATCATTCTGGAAAGTTCTGTTTGCTGATGCTAATAGAAGGTTTTAAGCAGGAGCCAGGCGGGTGATGTGAGTGCAATGGCCCGGGTGTAATACGATAGGGAGTGGTGGAGACTGTGGTAAGCAGGAAAGCTTGTGTCCCATCTAAAGGGCAATTTTGCTACGTAAGAATGTAGGGCCCGTCTCCTAAATCTTCAAGAAAAGCAAGAATTGGTAGTTTGAAAATGCACAATTTCTAAACAAAAATGAAATTTTACAGATTATGTGGATCAAATAAAACTCTTGGGCCTCACTTTGATTCTATAATTTTGTGGCTCCTGCCTGTTTTTCCTGCGCCAAGCCACTCCCTCCTCTTCCTTCCCGTTTCTCACCCAGGTTGTAAGCTGGATGAATGGTGGAGTAGATGAGGTGCCACTCCTTTCTGGTGGTGGCTTCAGAAGTGTCTGACCAAAGTCTCAATGGACAAGGCTTTGAATTGCCTAGTAAACTTGGTTCCGTTTGTGTGACTCGAAGGGACATGTTGTCCAAAGTCCAGGGCATGCTGGAGGCAGGGATGGGGTTTAGGTGACATTCCTGAACAGGCCAAGTACTGGATGGATTCAGAAGCAGATCAGATGGGGTGGGTGGAATGCAGTACACATTTACCTTCTTCCCCTCTACTGCCAACCTACCCCTGCCCATGAGAGCAGGGAGCCGAGGGTGGCAACAGACCAGAGATAAAGGAAAACACTAGAATTTGTGGTGTTTCTAATCCAGCTGATTCTACGGGAGCATCAGTTCCATCAGAGGTGGCCCATGTCTGAACAGTTCATCTCAGGATTGCTCAAAGCACGAGGGAGGAGGGCTGCAGACGAAGATCGTGCACATATTCTTGGGCTGTGGGCTAATGTTTGCATACAGCGGGGGCCTTCTAGATCCCCTGAAACAAAGGCTACCTGGTCCTGGAGGAGCCAGGGAGCTGCTCAGAGCCACTGCGCCCCACTGTGCTGGAGAAGACCACTGCACCTCCAGAGACTGACCAGCCCTCTCAGCTCCGTGTACTTCTAACTCCTACGCCGTGGGGCTTAGAGATTGGGAAAGTTTTCATCTAAAGCTGCTGCAGGCAGCTTGGGGGGAGGTAAAGTTGGTGGGAATGAGGGAAAGGATTTGGCAGAGAACCCTGGGCTTCTGTGGTTAACTGCGTCGAGCAGTTCTTGACAGGAGTGAGGTCTGGATGGGCTGCGTTGCCCTGAGTGGGAAGGAGAAAGGAGGAGGTGGGCGTGGGTACAGTGAAGAGTGGAGTAATCTGATCTGGGGGAGGAGGGGCCCATTCCCCATCCCCAGCTGGTCTTCAGGCTCGTGCCTGCCTCGTCCCAGGCCCCCGTGCTCATCTTGTTGTATCTTCTCCCCACCTGTCTGCCACTCTCTGTGCTGCCCTGGGCTGAAGAGTCACCATGGCGACTGAAGAAGCCGTCATCCGCATCCCCCCCTACCACTACATCCATGTGCTGGACCAGAACAGCAATGTGTCCCGAGTGGAGGTTGGGCCAAAGACGTACATCCGGCAGGACAATGAGAGGTTGGTGTCAGGACTGGGCCATCGCGGGACCTGGGGCCAAGGAGGGCCTGTTAGTCTGCTGGCATGATCGTCCACCTCCTTCCTGTTCCCAAGCATGACTGGGTCTCGTGTGGGTGACAGGGAGCTTTCTCCCCCATTCATTGGCTCCTTCAGAAGTGAGAAAGGAGGTGCCCTGGGTCCTCACACCACTTTTCACCCTCCAACAGGGTCCTGTTTGCCCCTATGCGCATGGTGACTATCCCCCCACGCCACTACTGCATGGTGGCCAACCCAGTGTCCCGGGATGCCCAGGGCTCTGTGCTGTTTGATGTCACGGGACAAGTACGGCTCCGCCACGCTGACCTAGAGATCCGGCTGGCCCAGGACCCCTTCCCCCTGTATCCAGGGGAGGTGCTGGAAAAGGTACCTGGCTTGCCTCCCCTACACCCACTCCACCTGTCCTGCCATCTTGTCCTGGGGCTCTGCACTGCTTTCTGGAGGGAAGACAAATTGGGGTGGGGGTGGGGGGGCAATATTTGCTGGTTCTCAACTGGGGGCAGAATCAACTCCTTGCCCCTCCACTCACCTTCCCCAAACATCCCCTTCCTCCTCACATGCCCACAACAGACTTGCCCCTCCTTTAAGAGCTGTAGGCCTATCTTGCCACCTAATCTTCCAGGCTCCAGAGACTGCCGGAAGCTCTCGTCCAGTCTGCCACTAAATGACTTGTGCCAAGAATAAGCATTTATTCACTCAAACAGTGCCAGACACTGGTGGACGGGGACAGCAGTGGTGGACTAGACGAGGTCCAGGCTCAGATGCCTGTGACTGTTCACGGGAAGGCATCACAGGCCAGCACTCCAGCCAGGCCCTTGTCCACATTGTCCTGAGGAAGTGGGCATCCTGCCTTCATTTCTGTAACATTTCTTCTGCCTTCACCTCCTTGCCATTTTATACTGTTTCACTCTGGGCTCCTCTACGAAGCAGCGCTTCTTGATCCTGGAAGCAAGATAATAGCGTGACCCAGGGAGCTTTGAGGCATTCCTTTCCGCTCAGATGCAGACACTTTGGGGAAGAAGAATGTGTGTGTAGAGGTAGAAAGTGATGAAGAATGGTTAAAATATTAACCCTTAAGGCATCTGAGTGAAGGGTGTAAGGGTATTCTTTATACTCTTCTTGTAACCTTTATTTAAGTCTGAAACTCTCACAAGTTAAAAATCATCCATATCCAGGTCCTTCCTCAGACCAACTCAATCCCCCTCGATGGGGAATGGTGGCAGGTAGTGAGCACCAGTACTTTAAAGCTCCCTAGGGCAGAGAGAAAGCTTTCCTCACTCCTGCGCCTTGAACCTCTGCTTCCCCAGCAGCCCCAGCCCACAGCAGGTCAGTCTCTCAAATCCCACGTGCTCCAGGCCAGGAGGGCTGGGCCTCTCCCTCCTTGGAGCCCAGTGCCTCTGGGACGTTCCTTTCTCACCCGCTAGTCAACACTCGACCTCCTTCAGTGCACTGGCCCCTGCCCGCACCACTTCCTTTCCCATCTTTACTGAGGTGGCACCTGGCTTGGGCCTCCGTTCCCCCACCCTCCTGTCCTCCTGGGAGCCTCACTAATGTCCTTGCAATGACCCTGTCAACATCTTGACCTTTTTGACCTACACTCTTACCCTTGGCTCTTATGTTCTGCTTCAGCCCGGCCCAGTGCCACATCCACTCTGGACTTGGTTATTCTCCACCTGCCTCACTTCTGAAATTAAACTCCAGCTTCCTCCTGACTGTCAGTCCCCCTTTCCTAGCCCTCCTCTGTTGTCATGTCCCCTCAAGGCTTTGGATCCCATCTTCTATCCCTCAGATTCTCTTCCTGGTCTCTTTCCTACCCCAAGTGAACCTTACCATTTTAACACAGCTCTTGTGCACTGGACTGGCAGCAAAACCTGGTCCTGGATCCGTGCTACCCCACCTTTCTGTTCCCAGCTGTGTGGACAGACCCGCCGCCACCACATTATCATAAGTAGCTAATAGGCTACGTGGTTCGTTCCATCCCGAGGCCTGTTCATCAATTTTCTTCCTTCCCAACCAGCTTTCTCTCCATTTTCCTCTGTATGCTTCTAAATATTTATCATTCTCCGCTCTCTTCCTAGTTTCTGCCCTCTCACTCTCAAACAACTTGGTCACCTAGTTAGAAATTGGGGCCAGGATCTGGGTCTGTGTCCCCTCCCTTACTTTATACCTCTCCTTACCTCCTTTCTACCTGTCGGAGTTTGAGGAGGTTCCCCTCCGTCAGGCGGACCCAGGAGCCCGACTCTTCCTCTGTCTCCTGAGACCTTGCTCCCCACCCAGCGCTTCTCTCTCCTCTGTCTTAACTTCACTACTGATGCCTTTCTCTTGGCCAATAAGCATGCCCCACCTCTTCCATCCTTTTCTGCCCTTAAAGACTTACTTGTGTAAGCTTTTCATTCCGAAGAATGCATTCGTAAGGCTGTAAAATCCTCTCTGACTTCCACCGCCAGTATCTGCTCTCCGTTCCCCAGAGGTATCTGCTATCATCCATTCAGGGTACACACATCCAGATATGTTGATGCGTTCATGTAAGTATGTATCAAAAAATAGTATTGACCTATTTGTATAAGGACTATCACACCGTCGTTTGCCAGTGTGTTTTGGTTGAACTTCTGCATCCTGGTACGTAAATCACATCTTGTTTAATTGTAGTATGGAATTCCATATGATGTATAGAAGTTCAGCCATTCCCCTACTGAGAATCATTTAGGATGTTTCCACTTTATAAGGACAAACAGTGCTACAATGAATATCCTTGTCTGCGTGTCCTCGTGCATGCTAGATTTTTAAGAGTTGAAACTAATAAAGACTGCTGGGTCCCAGGATATGCACATGAAATTTGTATGGGCTTTTATGAATGGCCCTGTGAATCCAGTTTCTAGCCATTTACTGCTTTCTCTTTCCTTTCCTGTCCTCTTTGACAACTTACACTTGATGTTCTCTGCCCGATTCCCTCACATGCCCCTGCATCTGGCCCCTGCCCCATCTCCACTGAACTCGCTTTGGCAAAACCCCAAGACACCCTAGCTCAGGCCCAGGAGACAGTGATTCTGTGTCTCACAGGCCCTATCAGCTACATCCGTTGTAGACTTCCCTCTTATTAAAACATGTCTTTGTGTTTACCCTGTGGATGTCTTTTTCAGTCTTAGATGTCTCCCTCTCCTCCCCTGCCGCCTCTGCCTTCAGGTTCTGTCCTGAACTTCCTGTGTGCCCTGTTATGTTCCTGTGGCCTTGACTACTTCATCTGTGTTGAAGACCAACCCTACACCTTAGCTGGGAGCTAGAGACTTGAGTCCCCTAACTGCCTATAGGAAGCCCTCTCCTGGATGTCCCTCAGCCATCACTACTGGACATCCAGTCCTAACACTTTCCTTCCCCCCAAATCTGTTCTTCTCTCGTATTCCCAGTCTTAACTTGGTGATACTACTGGGTACCCAGTCACTCGAGCTGGATGCCTGTGACAGCATGAGGGATGGGCTGGAAAGAGACAGAGGTGGCAGCCAGGAGACCAGTCGGGAAGACATTTCCATCATTCAGGCGAGAGATGTTGGCGGCTTAGGTGGGGGCGATGGCAGGGATAGATAAAGGTAGACCTGGATTTGCAATGGGGCAGATAGGACGTGATGACAGTAGATGTGGGAGGTGAAAAACATGCTGGACTATCTGCTCTCCCCAGATGCTCACCTTCTCCTCCTCCTTCCACACATTTGTATCAAAAGCCGGCTCTTCCTTTGAGCCTTGGTTCAAATGCCACTTTCTGAGGGCCTTCCCTAACTTCTCCTTCATCTCAACTTCTGCAACCTCTCTCCCTTGGCACTGTCCACAGTCTGCTTGGAGAGAATGGTTTGTGTCTATCTTATCACCTGCTGGAACTTAACCCCAAGAAGACAGGGGAAGAAGTGTGTGTCTTGCCCCCACCACACCCAGCTGAGAACCATGCATGTAGAAGGTGCACGGGGAAGGGCTTGCCTGGGCAGGACACCTCCAGCTCTCTCTCCAACCCAGTGTGAGGTCAGTGGGTGGAATAGAGTTACTTGACCTTCTCCGCCCCAGGGCCACTCTAGTCGGAGTAAGGACCGACAGGTAGCTTCATTAAAGACCTGATTCAAGTCCTGATTCTGTTCCTTACTAGTTGTATGACCTTGGTCATGTCCCTTGGCCTCTGTGAGCCTCTCTGCTTTCCTGCCTCTCTCAGAACACTGTCAAAGGTCAAATGAAGTCCTGTTTGTAGAAACATTTCTACAAACTTCTAAAAGATTTGGCTACTTGTTAGGTCTCCCTTCCTAATGGAAGGAGGCGCAGTGACTGGAGTATGATGGCTATCTCGTGACCAAGAGGCAACCTTGAAAACAAAGCCATGTGCTTAAAACGTGCCTATTATACCTGATTTATACCTTCCCACCTCCTTGTACTTCCTAGAGAGCCCTGGTGCACACTAGGCCATGAGATACTCATTCATTCAGCTTCCCAGGTGTTTCTCCCACATCTCCCATCAAGCCCTTTACCTGGTTTCCCTAGATTTCTAGTTCACAACAGCTGCTAAGCACTTCCTGAAGGGGAGTGTGTGCCCTTGGCTCATCAGCAGTGGCATTCTCTTGCTCTGTCAACTCCATCTTAGTTCTTCAGACCAAATGGCTTTGGGACTACCCCTACCTTGTACATCCACTTAGGATCTTATTTGGGGCATGAAAAGATTGGTGCTATGGACTCTGACCTCTAAGGTGTCAGGTTTGACTCCTGGGGTCATAGCACTGAATGCCCCATGGCCTCCCTTCTTCCCCTATTAGGACATCACCCCACTGCAGGTGGTTCTGCCCAATACTGCCCTCCATCTTAAGGCGTTGCTGGATTTTGAGGATAAGAATGGAGACAAGGTGGTGGCAGGAGATGAGTGGCTATTTGAAGGACCTGGTAAGTTCTTTGATGGGGCCGGAGTCGGGGTCAGAGACTCCCTGCCTTCCCATCACAGCCCTGATACCTCCTGGCCCTCGACCTGTGCCTCATCTTCCCTTCCCAGGCACATATATCCCCCAGAAGGAGGTGGAGGTCGTGGAGATCATTCAGGCAACAATCATCAGGCAGAACCAGGCCCTGCGGCTGAGGGCCCGCAAGGAGTGCTGGGACCGGGACGGCAAGGAGAGGGTGACAGGTAGGGTTGCGAAGGGGTGCTGAGGTGGGGTGCGTGGCTGTTCCTTCCATCTGCCTAGACAGCAGGGAAGTAGGAGAAGGTTGGGGAAAGCCACTTGTAGCCTGGGAGGAAGTGCTTCCCTGAGATCTTTTGTAAGCTGTTGGGGGCTGCCCACAGCTTCTTCCCCCACCCACCTTCATGCTGACACTACCCCAGCCCTGACCCTGTGGTCACGATCATGTTGACACGACTCTTCCCTCCCCCAACCCTTTACCATGAGCTGGGGGCAGTGGCCATGTCTGTTTCTAGATCAGCAAAGCAGGTGTGCACATACATACAGTATTGGACAAATGTGACATAGTAAAGAAAATGTCGTAACAAATGCAGTGCTTACTGTGTGCCAGGTGTGGTTCAAACGCTTTACAAATGGCAACTTATTTAGTCCTAGCAACCTCGAGGTGCTACTATTCCCATTTTCCATGTAACAAAGCTGAGACGCAGCCTGGGTTTACGGCCAGGAAGGGCGCGACCGGAACTTGTACCCGGGCACTCTTGCTTCTCCAGTAAACAAGAAGACATCTGCAACCGTAACAGAGGCAGTTCTGCTGCCCATTTTAGGGGAAGGAAAAGAGTTGGTCTTGGGAGCTTAGGGAAGGCCTGGTGGGGTATTGGCGGAGCAGCAAGTTGGGCACTTAGAAGGGCTTTTTTATTCCCCTGGGTAGGGGTTGGTTTTCCTCTGGCCTCAAAGAAAGGAATGAAGACAAAGACTCCTGTCAGGCCCTGGGGGCAGTGGCATCTCCTCACCTACAAAGTTCTGCAGGTTCCCTGTTGTCTAGGCTGAGGGAAGGGAGAGCTGGGGAGCAGGCTGAGTGACCTTTGACCCTTACTCTCTGCCCATGGCTCAGGAGAAGAATGGCTGGTCCGCTCCGTGGGTGCGTATCTCCCAGCAGTGTTTGAGGAGGTTCTGGATTTGGTGGATGCTGTGGTCCTCACAGAAAAGGTGTGTGCTCTGGGGGATGTGGGTTAAGGGCCCCTGGGGTAGGGAGTGTTCAGAGTGGCAGAGATTGTGGCAGAGAACGTGAAGGTGAAAGAGAAGTGATGTTTCTAGGGCCACTAAAAGAAAAATTCAGAGGTCAGACCATCTGAGGAGTATCCTGGGTCATCTGAAAGGGTTAAAAAGTTCTGCGGGGCGGGGCCGGCCTGGTGGTGTAGCAGTTAAGTTCTAGTGCTCTGCTTTGGCGCCCCAGGGTTTGCGGGTTCCGATCCCGGGCGTGGACCAACGCACCGCTTGTCAAGCCATGCTGTGGCGGCGTCCCATATAACCATATAAAGTGGAGGAAGATGGACACGGATGTTAGCTCAGAGCCAATCTTCCTCAGCAAAAAGAGGATTGGCAACGGATGTTAGCTCAGGGCTAGTCTTCCTCACCAAAAAAAAAAAAGTCCTCCTGGGACCTGGAGGGAATTATGTTAAGTGAAATAAGCCAGAGAGAGAAAGACAAACACCGGATGATTTCACTCATTTGTGGAATATAAACTAACACACAGAACTGTTTGGTGGTTACCAGGGACAAGGGGGTGGAGGGATGCATTTATATGGTGACTGACGATATGTACAATTAAAATTTCACAATATTATAAACTAATAAGACATCAATAAATTTAACCCCCCCCCCAAAAAAAAAGTCCTCCTGGGTTGGTAGAAACTGTCGCTCAGACCTGGGAGCATTCAGTGGCTGATGGGGTTCCCAGGTTCCCTGAGGAGGTTGGAGGTAGATTCACTCAAACCCTCCAACATCTTGCTCTACAGACAGCCCTGCACCTCCGGGCTCGGCAGAACTTCCGAGACTTGAGGGGAGTGACCCGCCGCACTGGGGAGGAGTGGCTGGTGACAGTGCAAGACACGGAGGCCCATGTGCCCGATGTCTATGAGGAGGTGCTGGGGGTCGTGCCCATCACCACCTTGGGCCCCCACAACTACTGTGTGATTCTTGACCCCGTCGGACTGGATGGCAAGAACCAGCTGGGGCAAAAGCGTGTCGTCAAGGTAAGCGCCTTCACCTCCCCCAGAGGCCTGCCCTGGGGGTGACTGTCCTTGAATGGCACCAGACCCTCAGATCTCTCTCTCTTCTCTCCTCCCACCCCAGGTACACATTCTAGAAACACTAAGCTTGTCGTGGCTCCCTCTGGCCTTTGCACACTTGGTCCTAGCTCTTGCAATGCTGTCCCCTTGAACTCCCTGGCAGCCTCTGACTTAACCCCTCTGACCTCAAGTTACACATTGCCTCTTCTGGGAGCACCGCCCTGGCCCTGCCCTGTGCCCACAGATCTAGAAACTTTCATATTTCACATCTCTTTGTTCTGGAATCTTTGTCATCCTGCATAAAACAAATCTCTTGGTTTACCCTTCTCCCCACCCCCACCTCATCCCCTCTCTGAACTGCAGGAGTCGGCAAACTTTTCCTGTAAAGGGCCAGATGGTAGATAGTTCAGGCTTTATGGGCTATATGGTCTCTGTTGCAACTGCTCAACTGTGCTGTTGTACCAGCATGGACAGCCTGGAAATGAACGAGTGCCACCGTGTTCCTGGAACATTTTATTTGCAAAAATAGGAGGCGGAAAAAGTAGAAACAACTCAAATGTCCATCAGTTGATGAATAGATAAAAATTGTGGTGTATCCGTACAATGAAATATCATTCAGCTATAAAAAGAAATGAAGTGCTGATACAAGCTACAACGTGGATAAACTTGAATGCAGTATGCTAAGCAACAGAAGCCCGATGTAGAAGACCACTTATAGTGTGATTCCATTTACATGAAATGTCCAGAATAGGCAAATTCATAGAGACAGAAAATAGATTAGTGGTTGGGGGCGGGGGGTGGGGATGGGCAGTGACTGCTGCTGGGTATAGGGTTTCTTTTCAGGAGGATGAAAATGTTCTGGAATTAGATAGTAGTGATGGCTGGACAACTCAGTGGATGTACTAAAACAACTGAATTGTGTACTTCAAATAGGTGTATTTTATAGTATGTGGGTTATATCTCAATAGATATATATTTTAAAAAAATAGGCAGCTGGCCAGATTTGGCTGAAAGATCAGAGTTTGCCAAACCTGGACTACACCATCCCAAGAAAGCCAGGAGCACTAGGGTAACTCTTAACTGTTGCACTTGTCAGGACCCAGGTCCTGAGAGTTTACAGCATGTTTCAAGGGCAGGTTTGACCAGACGAGCTCTGCAGGCATTTGTAGAGAGCCTCACGGTCCGGATAACACCTCACTAGATGACTCTGTGGGTGTGGGAGGGTGCTTGTCCTCAACACAAGCCCACAGCCACACAGGGCTGAGGGAGGTGCCGTCGAGGCACCCGAAACCCTGGGTGGCATCGTAACCCCACATCTCCCCATTAGGGAGAGAAGTCCTTTTTCCTCCGGCCAGGAGAGAGGCTGGAACGAGGCATCCAGGATGTATATGTGCTGTCGGAGCAGCAGGGACTGCTGCTGAGGGCCCTGCAGCCCCTAGAAGAGGGAGAGGACGAGGAGAAGGTCTTGCACCAGGCCGGGGACCGCTGGCTCATCCGCGGACCCCTAGAATATGTGCCGTCCGCTAAGGTGGAGGTGGTGGAAGAGCGTCAGGCCATCCCTCTGGATGAGAATGAGGGCATCTACGTTCAGGACGTCAAGACCGGAAAGGTAACAGCTGAGGGATGGGCACTGTCGCTGCTGTGTGGCCATGCTGGTGGCTTGCTCTGGGGGAGCGGGTGATGCTGATGAGGAGGTGCATGTGGAGGCGGGGGAGGGGACCTCAACAGCACTAATAGCAGCATCTGAACCAGTTGGCTGTTAGGTACGAGGGCATTCTGTGGAGTATTTGCTTTCCCTTTGTCTTAAATATCTAACTTCAAATTTCAGAAAACCCCAAGGGAGAAGATGAGCCAGGTTTTAGGATGGGTACTCTGTCCCCACTGCAGATCCCTCCCACGCATAAAGCACCGACCTCGGTGTGGCCTAGGAACAATAAGCACCGACCTCCTCCCCCATGCCCTTATCCTAGTGGAATCCCGTCTCTCTGCCCCCTCACGTGAAACCTTGACCTTGATTTGACCTAGGAACACATCTCCAACCTCTTTCTCTAAGGATCCAACCTAGAAATAGAGCTCAGAATCCTAAGAAATGTTAGTGTATGCTACCTATTTCCTAGGATTGCATCTGTCCCTGCGATGTCCTCCAAGCTGCCCCATGAAGGAACATTCCAGTAAATACTATCGAGCACTTAACCATATGCCAAGTTCTCAGCACTAGACATGTGAGATGTCATTCCTTCCTCAACCCTATGAGGTAGCCACTATTGGGTCCACTTTGCAGGTGAGGAATTGAAGCACAGGGGTGAAATAGCTTGCCCAAGATGACTGAGCTAGCTGATGGCGAACTTGAATGCAGCCTCATTCCAGACACTATGTTTGACGACGATGCTCTACTACCCCCTGGACCAGTTCTGCTTCAGGACTGCTGGGTGGGTCTTTCTCCCTTCTGCCTCCCCTGGTAACATCCTTCCTCGTCATCCCCCCTACAAGGTGCGTGCTGTGATTGGAAGCACCTACATGCTGACCCAGGACGAGGTCCTATGGGAGAAAGAGCTGCCTCCTGGGGTGGAGGAGCTGCTGAACAAGGGACAGGACCCTCTGGCAGACAGGGGTCAGAAGGAGACAGCCAAGCCCCTTCAGCCCTTTGCTCCCCGGAACAAGACCCGCGTGGTCAGCTACCGTGTCCCTCACAACGCTGCTGTGCAGGTGTACGACTACAGAGAGAAGAGAGCTCGGTGAGGGGCCGGCCGTGGGGGGGGTGCGTGTGGCGGGGGATGCTCGCCACGTGTCTGACTCCTGGCTCCCTCTGCAGTGTGGTCTTTGGGCCTGAGCTGGTGTCGCTGGGTCCTGAGGAGCAGTTTACAGTGTTGTCCCTCTCGGCTGGGCGGCCCAAGCGTCCCCACGCGCGCCGTGCGCTCTGCCTGCTGCTCGGGCCTGACTTCTTCACGGACGTCATCACCATTGAGACAGCAGACCATGCCAGGCTGCAGCTGCAGCTTGCCTACAACTGGTAAGGGGCGGGGAGCTGATGAAGGCTCCTGCTGGTGCAGCCCCAGGGGAACCCTGAGGAAGAGACGCCTCTCGAAGTGCTGGGCTTGTGATGAGGGCAGAGCACCCGACTCTGTGCCATGGTTCATGCACCAGGGTTCATGCACATCAGTCTGATGCCCAAGGGGAATGGCAAGGAAGATGCGGGCTCGCCTCCTGGGAGCAGGATTTTGGGGACATGGCAGGAGGACACTCCCCAGCTCTCAGCACGTGTTCAGCCAAACCTGTAACTGAAAGGTTATAAAAATATCAATTGGACACAACCAGTGGGAGTGGGCAGTGTGGGCGGGTGGTAAGACCACGTGCTCTGGGGCCCACTGCCTGGGTCTGCATCCCAGCCCCGCTGTTTGCTAGCTGTGGACCTGGGTAAGGGACTTGGTGCTTTCCTGAGTTTCCCAGTCTGAAGAATGAGGATGACAGCATGCCCGTCAACTCCGCCAGGCTGTTGAAAAGATGCCATGAGAATTAGAACAGTGCCCTGAACGGTGAGAACTCAAATGGTAGTGAGTAGAGTTAGGGGAGACAAGTCACATCCAGAAGCAATGCTCGACAGCTCCTAAGTACACGTTCCTCACCCCTTGGCTAAGTGGCCAGGACCATGACAAAGGCAGATGGGGTGCTGACATCTTCAGGGGCACTATAGCATGACAGCGAAGAGCACAGACCCTGAAGCCACACTGTTTGGGCTCAACTTCCTGGTTTGTGTGACTTCAGGTCTGTCATTTAACCTCTCAGGACCTCGATTTCCTCATCTGTAACATGGGGATAATGCTCATCCCCACCTCACAGGGTGGCTGAGATAATTAAATGGGAACATGTGTAAGTTTCTTAGGACCTCACTTGGCACATGGTGGGCGCTAAGTAGCATTCTCTATCATGAGAGACCCTGCCCAGCCCCGGAGGGTGGGTGTCAGAGTCCTTTTTGAAGATGAGAGGGTTGTTTCCGGGAGGAAAATGGCTTCCCTGTTCTGGGCCTCTTTGCTCACAGGCACTTTGAGCTGAGGGACCGGAAGGACCCCCAAGAGACAGCCAAGCTCTTCTCAGTGCCTGACTTCGTGGGTGACGCCTGCAAGGCCATCGCATCTCGGGTGCGGGGGGCCGTGGCCTCTGTCACCTTCGATGACTTCCATAAGAACTCGGCCCGCATCATTCGCACTGCTGTCTTTGGCTTTGAGACCCTGGAAGCCAAGGGGTCCGACAGCATGGCCCTGCCCCAGCCCCGGGACCGGGCCATCTTCCCCCAAAACGGATTGGTGGTCAGCAGCGTGGACGTACAGTCGGTGGAGCCTGTGGACCAGAGGACCCGGGACGCGCTGCAGCGCAGTGTCCAGCTGGCCATTGAGATCACCACCAACTCCCAGGAGGCGGCCGCCAAGTGAGTAAGGCCTGGGGGCCTGGCTGCTCACAGTGCCTGCTGCAGGCCAGACCTCTCCAGAGTGCCCATCCCCAGCCCACTGCTGGGACCTGGATAACATGGCCTCCCCTGATGGTTAGCCTGCTGTCATCCTTACCCAGCCGATAGTATGACCCACTTAAGATGTGACCAGATACCACCCCTGCTCATGTGCCTTCTCACCTTGCTTGTGCTAGAACCCAAGTTCACTTCTGTGGCCTTCTAGGCACTCTGGGGTCCAGCCCTGCCTCCCCCATCCTTGCCTTCCAGCCTTCCCCCCAGGCTCACATGCTCCAGGGCCCACCAACTCCTTTCTGTTCCTCAGATGCCCACCTTAAGGCCTTCTGCACTGGCTGTCCCCTCTGCCCGGAATGCTCTTCCTCTATAGCACTTCAGGGCAGGCTCCTCCTTCTGGCCTCAGCCCAAAGGTCACCTCCCAGGAGAGCCCTTTACTTTCTACCCCAGCTGACGCAGCACCCTCTTTGCCCAGTCATTATTGCATCACCCATTTTCAGGGAACTTGTCATTGTCTGAAATCATCCTTATTTACTTGTCTTTTCCCCACTGGAAAGTAAGTTGTGTGAAAGCAGGGGCCTCAGTCACGACCGCGTTCCCTTGCATCCAGAATCGTGCCTGGCTCACAGTGGACATGCTGCATTTGCTTGTTGAGTGCCTCCCATGGGCCAGGGTCTGTCCCGGGCACCCAACAGATTGGTGGTCCCTGTCCTTGGAGCTCCCATTCCAGCTCTGGCCCCAGGTTAGCATCTTACCTGTCCCCTCTCCCATCTAGGCATGAGGCTCAGAGACTAGAGCAAGAAGCCCGTGGCCGGCTTGAGAGGCAGAAGATCTTGGACCAAGCAGAAGCTGAAAAAGCTCGCAGGGAACTCTTAGAGCTGGAGGCTCTGAGGTGGGTCGAGAACTGGAGGAAAAGGTGGCTGACGGTCTTGGAAAAGCAGCTGGTGGGGGCAGCAGGGTGTGTGTGTGAAAGCTGCTACAGCATAAGTCCAGGGCAGGGCTGGGCTGGGCTTTCTCCTGGTTGTCGCCTGACTCTGCCACCGCCACCTCCAGCACTGCCGTGGAGAGCACTGGGACCGCCAAGGCGGAGGCTGAGTCCCGCGCAGAGGCGGCGCGCATCGAGGGAGAGGGCTCCGTGCTGCAGGCCAAGCTGAAGGCAGAGGCCCTGGCCATTGAGACGGTGAGTGGGGGAGATGCCCATGGAAGGGTGTGGCCTTGGGGTCTGGAAGAGGCCGGATCACTGCAGTCCCTGAAGCTGAGTAGGACACCAAGTACCCTAACGGAAGGCCCTATTCAAACTTTGTGGTTCATAAAGTCCTTTGCCCTCTATCAGTTCACCTAATGCCTGCCTGGAAGGGAACGATTATTATTATACCCATATTAACGTGTAATACATGCTCAAACACTGGCCAGCTTTGTGCTAGGTATTGCATGTTTCACATACATGATCTTATTTAATGTTTGAAATCCCATTAAGGTAGGTATTACCTTCCTTTTACAGATGAGGGAACTCAGGCTTTGATTAAGGGCTCCCATGGGTCACTAGCTAAAGGTGACATAGCCAGGTTCACACCTGACTGACTAGAAGTTCACAGTTCCATCCCTTCTGCCTCAGTTCCTCAGCCTTGCTGGCTAGGGTGACTTGCTGGACAGTTCCCAGGGGCCACACAATTGAAAGAATGATGGGTTTTCCCCTTCTAGGAGGCTGAGCTCCAGCGGGTACAGAAAGTGCGAGAGCTGGAACTGGTCTATGCCCGGGCCCAGTTGGAGCTCGAGGTGAGCAAGGCACAGCAGCTGGCGGAGGTGGAGACGAAGAAGTTCAAGCACATGACAGAGGCCCTGGGCCCCAGCACCATCAGGGACCTTGCTGTGGCAGGGCCAGAGATGCAGGTGAGTCTGGGGAGACTGCCAGGGGACGTGTGCGTGTCTGGGGATGATACTTGGAACCAAGAAGGCAGAGCTGGGGAGGCAAACACAACATCTAGACAGATGTTGGGGGTGAAGGGAGGTGGTGACAAACTGTCCCGTATCCCGTGTCCTGACCTGTATCATTTGAGCGCGGTGTCATATCAGGCACTGTACCAGACTCCGCAGTGAGCTGGGGCTCCTGGGGAGACAATAAATAGGTAGGACATTGGTCTGTGACAAGTGCTTTGAAGGAAGTCAAGCAGGGCGATAAGGTGAAGGGGAAGGTGATGCTTCAAGGTGTAGCTGGTTTAAGGAGGGTCACTGTAGAGTTGACAGGGGCTTTCCAGCAGAGGGTCCAAGTGCAAAGGCACAAAGAGAATGAAACTTGGTGCATTTAAAGAAGAGAAAGGACTGGATTGCTGCAACCTGGCAAGCACAGGCGGGCATGGGAACTGTTGCAGGCAGCTGCAGGCAGGGCCCAGATCTTTTAGGCCTTCTAGGCCACGGAGAGGATGCCACCCTCAGACTCCCCTTATGCTCCTTGCTTATCACTGACTAATCTTACGAGGACAGCCTGGGCAGCAGCTGCAGTGTCGCACCGGAGTGGATGGTGGCCTGCCCCAGGGAGACAAGAGAAGGAACCAGGGCCTGACTCCATCTTCTCCCCTCCTCTTGCTCCCTCCAGGTAAAACTGCTCCAGAGCCTGGGCCTGAAGTCAACCCTCATCACTGACGGCTCCACTCCCATTAACCTCTTCAACACAGCCTTGGGTCTGCTGGGGCTGGGGTCTGAGGCCCAGCCCCTAGTCAAAAAGGTGGCCAAGGGGCCCGGCCCCCAAGAAGGCCTGCTTCTCCAGTCCCCTGCTGCCCCTCAAGCTCTTGGAAGCAACAGCATCGTGCCTTAGCTCTGTACTGTACTGACAAATAAAATGGACACTCCTGGGCATTTAAACCCTTTTCTGTCGCCTTAAGTCTGCATCACATGGGAGTTTCATGGGGAGGGGGCGATACCCCTGAAATCTTGAGATAGTTAGTAGAGACTGTCCCCATCTGTAAAGTGGAGAGGAAACTGAGGCAGGGAGGAGACTAACCTGAAGTCACACAGGTAGAAATGGGGCCACAAAGTCTTACCAACCAGACTGGCTTTTTGGCAGTCAGCTTTCCTAGACCCCAGGTGGGAGAGAGGATGCCACAGGTGAAAGGGTGGGGCCTGCCCGGCCAGCCCCTGGGGGTGTCTCCTGCACTAGCACCATCCCCTCTCGCTGCTGAGTCCTCCAGAAGCCCAGGTTGCAGGGGGTTCTGGAGTTTAACCCTCTGGCTGCCTTATGTCCATCCTGGCTTCCTGACTCCAGCACTTGGGAGGATCCATTTGGCGCCACCTGCTGGTCACTCTGCACACCTGGCAGGCCTGTGCTCGTCCCTTCTCAGAGGTGGATGTCAGCCGGAGGAGGAACAGGCCCAGGGGCAGTAGGGACTGAAGTGCTTCCCTGGGCGTCTGGTATGGGCTCCTCAGAGCCTCAAGGGAAGGGTGCCCCTTTCCCACCCGCCCCCAGCGAGGAGCTTATTTGGGGGAAGAATCCAGGCGTGATCTCTCTTGACACACAAGTGGAGGCTGCAAGGTGCACCTGCCCTTCGTCCCAGGTGGAGTGTAGGTGCCAGGCTTGCCGGGTCTCTGCTGAGGAAGTGAAAAGATCTAGGGGTGAAGAGAGAAACTTGGGTTTACTCGCTGTGGGGCTAGAGAAGGCAACTCAACCTTCTCTGATCTCTCTTCCTCTGTGAACTGAGCTAGCAATTCCCCTATTGAGCAGGGTTGATGCTTGTTCAGTCTTATTCCTTTCCCCCTACTGGCGCCCCATGAGCTTTGTCTCTTTCCAAGTTGAGCTGCATTTATGTGGCCCGTAGCTGCACTCAAGTCTGAGCTCGTCGAGGCCAAGGGCTGTCTGTCAGCCCACAGCACTCGGTGGTGCCGGCTCAGTGTTGATGGACTAGGCCAGTGAGTCAGCTCCTCCTCTGCTGCTTCCTACAAACTCTCCTATATCTTCCCTGAAGAGAGGCAACTATTTAAAACTCTTCATGTGGCACACGGTAAGTGCTAAGTTAGCACTGTTTATTGCCAAGGGCCTCTGGGGATGACTGACAGCAGGCAAGGTTGTCCATGGTGGCTACATTCCTTCCCGTCTCGGCCACAGGCTCCCATGGCCATCCCTTGACCTTGTCATTACTAACGACCATGCCGCCTCCAAAACCTCAACTCCTGCCGCCTCATCCTCGCCTTCCGACAACCATTCCTCCAACTCAAGGCTTCAATGACCTTGACCCCACCCACTTTCTCGACATTGACACCTCCCTTTCACTTCAATCTTGCCCAGCTTAGGTTTTGTCTGCTGTGTAATTCACTCACTCTCACTCAAAACTTCCCTTAACTCCCTCACCTCTCTCCTCCCCCATGATGCTTAGTGGAAAAAGCCCTGTCCTTTCTTAAGCCAACTCCCGCCGTCTCCACCCGCCCCTGACCAGCTGCATGTTGCTGGAGGAGAAGCACCCCACGTACTGACTCGTTTTAAACTCATGGCAACAAATTTCAAGGCAGACCTAACAGCCTCTGCCTCTGCTTCTCTAGCTTGTGAGATAACCATCTGAACAACTATTCACACCTCCTCTCTCCACCTCCCACACGCCTGCCCACTTTCTCTCACCTCTTTGAGAAAATAGAAGCGACTACCAGCACCTGGGCTCTGTCCTCCCTCCTGTTCCCATTGAGGACTGAGGGCATAGCTCACGGAGCCCAGCTCCTGCTGTTGGGCTCTGGATCCCACTTGAATCCACTCCTACATCGATCTCCTTTCTCTCCTGCACTATCAATTTCTCCCTCTCTCCCGGATCATCATCAGTATATAAACATGCTCTACTCTCTCCCGCGTAGAACCTACAAGTAAACTCCCCCGTAGCCTACATCCCCTCCAGCTGCCACCTCTCCTCTATTTTTCCTTCACAGCCAAATTTCTCGGTTTCCACTCCTCACCTTTCATTATCTCCTCAAACCACTCCAATTAGCTTCTGCCTTCTCCCCTTGCTTCGTGGAAACTGCTCTAATCAGAGTCACCAGTGATGTCCCTGTTGCTAGACCCAGCAGTTAGTCCCCTCGCTCAGCCTCTCCCATCATTCAGCACAGTGGCCACTCCTCTTCCACACTGGGCTCCCGGGACATAGCTAAAT
Organism: Tapirus indicus; assembly: GCA_031878705.1. Classification (NCBI taxonomy): domain Eukaryota; kingdom Metazoa; phylum Chordata; class Mammalia; order Perissodactyla; family Tapiridae; genus Tapirus; species Tapirus indicus. The sequence continues at coordinate 120,752,992 of CM062922.1, read as the reverse complement.
CCACTTCTCTTTCCACCTCAGGGGCCGCTTCTCGGTTTCCTTGGCCAGCTCCACTTTCTCTGCTCGGCCTCTAAAATTGTGGGCCGCTCTGGGCTCTGTTCTTACTCAGCCACATTCTTGGCCAGTCTGATGGTTTTAGATCATCTCTATACCAGTCACTTCAAAATCCATTTCTCCGTCCCTGATCTCACCCCTGAGCTCTGGACTCACTTCCAGTTGATGACTTTATGTCTCCACATGGATGCCTAATGGCCATATGGCTAGTTCTGGTCGATGAAATGCAAGGGGGAGTGACATCACCATCCTCTCTTGGACCTTTTCCACGGTGACCAGCAATATTCCAAACAGAGGCTGCTCTGTCATCCTGGGTCCCAGAGAGAAAATGGCATGGAATAGAGCCACAGCTGACCCACAGTAGATATGCGGCAGGAGCACGAAATAAATGTTTGCTGTGTTAAGTAACTGAGATGGGGGGTTGTTACCACAACATAATCTAGCCTAGCCCGACTACTACATGTACCTCACAAGGCTGCGAGCCCGTAAGGTAATAGGGGAAGCTGCTCTTTAAACTGTGTGCATGAATATGGGCCCAGCACTGACTCTGTGGTGGGGGAGACTAGATACACCTCAGTGAAAGGAAAACAGGCCTTGCTGGAAAAACAGTGGAGTCCCAGTTTGCACTGGGGCCAGATTCTAAGACAGTCCCTAAGTACCAAATTTACCCTTGAGGGTCCCTTAAATCGCCCATAAAATACAGAACAGTGTGATCTCAAGTTCAACACAGTCTGTTTTTCTCCAGCACTGGAGCAAACGGCTTTTCTTTGGTTGAATACCAGATGTAGTAACTCACTTGTTTAAGGACCCCTTGTATAAGAAAAGTCTGTCTTTAAACAGCAAATCACACTCAGCGTGGTAAAATGCTGTTTACCAAATCCCTTCCTACTAGGCCCACAATGCATCTGTATTTCCCAACCTCCTTTGCACATAGATGTGGCCACGTGACTGAGTTGTAGCCAATGGAGTGTGAGCAGAAGCAGTGTGTGCTAATTCCCTGCCTTCCCGTTAAAACCAGCCTCGTGCAGCCTCCACACGCACCTCCTCTGCCTGCACAATGCCAGCAAGCAGGGCGCTCTTGGAAGCCGTGTGTTGAAAATGGCAAAACCATAAGACGGGGGGGAGGCTGAGTCCCTGAATCTCCACTTCAGGAGAGCTACCTCCCAGTCAGGAGCACCTGATTAGGACTTAACATGAGTTAGAAATGAACTTCTATCACATTTGAGCCACTGTACATCTTGAGGTTTGTTACAGCAGTCAGGGTTACTTGAACTAATCACAGGGTGAGAGCCAGGAGGAGAGTCAAGACCACCAGAGGGAACAGCGGATTCATGGTGCCCGTCCCGTGCCCTCTCTGAGGCAGAGCCCACTGAGTGGAATGAGCAAATGGAATGTCTTGCATGGTGGTTATTCATTCAGTCTGAAAGCACATACGTGAATTCCAGAAAGTTATGACCACACATATGTCTTTGTCCATTCGGGCTGCTATCACAAAATGCCACAGACTGGGTAGCTTATAAACAACAGAAATTTGTTTCTCACAGTTGTGGAGGCTGGAAGCCCGAGATCAAGGCACCAGCACCGTTGAGTTCTGGTGAGGGCCTTCTTCCTGGTTCATAGCTGGCACCTTCTCACTGTGTCCTCACACGGTGGAAGGGGCGAGAGCTCTCTCGGGCCTCTTTTAGGAAGGCACTGATCCCATTCATGGGGGCTCACGACCTAATCACTCCTAAAGGCCCCACCTCCACATACTGTCACATTGAACATTAGGTTTCAACATAGGAATTTTGAGGGCACACAAACGTTCAGACCACAGCACCATATGTGACTCCACTATGTCCCCTAGATCAATTATAATGACTCCAGGACCAAATTCAGCCTAGTCTTTCCCCATCCCCTCCTCCAGCAGGTCACAGGGCCACTCTGCAGGTTCCTCCTGGGCTCAGTTCAGCCACTGGACATGGGACCAAAGGCACCAGGCTAACCTCCAGGCTTCAGCAGGGGAGGGGGCTCGGAGGCTTTGGAGCTAGTTGCTCAGGCTTCAGGCACATACTCCACTTGAGTGGGAGATGCTCACCCCTCCTCCCCACCTCTCCCTCTCCCTTTCCAGATCACAGACAGCTGGGTTTACATAAGCCAGAGACTCCTGATGTCACTCTAAATGGTTGGGCCAAAAAGCCAACGAGCCAGTCAGGGCTGTGGGGCTCGAGCAAGTGCTCAGAGGACTCATTGGCCGGAGGGGAGAGCTGACTCATGAAGGACACAGGACAGGTGACAGGAAGGAAAAGGAGCTCTGGAGCAGGAGCTGGGAGGGCACCTCTGGTCTCCCACCCAGACTGGGAGCAGGCCAGGCGGGGGCATGCCCGCAGCGTGGGAGGGGCGGCTCAGCTTGTGAATCACTATCCTCCTCAAGTTCAAGACTCTCCCTGTGCTGGTCCGCCCCTCAATGTTCATCCTACAAGTGCCCCCCAAAAGAGGGCCCAGGTGATCTACCACAGGAGCATTCAGGCGGCAGGACCCGCTTAAACAAACAAATAGTGGAATTAAGAAAACTGCTGACATGCAACGCTGTGTGTGGTAAATGTTAAGGGTGCAGGCTCTGGAGCCAAGCGAGCCAGGTTGGCCTCCTCTCAGGACCTCGATTTCCTCTCTGGAAAATGGGCACAATAAGAGGACTGTTGTATAGGACACAGTGTAGAGTAGGTGTGAGGTGAAATGAGGTAATGGACACAAAAAGCACTAGGAACAGCAGGAGCTTGTGAGAACAGCACATATATAAAATGAAATTTAAAATGTGGAAATATATGTGTAGACGTGAAGAATTTATTTAGACAGACACATAAGCAGTGAGTAGCACAGGTCGGCCCTGGGGAGAACTGAGAGCTTAAGGTGACAGGAGACTTCGTCATCCTTTTGTAGTGTGTGCAATTTAACTTTTTCACTATGTATTTTATCTATTATTTTGAAAGATTCCTTCAGTAGCTTCGTGTGGCCCTCAGGATAAAGTCCAAATGCCCCACTGGGCTCCTCAAGCTGCTCCAGCTGGCTTCCGCCCCATCTCTCACCAGCTGTCCAGCCTCCAACCCCCAGCACTCGGTGTTCCAGCCACATCGCCGGTTTCCATTTCCGCAACTGCCCAGGGTGCTCTCCGGCCTCCCTGTTCCCTCAGCTAAGAATCAATCCTCTCCTCTGCATTAACCCTTCCCACCCCAATCCCCACCAGCTTTCTACTTCAGATACGCACCCCCTTCACCAGCACCTAAGTAGAGTGCTACAGCGCTTTCTCCTCCCATCCTCCAACAGGCACCTCCCTAATGATTGGCTGCCCACTCACTGGTCTATGACCTCCAGGAGGGTTGGGAAGCCGGTGGCCTAAGTCCCACCGAGTCCCCCTGGGCCTAGCACAGGAGTCCAGGCTCAATACACATCTGATCAATTTCAGCTCTCCAGGACACAAGAGTCTCTTGACTAAGCTATTATGAGAATAAAATGAGTAACATCTGCAAAGAACCCCCAGCACAGGATCTGACATATGGTGGGCTCAATAGTTTTAAAAAGAAAGCTGGTGCCAGACAGCAGAGAAAGCTCAGACGGTAAGGGTAGCTGTTAGGAACAGATGCCCAAAACAACGTCTACTATACCATAGGTGCCCCAAAAACGTTTAAGAAGGAACAGTGATTTTCAACATTATCGGGAAGAAGAATCAATCACCTGGAGTTTATTAAAATTGCAGACTTCTGGGCCCATCCCTAGAGATTCCGACTCTGGGTCTCAGAAGCTGACGTTTTAAGAACTATCCCACTGGTGGTCTAAGGACCTCACTCTGAGAAACCAACCGATCTGTTTGTGAATATTTATTAAGCAGCTATGATATGCCAGGTTAAGGTCAATCTTCACTGTAGGGATAGAGAGGAAACAAGAAAAGTCTGTACCCGTAGAGTTTACATTCTAGTGGGCATAGAAAATATCATTTATACAAATAAATGCAGACGGCCAGTGAGTGTCATAAAGAAAATAAAGCAGGTGGGCAAAGAGGACATGGCATGAGCGTGGGTGGCAGGGAAGGCCTCTCTCAGGTCACTGTGGAATGACAGGGAGGAGCCAGCCAGTCAACAACTGGGGGGAAAAGCATCCAGATGCATCCTCCTTTTTCCCCAAGCTCCCCTCAACCCAGGCCCAAGAGAATCTCAAAGGAAACCAAGTCCAGGATAGCAAAGCCCCACCTTTATTATTGAGGCCTTCAGAGCCAGGATAGATCTGACAGAGGAGACTGCAATGGGGAAGGATCTAGACGGTCCCTTCTCTCCAGGCCATGGTACCGCAGGCTTCCTCTGGCCAGAGGCAGAGGTCTGACTCCCTGCCTTTTGGGAAACCTGGCCCCTATTCCATCTCCTTCACTCAAGTGTCCCTAAGGTCTCAGGCCAAGCCAGATCCCAGGGTTGAGCCAGTGGGTGTGACAATGCCCAGTATTCAGACAGGCCTCTTGGTGCCCCAGGAGCACTGGCCATATGGGCGGGGCCTCCTGAGCATCCTTCCTGATTTGAAGTCCAGGTTCTTGGGGATCACAGGGGTGGGGACTGGTCCTCACGATTACGGAGAACATGACATCACCAAAGAGGCTGACCCCCTTCTCAGGAGGTTGGACAACACATTAGGAAGACGTGAGCCTGGGATCTCCTAGAAGAGAGGGGAGCCGTGTGGCACAGCAAGACTCCCAGGACAGGTGGGCAGCCAGGGGCTAGAGGTTCCAGGGTCACTTCTTCTTGGCACGGTCTGCCGCGTCCAGGGCAGCCATGTTGCGGGCGGCTGTGATCAGGTGGATGACACTGATGAGGGACTTGAGCAAGGCGATAGGGGCAGTGATCCAGAGGCCCATTCGGAAAAGACCCACGGAGCCAACTGTGGGAAGGAAGCAAGGGCAATACAGAGGAAATGGGATGAAGGCGAGGGAGGGGCCCAGGAGTGTGTGGCCTTCCTCTCCCTGGGCAGGCCAGAACCCCCTCCCATCCTCCCACCCAGCCCCTCATCTCTTACCTAAAGGTCCCTCGGAGAAATTGAACAGGTAGAGGAGGCAGTAGAAGAGCTCATTTCCAGCACACAGGATAAACAGAGCAGGCTGCACCAAGAGCAAAAAGGTTGCTTTAGCAAGAGGGCGGGCCCCCCACTAAGGGACAGGGGGCTGGAACCCTCTGAGGATAGGTAGCAGGGAGGAACTGTACTGGGGAAATAGGGGTGTGTGGTGGGGTGGTGAGGAGAGCGCAATCTCAGCAGATTACTTCTCTCTTTAAAAATCCTTTCTGAGGCTGCCTCTGCTCCCAGAATCAAGTCCACACTCATTGTCATGGCCTAAGGCCTTTTGAGAGCTAGCTCTGCAGACCTCTCTGGCTTCTCTCTCCCTCCCTCCCTTCTCCACTCCAGCCCCTCAGTTCCTCCTCCCCGGGTGCCTGGAGCAATTCACACAGGCCCTCCCCATCAATCTTACCCTCCAAGCCCCAGTTTACAGGCCTCTCCTCCCCTGGATTGGTTGTCTCTTTTTTGTGCTTGTGCCCTCTCCGAACCTGGGACCAGGGCTCAGCCCAGGACTTGGCATAAGCTGAGTCAATAAGGGAGGGGCAGGAAATGCTCACTCTGGAGGTGTAGTAGATGCGGAGCACTGGATTTCCAGACAGGTCAATCATCTTGTGACTTTCACTGCCGCGGGCCACAGAACTTGGGGAGAAAGCAGGGGGAATCCATGAGCGCTCATTACTACTAACACGCATCCAGTTCTCACATCAACCCTCACCAGCTAGGTACTGGGATGGCCTCTACTGTAGAGAGGAGGCACGGGGGCACAGCTGAGGGCCACTGTCTTGCCCAAAGCTACACAATTACCTAGTTGGGGGCAGAGTTAGGATTCAAATGCCACATTCAAAAGCCCCCATGCCCCTTCCCAAGAGCTGTTATCTATTTGGAATCCTCCAATATCCAGTCAGAAGAGTTTTAGGGATTTCTTAATCCAACTGTAAACAGGACTAAAACTGATTCAGCAAGGATTCGCCCAGGATCCCTGTTCAACAAAGCAGAGCTAAAAAGGAGAGCTCCCAAGAAGCCTGAAGCCATCCCAGAGACCCTCCCATATAGTCTCACCACCCCACCCCGTAGCGTCATCTTAACCGGTCAACATCCCCAGACTCACAGACCTGTGGAGGTGCAGCCAGTGGCTGGCCACATCCAAGCTCATGCTGAGCTGGAAAAGAAGAGTGGCGCGAGGGTACAGCAGGGCCAGGTTGACCAGCAGACACATGGTGGAGCAGCGGTCCGTCAGCATGTCCAGCATGGCCCCAAACCGGGTCCCTGAAACATGAGGACTATTAGGTGGGAGGGGGCTGTTAGGAGGCAGTGGATCTACGACAGGGGCCATTATTTGGTGTTTCACACTAATGCAGAGTCTAAAAGATTGAAAATGTCCACCATCCACGCCTGGGGAGGAAAACCGGCTGCTATCTGTCAGGTGTGAGGTCAACGGGCAAGGGTCACCATGACATGAAATGGGGATGCATGGGAGTGTGGAGAGAACAAAACTCATCAATCCCAGAACCAAAAGTCCAGGTCTCAAGACAAGGAGACTTGAAGTCTTAGGGGAAGTCTTGGAGGTGGATCTGGAGAACAGATTAAAAAAAATCAGTCAACCCTCCAGAAGCCATGCCCCTGCCCTCTCCATCTTCACTCTAAATATGCCTTCTGGAATCCCCATTGCTTGTGCCTGGCATACAGTACCCAGTACACTTGCTGGTTTTTATTCAGAGAAGCCTCCAGCACTGCCACTGCCATGTCCAGTCTTGCTATCCCACACTCCTATCAGTGAGTTCTCAACAGCTAGCTTAAATCCCGTCTGCTACAAAACCAGGCCATTCCGTTCTGCTCTCTACAGAGATGGGAATAACGGAGACCTCTGATTCCCAAGTACCCGCCCGCCTTGAGGTCTTGAGGAGGCAGGAAAAGGGGCAGAGGGCTGTTGGGCCCCAAGGCTGGCTGGGGGGAGGTGTCTGTCACCTTGATTAAGGGCCCGAGCAGCGTGTCCATCGAAAGCGTCCAAAAGTCCGCTGAGCAGGTAGAAGGAGGAGGCCGTCAGGGGGCAGCAGGGCATGAAGTAGAAAGAAATGATGGCGAAGACAATCCGGGCATAACCTTGGGACGGGACGGTGGGGGAGACAGACAGGGCGGGATCAGGGAGCCTGCCCAAGGCCCCTCGCCCTCCCTTTCGGCCCGGAGCCGCGGGCAGCACTCACCGATGAGGTTAGGCACAAACAGGAAGATATTTTCGCCTGGCATCGCGGCGGCCCCCTTGCCGCCCCTGGCCGGATCTGGAAGTGCCAGCTCTGTCCCAGCCCGGCTGCGCGGCCTCACCCTCTGGCCCAGCGCATCCGCCGCGCCAACTGCGCGCAGGCCCCCGCTGCCCCCGCCAGGCCCCAGATGTTAAAGTTCGCCACCGGCCGGAGCATGGGCCGACCCAGATGTGCGCGGGGCGCAGCGAGCGCGCACAACTCGTCCTTCCTATGGGCAGACGCTCCTCGCCTCTGCCCGCCCCGCAGGCGCTCCCGCCTCCAGCTGCGGCTCCTGCTGCTCCAGCTGTGCTCGGCTTCCGGAAACCTATTTTTCTGAGTTCGTCCTTGCAGAATAGAAGAAAGGAAAAAAAGAGGCTTAAAAAAATGGCTGCGGCCCCTTTAAGACCTGCCCGCTTCCTTTTCCTTTTCCTCCCTCCGCCCCTTTCCATCAGCTCGTACCAAAGCACAGAGTGGGGAGACGGGGCAAAGAACCGTCGTCGCCGAGCAAAGGAAGGAACCGAAAAGGAGAGGTCAAAAGAGAATGAGGCCTTGGTGCATATCTCTACTTTCCTTTCTGCAGAGGGTATGACTTCCTGGAGACGAAGGAAAGGGGAAAAGATTCCGCCCTCCCGAGTCTTTGCATCCCCGAGAGGCAAGGTTATTTAGTACAGTCCACATTTTTTCTTCCCCGCCCCCTCTCTCGAGCCTCATTTGCTCTCGCAGGCTCCAGGCTACGAGGTGACGGCTAGAGAGGCTGGAGGGCGGCCTAGGGCGAGGTTGCTGCTTGCGTGCCCCTAGTGGTAGGAGGATTAGGTTCCAGACTCCATCCTGCGTGGTCCTCCCAAGTTTCTCAAGCCTCTGACGCTGGGGTCACCGCCCCCAAGGAGGGAGCTGAGGGCGGTGGAAGAGAGGCGGGAGGAGCGAATACGACATGCTGGGAAAACGCCCCCCCCCCTTTGGTTCTAGAATTCCTAATCTCCTGGCAACGGGGCTGCGGAACCTCCGCAGACACCAAGGTTTTTATAGCAACGGGTAGTAGTGCCGCCCCGGGTTCCCCTCTTTCCAACCTCCCCCCCCACCTCCCCGTTCCCCGCGACCTATAATAGGGGCTCCTTAGACCTCCTCGTCTCCCCTTCTGCCGAGTAGCCCAAGATTTCAACCCATCTACCAGGTCGGGGGCGACCTGCCTTGTCTTGGGAAGGGCCTTGGTTGGGAAGAAGGAAAGAGGTCCCCGGGGCGAAGGGGCGAAGTCGGGAAGGGGGTTGTTGTGAGAGTTACCACCCACTCCCTCCCCCAGGAAGATATAAGGCAATGATTTTTTTTTTTCCAGAGAGAAAACTGACAGCAGGATGGTTCATCCAAAGGCCTCGTTTAAATCTGGGCCGCGGGAATGGTGGTGGGATGGGTTTGGGGACAGTAGGCTGGTTTCTCAGCCTGACACAGGTTCCAACTGTTCCCAGGAGGATGGCATCCACTTCTACCAGGAATGAGGAGAAAAAGGGCAGCCGGCTGTCCCAAGCTGCAGCCGCCTTGGGTGGAGGTCCGGTGAGCAGTGGAGGGCAGTTCTAGAGGTGGGGGTGACGTGAAGTGGAGAGCTCCTAGGCTGAGGGCCCTGTGACCTCCAGCCTTGAGACTAGCCACAACCGTGAGCCCATAGCCCCCAGCTCTAGGCCCTCAGGCCCCCAAAGACTGCCCCCCACTTCCAGGGCCTTCTAGGCCAAACCTCAAGGCCCAGTCCTCCAATACCAGACTCCTTAGACCCAGAGCCCCCATACCCAGGACTCACATGTGGGAACTCCCAGGCTGAGCCCCTCTGACTTTCCCTTTCCCAAAAGGTTTCATTATCCCGTTCTGAGGAACTCCTGACCCGGATCAGCACAGAACTCACTAATGAGGCCTTGTTTATCGCTGGCTACCACATGAACCCTGTGCCCACCAAGGAAAAACAGACACAAGACCGGGGGACTCAGATATCCAATCACGGTGACCCCCCACTCCAGGACCACTGTGTCCAGAGACCCTCCCTTAGCCCTAGGCCCAGTCCCTGACCCCCTCCTAACCACAGCTGACCTCTCCAGGAATCTGCGCCCATCTTCCCCATCTCGCAGCCAGCCCCAGGACTGCACAGTGGCCCCCCGTCACTGACCCAGTACCCACTCCTCACTGCTGGCCGGGAACCACCTCAGCCCCTTTCTGCCTAGCTACATCTCTGTCTGGCTACAGGGATAGTAATTTCTCTGACTGGGGCCTCTACTTCCAGTGTTCTTCACCAGAACCCGAGGCACTGATACCCGGTGAGTGAGGCTTCAAGGGAGATGCCCTTTGTCCTGGGAGAAAGATGAGGAGCCTGTAGGGGAGAGAGCGAGGGCTTGACAGTATCCCAGCAGGGTAGGGGGGTTTTTAAACCATGTCCTTCTATTCTATTCTGCTCTGATCCTCTAATTCAGAGTTCTCAGCTCTCTCCTTTCCCTTCCACCATCTCTAGCTCCGACAGAAACCGTACCTGCACTAAGGCACACCTCCTGCCATCCGCTTGTGACAAGGTATGTACTGGGTCCATGGATGACAAGGCCATTCAGTATTAACCAAACATTTACAGTTTGCAGGAAATGCCAGTCCTGAGCTTGGGACAGAAATGAATGATATAGTCTCTCCCCTTGAAGAGTTCACAGTTTAGTGTGGGGCCAGTCAAGTAAATGGCCAATTACAATATAATATGGATAAGTGCCCATAATAGAAATGGAAACAATGAGAAGACCACTTATTCCAGCCTCAGTTGGGACAGGAAAGAAAGGAATCATGGAGCTTCCTGAAGGAGGTGACACCTAAAGAAAGAATTTTCCAGGAAAAAACTGGTAGGGGTATTCCAAAGGCACAGAGGTGAGTCTCAGTAGAGTGTGTGTGTGTGTGTGTGTGTGTGTGTGTGTGTGTGTGTGTGTTCTTAGGGCAGCGGAGAGGGTGGGACCGGGAGTAGTCTAACTGCTGGAGGATGCAGGCAGGGTAGCCAGGGATTAATCAAGAGACCTTATGTGTGCCTTGTTAACAGCCATAGACATTTTCCTATGGGTGAGGAATCATTGAAAGGTTTTAAGCAAGGGAGGTTGGAATTTTAGATCAGTCACTCTGGTGGTGAATGTGAAGAGTTAACTGGAAAGGGGAGAGACTAGAGGCAGGGAGGCCAGTTAGGAATTACTCCAAGAGACTAAGCTGGAGATGATTAGGTCCTGAATTGTCACAGTAGTAGTAGAGATGAGAGGAGGGGCAGATATGAGAAAGACCAAGAAGATTGAGCTTGGTAATTGATCAGAAATGGTATGGAAAAGAAAGGAGGAATCCGATGACTGCCAGGTTTCTGACTTGGGTAACCTAAGTCTGATAATGTCATGCTTCTGCTCAGAACTCTACAATGGTTCCCTATTTCTGAGTAAAAGCCAAAGTCCTTTGGTGGCTTACAAGGCCCGACATGATCTCTGTCCTCCTCCACCCCGCTGTCTCTCTGATCTCATTGCCTGGAACTGCTCCCCTTGTTTCCTCCATGCTCAGTCATGCCAACCTTCTCATTTTCCCCTGAGCATCCCAGGCACACTCCTGCCTTTGCACAGATTGGGTTTGAGGTGCCCTTGGGAACTCCAGGTGGGAATACCCTGTAGACAGTTGGAAATCACAGCTCCAAAACTCACTGGCCAGGTCTGGGCTGGTAATAGAGAGCTGATCTAGGAGGGAGTGGGCAGTTGAAGGGTGGGGTTGCCCTGGGGGGGCTCGTGTAGAGTGAGAAAGAAGAGGGCACTGAGGATGGAGCCCTGGAGAACCTCTCCATGTAAGGGGGTGGCAGAGGAGGAGAGAGGGGTTCATGAGGAAGGCAGAGAGGGAACTGAATGTCAGCAAATGTTGACTGAGTGTCTGTTATGTGCCAGGTCCACAGGCCTTGGGGATGGTCATTCCTCTGACTGGGGCTGCTACTTCAAATGTCGTCACCATGACCAGAGGCAAAATACAGCTGAGAAGAATCCACTGTTCTTGTCCTCAAGGAGCTGACTTTCTAGTCCCTTTGGGACATTTGATCTCTTCCAATTGGGCTTTGGGGTTGGAAGCAGCTTGAAGTAGCAGAAAAACCCTGGGCCTTAATAGCTAATCTGCTATTAACTGGATAGTTAGCCTTATGCAAGTTCCTTCCCTTCTCCCCACGTCAAATGGGAGCCTTGGACAAGATGCTTTGTGAGGGTCCTACCTACCCATACAGTGATTTCCCTCTCCCTCCCAAATGGCACTTGATTGAGGATTTCATCCTGAGCTAATACATTCCCTTCATCCACCTGCCCGATGGTCCCAGGAGACTTTTCCTTTATCATCCTCAAGAAAGAGCATGAAAGCCTACAGATCTTCGAATTGCCCCTTGAATTGTAGGGCATTGTAGGTAGTCAGGAATGTTGAGTGGGGGAATGTGTGAGTGGATGTTGGGGGGAGGTAAATGGGCAAATGGATAAATGGATAGATAAATTCACTGAACGTTTAGTAAGCACTTACTGTGTGCCAGCACTGCTCTAGGGGCTGGAGTATAGAAGTGAGCAAAATAGAGTCCCTGCTTTCAAGAAGTTTAAATGGGGGGTGAGTGATTAGATGGAAGAGAGATGGGTGGGTGGGTGGATGAGTGAGGGATAGATGGATGGGCAGACAGATAGGGGGAAAGATAGATGGGAAATGATGGGTAGAGGTGTGGATAGATAAATGCATGAATGGATGGAAGGAGAATGGTGGGTGGATGGATAGATGGATGAAGGGATAGATGGGGAATGGTGGATGGATAAATAGATGGGTGGGGGATGGGGTTGGATGGATAGGAGAAGCATGGAAGGACAAAAAGTCATGAGCCTTGGATCTACAGAGTCAAAAGGCTCTTATTCTTTTCTAGGGAGCTCTGCCTAGCATCTTGACATCTGGAAGATGATCCCAATCCTCTTTGGTGCTGCTCTTGGCCTCTCATGCTTTCCCCCATTCTGTCCCTTTAGAACATGCCTCAAAGCTCCTCTTTCACAACTCATTAAACACTTCAGTTTGAGGCGGACTCCTAGTCATAAGCAGCATCACCGCTGAAGCCTGTGAAGTGTTCTGGAACCATCACACACTTCTCCATCCTTGGCTGGCAAGGACACCACCAGAAATCCAAGGGTTTAATAAAGAGGCAGAGATCCTTCCCTCATCCCAACCCAGGCAGTGCTCTGGTGTGGCTTCTCTGGGGTGGAGATGCGGGAGGAGTCCCCTCCCCTTTTTTTTACCAATGTGTGGGCATATTATTCGAATGGCATATTCCATATTGTTGGAATGGTTTTAATTCAGGCAGTTATCAACCTGTTATCTGTCAACCTGTTGGCCGAGATGAGCTCATGGATCCAAACCCAGTCTCCTAGCCAAACTCCAGCACCTTAAGGTCTAGGCCTGTGGCGCCTGAGAGGGTCCACTCTTGCTTCTGAGGAGCCACCTCTCCCACCAATGTCAGTGTTGAGGTCTCCCCTTCGAGCTTTGGGGCCTTATGCCTCTGGGAACATATCTCACCCATTACTATCATATGACATATCATACCTCACCCATTACTATCATATGACATATCATACCTCACCCATTACTATCATATGACATATCATATCTCAGCCATTACTATCATATGACATATCATATCTCACCCATTACTATCATATGACATATATCTCACCCATTACTATCATATGACATATCATATCTCACCCATTACTATCATATGACATATCATATCTCAGCCATTACTAGCCAGAAGGCAATGCAGTAGGTCCTGTGGAGTTTGCATTTAAATCCCAGTCTGGCCACTTACTGGAGCCTCCTGAGGAAGTCAGTTCACATCTCTGAGCCTCAGTTTCCTTATCTGAAAAATGGGAATAATTGTCCCTGTCTCACGGTCTTTGTGAGGGTTAAAAACGATGTGATTAGCACAATGCCTGGCACAGAATAAATGCCCCCAAACTTAGGCTAGTGTCAAGATCAATTTGCCTCACATTCTCCTAAAAGTCAACCTTCTTTTGAGTATTTCAGTATCCCTTCGAGTGTCCTAAAAAATGTTTAATTGTATTTAAATATAAAATTTTAATTAACTAAAATTCAATTAATTTAGAGAAAGACTCTTTAGACAAACAGTCTATAAATTCCTTATAATGTTCAGAAGTAGATAAAGTAGAAAAGGACACCAACAGGATACAAAACAAGCTCATTGTTTATGAAATGCTACAAATCTGACCAATGCTTGGTAGACATGTAACAGCAGATATGCTTAAAATGCCAAAAAGATTGGGAAGAAAAAGGAATGGTACACTTGGATGGATACAAAAATTCTCAGAAGGGGGTTGAATTTTAGGCAAAAACTGGTCATGAAACAAATTGAGAGCTGTTTGCCTCCTGCCCAACAGGGAGGGAGGAGAGGTGGCTACTGTCAGCTATCTCCCTGCTAGAAGAGCCTGGAAACATCAGGCCCTGGTGGAGAGAGAGCTAAGGCCCAGAGGGGGCTTCTCCCAGCTGGTCCTCCACAGAGGCTGAACCTAAAGCCAGGCTTTTTGACCCCAGGCCAGCCCCCTTGATATTGCCCTGTGCCCAGTCTTGGACTTTCATCTTTTTTTCAAGTTTTTCCCCTTTCCCCAGCCCTGTCTCTGGAAAGGCCACCATCACCATCTCCAACCCACCTTCCCACACCCCACCAGCCCAGTTACAAATGGTGATTTTCTGTTTATTGCTCAAAAACAAAAATCCAGAAGCAAAGATGGGGAGATTGCGGGTTGGGGAGATGGTGAAGGGGGTAGGGCCTTGTCCCAGCTCTGTCCTTCATCCCTCTTCTTCTGACCCTCCAAGGCCCAGGGGTTAGGCCTGGGGCCAGAACATCTGGGAAAGGCAGAGCCTTCATGGCCAAGGGAACAGCAGAGCTTTTGGGCAGTCCTCATGGGGTGTCCTGGGCTGGAGGGGCCCCAGGAGTTGCAGGGGGCTGAGTTCCCCTCCCAGGGTCCAAAAGCCGGTGGGGGGGGGGAGGCGGGCAGGCCCCTTGTTTGGCAACTGAGAAGAGGAGGTTTTGGGCGGCAGGATGCTGGTTTATTTACTGTAGGGTCCCCAGGGCCATCAAAGACCCCTCGTGGGACCAGGAGACTATTTACACAGCAGGGAGGAAAGGAGCCAGAGACCAGGTTCTGTACTCCTCTCTGCCCAGACAGAGGAGGGGAGGGGTATCCTGGGTCCTGCAGCCTTAGTCTTGGGATTCAGATGGAAACTTCATACTCCCGTGTATCCTGGAGACAGAGAGATGGGATCAGTTGCTGGAGTGGGATGGGGGTTGAGGAGGCAGAAAAATGGGAGCAAGTGTCAACAGGGAAGGGGAAAGACGCTGGGTTTTTAAAGTAACATTGATCACTGGGGGTTTGGGGGCCACAGGGTGGGAATGGGGCTGAATCTGGCCAATGGATCTGTTTGGTTCATCCTACAGCGTCTTAAAATCATAAAAATCTGAATTTCTGGATTGTCTTGAACAATTGAAAAATCTGGCAATTGGGCCCAAGTTTCCACTATGGACTAGATGGGGCATAAGTTCTCCAGTTAGCCACAGTCCTCAATGAGCCCTATTGTTCACACCTGACTTGCTTTGTTCACTGACTTGGCCTTTGTATGCAGCTGAAATTGAAATTCCCAAGACAGATTACAGACCTTGAGAGAAGGTTACGGACTCCTAGGGGAGCGAGAGATGTGGCACTCCAGGGGTAGGGGAAGGGCTCACCCCAGCTTCATACAGTGGATTGCTGAAGTCTGACTCCACAGTGATGGGGCTGTAGGAATGGGAGCCCGAGAAGCCGAAGAGGGATTTTCCCTGCAGCCTGGGAAAGGGAGGAGATAGAGGGGCTTATCGAGAGGTGAGCCCCCAACCCCCCCTCACCCAAGCTTCTGTGCCAGGCAGGCAGGACATCTGCCCTGGCCAGCAGCTCCCTGAGGAGGGTACTTACTTGGTGTAGTATATGTAAACGCCACTGCCGAGGACAATGACCAAGCCTAGGGGCAGCAGGATGGCCAAGGCGAGGTTCCCACCCTCCAGCTGCCGTGACGGGTCTGTGGTCTGGGTCACTGGGAGAGGAGGAGAGGCCAGTAAGCTGGCGCTGGGCCCAGCCCTGGGCTCTCCCAGCCTCCTGCCCTGGGCCCTGAACCCTGGGCCTCACCCCTCCGGGGCCTGGCCTCCTGCCCCCGGCCTCTGCCTTGCCCTCCCGACTCAGCCAGGCCTGGGTCTCCACCTGTGCCCTCACTGACCTTCCAGTTTTCGGTTGTCCAGGAGCTCCTCATAGGCCACTGCAGGGAGAGGAGGGGGAGGGGACGGGGTCTGAGCCAGGGAGGGAAGGAGGCTGGGTGGAGGGCCGGGAGCCCAGTGGGGCTGGACTGGACAGCCTGGTTCTCTCTGCCCTCTGTTCAACCTAAACTTGATCCTTCCCTTGGTGGGGATGGGGGAGGAGTAGTCAGGGCAGGACCCCCTTCCTCCTTCTCCAGACCCCTAAAAGTTCAGCATTCTGGGCAGTCTAAACCAACCAGGTCTGTAGAATTTGTCAAAAATAGGGAAACTGAGACCTATGCAGAGGGCAAGAGACTTCCAAACCAAAGCCCCTGTACTACATCCCTTAGGATAATTCCATGACCTTGAACTTCCCCAGGACTTCTGGATGTACCGGTGAGGATGAGAGCCCACAGGAGGTGGATGGGGAGCTCAGCAAGGCTACTGTTGGTCTCGAATTTGCTACCTGACTTTCCCAGCCCTGTCACTCACTCCCCGGACACTGCTATGCCCCCTCCTGCCGTGTCTGCCCAGGCACCTTTGCAGAGTGGGGGCTGGCTGGTCCACTGTGAGGGGTGGCCAGGCACACAGGTGATGGTGACCTCGCCGATGAGCTCAAAGCCCTCATAGCAGAAGAAGCGCAGAGACTCGCCCGCCTGGTAGTGATGCTTGTACAACGTCTGATAGCCATTCTCTGGCACCCCGGGGTTCAGGCATGGCTCATACTTCACTGCAGAGAACGTGTCAGTCACGACATGCCAGCTGCACTGCTGAGCAGGCCACCCAGCCACCCTTCCCAGGGTGTCTCCAGACTCACAGGCGCACTTGGGGACCCGGTCGCTCCACTTGGGCGTGCCTGTGTCTCGGCTGTAGCAGGTGAGTACGGCTGCCCCCTCTAGGCTGTACCCTGGCAGACAGCGGTACTGGACGTGGGAGCCAACAGGAAAGCCAGCATCCGAGGCAGTACGGTGCCCGTTGGTGATCTCACCAGGATCAGCACAAGTCATGACTGTTGGCAGGAGGACAAAGTCAGGGGAAGCCAGGGCCTTAAAAGATCTCCCAGAAGCTTAGGGCTGGGAGAGGCCTGGGCCGTGGGCCACCTCCTCTGAACAAACCCCCTACCTCCCACTATTCCCACAGGATGAAAAGAGCAGGAGTTGGAAAAACTTAAAATTCAATGCATTTTATATTTCAGGCTTCTTCTGGAAAACAGAGTAATTGGGGCAACCGAGGCCCCTATCCTAGGGTGAAATTTGAAATATTTAACCACTGTAACAGAGCATATCAGCTAAATACCAGCAGTGTCACCCCTGCATGGCAAATCATCAGTGGAACAGCATCGCCCTCTTTAGAGGGGCCCAGCCCAGCCCTCCTGCTCCCTGCATCCCCAGTCCATTCTGCTCACTTAGGTTGCCTGCCAGCCCTCTGCAGGCGTTTGAGTTTACAACCTTGCTGTGAAAGAGTCACAATCATAGCCATTTCTTATCGATAGACCTGTGCAAGGCACCCTGCTTAATGTTTTACAAACACAATATTCCTATACCCTGATGATCTGAAGAGGTCAAGGTCACTGTCATCTCCCTTGGCACCCAGGGCTCAGGGCAGTCAAATGACTGGCCCATGGTCACTCAGCCAGGGAGTGGCAGAGTTGGAACTGCTCAGGGTCACAGCCACGGAGCACTGGGCTGAGATTCAGAGACTTGGGTCTCAACTCAGCTTCAGGCTCCATGTGCTGCCTTGGGCAGGTTCCCTCCTGAGCCTCGGGCAGCTGGGCCGGCCCTACCCCTCTGGACCCTGCCTCCATCCTGTCCTGTCCCTGCCCCTGTCTTGTCTGGGTTCCAGACTGGACAGCTTGTGAATCCTTCCAGGGAGGGGGAGCTGTGTCAACTAAAAAGTTTTCCTTGTGTCCAGCCCAAATCTGGCTTCCTGAAATTTATCCTCATTGGTTCCACCACTGCCCCCAGGGGCCAGGTGGAAGACTTCCAAGCCCATAGCCTTGTGGCAGGCTTCCCAAAATTTGGAGAAATTGACAAGATGCCACCCCTTTCTGCTGTTCTAGAAGATAAACACTCCCAGCTCCTTTAAATGTCACCTCTGTGAAATCTCCTGTCCCATCTCTGGGACAATTCCCAGCCCGCTTCCCACAGCCCTTCTTCATACTTACAGCAGCTTCTGCTTATTCACCGTTTACGCACACTAGGCACTGTGTGAAAAACTTTTCATTTGCTCTTCACAACCCCCTATTCCTACTTCACGGATGAGGAAGCCAATGCTTAGAGATGCTAAGTACCTTGCCCGAATTCACCCAGCGGTTACCACTCTGCAAACATCCTAAGTATCTGTCCCCTCCCAGACTGTGCGCTCCATCCCAGTAGGGAGGGGCTCCAACCCCTCGGCATAACCCCAACCCCAACACAGCACGTGGCTTCAGTGACTGCACTAAACTAAACCAAGTTCTCTCAGGAGCCCAGGCCCTACCAAAGTGACTCCCGTAATGTCAAGGGTTGGAGACTGAGAGACCGGAGCGGGGCCCAGAACAGGCCCAATCTGAGCCGAGATTGATGGGGCGGGGCCGGGGAGGGGTGGAACTCAGGCGGGGCCAGGAGGCTATGGGGGCGGGGACCCCAAGAGGTGAGGCGGGACCCAGAGGAAACCCGGTCAGAGCCCAGAACAGTGCAAGAGAGAGGGACGCAGCCCGGAGATGAGAGTGGGGCCCAGGAGGGACAGTTTCGGGGCACCAAGGAGCAGAGGAGTGGAACCCAAAGGGCATAGGGGCGGGGCCTGAGGAAGATCCAGACAGGACCCAGAGCGAAGGGATGGAAAAAGGACAGGACAAGGGCGGGGACAAGAAAGGACGGAGGCAGGGCGCAGAGGGAATGGGCGGGGCCCAAGCGGAGCCGCGAAATCCACATGGGCAGGGGCGGGGCCATGAGGGGACGAGGGCGGGGCCCGGGCTCACTCTTTTGGCAGGCAGGCGGCGCGGCGCTCCAGGACAGGTCCCACTGGCAGGTGAGAATGTCGGAGCCGAGCAGCTCGTAGCCAGGCTCGCACTGGTAGGTAAGCACCGTGCCCCGGATCAGGTCCCCGTGGGAAGCTGTCCTCCAGCCCCACTCCGGAGGCGGCAGCTCGGGGCACGTGTCATTCCTCGGGACCTCTGCAGAGGAGAGACAGCGAGTTTGGAGGCTGTCCTGCGACTCAAGGCTTCCTTCCAGCCTCGGAGGCCTCGCTCCTCCCGGGATCTCTGCCCGCCGGACCCTTGCCCATCTCGGCACCCTAGACCTCGGTACCTTTGAAGTGCAGCACGAAACCCTGGCCCAGGCCGGGGTTTGGGGGCCCGGGCGGTGCCTGGAACTGCAGCGTGAGGTCGGGCCCAGAGGAGAGGAGGCGGCGGCGCGGTTGAGGTCCCCGCAGCTGGGCCAGGACTCGGGCGCTGGGACCGTCCCCATCGAACAGCGTCAGCATGTCCCCTTCGCGCACATTCAAGCTGCAGGGAGTGGGACCAGATATGGGGGCTGGGCTTCGACAGGCCCCTCCATCCGGTTCTGCCCAATCCCTAGCTCAGTTCATTAGTAACCCTACCTACTCTCTAGTCCCGCCTCACATTCTCATATTCCAGGTCTGGCCCCGCCTCAGTTTTGACCAATTATGGGCTTCTCTTCTAAATAGTCGCTCCAGGTTCCACTTATTCTGTGGCTCCTCCCAGTTCCTGCTTCCCAATCCCCAACCCTGCTCATTACTAACTCTCCCACTCTCCAGTCCCTCCTCCATCACCAGGTGATGCGCAGCCGCTCAACTCAGCTCCAGCTCTGACCAATCACAGACCAGCTCATTACCACCCCACCCAACTCTAAGCCCCGCTTGAGTATCTGCTTTTGGGCCTCTCCTACTTCTGGTTCTGTCTGGTCACGTGACCATCTCATACCAAATCAGCTCACGGGATTCTCCCTACACCCACACCCATCTTGTGTGGTGGGGATGACGCGTCAGCTTGGGTCCCTGGAAATCACCCCAGGGCGGGGAAAAGTGAGAGACGCCAAGGCCAGAGCCCCTTTTTCACAATAGTCCCTGAGGAAGGCTGCATTAGCCCATTACTTGTCCGACGTCTCCTGGCTAATAAATTATTTGTACCTAGGTTTACCCCTGACAACTCACACCCCCCGTCCTGAACCCTTAGTCGCCTCTTTGATCAGACCACATATTCACCGAATCCTGTGTAGACCTGCGAGCCTGCCAGGCTCAGCATGCAGGCTCATGCATTGTCATACCACACTTCGCTGGGCCCACGCCCACCACGCCCTCTGCAGCACCCAAACGTACATCTCGACTTGGAGCAAGATGCGCTTCTCTTCCTGGACGTGCAGGCCCCACACGCAGTCCTGGCCAGGGCTATAGCTCTGGGGCCAGTCGGGAGAGAGGACCACACCAGCGGGCTCTGACAGCTCCCCTCCACACATGGCTAGAGTAGAATGGGTGTCAGATTCAGGACCCAAGTGGGCATGCAGTCTCCATTTCACCACAGTCCTCACCATTCCCAATTGTATGCACCAGACTGCCACACAGGTTTCCTATTATCTATTACCCACCTGTTTCCTGCCATGTCTACCCCTGTTGTGCCCAATCCCCAGCCCTGCTCTTAATTAACCCTGCCCACTCTCCAGCCTACCATCACCACCCAATCCGTGACTTAGCCCAACTCCAGTTCTAGCTCTTGAAGGCATTTGGGTTGTGACCCCTGAATTCTGTAACAAGCCCACCAATTATTTAGCTAAGAAAACTGAGTCTCTGAAAGGGACAGGGATTTACCCAAGGCCTGGGTTTATTCGGTTTGGATATGGAGGTCTCCTTCCTGAATGGCCTTCCTAGGATGCCTGGCTCGGGGGGGGGGGGGGGTAGCCTGTAGACGGAAGGGCTTCCTGGGGGGTGGAGGGCTCACCCTTGCAGGCTGGCTCTGTGTCGTTCCAGTGAGGTTCTGTGGGATCCACACATTCGATGGCATTGGGGGGGCCAGGGGGCTCCAGGGCATATCCTGGGAGGCATGAGAAGGTGGCCAGCGCCCCTGGGCGGTACTCAGGGTCCGTGGTGGTGACATTGCCATGTGCCAGGAAGGGGGCGAAGCAGCGATCTTCCTCAAAAGCTAGAGAGGAGTCAGTTACAGAAATTAAGAATTAGGACAGGCTTCAAGGGATCTCAAACTGGGGCACTTGGGCTGAATTCAAGTGTCGTTTGGCCACTCAGTGGGCTGTTTAAAATGGAATGCCCTTGGGCTTAGCTTTCCCCCAAACCCTAACACTCCTCAGTAATACATTTGTTACCTCCCCAGCCTCTGGAGGGAAAACCTAAGCTAGTCAAATCTCAGCCACCATTCCACAGATGACGAAACTGACGTCCACAGACACAAAGCATTTGCCCAATGTCACACAGTAGGGCGGTGGCAGAACTAGGTCTCAAACCCAGATTGCTTGATTCACAGCCAGAGACACTTGGCTCTGGACCACAAAGGAGTGGGGGAAACAGGTGCCTTTGGACAGCTGGCTCATGTAGGTATGTTCTCTCCTCAAAAATCACCGTTGGATTCTGATTATCCCTGATTATCCAGGCTGTGGCCAGAATTCAAAGTGAAGCTAACATAAAAGCTACTCAGTTTTGACTTTGGACTAAGTCAGCAAAAATGAACACTTATAGAGCACTTTAGTTTTTGCCCATCTGATCATATCTTAGCTGCAAAACTATCTTCGAGGTAAGACAGGTGCTTACTGTACAAACGAGGAATCTGAAGCTCATGGACCAGCAGTGGCCCACAACTATGGAGGCAGGCTTCAAACCTAGGAATCCTCTTTGCACTTGCAGAATCTAACATGCAATTTATTTTTCACATCCACTGTTCTATTTCACTGTTCCTTAACCTGATAAGGTATCATGTCCAAATCCTTTGCATCCGTCAGGGCCCGGTGTCAATTCCATTTCTCCCATGATTCACACCAGAAACAAGCCCCTCCCACCTCTGAGCATTTCACTTTCTTTGTCTCTCTCTGGCTACTGTTTACACAAATTCTGTGCTCCAGCCACACTGAAATTCTGTTTCCCACACATACCAGGCATTTGTCTACCTCTTTACCTTTGCTCACACTGTTCCTTTCACCTGAGATCCTCGTTCCCAATCTCTCTCTTTTAAAATTCTCTCTATCCTGTAAGGCCTAGCTCAAATGCTTCTTCTCCCGTGATCACTGACCTCCTTGTTTCTACCTGTCTAGCATCCAGTCCCCCTTCTTCTGGTAATAGCACCTCTATTTTCATTTTGGGGCATACACCTCTCCTACTTCCAGCCCATGAGGTTCAGTTGGAGCCAACTAGGGATGGCCACATGATGTGGATCTACCAATCATAATACCACCTGCCCCTAGCTACACTGATTGGCTCAGGCATAGGCACAAGACCTAAGCCAGGGCAATGAGAGCCTTTCCTGGCATTTTTGCTGAAGCTCTCAGGAAAGACATGTGCCGGCTCTTTCTCTGATGGAATTACTAAGTTGGTGGTATATCAGTCTAGAACTGGTAGGTCCAGCACAGATGGCGAGCCTGCCTGAGAATGAAGTCAACACAGAGGAAAGAACCGAGGATTGATGTAACTGGTCTCCTGGCTGTGTACCTGGATCCAGCCATACATGAAGCTTACATAGAAAAGGCCCCCTCAGGGAATTAGAAGGGGTCCATATGAAGGGAACCTTGTAGTTTTGGTGTGGGGAGGCAAGTCAGGTTTCAGGGATCCAAACACAGAAATGAGCAGGGATGGAATATATGCCTGTGGCCATGCCTATGGTGTCAGGAAGAGGGGAATTGGGGCCCAAGGGTAGGTGGGGGCAGTTACCTTCAAATCGGAGGCTTAGCAGCAGGGGATTGGCAGGTGTCTCTGAGAGCAGCTCCACATAGAGGGACTGGGCGTCACTTATAAGACCCCGCTCTGGGACATCATCCATATCCGAGTCATAGATCACTGGGGATAGGGGACTGCCCCCTGAGCGCACCATCAGCCTGAGATGGACAGAAGGGTGGCCAGGAGCTCGGTTTCCTCTCAGAAGCTGCCTCAGCTCTTGCCTGGTCTCCTAACTTATTTTCATAGCTATTATTATCAAACATTAACTATATGCCATGTACTCTTCTAAGCCTTTACACATGTTATCTCGTTTAATTCTTACAAGAACCCTTGAGTCAGATACTGTTATTATCCCCCATTTTATAGATGAGGAAATTGAGACACAGAAAGATTAAGTAACCTGTCCAAGATCACACAGCAACTAGTAGCAGAGCTGGGATACCAGTTGGTTAGATAAGGAAGGTAATAATGATGATGATGATGGCAAACACATTTATAGTGCTTACTGTGTGCTAGGCACCTTTCTAAGCACTTCACATTTCTTAATGCATTTATCCTCACAGAATCCTTAAGAGAGGGGTACTATTATCTCCATTCTACAGACCGGGAAACTGAGGCACAGAGAGGTTAAGCGATGACTTTAAGTTTGCAGAGCTATGCTACCTAAGAAAGGGGAAGGACTAACCTGGGTTTGACACATATCCCAACTGGGATCCACCCCAGGTCTGTCTGACTCCCCACTGCAAATCTCCCTATTTCCCTGAGGTGGGGACCTCAGGGACCCAGATCCTCACCGGTCATTGTCCTCATCCAGCGAGACCCTCTCAAAGTGCAGGTGTAGCCGGCGGCCCTCAGCTGCTTCAATGACCCAGCGGCAGGTGAGGTTGGGCCCTGCAGCTCCTCCAGGCTCAGGGGACACAATGCGGCCCAGTGTAGCATTGTGGATGGTGCCACCACAGGATGCTGCAGGCAGAGGGAGGGCAGGTTAAGGTGACTTGTGCTTCTCCCATCTTGAGAGCTGTGGCATCCACACCTTTGGCTGGGACCTGGCCTCAGGATGGCCTCTGCCCTACAGGCTCACCCCAGAGGACAGGACCTTTTCTAGGCCACCACCTAGGTGGGGAACCAGCCCTGGAATAGAAAAACCTCAGGATGGAGATTCCACTAAAATGAAGACTCCCCAGATGTGGACATCCTGGGATGGGAAGTTATGGGGATCCCCCAAATTGAAGCCCTCAGATGGAAAACCTTCAAGATGGGGACCCCCAGGATGAAGACTCTCCAGGAGAGAGACCCTCAAGAGATGGACTCCCAGAATGAGGAGTCTCTGAAAGAAAGGGTCTCCAGAATGGTGACTCACAACATGGAAACCCCTCTGGTTGAGACATCCCAGGTGGAGACCCCCCAAAGGATAGAGACCTTCAGAGCTCCAGATGGAGACCCCAGGATAGGGACTCTTCAGAGTAGAAACCCCTTCACAATGGGCATGCCCAAGATAGGGCCCTCCCAATGGGGCTCCCAAGACAGAAGCCCCCACCTATGGTGGCAGGAGACTCACCCATGCAGCTGGGGGGGTCACCGCTCCAGGCTGGCCGGGTGCCATTGAGACAGATGAGGGTGTCCTCACCCTGCAGCTGGTAGCCTGAATCACAGTGGAAGGTGGCAGTGCCCCCAGGGTGCAGGTCGGTCACACTCACATCCCCATGGGTTGGCCGGGGAGGGAAGCCGCAGCTCAGGAGGTAGGCTGAATCAGGCAGAGCAGGGAGAAGGAGGACTCATTTTCCCGTGCCACCCTCTCTCACCAGTCCTCCAGCACCTCCTCCTCTCTTTCCAGGCCCCCCTGGGGGGACAAACTGGCTCCAGCCTGGAGTCCTCACATGGGCACTTTTCCTCTTGAAGGGCTCATTTCAACATCCCTTATCTCCCCTAATCTGTGTAGTCTACTCACTTTGGCCCCCATTTTACAGATGAGGTAGCTGAGACTTAGAGAAATTCCGGACCCTTGCATTCATTTGCTGTGTGACCTCAGACAAATCAATTGACCACTCTGAACCCTGTCCAGCTCTAATAATAACAGATAGTGTTTGCAGAGCTTGTTCAGCTTCCAACGTGAGTTCACACTTCTTTTCAGGTAGTCAGAGAAAGACTGATCCATTTTCCAGATGTGGAAATTGAGGCTCCAAGTTGCCTCATAGCATTTTCTCCCCTCCATACACATAGACTTTCTTCCACTAAGGTGCACTGTGGTATTACACCCTCAGCTTTCATCCAGAGGAGCCACATGAAACTCCTTTAGCCACTTTGACTATTTTGTCATCAAAGACCTTAATACTGAGTGCCCCTAAATGAATCCCCTAGTGAAAGTGAAGTGCTAGGGAAAGCTTTGCTTTCCTTCAGGAAATGGTTTGTCTTGTTTCTTCCAGTGAGAACCACGTAATCTCTCTTTTTGCACTGGCTGCTATGAAGCTTGGAACCAGATTAAGGTTTGTCCCTAGCAACAATGGGTTGTCCGTCCACATTCTAGTTTTTCAACTATAATAAGCATTACCTGGTGCCAATTTTTTCTTACTTATTCTGTTTTATTTTATTGCGTGCTTTCTTTTTGAAAGTCTCCTGAAATTCTTGTGGAATCATATGAGATAAAACAAATAAATAGAGACTTGGTAGTAAATGACGGACTCTGAACTTGATCCTGAGAGAACTCTGTGTGTTTGTTTTGGATCGAGCAGAGCTCATCAAGAAGAGCCTCCTGGAGGAAGTGCACCAAAGCTGGGTCTTGTAGGAGGGGCAGCCTCTGGTTAGCAGAGGTTTCGGAGGTACCAGCTTGCCTGGGCCTTTTCTTTTTCTGACTCCAGCCCTGCGTGATTCTGTAAGAGACCCGGATCTCTCCCTATTTCGAAATTCAACAAGCATTTCTTTGGCTGGGTCCTAGGGACAGAGAGATGAAAAAGACCTAGGCCTTGCCCTTTGGGAGTCCACAGTCTACTGAGATAGACACAGAAACAACCTTCTAGAATGCAGTGATTTGAATAAACGTTAGCCTCTGTGATGGCTCTCCGTGACGAACAGAATCAAGTCTGGAGGCTTTAGATTGATATTCAAGCCCCTTCCACAGCTGGGTCCAGCCCAGCACATCCAGCTTTAGTTCTCAGCACCTGCAACCCGTATATTTTACACAACGTAGTTTTGTGACTCTTTACTGTCCCACTTTCATATTTTTTCACACCATTTCCCCTAGCTGCAAGGTCCTCTTCTTGCTCTTTCTCATCTTTCGAACAGTAACTCAAGTATCACATTTTCCGGGATGTCTTCCTGATCCCTCCCCTCTCCAATAGAGTTAGTTGCTTTCTTGCCTATACACAATCTGCATGTGTAATTTTATCATGTTAACTGCTGTCTATTGCCATTATGAGACTGGGCCAAGCCTGATTTATTTTGTCTCCTAAAACCCTAGCTTAGCTGATTGACTGATGCAGCCAAGAGGTGGTGTGAACAGTGCAGAGCACTGGATTTGGAGATGGGCAGACCTGAGTTCCACTTCTAGCTCCACGACTTATTAGCTTGTATGACCCTGAGCAGGTGACTTCACCACTAGGGCCTCTTACCTGCAAATGGCAACAATAGTTCCTATCACTGAAGACTGGCCTTAAAGTTAAACAAAAGAAACACACAAAGCACCTGGCACACGTAAAGGGCTCAGATGTTAAGGCCCCTCAGCCTCAACTAATGAATGACTCAGAGTCAGGGACTCGGGGATCTGGCTTCTGACTCTACAATGAATTTGCAGGTGGCTGAGCAATCTGTATAACCTTTGAGCCTTTTTCGTCCTCTCAGAGATGGAGCTGACAGTGGCCGCCCCCAAGGTTGCTGTGAGGAGCAAATGAAACAGTTGGTGAAAGGGTTTTGTAAATAAGAACGTTTGCCGGACTTGAGGTGAGGGGTGACGGAGACTTTGGCCTTTCAGAGAAGCTAATGAGGCCACTCTGGACCAGAGGCCCCAGCTAGTGCGGACTGGGAAGGGCTTAAACAAGGCCTCGGTCCCAAGGTGCCTGGAGAAGCCGCACAGCAGGGAAGACCGAGGCAGGTAATGAAGGCCAATTTATGCAATAGCCCTGCTTCCCCAAATGTTCCACTTAGCCTAAAGAGTCCTACTTTCAATGCCCTAGGGAAGTGGCTGCTTAAAGGAGCCAGCGAGGAGCCATTTTGTAATATCTGAAGTCCAGCCTGCAGCCTGGGCCCTCAAGGCATGCCCTTGCTCCTCAACAACCAGGCCATGACCACCACCATGTCCCCTAGCTCACTGGTCTTTCCATGAATAGGCCTTGATGCTGGGCGTCTCCAGCTTGCATACATGATCCCCTCGGGCAAGTCCTGAGCAGAGGCCTCAGGAGAGGCTGGGGAGGGTGTGAGGAAGGGATATGGGTGGTGTGTGTCCTGGACAAGGTCCACAAGGGATCTGGGCTCAGCAGAGCTCACAAGGGAGCAGGCAAGGCCAAGAGGTGATGTGAAGGGGTCACTGGCCCAACACACAGTTCCCTCTCTGTTTCAGAGGAGCATAGGCAGGGACTTTGGAGATGGGATGGCAGCAGGGTCTGGAACGGGACAATGAGCTGGGCCCCTTGCCTCATGCACATATGTATGCTAGCACATACACTTGCACTGTGGGAAGGTTCCCGTACACACAGGCGAGTATAGATGCACATGCGTGTGTAGGTTGTCTGTGGGTGGATCCTTACAAATGTAGTTGTGCACGGATACATCCCCCCTTCCCTGCCTCCAGAAGTCAGCAAGATCCTTCTAAGTCACAAATCTGAGGCTGTCACTATCTTGCCTAAAACATTTCAAAATGGAGCCAGCCCTGATGGCCTAGAGGTTAAAATTCGGTGCTCTCTCCTTTGACAGCCCAGGTTTGTTTCCAGGGCGTGGAACCTCAACACTCGTCTGTCAGTAGCCATGCTGTGGCAGTGGCTCATGTAGAAGAACTAGAAGGATTTATAGTTAGAATATATGACTATGTACTGGTGCTTTGGGGAGGAAAAAAAAAGAGGAAGATTGGCAACAGATATTAGCTCAGGGCGAATCCTTCCCAGCTGAAAAAAAAAGGAAAAAAATATTCAAAATGTCTCCCTCTCCCTTGCAGGATAAAGTAGTCTGAACTCCTTACTGAAGCTGATAAGGCCCTTGATGATCTGAATGTAACCTACCTCCCAGTCTGGTCTCTTAGCTTACTTCTCTCCTCTTCTGTGTTTTTACTGTAGTAGCAGTGACTGTCATTTTTGAGCTCTCACTGTGTACCAGACACTATTTTAAGCACTTGACATGTATTAACTCATTTGATCTTCCTAACAATACCATGAAGTAAGTATTATGATCCCCATTTTTCAGATGAGACAGTGAGGCACAGAAAGGTTAAGTAGCTTGTCCCAGGTCACACAGCTAGGACAATTCTATCTTCCATGCTGAATTACTTCAGCTCCTAAAGGGGGTCACATTTTTTCTCCTCTCTGGGTCTTGGAGTGTGCTTTTTCACCCATCTAGACATCTGCCTTCCTCTTTCTCTCCCTCCCACCTTCCCCTAGCTAACTCATCCTTTAGGTCTCAGCTTAGTCATCACCTCCTCCAAGAAGGTGTCCCTACATTCCTTAGGAGAAATTTAGGTTCCTTTGATATTTGCTCCTTCTGCCTGTGTTTCCTCCATAGTAGGGATATGGGTCCTTATCTCACTGAATTGTAATCGTCCTGATTACTTGTCCATCTCCCTATCTAGATTCTGAGTTCCTTCAAATCAGATTTGAACTTCAGTTCCTTGAAGTTCATCCCTCTCCCCAGGGCTAATACAGGGCCAGTATGAAATGGGCATGCGATAAACATTTGTTGAGTGAATGGATGAATTGCCTCTTGGATGAGTGCACATGCAGATACAGGTCTGTGAGTATGTGAAATAAGTGCATATAGGTCTCTGAGGGTTTTGCCCCCTGGGGTCCTAGTCAGGAGGAAAAGCCCTCAACATTGCCCTGTGGTTGGAAGGCCCCTGGAGATGTACCCTGTGGCCAATGTGGCCTGTGTCCATCCACCAGCACCCCAGGCTCCTCACCCTGATAGTGGATCCTGAAGCCACCGCCCCTTGGGACCCGTGGGCTCTGGAAGTGCAGGAGCAGCCTGTTGGTTGGACTCCGAAGAACCTGTCCTTCTCCCAGCATGGAAGAGTTGGCCAGGAGTCTGGGGGCCAGGCCTGGGGACCCCCCACCAGCCAGCACCAGGAGTTCCTCCTCTCGAGACAGGTTCAGCGTCTGCACCTAAAGAAGCCAGACCCAGACCGGCCAGGACAAGTCAGCCAGGGTGGGTGACCCCATAAGCCCCCTGCCTCTGCCTTCCTTTTCCCTGTATATGGCAGCCCAAATACCATGGTGACATTGGCCAAGTTGTAGAACTCTAGGAAAGTCTTTGAGATCCTCAGAAAACAGGTTCTCTGACTCCCAGGCCAAACCTGTGTACATCCCCGGGCCCCGAGGAAAGGGTGTGGAGGTTTCACAATCATATGCTTAAGTCCAGTTACCTGGATCTCAATGCCATAGCCAGGGTAGACATGGATGCTATACGTGCAGTCCAGGAGCCCCGAGGTGCGGCTGGCCGTGCTCCCTAAATCTGGAGACTCCACATGCCCTTCGCCCTCGGAGATGTTGTTATTACACAGAACTAAAGAGATATAAGTGGCTGCGGTTGAGAGAATCCCTGTGTTCTTGTCCTCCCAGCCAAGCAACTCTGGGGTCCTTATCTGTCTTCTCCCCAGCACCCCTCACCATATTTATCCAATGCTCCCTTTTCCACCTGTGCCCAGAACTCCCTTCCCCAACAGTAATATAGATAGAACACATAGAACAGTGCTGGTACATAGTAAGGGTATATAAATACTAGCTTTTATTATTATTAAGCAGAAGCCCCTCTCCCATCTGTACCCAGACCCCTTCTTCCACACGTTCCCAGCAGCCTCTCCCGCATCCGTGCCCTCCTCCTCTCCCACATCCGTGCTGTTGCACACTACCTCATCCGCTTTCAATCGCCTCACCTGGGCTGGTCACCGTGGTGGTGACAGTTGTCGTGGTGATGATGGTAGTGGTAGTCTCCTCCTCTCCTCCCTCAGGCCCGAGGGGCGGGCCTGGAGAGGCGGGGCCGAGAAGGGGCGGGGCCGTAGTTCCTGGGGGCGGAGTCAGCAGCTCTGGCGCGGTGGGGCTTGACCCCCTGCCTCCCTTAGGGGTTACGGCTGTTGTCAGAGGCCCTGTCCCTGGCTCAGTGGCCCGCGGCAGGGAGGGTGCTGCAAGAGTCTGGCCGGCTGGAGGGGTGGCTAGTGTGGGGTCTGGATCAGATCCTGGGACAGTGCAAGGGAAGTCAGGGCACAGAAGGAGCAAATTGGTGGACCTTGGGTGGGGAGCAGGGCTAAAGGAAACTGGGGGCTCCCCACTGAACCCAAAAGACCTCCTCAACAAGGTGCAGACCCCCCACCTTTCCTTCCCCACCCAAACTCCCCACCTCCTCCCAAGGCTTCCACAGTCTGCACCCCCACCCCCCTTCTCTTCCCCTCCACCTCTCTACCCAGGCCATTCCACTCTGACCTCCCCTTGAGCCTCTCTCTCTGCCTCTCCACTCAGATCTGCCTCCCTCTCCTGGTTACCCCTTTCTCTCTGTTTTGCTCTCTCTGGAACTCCCTATCTCTGTTTAGTATTCTTATAGCTTCCTGATTTTATGATTCTAGATCTACTAGTCTCTGCATTTCTCTTTTTTTTTCTGTGTCTCCCACTGTTTCTCTGAGTTTCCATCTGTTTTTCTCTCTGTTTTTCTTTGTGGCTCTGTCTCTTGATCATTCTGTCTCTATTTCTCTGGTTCTCTGACTGTCTACGCCCAGTTTTGACTCTGTCTAACCATCTCTCTCTGTCTTCCTCTGAATTTCACTGGCCTGGCTCCCCATCTCCCAGAGTTAATGTCCCTCCCTCTACCTCTATGGGGGCCTCACCCGGCAGGTAGCCCATCTCTGGGCCCCTCCTCAGCAGGGCCCCATGGAGCAGCTCGGCCAAGGCCTCAGAGGCTACTGTAGGGGTCTCACTTCCAGGCTCCAGCAGTGCCTCCTCCTCCTTCAGGGGCAGACCTAGAAGATGAAGTTGTGTGAGCCCTCCCACTGCCCCACACTCCTTCTCCAGAAAGATCTTTTCCAGAGCTCTTCCTTCCTCCTCAATCAGCTGGGCCTGCAGGAGCTCAGAGGGTCCCAGGCTGGGCTGAGAGCCAAGATTGGAGGAGGGGCTCCCAGCTGCTCCTCACACTCCTACACTTTCCTCTCTTCTTTTTTCCCCAGGCCATGTGGGCCTTCAGTGAGCACCTTGGCTCTTATGAACCCTGGACAGCACCAGCAGGGTGGAGAAAGGGCAACAGTGCTGCCTTCACTTTCACCTCAGTGGTGCTCTCCCCACAACCCTGGGGCTCTGCGGAGGGTCTGGCAACACCTCCCAGCCCTTGCTTCCGCAGTGCCCAGCTTTTTCTTGGGTTTCTGTCCGCAGTGTGGTGTTTCTCTCTCTCTCTCTCTCTCTCTCTCTCTCTCTCTCCCTCTCCTTCTCTGCAGTCTCTGCTCCCTTCCCTGGAGTCTGACTGGGGGTCAGAGTGGGGGACTAAATATCTGGTCTCTGAGCATTGCCTCTGTTCATCTGTCTTTGTCCATACATCCAAGAACATTTGTGTGTGCAGTGACTGGCGTCTCTTCCAGCACCTCCATCTCCCACCCAGGTACTGTGCCAGCTTCTGCCGCCTCCACAGACATCCTCCCCTCCAACTACCCCAGCCCTGCTTCTTGAATTTAACCCCTGAGACACTGCTAAAAGCTCCCCTCATTCATTTCCCCACCTCCTCAATATGGGGGATTAGGGGCTCCAGGTATAAGCTGGAAAGCCCTGGCTTACCCCTTCCCAGACAACTGTGCTCCTCCCCTCCCCCAGGAGCTCCAAAAGCCCAGGATGTTCCGAGAAAGGAGGGTAGAGGACCCCGCTGGGGGCCTTCCCGGGGCCCACCCCCATGCTCCCATGTCCTTACCCTGAGTCCAGGGACAGCTCAGCAGAATTAGGAACAGCAGCTGGGGAGGTGGCGAGTGCTGGGCCCTGGGAGTCCCCATGGCGACTCACACGGATTTCTCTCCTCTGCGCCTCTCCTAAATAATCTAGCTGTCACCTTTCCTCCGTCTCCGTTTATCTTTCCCTTTTTTTTTTTTCTGCCAGCAGTTAACAAGGAAGACAATTTCTCTGCTCCTTGGGACCGAGGGGCAGAATTGGGCTGGGGGGTCGCCTAGAGCCCACCCCTTTTTGCCCAATCTTCTCTGTCCTCTGCTCTCGGGTCTGAGGGAGAAGGGGCGCGGCTCCAGCTGCAGGGGGTGGGGCCGAGAAGGCCGAAGGGGCTGGGTTGCCTGGGTTACCTTCTTGCCCTGGCGCCTGGGTCCCCCGGGCTGGCTGGACCCCAAGCTGGGGGAGTGGGGAGAGGCAAGATAGCTCCCGGAGGCCTGGGGTGGGATCGAGGATCATGAAGGTCCCTACTGTGTTCTAGTGGGGCTTGGCGGGGAGGGGAGGGGGTTGCGGAACCTGGAGAGCAGAAGCTCGGGCACTGGAGCTGCGGGAGGGAGAAGCTGAGAAAGGTGTCGAGCCCACGTCAGATCCTGGGGATGGGCGAAGGGAGGGGCCTGGAATTTATTTGGGGGTGGGGGGAAGGAGGAGGAGGAAGTGCAGATGGAGGAAGGAGGGACCATGTGAGCCAGGACCGTAATCCTCACTCCCGCGGCCTCTAGGGGAGGCAAAGGAAACTCTGGTCCCAGCAGTAATTAGGCCCCCCTCCCCCAGCCATTCCAGCACATCTGGAATCTGAATCTCCTCTTCCCAGGGTGCCGAGGGGCGGCACAGCTGGGCTCGCGCCTGCTCAGCCCCCCAATATGCCCCCTGCCCACATCCAGACCCTCCATGGGACTTCCCTTTTCCTTTTACAGAAGCTCATGTGGAATGGGCTTTCCCCTCCTCCAGGAGAATGGCAAGTTTCCACGTTTGTGAGAAGTCTAAGGGATGACGGGCCGGAATCTGGGGAGGGGAGACCCCTCCTCTTACATACAACATGACCCCGGCCAGCTGCCAGGCGGCTTCAACTTTGATTTTTTTCTCCTGGCCTCTCTCACAGCGCCTCTGGAGCGCCCTTTTCAGCACCACTGGCCAGAGGACAGCTCTCCTCGGCCCCGCCTGAGCGGGCCGGCCCCGGCGCTGCGCGCGATTGGCTGAAGCCGCCTTCACTATCAATCAGGCTCCCGCCGGGGGCTGGCTCTGTGAAGTCGAAGGGGGAGGGGAAGTCACAGGCCAACTGGTCGAGA
Source organism: Tapirus indicus (assembly GCA_031878705.1). Classification (NCBI taxonomy): domain Eukaryota; kingdom Metazoa; phylum Chordata; class Mammalia; order Perissodactyla; family Tapiridae; genus Tapirus; species Tapirus indicus. Next base: position 120,720,066 of record CM062922.1, on the reverse strand, counting down.
GACCTGCAGACCGACCCACAGGCCGCGGCATCCCTGTCCGCAGTCCGCGAACGCCGGCCGTGTCCTTCAGTCCGCGGGCTCACCCCGCCCCTTGGCTTGCCACGCCCCGCCCCTTCTTTTCGCATTGCGGGGCGGCTGGAGGTTGGCACGGTGTCCCCTGCGCCCCACGTGGCGCCCCGTCGAGGCAGGGCGGGGGGATAGGCAAATCCTGAGGCGACCTCCCCCTGCCCCCATCCCCCGAGGCTGAGAGTTGCGGCTGCCACTGGGCGGGGGTGGGGGTAGCTAAACTGAGAGGACTGTGGGGAGGGGTGACGTCAGGGTGAGTGGGAGCCAAGGAAGGAGCGAGTAGGAGAGAGAGAGAGGGAGAGGGAGACGGACCCGCGGGTCGGGTCGAGTGAGAAGCGAGGACAGGAAGGGCGGGGGGAGGAAGGAGAGAGAAGCCGCTGCGGAGGACTACTGGTTGCGGGTTCTGGGGCTGCGGGTCCAGGTGGGGTAGGAACTGCTGTCCGGGGAAGCGAGAAGGAAAGGGGGGAAGAGAAAGGCAGAAGGAAAAGAAGGGCGGGGGTGGAGGGAGGAGAGACGAAGGGAGAGGGGGAGACAGAGGGTGGGGAAAGGAGAGGCAGAGGGAGAGAGAAGAAACTGCCGGAAGGAGAAAGGGGGGGGGGCACAAGAGGAAGAGGAGAGAGTTGGAAAGACAGAGGAGAGGTAGAAGGAGAAAGGGGAGAAAGATAGAAGGAAAGAAAGGGAAAGGAGACTTAGAGGTACATGAAGGAGGCGAGAAAGAGGGAGATACAAGGTGGAGAGAAGCCCTGAGAGAGAGAGAGAACCAAGAGTGGGAAGGTGGAAGGGAAACAGCCCAGGGGGTAACCAGGGAGCAGCCATGGAGGGAACCGGAGGAGAACTGGGGGGACAGGGGAACTGGGGTCTGGAAGATGCCCCAGGCCTGTTGGCCAGGGCCTCCCTGCCCATCATGCCTGCATGGCCATTGCCCCTGGCCTCCTCAGCCCTTACCCTGCTCCTTGGAGCCCTCACTTCCCTTTTCCTCTGGTACTGCTACCGCCTGGGCTCCCAAGACATGCAGGCCCTGGAGGATGGAAGACGGGCTGGGAGTGTCAGTGGTGGGCCTGGGGGATGCTCCGAGGCTGGCAGGCCAAGCTTAGGGAGCTCTGGGGAACCTGGGGAAGGACGCAGGACAGAAGGCCTAGTGAGCCGTCGCCTTCGGGCCTATGCCAGGCGCTACTCCTGGGCAGGGATGGGTAGGGTGAGGCGGGCAGCTCAGGGTGGCCCAGGCCCTGGGGGAGGGCCAGGTGTCCTGGGCATTCAGCGCCCAGGCCTGCTTTTCCTGCCAGACCTGCCCTCAGTCCCCTTTATGCCACGGGATGCCCAGCGGCATGACGTGGAGCTCCTGGAGAGCAGCTTCCCTGCCATCTTGCGGGACTTTGGGGCTGTGAGCTGGGACTTCTCAGGGACTACTCCTCTGCCTCGGGGCTGGTCCCCACCCCTGGCCCCTGGGTGCTACCAGCTCCTGCTGTACCAAGCAGGCCGGTGCCAACCCAGCAACTGCCGCCGGTGCCCGGGAGCCTATCGGGCGCTGAGGGGGCTGCGGAGCTTTATGAGCGCCAACACCTTCGGCAATGCTGGCTTTTCTGTCCTCCTGCCTGGGGCTCGGCTCGAGGGCCGCTGTGGGCCCACCAATGCGCGGGTCAGATGTCATCTGGGTAAGTAGATGCTGCCTACAGACAACCTCCTTGCCTCTATGATTCCCCCTCCAGACTCTCTTCTCTGCCACCAGAGCTTTCTACACTGTGGTTCGGATCATGCCTTTCTCCTCAGAAATCTTCACGGCATTTCTTCACCATTTCCTGAGCTTCAATGATCTGCAAACCATCTTCATAAGCTTTGCCATAGTCATTTACCACCTGTACTGTTTCTTCATATTGACTCTCCCCACGTTTTGTTTTACTTAATGGAATTTGTATAGAACAATGATAAATCAGTATTACTTGCCCTAAATAGAAAGTACTCATAAAAACAAATTTAAACTTAAAAAAAGAAAGTTTAAAAAATTCTAGCTAAATAGTCTCTCAAGAAACTGAAGCCCATGCTCCCTTCATTCAGAAGGCAGCAATGTTAGTGGAGTGTTAAAGTCATGGTAGCACCAAACTGAAATTTTCTTTTTAGTGTTTTAAAGAGTGAAAGAAAATGGAAAAGAGAACAGTTTTGATATTTAATGCCATGACCTTGTTTTGCCTAAAATCATCTCCTGTGCTACCAGTCGGGTGTGTCCTCCACTTCTAAGCACACTGGCCTCAGGATCAAGTCCAGATCCTTTCTCTCCTCATCTCCCACCTGTTCTCTTCCCCCCTTTCCCTCCCACCGTGCTCTAAATCATAAAGGCCTCTGGCTGCTCCTGGCAGATGCCACACTCATGCTATACTCTTAACCTAGAATGTCTTTACCCCTTATCACTTTATCACCTCCTGGAAAACTCCTCCTCAGTCTTCAGGATACTTTCAATTGCTACACTTCCTCTGGGATGTCTTCCTATTCCCCATCATTCCAGTTGGCTGCTCGGTCTTCTCACAGCACTCGATTGTGTGGTCCTTGGGCCAGGATGGAGCCATTAGTTTTATACCTCGCGGGCGAGAGGGCCTAGCATAAGGTAGGTTCTCGAGTTAAAACTGTCAGAAGCCCAAGAGGAGATGCCATGTCCTCCAGGAAGCCTTCTCTTTTCTCTGAAACAGAATTGGTTGTGTTTTGCACTGCATTCCCCCTATCTCCTAGCACTTCTTTCATCCAGTACTGTATTGTAATTATACTTGCGTCACCTTCCAGAGAGCAAGGAGAGACCACCATAGACCCTGGCGTGTAAGACCTTCAGATCTACTTACTGACTGAATGGGGTGGGCCCCTTTGACAGAGGCAGGAGTGTTGGGATATCCACTCTCTTTCCACAGGCCTGAAGATCCCCCCTGGCTGTGAGCTGGTGGTCGGGGGTGAGCCCCAGTGCTGGGCTGAGGGACACTGTCTACTGGTGGATGACTCCTTCCTGCACACCGTGGCTCATAATGGTAATGGGGCTCCCGTTCTGCTAGGAGGGATGAGGGACTCAAGATTGAAGGGGAATAGACTAGAGGCTGCAGAATCAGGTCCAACTGGCTTCCTGTTCTAGCACCACCATTTTCCAGGTGCATGACCTTGAACAAGTCACATAACTTCTCCACTCACCTGTGAAATGGTGCAAGTGCCTTCTTGATCAGGTGACTGCAAGGCTTAAATAAGTTAATGTAGGTGCATAGCAAAGTGGTTAACAGCACAAGACCCTGGGCCTGGACCACCTGGGTTCCTGTCCTACCTCTGGCACTTACTGTGTGACCTTGGGCAGTTATTTAACCTCTTTGTGCCTCAGTGACTTCGTATAAAATGAGAATAATTGTGTACTAACGCAGAGTTTGTTTTGATGATTAAGAGTTAATACACATAGGGGTTAGAAGTGCCTGGCACTGATTTACAAAGTATTGCTTTTATGAGTGTTTGGTGAGTGCTCTGGCATATAAGTACTTAAGTCAACTGGTCTCTTGTCTTCGTCCCCATGTGCCCTAGGCTCCCCTGAAGATGGGCCTCGAGTGGTCTTCATCGTGGACCTTTGGCACCCCAACGTGGCTGGGGCAGAGCGCCAGGCCCTCGACTTTGTCTTCGCACCAGACCCTTGAAGGAAGGTGTTCCCTTCAGACATCGGGCTGGAGAAATGCTGCATTCAGGGATGGCTTGAGTGGTAGCCAGGACCTCCTCTCCAGTGCAAGGGCTGGGGTGGGGATGAGGGTGGGAACTGGCCAGCAAACACTGAAATACAGATTTTAAATCCTCTCGTAATTCCTGACTACTTTCTTCCCAGCTACCAGCCCCAGGGAAAGGCTTGGGGCAGGGGTTCATGTCTTCTCCCATCCAACTAGGCAGGTACAAGCCATCTCCCTGGCCATCTCCCCAGGAGCTAGCACCAGACCCTCAATTCAACTTTATTCCAATAATTTAATAGAAAATTAAAATAAATAATATGAAACAGATTGAGAAGATGGCTGAGATGGTGCAGGCCCAGGCCAGCCTAGTACAAAGTTAAGGAGGTAGGGAGAATGGTGGGGGAAGGAAGAGGCAGGCAAACTACCCTGCACAACGGTAAGAAGGCGGCTCAGAATGTGGTGGGTGTTATTAAGGGCTGGCTTGTACACTTTGGCATGTACAATGTACTAAAAAAAGAGAAAGGGAATTCTAAATCATTCTAAACCAGCTGGTGAGGGAGGAAAGCAGGACCAGGATGGGGATAAGGGAATGAATGTAGGCCTTCTGAAAGGCTCTGACTGAGGGGAGGGGCTGGAATGTATTGTGTTGTTAGCAATGAGGTGGGAATGAATGGAAAAGGGCCAAAGTGAACTGTACCATGCAATGAAGGGACAGGAGGAAGGCCCACGACTTGGCCAGCAAAGCCGGGGCAAAATTCTGGGAAGGGGAGGAAAAACTAGCGAGGACTGGGTCCCAGTGGCAGGAGGAAAACAGGAAGAAAGGTCAAAGGTCAGTCCTTGAAGACAATCTGTTGGCCATGAGGACGTTCATCGTGGGTGATGTGGCGCCGGACATGGATCCTGCGGACACGGTGCTCTCGGTTCTCTTCATCCTCCCCTCGGCCTGCCCCGCCACCTCCAGCTGCACCCCCTGTGGCCTCCAGAAGGGCTGGGTCTGGGCCCCGGGGAGTCTCATAGATCAGGATGTTCAGGGTCTCCTCAAAGATCCGGGCCTCTGGGAATTCCACCTGCAAAAGGCCAGCAACCCCCAGCTCCCACCCTCTGGCCCAGTCACACAGCCATCCCCCTCCCTAGCTGCTCCTGCACTGGCACACCTCCTAGCCTTTGCAGTCACAGGTTCTTTAGCCTGTACTGTCCTCTTTGCAGCTTCTTTACTCAGCAAAGTCACACTTAAACCTCAAGGTCCAGCTCTGAAGTCAGGCAGAGTTATTGGTTTTCTCTCCTTTGCTGCCGAGTCTCTTGGTGGATCCTTTCACTTGACAAATACCTACTGAGTGACTGCACTGTACCAGGTGTTGTTCTAGGCGCTGGGAATACAGCAGAGAACAAAACAGAGATCCTATCTGCAGGAAGTTCACATTCTAGGGGGAGGACACAGACATACATATGATAAAATATAAGCTACCAGATGATGATAAATGTTATGGAAAAAAAATATAGCAGGAGAAGGGGCGGGGGGTGGCCACGTCCAGGAATGTTACAACTTCGAAGAGGGAGTTCAGAGAAGGCCTCACTGAGAAGGTGACATTCAACCAACAGCCAAAAGAAGGGAGGGAAGGAGCCAGGTGGATAACTAGAGAAAGAGCAGTCTGGGAAGAGGCAACAGCAAGTATAAGAACTCTTAGTGTATTATTTGAAGATCAGCAGCAAGGCCAGTGCAATGAGGCAGAGCGATGAAGAGACAACAGAAAGGGACGAATCAAAGGGGTGATTGGGGGTTCCCCTTGTGTGGCTTGGAGGGATATAACTAACATAACTCGTAACACGCTGCATTCTAACTATTGGTTTATCTTCCTGTCTTTCCAATTACAAAGGAAGCTTCTTGGAAGCTGGGTCATTCATTCATTCATTCATTCATGCACTCAATAAATGTTTCCTAGCTTCCATTGCATGATAAGAGCTTAGCTAGTGCTAGAGAGGGAAAAAAAGATAGAGCTCTACCCTTAAGAAACTAACACCTTGCTGCTGAAGTAAACACTCCCCCACCCTCCACCCCAGGCAGACTGCAATAAACACTATGTTTAGCTAAGAAGGGAGTATGACCAACTTTGTCTGGGGTTATTGGGTTGAAGGTTCATGAGCAAAGATGTCCCAAAGAAACTGATGCCTGACTTGGGTCTTAAAGATTAAGCACAAGTTCATCAGGCAGACAGGGATGAAGAAAAATAATTCCAAGAGGGAATAGTGTGTGCAAAGGGAGGGAGGTATGAAATAGCATTGGGTGCTGAGAGGCTTGGGAGATCTTTGATGTTATCTGAGGCACATCTTTCATATCAAGGTCAGAGAGGACCAGGCTGATAAGATCGTCAGGGGCCAGACGACCTGTTGGAGGGCTTGTACTTTACTCAGCACTTCATTCACCTTGATTTCAAGCCCGGCGCAGCACTTCGTGCAGAGTGGGTGCTCAGGAAGTATCTGCTGATGATTCCCATGTTAATGACTCAAGACCCACAAACTCAGTATGTTCTGAGACCTGTGTGTTCTAAGGTCCTGAGGTTTTAAGAACCTATTCTGAGTCATGGACCCTTCTGAGATTCTAACGACAACTATGGCCCTTCTATATGGAAAAATGTATACACACTCCCAAACTTGCATACTATTTCAAGATCACCTTGAAACCCAACTGGCCTAGGTTAAGAATCCCACACCCTCATTTCACAGGTAGAGAAACAGAGACACACAGAAGGTGACTTGCCCAGGGTTACACAGCTAAGTCCCCAGAACTTAGAACTCCAGCTCCTGACTCCCAGTGATGGACTTTCCCCTGCCTGATCTGCTGAGCTGCCTGGTCCTGATCCTGCCCACCACCACAGCCCTCCCTGACCAGGCCCTGAATCCCTTCTGACCTTGGTCTGTTTCTTCTCCGTGGCATAGACAATGGAGGTGCAGCACACCTCGGCGATTTTGCGGCCCTGCCCGTAGAAAGACCAGCAGCAGATCTCGTCCCCCAGTACATCCTTGAGGAAAAGCAGTCTCCCATGGAAGCGCAGGGCCAGTTTGTCAAATAGCTCGATGTTCTTAAGTAGGTTGTCATCTGAAGTGCTGAGGATCAAGGGGCCAGGAGGCCTCAGCACAACTGACTTCCCTCCCTCTGTTCCCTCTCGCATAGGGGCCCAAATACCCAGCACTCTGGTCCTGCCCAGGAGTGTGGTACCCAGCAGGGAGCTTCCTCCACCCCTGGTGCCAGGCTAAGCGGCCTCAGAAAAGGAAGCAGCATTTGCTGAGCAAATCCCAGCACAGAAGAGTGGCTACCCACGCAGGCTCTGGAACCAGGCTGCCTCACCTGGCATCCTAGCTCCACTTTTTAACTGAGTGACACTAGGCAAGTTACTTCACCTCCCGGTGCCTCAATTTCCTCATCTGTAAAATGGAGATCACAAAAGTATCTACCTCAAACAATTGTGAGGATTACGTGAGTAAATGTATGTAAAGCATTTAGTGCAATGCCTGTTTGTTGTACAATAAGCACTTAGTAAATGCTAGTCATTATCATCTAATCCTCACCTGAACCTGTTTACTGATGACAAAACTGAAGCTCAGAAGTGACAATGACCTGTCCAAAGTACCCAGTGGGTAAGTGGCAGAGCTGGAATTTGCATTCAGGTAGGCATTCTTTTCATCCCTGTGTGGCCATAGCCCTCCCCTTGGGCCAGAAGCAGGGCTGTGCTTGAGCCCAGGATTCCACCCAGTACACCTCCCCGCCCCCGAGGTGGTCACCTGGTGTAGGAGTACTTGTTGTTACTGCGGTTGTGCAGGAGCTTCACCACGGGCTGTTGGGGGAGAGAGGATGGAGAAGGGTGGGGGTCAGGCTGCAGGGAGAGGCCCCCAGCCTCCACCCTTCAGGGCTAAGGGGCCTCACCTTGGAGGTGCTGGCCAGGAGCTGCTGCTCCTCTCGGGGAGATGTCACCGTGGGGATGAGGCACAGCGGGGACAGGTTCTGCCTCTTTTGCTGGAGAAGAAGCGGAAGGTGGTTAACAGCACAACCAAAGGTCACTCACTCCCCTACATAACAGCCTTCAAAAGCTGCTTGTTACCTTTGGGAAACAATCCAGACTTAGTGGTCCAAAGTGCAGGATCTGAACTCTGATCTTGTCTCTAACACTCTCCCCTGCCTGCTGGGCCTCAGCCCCGCCGACGTTCCTTTGCACATCCAGCTTTACACTCTCCCACCCACTTCGCTGTTCCCACCGCTGGGAACGGTCTGCACTCAGTTGTTTGCATGACTGGCCCCTTCATACCATTCCAGTCTCAACTCAAAGAGTGGCCTCATCAGAGGGTGCTGGCCCTCCTCCCTATGCTCCCTGCCTAAAGCAGCTTCCTCTACTTCTGCCTTTGCGCATTATCAGTTCACTTTCTTCATGGCACTCAATGCCTCACATTTTCTCACTTTTTGGTATATTTGCTTATGGTCTGTCTCTTCCCACCTAGGGAATAAGTGTCTAGTATACAGTAGACGCTCAGTAAATCTGTTGAATGAATGAACCTGGTTGGGCAGGAGGTTGGAGGCAGAATCAGAACCAAACAGACAGCCTTCTTTCTTCTTGTCTTCTAGAATCTTCATGCCAAAACCCCTCTCACTCTCCCAACCTAAAAACTAGATGTGCAATTCTAATACAAATTCTAGAAGATTGTTTTTGAGAAACTTCTAAGACGTTTTCTAAAATTAATATGAAAGAATAAAAGTTTACCCTGGTTTACCCTACTAGATATTAAGATATCTTACAAAGCCATAATAATGAAAACAGTGTGGTTTTCGTGTAGAAATAAAAACAATAGAACACAATAGAGAGCCCGAAAACAGACTGGGGCATATACAAGAACTGATATTTATAAAAGAGGACACCACAAATCAGTGGGGCAAGTATGGGGTATTGCTTATTGTTGTGTTAACAAATTGTCCCCAAATTTAGCAGCTTAAGTCAACAACAAATATTGATTATCTCAGTTTCTGTGGGTTGGGAACTCAGGAGCAGCTTTGCTGGGTGGTTCTGGCATGGACTCTCATGAGGCTGTAGTCAAGCGAGCTGGGGCTGCAGTCATCCGAAGGCACGACTGGGTCTGGAGGACTCGTTTCTGAGGAAGCCTATTCATATGGCTGGCAAGTTCATGCTGGCTATTGGCAAGAAACATCTGATCTCTGTTATGTGGATCTCTCCATGGGGTTGCTTGAGTGTCCTCCTAACATGGCAGCTGGCTTCTCCAGAGCAAATAATCCAACAGAGAGCAAGCTGGAGGCTTCAATGTCTTTTATGACCTAGTTGGTTTTTTTTTTTTCAGTGAGGAAGATTAGCCCTGAGCTAATATCTGTTGTCAATCCTCCTCTTTTTGCTGAGGGAGATTGGCCCTGGGCTAATATCCGTGCCCATCTTCCTCTACTTTATATGTGGGACGCCTGCCACAGCATGGCTTGATAAGCGGTGCAGAGGTCCACACCCAGGATCTGAACCTGTGAACCCCAGGCCACCACAGGGGAGCACAAGAAGTCAACCAATGCCACCAGGCCGGCTCCATGACCTAGTTTTGTTTGCCCTATTCAGTGTGGGAGGAAACTACAGAAAAGAATGAATACTAGGGGACAAGAATCATTGGGGACTGCCTTGGAGGCTGGATCCATATCCACCTTCTGGCCCCCACTGATTCAAATCCTTCCCAGATGCAAAACACACTCACCCCCTCCCAAGATTCCCCAAAGTCTCATCCCATTACAGCATCAGCTTGAAGTACAGAATCTTGTCATCTAATTCAGGTCCAGGTGGGGATGAGGCTCCTTGGGTGTAGTTCCTTAACTATAGCTCGTTAAGTACATTTCCTCTTGATCTGAAGACCTGTGAACTAAACAGACCAGTTATCTCTTCCACACACCCAATATGCAATGGTGGAACAGGCATTAGGATAACCACTAAGACACTCTTGTTCAAAAGCCAGTGTGGGGTGGGGGGTGGTCATGAGGCACATATAAGTCACTGCTTCAAAGAAATTCTGTAATCCAGTTGGATAAATGCTGGGAGCTCTCTGAAGCCTAGTCTTGTCCAGGAATGATTCTCTATGGCTCTTGGCTCCGCCCTGAATCATTCTTCCTTTTCCATGAAAGACAGTCCAGGTTTGCAGTTCCATAGTTTCCTCAGCCTGCTTTCTGCCTATAGAACTTTGGGGGTCCAAAGACCTCTTCTCTTGCATTGTCTCTGTCCCATTCAGTCCAAGCTGGCACTGTTTCTCCAATATAATTCTCTTAAAAACTTGATGGGTGTCTTGGGGTTCAGTTCATTAGACAAAAGCCACTCCCACAAATCTTTATGAGATAAGTTCTTCTCTACTTTGGGCTTGAGCTGAGACTGCTGCTGGGTAACACCCTTAAGCTTCTTAGAAGTGCTATTATTTGACTAAATGGTTCCCTGAGGCATCTTCTTGGATATTTCTGAGGTTTTAAAAAAGGATTTTACAATCAAAATCTCAGCTTCATCTCTAGACCATGTTTTACTGAGAATGTTTTGTATTTGATCTTTGCCTGGAAGCCATTTGTCAATTTTAACATCAGTTGTTATCTGAAAGGCTGGGAATTTTCAAACCCAGTAATTCCTGGCTTCTTTTTGTTCAACTCTTTCTTCTTTAGCTTACCCTCTCCTCTTCTATTTTACTACATGCAACAAGAAATCTGGTGGCACCTTCAATATTTTTCTGGAAATCTCTTTAGCTAGATCACCCAGTCCATTAGGTATGTTTTCTGCTTTCTACATTCCTGTAGGAAACAATGTTGATAAACTTCTGCCACTACATAAAAAAGATGCCCTTTACACCACTTTCCAATAACATTTTCCTCACTGCAGCCTCCTCAAAGGTCATCAGACTTCTATGAACAGACTCTTTAAAGCTATTTACGCTTTTATTAACACTCTCCTCAAAGTCCTTCTAGCTTCTGCCTACTTTCCAGTTATAAAGCCACTCCTACATTTTAAGTTTTCATTATGGTAGAACCCCACTGCAGATACCAAAATCTGTTATCTGTTGCTGGGTAACAAATTACTACAAACTTAGCAGCTTAAAACAATAAATTATTCTCTCACACAGTTCTGTAGTCGGGAACTTGAGATTGGCTTAGCCAGGTGGTCCTGGCCCAGGGTCTCTCATGAAGTCCAGTTGTTGGCCAGGGCTGTAGTTATCTGAAGACTTGATTGGGAAGTAGATCCTCTCACTTCTCAGAGTTCACCCGTACGGCTGGGAGTGTGTGTTGACTGTTGGCAGGAGGCTTCAGTTCCTCCCCACGTGGACCTCTCCCTAAAGCCACTTGAGTGTCCTCACATGGCAGCTGGCTTCCCCCAGAGTGAGTGATCCCAGAGGGAGGCAGAAACTGCAATGTCTTTTATGAGTAGCTTTAGAAGTCACATACTATCATTTCTGCAATATCCTACTGGTTACACAGGTCAATCTTATTCATGGGAGGGGACTAAACAGCCTGAAAAACAGAAGGCAAGAATCGCTGGTGGCCATCTTGGACTCTGGTTACCACAGACTGTTTAGTAGATGGTATTGGGAAAACTAGCTCACTCTATATAGGACAAAAAAAGAGTTAAATTCCTTTGTAATTCACATTTACAAAAGTGAATTCCTTTTAGAGTAAAAGACCCATATATGAAAGATAAAACTATAGAACTAATAAAAAACGTAGAATAGGAAACAACTTCTTAAACAAGACCCTAAAAAGAATATATCATTAGGGAAAAAAAAAGAGGAATCTGACTACATTAAAATCAATAATTTTTCCAGCTGACAATGGAAAGCATGACTTTACAAATAATCCCACAAAGTAATGTTGAAGGAATGATAGAATTATAACATAATTATTCTACAATCCAAATGAAATTACTGATTCAGGCAAGGATTATCAATTGGTGTGTGGTTGATAGGTAATTGCCATTCATATAGTGCCTAAATAACATTACTCAGATTACTTTATAGTTGGCAACAAGGAAATTTAACTACAATGGAGGGATCTAAACCATCATCACCTGAATCCAGTGGCCAATTCCAAGCATCACCAACAATGGATTATATTAGCAACATAAAAGTCTCTCAATATAACACAATATGAAATATATAACATTACCTGAAATGTATTCTAACCAAAATGTTTGATATCAAACCTTTAAATCTACCATCTAGTTTACAAAAAACTCAGGATAGGGTAGGGTAACAAACCAAATGATTCCACAAGCAAACAACCAGGCAAATTTGGAAAGTGGGTCATTGTGCAGGACAATTGGTGGTCTCTTTAACAAGTCAGCATCATGAGAAAAAAGGGACTGTTTTGGATTGGAAGAGACTTAAAGAACATAACAACCAGACATAATGCAAGGATCTAGACTGGGTCCTGGTTTACATGAACCAGCTATAAAAGACATTTCTGGAACAAATGGAAAAATTTGTGTATGCCCTTGATGTTAGCCAGGATAAAATTTTATTGACATGGAAAGATGGCAATTATTAACAAACAACAAAAAAAGCAGATTACAAAACAGCACATACAGCATGATCGATTTTGGCAAACACACACACACACACGAAAAGACCTGGAAGAATATTTGGTGCTTTTTTTTTTATTATTATCTGTGTTTTCTAAATTTCTACAATAAATAAATTTCTACAATTTAAAAATAATAAATGGTTATTTATAATAAAAAAATCAAAGATTTCTATTCAACAACAGATGCCACAGAGGGGTGACATTCTAAGAGAAAATATTGGCAATATCTATAACTGACTAGAAATCATTACCTGAAACAGACTTTCTCAACTGGGGTTCCTCATCTGAATCTCAAAACCCAGCAAATAATATGAGTAACTGTTTTCTCAACTCTCCCAAGGATGACAGGTAAGCAGTGCACTTCTAGATGCATAGGAGAAGAGTTAATTTACTATGTACAATACATGCCTCAGGGTAATAGGGCTTAATTCTCCCTAGGAACTGCACTAAAATATGCGAGGATCTCCTGCAAGGCAACTAGAAAAAGATAGGAGACTCAGTAGAAAATTTGGTAAAGAATATGAATAGGCAATTCACAGAAAGGGAAAGCAAAAAAGCTAGCATGAAAAGATGCTCAATCTCATTAGTAATCAGAGGCATACAAATTAAAATGAGATCACTCTATACCAATCAGGTTGGCAAAATTAGAATGCTGGATGATGCCACGTGTTGTCGAGGATATGCAGAAATGGGATCCCTTATGCACTGCTGAACAAGAGTATAAAGTGCTACAGCCATTTGGGAGAGTAATGGGATGATACTTGCTGAAATTCATTTGTATGTGTTCTGTGACCCAGCAATTCCACTCTCAGTTACAATCAAGAGAAACCCTGGTCCAGGACCCACAAGGCCACATGTACAAGGATGCTCACGGTGGCTCTGTTTGCGAGGGCAGGAAGCAGGAGGCAATCTAGGTCTTAAACCCCAGGGGAATGTATAAATAAAATATGGTGAATGCACACCACAGATTCCTGTGCAGCAGTTAGAAGCAAAGAACTAAATGTACATACAGCAGCATGAACAGATCTTGGAAAAAGTGTTGAATTAAGAAACAGAACACATGATCCATAGCTCAATGCCGTTTATGGAAATTTAAAATGCATACATATACAAAACAATGCTTTAGCTTTTCAAGGGTACAAACATAATCCAAGCATATGAATCAAAACATTAAAATTGGAGGGGTACCTACAGGGAAAAGGGAAGCAGGCAAGGGACTGGGAAGGAAAAAATAAAGAGAAAAGATTTGCATAGATCAATGATGACTAAGTGCCATACACTGAGGAATAAGAGGGAACTCAATTCTCTGTATCTAAATCTTAAAAACAAAAACAAGAGCCTCCAAACAAACAAGCAAATTCTAGCTGAGTAGGGTGGGATGGGAATGATCTCTGGGAAACCTGGATAGGAGGCAGCTGGAGGACAGAAAAAAAAGCATTGCACCTGAGAGTCAGATAATCTGGGGTTGAATCTGAGTTCTGCTGCTTACTGGCTCTTTGACCTTGGATGCATCCCCAACTTCCCTCATGTTTCTTTTTATGTCAAACAGGGTTACAAGACGTATGTACAAGCAGACTGCAGAATCGCTCCTGACACAGGGTGGATGTGAGATAACATTAGATAAATGTAAAACTACACAGCAGGAATGCACTTCCAAGATCTCTAGTTCAATGTTTTTTCAAACTGCAAGTGGTAACCCACTAATGGGTCATGAAATAAGTCTCAAACAGCATTAAAAACAAAGAAAACAGGGGCCAGCCCAGGGGCGTAGCGGTTAAGGTCATGCGCTCCGCTTCTGGTGGCCCAGGGTTCGCAGGCTCGCTCGATCCTGGGTGTGGACCGACGCACCGCTTGTCAAGCGATGCTGTGGCAGCATCCCATATAAACAAGAGGAAGATGGGCATGGATGTTAGCCCAGGGCCAATCCTCCTCAGCAAAAGGATTGGCAACAGACGTTAGCTCAGGGCTAATCTTCCTCAAAAAAAGGAAAGAAAACAATAGTGTATTTCACTAAAAGTATTATTTTATAAAACTCTTATTTCATTTATATGTCTGTGAGTATAAAATGCATTTTTTTCTATGGGATGCAGTCAAAAAATCTGAAAAACATGGATATTCCCCAAAGGAATTCTATATTTTTGGATTTCAAGAACCAATAAGTATTCTCCAAGATAATACAAAGTTGTTCATAGTTCTCACTTTTTAATATATAAAGGGCATCAAAAAAGAAACTCTTATAATCTCCTATTAATATTGTATCATAAAAGAAAGAACACTTTAAACATTGTAAAAATAGAACAGAATAAAAGGCTTTATGTAAAACTCACTACACTGTACATATTTTTCTCATTTCCCTATCTTTTGCAACAGGAGGACAGCACACCAGAGGTAGAAAGTGACTCACTCAAGGTCACTCAGTCAGCTGTGGTGGAGGTGACACTTAACCCATAAGTCCTGGCTGGGCTTTCTAAGCTCTTCTCCTCAGAACCCTAAGAGATCCACAGAAGAAAAGTCCAGCAGGTGGGGCTCTGGAACCCCTAACCCTGTTTTATCGGGAGCAGCTCTACCTGTGAGATTTCATCGCTAAAAACAATTTTTTTAAACCCCCTGGGAGGCGGGGCATGGAACCCTGCCTCCCAGGACAGGTTCAGATCATGGAGGTCATTATATTCCAATTTAAATTTAGATTTTCCCCCTAGCAGCACAAGGGAGTTATTTAGGATTTCTGAGCAAGGGCGAGAGTAGACTGGGATTGTGTTTAAGGATAATTACTCAGGTGGTGGTGTAACAGCGGGACTGGCTGGGTGGGAACAGCAAGAAGCAGAAAGAGCAGTCATTTAACTATTGCAGCAGTCTTAGCATGTGGTGGTGAGGGGGGCCCCGCCTGAGGCAGCAGGGGTGCAGAGGACAGTACCCCTACATTCTCTGGGGTCATGGCTAGTCAGGGCCAGGCGAGAGGCAGCCTCTCCAGGTAGTACCTCATATTCCCTTTTTTTTGTTTTAATGTCCTAATATCTAACTGCTTGTGCAGCTCTCCCAGGGACATGGGCATAGGGGTGGGACTCAGGAGGTGAGGGAGGGACCCTCACCTGCAGTGCCAGCTGGCAGTCCTCAACCAGGCCCTGTACCAGGTAGTAGCGTGCTTCGCCCAGTAGCTCCCCCAGTTCTCTGGTACTCTCAGGCAGTGGCACGGACCCGTCCCGCAGGTAGTTGAGGATTGTACCAAAGTGGCGGCCGCTCCGGTCAATCAGCACCCAACCTGGTAGGGCGGGGAGAGGCAGGAGGAAGGATGGCTTTGAGAGGGACCTATGGAGGTACTAAATTTTTATGAAAAAAAGGATTCCAAAGCTACATGTCTGAATATGGATCTGTCTCAAACCTCTCCCATATCCAAGAAAATCCCTTTAAAACATCTCCAGCGAGTTCTCCCACAGGCCCCTTTTTAACATATCCAGCCACAGAGAAGTAATTCCCTCCCAAGTCTATTCTACACCGAGAAGGTTCTCACCATGAGAAAGTTCTTACAGATTACCTTATCAATAAACCTGGTGTTAATTCTGACCATCCTATTTAATTAAAATGTCTACTCTAACCTCCAGTTCTCTTCCACTTTAACCTTTGTATTCTTCACAGAACTTATTACTATCTGGAATTACAGGTATTTTTTTTGTATGTTTACTTGCTTATTGTTCTCACCCTGCCCTTACAAAAAAGCAAACTCCATAAGGCGAATCTTACCAGATTCCTTCACTAAAGTATTTCCAGCACTATATGCTTACAATTATTTTTGGAATAAATTCTTCACCTTCAGATATCTGAAGACTGAGTTCCTCCTCCCCAATTTTTATTCTCCTGCTCTCACAATCCTGTTAACCCCTTCGGAATCACGCCTCCCCCCCCACCAAAAAAAACTTTTAAGGTTCCTCTTGGGCACGTGGGGCCCAAACCTGAATGTAGCACTCCAAGAAGGTAAGGTTCGCCTGCCAAAGAGAACTGTCCACCCTCCACTCTGGTGTCCCTGGCAAACCCAAAGCAGCCTTCTCCTCTATAATCTGCATTTACAGGAGGATTCCTAGAGTGTACAGGGACCTGGCTTAGGGGAACACAGAGACAGAGAAGATCCTCCAACTCTCCAGGCTGGTTGTTAGCGGTGCTGAGGTAGAGAGGGGAACAAAAGGCTGGGCAGCTGGAAGAAACCGACGAAGGCTGCCTGGAAGGGTGCTGCTGGCAGCAGGCCTGGTTCCCAAGTCTTGTGAGCTGAGGGGTGAGGGTGGGAGAACTGGGGGAGAGCGGTAATGAAAATTCCGAGGTGACCTGTTGAATCACTTACCACAGCGGCTGGCAGCGTTAGGGGAGGTTCCATAAATGGTGGTTATTGCTGGGGGTAAAGACGGGGGTAGGAGGGAGATTACAAATGAGACAAGGAGATGAGCTAGGATGTGGGGGCTGGAGAAGGTGAGTATGAGTTAACTGGACGGCAGTGAGACGAGAGAAGGGGCGTGAGACGGGGCGACGAAGGACTAGGGGAAAGGGACCTGGAGGCCGCAGGACAGCACAAGTTAAGGGCAGCGCGCGTACCTCCGGCGTCCGTGAGCACCTCCGCGCGGCCGCTGAACATGGCCTTGAGCAAGGTGTCCTGCCCCGTGAGAGTGCGCAGCGTGGTGTAGTGCAGTGAGCCGCCCACGTTCAGCTTCACGTACTTGCTGTTCGGTGTCAGCGGCTTGAGACCGTAGGCGGCGGAGCCAGGCTCGAAACCCGAGGGTTTAGGAACTTCCAGGGACGGCGCCTCGGCCGCAGCCGGGCCCGAGGCTTCGGCCGACATGCCAGGTGGTGGCGGCAGGCGGCGATTCTAGGCTCTCTCCGCGCCCTCTGGCCGGTCCCAACGAACCCGGGACCCGAGCTCTCGGGCCAAACCGCGGGGCTCGCGCGCCCACACGCCGCCACTACTCATCTACACCTGCCCTCAGCCCCATCCCGCCCGCACGCCCGGAAGCCGGGCCGCGCAGCTGCGCAGGCGCGTCAAAGTTCCGCCCCGGCCTCGCAGAGCCGGGAGTGCGGAGCATGCGTAGTGGCCTTGGGCCCGTTGAGGGGTCGCGCGCAGGCTGCGCTGGAGAGTGTTTGGGGGCTGCGTGAAGTGCGCTCCCCTCGAGAGTACCGGAGACCAGCTAGAAGAGGCGCCTCGCCGCCTGCCTGCTGCGGAAAACGACGTCCCCTCCCCGTCGTTGGCTTTCTGCTCTCGGGGCGCTTCGCGGGCGGGAAGGGAAAACTGAGGCCCAGAGAGGCAGGGGATTGGGCAAGGTTTCCCGCCTCCCAGCGCCACGCGCTCGACAGACTTGAGGAGAGCTTCGAACAAAGCACCAAGGGAAGCTCGCAAAGGAGGCCAAAGCAGGGTGGCCTCCCAGGGGAGATGGCAGTAGTGCTAGGGCATGCAGGGTGTGAGTGGGTAAGGTTGTCATGGAGGGCCTCTCTGAGGAGGCGATACTGAGCTGAAGCAGAGAAGAAGCGGCCACGTGGAGGTGTGAGGAAGAGACGTCCAGGCAAGGGGCGGGGCAAATACACAGACTCCCAGGCGGGAACACGCTTGGTGTATTTGAGGAGCAGAAAGAATGTCAGGGGTGGCTGGAATGGCTGAGCAAAGGTCTTAGAATCCCATCTACTGTCGTGAGATACCCAACCCCGGAAAAAAAGAAGATAGGAACACCTTGTTGACAAAGTGTGGTGAGAAGTGTGTTTATCAGACCCGATCTACATCCAGTTGAGAGGCTGATACCTCAGCGACTTAACAATCGACTTTAATGTCTAGCAGGGAGATTTGCTGGAGGGAAAACTAAACACAGAGTCAGAGTTGTAGTTTCCGTCCTGCTACCAGTTTACTGGGTGATCCTGGGCAAGTTACTTCCCTCTGGGCTTGCGTGGTTCCTTTCGTGCTTAGTGAGGGGTGCAAATTTAAATGCCTGCAGGGGACAGGTAGGAGAGTAAATGAGTGGGGTGGGCCAGTTATAAGGTATTGGGGGGTAATGGAGCTTGCGGTGACTTGTGGAGAGCTCATGTCCTACCAAAGGGGTTGCCAAAGGAATTTTTCAAGTGTAGCTGGTGAAAAAGAGAAAAGCAGCTCGTGACAGCTGGAAGGTGATTTGTACTCTCGCTCCAGAAGCCTTGGTATTGCTGGAAGCCTACCTCGCACTATCAGATAGGCTGCTGTGTTGTCCTGTTGAGCATAAACAATTTCACAGAACACCAACATCAAAGTCACTCTGATGGATTGAGAGAAATAATCACATCCATAAGCATGTCTGAACACGTTGTCCAAACCACGGAAATGACCAAACACAACCTCCTCCCCCACAGTTTGAGTGACTGCTGCTTCTTAACAAGTACAGCTTTAGCCTCATCCATTCCTCCTAACTTCTAGATAAAAATGATTAAGATAACCAAAAAGAATTATTCCCACATCCTAACAGCATCCAACCTAGAGCAAATCTCCCGTTTCCTGAACCCTCCTAGAAAATCATCTAACATAAGCCCAAATCCTGTAAAAACGTGTGCTTTCTAACACGTGCTTGCTGAGATGCCCGAGATGGGTTCCCCATGGTGTGCAGTCTCCCTTGTTCAACCACAGGTGTGTTGGTGGTGGTATTTGGCTGGAGGACATTGTCAGAAATGGAACGTCCACAGAGATTCAGCTGAAACCCTCACTGCCTTGGACTGGGACCCTTGACGTGTAATAATGTGCACATCTGAGACCCCTTGTGTCTCTAAGTGTTTGAGGTGCCATCCTGCCCGTGGCTGGGACGTAAGTTCTTGCTGAATTGAGCTCTGATGTTTTGTTGAGACCGTTTAGCATTGGGATTATTTTATTTGTCTTCCGTGGAATACGGTCCCCCTGGATTTTTTGGTTATCCAATTAGATTTTTATTTTTCCTTGGTGAAATTGTTTTTTTGACCTTCTATACTGGCTCCTATGGTGTGTCCTCTTGTCTAGTGTTTTGAATGTTGTTTGTCTATAAGAGGAAAAGTCTATAGGGAAAGGACAGGTTTGCAGCCCTAGATGTTTAGGGCCATCACAAACCTGTTATTGCTCGGGGCCGTCCGGTAGCGCAGCGGTTTAGTTCGCGCCTGGCAGTCCAGGGTTCGCAGGTTTGGATCCTGGTCGCCCGCCGAAGCACTGCTTGTCAGCCATGCCGTGGCGGCGTCCCATATAAAGTAGAGGAAGATGGGCACGGATGTTAGCCCAGGGCCAGTCTTCGTCAGCAAAAAAAAAAAAAAAAAGTGGAAGGGTTGGCAACGGATGTTAGCTCAGGGCTGGTCTTCCTCACAAAAACCCTGTTATTGCTCAATCTCTGGTGACTGAATACCACTTGTCCCTCTAAGAAGTTGGGGATGCCAACCTCTTGGGGGTCATGTAACTACTTGGCATGCTGGAGTTTCATTTGTCATCAGAATTAACCAGAAAAAATTGCTTCATCAACCAAGAGCCAATAAATCTGTCCTACAACCAGCCCCAGAGGCTGTGAAGTTCAGAAGATATCCTCAGATCAGTGTCCTTTGGATAAACTTTGGCTTGGGTCATCGTTTCCAACATTTATAAGGACTTCTCCCTGAGTTTTGTCTGTGTCTCTGAGAACTGCTTTGTTTCATTTCTTCTGCCCAGATCAGGACGTTTTCTCCAGCCCCTGGTCAATGACAATTGGCCTTTGGCCAAGTTCTGGAGGTAAAAGGTTGCACAGCACCATCCTTATGGATGCTCATCTCAACTAAAACTGGGCCAAATAGCTGCTTCTTTCATGTTTACTCACGATTATACTAACTTGTACCCTTATATCTCTAACTGACACAATTTCACTAGGGACAATTTGAAACTGCAGTGGCCATTTTGGGGAACTTTTGACAAGAACAAAATTGTTTATTTAAGAGGTACCTCAGAACGAAAGGGGAAGAAACCCTCGTGAGGAGATTGTCTTGTGTATCAAAAAGAGAGATAATTTCGTTTAACGTAGGCAATATTTCATTTCTGTACTTTGTTGATTATTAAATGCTGACTTTTTAATTGTATAGCTCTATTAAACTGTCAAGTGCCTGAGTTATTTTTTAAATCAGCTGGAATGTCACTCTTTTTGTGTGTGTATGTATATGTCAAAATCTGTTTTTCTATGTTTAAACTGTCTTCCCTGTCCTTGCAGAGGGAACACTGATTAGCCTTTGAGAGTGATAATTTTATATTTGTCTGAAGTAGCTTCCTCTCAATTTTTTTGCTATCCATTTCCCTCTCTTGGAAAACTTTAAAGATTAACTCATCAAAAAATTATTCTAAGGGCCGGCCCCATGGCGTAGTGGTTAAATTCAGTGTGCTCTGCTTCAGCGGCCTGGGTTCGCGGGTTTGGATCCCAGGCACCAACCTACACCAGTTGCCAGCCACGCTGTGGCAGTGACCCACATATAAAGTAGAGGAAGATTGGCATACGTGTTAGCTCAGGGCTAATCTTCCTCAGCAAAAAAAAAAAAATTCCATTGTATGTGTGCACTCTAGGAATAACTAGTCCAGTTAAACAGTCAAAAATGTCTAAAAGAATTGTTAAACTGTATATGTTTCCTTTATAGCAACTGAAAAGTATATTTTTGTAACAGGCTTTGATATAGTTACAGAAGAAAAGACCTTAGTTCCAAGATAAAAGAAGAGATTTCAGCATGATCCAGTGTCTTTAAATTTTAATTTGCTGTGTAAAAATAATGCCAGCACAATATTTCAGTTTGTGCAAGATCAGGGTTAATTTTCAAATGATGTAAACTTTCTTAATATTTATATATATTCTATAAGTTAAGTAAATTTTCATAGTTTTCATATATAATTTCTTTTCTTTTTTTATAGTCATCATGTTGTACATTACATCCCCAGAACTTGTTTATAATTGGAAGTTTATATATATGTTTATATATAATTGGATGTTTGTACCTTTTGACCACCTTCATGCATTTCCCCCACCCCCCACCCCCCACCTCTGGCAACCACCAATCTGTTTTCTGTTTCTATGAGTTCGGTTTTTTTAGATTCCACATATAAGTGATATCAAACAGATTTGTCTTTCTCTGTTTGACTTATTTCACTTAGCAGAATGCCCTCAAGGTCCATCTATGTTGTGGCAAATGGCAGGATTTCTTTCTTTTTATAGATGAATAATATTCCTTTGTGTTTACACCACATTTTCTTTATTCATTCATCTGTTGATGGACACTTAGTTTCCATGTCTTGGCTATTGTAAGTAATGCTGTGGTGAACATGGGGGTGCAGATATCTCTTTGAGATAGATATTTTGTTTCCTTCAGATATATATATTTTGAGGAACCTCCATACTGTTTTCCATACTGGCTTCACCAATTTACATTCCCACCAACAGTGCACAAGGGTTCCCTTTTCTCCACATCCTCACCAACACTGGTTATCACTGGTCTTTTTGATAACAACCATTCCAGCAGGTGGAGGTGATATCTCATTGTGGTTTTGATTTGCATTTCCCTGATGATTAGTGATGTTGAGCACCTTTTCACCTACCTGTTGCCCGTTCATTTGTTTTCTCTGGAAAAATGTCTGTTCAGTTCCTCTGCCCACTTTTTAATTGGATTGTTTGTTTTTTTGCTATTGAGTTGTATGAGTTCTTTATATATTTTGGATATTAACCTCTTATCAGATATATGATTTGCAAATGTTTTCTCCCATTCTGTCAGTTGCCTTTTCATTTTGTTGATGGTTTCCTTTGCTGTGCAGAAGCTTTTTAGTTTGATGTAGTCCCACTTGTTTATTTTTGCTTTTGTTGCCTTTGTTTTTGGTGTCAAATTCAAAAAATTCTTGCCAAGATTGATGTCAAGGAGTTTACCCCCTATGTTTTCTTCTGAGAGTTTTATGGTTTGAGGTCTGACATTCAAGACTTTAATCCATTTTGAGTTTATTTCTGTGTATGATGTAAGACTGGGGTCCAATCTCATTCTTGTGTATGTCCAGTATTCCCAAGACCATTTGTTGAAGAGACTATCCTTTTACCATTGTATATTCTTGGCTCCTTTGTCATAAATTAATTGGCCATATATGTGTGGGTTTATTTCTTGGCTCTTTAGTCTGTTCCATTGATTTATGTGTCTGTTTTTATGCCAATACCATACTGTTTTGATTACTATAGCTTTGTAATCTGGTTTGAAATCAGAAAGTGTGATGCCTCCAGCTTTGTTTTTCTTTCTCGAGATTGCTTTGGCTATTCGGGATCTTTTGTGGTCCCATACAAATTTTAGGATTGTTTTTCTATTTCTGTGAAAAATGTGATTGGAATTTTGATAGGGATTGCATTGAATCTGTAGATTGCTTTGGGTAGTATGAACAATTTAACAATATAATTCTTCCAATCTATGAGTATGGAATATCTTTCCATTTATTTGTTTCTTCTTCAATTTCTGTCATTTTTGTCTTACAGTTTTCAGTGTACAGTTCTTTCACCTCCTTGGTTAAATTAATTCCTAGGTATTTTACTCTTTTTGATGCAATTGTGAATGGGATTGTTTTCCTAATTTCTGTCTCCAGTAGTTCACTGTTAGTGTATAGAAATACAATTGAGTTTTATATATTGATTTCGTATCCTGCAACTTTACTGAATTCATTTATTACTCCTAACAGTTTTTGGTGGAGTCTTTAGAATTTTCTGTATATAACATAATGTCACTTGCGTAAAGAGTCAGTTTTACTTCTTCCTTTCCAATTTGGATACGTTTTATTTCTTTTTCTTGCCTAATTGCTCTGGCTGGGACTTCCAGTACTATGCTGAATAAAAGTGGCAAGAATGGGCATGTTTGTCTTTTTCCTGATCTTAGAGGAAAAGCTGTCAGCTTTCACTATTGAGTGTGATGTTAGCTGTGGGCTTGTCATATACGGCCTTTATTATGTTGAGGTACATTCCCTCTATACCCAGTTTGTTAAGAGTTTTTATCATGATGGATGTTGAATTTTGTCAAATGCTTTTCTGCATCTATTGAGATGATCGTATGATTTTTGTCCTTTATTTTATTAATGTAGTGTATCACATTGATTGATTTGCAGTTGTTGAACTGTCCTTGCATCTCTGGAATAAATATCACTTGATCAAGGTGTCTGATTCTTTTAATGTATTATTAAGTTTGGTTTGCTAATATTTTGTTGAGGATTTTTGCATCTATATTCATCAGAGATATAATTTTCTTTTCTTGTAGTGTCCTTGTCTGGTTTGGGTATCAGGGTAATGCTGGCCTTGTGAAATGAGTTAGGAAGTGTTCCCTCTTCTTCTGATTTTTGGAAGAGTTTAAGAAGGATTGGTATTAATTCTTCTTTAAATGTTGGGTGGAACATTTCAATTTATGATTTAAATTAAAGAAAAAATATATAGTTGTATTCAACTAAAATAAATGATAATAATGGATGTCTGTTTAAATATCTTCTTAAAAGGGTTAATTTTGTGAAATATTTGCAATGTTACAAATCATAAGGATTTAATGTGTTGGCAAAATTCATAATTTTCAGAAACTTAACTAATTTTAAGACCTCGACAAATGATTAAGTTAATTAATAAATAATCTTTAGATGCCTGGACAGTTTCTACATAAGAAATAAATACAAAACATTGGTCACTAAACATAACTTTTACCCTTATTTCTTGGAAGGGCAATAGATTAATAAAATATACAATGCTTTTGGATGATATAAATTTGTTGATTTTTGCCACCATAAATTTGTTAAAGTAGTATTAAATGAACGCTCATTGAAAAAATAGCTAAACAATTCTTGGTTTTCTGTCCTCTCGTTTTCCCTTATTTCTGGAAAAAAAGTCAGTTACTTTGGTTAAAGATGATAATTAATATAATTTTTGACTATACTAGGTATAATAATTACAGAGGTACAATACAAAATAAAAATATGAACATAAAATAATGGTTATAATTTCTATTTGTTTATTATCAGAGTTATAATTTATCTAGATGGTAACTTTAATATGATAAATACATTGTTTTATTTAATATACTAAGTTAATTATGTTTTTAAACTTTCAATTTATTACCTATTTGTATATTTATGTATCTGTGTATGTCTAAATACATATATAAAGACATATTAATAAATCATTTACCGAAAATTGTTACATGAATAATATATAAAAGGAGGAAAATGATAATTTGAGCTTTTTTTCCCCAGTAAAATGATTGCGTTATTTTATGTCCAGATTAATAGAGGTACATTTTTGTCACCGAAATATCCTGTTAACTCTTGGTGCGTTTTGACATACTCTTAAATCATTTTAGAAAAGATTCCTTATTTTTGAAAAAAGTTAAGTTCCTAATGACCACTGTTCATTGCTATGTGTTTTTACAACATTGCCTATAAATTTTTCTTTTCTTAGATATTTATTACTTATATATTGTTTCTTCTACAACTATTCTTTATTTTGCCTTTCCTAAATTCAGGCCCCAAATTTAGACTAATAAAATTATTAGGATTTTTTTATGCCTAAACTATCTCTGGATTTCCTAAATTGGCCGTTACGTAACACAGAGATCTGCTCCTTTACTCTATAAAAGAAAAAATAGGAATAATTAGATTTATCTGGAATTCTCCAAACTGTAATTAATTCAGAACTATTATAAGAGCTCTTTTGCATACTAAACTCATATTTTTTAAAAAAACTAATAAATCAAAAAGAGAGTTTATCTTCCTAAGTTGTTTACACATGAGTAAAGGATATTAATATAAATATCTATCAATGATTATATACTTTTCAAGTAAAAAAAAAGCATAATTATATTTAAGCCAAAGACTGGTGTCATAACTATCTACAAAAAGATCTGTTTCCAGGATTTTAGATTCATAAGCCCCTTTCCCTTTTCATGTATGAAAAGTCAGAACAGTGTTAGGGGTGCTGGTTAATTACATGGGGTCATCAGAGGCCTACTCCTTATTTCAGTCTTCATTAGATCCAGTAGCCAAGGCATATCTACCTCATCTAAGAGCTACAGCAACAATAGCAGAATGCAGGAAACTTTCCCTTAATTTAGTTCTAGGGTCTCTGAAAACTGTAATGGTTTCCCGTTCTAAAGACTCTTCTATTCTAAAACACTCAATACTTCCCAGTTGGTGGCCTACCTGCCTATGAAATATTATTGTTTTCCTTTTACACATCACTGTCCATGACTGCAACCCTATAAATCCAGCCACCTTCCTTTTCTTACATGAAGAAGGAGAAGCCCATGGTTGTTTTCTTCTGTTAGAGAACTGTCAAATTTTGCATGGACCTTCTAGAGATTCTTTTATACATACCTGATTTAATTGTGTTTGTTGATGATTCTTACTTAAAAAAGAAAAACACCAATAGCTAACATCATACTCAATGGTGACAGATTGAAAGTTTTTTCTATAAGATCAGGAAAAGGACAAGAATGACCCCTTTGCCACTTCTATTTTACATAGTACTGGAAGTCCTAACCAGAGCAGGTAGGCAAGAGAACGAATTAAAAGCCATCCAAATTGGAAAGGAAGAAGCAAAATTATTTTCATTCACAGATGACATGATCTTATATGTAGAAAACCCTAAAGATTTCACCAAAAAAACTGTTAGAGCTAATAAACAAATTTAGCAAAGTTGTAGGATATAAAGTCAACACACAAAAATCAGTTTTGATTCTATACACCAACAATGAACAATGTGAAAAGGTAATTAAGAAAACAATTCCATTTATAATAGCATCAAAAAGAATAAAATACTTATTTGAAACAAAAGACTTGCACGCTGAAAAGAAATTGCTGAAAGAAATTACAGAAGACCCCCCAAAATAGAAAGATATCCCATGTTCATGAATTGGAAGACTTAATGTTGTAAGATGTCAATACCACTCAAATTGATCTACAGATATGTGCAATCCCTATCAAAGGCCAACAGTTTTTTTGGAGAAATAGAAAAATCCATCCTAAAATTCATATGAAATCTCAATGGACTCTGAATAGCCAAACTATTTTGAAAAAGACGAACAAAGTTGGAGATCTCATATTTTCTGATTTCAAAACTTATTACAAAGCTATAGTAATCAAAAGAGTGTGATACTGGCATAAGGATAGACATATAGAACAATAGAATACAATAGAGAGTCCAGAAATAAACCCTCACACATATGGTCAAATGATTTTCAACAAGGATGCCAAAACCACTTAATGGAGAAAGGACAGTCTTTTCAACAAATGGTGTTGGGAAAACTGGATATCCACACGCAAAAAAATGTAGTTGGAGCCCTACTTTACCATATACAAAAATTAACTCAAAATGGATCCAAGACCTAAATGTAAGAGCTAAAACTGTAAAACTCTTAGAAAAAAACATAGGGGGAAAGCTTCATGACATTGGATTTGGCAATGATTTCTTGGATATGTCACCAAAAGCACAGACAACAAAAGAAAAAAAATAGATAAGATGAACTTCATCAAAATTTAAAGCTTGTGTATCATAGGACACAATCAACAGAGTGAAAAGGTGATCTATGGAATGGGAGGATATATTTGCAAATCATGTGTCTGATAAGGGGTTAATATCTAGATATATAAAGAACTCCTACAACTCAACACAACAACAAACAACCCAATTTTTTAAATGGGCAAAGAACTTGAATAGACATTTCTCCAAGAAGATACACAAATGACCAACAACACGAAAAAATGCTCAATATCATGAATCATTAGGGAAATGCAAATTAAAATCACAATGAGATACCACCTCACACCTATTAGGATGAGTACTATAAAAAAAGGAAAATAGTAAGCATTGGCTAG
Source organism: Tapirus indicus (assembly GCA_031878705.1). Classification (NCBI taxonomy): domain Eukaryota; kingdom Metazoa; phylum Chordata; class Mammalia; order Perissodactyla; family Tapiridae; genus Tapirus; species Tapirus indicus. The sequence goes on along the minus strand of CM062922.1, from coordinate 120,692,930 downwards.
GATGTAGAGAAATTGGAACTGTTGTGCACTGTTGGTGGGAATGTAAAATGTGCAGCCACTACAGAAAACAGTATGGTGGTTCCTCAAAAAATTAAAATAGAATTACCATATGATCCAGCAATTCCACTTCTGGAATACTCCAAAGAATTGAAAGCAGGGTCTTGAAGAGATGTTTGAACAACCATGTTCACAGCAGCGTATTCACAAGAGCCAAAAGGTGGAAGCAACTCAAGTTTCCATTGACAGATGAATGGATCAACAAAATATGGTATATACATACAATGGAATATTATTCGGCCTTAAAAAAGGACATTCTGACACATGCTACAACATGGATGAACCTTGAGGACATTATGCTAAGTGAAATGTCAGTCACAAAAAGGCAAATATTGTGTGATTTCACTTAAATAGGGTATCTATCATAAAGACAGAAATAAAATGGTGGTTGTTAGGGGCTTGGGGGAGGTTGTTAGGGTAATGGGGAGTTGTTGTTTAATGGGTATAGAGTTTCAGTTTTGCTTGATGAAAGGGTTCTGAGGATTGGTTGCGCAACAAAGTAAACACTACTGAACTGTACACTTAAAAATGGCTAAGATGGTAAGTTTTTTTGTTGTTGGTTTTTTGTGTGTGTGAGGAAGATTAGCCCTGAGCTAACATCCTTCACCAATCCTCTTCTTTTTGCTGAGCAAGACTGGCCCTGGGCTAACATCCATGCCCATCTTCCTCTACTTCATATGGGACGCCACCACAGCATGGCTTAACAAGCGGTGCGTCTGTCCGCCCCCAGGGATCTGAACCCGCGAACCCAGGGCCACCAAAGTGGAGAGCACGAACTTAACCACTATGCCACCAGGCAGGCTCTAAGATGGTAAGTTTTATGTGTATTTTACCACAATTTAAAAATTTTAAAAGAAAGAAAAATAAAAATTTTCCAATCAGACTCTGTTATTACAATCTTTGATTTATCCTTATAAGCTTGTCCCAGAAATTAAATCAGCTCAGATGGTAAATTAATTACCTTCACCGAGACCTGCAAGTTGACAAGAGATAATAAAACAAATATTTGTACTGATAGTAGGTTTACGCTCTGGAAACAGAGATTATACTTAGAAAAACAGGGTGGCATTATCTTGTAAAATTGAACTCTCACATATTCTACCATGTAGGTCCTGCACCTGTTCGCCCTCAGATCCACTCCTCATCAGCTGCTGATGTGTTCAGTTTTGTGGCAAGGTGACAGCTGCATGCTACCCATCTCAGTCAGCCATGTCACCTGGTTTCCAATTGGGTTCAGGCAGTGGAAGGCAATGGAAGGCGAATGGAAAGCGGGAGGAAGGGAGAAGCCAGGGTATTTCTCTATTAGCACCCTCCTCCATCCTCCTCCCATCCCCACATTAGGTAGCATCCCCCAGTGATGGCTGTAGCTCTCCCATGGGTCCAACTCCCACAGGAGAGGCTGGCCATGATTCCAGCTTCTACAGGTGATCCTGGCTCTATTTTGTTCCTCCAGGCCTGGGAGTGGTAACAGCTTTCTGCTATTGTTAATTTTCAGGTTGCCTCACTATCTCCTGTTAGGCTTCTTGGCTATTGGTTACCATACTACTCAGCAATAAAAAGGAACAAACTAGATACATGCAACAACTTAGGTGGACCTCAGGGGAGTTATACGGAGTGATAAAAGCCAATCTCAAAGTGTTCCATACTGTATGATTCCATTTATATTTATATTTCTACATTCTAGAAATGGCAAAATTACTGAGATGAAGAACAGGTTAGTGGTTGCCAAAGGTTAAGACAGGGGTCGGTTAGGGAGAGGAGATGAGTGTGACTATAAAGGGATAATACGAAGGACCTTTGTGGTGCAACAGTTCTGTATCTTGATTGTGGTGGTGGTTACATAAATCTACATGTGATAAAATTCTATATGTTCATAGAACTGTGTATATACATAGAAATACAAATGAATGCATGTAAAACTGATGAAATCTAAATGAGGTCTGTGGATTGTACCACTGTCAATTTCCTGGTTTTGATACTGTACTATGGTTATGTAAGATGTTACCACTGGGAGAAATTGGTTACATGGTACCCTTTCTGTACTATTTTTGTAACTTCTTGTGTATCTATTATTATTTCCAAATAAAAAGTTTTTTAAAAATCCAAAAAAAGAAGGAAACAGAGATTCCCTGACATCTACAAAATGGACAACATTCAGGATTCAGGAATCCCTACAAAATGGACAACAAATTAGAAACTTTTAGATGTTTTGCTATTATCTAAAGAGATAGCCGTAGTCAAAATGGAATTTAGCAAGAATGCTTCTTGACATTGCCCACAATAGCACAGATAAATTTACAATATTGAACTAACCTTGGTGGGGGTAATTTTAGGGGTATTGCTGAGGCTGTTTCCAGTGCATGCCTTGCCTGCCAATGACGTATTCCTGGCAAGTCTATACAGGTAGAACATGGACAGAAACCAAGGCCTCTAGGCCTGTGAATACCTCCAAATGAACTATGAGTATGTTCTGATTATTGTTGTTTATTCTCAGGGTGGGTTGAGGCTTTCTCTTGCTGGAGAGCTATAAATGTACTGGTGGAGAAAAAATTGCTTGATTTTTAAATTCCCAATATAGTGGGGGAGGGGGTCTCAATTTGTCTCTCCTGTAATGGGGACACATATTTCACTGGTACCATTATTTTTTTTAATTCTGTACAACTTTATCTTTTACTTGGAAAATACACTGTCCACATCATCCACTATCTTCAGAAAAATAAAGAGAACTAAACGAATTCGAAAACTCCTAATTATCAAAACTCTCAGATACCCAAAGTTTTGCCATTGCCCTTAATACGATAAGATCAATTCCTTCCAGGACCAACAAGTTATCTCCTTCTGAGTTAAGTGCCCCATGCATTTGGGAATTACTTCCAATCCTGGATTGACACCATTATAAACTTGTATGATTCATTTCTGCAGGGACTCATATAAAACCTCCAGATTTATCATTAATAAGTACAAGCTGTGTTTCCAAAACATTCACCTAAACAATTCTGCATGACCTGAAACCTGGAGATTTGGTTTCCTGGAAAAGAATCAAAAAAAAAAAACTGCCCTTGAGCCTCCACAAAAGAACTTTTAACAGATAACTGACACGACAATAAAACTCCAATTTGTTGATCCTTGGATTCATGTTTCCCAACTAAAAAGACATACATTACTTTCTCCTGAGAACTGAGCATCCAGTCCATTGGGGGACCTCAAACTGAGGATTCCTAGCAATCCTCCGAAGCTGCTGACTGTGGGTAGCTTCTGTCCAAGACGATGGAACAAGACACTAACTGCACACGTGAACAGCTTCTGCAGAAGATGCCAGAACAAGATTAATTTTTTGATTCTTCAATATCCTTTTCCTTATCCTTTGTTCTCCTAGTAATCTCATCTATTATTATCTTTAACACCCTCTTTAACTCACTAAAAATTTTTCTTAATATGATCCTATCTTCATCCAGTTACTTTTGACCCCCTGTGGTCTTCTTTTGCTACTGGAGAAAACAAAAAATATGCTGGTGTATATTTCTCAGACCTTAGCTACTGCTCTGAATTTGACTCATTGCTGGATCTGTTGCCTCCCCACCTAATCCTGCTGACAAAATGTAATAGCTTCAAATACTTCGGAAGGTAGATTTGCTTCCACAAGTCCTTTCTGGTCTTAAGTTTTCCTTACATAATTAATTCCAAAGTTTGGCCTTATAAAAATTGGACCTGAACAAAATGCTTCTGCTGAGGTCATTATAACCCTACCAGTAAAACCTGGGTCACCTGGAATGGGAACTAATGTTGAGACTATCCTTGCTATAATAGTCAGCTTATTCTCTTCTGAGACATTCCAACCCATGTGCAGGAAATGTGTGATTCCACTCAAGCAATCTTTCTACCTCAAGAGTCCAAAAATTGGCTACTGTTGTTGTGATAGATGGTACTTATACTCCCCAAACAACCTCTGCTCCACTAGAGTCCTGCTTCTTATACAGAATTCAGGCTTTTACCTGCCTGCTGCACATTAACTTATCCTGTGTATTAGGGGTAATTGTTAGGGCCTTTTAGTCATTTTAAACTGCCACCTCTCCAGTGGATCATGTTTTCCTGAGAATGATACCCAGAAATCTCCAAAATGAGGCAAGAACAGGCTATTGAGGAAAACTCCCAGAAGGATAACCTACTCCCTTATCATGCATGCTATATGAGCTACACTTCCTAGAGTAGGGATAATACCACTGGAAAAGGTGATCCACAACTTGTCTCTAACCCCAGCAGACCTCATAAATGACACAACTTCTACTCAGAAGCCCAACAGCCAATTTAAATTTAAATTCATTATGCAAGGGGAAATTTATGCTTCAGCAAACACTTCTTGCTGCACCTATATAAATACTACAGGTCAAGCCGAACAGTTTGTGACTATGCTAAAAGAAAAAATCCCTTGGATCTCTAAAAGAGACAAGCTGGGCTTTGGGACATGTTTTTGTTGCGTGGGTTTGATAATCCAGGCCCCTGTCTTCAAGGCCTATTACAAGGATTAAGAACCTTTTTTTTTTCTGGTAATTTCCTGCGATGCAGTTGGCTGACATACTCTGTTCAGATTCTTAAATGCTATAGTGCAACCATCGTCATGTAAGGGGATTTGACAACTCATCCTGCAACAAAAGGAGGACAGAATAACCTTAGTCTAACTATAGACATTCTCTTGACAATCTCCTGATGAGCAAAATCTTGGCAATGGTGAAGAGCTGGATAGTAGACAAAAGTCCTGAGGCCTGACTTTACCCTTGGCAAGAGGGGAGACTGAGAAAGAGAAAGCAGCCCCTCACAGCCTGAAGCTGGCCTGGCACTATCCTCGAGGCTGTGGTGTTGATAGGAGCTGGTATGACACTTGCTGCTAGACTGTTGTTTTCACCTGACGAACGTAAGGAATTTTACAGAACGCCAACAACACAGAGACAAGGCTACTCTGTGACAGTGATGGATCAAGACAAAAACAAGACCACTCTGTCATCATGTCTGAGCACAGACAAAAACAAGAACATTATCCAAACAATAGAAATTACCAAATATCCCCATCCTAGCCAGTACAAATGACTTCTGCTTCTTTATCAATTATAGCTTTAATCTTGCTCTTTTCCTCCCATCTTTTAGATAAAAATTTTTAGGATAAGCAACCATAGAACTATCCCCACTTCCTTACAGCATCCAGACCAGAGCAAAACCCCTTCCCTTGAACCCTCCCCAGAAACCTAACACAAGCTCAAGTTCAAGTCCTATAAGAAGTCATTTCTAACATCCTCTTACTGAGATGCCCCACAGTTTCCCATATTGTGTGGTCTCCCTTATTGCAATGAGTCAATAAACCCAACTTTGTTCAGTTATACGTGTTCTTGGTAGCCTTTGTGTGTGTGTGTGTGTGTGTGTGTGTGTGTGTGTGTGTGTGTGTGAGGAAGACCAGCCCTGAGCTAACATCCGTTGCTAATCCTCCTCTTTTTGCTGAGGAAGACTGGCCCTGGGCTAACATCCGTGCCCATCTTCCTCTACTTTATATGGGACGCCGCATGGCTGACAGGCAGTGCATCGGCAGGCGCCCAGGATCCGAACCCGCGAACCCCGGGCTGCCAAACACGCACTAAACCGCTGCGCCACCGGGCAGTCCCTCTTGGTAGCCTTTGATGGGAAGGCATTAACACTGGAATTTGTTTTTTTTTTTTTTACTGAAAGATACTGATTTTTAAAAAAGATGACTCAAAACAAGTTTTAAATACTCTGAACTCATACAGAACATGTCTATGGGTTTGATTTGGCTTGAGGACTGACAGTTTGCAACCTTTCAGTTGGATGATCTCCCTGTTGGACATAAAGGTTAATAATGTTATGAATGGTTAACAGCTATTAAGTACCTAAGCTGAACCAGGGATAGAACACATACTTTCACATGTACTCTTTTATTTTATGTTCTTTTCTACTTAAGTCATTCAGGACTCTCTGAACTCTATTCATGCTGTGCCGTTTGCAAAGTTGCCTGCTGCATGTTTGACTATAAATGAGGTCAAATCCCTATTTTAAAGGAAGATGCTGATGTATACCCGTTCCCTTCTCACTGTGAGCCTGTAGCCATAGGAACTGTAATCAAGTACACAATAACACCTCCGTGAACAAATCCTCAGGGAACAAAGTTCATTTTAATGAAGCTGACCTGACCACGGAAGAATCTGGGGGACTTTCTGGGCTTCTCAGCATTGTGCTGCCTCCTGACTTTAAGCTGGCTCTGGAGGAGGAGAAGGTGAAGCTGTCTCAGGTATGGGCTTCTTACTGGGAGCTGGGACTTGGGTCAGGCAGAGAAAGGCTATGGGGAATATTCTTCCAGGCCTGCTTCTCCTGAGGAGAAAGCAGAAGGGTCTTGTGTACCAGGTTCCATGGTCTCCAAGGGCTTTACTAGTTCTGTGAGTGTATGAATTGAGCCTAGAGTATAGAAGGACTCTAGCATCACCCAGGGTGTTGGCTGGAAAATCTTTAAAGACCTTATAGCCCTGGAATCATAGGAGCAAGGGATCTAATTCTGTGGCAGCTGCTTTGGCCTGTGAAGATGGAAGGGAACAGGAAAAGCTTGAGGGTAAGTGAGGGAGTTTATATACCACTAACTCACTTCCCTTTGGTAGGGCATCCCTACCATTTCCCACACAATATGTCCTTCACTCTATTCTCCAAAAACCCCCTGCCTTTCCCCTTTCCTCTGCTCTGTGGGCCAAGGTTTCTGCCTTGTTTCCCTGAATGACAACACAGTTTGTTTCCTTAGGACCAGAGCTAGCCTTGACCCTTTGGCATCCCAGAATCCCCTGACCAGTGCTGGACCTTGGAGTCAAAAGCATCTTCCTTTGCTCATAGTGTCAGGCTAGGCCTTGCTGAAGAGGAAACTGATTGCTCAGAATTCCCATCCTGTATACAGCGACTACAGGGAATCTCTGACAACCTCTCACTTACTATATGGATCTTACCAGCCTGAATCAAGACGCTTTGGACACAGTCCAGTGGACCATGGCCACATCTGTTAAGCCATGGCTCTATGGCAAGATCAGGTTTCCAGTCCAGGTCTCCAGTCCCAGTCTCATCCTCTTTCTCACCAGACCATACTCCTGAGATCCCAGGGTGCCTCTCTGGCCAAGCCACTCATTTTGAGAAGGGTGGCTAGGGGGCTGGCCCCATGGTGTAGTGGTTAAGTTCAGCATGCTCTGCTTCAGTGGCCCAGGTTCCTGGGTTCAGATCCCAGGGGCAGACCTACACCACTTGTCAGCCATGCTGGGGCAGTGACCCACATACAAGAAAAAATAAAGGAATGTGGGCACAGATGTCAGCTCAGGGCAAATCTTCCTCAGCCAAAAAGAAAACAAGGTGGCCCAAAAAGACAGATGAGAGAGACAGAGGCAGGCACACACACAACACACACACACACACACACACACACACACACACACAGATTGAGGACAGAGTCTCCTAAAAAAGGATCTGACATTTGTCTATCAATCAATCAATCAATCAGTGACCTAGGGCATAATGGAGGGCTAAATCTCTTCTCCATCTCTGCCGGATATGCACATTTGAGGCTTCTTTTATTATTTAAAAATTTTAAAATTATTACTGAAAAGGTAATATACATTATAAAAAAGTTCAAACGGTAACAAACTATACAGTATAAAATGTTTTCCCCCCACCTTGACCTCTAATACTCCAGTTCTCTCTAGAAGCAGCCACTGTTTGGTTTCTTGTTTGTCTTTCCAAAACATTCTGTGCATATATAAGCATGAGTGTATCTAATCTTTTGTAAAACATAAATATTAGCATACTATATATGTTTTCCCACATTGTAGTGTTCCCACTTGATATATGTTGGAGCTTATTCTATGTTTGTACATGTAGATAAGTCTCTTCCTATTTAGCAGATGTATAGTATTCTATTATGGATATACTAGAATTTGCTTAAGGCCCTACTGATGGAACAGTTAGGTTCTTTTGTGTCTTTTGATAGTATAAACAATGCTGCACCAAACACTTTGCAAAACTTCTTGGAATACGTGAATGAGTAAGTTTGTCAGATAAATTCCTAAAAGTAGAATTTTGGAGTCAAAAGTTATGTTCAACTTGATAGTTTCACATTGTCCTTCAGAGAGCTTAAATCAATTTACACTTCCACCCACATTGTGGGTGGGCCTGTTTTCTCACACCCTCACCAATAGAGTATTTCCAGACTTTTGATTTTGATGTAGTTTTATTCGTTTCTTCGTCAAAATAACACATGTATTATGTGCCAAGCCTTGAGCTGAGCACAAAAAATGTAGAAATGAATCAGACAGGTCCTGACCCTTGCCTTCATAATCTAAACTTGCAAATTACAATATTGTCTGGAAAATGCAACAATACCACAAGGTACAAAGGTAGCACAAAGAAGAGAGGGGTTAATTTCATGTTCTGTTTGGGGGAGAGTGGGGGTTGTTCACAGCTGGGGAAAACTTTGTGAAGAACCTTCCATCCGAGATAAGTTTTGAAGAATTCACTTATTTAGCAAATATGTGTTAAGTGCCTGCTATGTGCCAAGCACTGTTCTGGGTCATTAGGATACATTAGTGACAAAACAAAGATTCCCACTCTTATGAAGCTTATAGTCTAGTGAGGTGGCAGTTAATAAACAGTAGACATAATAAACAAGTAAATTATATAATATGTTACAAGGTGATGGGCACTATCGAAAAATTAAAAGCAGAGTAAGGCAAAGGGGATCAGGAGGGCCTGTGGTGGAGGGGAATGTGAATAGTAATTTTAAGTAGGGTAGTAAGGTAGGCTTCGTAGAGGAGGTGATTTTTGAGCCAAGACTTGAAGAAAGCGTGCAAGTTAGTCAAGCAGATATCTAAGGAAAACCTTTCCAGGCAGTGAGAAGAGCCAGCACATAGGCTCTAGGGTGAGGGTGGGCCTGACATATTTGAAGAGCAGCAAGGAGGCCAGTGGACTGAAGGAGGAGAGGGATAGTAGGAGATGGAGTCAGATTGATGATAGGGAGCCAGAGCTTGGAAGGCCTTGTAGGCCATTGAGACAACTTTGGCTTTTACTCTAGGTAAAATGAGGAGTCCTTGCACAGTTTTAAGCAGAGGAGTAACATGATCTTACTTTTTTTCAGTCACTCTGGCTGCTGTATTTAGAACAGACTGTAGTGGGGGCAAGGTAGAAGCAGAGAGACCAGTGAGTCAGGTGTGAGATGATGGCAGCTTGGGCTAACATGTCAGAAGTGGAGGTGGTAAGAAGTGGTTGGATTCTGGATATGTTTTTAAGGTAAAGCCATAGAATTGGAAGTGGCGTGAGAGGGGAAGAAAGGAGTTAAAAATAACCTCAAGGTTTTTGGCCTGAACTACTGAAAAAAATGGAGCTGCCATCAACTGAGATAAGAAGGCTGAAGGTAAGGGAAGTTTCAGAGGGAAAGATCAAGAATTCAGTTTTGGATATGTTAAGTTTCTGAGACCTATTAGACATCCAAGTGGAGACGTCAAATAGGCTGTGAAATATATGAATCTGGAGTTTGAGAGAGAAATCTAGACTAGAAATATAAATTCAGAATGTAAATGATGAATAGCAGTTTGTCAGGTAGATGAGTGGGGAGCCATCCAGGTGAAAGAAGCAGCTTAAGAATAGGCACAAATAGTTGAAACAGCAATTTATGTTTGAGGAATCATAAATGTTCAGCTTTCATTGGAATTTAAAGTACAGGAGGGTTGGAGCAATGATCGATGACACTGCAGAGGTCAGCAGGAATAGGAGGCCAAGGGCCTGATGGGCCAAATCGAGAAACTTCAACTTTACCATGAAGGCAGAGGGAGATAAATGGCCAAACTGGTATTTTAGAATGATCATTCTGCGTCTGAGAGAAAGAATTCCAGGGAACAAGTTTGGAGCTGGTTTCAACAGTCCAGGCAAGAGAGATGTTGAGGGCCTGCACAAAGGCAATGGCAGTGGAAAAGGAGAGGAAAGAGTGGAATTGAGAAATACCTGTAAGGCAGTAAAGTTTCAGTGACTGGATATGAGAGATCAGGAATCAGGAAGAGGCAAGGATGATTCCCAGATTTTGGGCTTGGGTCAGAGTACAGGTGGTGGTGTCAATCAAGACAGGGAACAGTGGAGGTGGAGGTGAAGCAGTTGCAGAGAGAACATGAACTCATTATGAGTCCTGTTTTGGATATGCTGAGTTGGAGGTGACTGTGGAGCTGTCCACCAGGCAGTTGGATGTTGGAAATATTAGCCAAAACGTTTGCTCTTGAGATTTTGGATTCATTAGCATTAGTCATCAGAGGATAGCTAAAACCATGGGTATGAGTGTGTTTTGGTTGAGGTAAAAGAACCAATATAGAAGAGACCTTAATTTCTCCCTTTCCCTCCATCCCCAAGTCCTGCTGGCTCTGGTATATTCAGTTCATCCACTTTTCTCCAACTAGATGTGATGACCCTGGTCCTAGCCCATCATATCTTCCCTGCAGTTTGGAAATTGTTCCTAATTAATTTCCCCATTCCCACTTTTGCTCCTTTCAGCCTATTCTCCATCTAGTAGCCAGAGTGCTTGCTTAAAAATGTGTATATTATCATGTCGTTATTCTCTTTAAAAATCTCCATTGGCTTCCCATTCCTCTTTATAATAAACTCCAATCTCTTTATCATGGTTTACGAGCCCTGGCCCTGGAGTAGCTCTTCGGCCTCTTTTCACACCACCCTCCCCTCACTCATATTCCATTCACCCTGGCCCCCTACAAGCCAGTCCTTTCCTCTCTCGACCTTTGCACTGCTGTTCCTTCCACCGGGAATCCTCATCCCCGAAACCTTCACACAGGAAACTCATGAGCATCCTTTGGGCACCAGCTCAAATGTCATCTTCACAAGAAAACCTTCTTTGACCTCCTTATTTCAAGTGACCTGCCTCTTATTCCCTATATCTTCATATTCATTTCCTTCATATCCATTTCAAAATTACTTGTTAATTTATCTTTTTCACTACAATGGAAGCTTTATGAGGTCTGGAACATTATCTAACTCATTCCCCATTATAACCCCAGCATCCAGGCACATAGAATTGCTCTGTTAATATTTGTTGAATGAATATGGGTGGAAAAGGAGAGGATGATTAAGGAAGCACTGAGGAGATGAGATGGGATCTGGAGCATGGTGAAGGGATTTGCCTTGGGCTGCAGGAGGGATACATCTCACTCTGTGAAGACAGGCAAGAAGGAAAGTTTGGGTGGATATGCAGGCAAGTGTGTGTGTGGGTGCAGGGGTATGTGGCAAAGGCAGGAAGTTAAAGGATTTCATGGGTGATGGCCTCTTTCTGGTGAGGTCATCTGCTGACAGTTCAGGTGGAAGTTTCAGAGGTTGAATAAAGGATTTGAGGAGAGTGGGAGAGATTTAGAACAGTTGCTGAGGGGAACAGGAGAGGGAACTCACCAACATTTTGAGACTACCAAGTGCCAGGTACTGTGCTGAGTGTTGAGGTTATAGAGATGAGGAGGATGTGACACAGTCTTTGCCTTTCAGGAATTCACGATCCAAAGGAGATAGACTTTCTACAAGAAAGTTAAAATGCACGGTGCTGTGTACTATAATTGATGGAGTATTGCAGAGGCATGATGGGGTGGGGGCTCAATTCTGAGAGTGGGGAGAACATTACAAAAGCTGTGAGCTTTGAGGTTGGTCTTGAAGAAAGAGAAAGTGTGTACAAGGTAGAAGTAAGTAAATGTATTCCATTTACTTATCCACAAGAGAGAACAGCACTTGCCAAAAATATGGTGGTGTGAAGTAGCTAGAATTGCAAGACGTTTATGTGGCTGGAATGAAAAATTGGAGATGATGCTGGAAAGCACAGTTGAGGCTAGGTTGTGAAGGATCTTATACATACCAGGAATTGGAACTTTCTTCTGGAGTCAGCAGAGGTCTTTAGCAGAGCAGCAGTATCCTGAGATTGCTCTTTTAGGAAGTTAACTCAGTAGGTAACGTGGATGATGGATTGAAGGGAGGAGAAGCTAGAGGCAGTGAGAAGGGTTAGGAGACAGCTGCAGTAGTCCTAATGAGAGAGAATGAGAGCCTGAAGTAATCAAAGGCAGAAGCCCTGGGAAAAAAGGGAAGGATTCCAGAAACAATTTTGATGATGGATGGAATGTGTGGGGTAAAGGGAGAGGGTGGAGTCAAGGCTGACTCAGAGGTTTCTTGCTTGGGAGACTGGGTGGATGATGATACTGTTATCTGAGATGAAAATATAGTAAGAAGAATATATGTTAAGGAAAAGTAGTAAGCTCAGTTTTTTAAAAACTTGTGGCAAAATACACACAGCATACAATTTACCTTTTTAACCATTTTAAAGAGTAAAATTCAGTGGTATTAAGTACATTTACAATGTTGTGAAATCATCACCTCTATCTAGTTCCTACATATTTTCTTTTTTTTTTTTTTTTTTGTGGGGAAGACCAGCCCTGAGCTAACATCTGTTGCCAATCTTCCCCTTTTTGCTGAGGAAGACTGGCCCTGGGCTAACATCGTGCCCATCTTCCTCTACTTTATATGGGACGCCGCCACGGCATGGCTGACAAGCAGTGCGTCGGCGGGCGCCCGGGATCCGAACTCGCGAACCCCGGGCTGCCAAGCGCGGACTAAACCGCTGCGCCACCAGGCGACCCCCTAGTTCCTACATATTTTCATCACCCCAAAGGAAACCCCAAGTCCATTAGGCAGTTATTCCCTAGTCCCCCTTCCTCCAGCCCCTGGAAACCACTAATCTGCTTTCTGACTCTATGGATTTGCCTATTCTGGATATTTCATATAAATGGAATAATACAATATGTGACCTTTTGTGACTGGCCTCTTTCACTTAGCATAATGTTTTCCAGTTTCATCCATGTTGTAACATATGTCAGTATTTCATTCGTTTTTTTCTCCATTTTTTTTTTTACTGTGGTAATATATACGTAACATAAAATTTACCATTTTAACCATCTTTAAGTATACAGTTCAGTGGCATTACATACATTCACATTATGCAGCCATCACCACCGTCCATCTCTAGAACTTTTTTCACCTTGCAAAACTGAAACTCTGTACCCATTAAAGAATAACTCTCCATTCCCCTCTCCCTGCAGCCCCTGGCAACCACCATTCTACTTTCTGTCTCTATGAATTTGACTACTCTAGGTACCTTATATAAGTGGAATCATACAGTATTTGTCTTTTTGTGACTGACTTATTTCACTTAGCATAATGTCAAAGTTCATCCATGTTATGGTATGTGTCAGAACGTCTTTCCTTTTTAAGGCTGAATAGTATTCCATTGGATGTATACGTCACATTTTGTTTATCCATTCATCTGTCAATAAACATTTGGGTTATTTCTACCTTTTGGCTATTGTGAATACAGATATTGTGAACATTAGTGTATAGGTTTTTGTTTGAACCCCTGTTTTCAATTTTGGGGGGTATATGCTTAGGAGTGGAATTGCTGGGTCATATGGTAATTATGTGTTTAATTCACTGAGGAACTGCACAGTGGTCACCATTTTACATTCCCACCAGCCGTGTACAAGAGTTCCAATTTCTCCGAATCCTCACCAACACATGTTATTTTCCTTTCTTTTTAAAATTTTTATGGCCATCCTAGTGGATGTGAAGTATGATCTCACTGTGGTTTTGATTTGCATTTCCCTAATGACTAATGATGTTGGTCATTTGCATATCTCCTTTGGAGCAATGTCTATTCAAGTCCTCTGCCTATTTTAAAAATTGGGTTGTTTTTTGTTGTCATTGAGTTGTAGGGGTTCTTCATATGTTCTAGATATTAACCCCTTATCAGATGTATGATTTACAAATATTTTCTCCTATTTTGTGGGTTTTCTTTTCACTCTCTTAGTAGTGTTCTTGAATACATAAAAGTTTTTAATTTTGATGAAGTCCAATTTATCTGTTTTCACTTTTTTGCTTGTGCCTTTTGTGTCATATCCAAGAAATCATTGCCAAATACAGTATCATAAAGATTTACCCCTATGTTTTCTTCTAAGACTTTTATAGTTTCAGCACTTAAGTTCAGATCTTTGATCCATTTTGAGTTAATTTATGTATATGGTGTAAAATAAGGGTCCAACCTCATTCTTTTGCATGTGGATATCTAGTTTTCCTCTTGCCACTTGTTAAAAAAACTGTCCTTTCTCCATTGAATGGTCTTGGCTCCCTTGTTGAATATCAGTTGACCATGTATGTAAGGGTTTATTTCTGGATTCTCTATTCTATTTCACTAGTTTATCTGTCTATCCTTATGCCAGCACCACACTGTTTGGATTACTGTGGCTTTGTAGTGTGTTTTGAAACCAGGAAGGTGAATTCTCCAACTTTGCTCTTTTTTCAAGATAGTTTTGGCAATTTGTGGTCCATTGAGATTCCATATGAATTTTAGGATAGGTTTTTTAAATTTCTTTAAAAAATGCCATTGGAATTTGGTAGGGATTGCATTGAATCTGGAGATTGCTTTGGGTAGTATTGTCATCTTAACAATATTAAGTCTTCCAAGCTATGACATGGGAATTTTTTCCATAGGTCTCTTTTAAGTTTTTGGCAATGTTTTGTAGCTTTCAGTGTACAAGTCTTTGACCTCCTTAGTCAAATTTATTCCTAAGTGGTTTTTTTTTTCTTTTTGATGCTATTTCAAATGGAATTGTTTTTTAAATTTCTTTTGCAAATTGTTTGTTGCAAACGTATAGAAATACAACTGATTTTTGTGTGTTGATTTTATATCCTGCAACTTTGCTGAATACATTTATTCATTTAGCTCTAAAACTATTTTGTGGATTCCTTAGGGTTTTCTACATATGATCATGTCATCTGTGAAAAGAGATAAATTTACTTCTTCCTTTCCAATTTGAAAGTCTTTTATTTCTTCTTTTTGCCTAATTGCTTTGGCTAGAACTTCCAGTGTATGTCAAATAGAACTAGCCAAAGTAGGCATCCTTGTCTTGCTCACGATCTTAAGGGAAAGCTTTCAGTCTTTCACCACTGAGTATATTGTTAGGTGTGGTTTATTCATCTATGGCCTTTATCATTTTGAGGGAGTTCCCTTCTGTTCCTACTTTATAGAGTGTTTTGATCACGAAAGGGTGTTGATTTTATCAAAGACCTTTTTGCATACATTTTGATGATTATGTAGTTTTTTTTCCCTTCATTCTATTAATGTGGTGTATTACATTGATCAATTCTTGTACGTTGAGCCATCCTTGCATTCCTGGTATAAATCCTAGTTGGTTATGGTGTATAGTCCTTTTAATATGCTGCTGGATTTGATTTGCTAGTGTTTTGTTGAGGATATTTGCATCCATATTCATAAGGGATATTAGTCTGTAGTTTTCTTTTCTTGTGACGTCTTTGTCTGGCTTTGGTATTGGGGTAACACTGGCCTCGTAGAATGAGTTAGGAAGTGTTCCCTCCTATTCTCTTTTTCTGAAGGGTTTTTGAAGGATTGGTGTTAGTTCTTTAAATGTTTGGTAGAATTCAGCAGTAAAGCCATCTGGTCCTGGGCTTTTCTTTGTGGGGATGTTTGATTGTTGTTGTTGTTTAATTTGTTTATTACTGATTCAATCACTTTACTTGTTGTAGATCTGTTTAGATTTTTCTATTTCTTCTTGAGTCATTTTTGGTAATTTGTGTGTTTCCAGTAATTTATCCATTTCATCTAGGTTTTCTAATTTGTTACTGTACAATTGTTTGTAGTATTCTCTTATAACCTTTTCTTTCTGTAAGGTCATAAGTAATGTCCCCATTTTCATTTTTTATTTTAGTAATATGAGTCTTCTCTCTTCTTTCTTAGTCAGTTTAGCTCAAGGTTTGTCAATTTTGTTAATCTTTTCAAAGAACCAATTTATGGTTTCATCAGTTTTATCTATTCTCCATTTTGTTTGTCTCCACTCTAAAATTTATTAATTTCCTCCTTTTAGATTTGTGTTTAGTTTGCTCTTCTTTTTCTAGTTTCTTCAGGTATTAAAATAGGTTATTAACTTGAGATCTTTTTTCTTTTTTAATGTAGGTTTTTACAGCTATAAATTTCCCTCTGAGCACTGCTTTCTCTGCACCCCTTATGGGAGATACAAAACTTACATTTTGGTATATGTATGTGTGTGTATATATATATATATATATATATATATATACACACACATATATACAACATATACATATATATGATATATATATATATGAAATGATATATATGTCATTTTCATTCATCTCAAAGTATTTTCTAATTTACCTTGTGATTTCTTCTTTGAATCATTGGTTGTTTAAGGATGTGTTGTTTAATTTCTGCATATTTATGAATTTTCCAGTTTTCTTCCCATTAGTGATTTCTAGTTTTATTCCACTGTGGTTGGAGAAGATATTTTGTATGATTCTAATCTTTTAAATTTATTGAGATTCATTTTGTGACCTAATATATGGTCTATCCTGGAAAATCTTCCATGTGCATTTGAGAAGAATGTATATTCTGCTGTTGTTGGGTAGAGTGTTCTCTATATGTCTGTTAGGTTTAATTGGATTATAGCATTGTTCAAATTTTCTATTTCCTTATTGATCTTTTGTTTGTTCTATCCATTATTGAAAGTGAGATATAGAAATTTCTAGCTATTATTGAAGAACTGTTTCTTTCTCCCTTCAATTTTGCTTCATATATTTTGTTAAGTGTGTATAATTGTTATATCTTCTTGATGAATTGACCTTTCATCAATATATGATGTCCTTCTTTGTCTCTTGAAACAATTTTTGACTTAAAGTTTATTTTGTCTGTTATTAGCATACCCACCCCTGCTCTCCTTTGGTTACTATTTGCATGGAATATCTTTTTCTATCCTTTTATTTTCAACCTCTTTGTGTCTTCAGATCCATATTTTGCAAGTCTTAAAACATTGGCCACTGGCCATGCTTCTGTATGGTCAATTGATTTCTTTTTTTTTCTGAGGAAGATTTGCTCTCAGCTAACATCTGTTGCCAGTCTTCCTCTATTTTGTGTGTGGTTTGCTGCCACAGCATGGCTGACAAGTGGTGTAGGTCTGAGCCCAGGATCCAAACCCATGAACCTGGCCCGCCAAAGCAAAGCTCACAAACTTAACCACTAGACCATGGAGCCAGCCCCGGTCAATTGATTTTTGACAAGGGTGCCAAGACCATTCAATGGGGAAAGAACACTCTCTTCAAGAAATGGTGCTGGGAAAACTGGATATCCACACACAAAAGAATGAAGTTGGACACTTATCTAATACCATATACAAAAATTAATTGAAAATAGATAATAGACCTAAATGTAAAAACTAAAACTATAAAACTCTTAGAAGAAAACACAGGGACAAATCTTCATGACCTTGGTAATGGTTTCTTAGATATTACACCAAAGCACAGGCAACAAAAGAAAAAATAGAAAAGTTGCACTTCATCAAAATTAAAAACTTTTGTGCATCCAAGGACACCATCAAGAGAGTGAAAAGACAACCCACAGAATGGGAGAAAATATTTGCAAATCACACATCTGATAAGGGATTAATTTCCAGAATATATAAAGAACCCCTGCAACTCAAACAACAAAACCACAAATAAGCTAATTAAAAAATGGGCAAAGGACTGGAGATTTTTCCAAAGAAGATACACAAATAACAAATAAGCACATGAAAAAACTTCAATACCATTATTCATTAGGGAAATGCAAATAAAAAGCACAATGAGATACCACTTCCAATGTACTAGGATAGCTATTATCAAAAAGATTGTAACAAGTGTTGGTGAGAATGTGGAGAAATTGGAACCCTTGTACATTGCTGGTGGGAATGTAAAATGGTGTAGCTACTGTGGAAAACAGTTTGGTAGTTTCTCAAAGAGTTAAACATAGGATTACATACGACCACGCAATTCCACTCCTATGCATAAAAGATTTGAAAATAAGGACTCAAACAGATACTTGTACACAAATGTTCATAGCAGAATTATTCACAATAGCCAAAATATGGAAACAATCTAAGTGTCCATCAATAGATGAGTGAATAAACAAAATGTGGTGTGTATATATAATGGAATATTATTCACCCTTAAAAAGGAAAGAAATTCTGACTCATGCTACAACATGGATGAACCCAGAAGACATTATGCTAAGTGAAATAAGCTAGATACAAAAGGACAAATATTGTATGATTCTACTCATATGAAATATCTAAAATAGGCAAATTCATAAAGATAGAAAGGAGATAAGAGTTTACTAGGGTCTGAGTCAAGGTGGGAATGGGGTGTTACTGCTTAATGGTTATGGAATTTCTGTTTGGAGTGATGAAAAATTTTGGAAACAAATAGTGGTGATGGTTGCACAACATTGTGACTGTAACTAATACCACTGAATTGTATACTTTAAAATGGCAAATTTTATGTTATATTTATTTTACCACACTAAAAGAAAAGAAAGGAAAAAAGAAAATCAGGGCACTGGCCTGGTGGCATAGTGGTTGAGCTCCCATGCTCTGCTTGGGTGGCTCGGGGTTCATGGGTTCAGATCCCAGGCATGGACCTACACACCGCTCATCAAACCATGCTGTGGCAACATCCCTGATACAAAATGGAGGAAAATCGGCACAGATGTTAGCTCAGGGCCAATCTTTCTCAGCAAAAAAAAATTAAAAAAGTAAAGAATCAGGCAGGTCCTCCTTTAAAGAAATTTACAATCTAGTAAGAGAATTTGGACATTTATAGAAAAAATATTAATTTATTGAGGATAGAATCAGAGTAGTGGTTGCCTTTGGCAGAGGAGGCAGAGAGCGACTGGAAAGGGGAATGAGAGAAGTTCCTGGAGTGATGGAAATGTTTTATATTTTGATTGGGGAGTTTTATATATTTGATTGGGGAGTTTACACGGACATCACATTTGCCAAAACTTATGAAATTTTACACTTAAGATCAGTGCACTTTACATAAATTTTACCTTGGGTGGGGGAGGGAAAATTATCAGCTACCACAAACCCCTTGACTATTAATATATATTGCAGCTATTTTCTCCTACTTCCCACTTGTATGGAGTCTTTTATCATACAGAGGCTTTTAATTTTAAATAGCTAACTTGATCAATTTTTTCATTTATGGTTTCTGTATTTATGTCTTGCTTTAGAAAGTATCTCATTCCAGGTTTATAAACATGTTCTATTTTTTCCAATATTTGTATCATGTGTATGTATGTGTGTGTGCTTGTATGTGTGTATTACATGTAGCTGTTGACTAGCTGGAAACCATGGACAAGTTTCCTAACACTGCTAAGCCTTGGTTTTCTCACCTGTAAAGTAGAGATCATACCTATTTTGTTTTGTTATTGACATGACGGAATAAGATAACATTTGAAGTCCATTAAATGCTTGACCCATTTAGAAGTTATTCAGAAGACGGTAGCTATTGTTATTATATATTATGTTATTATCCATCTATTACTTTTTTTAATATTTTTTCATAATTCTTTGTGTGTCTGCCTCTTTCACTAAGACTTTTCGTTGGTAGGAAACATGGCTTCCCTAGCCAAGTGCCTGGCATTTAGCAAGTGTTCAAATGTCTGCTGAATGAATAAATTGGTTGATTGAATGGATGAATAGCACATGATAAAACCGAGTAGCAAAGGGGGAAAGAAGGAGTAATTTTATCAAGCAGTTCTGTTATGAAACTAAACACAAAACTGAGGTCCAACTTAGGGCAGAAAGAACCTTATTGAATATCTAGGGGTTCTTGTCCAAAGATGGGCTCCAAGAGGACTGAGGTTCCACCGACTGAAACTGCAGGAAAACATTCAGGTGAAAGTGCACTTTTCCAGGGAGAAGGTCTATAGGCAGATCGCAGTTCCTGCAGGCCAGGGATCCTGAATACTTTGCCCACCATTGTGTTCCCAGCCTGTAGAACAGAGCCCGGCAGCTCATAGATGTTTACTGAGTGAATATCTGACTGATTGAATGAAAAACCTTCACCAGATTCTCAAAGGGGTCTGTAACACCAGAAAGTTTTAAGATTCAATGATATGGAATGAAAACATCCAGCAGATTCCTGAGAGAAGCTCTTATCTGAGCCAGAGCTCAGAGAGGAATTAATCCCCATGGAGTGATTGAGGAACCCCTCCCTCAATTCCTTTCAAGGGACTGGGTGATTCCCTTCTCAATTGGCTTTCTGATTCTCACATGGTACAATACAATACAATGATAGGTTGTAGTCAAGCTTGAATCATAAGCCAGCTTCTGCCACCTACTATGTTTGTGACCTTGGTTAAATTATTTAAGCTGTCTAGGACCAGGTTTCCATAGTAACATCCACCTTGAGGGCCTGATGAATAGAGTAAGTCAGAACATTGGTATAATGCTGGAGCAGTACAGTGAACAACCAATTTTGTGTTCTCTCTTGCTCCCCTTGCCCCACCACCTTTTTTTTTTTCTATATAAGACATTTGTTCACATCCATTTACCCTGATTCTCAGGCCTTGAGGCAGTTCCTTGCCCTAACCAGTTTGCCTTTACTGGTCCATTAGAATTGCTTGTTTTGGCTATATAAGTAAATATCAATTATAGGTCATTTACAAGAACTGCTGTCCAAATATGCCTAATTACTCTGTAGCACAAGAATAATGGGGAGGGGAAACTCTCATTTGTTGACTTCCTATTGTGTATCAGCATTACACTGGGCACTTTCATACCTTATCTTACCCTACAAATTAGACTTGTCATTAAGTAGAAGCATTGATAAACTTCTTGCTATACGAATATTAATTTTGTACCTGGACCACAGTAGGCACCAAAAAATGATTGTTGACCAAATAAACTTTCTTTTACATTTTAACCTAAATTTTATAAACATTCAAGCACAGTCAGATGTGCTCCCAACCTTAAAATGAGACTGAAAATTGGTGAGTTCTTGGGGAAACTGGCCTGTATGAAGCTGTTTTTAATAAATTAATCAACAAATATTTATTGAGTGAATACTATGTGCTCAAATATGAAAAAACCTGGGGTTTGTGAGAACATGCTACTCCAGGAGCTGAGGAGCTGGCTGGGGAGACTAGATCAAGACTAGGGGAAGGTTACCTAGTTGGCCCAGACTGGGCTGGGCATGACTGAGGGTGAAGGCGCAGAGACCTTTATAGGTTTTCTGGAGAGATCTCTCAGTAGGACTGAGGAAGAAGAATTTAGTGGGAAAGGCTTGGGTTTGGTGTTGGGACACTTGGACTCTAGTTCTGGCTGAGGCTTCACTGGTTGGAAGACTCCGGGCAAGCCCCTTAACCTCTCCAGACATCTGTTTAGCAGCTGGGAAATAAAGTGTGTGTGGGTGGGTGTATTCTTGAACTTATTTAGTTACTTAGTGCCTTCCAATTCTTAGATTCTAAAATTCTGTCAGCCACACTTACTTTTCCTTTGAGAAGAAAACACTTTCTGTGCTTGGGATTTCAATTAAGTCAATCAATGGCATTTATCACCCACCATACTCTAGGAAACTGTGCCATAAATTCCCCTCCCCGAGTATTGTGTGTGTGTGTGTGTGTGTGAGGAAGATTAGTCCTGGGCTAACATTCGTTGCCAATCCACCTCTTTTTGCTGAGGAAGATTGGCCCTGGGCTAACATTTATGCCCATCCTCCTCTACTTTATATGTGGGACACCTACCATAGCATGGCTTGATAAGTGGTGCATAAGTCCGCACCTGGGATCCAAAACCGTGAACCCCGGGCTGCCGAAACGGAGCGCGTGAACTTAACCACTACACCACCGGCCCAGCCCTCACCAGGTATTTTTTAATTATTATTTTTAATTGTGGCAAAATACACATAACATAAAATTTTACCATCTAACCACTAGGACACAGGGCCGGTCCCCATAGTGGTTTTACCATTTTACATTTCCACCCACAGTGCAAAATGGTTCCAATTTCTCCATAGCCTTGCCAACACTCGTTCTTTTCTTTTTTTTTTTAAATAGCCATCCTAATAGATGTGAGGTGGTATCTGATTGTGGTTTTGATTTGCAATTCCCTAATGATTAGCGACATTAAGCATCTTTTCATGTGTTGTTGGTCATTTGTGTATCCTCTTTGGAGAAATGTCTATGCAAGTCCTTTGCTCATTTTTCTGTTGGGTTGGTTTTTGTTGCTGTTGAGTTGTAGCAGTTCTTTATATATTCTAGATATTAACTCCTTAGCAGATATGATTTGCAAATATTTCCTCCCATTCCATGGGTTGCCTTTGCACTCTGTTGATTGTATCCTTTGATACCCAGAAGTTTTAAATTTTGATGTAGTCCAACTGATCTATTTTTTCTTTTGTTGTCTGTGCTTTTGGTGTCATATCCAAGCAATCACTGCCAAATCCAATGTCATGAAGCTTTTCCTCTATGTTTTCTTTTAAGAGTTTTATAGCTTCAGCTCTTACATTTAGTTTTTCAATGCATTTTGAATTAACTTTTGTATGTGGTGTGGTAAGGATTTAACTTCATTTTTTTTTTGCATGTGGCTATCCAGTTTTTCTAATACTATTTGTTAAAAAGACTAG
Source organism: Tapirus indicus (assembly GCA_031878705.1). Lineage (NCBI taxonomy): Eukaryota > Metazoa > Chordata > Mammalia > Perissodactyla > Tapiridae > Tapirus > Tapirus indicus. The sequence goes on along the minus strand of CM062922.1, from coordinate 120,670,298 downwards.
CTTCTCCCCATTGAATGGTCTTGGCACCCTTGTTGAATGTCATTTGACCATCTATGAGAGTTTTGTGCTGTAAGCTTTTGAGAGTGGTGATACAGGAATGACATGGTCTCTGCCCTAAGGAAGCCTCAGTAGAGTTGACTACTCTGATTCTGTTTCAAGCAGCATTTGTCCAGGGCTGGCTGTGTATTCACTGGGCACTTTGCCTCTTAAGCTTCCCATCCAACCAGTGAGGTAGGTAGGTTGATCCCCTTTAAAAGAGTAAATTCAATCCCCAGAAGAGCACGGTTATGGATTATGCAGAGGCAAGGACAGAGTCAGGATTTGGATCCAGGGTTCCTGGTTCCTGACACTGCAGGCAAGATGGACCTCCGTATTCTCATCTCTAAAATGTGGGCAGAAGCGAAATGGGACGGTCTCTATTGAGCAGCCTTGCAGCTGTAGGATCCTATGCATTAAGGAGTCGCTAAAACCCAGGGTCCAACAGCGAAGTTTAGACGTTATTATTGGCCCGCAGAGAAGAGGGAGCCTAAACACGACAGCCAGTCCAGAAAGCCAGAGTCCAAGGGCTGGAGCCCCGCCTCCCGGGCGGACCCCAAATCCTAACCCGGAATCTGGGCGCGGCTGGATTGTGCGATTGGCGCGGGTGGGGGACAGCAACAGAAAAATGCCTGAGACGAGATTCTCGTTGAAATGCCCCCACGGTCTCTCCGGCGGGAGAGTTTACAGTTCTAACAACCTCTCTAGAATTAGCTCTCTTGGAGCTCTCCCTTTTACTCATCTCCCGCGGAGTTAGTTCTTCCCCTTTGCCCCTTCATTGGATTTCCTCTTGGTACGCCCCCACCCTGGCTTGGAGAGGAAAGGCGGCCGCCGCGTGGGCACTGCGCATGCGAATCCCCGCCGCTGGGGTGGGGGGGGAGCAGGGACCCCGCCCCTTCGTGGTTCTACGGGTGACGTCGTGGGGGGCGCCGGCCTCCGCCCGGCCCTGAGCGGTGAGAGTGAGCGGCGGGCGGACTCGACGCTGCTAGACTGGGAAGGGATGATGCGGGTGTTGAGTTCCTGCAGGAGAGGCTTTGGTGGGAGGGGAGGCCCAGGGGCTCCACCGGCTGCTGACCCTCGGGCTCTGTCCTTCCCCTTCCTGCTTCTGCCTCCTTTCCAGATGTGCCGGGACGGGAGGCAGGGCAGAGGCTCAGCATTTGTGACACTTGCATTTCCCTGGAGCCCTTCCTCTCCCCCCCATATGTTTATCTCGCCTTCCCGATGTTCCTTTTCATCAGGCTGTCGTTTCTCGCGTGGGAAAGAGCACTCCACCTAGAAGCAGGAGATGGGTTCCAGACCTTGGCGCTACCATTCTTCTGTTAAAGTCCTCGAGCCTCAGTTTCCCCCACAGTATTTTTGTCTTGCCTTACCTTGTTTTGAAGATTAGTATGACACAGAGAGATAGAAAGGAAATGGACATTTGTTGAGTTCCTGCAAGGCCAAGTACTATGCAAACTGCTTTATCTGCCACATTTAGTCCTCGTTACTTGGTGTTCTTAGAACTCCCATTTCACAGATTCTTAAGCTCACAAAAGTTAACTGGTTTTTCTGGCATAGCCAATGAGTGGCAGAGGAGAAATCAAATTGAGCAGTTCAGCTCCAAAGTGGAGTTCTTTCCTTCGGACTCTTCCTTTGGGCTGTTGGCTAGAAATGTTCACTCAGCCAAACCCTAACCCTGGAACAACTGCTTCCTAAATTTCTCCCCTTGAGAATTCTCCTTTTCAGGTTCCTTTTTCCAGCGCAGCATGCTCTGCTTCTGCCTTGATTTCTTCAGAAGTGAAATGCAGCAAACATTTATTGAGTAGCGCAGGGAGATGAACACTTGGAGTCAGGAGCCTCGGATCTTGTCCTGGTTCTGCCACTAACTGGCTGTGTGGCTTTGAGGAATTCCCTTGTCTTCTCCGTGCTTTAGCTTCCCTTTGAATAAATGGGTAAGTGCTTTCTGACTGGCAGGCTCTTATCCAGCTCTTCCTTCCTGTCCTCCAGCAGGCTCTCCGTGGAGGCCCAGACCCCTCTTCTCCCCATGGGCAGCTGCCAGGCAGGACACAACCTGCATCTCTGTCTGGCCCACCACCCACCTCTGGTCTGTGCCACTTTGATCCTGCTGCTTCTTGGCCTTTCTGGCCTGGGCCTTGGCGGCTTCCTCCTCACCCACAGGACTGGCCTGCGTAGCCCTGACGTCCCTCAGGTGAGTACCCTCCTCATCCTTCCCGTGCAGGCCTCCTCGTGCTACCAGTCTCTCACCTTTCTCCCACCTTCCTTTTGCACACAGGACTGGGTCTCCTTCTTGAGATCTTTTGGCCAGGTGACCCTGTGCCCCGTGAATGAGACAGTCACAGGGAAGTGGCATGGGTCTCATGTCGTGGGCTTACTGACCACCTTAAACTTCGGAGATGGTCCAGACAAGAACAAGACTCAGGCATTCCAAGCCAAGGTCCTGGGTAGTCAGATGGGATTGAAAGGTGAGATCAAGGAGGACTGTGGGGTTGGACTTGAGAACACTCAGGAGTGACCCTGCCTCTGACCTCACGAACCTGGTGACCTTGGGCATATCCCTGGGCCTTAGTCACTTCTGCTGTAATAAGGACTAAATACTTTCAGTGAACCTGATGCCCACTGTGTAGGTTCTCTATAAATGTTTTCTCTCTCGCCTTCCAGCTCTAAGGTTCTTTGATTCTGTCGTTGGAGGTGTGATGAGATGGGCAAGATTTGACCTAATGTTCTTTCTCATTCTTCTTCATCCCTATGGCCTTCTGTTAGAGGCACCTTCCTTTTCCTCAGGAATATTGGAGAAGCATGTTCTGTTCAATTAAACTAGTGTCGTGAGTACCTGCTGTGTGCTTGGCACAGCTCTTTGTGCCACGGAGGATACAGAAAAAAATTAGACATCATGCATCTCTGAAGAGCTTGGAGTCTTCTGGGAAAATGACGAGTGGAGGAGAGAGTCAGTGGGTGCCGTTAATTCCTGTGTGAGATTTGGCCTCAGGTTCCTTGTCTAAAAAATGGGGAGATGAAGAGGGAGGAGAGAAAGGTGGAATTCTCTGACTTCTAAGGTCCTTTCCAACACTATCATTCTAAGATTTCTCCTATGAGTTGCATATGTGTATGTGTGTAGGGGGGAGAGGTCTCTGTATGTCCAAGTGTGTGTGTGTGATCAAAGAATGAGAATAAAGGAATATGTCTGATATGTACAAACTTGGGATAATTTTTCCTGTTCTTTTTATTAAATAAATATGTATATGTAAAAGCTTCACTGAGATCACATACCATAAAATTCACCCATTTAAAATGTACAACTAAATGGCTTTTCGTATATTCACAAAAGTGTGCAACCATCACCACAATCAATTTTAGAACATTTCATTACCTCAGAAAGAAATCCCATACCCATTAGTATTCACCACCTTTTTTCTCCTAACCTCCCAGTCCTACGCAACCACTAATCTCTCTTTTTCTGTAGATTTGCCTAGTCTGGACATTTCCTGTAATATGTGGCCTTTTGTGACTGGCTTCTTTCAGTTAGCATAATGTTTTCAAGGTTCATCCATGTTGTAACATGTCTCAGTACTTCGTTTCTTTTTATTGCTGAATAGCATTCATTGTATGAATATTCCACATTTCATTTATCCATTCATCAGTTGATTGACATTTGGGTTGTTTCCACTTTTTGGCTATTCCGAATGATGCTGCTGTGAACGCTTGCATACAAGTTTTTATGTGGACATATCTCTTGGGTATATATCTACAAGTGGAATTGCTGGGTCATATGTAACTCTATGTTTAATCTTAGAGTTTATTAAACTCTGTGTTTAATCTGAGGAACTGCTAGACTGTTTTCCAAAGTGGCTGAACCATTTTATGTTCCCACCGGCAGTGTATGAAGGTTCCAGTTGCTCCACATCCTCACCAACACTTGTTATTATCTGTCTTTTTTATTCTAGCTATCCTAGTCTGGATGAAGTAGTATCTCACTGTTGTTCTGATTTGCATTTTCCTGATGCCTAATCATATTGAGCATTTTTTCATGTGCTTATTGGCCATTTGCATGTTGTCTTTGGAGACATGTATATTCAGAGTTTTGCCCATTTTTAAAACTGGGTAATTTGTCTTTTAATTATTGAGCTGTAAGAGTTCTTTATATTTTCTAGATACAGATCTCTTATCTGATGTATGATTTGCAAATATTTTCTCCCATTCTCTGGGTTATCTTTTCACTTTGTTGATGGTATTCTTTGAAGCACAAAAGTTTTTATTTTTTTATTTATTTTATTATTATTTTTTAATTAATTTATTATTTTTTTGTGAGGAAGACCAGCCCTGAGCTAACATCCGTCCAATCCTCCTCTTTTTGCTCAGGAAGACTGGCCCTGGGCTAACATCATGCCCATCTTCCTCTACTTTATATGGGACGCCACCACGGTGTGGCTGACAGGCAGTGCATCGGCGGGCGCCCGGGATCCGAACCTGCGAACTCCAGGCTGCCAAGCGCGGACTAAACCGCTGCGCCACCGGGCGGCCCTTTTATTTTTTTTTTGATGAGGAAGATTAGCCCTGAGCTAACATCTGTTGCCAATCCTCCTCTTTTTGCTGAGGAAGATTGGCCCTGGGCTAACATCTGTGCCCATCTTCCTCTACTTTATATGTGGGACACCTGCCACAGCATGACTTGATAAGTGGTGCACAGGTCCACATCCAGGATCCAGGCCCACAAACCCTGGGTTGCCTAAGCGGAGCGCGTGAACTTAACCACTACGCCACCAGGCCGGCCCCACAAAAGTTTTAAATTTTGATGGAGTTCAATTTATCTATTTTTTCTTTTGTTGGTTGTGCTTTTAGTGTCATACCTAAGAAGACTTTGCCTAACCCAAAGTCACTAAGATTTAATCCTATATTTTCTTCTAAGAATTTTATAGTTTTAGCTCTTACAATTAGGTTTATGATCCATTTTGAGTTGATATTTGTGTATATTGTGAGGATGGGGTCCAACTTCATTCTAACAGGTGGCTAGCACGTTTTGTTGAAAAGGCTATTTTGCAGGTGGCTAGCACATTTTGTTAAAAAGACTATTCTTTCGCCATTGAATAATCTTGGTAGCCTTATTGAAAATCAATTGACCATGGACATATGAGTTTATTTCTGGACTTTCAGTTCTATTTCATTGATCTGTTTGTCTATCTTTATGCTAGTACCACACTTTTGATTATTGTAGCTTTGTATTAAGTTTTGAAATCAGAAAATGTAAATCCTCCAACTTTGTTCTTTTTAAGATTATTTTGGCCATTCTGGATTCCTTGAATTTTCATATGAGTTTTAGGATCAGCTTGTCAGTTTCTACTTCTGCAAAGAAGCCTTGTTCAATTTATGATGGTTAGAAACAAAGTAATATCATCAAAGATTGTTTTGGACAAAATAAAAAATAATCACCTATGACTGCATCATCTAAGCAATAATTATTGAGCACCTACTATGTACCGAGCATGAGGAATGCAGAGATCTGTAAGACATGGGCCCTCGCCTCAAGTTGCTCACAGTCTAGCAAGAATACAGATGTGAACAGAAGTAAATATCTTTCAGTGTGTGAAGTAGAACACAAGGTTCAGTGGCAGTACTTGGAAGTCTGTCAAACAGGGATAGTGAAGACAGGCTTTTCCAAGGATACATTGCCGGAGCTGAGGCTTGAGGGAGGTTTAGGAGTGTGCCCTTCCAGCCAGAGGGAAGAGCATATGCAAAGGTGTGCAGATGGGGACCATGATGGCATGTTTAGGAACTTCAAGGGATTCAGCTTAACTGGTGCAGAGGAAGGAGTGTCGAATGAGTGGCAGGAGATGGGCCTGAAGAAGCAAGCAGAATCCTATGCAGGGTCTTGTGTGCCAAACCAAGGTAGCTGGACTTTATCCAGTACATTGGGCAAACTCAAAGATTTTAATCAAGAAAATAGTAGGATTTTGTTATTGTTGTTGTTCTTTTAAAAAGATCACACTCTGTTGGCTGACTGCCTGGAAGGAATGTGTCCAGATGCAGGAAAACCAGTTAGGAGGTGGTTGCAATAAAAAGATGATGAGAAAAGCTGAGCTAAGACAGTGCTGTGAAAGAAGGGGATGGATTTGAGAGAGACAGTAGAAGTATGGGATTGACAGGACTTGGTGACTGATTTGATCTGGGGAATGTAGAAGAAAGGGGGAGTGAGTACTCTTACAGAATTTTACCTGTACATTTCTCAGTGGTAACTATGATGTGTATACCGGTTTGTATTTCTCTTTTTTCACTTATGACGTGTTCTTTGTATTACTGCATGATCTGAACATTATTATTTTAATGGATGTAAAGTGATCCATTAAGTGGTTAGGCCATCATTTGTTAACGTTTTCCTTATTGTTAAACGTCACTATTGTTTCCTATTTTTTCGTATTTTTTATGAAATTACAGTAAACATCCTGGTATACTTTGCATTTTTCTTTTGAGTCCTTCTTTAGGATTAGTTTCTCCAAGTAGTATTACTGAGTCAAAGGGTATGGACCTTTTTTTGATAGAGAAATTCATTTTGTTGTGGATTCAGACCACACAGAAGTATACAAAGCAAATGTAAAGGTCCTCCTTACCTCCCCTGCAGAATCCCGTTTGGTGGGCATTCTCTCAGTCCGTCTCTGTACCTGTTTAAAGTTTGGCTGTACCCAGATACAGCCAAATTGTCTCCTAAAAGGTGTTACCAGTTGAGAGTGCCCATTTCCCCACATCTTCAACAACTCTTTTTATTATCAGTCTTTTTAATTTTTACCAATTTAATGGGCAAAGGAATTACCTGATTATTTTAATTTACTTTCTACTGATTGCCTGTGAGGTTGAACATCTTCTTAGAGGTTTTTTGGCCATTTTCATGTCTTCTGCGAATTTCCTCTTCTTATCCTTTGCTCATTTTTCTTGTAAGTTATTTGCCTTTATCTTCTTGATTTTAGAAGGTCCTTATACATTCTGGATAGTAAACCTTTTTGCCAATTAAATATAAGTATTTTCAACCAATCTGTTACTTGTTTTTTTAACTTATCTTTCATTGTGTAGAAGCCTTTAATTGTTATGAGGGTAAGTTTATTGCTCTTGTCCTTTACTCAGGCTTTTAGGTTTTGTATCTTTTTTAGGAATGCCTTTCCCACTTGAAAATTAGAGAATATTCTTCTGTGTTTTCTTTGGTTTTTGTTTTGCTTTGCTTTGTTTGTATAGGTCTTTAATACACCTGGACTTTATTTTATAGTGTGAGGTAGGAGTCTAACTTTTTTATTTTCCAAATGGAAATTGTTCCAAAGCCATTGACTGAATAGGCCATCCTTTCTCCACTAATTTGAAATGGGGTGTGAACCTTTTAATGGATTTCCATACCTAGTGGAAAACAGCTTTCTTAAAGAGGACGAATTAGATTATACAAACTGACATCAGCGATGTGCATCTGCCCCAGTTTCATTGCAACCTTGCAAGTATTGGTATGATTGTTTTATTGATTGTAAACTAACTTAAATTTATTTTTGTTTCTATTGGTACACAGTTATTTCATTTCTCAATTACATAAATGATGGTATATAGAGTACTTTATTGAATAGAATCCATGCCAAAACACCTGGTACTTGTAGGAAGTCTTAGAAATGAACAGAAGTCTGGAGATGGATGGCTCCCATCCCACCCTTCATTTTCTTCCATCTCTTCTCCTGTCCTTCTCATAGGATCTTCTGCAGGAGAGCTAGTCCTCATTACAGCCAGGGTGACCACAGAAAAGACCCCAGCAACCTGCCTGTATTTTAGTGCTGCTCCAGGAATCCTGCCCTCCAGCCAGCCACCCATATCCTGCTCAGAGGAGGGAGCAGGAAATGCCACCCTGAGCCCTATGATGGCTGAGGAGTGTGTCAGGGTCTGGAGCCACGAAGGCCTTGCACTCACCAAACTGCTCACCTCGGTAAGAGTCTCAGGTTGTTGGGGTTTCGTAGACTGCCATGCTGAATTTTGTATCTTGAAGGCTCCTGGAAGCAATTTTACCTAGTAGAAAAAGCACGGGCTTGGGGCCGGCCCAGTGGCGTAGCAGTTAAGTTCATGCGCTCCGCTTTGGCGGCCCAGAGTTTCACAGGTTTGGATCCCAGGCGCGGGCAGATGCACTGCTTGTCAGCCATGCTGTGGTGGCGTCCCATATAAAGTAGAGGAAGATGGGCACGGATGTTAGCTCAGGACTAGTCTTCCTCACAAAAAATAAGTAAATAGAAAAGAAAAAGCACAGGCTTTATAATCCTGTCTCAGAGCCTGTGTGGCCTTGAACAAGTGTCTGAGCCTCTCTGAGCCTCAGCTTCCTCATCTGTAAAATGGTACTCTCTCCCAATTCCAACAATTAAGGATAAATGAGAATGTAAAGTGTCCAGTAGAATGCCTGGTACATAATAGAGATTTGATAAATGACAGCTATTACTATTAACTATTGTCTTTAAATACGATAAAATATGATCTCCACTTCAAAGGAATTCAGATAATAAGAGGCAGAATGGGCTAATTGCTGTCATAGAGTTGTGAGCAAAGTGTTATTCAAACACAGAGTAAGGAGCAATTAACCCTAACTTGAATATTTATGGAGAGTGCTTCACAGAGAGGGTGGCATTTAAGAAAGGGAATTGTATATAGTAGTTTATAATGTACAAAATACTTTCAGGTTCATTATCTCATTTGATCTTAAAATAGTCTTTTGAGGTAGCTGTTATTATCCCATTTTACAGATGAGAAAATAGGCCTAGAGAGAGGGGGAGTGACTGCCCAAGGTCACACAACTGGTTAAGTGGCAGATTCAGGATTGCAACCTACACCTTCTGACTCCGAGTCCCAGGCTTGTTCTGCCCTGTCAGGATGATCCCTGGAAAATGAGAAAGATTTGGGTAGAGAATGCAGTAGAGGGGGCTTTCAGGAGAGGAGAAATATAGTCCAGGCAAAGGGACCAGCATGAGGACAGGCCTAGAGACTGAAAAGTTTTCAGCCTTTGGGAGCACTCCATGATGAGGGGCTTAGGAATGACTTAGGGGAGGAGGCGAGATTGATGCAGGGGCCTGATTGTGAGGCACCGTGGTGCCAGGCTAAGATGCTACTACTTGACACTCAGGCCATGGGGGCCACTGGTGCTGGATGGAAGAGAATGTCTGAGTGGAGGAGAGAGACCAGTTGAGAGGCTGCTGCATATTCTTCCTTCACATTTGCAAAGACCCTAGTGAAGAGCACCACCCGGGGCCTTGGAAGCAGAGAAGATCTTGGTTTGCAGAACCGGCCCTGCTTGCACATCTTCAAAATGTGGATAATAGTGAACTTTCCTATCTCGTGGAGTCATTATGGGGGTTCAGTTCAATGGTTGGGCAAGAAAGCAGTTTGTAGATCATCGAGACAATTAGCTTGTTTAGAAATAACGTTTTCCCTTTAGTTGCTCCCTGGATGTGGACAGCCCTCTCCCCCATGGAGAATTCTTTCTGTAGCCCTTGGGAGTAAGATGTCCTCCCAAGGGAAGATTCTCCACTCTCCCTCTCTCTCATTCATTCCTCTTTCCCTCCCTGTGCCCACCCCTAGGAGGAACTGGCTCTCTGTGGCTCCAGGTTGCTGATTTTGGGCTCCTTCCTGCTTCTCTTCTGTGGCCTTCTCTGCTGTCTCACTGCTGTGTGCTTCCACCCCCGCCGGGAGTCCCACTGGTCTAGAACCCGGCTCTGAGGGCACTGGCCTAGTTCCTGTCTTGTTCTCAGGTAAGGTTCTTTGTCCCAGTCCTGTGGGAGTAGGGGATGGAGTGGGGTGGCAATTGTAACTGAGATAGAGTCATTCCTAAACAAGACGGTTTGATTTTGCTTATTTTTGGACTCATATAGATGGAATCACACATACTCTTTTATGATTGACTTCTTTTGGTTAACATTCTGATTTTAAGATTCATCCATAGCTGTAGTTCACATCCAAGCTTTTTGGCAACAATGGTGAGTTGTTCAAATTTAATGATTCATCCTGGATGTGAATCATGTTTGTCTTGCTTTTTTCCTGAAATTCTGATACCGAGAATTACAAAATTCTGATTTTGTAAAATTCATCTTGAACAGCTCAAAAGAATTGATTGATGATGCCCATTTACCAGACATATACTATGTGCCCAAGCACTTAACATGCACCTTCTCTTTTCCATTAGCCATTGTTGCATTTAGAAAAAGTTGATTCTGCTAACAGGATCTTAGGAGGGACACAGCCTCACGAAGGTAGCAGTGGGTGGGGGACATATTATTGGCTAACAATTTAGAGTGTCAACTCATGGAGGGAAAAAAATATTTCTGTAAAAAATTCTCACCCTGTCAGGTAGGTCTCACATAATTTGAGAGTCATATACTGTGCACCCTGCTTTTAGCTTCAGCTGGCTGCTGTGCCCTAGGAAATAACTGTGGGACAAGTGGAAACAGCCCAGGCCCAGGGAAGGATTCTGGCCAGAGGAACTGGACACTCAAGATCAACTTTGCTTATTTTGCTTAGGGCTAGGCTTGACTGCTCCAACCACTTACTTAGGAAAGGAAAATGGTGGAACCCTCTCAGCCTTTCTTAGATCTGAGCGGACTGAGAAAGGAAGGCCTTCTGGCCACTAGCAGATCCTGGGGTCCCGAATCAGGATAAGTGCCTGTAGCTATCTCTAGTTGTAACTTCCTCTGCTCCTTCCTCAGTTTCTGAAGCCATCCAGAGCTTCCCCTAAGGGCCCTCTGACCTGCCCTGTTTTTTTTTTGTTTGTTTTCTTTCTCTCCAGGTGTGAATCAACTTCTTGGGCCTTGGTTCTGAGTTGGAAGAGATGTTACAAAAAAGTGGAGAGCTGGAATGTGGGGGAAAATAAAAGGCTTTTTTTTTGCCCAATGTTGCCCAGGGTGTTTACTGGGGATTGGACTGAGGTAGAAATTTTAGGGTAGACAGGCTCAGCAGGATTGGGAGACTTTTCCTTGTTGACTCTTCAGTTTGAGATACAAGTTAGCATAGGGCATAAGTTACTGCAGCTCTTCCCAAGGTTGCGACTTGGCTTTGGGAAACACTTGGTTTTGATCCCAGCTCTGCCACTTTATGTCTTATTTTCTTCTATGAAAAAAAATCGATAATTCCAGCTAGTTGGGAGAGTCAGATGGATATGGTCATGGGAATGCTTTGACATAAATACAGTGTGACCTTGGGCGGGTCATACAATTTCAAATGGCCTCAGTTTCCTGAAGGGATCTGACTGAGTTTTCCCAGCAAAGATTCGTCGAACTCGGGAGCCCACATCCTGGCCGGTTGGTTACTAACCAGAGCAGTCCGTTTTCCCGCCTTTTCCGCGCCCAGCAGCAGCCTTCCCTTACCCCTCCCAACCTCTACACTGCACGCAGGCGCAGATCACGGCTTCTTCTTTCCTTCCACCCGCGCCCCCTCAAAGCTTCCCTTAGCAACAAGCTCCGGCACAGCGCTAAGGCGGGACAAGCGCATGCGCCGCAGCCCTCTCCACCGCCAGTTGTCGGACAGCGCGCTGGGCTCCTCCCCCTTCAAGCCTAGCCCTTCTCTCTGCCACCTCCCACCCAGGGTCCGCGTGGCGGGGCGCGCGCGCACTCGGGCTCCGTGGCTGCCCATCTCCCAGGCCGCGGCAGTAAGGAGGGAGGGGCGGGGCTGTTTCCTTTGGGGCCCCGCCCCCCTTGGCCCGGCGTCCCTACCGCGCCTGCGCCCTCCCGCCCGGTCTCCATCTTGGAATTGGGAGGAAGAGGGAGAGGGAGACCGGGACGAGTCCGGGGCTGTGGTGCGGAGAGAGGCTGAGACTGAGAAGAGAGGGAGCGAGGGCGCGAGGACCGTCCGTAGCCACAATCTTTCAGCTCCCGTCGAGAGAGAAAAGGGGAAAGGGAGGAGGCCGGGGCGGGAGTGGGGGCTGTCACCCTCGGACCCCGGCGTGAGAGGGGCCGTGCGGCCGGACGTCCTCGGGGTGGGCCCCCTGTCGGTGGCCGAAGACCTGGGTCTCAGGCCCTACCGTCCCGAATTTCCGGGCTTGACCCCTCGCTTCTCAAATATCCGGGAATCAGCTCCTCAGATTCCAGATATCCCAGACTTGGGTCCCAACCTCTCTAAACCTGGGGCTCTATTTCATAGGATTTCAGATACCTGGGGTTCAGGCCCCTGCGTGCACCAGTATCTGGGGTTCATTCCCTGCGCGTTCAGATATCAGATTCAGCCTCCATCCGTTCAAATATCTGGGGTTCAGACCCCACAATCAGAAATCCGGGATTCAGCAACTGTCGCCC